>CM042026.1:21711723-23114223 GCA_023525975.1 Smallanthus sonchifolius | reverse complement strand
TTTCAAACCCTTTGATCCCATGACCAGAGCCGATTTCACTTCAAAGAGATGGGTCTGTTTTCCGTTTTTCCCTTTTTTTCTCTTGGTTTCACGTACCCCTTCCCTTCTCTTACTACCGAGTTCTTTAGGAAAACTGGTCTAAGTTATGTCCAAATCATGCCTATGATTTGGCGAACCCTATATACTCTGGAATTTCTGATTCGTCATCATGCTATTGACTTTTCTGCTTCGGAATTGGCGCACGTTTATAACCTAAGAAGCCATGGCTCTTCCCGCTTTCTGTTTCAAATCAGACCTGGCATGTAACATTTCTGGTTTTTACCATGTAATCGTTTTGAATGCAATAAACAAGTATTTCAGTTTCAATTCGTGTACAACTATGATGCAATTGCATATACAAACTATTCTGTTATAATAACAACTGAAACACCATTATCTCACAAACCTCGAGGAACAAAAATTGACAAAACTCAAAGAAAAACTACAAAATAGGCAAGGCACGGTCGCGCCTTGGACCAAGCACGGTCGCGCCTGCAGATCTAAGCACGGTCACGCCTTGGACCAAGCACGGTCGCGCCTGCGGATCTAAGCACGGTCGTGCCTAAAACCAGGCACGGTCGCGCTGCTGAAGCAACTTGCCTCTGCAGAAGTCAATCACGACCATACTCGCCGAATTCGCAGAATTTAAAAATGGTTAAAGCCGGTTTTCACGCGTCAGACCTTACTCGACTGAATTCAACCTGCAACACGCCTCAATTGTACTCCAATTTGCACAATTTTTAATCCCCCACTTGCCACAATCACGAACTCGTGGGATTGAAGGCTATAAGAGAAATTGCACGCTTCCTACACCCTCATATACACCCACTCAATCTCTCAGAACTCTCATTCGACGCTCACAACACCTCTGGAGTCCGATCGATCGCCAAGAAGCTCAAAAACGCGAACCGTAGCCGACCGCATTCAATTGCCCATTGTTAACAAGTAAGTAGTACGTCAATAGCTTCGTATTTTCCTCTACTACGAAAGCCCTATGCCAATTCGTAGTAAAAACACTCAAATCGGTCCGATTTTTGGACGAAAAGCCGAAACTAAACTTTTACTCGAACTACACTCTAGACACGATTTAAATACAATTAAACCTTATAGATAGCTTCGAAATCATCCACTAAATGAAAGCCCTATGAATCCAGAAGCTTTTAATATAAGAATCGATCGAATCGAGTCTGAAAAAGACCCAACACGGTCGCGCTCATCCCTGAGCGCGGTCGTGCCTGACCAAGCACAGCCGTGCACCATGTGTGGCCCGGTCGTGCTTACCGAGCAAACAAAGTCCTGCCCAAAAACAACACTAGACATGGTCGTGCCGAACACGAGCACGGTCGTGCTCCCTGACCTGACCCTCTGGGGTGACTTCTGACTCGACCACGGGCGCGCTTCAAGACCACCACGGTCACGCCCGGCAACGAGCGCGGTCGTGCCCTACTTGAGCACGGTCGTGCTCCTTGACCAGAATCTGTTATTTTTCTGTTTTAAAGTTTATTTAATAAATCCTATTTAAAAATCTCAAAGCTTATTTATAAAAATTATGTTATAAAGTCCCAAGACTCGGGAATCACTTATAAACCAAATCTTTGATTTAGCAATTTAAAACGGTTATTTCCCGATAGTTTAAAAGTCGGCGAAATCCTAAATGAAAGTTTATATAATTATTTTTATAAACTATTTACACAAATATATATTTTAACTTAAACAAATATTATTTATTTAAATTTATATTTAAATAAATATATATATATATATATATATCATTACTATTTTAAATAGATAAATAAAATAAATTATTTATTTATTATTTCAAAACAAACCCTAAATGTACAAACCACCAACGAATCCATTTTCGACATAAAATAACACAAACAGTGACACGCGTTATACGCTTATTCAATAGGTCAAACGTAGCGACCTACAACACACTTGGCATTTTGTTGATTTTGTGCAAACTACACTCTCCAACACAAATGAGTTACATAGCCCCTCTTTTACTCTATTTTACAAACTTTTGGGGTGGAACATGAGTTCAATCTATTTGCTTACAAACTACACAATATACAATTCCACCCTACAATCATGTGTTACAATTTTGTGCTTTGTGCTTGAGTACTAGGTGTGTAGACCAACTATTTGCTATTCACGTACAATCATTAACTATTTTTTAGCCGACGGTAAACAGTGATAGATCTATTGAGTCTGACAAACTCACCCAGGTAGGGCGACTGTTACTGCCAACACGCGTTTGTTTTGCATGCTAGTTACAAAGGTTTGATTGTGCTACTAGGTCACAAGATGGTATCTCTCCATAAACGCCTTAATTGCCATGTTTGTATGAATTGTATGCACACAACACTATATTCTATTACATGACACGAAAACCTATGTATTCTCACCAACTTTCTAGTTAACTTTGTTTTAACCATGTTTCAGGTGCTAATGTTTGAAGTGCTTCAAGTCTTGCTACACATAAGATTTTGGACATAGTTAATTTAAATTGGAACTATGGTTTATGTAATTTGTACTCTTCGTATGACTTGAATTTGGTATTTGAATTTCAATGAATTTGGTTGTTTAATTATTCAAACTTTAGCAAGCCAAGAGCTATGAACAGTCTGCACGCTTCACGCCCCGACGTTTCCGCCGTCGGTTGGGGTGTGACAGATTGGTATCAGAGCCTTGGTTATAGGGATTTAGGTTATTAGACACCATTGACCTAGACTATAACTTTAGGACACCCAACAATGCCATGCCACATGTTTTATGTGATACATGCTATTTGCTATATGTCACATGCTTTATGTGTTAGTTATTTGATACTTAAATTGTTAGACTACATGACTTAATAAGTATACGTAAATAATAAATTAAATAAATCGTATCCATACCCGTATCCTAAGCCACATATCCTCCTTACCTGCTTCTATGTCATCATCATCATAACTTGTGGAAAAACTCATACTCGTAGACATTAGTCTATCAAAAATATTTTTTTTTATATATACCCGTTAAGGTTTTAGACTCTGTTAATTATTAAAGGACATGTGCAATCTGGAAGGGTGACACCTGTATTCTGGGTTTTCTGTCTAGGAAAGCATTTCATATAAATCCCAATCAACCGAGGGATCCGTATGCTTTCCTGGGAATTTCTGGGATGAGTGTTTACCTATAGGCTAAAGCACGTCTCCTTGATAATTATATAAGTCTAATTAACCTTAATATGTCATAGTGTTCAAGTAGTAATGTGATTACTTGAATACAATCCGAACTATGAAATAAATGTGTTATTATTCCTCCTATCCTAAATTTCAACAAATTTTGATAAATTCTCACAACTCTTTTATATCGTTCTCTTTTTGTATAGAATGCCTCCTCGTCGTAACAGCAACCGCAACAACACTGACAACAACAACAATAGCACCGACAACAATACCAGCAATGCCAACAACAATAACACCGACCTTGCTGCTCTCCTCACTCAGCTAGTAACTCAACTGACTCAAGCCAATAACAACAATAATGGGAACGCCAGTGGTAGTGCTAATACTAGTGGTGGCGGTGGTGCCAACCCGCCACAATGTACCTTCAAGCATTTCAACTCTTTCAATCCCCTGAAGTTTTATGGTACCGAAGGAGCCACGGGACTCCTTCAATGGTTCGAAAGTATTGAGGGCACCTTCCTCAATAGTGACTGTCCGGACAATCTGCATGTCCGCCATGCCACTAGTGTCTTCCAAAAACGGGCACTAACCTGGTGGAATGGGGAGAAGAGAACAAGGGGAGTAGATGTAGCAATGGCTCTGCCATGGGATGAGCTAAAAAGGATCATGACCGAGGAATTCTGTCCTCGGAACGAAATGAAAAAGTTGGAAGCAGAATTTTGGGATCTTACCCAAGATAGTGGTGAAATCTTAGCATACACCAACCGTTTCCAAGAACTGAGCATGCTGGTACCACACATGGTCACACCTTTGTCTAGGTGTATTGAGAAATATATCGGTGGCCTACTGAGACAAATCCAGGACACTGTTTTGGGAAGAAATCCTGCAAACCTGGAGGATGCTATTCGTCTGGCTGCTACTTTGACCGACAATCATGTTAAAGCGGGTACTCTTACCCGAAAAGGTGCCAAGAAAGTCGCCGACACCATAACCCCTCCTGCTCATGTCAAAGAAGTCCAAACCGAACCGTATCAAAACACAGGAAGAGAAAGGCAAAGAATTTTGCGGTGGTCACTCCGGCCGCTCCGGTTAATCAAGTTGCACCCTTGGCTCAAAATCCAGCGAAGAAAGCTTATGGGGGCAGCTACCCACACTGCAACAACTGCAACTACCATCACCCACAAACCGTCCCATGTCGCCTTTGCAATCATTGTGGGAAACTTGGCCATACGGCCAATATCTGCCGACAAAAGGCACTTGCTACTCAAGCCAACCCAGCTAATCAACCTGGAGCTAATCACGTGGTTCCAATCAATGCAAATGGACGAGCTTGCTTTGAATGTGGCAACCCGAACCACTTCCGGAACCAATGTCCAAAACTTATGAACAATAATCAAGGCGGAGCTCGTGGGCGTGCTTTCAACATCAACGCTAATTAAGCTCAAGCCAACGATCATGTGGTCAACGGTACGTTTCTTGTAAATAAGCAATTTGCATCTATACTATTTGATACCGGAGCCGATAAGAGTTTTGTGTCACTTAACTTTGAACCCTTACTTGCAAGAACACGATCCAAACTAGAGAAAACCTTCACCGTTGAAGTAGCGGATGGAAATTCCATCACTATTGACTCCATTGTTCATGACTGCTCACTAGAACTCCAAGGTCACACGTTTCCAGTCAACCTAATACCAATGCCATTAGGAAGTTCTGACGTCATCATCGGCATGGATTGGTTGTCTAAAAACCATGCCGAAGTCATGTGCTTTGAAAAATACATTCGAATACCCCTCCCATCGGGAGACACATTGAAAGTCTTTGGCGAGAAACCTTGCAAAGGACTCAAGCTAATGTCATGCATCACTGCCCAGAAATACATACGAAAGAAGTGCATGGTTTTCCTAACTCATGTGATTAAAAAAGAAGACAAGGAGAGAAGAGTAGAAGATATTCCCATTATTCGGGAGTTTCCCGAAGTCTTTCCCGATGACTTGCCCGGTCTTCCTCCTGTTCGGGAAGTAAAGTTTCGAAACCCTGTGGCTAAAGCTCCATACCGGCTTGCACCTTCCGAATTGCAAGAACTTGCAAGTCAACTTCAAGAACTCGCTGACAAAGGTTTTATACGCCCAAGTCATTCACCGTGGGGTGCACCAGTCTTGTTTGTTAAAAAGAAGGATGGTTCGTTCCGCATGTGTATTGACTACCGAGAGCTCAACAAGCTTACAATAAAAAACCGCTACCCTTTACCTAGGATTGATGATCTCTTCGATCAACTCCAAGGTTCTACTTATTTCTCGAAGATTGATCTTCGATCTGGTTATCACCAACTGCGTGTCCGAGAAGAGGATATTCCCAAGACCGCCTTCCGAACAAGATATGGTCATTACGAGTTCACGGTTATGCCTTTTGGGTTAACCAATGCACCTGCTGTCTTTATGGATCTCATGAACCGCATGTGCAAACCATACCTTGACAAATTCGTGTTCGTTTTCAACGAAGACATCTTGATCTATTCCAAGACTGAAGAAGAGCATGAACAGCACCTTAGACTGATTCTGGATCTCCTGAGAACCGAACAATTATACGCCAAGTTCTCCAAATGTGAATTTTGGCTAAAGGAGGTTCAATTTTTGGGTCACGTTGTCAACAAAAAGGGAATTCATGTCGACCCCGCCAAGATCGAAGCTGTTAAGAATTGGGATGCTCCTAAAACCCCTACCGAGGTTCGTTCGTTTCTTGGTTTAGTGGGTTATTACCAAAGGTTCATTTCTAATTTCTCCAAGATTGTTGTTCCCCTCACCGCCTTGACACATAAAGGTAAACCTTATGTATGGGGGCCGAAACAAGAAGAAGCTTTCCAAACTCTTAAACAGAAATTATGTGATGCTCCTATTCTGACTTTTCCTGAAGGAAACGATGATCTAGTCGTCTACTGTGATGCCTCTAACCTAGGCCTTGGTTGTGTTCTCATGCAACGAGGCAAGGTAATCGCTTATGCATCATAGCAACTCAAGATCCACGAGAAAAACTATACGACGCACGATTTGGAGTTGGGTGCAGTCATATTTGCCTTGAAGATTTGGAGACATTATCTATATGGCACGAAATGTGTGGTATTGACCGACCACAAAAGCCTCCAACACATCTTCAACCAAAAAGAACTCAACATGAGGCAACGACGTTGGGTTGAATTACTCAATGACTACGATTGCGAGATTCGTTATCATCCCGGCAAGGCTAATGTTGTAGCCGATGCGCTGAGCCGTAAATAACGCGTCATGCTTCAAAGTGTCAAGATTCATTCCGACATTCAAGCCCGTATTCTAGCAGCTCAACACATCTCGGTTACCGAGGGCAATATGTATGAGGAAATGTCTTGTGGTGCTGAATTCCAATTAGAGACTAAAAACAATGGCTTGCTCTATTTCTTGGATCGTATTTGGGTTCCCAATCGCAATGATCTTCGGGCATTCCTCATGACTGAGGCACACAAGTCTCGGTATTCTGTCCATCCCGGTGCGGATAAAATGTATCACAATCTCCGACCACAATATTGGTGGCCCGGTATGAAGAAAGACATTGCCCTATATGTTGCAAAATGTCTAACTTGTTCTAAAGTCAAAGCCGAACATCAACGTCCTTCCGGTTTACTTGAACAACCGGAAATCCCCGTGTGGAAATGGGAGAATCTAGCCATGGACTTCATTACTAAACTCCCCCGTACTTCAAGCGGCTATGATAGCATTTGGGTAGTCATTGATCGTCTCACTAAGTCCGCACACTTCTTACCCATCCGTGAAGACTATCGGGTTGAGAAATTGGCCCGAATCTACATTGACGAAATTGTGAGTCGACACGGTATACCTTTGAACATAATCTCCGATAGAGATGCTCGTTTCACTTCCAGGTTTTGGCAATCTCTCCAAAAGGCACTTGGCACACGACTGGATTTGAGTACGGCCTACCATCCCCAGACTGATGGTCAGACCGAACGAACAATCCAAACACTCGAAGACATGCTAAGAGCCTGTGTCATAGACTTTGGTGGCAATTGGGATTCACATTTAACGCTTATTGAATTCTCCTACAATAACAGCTACCACACCAGCATCAACATGGCACCATTCGAAGCTCTTTATGGTCGCAAATGCCGTTCTCCTATCTGTTGGAACGATATTGGTGAAGCACAAATCACCGGTCCCGAGTTAATTCAAGAAACATCCGAAAAAATCCTTCAAATCCGTGACAATATCCGAGTAGCAAGAAGTCGACAAAAGAGCTATGCCGACAAGCAACGAAAACCCTTGGAATTCCCGGTGGGTGACCTTGTGCTTCTAAAGATATCCCCTTGGAAGGGTGTAATCCGCTTTGGAAAGAAAGGCAAACTAGCACCTCGTTACGTAGGACCGTTCAAAATCCTCGAAAGAATCGGGAAAGTGGCTTACAAACTCGAGCTACCTCCAGAACTCAACAATGTTCATCCAACCTTCCATGTGTCCAACCTGAAGAAATGTCTCGCTGATGAGAACCTCCATATACCTCTTGACGACGTGCACATTGATGAAACGATGCACTTCATCGAGAAACCCGTGGAAATCATGGACCGTGAGATCAAGCAACTCAAACGCAGCCGCATTCCTATAGTCAAAGTCCGTTGGGATTCTAAACGTGGTCCTGAGTTTACATGGGAACGTGAAGACCAAATGAAACTCAAGTATCCTCACCTATTCGTCGATTCTGCAGCCTCAACCAGTTGAATTTCAGGACAAAATCCCCTCAACATGGGGAGACTGTAACATTTCTGGTTTTTACCATGTAATCGTTTTGAATGCAATAAACAAGTATTTCAGTTTCAATTCGTGTACAACTATGATGCAATTGCATATACAAACTATTCTGTTACAATAATAACTGAAACACCATTATCTCACAAACCTCGAGGAACAAAAATTGACAAAACTCAAAGAAAAACTACAAAATAGGCAAGGCACGGTCGCGCCTTGGACCAAGCATGGTCGCGCCTGCAGATCTAAGCACGGTCGCGCCTTGGACCAAGCACGGTCGCGCCTGCGGATCTAAGCACGGTCGTGCCTAAAACCAGGCACGGTCGCGCTGCTGAAGCAACTTGCCTCTGCAGAAGTCAATCACGACCATACTCGCCGAATTCGCAGAATTTAAAAATGGTTAAAGCCGGTTTTCACGCGTCAGACCTTACTCGACTGAATTCAACCTGCAACACGCCTCAATTGTACTCCAATTTGCACAATTTTTAATCCCCACTTGCCACAATCACGAACTCGTGGGATTGAAGGCTATAAGGGAAATTGCACGCTTCCTACACCCTCATATACACCCACTCAATCTCTCAGAACTCTCATTCGACGCTCACAACACCTCTGGAGTCCGATCGATCGCCAAGAAGCTCAAAAACGCGAACCGTAGCCGACCGCATTCAATTGCCCATTGTTAACAAGTAAGTAGTACGTCATTAGCTTCGTATTTTCCTCTACTACGAAAGCCCTACGCCAATTCGTAGTAAAAACACTCAAATCGGTCCGATTTTTGGACGAAAAGCCGAAACTAAACTTTTACTCGAACTACACTCTAGACACGATTTAAATACAATTAAACCTTATAGATAGCTTCACAATCATCCACTAAATGAAAGCCCTAAGAATCCAGAAGCTTTTAATATAAGAATCGATCGAATCGAGTCTGGAAAAGACCCAACACGGTCGCGCTCATCCCTGAGCACGGTCGTGCCTGACCAAGCACAGCCGTGCCCCATGTGTGGCCCGGTCGTGCTTACCGAGCAAACAAAGTCCTGCCCAAAAACAACACTAGACGCGGTCGTGCCGAACACGAGCACGGTCGTGCTCCCTGACCTGACCCTCTGGGGTGACTTCTAACTCGACCACGGGCGCGCTTCAAGACCACCACGGTCACGCCCGGCAACGAGCGCGGTCGTGCCCTACTTGAGCACGGTCGTGCTCCTTGACCAGAATCTGTTATTTTTCTGTTTTAAAGTTTATTTAATAAATCCTATTTAAAAATCTCAAAGCTTATTTATAAAAATTATGTTATAAAGTCCCAAGACTCGGGAATCACTTATAAACCAAATCTTTGATTTAGAAATTTAAAACGATTATTTCCCGATAGTTTAAAAGTCGGCGAAATCCTAAATGAAAGTTTATATAATTATTTTTATAAACTATTTACACAAATATATATTTTAACTTAAACAAATATTATTTATTTAAATTTATATTTAAATAAATATATATATATATATATATATATATCATTACTATTTTAAATAGATAAATAAAATAACTTATTTATTTATTATTTCAAAACAAACCCTAAATGTACAAACCACCAACGAATCCATTTTCGACATAAAATAACACAAACAGTGACACGCGTTATATGCTTATTCAATAGGTCAAACGTAGCGACCTACAACACACTTGGCATTTTGTTGATTTTGTGCAAACTACACTCTCCAACACAAGTGAGTTACATAGCCCCTCTTTTACTCTATTTTACAAACTTTTAGGGTGGAACATGAGTTCAATCTATTTGCTTACAAACTACACAATATACAATTCCACCTTACAATCATGTGTTACAATTTTGTGCTTTGTGCTTGAGTACTAGGTGTGTAGACCAACTATTTGCTATTCACGTACAATCATTAACTATTTTTTAGCCGACGGTAAACAGTGATAGATCTATTGAGTCTGACAAACCCACCCAGGTAGGGTGACTATTACTGCCAACACGCGTTTGTTTTGCATGCTAGTTACAAAGGTTTGATTGTGCTACTAGGTCACACGATGGAATCTCTCCATAAACGCCTTAATTGCCATGTTTGTATGAATTGTATGCACACAACACTATATTCTATTACATGACACGAAAACCTATGTATTCTCACCAACTTTCTAGTTGACTTTGTTTTAACCATGTTTCAGGTGCTAATGTTTGAAGTGCTTCAAGTCTTGCTACACATAAGATTTTGGACTTAGTTAATTTAAATTGGAACTATGGTTTATGTAATTTGTACTCTTCGTATGACTTGAATTTGGTATTTGAATTTCAATGAATTTGGTTGTTTAATTATTCAAACTTTAGCAAGCCAAGAGCTATGAACAGTCTGCACGCTTCACGCCCCAACGTTTCCGCCGTCGGTTGGGGTGTGACATGGCATGACCCACTTGATCTTGAAAACAACTCAGAACGACTCCAACTGCAAAAAATAACTTTTTCTTCTTGAGAAGAGATTCAATCCCTGATGGGGATAAGTTGCCAGTCAAATAGATCGTTAAGGGTAGGGTTCTGCCTTGTAGGATCCCAATAAACTTGATATCCGAGATACTGACTATTGATTTCTTTTTGTTATGTAGCTCCCAAGTTCTCAGACCTATCTCCTGCTTCCCCTGAGACTGCCAAGAAGGTTGCTGCCTTCTACAGTATTGAGCCCATTGAGCGGACCTTCAAATTCAGGACCCCGTCGGTTGAAGTGAGTCCAGAAGGTTCTTCCTCCTATTCAGAAATGTCTGGTAAGAAACACAATACCACATTATTCTATTAGTTAATAATATGATAAATATTTTGACCTGCTATTTCAAATTAGGTGCACGAAAGTCCAGCTCCAAGTTTGCTTTGGATGACATTGACAGCATGGTCTCCAAAGGTAAGGCCATCAAGAAGGAACCCAAGCAAGCTGCCATTCCATCACCTAAACCGGTTGCTCCTAAGCCTGAGGCCTCAATTGCTCATCCTAAGCCATCGTCTAGCAAGAAACGAAAGATCATGGATCCTACTGAACTGGCCATTCTAGAATGCACTGATTTTTTTGATGCTCACAAGAAGCTGCACAACTTAAGCCACCTGGTAAGAAATGTTCATTATCCTGGATCTTCGAGTTTAATCCTACATTTATATTAACATACAGATTGTGTATGATAGGCTATGGAAAAAATGATTAATTTCCATGAGCAATCGGTAAAAGAGGCTGAGGAGAGCAAACAGGTGATTAGAGATCTGCAGAAGATTGGGGCCGCCAAGAGCAAGAAGTTAGCTGAAGCAATTGATGATCTCAACAAGGCTAAAGTGGAGCTTCAGGATGCCTATGCTCAGCATGCTCAGGATTTGGACGAATCCCATGAACAGGCCAAGATGTCAGCTGCTATCTCCATCTTCTAAGCCAGGATCAAAATGGTAGAAGAGGCTGCTGACGTGAACTTTGATTGAGATAACTGGGACGTGCAGGGCTGGAAGAAGTTGGTTGACGACTTAGGTGGAGAGCCTTTGCCGACTGAAGATGAAGGCAAAGTGGTGGCCGAAGGCGAGGTGGGAGGCTCTGCAAAGGCTGTTGAGAAGGTGGTAGATCAAGACGATGATGGCAAAGAAGAGAAGGCCTGAGTCTTGAATTTGATACTTGTGGTTCTTTATGTGTTTAACTTTAATCCTGTTGACTTGTTGAACAATTTCATTTTCTTTGTTTTGGGGATCCCTAATAGGGATGGACAATTTGACAATTCGTGTCCTAGGTGGATGGTTCCTTTTTTGGATGAAAGCCGGGACACACCTTAATTTCCTGCACTTAGAATGGTAATTAGTAGCTTTTGACCATCATGATTGTTGTTTGGTTTGTTTTGACATGTTTTAGAAAATTAGGATCTCTGTGTAGCAAAAATATTACAATACTTAGAAAAATAGGTTTGGATATATTTCACGGATACCGGATCCTCAATAGTTATAAATAGTATTTCAGGTTTTTATCAAACTTTGACTTAGGAAAACATATCTTAATTTTAGCAAATGGTATGGAAGATTTACCAATTACAAGTGAATCATGACTTAGTCATTCAAATCTTGGTTCCACTTTTAATTTAGAACTAACAAGTAGTCTCAAGTACATACCTTAAATGAAAATCAGAATGAAT
The DNA here is from genome assembly GCA_023525975.1 of Smallanthus sonchifolius. Lineage (NCBI taxonomy): Eukaryota > Viridiplantae > Streptophyta > Magnoliopsida > Asterales > Asteraceae > Smallanthus > Smallanthus sonchifolius. Next base: position 23,102,057 of record CM042026.1, on the reverse strand, counting down.
AGATGCACATACCAAATGTTTTATAAGTAGTCTAAAATGTTATAACCTTGAGTTGTCCCCTGTGTATAATCAATGAACACGTCTTAGATTTACTAATCGTATTTCAGGATCTTCATAAGTATCCAATCCGTTCAAGGATCTTGAGTCAGCATAGTGATGCTAAGTTCTTGAGTTAACACATAAGTGTTGAATACCTGTGAAAAGTTAAAATCGTGAGCCAAGCCAGAATAACGTGGGCCAATCCAGACTTAAGTTAGCATGAAAATGCTAAAAACCTTAGGAGTAACACGTCTGTTACTATCGTAGGATTCAAGATATAGCCAACAGTGATGAAATTATCAGCCACTATTACATGGACTGGTCGCACCACCTTGAACTATACTTGAATATCGTGCGCTACAGGTGGAGTGTTTAAACTCAATACTTAGAAAGGTGAAAACCTTTAAACCTTAGAAGGTATGCAGGATACCTTAACTTGGGAGAGATGGCCAATCTCTTTCTTCTGTCGGGATCCCTGGAGATACTTCCTGCAAAACAGGAAATCTTGGTGAAGGTGGGTGTTAGCCTGGCTAACACCCCTCTGATGCTCAAGTCAGTACTTTGATCAAGGGTAATAAGTATAAAAATAGTCAAGGATAGAAGACATACCAGTTTCAGTTAGAACATAAGTTTTAAACTTACATAAACTAGGTTTTGAGATGGATAGCGTTCCAGGATCTTGGCAGGATATCCCCTTACATAGTAGCCAACCAATAGGTACCCTTGCTTGCTTCAAAGTCAATCAAGTACGGGCCTTCCCACTTTGGTGCAAGCTTTCCATCACTGGGATTGGTAGTATTTTGAAACGCTTTTCTTAATACATGATCACCCACTTGGAATCTTCTAATCCTTATGTTTTTGTTATAAGATCTTGCTATCCTTTGTTGATAAGCTGCAATGCGAACTTTGGCAAGATCCCTGAGTTCATCCACAGTGTCAAGATCATGAGCAAGAGCTTCGTTGTTAGTCTCTAGAGTCTGGAGATTGGTCCTGGCAGTAGGGATGACCATTTCTGTAGGGATCATGGCTTCAATACCAATTACCAATGAGAACGGGGTTTGCCCTATTACGTTCTTCGTGGTTGTCCTGTCTGCCCAAAGTACAAACGGTAGCTCTTCAGCCCATCTTCCTTTCTTTGCCCCCAATCTCTTCTTGAGGTTGTTAATGATGATCTTGTTGCTAGATTCCGCTTGTCCGTTGGCTTGAGGATGTATTGGGTTAGAAGTTATCATTTTGATTTCCCAACTGGTACAAAAGTCAGTTGTTCTCTTGCCAATGAACTGAGATCCATTATCACAAATTATCTCCGTCGGGATCCCGAATCTAGTCAGGATGTTGCGTTTGATGAAAGAGATGACTTCTTTCTCTCTGACTTGAACAAACGCCTCAGCTTCGATCCATTTGGAGAAGTAATCCGTCATTGCTAGCATAAAGACCTTTCCTCCTGATGCTTTGGGAAGTTTACCGACGATATCCATTCCCCACTTCATGAATGGTATCACACCCCCATATTTTATTTACTTATTAAATAAATACAGGTTGTAACGATTGGTTCATTACACGATAGCGGAAGCTATAATAATGATTTCTAAGACTTGATTAAATATACAATTACTAAAGCTAAGTAATACTATGATTTAAGTTCCTCTAGATCAAAGATAGACTTGAGACTTGATATTCTACGTCCTTCCAGCCTTTAGGAATTGATCCAACATAGCTAGTCTATTCCAATCGCGCCATGGCTAAAGGTCACCTGAGAAACATACTTGAAAGTGTCAACACAAAGGTTGGTGAGTTCACAGAGTTAGTTATATTAGTGCTTATAGTTTTTCCCGAAAACATGTACATGACTTTACCGTCATAAAACTAAGTAGTTTTCCCCGAAAAACTATACATGACTTAACCGTCATAATAATAAGTAGTTTTCATTTGAAAACATGCCCATGACCTATCCGTCATGAAATAAGTTTAAACCTGATCATTTTAACTAATCAGAACCCTTTTGTATAAACATGATCACTTTAACCGGATCCAAAACTCTTTTGTTTAAATTCAATTGTTCGTAAATAGTTTCAGGTGTATGTGATAAACAGAATAAGAATTGTTGACCCATTTGTAAACTAGCTAGGAATACAAATAATATGTTCATACATGAGGCGTAACCAAACCATGACAATTGTACACGCCCCTAATTTCGTTATCCGGTTCTATGCGGCCATAAATCCTCCAGATTGTGGTTAGCGCGACTAACCATGACCGGGAGACGTCACTCTCCATAGTACTATTCATAGGACCCTAGGCTACAGTTAATGGTTACTACGTTGTTCCAGGGGACTTTTCCGGCCTCAAATTGTTGTTCTCATCTCATGTAAACATACAAGTCGTGTCTTATTCTCTTGTTATCCCATAAAATAATTGTAAGTATGTGTTTCCCCCAAATCGTTGAGTGTTGTTCATCCGAACAATAGTTGTGTGTTGTTCATCCGAACAATCGTTGTGTGTTGTTCATCCGAACAATCGTTGTGTCCAGCTCTTTAGTTGAGCAAGTTTTCTCCTCGTTTGTTTAAAAAACAATTTAAAAACCAGTAGTAAAAGTGGGGCTGGGAGACTCACAAGAAGTTAAACCAAAATGTTCATATTGTCAAACGTATAAACAATGTAATTCATGTTTTCAAAACATAATAAGTAAGTATGTTTCTCCCCCGATGTTTACAAAACAGTAAAGAGTTAAAAGGGGGCCGTGAACTCACCTTGTGTCCGATGAAATCCTAGCAAACAAACTTGTGCTAGTTCTTGTATATCCGTACCCTAATCACACAAGGGTACTAATGTGTTAAAACTACCCGTCTTATACGTAAGTTGTTCATCCGACTTAACAGATCTGATTGCTTTTGTTTTAAATATCTTCTTAAATTTTCAACACTTGTTTTGCTATAAAAACAGTTCTAAGTTACTGCCCAATGTGACTGATGAACAGATGTCGAAACTTCCTAGTTTCGATTGGGCAATTGAGTATCGAAACTTCATAGTTTCGATTGAGTAGTTAGGTATCGAAACTATCTAGTTTCGATTGGCAAGAAGGGTATCGAAACTATCTAGTTTCGATTGAGCAATATGTATCGAAACTACCTAGTTTCGATTGAACAACTAGTATCGAAACTCCCAGTTTCGATTGAGTAAACTGGTATCGAAACTCCTAGTTTCGATTGAATAACAGGTATCGAAACTCCTAGTTTCGATTGAACAGGTATCGAAACTCCTAGTTTCGATTACTGCACTTTGATTGACAGAATTCGTCCTGTATATTTTTATGTTCAAATCTTGAATTTGACACACTTTTCTTGTTATCTTACTTGCGATTGAACCTTTTGTAGGCTTAGATACGGTTTTAAAGAAAATAAAGTGGATAATATCGAGTTTTTACCTCAAACAGAGAATGGTGATTTTTAGGGAAACAGAGAAGATAGTCTTGAATTCTTTTGCTAAGCTCTCTTCAGGAACACTTGAAATTCTCCTTATAACACCGAATTATGGTGGATTTCTGCCTTAAACTGGACTTCGACTTGAAGGGGAATTGGGAAATTTCCGTATGAAAATGAGAAGTATGAAAGGGATGGTGAGACTTTGACTGAGGAGGTATGGTTTTTATCTGAATTTGAGTGAATTAGCAAGTGGGAGAATGGCTTCTCTGAATTTTGGCCGAAAAGTCAAGCAAGTGGGTTGGGGTTAAATAAATCAAACCATTTGATTTAAGTGTAAATTTAACCACTAGTGTGAACCGGTAACTCCTAGAATTACCAAAATATGAAATGAGACCATGTACGGTTTTTGTTAGGCCTTAATGTCCTTGTTTGTGAAATTAAGTAAATCACAAAAACAAGTATAATGTAAACTTGTTTATAACATGTACGGATATTGACCTGAATTGTCGGGTGTCACATTCTCCCCATGTTAGAAGAATTTCGTCCCGAAATTCAATTTGTGTCCTCTTGAACTGTTGTATCCTTAAACAAGGATGGGTATTTTTGTTTTCATTTGATCCTCTCGTTCAAATGGTTCAACGTACCTAGGGTTAAGCTTGCCACGGTTGCCACATCTTGCAACCACGTTCCAATGTGAGACCTTTAACATGACTTTGTCTCCCACTTGGAATTCTAATGGTTTTCGTCTGTTGCTATCTCAACTCTCTTTCGTCTGTCTTGAGTGACTTTCAGACGATCTTTTATTTTGATGATTTTGTCAATGGTTCCCTAGTCAATATCATGACCAGTCAAAAGTTTTTCGCCAATCACCGCCCAACATAGCGATGAGTGACACTTACAACGATACAAAGCCTCAACGGAGCGGCTTTAATGTTGGTATGGTAGTTGGTATTATATGAAAACTCATCCAACGGTGGTGAGTATCCCTATTTCCACTGAAATCGATTACACACACACGGAGCACATTTTTTTTTTTTTTTTTTCAAAGTTCAGATGGTCCTTTTACTTTGACCGTTCATCTGGGGATGATATGCAGTGCTCATGTAAAGGCGTGTGCCCAAGGCTTATTGTACAGACTGCTAGGTTCTTGACATGAATCGACTGTCCCTTTTTGTGAAAATGGAAACTGGCATACCATGCCTAGCCTTAATTCCCTTAATATTTAGCCTTGCACGCTTCTTACTTTTATCTGTCTCCTTTATTGGTAGGGAATGCGCGGATTTCGTCAAACGACTGACGATTATCATATAGTATCGTAGTTGCTAGGTGTTCTGGGTAACTTTGTAATGAACTCCATTGAAATTTGTTCTCATTTCCATTGAGGTATCTCGGGTTGTTATAACAATCCCGACGGTTTCTGATGTTCTGCCTTTACCTTTGAACATGTCAGGCATTTACCGACGTAAATAGCAATTTCTCTTTTCATGTTCGGCCACCAGTAGAGTTCTTTCAGATCCTTATACATTTTATCCGAACCTGGGTGAATGGAGTACCTGGACTTGTGGGCTTCGTCCATAACCAACTCCCGTAAGTTACCAAAACATGGCACCCGAATTCTATTTGCAAAGTATAAAGTATCATCTGATTTTGGCTCTAATTGTCTGATCATTCCTCGTATAGCTTCACTCTGAATGTCTTCTTCTTTGATTGCCTCCTGTTGTGGCATCCGGATTTGAGTCGTGAGACTCGCATGAATTGTCAATCCTAGGGCACGAACACGGAGAGTTTTAACCCGTTCCTTACGACTCAAGGCATCTGCTACGACATTTGCCTTACCAGGGTGATACTTGATATCACAGTCGTAATCATTCAGTAGTTCTACCCAACGAAGTTGACTCATGTTGAGTTCTTTCTGATTAAAGATGTGCTGGAGACTCTTGTGGTTTGTAAAGATAGTACATTTTGTACCATATAAGAAATGTCTCCAAATCTTGAGTGCAAACACGACAGCACCCAATTTCAGATCGTGAGTCGTATGATTTTTCTCATGTACTTTTAGCTGTCTGGATGCATACGCTATGACTTTTTCTTCCTGCATCAATACACATCCCAGACCTTGGTGTGATGCGTCGTAGTACACGATGAAATTGTCAGTTCCTTCGGGAAGGGATAGGATTGGTGCACTGCAAAGCTTCTGCTTCAACAATTGAAACGCTGATTCTTGTTTATCAGTCCAATCAAACTTTTTGTCCTTCTGAGTTAACGTGGTCAAAGGCAAGGCTATCTTTGAAAGATTCTCGATAAATTGCCTGTAATATCCTGCCAAACCCAGAAATTTACGCACCTCAGTCGGAGTTCTTGGTGCTTCCCAGTTTTTGATAGCTTCAATCTTGGTTGGGACTACGTAAATACCCTTCTTATTGATGACGTGTCCGAGAAAGTGAACCTCTCGAATCCGAAACTCACACTTAGAGAATTTGGCATAACGCTTCTCATTCCGGAGTAGTTCCAAGATTGATTTCAAATGATGTTCATGTTCCTCCTTGGTTTGCGAATATATTAATATGTCATCGATAAATACAATCACGAATTTATCCAAGTATGGCTTGCACACGCGGTTCATTAGATCCACGAAAACGGCCGGTGCATTAGTCAAGCCAAATGGCATAACTAGGAACTCGTAGTGACCGTAACGAGTCCTAAAAGTCGTTTTTGGTATATCTTCTTCCTGAATTTTCAGTAGAGGATACCCTGATCGTAGATCAATTTTAGAATAGAAACTGGACCCTTGAAGTTGATCAAACAAATCGTCTACTCGAGGAAGAGGATACCGGTTTTTGATTGTCAGCTTGTTCAACTCCCGATAATTGATGCACCTTCTAAAGGTTCCATCCTTTTTCTTTACAAACAGGACCGGAACTCCCCATGGTGAGAAACTCGGTCTTATGAAAAAAATTACTCGACGAGGTGTCCAAGTTTTTGTTGTATATTGGGTAGAAATGAAAAACTATGAAAATGAAACTTTATGTTTGTCCCTCTTATGCTTTTCGAAAGCATTTTCCCGGACTAAGACTTTTCTCTTATTTCAGGTTTCATGTTTTCTAGGATTTTCCTCTCCATGTGCCTTCATGGAGCTACAAATTGATTTTCCTTGGGAGCTCTTATTTACGAACTTCAAGTCTAATCACCACTTTACCCCTTTGCTCGCACTACCATTCGAGGCAGACTAGCCTTTGGGTTGTAGCGTCCTGATATGTAAACTCATGTCTCGACTACCATACCTTCAAAGTATGTAAGCCATACGAAGTTCGATGTTTGTTTGGAATTTTCACATTCCGTCTAGCTGAGGGAATGAATAGTAATACTGTGAGAATGGTCTCATCAAATTAGTGTTTTCCCCAAAATGGGCTATGGGTTTGTCAACCCATTAAGTTGGCTGAGATGTTTTAGGAGTTTTACAAATGCCATCTTGTAGTCATTCAGTGTGTCTGCACTTCCTTAGGGTTTGAATGGCACTTTGGTGACTTACCATTACGTATTCCACTCATTCAGGTTATAGCCTTAAAATCCTTAGCACAAGGATAAACTTGAGGTAATGAGTGTTGAACGTCGAGACTTTTGTATTCTAACTGAGCCTGCTCCAGGAGATCATTTCTTAACAATAGATGCTCTAGAGCTTCCCAACTATAGAAAACTAGGAGTGAAAGATGCAATCACACCTCCTTTCTAGGCTAAATCTGGGATCCATCCATCAAGATGAACTTTGGGGAAGTGCGAGTACAAAAGAGTAATAGATTATTCTTCTCAACTCTTTGTGGACAGTGGCCTGTTGTGAATCCCTTATGCATATCATGAACTAATGAGATTAGCATGAAATTCCGCATTTGGAATTTCTTTAAGAGTTTTGCATGTCGTTTTGGTTAGTGCGACAATAGTCGTTAGTCCACACTTAGGTTTCTTTGACATTCGCTTGAGCATCAACCCCGGCTTATCCATTACCGAGAGAATAGTTAAACTTAAAGGTATATTGAATGTCAATGGCTACGAGAGCAATCCTGTTTGACCGACATTCTGAAATGTCCGATTTCCTACTTGTCTCATGTCGAGCTTCCACAATATCCATAGGTGCCATGTGTATGCGGGTCAGAATAATATCCTACCCCATTACTGAAGTTAGTGCATAACACTCTTGGCGTAACTTTCAATCAATTGTGAGATTGAACTGTATGATGGATCCTGAGATTATGCTATAATCTCCCACAATAGTTGTGCAATTACTGTAAGTGTTAGTTGTGGTAACGCTCAGTTTGAAGCATTCCTGACAAGTAGAATCTCAAAGAGTGAATGTGCGAATTTCTTCGTCGTTCAGGATTTACTAAGGATCGGTTGAATTCAATTTGAATTTCTCTCGTTCCTCCAAAACTAGGAGAATGCTTTGTGAGCACCAAATTGAGAAGTCTGATTTGTTGAGATCCAATCCTTAATCAAGTGATTGAGAACATGAGTTGATTATCAGCTTAGACAGCAAGACTCACTAAAGTTCCCATGCACTGCAAATTATGATTACGTGTGCACCCGTAATGATGATTTGCCTTGCCTGATCCCTATAGTGTTTCTTCTATCACTAGCTTTTAATCAAAAGTGATTTGAAAAGATCATTAGATTGCGTTTGCACATTTGTACAGGAGTGTGTATTGTTTTATCGGATTACTCTTAATTATGTGTACCAATACTCATGAATCTGCCGAATATGGCAGTTGTCGGATGAGGCTAAGGGTAGAGAGGCACCACCAGTGTCTCTTAAAAAAATGTGCATGGTGAAATTCAGGCACTATGTGTTGGGCAGAGATCCTCAAACGAGTGTTGAGCAACTCATGCTCCAAGTCTGTATATATGCATGGATCCACATGATCCTGATGTATGTCTGGGTCTCCTGACCCTTGGAGTTCTCTCCCATTTAGTCCTGCTTATTCACCTTGAATTCCCTTCTGTCTGAGCAATCATGCCTGCCATATAACATGGCGAGAGTCTAGGCATCCGATCCGAAAACTTATGAAGGAGAGTATTTATACCGCAAATACGTTAGAAAGATAGTTGCCTCTATGGCTGGAGTAGTTGTGGTGCAGGTATAGGTACAGATTCTGGTACGAGTTCAACCTGTTGTGATACCAAGATCGGTAACTGACGATCGCCGCCGTCGTCGTTCAAGCTCAGCTCGTAACTCGATCTTCTAAGGTTGCAGTATGCTGAGTACCCGTTATTCTTGACTCGTAATCCGAACAGTAACATGTTATAAGTGTTTATTATTTTCACATTGTTGTACTTGTCTGAGTGTTCACTACATGTGCCATGTAATTGTATTAGTGTAGCTAACGGTACCCTAGTGTAACTCCATACACTAATAGTCTACACAAATTGTTCGGCAACGGTTGGAATTCCTATGCTCAAGTCTTGGGTGTTTTTAGTGTGATGCAAGTCTTAGAAATCTTGGTCCCTAAATGAGTCCGGTTAGAGCCTAGGTTTCACTAAGGAAACCTAATTCGCTAAAACCATTGCTCTGATACCAATCTATCACACCCCCATATTTTATTTACTTATTAAATAAATACAGGTTGTAACGATTGGTTCATTACACGATAGCGGAAGCTGTAATAATGATTTCTAAGACTTGATTAAATATACAATTACTAAAGCTAAGTAATACTATGATTTAAGTTCCTCTAGATCAAAGATAGACTTGAGACTTGATATTCTACGTCCTTCCAGCCTTTAGGAATTGATCCAACATAGCTAGTCTATTCCAATCGCGCCATGGCTAAAGGTCACATGAGAAACATACTTGAAAGTGTCAACACAAAGGTTGGTGAGTTCACAGAGTTAGTTATATTAGTGCTTATAGTTTTTCCCGAAAACATGTACATGACTTTACCGTCATAAAACTAAGTAGTTTTCCCCGAAAAACTATACATGACTTAACCGTCATAATAATAAGTAGTTTTCATTTGAAAACATGCCCATGACCTATCCGTCATGAAATAAGTTTAAACCTGATCATTTTAACTAATCAGAACCCTTTTGTATAAACATGATCACTTTAACCGGATCCAAAACTCTTTTGTTTAAATTCAATTGTTCGTAAATAGTTTCAGGTGTATGTGATAAACAGAATAAGAATTGTTGACCCATTTGTAAACTAGCTAGGAATACAAATAATATGTTCATACATGAGGCGTAACCAAACCATGACAATTGTACACGCCCCTAATTTCGTTATCCGGTTCTATGCGGCCATAAATCCTCCAGATTGTGGTTAGCGCGACTAACCATGACCGGGAGACGTCACTCTCCATAGTACTATTCATAGGACCCTAGGCTACAATTAATGGTTACTACGTTGTTCCAGGGGACTTTTCCGGCCTCAAATTGTTGTTCTCATCTCATGTAAACATACAAGTCGTGTCTTATTCTCTTGTTATCCCATAAAATAATTGTAAGTATGTGTTTCCCCCAAATCGTTGAGTGTTGTTCATCCGAACAATAGTTGTGTGTTGTTCATCCGAACAATCGTTGTGTGTTGTTCATCCGAACAATCGTTGTGTCCAGCTCTTTAGTTGAGCAAGTTTTCTCCCCGTTTGTTTAAAAAACAATTTAAAAACCAGTAGTAAAAGTGGGGCTGGGAGACTCACAAGAAGTTAAACCAAAATGTTCATATTGTCAAACGTATAAACAATGTAATTCATGTTTTCAAAACATAATAAGTAAGTATGTTTCTCCCCCGATGTTTACAAAACAGTAAAGAGTTAAAAGGGGGCCGTGAACTCACCTTGTGTCCGATGAAATCCTAGCAAACAAACTTGTGCTAGTTCTTGTATATCCGTACCCTAATCACACAAGGGTACTAATGTGTTAAAACTACCCGTCTTATACGTAAGTTGTTCATCCGACTTAACAGATCTGATTGCTTTTGTTTTAAATATCTTCTTAGATTTTCAACACTTGTTTTGCTATAAAAACAGTTCTAAGTTACTGCCCAATGTGACTGATGAACAGATGTCGAAACTTCCTAGTTTCGATTGGGCAATTGAGTATCGAAACTTCATAGTTTCGATTGAGTAGTTAGGTATCGAAACTATCTAGTTTCGATTGGCAAGAAGGGTATCGAAACTATCTAGTTTCGATTGAGCAATATGTATCGAAACTACCTAGTTTCGATTGAACAACTAGTATCGAAACTCCCAGTTTCGATTGAGTAAACTGGTATCGAAACTCCTAGTTTCGATTGAATAACAGGTATCGAAACTCCTAGTTTCGATTGAACAGGTATCGAAACTCCTAGTTTCGATTACTGCACTTTGATTGACAGAATTCGTCCTGTATATTTTTATGTTCAAATCTTGAATTTGACACACTTTTCTTGTTATCTTACTTGCGATTGAACCTTTTGTAGGCTTAGATACGGTTTTAAAGAAAATAAAGTGGATAATATCGAGTTTTTACCTCAAACAGAGAATGGTGATTTTTAGGGAAACAGAGAAGATAGTCTTGAATTCTTTTGCTAAGCTCTCTTCAGGAACACTTGAAATTCTCCTTATAACACCGAATTATGGTGGATTTCTGCCTTAAACTGGACTTCGACTTGAAGGGGAATTGGGAAATTTCCGTATGAAAATGAGAAGTATGAAAGGGATGGTGAGACTTTGACTGAGGAGGTATGGTTTTTATCTGAATTTGAGTGAATTAGCAAGTGGGAGAATGGCTTCTCTGAATTTTGGCCGAAAAGTCAAGCAAGTGGGTTGGGGTTAAATAAATCAAACCATTTGATTTAAGTGTAAATTTAACCACTAGTGTGAACCGGTAACTCCTAGAATTACCAAAATATGAAATGAGACCATGTACGGTTTTTGTTAGGCCTTAATGTCCTTGTTTGTGAAATTAAGTAAATCACAAAAACAAGTATAATGTAAACTTGTTTATAACATGTACGGATATTGACCTGAATTGTCGGGTGTCACAAATGGCCACAGAGAGATAACTGGATATAAAGGCTCTGCTGGTTGGTGAAGTATGTTGCTGTGTCTTTGGCAAGCATCACATTTCTTGGAATAGGTCATAGCATCTTTCCTCATGATAGGCCAGTAATACCCTGTCCTCATGATCCTTGAAAATAACGCTCTGCCCCCGGTGTGATTACCACAGTCACCTTCGTGTATATCTTTCAGAACTTCAAGTGCTTCCGGATCCTCCAAGCATCTTAAGTATGGACCTGCAATAGATTTTCTATACAAAACATTCTGTAAAAGTATAAAACGAGATACCCTCATGTGAAATGCCTTGTGGTTCTTTTCATCACTTGGGATCTCACCATCCTGCAAGTATTTTTTTATGAGTAAAATCCAGGATCCTTGACTAGATTCAAGATCCCGAATATCTGCTTCTTCTTCAGTGTTGGATACTTCATTTATCTTCTCAATTGCTGGGCTCAGAATATGTATGATAGGTATCTTGATGCCTTCCGGTATCCTGAGAGCCGAAGAAAGGTTTGCTAGGGCATCAGCCTCAGTATTGTCTTCTCTGGGCACCTGTGTTATGTTAAGAGTTTGGAATTCCACGGATAATTGCTTAACTACTACGAGGTATTTGGCCCATTTTTCTCCCTTTACTTCATATGAGCCATTGAAATGGTTAGCGATTAATAATGAGTCTACATATACCTGGAGATACCTGATCTTGATATCCTGAGCTAGTTGTAATCCTACTATCAGCGCCTCATATTCTGCTTCGTTATTAGTTGCCTGGAACTCATAGCTTATGGATTGGGGTATTATGTCCCCTTGTGGCGATTTTAGTATGACTCCCAGACCTGTTCCTCTTACATTTGATGCACCATCAGTGAATAAGGTCCATTCATCCTTCGACTCTTCTAGTTGTTGGACTTCATGTAAGGCCCCCTTTCCCGGGTGACCTCACTCGTTGGATTTACTCATAAACATAGTCATTAATCACTGAACTTGAATTAAATATTTAACGTAGCGGAAGCGTAACATTCAAATACAAAACATAGCAGCGGAAGTCTTAAGAATTTATCATAAACATTGTCTTAACATGAAATTTAAGTAGATGGGATGTCAGTCCTGTTGCGGGGTAGCCATCACGCCTCCGCACGCCCTTTTCTCTTTCTACCTGAAATGTATACTAAAAGTCAGCTAACGCTGGTGAGTTCTAGTTTAAAACAAGTAGGCATAAACATTATTTCTTTATAAGTATAAATATATATATACACATATATAGATACACCTCATTGACTTTTGTATTGCTTTCACTTAACATTCTTTGTAAGTATATATGAATATATATACACATCATTGGTTTCTTTGAACATACTTTGACTATACACGCAAATAGGCGCATATGCATTCATTGAACATTCGTTGGTTATATACTTAAGGGTGATCAACCCCAACATTCATTTTCGTAAGTCACAAAGATAAACATTTCGTTCTACCGTCGTAGTCCGTGCTTCATAACGTCCGACCAACCTTCGGTCGTCCGTCATGCCTTACCGTCCGACCGACCTTCGGCCGTCCGTCTTTTCCGTCCGACTGACCATCGGCCGTCCGTCTTACCGTCCTACCGTCGTAGTCCGTACTTCGCCCGTTTACCCTAAGGCAACCGTTTCCCACGCGAACTATTATTTATGCAACCGTTCTTCCTTTAAAAAGGCAATTGCTTCGACCGTCCATTAATACCCCCGTACGTCCTAGCTGATGAAGGAACGTACTTGTCCCGGTTGCAAAATAGTCACGTGGTCGTCCGTCTACCGAAGTAGCCGTTATCATCGAAGCATCCATAACGTTTACATACTTTCATAACATGCGATATATATAAAATATAAAGCAAGATTTCATTCATTTACGTTATGCCATTCGTTCCTTTCATTCTTTGTATATATTCGTTTCATTCTTGTTCATCATTCTTTTACGTATGATCACATTAACATTCATAACATTCGTTGTATACATACGTTTCATTCGTGTTCATCATTCTTTTACGTATGATCACATTAACATTCATAACATTCATTGTATACATACGTTTCATTCTTGTTCATCATTCTTTTACGTATGATCACATTAACGTTCATATAAATATAAATATATATATAAATCACGTATGATCACATTGGCATTCATAACATTCATTCATTTAGTGTATACATTTCAGCCCCAAAACATTTAAAATCATTTGCACATAACATAAAAGGGGCACATAGAACTCGCCTGATAAGCGGGTCCTGAGAAACTATCACTGGCTACTGAGCGTCACTAAGGTTACACACAATCTGTATAATCAAGTCATACCCGATAAAACAATGAACCTATGCGACATTAACCATTTCTACTCTTAGGGTTATATCGAAACTTATCGAAACTTTAGTAGTTTCGATAGGTTGCTTATATCGAACCTAGTAGTTTCGATAGGTGGGTTATGTCGAAACTTGGTAGTTTCGATAAGTTGCTTATGTCGAAACTTTATAGTTTCGATACACCAGTCTTTCTTCTCAAACAACCCAACCCTTAAAGAGGGCGTCCCTATTTAAAATATATACTTCTTTAATCCTAATGAAAATTTGGGCAGAGTCCCGTTTGCTTTTATCTAAAACCCGACAATATTAATTGTCTATTTCCATTACCAAATCAATCAATAAATATCCATAATGAATCATGTTTTAATCTTCTAGTATCGATTTCCATCTTTCTATACTTTATCAATTATCCTTTATAAAAATAAGGAATCTTTTGTCGGTTATCGTATATTAAACACAACTATATTTATACGTCCTCCTCGAATACGGTATTCGTAACACGAACTAATAACGATAATTAACGTTCTACGAATTCAAGGAATATACCTTCTCGAGCACGAACTCGTGATGTAACCAAGACCCGACCCGAACCATATGTATCATCACCATCATTATGTAAGCATCATCATCTTCTACTCATGTAATCATTATCATCATCTAATCATGTAATCCTCGTCATTATCATCTAATCATCGCCATCATCATGTAATCATGAAATCATCATCATCAAATCATTATCATTATCCTAGAATAACCATCATGCAATCATCATCATTAAACCATCATCATTATGTACTCTTCATATTCCTAACCTCATCATCAACCATCCTTAACCATCACAACGTGAAACCACCGCTGCCATAACCTCGCCATCGCCGCCTGCCGTTACCGAAGTCTAACCACCATCGTCGTTACCATCTTCATCTTCACGAGAGCAGTCGTCAACCTTCGCCCAACTCCCTTACCCTCGACGTTCATCTCCTACAGCCCCAGCACCTTGCTGTTACCACTTCCCGAAACTACCAGCGTGAACCCCTCTACTCGAAACTACTATCATCACCCGAAACTATCTCCATCACTCGAAACTATCTTTGCGACCACCACTACTCGAAACTACCATTCCCAACCCTGTAACCATTACCGGAGAAAGCTGTGCTTGGCTGGAGCAACCACAGCGGACCACCGTTGCTGTCCCAAAGGCACCATTGCCGTGAATCTGTCGTCGTTACACCACCAACACCGTCATATACAAGTTGTTGCTGCTGCCGGAGCTATGGCAGCAGCTTATGCTCTCCACCACAGCCTCTCATCCTTTACGAACCATTGTCGCCGTTGTTCATGAATCGGAACCATCGTCTCCTCCGTGGCCTGGTGTCCCTTCTGAAATGAGTTCCATCATCCCTCCTTGCTCGTTGTTATCTCTTCTAATTACTCTATGAGAATCGAGCAGCACTAACAAGTTAGGGGTCGTTTTTAGGTTGGTCGGAGGTGATCTTGCAAGGTGGGTTTGAGTCGCAGGCACAAAGGAAGAAGAAGAAATGAGTTTTCAGGTTGGCGGCTGGTTAAATGGAAATGGACTTTAGGTTTAATGAAAATTTCAGATTGGTCCCTTGACTTTAATGAAATTACACTATAGGCTTTTAGTTTTAAATTAGTTGTTGAACCATCGTAACATATTTTCTTTCTTTGGCAACATTAGTCCTAAACAAAACCTCGTGTTATTAATAAGGATAGTTTGGGATGTTACACTTCAAGGTCTTCCTCATGTTGAATGTCACTGCTGAAATCAGCCACAAAGTCCGCAAGTGCCTGAGGCTTTATTGCTGTTCTAGGTTCATATATGAGGTTATAGGCGCTGAGCTTGACTGACCACTTAGCCATCCTTCCTGACATCTCTGATTTCTCAAGACACACTTAATGGGATAATTAGTCTTAACATGAATAGCATGAGTTTCAAAATAATGTCTAAGTTTAGTGGATGCCATTATTAAAGCTAAAATCAATTTTTCTAAATGGGAGTACCTGGTTTCCGCTTGTAGCAAACTTTTACTTACATAGTATACCGGATGCTGTTGTCCCTCATGATCCTTGACTAGTACAACACATATGGTGCTTCGAGATATTGTCAAGTATAGGGATAGTGGTTCGTCGTCTTCTGGTTTCATTAATAAAGGGGCTGATGACAAGTATTCCTTAAGTGATTGGAGTGCTTGTTCATTGTAACCTTTCTGATTTTTCATGTTTTTCCGATTTATTTTATGCCGTGCAATAAAAGACGATTCCGATTCCAATTTTACATTCATTGTTTCATGTGCAAATACAAATATACACGCGCTTATTATATTACAATATTAACTAAAACAATCTTACAAACCTCGAGGACCCAAACACGACTAAAACTCAAAACAACATCAAGACATCAAAACTACAAGGACTAGTCTTGAAATTTCCAAAACCTACACAAGCACGGTCGTGCTTAGTCCTAAGCACGGTCGCGCTTGTGTACACGACCACGGTCATGCTTAACTGTAAGCACGGTCGCGCCTGAGATACAGTTTGACTCCGCAAAGTCAAACCGACTCAAATCTTGTCCAAAAATACATTATCTCCACGTTTTAGAAACCGCGAGACTTGTAGAAGAAGTTAATCGATAAATTAAGCCTAAGAATCGATCGAATACACTTCCAAATCGTTCGAATCCTCGCGACTATAACCAAACCTTCCATTCTTAATCAAATCTTGTATTTATGACCAAATCAAAACGAATTAAACCGCTTAATTACTTCGCACGACTCCTATAAACATCCCACGAACCCTAAGTCGTCTAAACAACATCTCTTCTCCTCAGTCGATCAAGAAAAAGCCGCGATTTCCTCCCTGTAGCCGTCTGCACTTGTTGCCCAACCAAACCAGGTCAGTAATAGTCCAATGGATTCGTTTCTTCATTCCAAACCAAAGCCCTAATCTAATTTGAATCCATAATACACGATGTTACCGATTTGAATCTAAGTTTCAGAATAAAAAGGTTCTAATCAAACTACACTTTAAACCTGATATAAACCCAATTAATTGGTATAAATGGATTCGAAAACACATTCTCAATGAAAACCCTACAAAACAAACCGATTTTATCACACAAGAATTAGGAGAATTGCTTCTGGAATCGACCAGACACGGTCGCGCTGTCCTACGAGCGTGGTCGTGCCTGACCAAGCACAGTCGTGCCCGAGTGTGGCGCGGTCGTTCTTACCGAACAAACAAAGTCCTGACCTAGACAAACTTTAGACGCGGTCGTGCCGGATACGAACACGGTCGTGTCTCATGAACAGACCCATGTTTTATCTCCTGACCAACCACGGGCGCGTTCCCGACCAAGCGCGGTCGCGTACGAGCTGAGCACGGTCGTGCCGTATACGAGCATGGTCGTGTTCGATCTTAAACAGAATCTCTTATTTTTAAACAGTTTAATATGTTTCATCTTTTAATCAGTTTTAATAATGTTATAAATTACTAGTTTATAAAATATCCCGAACCGAGTATCGTTTATCAAAGATCGATTATTTAATCTTTCTCTTAAATTAAAATCAATGAAAATACTACAAGCTTATATAATTATTTTTATAAACAACAATATTTTCCATACACTTTGTTTTAGACAAATATTATTTATTTAAACTTATATTTAAATAAATGTATAATCTATTACTATTGATTAAACAAATAGTATATTTAAACAAACCTTAAACTTAAACAAATCCACTTCCAACACCGAATAACGCGAGCCAATAATACATAATCATATATTGTTCATTAGGTCGTATCTAGCGATCTACAACACACCGCTGTTTTCCATTTGCTTGTGCAATCTACGCTCTACATAACATGTGAGTTTATGTAACCTTTCAAATTTTCATGTTTCCCTATTTATTTTAAGTCGTGCAATAAAAGACGATTCCTATTCCAATTTTACATTCATTGTTTCTTGTGCAATAACAAACATACACGCGTCAATTATATTACCAAAACAACTGAAACGACCCTTCAATGTCTTATAAACCTCGAGGACCAAACACGACAAAAACTCAAAACAACATCAAGACATCAAAACTAAAAGGACTAGTCTTGAAATTTCCAAAACCTACA
Organism: Smallanthus sonchifolius; assembly: GCA_023525975.1. Classification (NCBI taxonomy): domain Eukaryota; kingdom Viridiplantae; phylum Streptophyta; class Magnoliopsida; order Asterales; family Asteraceae; genus Smallanthus; species Smallanthus sonchifolius. Next base: position 23,084,090 of record CM042026.1, on the reverse strand, counting down.
CAAGCACGGTCGTGCTTAGTCCTAAGCACGGTCGCGCTTAGTCCTAAGCACGGTCGCGCTTGTGCCCACGACCACGGTCGTGCTTATCTTTAAGCACGGTCGTGCCTCTTATACAGTTTGACTCTGAAAAGGTCAAACCGACTCAAATCTTGTTCAAAAATAGATTGTAAACGCGTTTGAGAATTCGCGAAACTTGCAGAAGAAGATATTCGGTTTAATCAGCCAAAAACGCGACTACATACACGTTTAATCATCCGAATCCTCGCGACTCTTAACCAACTTTCCTTTTTAAATCGAATCAAGTAATTAGAGTAAGAATCAAACAAATTAAGTTAACCTAATACCTAACTACGATCTATATAAACTTCCTTAAACCCTAAATCCATCATTACATCGCCTCTTCTCCTCTATCGATCAAGAAAAGCCGCGTCTCTTTTCCCCGTAGCCGTCTGCACTTGTTGCCCATTCAAAAAAGGTTAGTAGTGAATCAATTGATCCGTTTCTTCATTCTAAACAAAAGCTCTAACCTAATTCGGATTCACAATACAGAGTTTAAACGATTTGAAACTTAGTTTTGAAAATAAAAAACGATTTAATCGAACTACATGATAGACAGGTTATAAATCCAATTAAATGGTGTAGTTGGATTCGCAAACATCTATTGAACGAAAGCCCTATAATATCAAACGATTTTATTACAAGAATTAAGCGAATTGTGTTCTGGAATTGACCAGACACGGTCGCGCTAACCTATGAGCGCGGTCGTGCCTAACCAAGCACAGTCGTGCCCAAGAAAGGCCCGGTCGTGTTTGTCGAACAAACAAGGTCCTGACCTAGACAAATCCTAGACGCGGTCGTGCCGGACACGAGCACGGTTGTGCTCTATGAACAGACCCTTTTGAAGACTTCTGACCAACCACGGGCGCGTTACCGACCAAGCGCGGTCGCGTACGAGCTGAGCACGGTCGTGCCGTATACGAGCACGGTCGTGTTCATCCTTTAACAGAATCTTTTATTTAACATATTTTATATTTTAATGCTATAAAAATTATTTTTATAAAATATTCAGAACCGAGTTTCGTTAACAAATCATTCGAATCAATTATTTACTCCTTCTAAATAAATCAAAATCAATAAAAAAAACTACAAACTTATATACAACTACGTATTTCCATACACTTTGTTTTAGACAAATATTATTTAAACTTATAATAGTATATTTAAACAAACCTTAAACTTAAACAAATCCGCTTCCAACACCGAATAACGCAACTCAATAATACGTAATAATATATTGTTCAATAGGTTGAACCTAGCAATCTACAACACACCGCTGTTTTCCAATTGGTTGTGCAATCTACACTCTGCATAACACGTGAGTTTACATAGCCCCCTTTTCAAACTATTTGTATTTTTGGGGTGGAACATGCGTTCTATTTACATGTTTTCAATCATACACATATACAGTCCATCCTATGCATGTATACAATTTTGCGCTTTGTGCTTGAGTACTAGGTGTGTAGACCAATTATTATGCTCTTCATGTACAATCATTAACTATTAGCCGACAGTGAACGGTGATAGATCTATTGAGTCTGACAAACCCACCCAGGTAGGGTGACTGTTACTGACAACACAAGTTTTGAGTGCAAGTTACAAAGGTTTGATTGTATAGGTCACACGATCGTTTCTCTCCATAATTGCCTTAATTGTCATCTTAGTATTGAACTGTATGCACACAACACGTTTTTGCTATCACACGAATAAACCTATGTATTCTCACCAACTTTTTAGTGGACTCTGTTTTAACCATGTTTCAGGTACTAATGTTTGAAGTGATCAAGATATGCTACACATAGGATTTTTGGACTTAGCATTTAAAAATTTAATCAGTTATCCTATGTAATTTACATTTTTGTTTTGTGGATTGGTTGTATTTGATTGAACTTATTTGTTGCAATGAAAACGATGATTAAATATTTCAACTTTAGCAAACCATGAGCAATGAACAATCTGCACGCTTCACGCCCCGACGTTTCCGCCATCGGTTGGGGTGTGACAGATTGGTATCAGAGACTTGGTTATAGGGAATTAGGTTATTAGACATCCTTGACCTAGACTATAACTTTAGGACACCCACATATGCCATGCTTCATGATTTACATGCTATGTGCTACATGCTATGTGATTTATGCTAAATATTTTATATGTACATATGAATAATAAATAAATAAACAATATCCCTACCCATATCCTAAACCCCATATCCTTCTTGCCTGCTGCCATGTCATCATCAAAATAGCTTGTGGAACATCAAATCCATAGACTTTAGTCTATAAAAATTTTCTTTTACACCCGTTAAGGTTTTTAGACTTTGATTAATTGTTAAAGGACACATGCAATCTGGAAGGGTGACACCTGTATTCTGGGTTTTCTGTCTAGGAAAGTATTTCATATAAATCCCAATCAACCAAGGGATCCGTATACTTTCCTGGGAATTCCCGGGATGAGTGTTTTACTTATAGGCTAAAGCACGTCTTCTTGATAATTATATAAGTTTAAATTAACCTTAATATGTCATAGTACTCGAGTGATTATGTCACTATTTGAGTACAATCCGAACTATGAACTACTTATATCTATTTATCCTCCTATTTGATTCAAGAAATTCTCACAACTCTTATTGTGTCTAAATCTATAGAATGCCTCCCCGTCGTGCCAACCGCAACAATAGCAATAACACTGACCTGGCTGCTCTACTCACACAGCTGGTGAATCAAATTACCCAACCCAACAACAACACTAATGGCCATGCCAGTGGGAGTGCTAACACTGGAGGTGGTGGTGGTGCCAACCTGCCACAATGCACCTTCAAACACTTCAACTCCTGCAATCCCCTCAAATTCTATGGCAACGAAGGAGCCACGGGACTCCTTCAATGGTTTGAAAGCATTGAGAGCACTTTCCTCAATAGCGACTGTCCCGACAACCTCCGTGTTCGTCATGCTACTAGTGTCTTTCAAAAAAGGGCGCTTACTTGGTGGAATGGTGAGAAAAGGACTAGGGGAGTGGATGTAGCAATGGCACTGCCATGGGATGAGTTGAAGAGGATCATGACTAAGGAATTCTGTCCTCGAAATGAGATGAAGAAGCTGGAAGCGGAATTTTGGGATCTTGCTCAAGATAGTGGTGAAAGCTTAGCATACACCACCCATTTCCACGAGCTGAGTCTACTTGTGCCACACATGGTTACACCTCTGTCTAGGTGTATTGAAAAGTACATCGGTGGTCTACCTAGACAAATTCAAGATACTGTGGTAGGAGGAAATCCTGCTACTCTGGAGGATGCTATCCGCTTGTCAGCCACACTTACTGACAACCATGATAAAGCGGGTACACTTACAAGAAAGGGTGCCAAGAAAGTTTCTGACACAACAACACCTCCCGCTCATGTCAAAGAAGTCCAAACTGAACCATACCGCAACACTAGGAAGAGAAAGGTCAAAAACTGTGCCGTAATCACTCCAACTGCTCCAGTGAATCAAGTTGCAACCATGGCTCAAAACCCAGCAAAGAAACCCTATGGGGGCAGTCACCCACTTTGCAACACCTGCAACTACCATCATCCTCAAAACATACCCTGTCGCCTTTGCAACCACTGCGGGAAACATGGCCACACAGCCAATATCTGTCGAGCTAAGGCACTTGCCAACCCAACCAACCAACCAACAGCTAATCAAGTCATCCCAGCCATTGCAAATGGACGTGCTTGCTTCGAATGTGGCAACCCGAACCACTTCCGTAACCAGTGCCCAAGACTGATCAATGTTAACCAAGGCGGAGCTCGTGGGCGTGCTTTCAACATCAACGCCAATGAAGCTCAGGCCAACACTGATGTGGTTAACGGTACGTTTCTTATGAATAATCGTTATGCTTCTATATTATTTGATACCGGGGCCGATAAAAGTTTTGTGTCACTAGACTTCGAACCCTTACTTGCAAAAACACGGTCTAAACTAGAGAAAACCTTTACCGTTGAGGTAGCCGATGGTAACACCGTTACTATTGACACCATCATCTATGATTGCTCCCTAGAGTTAAATAATCACAATTTTCCAATCAACCTCATACCAATGCCATTAGGGAGTTTTGACATCATCATAGGTATGGATTGGCTTTCAAAGCACCATGCCGAAGTCATGTGCTTTGAAAAATGCATCCGTATACCACTCCCATCCAGTGAAACATTGAAGGTCTTTGGTGAGAAACCTTGCAAAGGACTCAAACTAATGTCATGCATCACCGTCCAAAAGTATATACGAAAGAAGTGCATGGTTTTCCTAGCCCATGTTATCCAAAAAGAAGACAAGAAGAGGAGTGTACAAGACATCCCCATCGTTCAGGATTTTCCTGAAGTTTTTCCCGATGACTTGCCAGGTCTTCCACCTGTTCGGCAAGTGGAATTTCGCATCGATCTCGTACCTGGAGCAAACCCGGTGGCTAAAGCTCCATACTGGCTTGCACCTTCCTAGATGCAAGAACTTGCAAGCCAACTTCAAGAACTCGCCGACAAACAGTTCATACGCCCGAGTCATTCACCTTGGGGTGCACCGGTCTTATTTGTTAAAAAGAAGGACGGTTCATTCCGCATGTGTATTGACTATCGAGAACTCAACAAGCTTACAATCAAAAACCGCTACCCTTTACCTGGGATTGACGATCTCTTCGATCAACTCCAAGGTTCTACATACTTCTCGAAGATTGATCTTCGATCCGGTTATCACCAACTCCATGTGCAAGAGGAGGTCATTCCAAAGACCGCCTTCCAAATGAGATATGGTCACTACGAGTTCATGGTTATGCCTTTTGGGCTAACCAATGCACCTGCTGTTTTCATGGACCTCATGAATCGCATGTGCAAACCATACCTCGACAAATTTGTGATCGTGTTCATTGACGATATCTTGATCTATTCCAAGACTAAGGAGGATCATGAACAACACCTTAGGTTGATTTTGGATCTCTTGAAAACCGAACAGCTATACGCCAAGTTCTCCAAGTGTGATTTTTGGCTAAAGGAAGTGCAATTTTTGGGTCACGTTGTCAATGAAAAGGGAATTCATGTTGACCCCGCAAAAATTGAAGCTGTTAAGAATTGGAAAGCTCCTAAAACCCCTACCGAAGTTCGTTCGTTTCTTGGTTTAGCGGGTTAGTACCGAAGGTTTATTTCTAACTTCTCCAAGATCGCTGTTCCCCTCACTGCCTTAACCCAAAAAAGTAAACCTTATGAGTGGGGACCGAAACAAGAAGAAGCCTTTCAAATTCTCAAGCAAAAGTTGTGCAATGCTCCTATCCTCACCCTTCCTGAAGGTGAAGATGATCTAGTTGTTTACTGTGATGCTTCAAACCAAGGTCTTGGTTGCGTTCTCATGCAACGAGGCAAGGTGATCGCTTATGCATCAAGACAACTCAAAATCCATGAGAAGAATTATACGACGCACGATCTTGAGTTGGGTGCTGTTGTATTTGCGTTGAAGATTTGGAGACATTATCTCTATGGCACGAAATGTGTGGTGTTCACCGACCACAAAAGCCTCCAACATATCTTCAACCAAAAAGAACTCAACATGAGGCAGCGACGTTGGGTTGAACTCCTCAACGATTACGATTTTGAGATTCGTTATCATCCCGGCAAGGCTAATGTTGTAGCCGATGCGCTAAGCCGTAAGGAGCATGTCATGCTTCAAAGTGTCAAGATTAACTCCGATATCCAAGTCCGTATTCTGGCAGCTCAACATGTCTCGGTTACCGAGGGCAATATGTATGAGGAAATGTCTTGTGGTGCTGAATTCCAATTGGAGACTAAAACCAATGGCTTGCTTTACTTTCTAGATCGTATTTGGGTTCCCGATCGTGACGATCTTCGTGCATTCATCATGACCGAGGCACACAAGTCTCGATATTCTATCCATCCTGGTGCGGATAAAATGTATCAAAATCTTCGTTCCCAATATTGGTGGCCTGGTATGAAGAAAGACATTGCTTTGTTCGTAGCAAAATGTCTCACTTGTTCCAAAGTCAAGGCTGAGCATCAACGTCCTTCCGGTTTACTTGAACAACCGGAAATCCCCGTGTGGAAATGGGAGAATCTAGCTATGGATTTCATTACTAAACTCCCTCGCACTTCGAGCGGTTATGACAGCATTTGGGTGATCATTGACCGTCTCACTAAGTCCGCATACTTCTTGCCTATCCGTGAAGACTATAAGGTTGAGAAATTGGCCTGTATTTACATTGACAAGATTGTGAGTCGTCACGGTGTTCCTTTGAACATAATCTCCGATAGAGATGCTCGTTTCACTTCCCGGTTTTGGCAATCTCTTCAAAAGGCACTTGGTACACGACTGGATTTGAGCACGGCCTACCATCCCCAAACTGATGGTCAGACCGAGCGAACAATCCAAACTCTTGAAGACATGCTGAGAGCCTGTGTCATCGATTTTTGTGGCAATTAGGATTCGCATTTGACACTTATCGAATTCTCCTACAACAATAGTTACCACACCAGCATCGACATGGCTCCGTTTGAAGCTCTCTACGGTCGTAAGTGTCGTTCTCCCATCTGCTGGAACGAGATTGGTGAAGCACAAATCACCGGCCCCGAGTTAATTCAAGAAACATCCGACAAGATTATTCAAATCCGTGATAACATTCGAGTAGCGAGGAGTCGGCAAAAGAGCTATGCCGACAAACGACGCAAACCCTTGGAATTCTAAGTCGGTGATCTGGTACTTCTAAAGGTGTCTCCTTGGAAGGGGGTGATCCGTTTTGGGAAGAAAGGCAAGCTAGCACCTCGCTATGTGGGTCCATTCAAGATCCTTGAAAGGATTGGGAAAGTGGCTTACAAACTCGAGTTACCTCCATCACTTGGCAACGTACATCCTACATTTCATGTATCCAACCTCAAGAAGTGTCTTGCTGATGAGAACCTTCATATACCTCTTGATGATGTGCGCATTGATGAGACGATGCACTTCGTTGAGATTATGGATCGTGAGATAAAACAACTCAAGCGCAGCCGTATTCCTATTGTCAAGGTTCGTTGGGAATCTAAACGAGGACCCGAGTTTACTTCGGAACGAGAAGACCAAATGAAGCTCAAATACCCACATCTCTTTGCTGAAGTAGTAGCCTCAACTAGTTGAATTTCGGGACGAAATTCCCTCAACATGGGGATACTGTAACCTTTCTAATTTTCATGTTTCCCTATTTATTTTAAGTCGTGCAATAAAAGACGATTCATATTCCAATTTTACATTCATTGTTTCTTGTGCAATAACAAACATACACGCGTCAATTATATTACAAAAACAACTGAAACGACCCTTCAATGTCTTATAAACCTCGAGGACCAAACACGACAAAAACTCAAAACAACATCAAGACATCAAAACTACAAGGACTAGTCATGAAATTTCCAAAACCTACACAAGAACGGTCGTGCTTAGTCCTAAGCACGGTCGCGCTTGTGCCCACGACCACGGTCGTGCTTATCTTTAAGCACGGTTGTGCCTCTTATACAGTTTGACTCTGAAAAGGTCAAACCGACTCAAATCTTGTCCAAAAATAGATTGTAAACGCGTTTGAGAATTCGCGAAACTTGCAGAAGAAGATATTCGGTTTAATCAGCCAAAAACGCGACTACATACACGTTTAATCATCCGAATCCTCGCGACTCTTAACCAACTTTCCTTTTTAAATCAAATCAAGTAATTAGAGCAAGAATCAAACAAATTAAGTTAACCTAATACCTAACCGCGATCTATATAAACTTCCTTAAACCCTAAATCCATCATTACATCGCCTCTTCTCCTCTATCTATCAAGAAAAGCCGCGTCTCTTTTCCCCGTAGCCGTCTGCACTTGTTGCCCATTCAAAACAGGTTAGTAGTGACTCAATTGATCCGTTTCTTCATTCTAAACAAAAGCCCTAACCTAATTCGGATTCACAATACAGAGTTTAAACGATTTGAAACTTAGTTTTGAAAATAAAAAATGATTTAATCGAACTACACGATAGACAGGTTATAAATCCAATTAAATGGTGTAGTTGGATTCGCAAACATCTATTGAACGAAAGCCCTATAATATCAAACGATTTTATTACAAGAATTAAGCGAATTGTGTTCTGGAATTGACCAGACACAGTCGCGCTAACCTATGAGCGCGGTCGTGCCTGACCAAGCACAGTCGTGCCCGAGAAAGGCCCGGTCGTGTTTGTCGAACAAACAAGGTCCTGACCTAGACAAACCCTAGACGCGGTCGTGCCGGACACGAGCACGGTCGTGCTCTATGAACAGACCCTTTTGAAGACTTCTGACCAACCACGGGCACGTTACCGACCAAGCGCGGTCGCGTACGAGCTGAGCACGGTCGTGCCGTATACGAGCACGGTCGTGTTCATCCTTTAACATAATCTTTTATTTAATATATTTTATATTTTAATGTTATAAAAATTATTTTTATAAAATATTCAGAACCGAGTTTCGTTAACAAATCATTCGAATCAATTATTTACTCTTTCTAAATAAATCAAAATCAATAAAAAAAAAACTACAAACTTATATACAACTACGTATTTCCATACACTTTGTTTTAGACAAATATTATTTAAACTTATAATAGTATATTTAAACAAACCTTAAACTTAAACAAATCCGCTTCCAACACCGAATAACGCAACTCAATAATACGTAATCATATATTGTTCAATAGGTCGAACCTAGCAATCTACAACACACCGCTGTTTTCCAATTGCTTGTGCAATCTACACTCTGCATAACACGTGAGTTTACATAGCCCCCTTTTCAAACTATTTGCATTTTTGGGGTGGAACATGCGTTCTATTTACATGTTTTCAATCATACACATATACAGTTCCATCCTATGCATGTATACAATTTTGCACTTTGTGCTTGAGTACTAGGTGTGTAGACCAATTATTATGCTCTTCATGTACAATCATTAACTATTAGCCGACAGTGAACAGTGATAGATCTATTGAGTCTGACAAACCCATCCAGGTAGGGTGACTGTTACTGACAACACAAGTTTTGAGTGCAAGTTACAAAGGTTTGATTGTATAGGTCACACGATGGTTTCTCTCCATAATTGCCTTAATTGTCATCTTAGTATTGAACTGTATGCACACAACACGTTTTTGCTATCACACGAATAAACCTATGTATTCTCACCAACTTTTTAGTTGACTCTGTTTTAACCATGTGTTCAGGTACTAATGTTTGAAGTGATCAAGATATGCTACACATAGGATTTTTGGACTTAGCATTTAAAAATTTAATCAGTTATCCTATTTAATTTACATTTTTGTTTTGTGGATTGGTTGTATTTGATTGAACTTATTTGTTGCAATGAAAACGATGATTAAATATTTCAACTTTAGCAAACCATGAGCAATGAACAATCTGCACTCTTCACGCCCCGATATTTCCGCCATCGGTTGGGGTGTGATAGTTTACATAGCCCCCTTTTCAAACTATTTACATTTTTGGGGTGGAACATGCGTTCTATTTACATGTTTTCAATCATACACATATACAGTTCCATCCTACACATGTATACAGTTTTGTGCTTTGTGCTTGAGTGCTAGGTGTGTAGACCATACATGTTATACACGTACAATCATTAACTATTAGCCGACAGTGAAGAGTGGTAGATCTATTGAGTCTGACAAACCCACCCAGGTAGGGTGACTGTTACTGACAACACAAGTTTTGAGTGCAAGTTACAAAGGTTTGATTGTATACCAGGTTACACGATGGTTTCTCTCCATAAATGGCTTAATTGTCATGTTGTATTGAACTGTTTGCACACAACACGTATTTGTTATCACACAACTAAACCTATGTATTCTCACCAACTTTTTAGTTGACTTTTGTTTTAACCATGTTTCAGGTACTAACGTTTGAAGTGATCAAGATATGCTACACATAGGATTTTTGGACCTATAATTCAATTAAATCAGTTTATCCTATGTAATTTACTTTTTGTTTTGTGGATTGGTTGTGTTTAGATTGAACTTATTTGATTGCAATGAAAACAATTATTAATTATTCAAACTTTAGCAAACCATGAGCAATGAACAGTCTGCACGCTTCATGCCCCGACGTTTTCGCCGTCGGTTGGGGTGTGACAGATTGGTATCAGAGCCTTGGTTATAGGGAATTAGGTTATTAGACACCTTTGACCTATACTATAACTTTAGGATACCCACCTATGCCATGCCTCATGATTTACATGCTATGTGCTACATGCTATGTGATATATGCTAAATATTTTATATGTATATAGAGATAATAAATAAATAGACAATATCCCTACCCATATCCTAAACCACATATCCTTCTTGCCTGCTGCCATGTCATCATCAACATAGCTTGTGGAACATCAATTCCATAGACTTTAGTCTATAAAAATTTTCTTTTACACCCGTTAAGATTTTTAGACTTTGATTAATTGTTAAAGGACACGTGCAATCTGGAAGGGTGACACCTGTATTCTGGGTTTTCTGTCTAGGAAAGTATTTCATATAAATCCCAATCAACCGAGGGATCCGTATGCTTTCCTGGGAATTCCCGGGATGAGTGTTTACTTATAGGCTAAAGCATGTCTTCTTGATAATTATATAAGTTTAAATTAACCTTAATATTTCATAGTATTCAAGTGGTTATGTTACTATTTGAGTACAATCCGAACTATGAATTACTTATTTATTCTTCGAGTTAATTCAAGAAACATCCGACAAGATCATACAAATCCGTGACAACATTCGAGTAGCGAGGAGTCGGCAAAAGAGCTATGTCGACAAACGACGCAAACCCTTGGAATTCCAAGTCGGTGATCTTGTACTTCTAAAGGTGTCTCCTTCGAAGGGGGTGATCCGTTTTGGGAAGAAAGGAAAGCTAGCACCTCGCTATGTGGGTCCATTCAAGATCCTTGAAAGGATTGGGAAGGTGGCTTACAAGCTCGAGTTACCTCCATCACTTGGCAACGTACATCTTACATTTCATGTATCCAACCTCAAGAAATGTCTTGCTGATGAGAACCTTCATATACCTCTTGACGATGTACGCATTAATGAGACGATGCACTTCGTTGAGAAACCGGTCGAGATTATGGATCGTGAAATAAAACAACTCAAACGCAGCCGTATTCCCATTGTCAAAATTCGCTGGGAATCTAAACAAGGGCCCGAGTTTACTTGGGAACGAGAAGACCAAATGAAGCTCAAGTACCCACATCTCTTTGCTGAAGCAGTAGCCTCAACTAGTTGAATTTCGGGACGAAATTCCCTCAACATGGGGATACTGTAACCTTTCTGATTTTTCATGTTTTTCCGATTTATTTTATGCCGTGCAATAAAAGACGATTCCGATTCCAATTTTACATTCATTGTTTCATGTGCAAATACAAATATACACGCGCTTATTATATTACAATATTAACTAAAACAATCTTACAAACCTCGAGGACCCAAACACGACTAAAACTCAAAACAACATCAAGAAATCAAAACTACAAGGACTAGTCTTGAAATTTCCAAAACCTACACAAGCATGGCCGTGCTTAGTCCTAAGCACGGTCGCGCTTGTGCACACGACCACGGTCATGCTTAACTTTAAGCACGGTCGCGCCTGAGATACAGTTTGACTCCGCAAAGTCAAACCAACTCAAATCTTGTCCAAAAATACATTATCTCCACGTTTTAGAAACCGCGAGACTTGTAGAAGAAGTTAATCGATAAATTAAGCCTAAGAATCGACCGAATACACTTCCAAATCGTTCGAATCCTCGCGACTATAACCAAACCTTCCATTCTTAATCAAATCTTGTATTTATGACCAAATCAAAACGAATTAAATCACTTAATTACTTCGCACGACTCCTATAAACATCCCACGAACCCTAAGTCGTCTAAACAACATCTCTTCTCCTCAGTCGATCAAGAAAAAGCCGCGATTTCCTCCCTGTAGCCGTCTGCACTTGTTGCCCAACCAAACCAGGTCAGTAATAGTCCAATGGATTCGTTTCTTCATTCCAAACGAAAGCCCTAATCTAATTTGAATCCATAATACACGATGTTACCGATTTGAATCTAAGTTTCGGAATAAAAAGGTTTTAATCGAACTACACTTTAAACCTGATATAAACCCAATTAATTGGTATGAATGGATTCGAAAACACATTCTCAATGAAAACCCTACAAAACAAACCGATTTTATTACAAGAATTAGGAGAATTGCTTCTGGAATCGACCAGACACGGTCGCGCTGTCCTACGAGCGCGGTCGTGCCTGACGAAGCACAGTCGTGCCCGAGTGTGGCGCGGTCGTTCTTACCGAACAAACAAAGTCCTGACCTAGACAAACTTTAGACGCGGTCGTGCCGGATACGAACACGGTCGTGTCTCATGAACAGACCCATGTTTTGTCTCCTGACCAACCACGGGCGCGTTCCCGACCAAGCGCGGTCGCGTACGAGCTGAGTACGGTCGTGCCGTATACGAGCACGGTCGTGTTCGATCTTAAACAGAATTTCTTATTTTTAAACAGTTTAATATGTTTCATCTATTAATCAGTTTTAATAATGTTATAAATTACTAGTTTATAAAATATCACGAACCGAGTATTGTTTATCAAAGATCGATTATTTAATCTTTCTCTTAAATTAAAATCAATGAAAATACTGCAAGCTTATATAATTATTTTTATAAACAACAATATTTTCCATACACTTTGTTTTAGACAAATATTATTTATTTAAACTTATATTTAAATAAATGTATAATCTATTACTATTGATTAAATAAATAGTATATTTAAACAAACCTTAAACTTAAACAAATCCACTTCCGACATCGAATAACCCGATCCAATAAAACATAATCATATATTGTTCATTAGGTCGTATCTAGCGATCTACAACACACCGCTGTTTTCCATTTGCTTGTGCAATCTACGCTCTACATAACATGTGAGTTTACATAGACCCCTTTTCAAACTATTTACATTTTTGGGGTGGAACATGCGTTCTATTTACATGTTTTCAATCATACACATATACAGTTCCATCCTACACATGTATACAGTTTTGTGCTTTGTGCTTGAGTGCTAGGTGTGTAGACCATACATGTTATACACGTACAATCATTAACTATTTGCCGACAGTGAACAGTGGTAGATCTATTGAGTCTGACAAACCCACCCAGGTAGGGTGACTGTTACTGACAACACAAGTTTTGAGTGCAAGTTACAAAGGTTTGATTGTATACCTGGTTACACGATGGTTTCTCTCCATAAATGCCTTAATTGTCATGTTGTATTGAACTGTATGCACACAACACGTATTTGCTATCACACAACTAAACCTATGTATTCTCACCAACTTTTTAGTTGACTTTGTTTTAACCATGTTTCAGGTACTAACGTTTGAAGTGATCAAGATATGCTACACATAGGATTTTTGGACCTAGAATTCAATTAAACCAGTTTATCCTATGTAATTTACTTTTTGTTTTGTGGATTGGTTGTGTTTTGATTGAACTTATTTGATTGCAATGAAAACAATTATTAATTATTCAAACTTTAGCAAACCATGAGCAATGAACAGTCTGCACGCTTCAAGCCCCGACGTTTCCGCCGTCGGTTGGGGTGTGACAGTCATGCTTCTCTTACCATTCGAATCTCTTATTCTTCTTTAGGATGTCGTAGAATTCCTTGCATTTTTTGGAGGATCTTGATATAAATTTGTTGAGTGCTGCTACTCTACTGGTCAGTCTCAGGACATCCTTGATGTTTGCTGGGGATTTCAGATTGATGATCGCTTTGATTTGTTCCGGACTGGCTTCTATCCCTCTTTTCGTTACCATGTAGCCCAAGAACTTTCCTGCCCTCACTCCGAAGTGGCATTTCGATGGATTCAACTTCATGTTGTATTGGTCCAGGATATAAAATGCGTCTCTGAGATCCCTAAGATGATCCTCTGCTTTCTTTGACTTTACCACCATATCATCTATGTAGACTTCCATAATGTCCCCACTCTTGTCTTTGAATATCATGTTTACCAGTCTCTGATATGTGGCACCTGCATTTTTAAGACCAAATGGCATAGCTATGTAACAATAAATACCTATCGGAGTCATGAAGGCCGTGTTTTCCTGATCCGATGGTTCCATTTGGATCTGTTGAAATCCCGAAGAGGCATCCATAAAAGTCAGGATCTCGTGGCCAACTGTAGCGTCCACCATTGAGTCTATGTGCGGTGATGGGAAGGGATCTTTAGGACACGCCTTGTTGAGGTCCGTGTAGTCTACATAAACTCTCCACGTCCTGTTTTTCTTCTGGACCACCACCACATTGGCTAGCCATTTGGGGAATTTTACTTCCCTTATCATTCCAGACTTGAGAAGCCTTTCCACCTCTTCTTGGATGATCAAGTTTCTTTTAGGAGCAAACTTCCTTCGCTTTTGATGTATTAGCCTGAAACTTTTTTCAATTCCAAGTCTATGGGTTATGATATTTTTGGATATACCTGTCATGTCTTCGTGCTTCCACGCGAAGGTTGCTTTTCTGCCCTTTAGGAAGTTCAGGATATCTTTTTCAATATCTTCAGGGATACTGCTCCCTACAAGGATCTTTACATCTGGGTTTTCAGCATCCGGGGATACCTCTTTAACATCCTGTTCTTTAGCTTCCAGAACATCCCTGGCCTGCTTCGTTAATTGCTATGCTTGCCTGGTTTTGACGGAGGCTTTCATCGAAGAAGTATAACAGTTTTTAGCCTCCTGTTGATCGCTGTTGATCTTTACCACTCCCCAAGGGGTTGGCATCTTGACACATTGGTGATACGTTGAGGGTACTGCCTTCATATCGTGTATCCATTGCCTTCCTAAAATGATATTGTAGCAAGACAAAGAATCTATTACACAACATTTTTGAATAGAATTTACCCCTTCAATGTATATCGGTAGTTTTATCTCTCCGACTGTGCTTTTGACTTCTCCGCTGAATCCTACCATCACAGAGGATTTTGAAATAATTTCAGAATTCGGGATCCCTATTCTTTTCAGGACTTCATGCTGGATGATGTTTACAGAGCTTCCTCTATTGATCAGTATCCTGCGGATGAAGTGGTTTGCAATGTATAGTGTGATCACCAGGCCATCGTGGTGACGATCCTGCATGTTATTTCTGTCATCCTCGTCGAAACATATCACTTTTTCTTCAGTTAAGCTGGAGGTTCTGATTGGTCTGTCCCCATTCTCTATTTTTGCTTCTTTGGCATTCCTTTTTGCTGCGGAGTAAGAAGTACTACAAATATCAGATCCACTAGATATAAAACCTATTACCTTGGCGTCTGGCGGCGGTGATTTTGCTCTTTGCGGGATCTTGTCTTGATCCTTAGTCTTATTCTTTCCTTTGCCTAGAAATTCTTTGAGATGTCCCTTGCTCAGGAGATAGCTTATCTCCTTCCGCAAAGCAATACAATCCTCAGTTATATGGCCAAAGTCTTCATGGAATGCACACCACTTGGACTTGTCCTTTCCTCCTGAGTTCTTCTCAAACTTGCAAGGCCACCTGGCTTTTTCTCCAAGATCTTGCATAGCAAATAGCAAACCAGTTGTATCAAGAGAAAAAAGTATTCAGACAAATTAGGATATTCTTCCTCGTCCTCGGCATCTTCTACAGCGTTGACCCTTTGATTGTCAGGCTTAGAATACGGCTTGGATCTGTACGACTTGAAAGGTGCAGGTTCAGCTTTCCGGTTAGGTTGAGTGTAGCTTGTCGAAGCATTCACCCTTTGCTGGATCTTTTTATCATCTTCCATCCTAATAAACCTCAATGCCCAGTTCCTGACTTCATCAAGGTTCCTGCAAGGATTCATAACAAGGTCTTCGTAAAATTGAGAGTCCTTCTGTAGTCCCATCTTGAATGCCTGGACTGACGTCAAGGTTCGGGATATCCAGGGATTCCCGGCCGAACTTGCTGACATAATCCCGAAGGGACTCTCCGTTGTTCTGAGTTATCCTGTATAAGTCACTTGTTAACCTTTCAAAAGTTCTACTGCAAGAGAACTGATTGTTAAAAAAAATGATTAAGTGAGCAAACGAAGTAATATAATAAGGTTTAACGTTAAGTAGCCATTTTAGGGCCGATCTTGTTAAGGTAGAGCCGAAGCCTTTGCATAAGCAGGCTTCCTTTAGGTCCAAGGGAATGGGGTTTATTTCCATCCGTTCCCTGTACTGCGCGACGTGCTCCTCACGATCTGTAGTTCCATCGTACAGCTTCATGTTAGGAGTCTGGAAGCGCTTGGGGATCTTAGCATCACATATCGGTGGAGCGAATCTGGAGATCCTGTGACTGGTAGAGGACATCTCCGGTATAGGTTGGGCCACACCTGGTACACCGGAGATCATCTCTCTCAACTTCTTTAACTCTTTGGCCATGGACGGGGTGATTCCTGTCTCTTGCACAAATTCGTTAGTATTTGAAAATTGATTGAATGTGTTACCGTTTTCAGGATTTCGAAACGATGATCCCGGAGTAACTCCAAGATCCTGATTTGTCGTAACTCTAACAGCCGGGGTAGGGCCAACTGCAGTGATCCCTGTTTGCATGGGAAGAAAGTCTCCCTTTTGGATTCCTGAAGATCCTAAATAATTAAAATCCAAGATCCTTAGTTACAGCGGGGTCGTCACTTCCACTGGCTTCTTTGATTCTTTAACCTTCTCAATTTCCCTAAACAACATTTGGTTAGTCTTCCTCTGTTGTTCCATTTGTTGTTTCATCTCCGAGAACAGATCGAGGATATCATTTTTTGATACGATCACAGGTCCACCGGCAGGTATTTCGGATCCCAAAAAACCCGCCGGAGTAGTTTTCTTCGGCTGATTAAGACTTTTTTGAAATGGAGGAGGAGGAATAGGGTTGACCAACCCAGAGCTCGAAGACGGAGCAGAAACAGAAATATTTTTGGATTGGGACGACATTTTTTAAAATAGCTTTGAAAGATAGTGATTGAACACAAATTTTAGCAAGATTTAACGATGAAAAGCACCACTTGCCCCACGTTGGGCGCCAAATTGTTTTGGGTAAAAGTTAAGTAAACCAATTTTGTAACCAAACTTAGTAAGTGAGGTAGTGTGCTTGTAAAATCAATGAAAATCAATAAAAAGAAGTAGAACTTGACACGGTTGTTTACGAGGAAAGCCCTTGACCTTTAAGAATCTCCGGCATAAAACCTCGGGAGGTGACAATCGACACCTACCTCATTTCTTGAATAATTGGTAAAAAGATTACAAGTGTGAGCAGCAAATGATCGAGATCTAAGTGTTTACAGAGCTTCTTACGAGTGTTTGATAATGCTAAGTGTTTCTGTGTGTTGCTAATCGATCAAGCTGCTGGTTAAATACAAAAACGATTTTAACTAACTTTTCGAGGATCCTGGAGCTTTACTCGGTCTTCAAATATGACCATTATTGAGCTTCTCTCGCAAGTTTTACATGTTCTCTTTGACTTCTCGCCCGATTCTTCACGGATAAAACGAGTCAACACGTTTTACCTGCGCATATAAAAGAAATAGAGGACAAATAGCCGTTAGTAGCATTAATATTCAGGATATCAAAGTTACCAGGATCTTGGATTCCGGATCATGCATCATTCAGGATCCTGCTTGAAATTTAACCCATAACACTTTCCAATAGCCCCATGTCAATTCGTAATAACTGGTTGTATCGGATTCGAATTCGTGTTGAGTTCAGGACCTGTTCATACGAGTTTCGATTTGGGTTTCATTTCGATTCGTTTAATGTATTTAAATTTGTGGGTTTAATGTTATACCAGCGAAACCACCTGGTCCGGCCGGTAAGCCACTACACCGCCGAAACAGGTGGCGTGGGTTCGAAACCCACACTCAACGCCCTTTTTGCGCGTGCATTTAAAACCAGACCCTGTCCCTTGTCCCATACGTGTTAACACACTTACAAAGCGGTACCGTATCAACATCAAGCCCCTGGTCCAGTGGTTCTTGCGTTTGGGCTTACCAGCGCAGACCCGGGTTCTAGTCCCTTAAGCCTGTTTTAGTTTTAAAACCAATTTTAAGGCTTTAAAAATTTTATAAAAATTATTTTTATAAACCTAACACCATGTAGAACAAATTGGTACAATAAATTGTAATTTTAAACATAAAACAACTATTTTTACAAATTTAATTGTTTAGAATCTCATTGTAATCATTTAAAAAATATTTTAAATCAAATTACTAATTTCAAACCAAAGTATTTTAAATACCTAATTTTTTAAAAATTGTGACAAGATTTTTATAAAATACATTATCATAAAACAAATTTTATAAATCATTTGTTTCTATTAAATTAATTATATTAGGGTTTGAACCATATTTAAACAAATAAAACTTTTCTTTTCTAAATATATATTAATATATACATTTACATTTTTCATATTTTTAAAAGAACATACTATTTTAATATTAAATAAATAAATAAAAAGAAATTATTTATTTAAATTAGTTATCTTTTTACATTAACAATCCATTTAGGATTTAAATTATATTTAGTATAATTTCCTATATATATATATATATATATATATATACTAAATATATATTTACATTACCCATTGTGAGAGCACGATATTATAATAGCAATTAAATAAATAAAAAGAATTTATTTAATTAAATTGAAACTTAAGTCAACTATTATCTTAGTAAAATCATATATACTTTGAATTTACATTTTTCGTTAAACTCTTATTTGAATACAACTCACACACATTCATTACCTGAAATAACACAAACAACTTTTTTACAAATCCACACACCTCAAAACCCATTATACCCTAGATCTTGCTTTAGACTTGGTGCCTGTTATTAATTCAAGTTCATACATTTCACTCTAGGTTAACTCGTGATTTGATAATCACTTGTGCTACATATTGCTCGTGTTATCTATACAATCAATACAAGTGAGTTTACATAGCCCCTTTTCATTTTTGTACATTTTGGGGTGAAACATGTTATGCATTGAAAATTATTTGCAATTACAATATACAATTCTATATTATGACTATTTGTGTAATTTGTGCTTTTGTGCTTGAATGCTATGAGTTGAACTACATATACATGACACACTCGTACAATCATTAACTCCGTACAAGCCAACGGTAACATTGATAGATATATTGTGTCTGACAAACCCACCAGGTAGGGTGATTGTTACCGACTCTACATTAGGGTAACCTGCATGTTATGCCTCAGTCACAAGGTTTGATTGTACACCTAGTTTAGCTATAGATTCTCCATAAAATGCCTTATTTACCATATGTCATATGAATTGTATAAACTATTTGAAAACTACATGAGATATCTAAACCTATGTATGCTCACCAACTACTTATAGTTGACCCTCTTATTTTAAACATGTTTCAGGTGGCATTGTTTGAAGTACAAGTTCATCACTTAGGAGCATATGGACCTAGTAACAAATAAACTAGAATTATTGTTAGCTTTTTATTGTTTGATCAATATGTATTGTACATTTAAATTATTTTAATAAAATTATGTAATTTAGTTTGATCATGAGCTTTTGAACAGTGTACATGTCCCGCCCGGACGTTTTCCGCCGTCGGTTGGGGTGAGACAATATCCTCAATCTGTTCTCAGAAATGAAGCAACAGATGGAGCAACAGAAGAAAACTAATTAGATGCTGTTCAGAGAGCTTGAAAGAGTCAAAGAATCAAAGAAACCGGTGGAAGTGACGACCCCGTTGAAGTCAAGGGTCTTGGATTTTAATTATTTAGGATCCCCAGGAGTCCATAAGGGAGATTTTCTTCCCATGCATTCTGGAATAACTACAGTTGGCCCGACTCCGGCTATTAGAGTTACAACAAGTCAGAATCTTGGAGTTACTCCGGGATCATCGTTCCGAAATCCTGAGAACGGTAAGACTTTCAATCAATTTCAAATACTAACGAAGTTGTGCAGGATACAGGAATAACTCCGTCCAAGACTAAGGAGTTAAAGAAGTTAAGAGAGATGATCTCTAGCGTACCAGGTGTAGTCCAACCGATACCGGAGATGTCTTCTACCAGTCACGGGATCTCCAGATTCACTCCACCAATATGTGATGCTGAAATCCCCAAGCGCTTCTAAACTCCCAACATGAAGCTATATGACGGAACTACGAATCCTGAGGAGCATGTCGCGCAATACAGGGAAAGAATGGAAATTAACCCCATTCCTTTGGACCTGAAGGAAGCTTGTCTATGCAAGGGCTTCGGCTCTACCTTAACAGGATCGGCCTTAAAATGGCTACTTAATGTTCCTCTATATTCTATTACTTAATTTGCCTATTTGATTAACCTCTTTAACAATCAATTCTCTTGCAGTAGAACCTTTGAAAGGTTAACAAGTGACTTATACAGGATAATTCAAAATCCCAGAGAATACCTCCGAGACTATGTCAGCAAGTTTGGTCGGGAATCCCCGGATATCCCGAAACTCGACGTCGCCACTGCTATCCAAGCATTCAAGATGGGACTGAGGAAGGATTCTCAATTCTACGAAGACCTTGTCATGAATCCTTGTAGGAATCTTGATGAAGTCAGGAACCGGGCACTGAGGTTCATTATGCTGGAAGATGATAAAAAGATCCAGCAGAGGGTAGGTGCTTCAACCAGCTACACACAACCCAACCGGAAGCTGAACCTGCACCTTTTAAGTCGTACAGATCCAAGCCGTATTCTAAGCTAAATAATCATAGGGTCAACGCTATTGAAGACGACGATGACGAGGAAGAATATCCTAAGTTGTCTGAATACTGTTTTTCTCTTTATACAACTGGTTTGCTATTTACTATGCATGATCTTGGAGAAAAAGCCACGTGGCCTCGCAAGTTTGAGAAGAACTTAGGAGGAAAGGACAAGTCCAAGTGGTGTGCATTCCATGAAGACTTTGTCCATGTAACTGAGGACTGTATTGCTTTACGGAAGGAGATAAGCTATCTCCTGAGCAAGGGATATCTCAAAGAATTTCTAGGCAAAGGAAAGAACAAGACTAAGGATCATGACAGGATCCCGCAAAGGGCAAAATCCCCTCCGCCAGATGCCAAGGTAATAGGTTTTATATCTGGTGGATCTGATATTTGTGATACTTCTTACTCTGTAGCAAAAAGGAATGCCAAAGAAGCGAAAACAGAGAATGGGGACAGACCTATCAGAACCTCCAGCTTACCTGAAGAAAAGGTGATATGTTTCGACGAGCATGACAGAAATAACGTACAGCATCCTCATCATGATGGCCTGGTGATCACACTATACATTACAAACCACTTCATCCGCAGGATACTGATCGACGGAGGAAGCTCTGTAAACATTGTCCAGCATAAAGTCCTGAAAAAAATGGGAATCCCGGATTCTGAGATCATCTCGAAATCCGCAGTGTTAGTAGGATTCAGTGGAGAGGTCAAAAACACAGTTGGAGAAATAAAGCTACCAATCTACATCCAGGGGGTAAACTCTATACAAAAATTTTGTGTCATTGATTCTTTATCTTGGTATAACATTATTCTAGGAAGACCCTGGATACACGACCCCTTGGGGAGTGGTAAAGATCAACATATCATCCAGGCGGTACCCTCAACATATCACCAATGTGTCAATATGCCGACCCCTTGGGGAGTGGTAAAGATCAACAGCGATCAACATGAGGCTAAAAACTGTTATACTTCTTCGATGAAAACCTTCGTCAAGACCAGACAAGCATAGCAATTAACGAAGCAGGCCAGGGATGTTCTAGAAGCTAAAGAACAGGATATTAAAGAAGTATCACTGGATGCTGAGAATCCAGATGTAAAAGTCCTTATAGGAAGCAATATCCCTGAGGATATTGAGAAAGATATCCTGAGCTTCCTGACGGGCAGAAAAGCAACCTTCGCATGGAAGCGCAAAGACATGACAGGTATATCTAAGAATATCATAACCCATAAACTTGGAATTGACAAAAGTTTCAGGCCAATACATCAAAAACGAAGGAAGTTTGCTCCTGAAAGAAACGTGATCATCCAAGAAGAGGTAGAAAGGCTCCTCAAGTCCGGAATGATAAGGGAAGTAAAATTCCCTAAGTGGCTTGCCAATGTGGTGGTGGTCTAGAAGAAAAACGGGAAGTGGAGAGTTTGTGTAGACTACACAGACCTCAACAAGGCTTGTCCTAAAGATCCCTTCCCATTACCGCATGAAGACTCGATGGTGGACGCTACAGCAGGCCACGAAATCCTGACTTTTATATCCAAATGGAACCATCAGATTAGGGGGACATAGCTTTCATGACTCCGACAGTATTTATTGTTACATAGCTACGTATCAGAAACCGGTAAACATGATGTTCAAAGACAAAATTGGGGACACTATGGAAGTCTACATAGATGATATGTCGGTAAAGTCAAAGAAAGTTGAGGATCATCTTAGGGATCTCAGAGATGCATTCGATATCCTGGACCAATAAAACATGGAGCTGAATCCTTCGAAATGCCACTTCGGAGTAGGGGCAGGAAAGTTCTTGGGCTACATGGTAACCAAGAGAGGGATAGAAGCCAGTCCAGAACAAATGAAAGCAATTATCAATCTGAAATCCCCAGCAAACACTAAGGATGTCCAGAGACTACCCGGCAGAGTAGCAGCACTCAACAGATTTATATCAAGATCCTCAGAAAAGTGCAAGGAATTCTATGACATCCTGTAAAAGAACAAGAAATTCGAATGGGAAGAGAAGCATGAACAAGAACTCCAATCACTAAAGGAATACTTGTCATCACCTCCTCTACTAATGAAACCAGAAGACGACGATATCCATTATCCCTATACTTGGCAGTATACCGAAGCTCCGTTAGTGCTGTCCTAGTCAAGGATCACGAGGGACAACAGCATCCGGTATACTATGTAAGTAAAAGTTTGCTACCAGCGGAAGCCAGGTACTCTCATTTAGAAAAATTAATTTTAGCTTTAATAATGGCATCCACCAAACTTAGACATTATTTTGAAACTCATGCTATTCATGTTAAGACTAATTATCCTATTAATTGTGTCTTAAGAAAGCCTGAGATGTCAGGAAGGATGGCTAAGTGGTCAGTCAAGCTCAGAGCCTATGACCTTACATACGAACCTAGAACAACAATAAAGTCTCAAGCACTTGCGGATTTTGTGGCTGATTTCAGCAATGACATTCAACACGAAGCAGACCTTGAAGTCCAACAACTAAAATAATCAAAGGATGAATGGACCTTATTCACTGATGGTGCATAGAACGTAAGAGGAACAGGTCTGGGGTCATACTAAAATCGCCACAAGGGGACATATTACCCCAATCCATAAGTTGTGAGTTCCAGGTTACAAATAATGAAGCAGAGTATGAGGCGCTGATAGCAGGATTGCAATTAGCCAAAGATATCAACTTCAGGTATATGTAGACTCATTATTAATTGCTAATCATTTCAATGGTTCATATGCAGTAAAAGGTGAGAAGGTAGCCAAATATCTCACAATAGTTAAGCAATTATCCATGGAATTCAAAATTTTAACATTACACAGGTGGCTAGAGACGATAATGCTGAGGTTGATGCCCTAGCAAACCTTGCTTCGGCTCTTAGAATACCAGAAGGAACCAAAATACCTATCATACATATTCTGAGCCCAACAATCGAGAAGATAAATGAAGTATCAAACACTGAAGAAGAAGAAGCAGACGCGCGGGATCTTGAATCTAGTCAAGGATCCTGGATTTCACCTATTAAGAAATACTTGCAGGATGGTGAGATCCCAAGCGATGAAAAGAACCACAAGGCCTTTCGCATAAGGATGTCTCGTTTTATAATATTGCACAAAATCTTGTATAGAAAATCTATTGCAGGTCCATACTTAAGATGCTTGGAAGATCCTGAAGCGCATGAAGTCCTGAAAGATCTACACGAAGGTGATTGAGGTAATCACACTCGGGGCAGAGTGTTAATTTCAAGGATACTGGCCTACCATGAGGAAAGATGCTGTAACGTACTCTCAAAAATGTTGCGCTTGCCAAAGACACAGCAATATACTTCACCAACCGGCCGAACCTTTATTTCCAATCATCTCTCCATGGCCATTCATGAAATGGGGAATGGATATCGTCGGCAAACTTCCCAAAGCCCCAGGAGGAAAGGTCTTTATGGTAGCAATAACGGATTACTTCTCTAAATGGATTGAAGCCGAGGCATTTGTCCAAGTCAGAGAAAAAGAAGTCATCTCCTTCATCAAGCGCAACATCCTGACAAGATTTGGGATCCCGGCGGAGATAGTTTGTGATAATGGATCTCAGTTCATTGGCAACAGAACAACTAACTTCTGTGCCAGTTGGGGAATCAAAATAATAACTTCCACCCCAGTGCATCCTCAAGCCAACGGACAAGCAGAATCTAGTAACAAGATCATCATTAACAACCTCAAGAAGAGATTGGGAGCAAAGAAAGGAACATGGGCTGAAGAGTTACCGTTTGTACTTTGGGCAGATAGGACAACCACAAAGAATGCGACAGGGCAAACTCCATTCTCCTTGGTATTTGGAACTGAAGCCATGATCCCTACATAGATGGTTATCCCTACTGCCAGAACCAATCTCCAATCTTCAGAGACGAACAACGAAGCTCTTGCTCAGGATCTCGACACTATGGATGAGCTGTTCGCATTGCAGCTTATCAGCAAAGGATAGCAAAGTCATACAACAAAAACATAAGGGTTAGAAGATTCCAAGTGGGAGATCTTGTATTAAGAAAGGCATTCCAAAATACTACCAATCCCAACGATGGAAAGCTTGCACCAAAATGGGAAGGCCCGTACTTGATTGACTCAGAAGCAAGAAAGGGTGCCTATTGGTTAGCTACTATGGAAGGAGATATCCTGCTAAGATCCTGGAACGCTATCCATCTCAAAGCTTATTTTATGTAAGTTAGAACTTAAATTCTAACTAAAACTGGTATGTCTTCTATCCCTGACTATTTTTATACTTATTACTCTCGATCAAACTACTGACTTGAGCATCGGAGGGGTGTTAGCCAGGCTAACACCCACCTAAACCAAGACTTCCTGTTTTGCAGTAAGTATCTCCAGGGATCCCGACAGAAGATAGAGATTGGCCATCTCTCCTAAGTTAAGGTATCCTGCATACCTTTTAAGGTTTAAAGGTCTTCACCTTTCTAAATATCGAGTTTAAACACTCCGCCTGTAGCGCACGATATTCAAGTATAGTTCAAGGTGGTGCGACTAGTCCATTTAACAGTGGCTGATAATTTCATCACTGTTGGCTATATCTTGAATCCTACGATAATAACAGACGTGTTACTCCTAAGGTTTTTAGCATTTTCATGCTAACTTAAGTCTGGCTTGGCCCACGTTATTCTGGCTTGGCCCACGATTTTAAATTGTCACAGATATTTAACACTTATGTGTTAACTCAAGAACTTAGCATCAATATGCTGACTCAAGATCCTTAAACGGGTTAAAAACTTATGAAGATCCTGAAGTACAATTATTATGTTCACGACGTATTTAATGATTGTACACAAGGGACAACCAACGGTTGTTATATTTCAAACTTAACATCATAATCCGGTATGTGTATCTACTTGACTTAGTATTCGACAAAGGTATGTGTTACTTGTAATTTTCAATTTATAGAAAATTTGAGATTCACAGGACTAAGTCACGGTATGTTTATAATTGATATCTCATAACATTCATTACGATCAAAATACATTTTTCTAAGTTAAAGTTTGATAAAACCTAAGATATTATTTTCAAATATTCATTGAGGATCCGGTATCCTGAAAATATACCTAAATTTATTTTTTCTAAGGTTTAATTATCTAACGAATCCCAATTTTCTACAAACACAATCAAACATATAACAGTTGTTAGGGGTCATTTTACAGCTAAGGATCCTAGATCTTCAACATACCTTGGTATCCTGACAGGTTTCGGTATCCTTAATATTTAACCGTTATATCTTTCTTCTATCTCGACTTATTCGCAGATAAAACGTGCATAGTCAATACCATCCCGGAAGAATCGGTCAAGAAGTTAAGAAGAACGTGTAGAAGACGCGTGGATTGGCTTCTAACGGTCATATTAGAGGACTTAGTCGATTCCGGGATTCTCGGAGAGTTAGTTAACTTGTACTTTCTATATAATCAGCAGCTTGATCGATTAAGGAACACATGGTCACACGATACACACCTCTAGCAACACTATACACTCGCAATAATCTTTGTAACACCTAGAGATCGATCATCTACTGCTCGTACTTGTAATCGTTTTCATTATTTTGTAAAATAGTAGGAGGCAAGGGACTTTCAGTCACTTCCCGAGGTTTTATACCAGCAATCCTTAGGGATTAAGGGCTTTCCTCATACATCATCGTGTCAAGCTTTGCATTTACGTTCATTTGCGTTCGAGGTTTTTATACCAGCAATCCGAGGTTTTTACCCAAAACAATTTGGCGCCCACCGTGGGGCAAGTGGTGCTTTTTATCTTCAAATCCTAACGTAAATTTGCGTTCAAACATTATCTTTCAAAACTGATTTCAAAAATGTCGTCCCAACCCAAAAACATTTTTGTTTCTGCTCCATCTTCAAGCTCTAGGTTAAACAACCCTCTTCCTCCTCCTCCGTTCCAAAAGAGTGTCAATCAGCCGAAGAAGATTACTTCTGCGGGTTTTTCAGGATCCGGGATACCTGCTGGAGGACCGGTGCTGGTTTCAAATGATGATATCCTCATTCTGTTCTCAGAAATGAAGCAACAGATGGAACAACAGAAGAAAACAAATCAGATGTTGTTCAGAGAGCTTGAAAGGGTCAAAGAATCAAAGAAACCGGTGGAAGTGACGACCCCGTTGAAATCAAGGGTCTTGGATTTTAACTATTCAGAATCCTCAGGAGTCCATAAGGGAGATTTTCTTCCCATGCATTCTGGAATCACTACAGTTGGCCCAACTCCGGCTGTTAGAGTTACAATAAATCATGATCTTGGAGTTACTCCGGGATCATCGTTCCGAAATCCTGAGGACGATAACACTTTCAAACAATTTTCCAATACTAACGAATTTGTGCAGGATATAGGAATCACTCCGTCCATGACCAAGAAGTTAAAGAAGTTAAGAGAAATGATCTCCAGTGTACCAAGCGTAGTCCAACCGATACCGGAGATGTCCTCTACCAGTCACAGGATCTCCAGATTCGCTCCACCAATATGTGATGTTGAGATCCTCAAACGCTTCCAAACTCCTAACATGAAGCTATTCGACGGAACTACGGATCCTGAGGAGCATGTCACGCAATACAGGGAAATAATGGAAATTAACCCCATTCCTTTGGACCTGAAGAAAGCTTGTCTTTGCTAGGGCTTCAGCTCTACCTTAACAGGATCAGCCTTAAAATGGCTACTTAATGTTCCTCCATATTCTATTACTTCATTTGCTCATTTAATTAACATGTTTAACAGTCAATTATCTTGCAGTAGAACTTTTGAAAGGTTAACAAGTGACTTATACAGGATAATTAAAAACCCCGGAGAATCCCTCCGAGACTATGTCAGCAAGTTTGGCCGGGAATCCCTGGATATCCCGAAACTCGACGTCGCCAGTGCTGTCCAAGCATTCAAGATGGGACTGAGGAAGGATTCTCAATTGTATGAAGACCTTGTCATGAATCCTTGTAGGAATCTTGATGAAGTCAGGAACCGAGCACTGAGGTTCATAAGGCTGGAAGATGATAAAAAGATCCAGCAGAGGGTAGATGCTCCGACCAGCTACACTCAACCCAACCGGAAAGCTGAATCTGCACCTTTCAAGTCATACAGATCCAAGGTATATTCTAAGCCTGACAATCATAGGATCAACGCTGTAGAAGATGACAAGGACGAGGAAGAATATCCTAAGTTGTCTGAATACTGTTTTTCTCTTGATACCACTGGTTTGCTATTTGCTATGCAGGATCTTGGAGAAAAAGCTAGATGGCCTCGCAAGTTTGAGAAGAACTTAGAAGGGAAGGACAAGTCCAAGTGGTGTGCATTCCACGAAGACTTTGGTCATTTAACTGAAGACTGTATTGCCTTGCGAAAAGAGATAAGCTATCTCCTAAGCAAGGGATATCTCAAAGAATTCATAGGCAAAGGAAAGAACAAGACTAAGGATCATGACAAGATCCCGCAAAGAGCAAAATCCCTACCATCAGATGCCAAGGTCATAGGTTTTATATCTGGTGGAACTGATATTTGTGGTACTTCTTACTCCGCAGCAAAAAGGAATGCCAAAGAAGCAAAAACAGAGAATGGGGACAGACCTATCAGAACCTCCAGCTTAACGGAAGAAAAAGTGATATATTTCGACAAGGATGACAGAAATAAAGGGCAGGATCCTCATCACGATGGCCTGGTGATCACACTATACATTGCAAACCACTTATCCGCAGGATACTGATCGACGGAGGAAGCTCGGTAAACATCATCCTGCATGAAGTCCTGAAAGGAATAAGGATCCCGGATTCTACGATCATCTCGAAATCCTCAGTGTTAGTAGGATTCAGTGGATATGTCAAAAACACAGTTGGAGAAATAAAGCTACCAATCTACATCGAGGGGGTAAACTCTATACAAAAATTTTGTGTCATTGATTCTTTATCTTGGTATAACATTATTCTAGGATGACCTTGGATACACGACATGAAGCCAGTTCCCTCAACATATCACCAATGTGTCAAGATACCGACCCCTTGGGGAGTGGTAAGGATCAACAGCGATCAAACATGAAGCTAAAAAATGTTATACTTCTTTGATGAAAGCCTCCGTCAAAAGCAGGTAAGCATAGCAATTAACGAAGTAGGCCAGGGATGTTCTGGAAGCTAAAGAACAGGATGTTAAAGAGGTATCCCTGGATGCTAAGAATCCAGATGTGAAAGTCCTTATAGGAAGCAATATCCCTGAGGATATTGAGAGAAACATCCTGAGCTTCCTGAAGGGCAGAAAAGCAAAATTTGTATGGAAGCACGAAGAGATGACAGGTATATCCAAAGATATCATAACCCATAGACTTGGAATTGAAAAAAGTTTCAGGCCAATACATCAAAAGCGAAGGAAGTTTGCCCCTAAAAGAAACGTGATCATCCAAGAAGAGGTGGAAAGGCTCCTCAAGTCCGGAATGATAAGGGAAGTAAAATTCCTAAAGTGGCTGGCCAATGTGGTGGTAGTCCAGAAGAAAAACGGGAAATGGAGAGTTTATGTAGACTACACGGACCTCAACAAGGCGTGTCCTAAAGATCCCTTCCCATTACCGCACATACACTTGATGGTGGACACTACAGCAGGCCACGAAATCCTGACTTTTATGGATGCCTCTTCAGGATTTTAACAGATCCAAATGGAACCATCGGATCTTGACGACATGGCGTTCATGACTCCGACAGCTGTTTATTGTTACATAGCTATGCCATTTGGTCTTAAAAGTGCAGGTGCCACGTATCGAAGACTGGTAAATATGATGTTCAAAGACAAGATTGGGGACACTATGGAAGTCTACATAGATGATATGGTGGTAAAGTCAAAGAAAGCTGAGGATCATCTTAGGGATCTCAGAGACGCGTTCAATATCCTGGACCAATGCAACATGAAGTTGAATCCTTCAAAATGCCACTTTGGAGTAGGGGCAGGAAAGTTCTTAGGCTACATGGTAACCAAGAGAGGGATAGAAGTCAGTCCAGTGCAAATCAAAGCAATTATCAATCTGAAATCCCCAGCAAACACTAAGGATGTCCAGAGACTAACCGGCAGAGTAGCAGCACTCAGTAGATTTATATCAAGATCCTCAGAAAAGTGCAAGGAATTCTACGACATCCTGAAGAAGAACAAGAGATTCGAATGGGAAGAGAAGCATGAACAAGCACTCCAATCGTTGAAGGAATACTTATCGTCAGCTCCTCTATTAATGAAGCCAGAAGACGACAAACCATAATCCCTATACTTGGCAGTATCCCGGAGCACCATAAGTGTTGTACTAGTCAATGATCATGAGGGACAACAACACCCGGTATACTATGTAAGGAAAAGTTTGTTACTAGCAGAAACCAGGTATTCTCATTTAGAAAAGTTAATCTTGGCTTTAATAATGGCATCCACTAAACATAGGCATTATTTTGAAACTCATGCTATTCAAGTTAAAACTAATTATCCTATTAAGTGTGTCTTAAGAAAGCCAGAGATGTCAGGAAGGATGGCTAAGTGGTCGGTCAAGCTCAGCGCCTACGACCATACATACGAACCTAGAACAGCAATAAAGTCTCAAGCACTTGCGGACTTTGGGGCTGATTTCAGTAATGACATTCAACACGAAGCAGACCTTGAAGTCCAACAACTAGAAGAATCAAATGATGAATAGACCTTATTCACTGATGGTGCATCGAATGTAAGAGGAACGGGTCGGGGGGTCATACTAAAATCGCCACAAGGGGACATAATACCCCAATCCATAAACTGTGAGTTCCAGGCTACAAAAAATGAAGCAGACTATGAGGCACTAATGGCAAGATTGCAATTAGCTAGGGGTATCAAGTTCAGGTATCTTCAGGTATATGTAGACTCACTATTAATTGCTTACCATTTCAATGGCTCTTATGCAGTAAAAGGAGCGAAATTAGCCAAATACCTCGCAATAGTTAAGCAATTATCCATGGAATTCCAAACTTTTAACATAACACAGGTGCCCAGAGAAGACAATGCTGAGGCTGATACCTTAGCAAACCTTGCTTCAGCTCTCAGAATACCAGAAGCTATCAAGATACCTATCATACATATTCTGAGCCCAGCGATTGAGAAAATAAATTAAGTATCCAACACTGAAGAAGAAGCAGACATTCGGGATCTTGAACCTAGTCAAGGATCCTGGATTTCACCTATTAAGAAATACTTGCAGGATGGTGAGATCCCAAGTGATGAAAAGAACCATAAGGCTTTTCGCATGAGGGTGTCTCGTTTTATAATTTTACAGAATGTTTTGCATAGAAAATCAATTGCAGGTCCATACTTAAGATGCTTGGAAGATCCAGAAATGCATGAAGTCCTGAAAGATCTACACGAAGGCGATTGTGGCAATCACACTGGGGGCAGAGCGTTATTTTCAAGGATCCTCACGACAGGATATTACAGGCCTACCATGAGGAAAGATGTTGTAACTTACTCTAAAAAATGTGACGCCTTCCAAAGACACAGCAACATACTCCATCAACCAGCCGGGCCTTTATATCTAATTATTTCTTCATGGCCATTCATGAAATGGGGAATGGATATAGTCGGCAAACTTCCCAAGGCACCAAGAGGACAGGTCTTTATGCTAGCAATGACAGATTACTTCTCCAAGTGGATTGAAGTTGAGGCATTTGTCCAAGTTAGAGAAAAAGAAGTCATCTCCTTCATCAAGCGCAATATCCTGACGAGATTTGGGATCCCGACCGAGATAGTTTGTGATAATGGATCTCAGTTCATTGGAAACAGAACAACTAACTTTTGTGCCAGTTGGGGAATCAAAATGATAACTTCCACCCCAGTGCATCCTGAAGCCAACAGACAAGCAGAATCTAGTAACAAGATCATCATCAACAACCTCAAGAAGAGATTGGGAGAAAAGAAAGGAAGATGGGCCGAATAATTACCGTTTGTACTTTAGGCAGATAGGAAAACTACGAAGAATGCGACAGGGCAAACCCCATTCTCCTTGGTGTTTGGAACTGAAGCCATGATCCCTATAGAGATGGTTATCCCTACAGCCAGAACCAATCTTCAATCTTCAGAGACCAACAACGAAGCTCTTGCTCAGGATCTCGACACTGTGGATCAGCTCAGGGATATTGCCAAAGTTCGTATTGCAGCTTATCGGCAGAGGATAACAAAATCATACAATAAAAACATAAGGATTAGAAGATTCAAAGTAGGAGACTTAGTACTGAGGAAGGCATTTCAAAATACTACCAATCCCAGCGACGGAAAGCTTGCACCAAAATGGGAAGTCCCATACTTGATTGATTCAGAAGCGGGCAAGGGTGCCTATTGGTTGGCTACTATGGAAGGAGATATCCTGCCAAGATCCTGGAACGCTATCCATCTCAAAACCTATTTTATAACTTAGATTCTAACTAAAACTGGTATGTCTTCTATCCCTGACTATTTTTATACTTATTACTCTTGGTCAAAGTACTGACTTAAGCGTCGGAGGGGTGTTAGCCAGGCTAACACCCACCTTCACCAAGGTTTCCTGTTTTGTAGGAAGTATCTCCAGGGATCCCGACAGAAAAAAGAGATTGACCATCTCTCCTAAGTTAAGGTATCCTGCATACCTTCTAAGGTTTAAAGGTTTTCACCTTTCTAAGTATTGAGTTGAAACACTCCGCTTGTAGCGCACTATATTCAAGTATAGTTCAAGGTGGTGCGACCAGTCCATGTAACATTGGCTGATAATTTCATCACTGTTGGCTATATCTTGAATGCTACGATAGTAACAGACGTGTTACTCCAAAGGTTTTTAGCATTTACATGCTAACTTAAGTCTGGCTTGGCTCACATTATTCTGGCTTGGCCCACGTTATTCTGGCTTGGCCCACGATTTTAAATTGTCACGGATATTTAACTCAGGAACTTAGCATCAATATGCTGACTCGAGATCCTTAAACGGGTTAAAAACTTATGAGAATCCTGAAGTACAATTACTATATCCACGATGTATTTAATAACTGTGCACAGGGGACAACCAACGGTTGTTATATTTCAGACTCCGTGTTATAATCTGGTATGTGCACCTACCTGACTTAGTTCTCAACTAAGGTACGTGTTACTTATTAATTTTCAATGAAAAGAAGATTCGAGATTTTAATGACTAAGTCATGATATGTTTGATATTCTTATATAACATTTATCAAAACCAAGCTATAGTTTCCTAAGTTAAAGTTTGATAAAAACCTGAGAGGTTATTTACGAATAATCATTGAGGATCCGATATCCTGAAAATGTACCTAAACCTATTTTTCTAAATAATTACTTTTCTAAGGCTTAAATGCCAAAGGATCCTGATTTTCTAAGAGATGTCAAAACGAACCAAACACATAATGATCATGGCAAATAGTTATAAAACATCTACTAACATTTAAAGTGCAAGAAAGTGATCCGGGCTTCATCCAAAACCTGGACCCATCCCCCCGGATTCACAAGTTATGAAATTGTTTATCCCATGTAGGGATCCCAAAAGCATGAAAAAGGAAATTGTTTTAAGATAGGTAACCAACAAGAACGATCAAAGAACCACAAATTCCAGGGCTCAGGCCTAGGCATCATTACCCTCATCGCCCAGGTCAACCTGCTTCCCCGTATCACCAGCTCCAACCTCCTCAGCCACCTTGCTTGTCTCCACAGCTTCACCACCAAGTTTAGCGAGAGAAGAATGACATCCCTGAAGATCCCAGGTTGCAAGATCAAAACCTTCAGCAACAGCTTGCTCAGCCATCTAGATCCTGGATTGGAGAATAGCCATGGCCGCAGATTTCTTGGCATCATCTATAGTATCCTGCAACCTCTGCTCGTACTGGGCTGAATTCTCCTGCAACTTCAGTTCATATTGGGCTGAGCTCTCCTAAAGCTTATCCTTCTGAGCCTGGATTTCTTTCTCCAAGTATTTGGATTTGGAGGCCTTGATTTTCTTTAGATCTTCAACCTTCTCCAAAGCTTCTTCAGTATTCTTCTCTGCCACAGCCAAGTTGGCATTCAGCCTCTCCAGACCCTGCAAAATTCAGACGGATTAGATATTCAGGGATCCTGACATCAAATTAGGGATACCAAAAGATTTACTTACCAGGTTCAATAAGCCTTGAATCTTCTTGATGGTTTCAGCAGAGTCCATACCCTCAAAGACCTCCAGGTCCATCACATCAGTCGTCTTTCTCTTTTTGCTCTCTGAAGCCTTAGACCGTAGGGCCGGGATACGAGATTTAGTGGCCACAGGTGTAGGATTCTCCTTCTTGACAATAGCGGCTCCAGATAAAAGACTATCAAGGTCGGACAAAGCAAACTGGGAACCTGACTTAGGGATTACTACATAAAGATAAAGCAATTCAGAATCATAACATGAGGTTTCATAACATAAATGCTAGCTTCACTAATGGTGACTCGACACGAAAGGATCTCTCCGACACAGGTATTTCCAATAACGTTTCGATTCTTTTATCTGTATCGCTCCTTGTGGGAACTAATTCAGCAAACTTTGGAGCTGTACAAGGATAAAGCAAAATCATTAGCAACAGGTGAAATATAATATAAATTGCAGGGATCCTAGCTATTTCCTACCCTTCTTAACCCAGTCAAGCAACACTAGATTCCCATCAGGGATTGAATCTCTCCTTACAAAGAAAAATTTTCCCTTCCATTAGGTATCATTCTGTGTGGCTTTTGGGATTAGATGGTTTTGCCTGGATTTGAGCTGAAGGACGAAACGAGATGAACCGTGGGTTCTTAGGTTATAGACGAAAGCTAGCTCAGGGACACCAATGGTCAACGAATGGGAACGATTCAACCTCTCCAGGGTTGCCAAAATTCTCCAAACCATGGGCATGGTTTGAGAACAGGTTAGGCCACTAAGCTTGAAGAACTCAGAAATGAGTGAAGGAAAAGTATATGACAGACCCAAAGTGAAAGGATAACTATGAAAGCAGACCGAAGTTTTGGAGACCAAATCGGCTTTTGTTCGAGAATCGAAAGACCTAAAAACGGTTTTTTGAGGAAAAACATTATTTGACTTCAAGAGTTTTATGTCTTGATCAGTAAAAGAACAAAGTTCAGAATCAGAATGATCAAGGATTGCCTGATCTGTGAAATCCTCTATTGTTTCAACAATAATGGAAGAAGCTGACCTAGTCATTTTCTTGCCCATGATCACGAAGGATTAGAAAGAAGGGAGAAAATCAGAAATCACAGTAAGGATTCTTTACCTGCTTCGGTTTGAAGAAGATGAGAATGAAGAAGAAGAGGGTAATAATGATTATAACCTGCAAGGTGCAACGGTTAAATCGCCTCGGTAGTTGTAAAAATTTTATCGCAACCCTATCATCATTTACTATTTGAATTTTAAAATTTTTACTGATGTCGTTGACAGCTGTTAAAATTTGGGGACAATTGTTAGGGGTCATTTTACAGCTAAGGATCCTGGATCTTCAACATACCTCGGTATCCTGACAGGTTTCGGTATCCTTAATATTTAACCGTTATATCTTTCTTCTATCTCGATTTATTCGCAGATAAAACCTGCATAGTCAATACCATCCCTGAAGAATCGGTCTAGAAGTTAAGAAGAATGTGTAGAAGACGCGTGGATTGGCTTCTAACGGTCATATTAGAGGACTTAGTCGATTATGGGATTCTCGGATAGTTAGTTAACTTATATTTTCTATATAATCAGCAGCTTGATCGATTAAGGAACACATGATCACACGATACACACCTCTAGCAACACTATACACTCGCAATAATCTTTGTAACACCTAGAGATCGATCATCTACTGCTCGTACTTGTAGTCCTTTTCATTATTTTATAAAATACTAGGAGGCAAGTGACTTTCAGTCACTTCCCGAGGTTTTATGCCAGCAATCCTTAGGGATTAAGGGCTTTCCTCATACATCATCGTGTCAAGCTTTGCATTTACATTCATTATTTCACATTCTGATCAAGCACACTACCTCACAAACTAAGTTTGGTTACAAAATTAGTCTTGTTAATTTTTACCCAAAATAACAGTCATGGCAGATAGTCAAAAGATACTTGTTTATAACTAAAGTGCAGGAAAGGAAAGTGACTCGGGCTTCATCCAAAACCTGGACCCATCCACCTGGTTCACGAAATGTCAAATTTTCTACCCCATGCAGGGATCCCCAAAAATCAAAGAAAATAAAACTGTTCAACAGGTCAACAGGATTAAAGTTAAACGCATAAAAAACCATAAATACCAAGGCTCGGGTCTAGGCATCATTACCCTCATCGCCTTAATCAACTTGCTTCCCAGCAACAACAGCTCCATGCTCCTCTGCTACCTTCGCTGAACCCTCAGTCTCATCTTCAGCCACCAATTTGCTCACATCCTCTTCCAGCACCGGCTCTCCTCCCAACTCAGCAACAAGCCTCTTCCACTCCTATACATCCCAAGTAGCCCTATCAAAGTCCTTGTCCTCAGCTTCTTTAGCCATCTTAATTCTGGCTTGGAATATGGACATCGCAGCTGAGACTTTAGCCTGTTCATTGGACTCGTCAAGATCCTGGGCATATTGGAGATGCACATCCTGCAGTTCTGCCTTCTCATTGCTAAGATCCTTGGTGATTTCAGATAGCTTTTTGCTCTTGGCAGCTTCGCTCCTTTGGAATTCGGCAATCTTCAGCTTATTCGCCTCAACCTCCTTTAAAAGCTGATCGTAGAACATGGCCATTTTATCCAAAGCCTATTATATACGATATATATGTTAATATAAATGCAGGATTAAACTCAAGATCCAGGATAAAGAACATTTCTTACCAAATGGCTGAGGTTATACAGCTTCCTGTGAGCATCGGCAAAATCAGAGCATTCCCGAATGGCCAGTTCAGCAGGATCAATGATTTTTCGCTTCTTGCTAGACGATGGTTTAGGATGAGCAATGGAGACCTCAGGCTTAGGGGCATCCGGTTTGGGTGCTGGAGTAGCGGCTTGCTTAGGCTCCTTTTTGATAACCTTACCCATGGAAACCATGCTGTCAATATTATCCAAAGCAAATTTGGAACTATATCTTCGTACACCTATTTCGAAATAGCAGGTCAAAATATTTGTCATATTATTAACTGATAAAATAGTCTGGCATTGTATTTCTTACCAGACATTTCGGAATCGAAGGAAGAACCTTTTGGACTCGCTTCAACCGAGGGAATCCTGAGCTTAAAGCTCCTTTCAATGGGCTCGATACTGTAGAAGGCTGCAACCCTCTTGGCGGTCTCGGAGGAAGTAGGAGCTAGATCAGAAAACTTTGGCGCTGTAAAGAAAATCAATAGTCAATATCACGGATGTCAAAATTATAGGGATCCTACAAGACAGAATCCTACCCTTAACGATCCATTTGACTGGCAACTTATCCCCATCAGGGATTGAATCCCTCCTCACAAAGAAAAAATTATTATTCCAGTTGGAATCATTTAAGTTGTTTTCAAGATCAAATGGGTCATGCCAGGTCTGATTTGAAACAGAAAGCAGGAAGAGCCATGGCTTCTTTGGTTATAAACGTGCGCTAATTCCGAAGCAGAAAAGTCAATAGAATGATGACGAATCAAAAATTCCAGAGTGTATAGGGTTCGCCAAATCATAGGCATGGTTTGGGCATAACTTAGATCAGTTTTCCGGAAGAACTCGGTAGTAAGAGAAGGAAAGGGGTACGTGAAACCAAGAGAAAAAGGGAAAAGGGGGAAACAAACCCAACTCTTTAAAGTGAAATCGGCTCTGGTCCTGGGATCAAAGGGTTTGAAAACAGTGTTTTTGGGAAAAAAGCTTCCAGATTCAAGAGATTGAATATCAAGATCGGTGAAAGTGCATTTTTCGGAATCCGGATTAGCTAGTAAGTTTTGACTATAAAGATCGTCGGAAGATCTAGATGATCGGGTATTCTTTTTAGACATTTTTGATATAAAAATCGGAAAGTTAAGGTAAAAAAGAAAGAGGGTTTTATCCTGAAATCCCAGAGATGTAGAAGACGAAGTCGGAAATAAGAAGAAGAGTAATTGTAAAGGAGTAATGAAAACTGCCTCAAACGACGACGCATCATCACCTCGTTTATCGCACCACGTCTCATCATGTGTCAGTTTAAAATTTTAATTTCGAATTTTGAAAATTTTACAGCTGTAACTTCCTTGGACAGCTGTCAAATTTGGGGGACAATTGTTAGGGATTGATTTTTATACAGGATCCTGAATACAACGAGATTCGGAATCCAAGATCCTGGTAACTTCAGTATCCTGAATATTAATGCTACTAACGGCTATTTGTCCTCTATTTCTTTTATATACGCAGGTAAAACATGTTGACTCATTCATTCCTGAAGAATCGGGCGAGAAGTCAAAGAGAACGTGTGAAACTTGAGAGAGAAGCTCAATAACAGTCATATTTGAAGACCGAGTAAAGCTCCGGGATCCTCGGAAAGTTAGTTAGGATCATTTTTCGTATTTAATCAGCAGCTTGATCGATTAGCAACACACATAACTCACTTAGCAATACTGAATACTCGCAAAGAAACTCTGTAACACCTAGATCTCGATCATTTACTGCTCACACTTGTAATCATTTTAATTATTCTATAAAAGACTAGGAGGCAAGTGACGTTTAGTCACTTCCCGAGGTTTTATGCCGGCAATCCTCGTAATTCATCATGCCAAGCTTTGCATTTACGCTCTTTGTTTCATATTTTCTTACAAGCACGCTACCTCACTTACGAAGTTTGGTTACAAAGTTAGTTTATATAATTTTTACCCAAAACAATACCCGCAATTCAGGAAGAAAATCACCATTGCTATTTGATCCAGAGATAGAGAAAGCTGTAAGAGCCAACAGAAAGCTGCAAACTACAGTCAAAACAATTCTTGAGAAACTTGACAGCCCGAGAATGTCACAGAATCAACCAGCTAACCCAGATCCCAACTGTTAGGGGTCAATTTTATGATCCAGAATCCAGGATCCCGAGTATAGTATGATCCGGAATCCGGTATCCTGAATGTTAACGTTACTATAGGTTATTTGTTCCCCTATCTTAATTTATATACGCATGTAAAACGTGTTGACTCATTCATCCCTGAAGAATCAGTTAAGAGGTCAAAGAGAACGTGTGAAACTTGTGGGAGAAGCTCTATAACGGTCATATTTGAAGATCGAGAAAAGCTCCGGGATTTTCGGATAGTTTGTTATTCCTTTTTTGTATTTAATTAGCAGCAATATAGAATAGGAGACACAACACAATTCATTTAGCAACACACAACAGTCACAAACCACCTCTGTAACACTTAGTATTCTATCATTCGTTGCTCACACTTGTAATCATTTTCATCGATTTATACAATACTAGGAGGCAAATGACTTTCGGTCACTTCCCGAGGTTTTATGCCCACAATCCTTAGGGATTAAGGGCTTTCCACGTAAACACTTGTGTCATTTTATTATTTTATACGCATTGTTCATCACGAATCATACAAGCACACTACCTCACATACAAAGTTTGGCTACTTGATTATCTTTGGTAATTTTTGGTCAAAACAATTTGGCGCCCACCGTGGGGCAAGTGGTGCTTTTCATTTTTAAATCTTTACTAAAGTTTGTGTTCAATCATATTTTCTCAAAACTGATTTATAAAATGTCGTCCCAATCCAAAAATGTATCCGTTTCTGCTCCATCTTCAAGCTCTGGGTTGAACCACCCTATTCCTCCTCCTCCATTCCAAAAGGGTGTTAATCAGCCAAAGAAAACTACTTCTGTGGATTTTTCGGGATCCGGAATACCTGCTGGTGCACCTGTGATCGTTTCGAACAATGATATTCTCGATCTATTCTCGGAGATGAAACAGCAAATGGAGCAGCAGAAAAGGACTAACCAAATGTTGTTCAGGGAGCTTGAGAAGGTCAAAGAATCAAAGAAACTAATGGAAGTGACGACCCCATTCAACCAAGGGTCATGGATTTCAATTATTCGGGATCCTCAGGAGTCCATAAAGGAGACTTTCTTCCCATGCAGACCGGAATCACTACCGTTGAACCAACTCAGGCTGTTAGAGTTATTGCGAGTCAGGATCTTGGATTTACTCCGGGATCATCATTCAGAAATCCTGACATGGGTAACACTTTTAATCAATTTTCAAATACTAACGAATCTGTGCAGGATACAGGAATCACTCCGTCCATGGCTAAGGAGCTGAAGAAGCTAAGGGAGATGATCTCCAGTGTACCAGGCGTAGT
Source organism: Smallanthus sonchifolius (assembly GCA_023525975.1). Classification (NCBI taxonomy): domain Eukaryota; kingdom Viridiplantae; phylum Streptophyta; class Magnoliopsida; order Asterales; family Asteraceae; genus Smallanthus; species Smallanthus sonchifolius. The sequence continues at coordinate 23,043,942 of CM042026.1, read as the reverse complement.
CCAACCTATACCTGAGATGTCCGCCACCAGTCACAGGATCTCCAGATTCGCTCCTCCCATATGCGATGCGAAAATCCCCAAGCGCTTTCAAACTCCCAACATGAAACTGTACGACGGAACTTCGGATCCTGAGGAACATGTCGCGCAGTACAGGGAAAGAATGGAGATTAACCCCATTCCTTTGGACCTGAAGGAAGCTTGCCTGTGCAAGGGCTTCGGCTCTACGTTAACAGGATCAGCCTTAAAATGGCTACTTAATGTTCCACCATATTCTATTACTTCGTTTGCTCATTTGATTAACCTGTTTAATAACCAACTCTCTTGCAGTAGAACATTTGAAAGGTTAACAAGTGACTTATACAGGATAACTCAGAACAGCGGAGAATCCCTTCGGGATTATGTAAGCAAGTTCGGTCGGGAATCCCTGAATATCCCGAATCTTGATGTAGCCACTGCTGTCCAGGCATTCAAGATGGGATTGAAAAAAGACTCCCAATTTTATGAAGACCTTGTCATGAATCCTTGTAGAAATCTTGATTAAGTCAGAAATCGGGTACTAAGGTTCATAAGACTTGAAGATGACGAGAAGATCCAGAAAAGGATTAATGCACCTTCCAATTATGATTATCCCAGCAGGAAATCTGAATCATCATCTTTCAAGACTCATAGATCAAAACCTTACTCGAGAGCTGACAATCACAGATTCAAAGATGTGAAGGGCGATGAGGAAGAAGAAAATTATCCTAAACTGATTGACTATTGTTTCTTTGTTGATGTTTCAGGACTCATGTATGCTATGCAGGATCTTGGGGACAAGGTTAGGTGGCCTAAGAAAATTGACAAAGCGTCCGTATGGAAGGACAAATCTAAATGGTGTGCCTATCATGAAGACTTCGGGCACATGACTGAGAATTGTATTGCCTTTAGAAAAGAAATAAGCTATCTTCTTAGGAAAGGCCACCTTAAGGAACTCTTGGGAATAAAGAAAGAAATATAAGAACCAGAATCCTGATGCTACCCAAGACGAGCAGCATCCCCACCTAAGGATGACAAGGTAATAAGTTTCATATCTAGTAATAAGTCTAATATATGTGGTACTTCTTATTCTGCAGCAAAGATAAACGCTAAGGAAGAAAAGACAGAGAAAAGGGGACAGAGACAATGTACAGGATCCTCAGCATGACGACTTGGTAATCACTCTGTACATAGCCAATCACTTCATCCGCCAGATCCTGATTGATGGAGGAAGCTCAGTGAACATCATATAATTAGAAGCCCTGAAGACGATGAGGATCCCTGATTCCAAACTCATCTCGAAATCCTCAGTCTTGGTAGGATTCGGTGGAGAGGTCAAAAGCATAGTTGGTGAAATAAAGCTACCAATCTACATCTAATGGGGAGACCCTGGATACATGTCATCAGCACCTCTGCTAATGAAGCCAGAGTATGGTGAACCATTGTCCCTATATTTGGCGGTATCCAAAAATGCTGTAAATGATGTCTTAGTCAAGGATCATGAAGGACAACAACATCCCATATACTATGCAAGTAAAAGCTTGCTAGCAGCAGAGACCAGGTACTCTCATTTAGAAAAACTAATTTTAGCTTTAATAATGGCATCTACTAAGTTTAGACATTACTTTAAAACTTATACTATTCATGTTAAGACTAATTATCCTGTTAAGTGTGTCTTAATAAGACCATAGATGTCAGGAAGAATGGCTAAGTGGTCGGTCAAACTCAGTGCATACGATCTAGTATATAATAGCAATAAAGTCTCAAGCACTTGCGGACTTTGTGGCTGATTTCAGTAGTGACATTCAACATGAAGTAGACCTTGAAGTTCAACAATTGGAAGAATCCAAGGATAAGTGGACCTTATTCACTAATGGTGCATCAAATGTTAGAGGAACAGGTCTAGGCATCATACTGAAATCGCCACAAGGGGACATAATACCCCAACCTATAAGCTGTGAGTTCCAGTGAACCAATTACAAAGCGGAATATGAGGAAATTAGCCAGGGATCTTAAGATCAGGTATCTCCAGGTATATGTGGATTCACTATTAATTGCTAACCATTTCAATGGCTCGTATTCAGTCTAGGGTGAGAGGTTAGCCATATATCTCACAATAGTTAAGCAATTATCTATGAAATTCAAAATTTTCAATATTACACAACAATTGAGAAGATAAATGAAGTATCCAATACTGAAGAAGAAGCATATATTCAGAATCTTGAACCTAGTCAAGGATCCTGGATTTTACCCTTCAAAAAATATTTACAGGATGGTGAGATCCCAAATGGTGAAAAGAATCACAAGGCTTTTCGAATGAGGGTATCTTGTTTTATAATATTGCACAATATATTGTATAAAAAGTCTATTGCAGTCCCATACGTGATTGACTCAGAAGCAGGCAAAAGTGCATATTGGTTAGCTACTATGGAAGGAGATATTCTGCCAAGATCCTGGAACGCCATCCATCTCAAAACCTACTTTATGTAAGTTAGAAATTATATTCTAACTAAAAATGGTATGTCTTCTTTCCATATTTATTTTTATATTTGTTATTCTTTATCAAATAACTGACTTGAGCGTCGGAGGGGTGTTAGCCAGTCTAACATCCACCTTCACCAACGTTTCATGTTTTGCAGGAAGGATCACCAAGATAGAGATTGGCCATCTCTCCTAAGTCTAAGGTATTCAAAATCCCTTCAAAGGTTTAAACGTCTTTCGCCTTTCTAAGTAGATTGGGTTTCTACACCCCGCCAGGAGCACACGATATCCAAGTATAGTTCGAGGTGGTGTGACCAGTCCATGTAACAGTGGCTGATAATTTCATCACTGTTGGCTATATGTTGGACCTTACGAATATTATCAATGGAGTAACACGGACGTGTTATACAGCCGGGCATGACCCAAGCAGTTTAACATTGACATGTTAACCAAAGGTTATTGGCATGTACATGTCACTACAGGTATAACCCATTGCGTTGGCATGTCCCAAGTTAATAACTCAAGATCCTAACACTCAAGCGGATTGGGGACACCCCTGAGAATCCCGAGGTATAATTACTAAGCAAACAATTTGTTTGACAGCTATACACAGGGGACAACTAAAAGTTATCATACTTTGAGTCTGTTTCGACTCCCTATCGTTATCTGGTATGTATACCTATCCAACCTGATTCTCGATGAAGGTATTTACTTAAAATTGCTTACTGATTTTCAATTTTGGGTAGACTCGAAATATTTAATGACTAAGTCATGGTATGTTTGTAACTGGTATTTTTCCAAACTATTTATCAGAAACAATGTATATTTTCTTAAACCAAAGTTTAAACCTAAGATATTATGTTCAGATGTTCATAAATGATTCAGTATCCTAAAAAGACACATAAATCTATTTTTTCGTGTATCATAAGGGTTAATTGCCTAAGGATCCTTATTTTCTAAAAACATATCAAATACATAACAATCATGGCACATAGTCATGAATTATTTACTAATATTGAGAGTGCAGGAAAATTAGTGATTCGGGTTTCATCCAAAAGCTGGACTCAGGCCTTGTATTTATTACCATCATCGTCCTGTTCAACCACCTTCTCCGCCGCCTTCACAACTGACTCATAACACCTTGTCTTCTGCTCTAGGCCATGTTATAAGAAAATCTATTAGAATTTCTTTAATGCATGTTCAGAATCCAGGATACTGAAAGTATGTTACCAAATGACTGAGGACATAAAGCTTCTTGTAGACATGAAGCTTCTTGTAGGCATCAACATAGTCCAGGCCTTTATAGATAGCTACATCGGCATCATCACAGAGCTTTCTCTTTTGACAATGATGATCTTGGGTTGTAGAGTAGGAGCATCAGGTTTAAGAGCTTCGGCAGCATGTTGAGCCTTTTCTTTTTTGATGGCTTTGCTTTTGGAGACCCTGTTATCAATGACGTCGAGGGCAAATTAAGAGCTTAACTTACGAGCTCCTAGTTCAAGATAACAGGTTAGATCATTACACATATTATTAACTAACAAAGTATTGTGATTTTTTCAAATCTTACCAGACATCTAAGAGGTGGAAGGATAGCTTTTTGAACTTACTTTTACGAAGGGGATCTTGAGACGGAAGGTTCTTTCAGCAGCAGCAATTTAAAAATTTAACAGCTGTAAATGGTGATAACAGCTGTCAATTTTTGGGGACAATTATTAGGGGCCAATTTTATGATCCAAAATCCAGGATCCCGAGTATAGTATGATCCGGAATCCGGGATCCCGAAATCAACTCGGTTTCCTGAATGTTAACGTTACTAACTGTAACATTTCTGATTTTCCGTGTTTCCTTGTTATATTATGCCGTGCAATAAAAGACGATATCAATTCCAATTTTACATTTACCACGTTGTGTCACAATTATTTCACATGCATTGACTAAGACATAAGAACATACACGCGTCTATTATATTACAAAAACAACTGAAACGACCCTCCATTATCTTACAAACCTCGAGGACCAAACTTGACCAAAACTCAAAACAACATCGAGACTACAAAACTACAGGGACTAGTCTTTAAATTATCAAAATTTACACAAGCACGGTCATGCTTGACCTAAGCACGGTCGCGCTTGTGCCCACGACCACGGTCGTGCTTATTTATAAGCACGGTCGCGCCTGAGATACAGTTTGACTCCGCAAAGTCAAACCGACTCAAATCTTGTCCAAAAATAGATTGTAAACGAGTTTTAGAAACCGCGGAACTTGCAGAAGAAGTTATTTCGTTGAATTAGGTCCAAAACACGACCAGATTACACATCCAAACGTCCAAATTCTCGCAACCTTAAACCGACTTCTATTCTTAATCAAGTCGTGTAAATAGGACAAGAATCAAACAAATTAAACTACAATATTGACTTCATACGACTCCTATAAATCTCCCTAAACCCTAAATCGATCGTTACATCATCTATTCTCCTCTGTCGATCACAAAGAAGCCGCGACTCCTTCCCTCATAGCCGACAGCACTAGTTGCCCGATCTAAACAGGTAAGTAGTAGTGTATTGGGTTCGCCTCTCCACGTTAATCAAAAGCCCTAACCTAATTTGTATCCACAATACAGGATTAAACCGATTTGAGTTTGAGTTTTTGGTAATAAATGGTTTTAATCGAACTACACGTTAAACAGGATATAAACCCAATTAATTGACATGGTTAGATTCGCAAACATCTTATTAATGAAAACCCTACAAGTCTAACTGATTTTATTACAAGAATTAAGCGAATTGTGTTCTGAAATTCACCGAACACGGTCGTGCTCATCTACGAGTGCGGTCGTGCCTCCCAAAGCACAGTCGTGCCCCGGACCTGACCTGGTCGTGCTTCCGACCATAGAAGGTCCGACCCTGAAAACTATAAACACGGTCGTGCCGGCGTCGAGCACGGTCGTGCCTGCTGAACAGACCCTTGTTTTTGCCTTCTGACCAACCACGGGCGCGTTCCCGGCCAAGCGCGGTCGCGTACGAGCCTGAGCATGGTCGTGCCCTTTACGAGCACGGTCGTGTCACTTTTAATCAGAAACTTTATTTTAATTAGTTTAATATATTTTATATATTTTAATTAGTAATATATTTTATATATATTTTATAATTAGTTTAATGTTATAAAAATTATTATTTTATAAAATCTCAAGACCCGAGAATCGTTTATCAAATCGTTAAAACCGATTATTTGATCTTTATAATGAATTAAAAAAATACTACAAGTTTAGATAGTTATTTTGTAAACTATTCTCATACAAGTATACGTTACAAAACTATATAATAAAATTCTAAATAAATAGTATATTTATTTACCCATTATTTTAATAACAACCGTGAACTTATTTTTAAACCACCAACCGAATCAATTTTCGCCATCGAATAACGCAAACCAATAATACATATTATTACATTTATTCATTAGGTCGTTCCTGGCGATCTACAACACACCGCCTTTACCTACTTGCTTGTGCGATCTACACTCTTCATAACATGTGAGTTACATAGCCCCTTTTCAAATTATTTACATTTTGGGGTGGAACATGCGTTCTATTTACATGTTTTCAATCATACACGAATACAATTTCAATATACACGTGTACAATTTTGTGCTTTGTGCTTGAGTACTAGGTGTGTAGACCAATTACATGTTATTCACGTACAATCATTAACATTTAGCCGACGGTAAACAGTGATAGATCTATTGAGTCTGACAAACCCACCCAGGTAGGGTGACTATTACTGCCAACACAGTTTTATATGCAAGTTACAAAGGTTTGATTGTATACCTAGGTCACACGATGGTTTCTCTCCATAAATGCCTTAATTGCCATGTTATATAAATTGTATGCACACAACACATATTTTGCTATCACACAATAAAACCTATGTATTTTCACCAACTTTCTAGTTGACATTGTTTTAACCATGTTTCAGGTACTAATGTTTGAAGTGATCAAGTTTTGCTACACATAGGGATTGGACTTAGTATTAATTTGAACCAGTTTATTATATGTAATTTACATTATTGTTTTGTGGATTGGTTGTATTTTGTTTGAACTTGATTGATTGCAATGAAAATGATTATTAATTATTTAAAACTTTAGCAAACCATGTGCAATGAACAGTCTGCATGCCACGCCCCGACGTTTCCGCCATCGGTTGGGGTGTGACAGATTGGTATCAGAGCCTTGGTTATAGGGAATTAGGTTATTAGACACCTTTGACCTAGACTATAACTTTAGGACACCCCCTTATGCCATGCTTCATGATTTATGTGATACATGCTATGTGCTACATGCTATGTGATACGTGCTAAATATTTTATGTATATATAAATAATAAATTAAATAAACGATATCCCTACCCATATCCTAAACCACATATCCTTCTTGCCTGCTTCCATGTCATCATCAGCATAGCTTGTGGAACATCATATTCGTAGACTTTAGTCTATAAAAATTTTCTTTTACACCCGTTAAGGTTTTTTTTAGGCTTTGTTAATTATTAAAGGACACGTGCAATCTGGAAGGGTGACACCTGTATTCTGGGTTTTCTGTCTAGGAAAGTATTTCATATAAATCCCAATCAACCGAGGGATCCGTATGCTTTCCTGGGAATTCCTGGGATGAGTGTTTACTTATAGGCTAAAGCACGTCTTCTTGATAATTATATAAGTTTAAATTAACCTTAATATGCCATAGTATTCAAGTGGTTATGTTACTATTTGAGTACAATCCGAACTATGAATTACTTATATCTATTTATCCTTCTGTTTAATTCAAGAAATCCTCACAAATTATTATGTCTAAATCTGTAGAATGCCTCCTCGTCGTGATAACACCAACAGCAATGACCTCGCTACTATGCTCACCCAGCTTGTTGCTCAACTTACTCAAGCTAATAACAACACTAATGGGCATGCCAGTGGCAGTGCTAATACTGCAGGTGGTGGTGGTGCCAACCCGCCACAATGCACCTTCAAACATTTCAACTCCTGCAATCCCCTCAAATTCTAGGGCACCGAAGGAGCTACGGGACTCCTTCAGTGGTTTGAAAGCATTAAGAACACCTTTCTCAATAGTGACTGCCTTGACAATCTCCGTGTTCGTCATGCTACCAGCGTCTTCCAGAAACGAGCACTTACTTGGTGGAATGGTAAGAAAAGGACTAGGGGAGTGGATGTAGCATTGGCCCTGCCATGGGATGAGTTGAAGAGAATCATGACCGAGGAGTTCTGTCCTAGAAATGAGATGAAGAAATTGAAAGCAGAATTTTGGGATCTTACCCAAGATAGTGGTGAAAGCTTAGCATACGCCACCCGTTTCCACGAGCTGAGTCTTCTTGTGCCACACATGGTTACACCTCTGTCTAGGTGTATTGAAAAGTATATCGGTGGTCTACCTAGAAAAATTCAAGATACTGTCATAGGAGGAAACCCTGCTACTCTTGAAGATGCTATCCGCCTGTCAGCCACACTTACTGACAACCATGTTAAGGCGGGTACACTTACAAGAAAAGGTGCCAAGAAAGTTCCTGACACAACAGCACCTCCCACTCATGTCAAAGAAGTCCAAACTGAACCGTACCGCATCACTAGAAAAAGAAAAGCCAAGAACTGTGCTGTAATCACTCCAGTTGCTCCAGTTAATCAAGTTGCACCCATGGCTCAGAACCCAGTCAAGAAACCCTATGGGGGCAGCTACCCACTTTGCAACACCTGCAACTATCATCATCCCCAAAACATACCTTGTCGCCTTTGCACCCACTGTGGAAAACATGGCCGCACGGCCAATATCTATCGAGCCAAGGCACTTGCAAACCAAACCAACCCGGCAAACCCAACCAATCAACAAGCGGCTAATCAAGTGGTCCCAGCTATTGCGAATGGACGTGCTTGCTTCGAATGTGGCAACCCGAACCATTTCCGTAACCAGTGCCCAAGGCTTGTCAATGCTAATCAAGGCGGAGCTCGTGGGCATGCTTTCAACATCAACGCCAATGAAGCTCAGGCCAACACTGATGTGGTCAACGGTACGTTTCTTATAAATAATCGTTATGCTTCTATACTGTTTGATACCGGCGCCGATAAAAGTTTTGTGTCACTAGACTTTGAACCCTTACTTGCAAAAACTCGGTCTAAACTAGAGAAAACTGTTACCGTTGAGGTAGCCGATGGTAACACCGTTACAATTGACACCATCATTTATGATTGCTCCCTAGAACTAAACAAACACACTTTTCCCATCAACCTCATACCAATGCCATTAGGGAGTTTTGACGTCATCATAGGCATGGATTGGCTGTCTAATCACCATGCCGAGGTCATGTGCTTTGAAAAATACATCCGAATACCCCTCCCATCGGGAGAAACGTTGAGAGTCTTTAGTGAAAAGCCCTGCAAGGGACTCAAACTAATGTCATGCATCACCGTCCAAAATGTAGAGTCTAACTTTTTGTATAAGCTGCTGATCAATGTATCTCTTTTGAACAAAGTTTAGATAGTTTATTTTCATGTAATTTCAATTTTATTGTAATTTATTGCTTTTTAGTCTAAGTCTGGGCCATCGAAACTATAGTTTCGAGTGAGACTTGTTCACTCGAAACTAGTAGTTTCGAGTGAGACTTGTTCACTCGAAACTAGTAGTTTCGAGTGATATTTCTTCACTCGAAACTAGTTGTTTCGATAAGGCTTCTCTCTTTTTTTTAGTATTGAAAATATGTTGTTTCGCTCGAAACTAGTAGTTTCGATAGAGTCTGTTTCTGAAATTTTCTTAGTGTTGAGACTAATATGAGAAATCTCTTTTGTGATTCACTTGTGCAGCTATGGATCTACTGTTTGTTAGAAAGCACAATGTCTGTGCTTTCTTGGATGCAAATGACCCGAAGAGTGCTGACTTCACTCAAGTCATGAACTTCTTGGCAAACTCCAACATCAGCTATGCCATTAGTCAAAATCTACCTGTATTTGAGACCACTATCAGGCAATTTTGGAGTACTGCAACCATTGAAGTGATAAATAATGTGGAGCACATCAGAGCAACAGTCTATGATCAAGAAGTTCTATTTTCTGAAGCAACAATCAGGGAGGTGCTGTTTTTTAATGATGATCATCAAGCACCAGTGGAATTTCTAATCTTTTATGTCAAAGAATGCTTCAGAAGACTGGGGCATCCAGATGAGTTTAAAGGTGGACAAATATCAAGAATTCTCTTCCACCTCAATGGAGATATATCGTGCACATTTTTATTCACTGCTTATCCAACCGAAAAGGTGGTTTTGATTCTGCTAATTCAACAGTGGCATCAGCTGTTCTAGGGCTAATCAAAGGAAGAAATTACAATTTCTCAGGATTTGTTTTCAAATTATTAAAAGAGAATCTAACTGGAGCAGTGAAGGAGAAATTTCTGGTTTACCCTAGATTCCTGCAAATCATCATCAATCATCTCCATCCAAATCTACAGCAAGTTGGAAATGTTCTAGTGTTCGATCACATGACTGCAAAGGCATTAAGCTATATGAAGAGCTCAAGCAAAAGAACTAATAGAGTGATAGCAAATGTTCCTTTATTTGGTCACATTCTGGGAGAAGAAGAAGAAGAAGCCATACCCGATGTTGATCCAGAACTACCTGTTGATTCATCATCCTCATCATCATCAGAAGAAGAACCACAGAATGAGCAAGAAAACCAAGAGGCTGGAAATCAAAATGTTGAAGTGGAAATTCAGGAGAATGTACAACAAGAAATGGAACAAAATGAAGAAGATGTTATATTTGAGGCTCCTTTGATGGATCAAATACTGGAGAATCCTGAACCTATCATTGAAGAACAACATGTTGAGGCAGAAACTGATTCAAGTGACACCCTCGATGAAGGAATTTATGGAACGAAGTATGATGTCACCGATTATGAAACAGATTCTGAAGATAGAGTTGATATTCCTGAAGCTTCTTCCAAAAGACCTGCAGAGTCCAGTTCTGATTTTGAGAAAGAAGAACCCCTGGCTAAGAAAATCAAGACAGGGTTTGAGCCCTTGTCCTCTTCTTCAGAATCTTTATTCTTTGATCATGACAACCCAACTCCACATCAGTCACCTATCCATACAGCTGCCACTCCTCAACCGTCTGCACAACCTACACCTCCTGCATCTCCCATACCTGACACATCACCTTCTGTACCCCGGGTAAAAACCCTAAGCTTGGAGGTCAAGAAGCTCCAAGATATAGTGACAAAGCAAGATGAAACTATAGAGAGCCTAAAAACCGAACTAAAAGAATGCAAAAATGAAGCCAAAGACCTAAGGCAAGAAGTTGGAGGCTTGCATACTCAGCTTGATATGCAGCAAACTCAATTGGAGACCCAACAAAACACCATTTCCCAGCAACAACAAGAAATCAAAGCCTTATCTGATATTGTAAAACAAATCCAAGCATCTCTGACCAAGCCTTCCTCTCAAGAGACACCATCAACAACTCAGGGGGGGTTTATCTCTACTGATAACCCTCCTCTCCTGCAATTGTCTCTGACCCATTGTCTGCATTAACAGTCTTCTCCGGGCAAGTTGCCAAACCTAGTGACACAGTGGAAGTTAAAACTGAGGAGCTTAGTTATGATCTTCCCTCAGCAAGTGAAAGAAGAGCAGATAGAGGAAAAGGAAAGGGAAAAGAGTCTGATGTTGAAGTAGTGATTCTTGATGAAGAAGATATACCTTCAGATGATAAGCTCAATGCCCTGCTGGATGAAATTGAGAATTTTGGATACAATGATCTACATCCTGAGATCCTACAAACAGAAGAAAAGAAGTCTGAAAGAACCAGGTACTTTACTGAAGCAGGTGATGAAATCCAAGCATTGTCAGATGAGGATAAAGATCAAGAAGATATCCAGGTAAACTTGATGAAGCCTGAAGAACCCTCCCCTATCATACCTGAAGCTTCTCAAGTTCCCACTCAACAAACTGCTGATATAAAGAAATCTTGGTTTAAAAGAATGGCAGCAGAAGAAAGTCAACAAACCTATGAATGGTTTGCTGAATACCAAGAACTAAGAAGGCCACCAGTGGGATGGAAGTATGACAAGGAACGCTCCTTATTTATTGTCAGAAGATACAAGGGAGGAGTTGAGCACTTTAAGTCTCCAAATGACTTCAGCTCTCTTCCTAAGTATGACTTAAGAGCTCTTGCCAAGCTACCCCTTCAAAATCCAGGAAACGTGGGCATTGCTAATGATTTTGAAAACTTCTTAAGGAATCAAACCTTCAATGATTTCAATTCCATGAAGACAGCAAAATCAAGAAGGGTCATCTCCAAAACTAGAATTCATCCAAGAACCCAAAAGCCTTGGGTAAGCCTAAGGTACAAGCCAGCAGAAACTGTCAAATCAATTATACTGCCTCGGTCTGTGCCTGTCCAGCTTCAAAAATTCACAAAATGGTTTTATAATTCAACTATTGGCAGTGCCGTGATTGAAAGGGAAGGAATGGAAGACATCAACATTTTTGAGCCCATGGAGCTGTTAAAGTTTCAACCTGAAGATCTTGAGGTGCTCTTCAATAATCCAATCAAGCTCCTTAACAATGATGACGAGGCTGATGCCAAGGCATACCAACGGGTAGTGTCTATCAATGCAAAGCCTCACTTTCAGAAGACAAGTCATGGACCAACTGCTTAGAGAAGAGTTGAAGACATTGATACAGCAGCTTAGGGGGAGATTGTAGAGTCTAACTTTTTGTATAAGCTGCTGATCAATGTATCTCTTTTGAACAAAGTTTAGATAGTTTATTTTCATGTAATTTCAATTTTATTGTAATTTATTGCTTTTTAGTCTAAGTCTGGGCCATCGAAACTATAGTTTCGAGTGAGACTTGTTCACTCGAAACTAGTAGTTTCGAGTGAGACTTGTTCACTCGAAACTAGTAGTTTCGAGTGAGACTTGTTCACTCGAAACTAGTAGTTTCGAGTGAAGTTTGTTCACTCGAAACTAGTAGTTTCGATAGATGGTAATTTCGACAGGCTGTCCTTACACTTGTAAATGCTCACTCGAAACTAGTAGTTTCGATGAGCATAGTTTCGATGCCTGTCAATTACTATATATAGCCTAGTTAGAGAATTTCTAGGGTGTGAGTTGCGGCTGTAACCCTGAATTCTCTCTTTCAGATTTGTTCTTGAATCAATACAATTTGCATTTGTTTAATGCTTGTTCTTACACTTTCACATCTTATTTGCATTGATTCTGAGTGTGTTTAGCTGTCTTCTTCACCAATTCTGTCTCTACCCTCTGTTTCACCACCATACATACAGATTCCGCCTGTGTGTGTGGGTAATCGATCATTTTCGTGATTTCTGATTGAAATCTGGACCTACACAAAAGTACATACGAAAGAAGTGCATGGTTTTTCTAGCCCATGTCATTATGAAAGAAGGCAAGAAGAAGAGCGTACAAGATATCCCCGTCATTCAGGATTTTCCCGAAGTCTTTCCCGATGACTTGCCCGGTCTTCCACCCATTCAAGAAGTAAAATTTCGCATCGATCTTGTACCTGGAGCACACCCCGTGGCTAAAGCTCCATACCGGCTCGCACCCTCCGAGATGCAAGAACTTACAAGCCAATTTCAAGAACTCGCCGACAAAGGTTTTATTCGCCCGAGTCATTCACCGTGGGGTGCACCAGTCTTGTTTGTTAAAAAGAAGGACGGTTCATTCCGCATGTGTATTGACTATCGAGAACTCAACAAGCTCACAATCAAAAACCGCTACCCATTACCTAGGATTGACGATCTCTTCGATCAACTCCAAGGTTCTACCTACTTCTCGAAGATTGATCTTCGATCCGGTTATCACCAACTCCGTGTGCAAGAGGAGGATATTCCCAAGACCGCCTTTCGAACAAGATATGGTCACTACGAGTTCATGGTTATGCCTTTTGGGCTAACCAATGCACCTGCTGTTTTCATGGACCTCATGAATCGCATGTGCAAACCATACCATGACAAATTTGTGATCGTGTTCATTGACGACATCTTGATCTATTCCAAGACCAAGGAAGATCATGAGCAACATCTTAGGTTGATTTTGGACCTCTTGAAAAACGAACAACTATACGCCAAGTTCTCCAAGTGTGACTTTTGGCTGAAGGAAGTTCAATTTTTGGGTCACGTCGTCAACGAAAAGGGAATTCATGTGGACCCCGCTAAAATCGAAGCTGTTAAGAATTTGAGTGCTCCTAAAACCCCTACCGAGGTTTGTTCGTTTCTTGGTTTAGCGGGTTATTACTGAAGGTTCATTTCCAATTTCTCCAAGATTGCCGTTCTCTCACTGCCTTAACCCAAAAAGGTAAACCGTATGAGTGGGGACCGAAACAAGAAGAATCCTTTCAAACTCTCAAGCAAAAGTTGTGCAATGCTCCTATTCTCACTCTTCCGGAAGGCGATGATGATCTAGTTGTTTATTGTGATGCATCAAACCAAGGCCTCGGTTGTGTTCTCATGCAACGAGGCAAGGTAATCGCTTATGCATCAAGACAACTCAAAATCCATGAGAAGAATTATACGACACACACGATCTTGAGTTGGGTGCGGTCGTTTTTGCATGAAGATTTGGAGACATTATCTCTATGGCACGAAATGTGTGGTGTTCACCGACCACAAAAGCCTCCAACATATCTTCAACCAAAAAGAACTCAACATGAGGCAAAGACGTTGGGTTGAACTCCTTAACGACTACGATTGCGAGATTCGTTATCATTCCGGCAAGGCAAATGTTGTAGCCGATGCGCTAAGCCGTAAAGAACATGTCATGCTTCAAAGAGTCAAGATTCACTCCGATATTCAAATCCGTATTCTAGCAGCTCAACGCGTCTCGGTTACCGAGGGCAATATGTATGAGGAATTGTCTTGTGGTGCTGAATTTCAATTAGAAACTAAAACAAATGGCTTGCTTTACTTTCTAGATCGTATTTGGGTTCCCGATCATGATGATCTTCGTGCATTCATCATGACCGAGGCACACAAGTCTCGGTATTCTGTACATCCCGGTGCGGATAAAATGTATCACAATCTTCGACCCCAATATTGGTGGCCTGGTATGAAGAAAGACATTGCTTTGTTCGTAGCAAAATGTCTCACATGTTCTAAAGTCAAAGCCGAGCATCAACGTCCTTCCGGTTTACTTGAACAGCCGGAAATCCCCGTGTGTGTAACGAACCAAAATCCGAGTCTCGTTATAAATAAATAAATAAATATTATGGTGAAAATAATATTCTAGAAATAAATTGAAACAAGCGGGTTTCAAGTTGGTAACGGGGGTTATACTAGTTTTGACTAGTTTAGAAGGAAAAGTGGTAAAATGAAAGTTGAGGGGCTAAAGATGTAAATGACCAAATCTGCCATATTTGACTCTCTTGGAGTCAAAATTAACCTCATTTGAGGTGAAGATCGATCTTGAGCAAGGAGAAAAGGGAGAAATCGGGTTTTGAGCTCAAATCGTGCGTTTAAGGCTTGATTTGTGAAGGTTTTGGCTCACACAACACTTTCCAAACATCAAGTAAGTGATCTTCCCTCTCTTTGATTCACCATTGAGGTGTTCTTGGTGGGTTTTGTTAAAAACCCGAAATTGAGTTTGCATGTGGTGAATTAATGTTGGATTATTAATAATCTAGCTAAACTAAAGGTGAAGGAAGGTGATTAACACCTTAGAACCCTTTTTATTTTAATTTTGAAAGTTAGGGTTCATATGGAGGAATTTGGGGGTTTTGGGGGAAAAGATGAATTACTTGGTAATTGATGATGAATAAATGTTTTTAAGATATTAGACACTTAAACAAACCCCAAATTAACTTAAAGAAACTAATTTGTTGAAAAATTAGTGTCAAGATATTGGAAAGGGAATTCAAGTAATTGAGTTCTTGATTAAAGGGGGTGTTTGGATACGGGAATAACCCAAATGGGTCATTTTGAGTGGAAATGGGAAATTGGGTTGTGAACTCAATTTTGAAGTGATTTTGTTGTATGTTTAGATTACTAAACTAGGTGTATATATTTAGGTAATCAAATTGCTAAACTAGAAGGTGGTGCGGGATCTTCAAATCCGCAAGGTAAGTGCTTTTGCACTTACTTAGTAATGTGATATGTGATGTATGTGTTATGTTGTGCATAGTATGAATGATACATGCAATGAATTGATTATGCATAAGTGTATGTATGAATGTGAATATGGTTACATTACTATATTGAATATGTGGAGGTTATGATCAAAGAATCATAATGGAAAAGAGGAGGTTATGATCAAAGAATCATAATGGAAAAGGGGGAGGTTATGGTCAAAGAACCATAATGGAAATGTGATAAGATCTTGGTCTATGTACCAAGATGAAGAGTGGAAAGAAAAGTTTATGACCTTTGTGTCATAAATGAATTGATAATGTAAAGAGTAAATAAAACTTGTAGGTGAAATACAAGTGGTATGCATTCAAACATCAATTTGAATGGTAACGGGTCAAAAGGGTTAAATGGGTGAAAATAACTGTAGTCGCTAATTCGATAAGATGATATGCACTATTAAATGATGTGAAGATGTTATGTTAAGTAAAGAATGGAACTTGCAGGGTGTAATGCAAGTGTTTGCACCCAAATGCATCTTTGGGCGCAAACGGGTCAAAATGGGTGAATGGGTGAAATAAGTAGAAATTACTTATTGTTATGATATATAACTCATTACTAATGGTGTTATGATGTTTTGATTGTAGGGAAAGCTCCGAGGTAGTCCAAGTCATATCCGAAGTGGTGGCGGATTCTCGTATTGTGAACGGGTCATGTTTTGAAATTCCACTTGGTAGTGTGAATTTGGTGTATAAATTATATTTTTTATGTCAAATTACGATTTATAAATGTTTATGGTTAATACCCAGGTGTTGGGTATTTTTGGTATGAGTTTTGGATGTAAAAATGTTGAAAATTTGGCTAAGTGTTGGAACTGGGTGAAAAACCAAACTTTCTGTCAAAAAGGGTCCCTCGTGGTACGCGAAGAACCAGGAGGATGGTCTTCGCGGTACGCGAGGACCTGGCTTTCCGGTCTGGTTTACTTGAGACTCCCTCGCGGTACGCGAAGGGAGGGGGGGTGTTTTCTCGCGGTACGCGAGAGGCAAAAAAAAAAATAATAAAAAATAATAAAAGAAAATTTTCTTGGGATTTTAGTCTTCCGCGCGTTAAGTGATTTTTTAATCGGTGTCTTAAAAGTAGTATGTTACAACTTGGTATCAGAGCAATGGTTTGAGGGATTTGGTGTGCGAGACACTAAACTCAAACCGGATGCTCTTGATATGGGGGAAATGATACGAGAATCCACGAAGGACTTGTCTAAGACTCGGAGCTTTCGGAAATGAAAGGTTAGTAATGATATGATTAACGATGGTTACATATGGTGAATTTGTATGTGTACGATTAAATGGCAAAGTGTTATGTGTGTCGAAACTTGTCTTGTAAATTGTTATATGAATGTGATAATTACACTTGGGCATAACGTATTATTAAACATGTCTGGCCAATATGATTAATAAGACGAGATGTGCAAGAGTCTTTATGATAATCTTATGACAATGAACATTGCGAGGATTAGGTGAAGGTGATTATATATGTATGTATGTATGTAGGTAGATATATATATATATATATATATATATATACTTAATACTTATAAGTGTAAGCGTGTGACGGATGCCTAAGATATTGAAAGTGTAGAAATGTTAAGGTGTTTTTGGTTCTATTTCTCAGTTAAGAGATGGCAGAAGGTGCAAATAGGGAACCGTTGGATCCAAGAATCCAAGAATTGATAAAGGAAGAGGTGGCCAAGGCCTTTGAGCAAGCCACAAATCTGTTGATGGAAGAAATGAGGGGAACGATTAAGCTCTCCCTTGAGGAAGCAATGAAAGAAAAGGGAAATGAACCTTGGGGTTGTACACTGAAGGATTTCATGGTGATCAAGCCCAAGGAATATAACGGGCAAGTGGACCCGATTCTGAGCCACAGGTGGGTGGTAGACATGGAGTCAAATTTTGAGACGACAAGGTGTAAGCCCGAGGATAGGGTGATGTTTAGCGTGCCACTATTGACTGGGCGGGCTAAGGAGTGGCTGCTAAATCTCCGAAAGGAGAGGGGTGAAAGAGGGGTGACCTCAATGTCATGGGAGGAGTTTAAAGCGGCATTCCTAAAGTACCATTGCCCACAGGCCGCTATTGACAGGATGACCGAGGAGTTTCTCCTCATGAGGCAGACGACAGAGACTATTGAAGAATTAGCTGGGACTTTCTTCGATCGGGCCAAATTCTGTCCGGATGTGGTGTCGACCGAGAAAGCCAAGATTGACAGGTTCTATGCTATGCTGACGGTGGAGTTCAGGGATAGCATATCTCCATTCTCATTTACCACACTTGTAGACTTAATAAACAGGTGTCGGGAAAGAGAGGTGGAGTTGAGGAGGCAAGAAGCTAGGGGAGAAAAGAGGAAACATGAAATAGTGGATCAAGTGGTGAGTAAGATAAAGGGCGGGAGCCCTAGTAAGAAGCAATTCATCAAGCCTTCGTCGCGGGGGTGCAAAATTTGTGGAAAGGATCACATTGGGGAGTGCCGGAAGGGATCTCAAAACTGCTTTAAATGTGGAAAGCCGGGGCACTTTGCTCATCAGTGTTCAAGCCAAGTGCATATATGCTACAATTGTTACAAACCCGGGCACAATAGGGCGGATTGTCCCGAGTTAAAGCAAGGTGGAAGTGGAAAGAAAGTGGAGACGCCAAAGCCAAATGGAAGAGCCTTCCACATTTCGGCGGAAGAGGCAAAGAACAACTCAGAGGTGGTGTCAGGTACATTCAAGATTAACTCATTACCTGCACTAGTTCTATTTGATTCGGGGGCTAGCCGTTCTTTTGTTTCCTTGAAAATTGTTAGGCATTCCTCTTTTGTAAGTAGCAAGTTAGATGAACCTTTAGAAATCGAAGCGGCTAATGATAAGAGTTTCCTTGTCTTTGACATTTTTAGAGATTGCAAGTTGAGAGCGGGGGGTGAAACATTTCTTATTGATTTGATTCCTATGGCTATGGGGGATTTTGATGTTATTGTGGGGATGGATTGGTTGTCAAAGAATAAGGCGAATATTTTATGTGGACCGAAGGCGATCCAACTTGTTTCCCCGTCGGGAGAGTCCATCTACATAGAAGGTGATAAAAAGGGTAAAGTAAGGTTGTGCACTTATGTGAAGGCGACCAAGTACATGGCGCATGGGTGCAAGGCGTTCATGGCATGTGTTACGGATGTGGATATAAAGATGAAAGAAATTCACGGCGTGCCAGTTGTGAATCAGTTTGTGGATGTGTTTCGAGTTACCGGGGATTCCGCCGGATAGGGAGATAGAGTTTGGGATTGACTTGATGCCGGGTGCTAAACCGGTAGCCAAAGCGCCTTATAGATTGGCACCGCCAGAAATGAAAGAGCTCATGGAGCAATTGCAAGAACTACTCGACAAAGGTTTCATACGCCCAAGTGTCTCACCTTGGGGTGCACCCGTTCTCTTCGTCAAAAAGAAGGATGGGAGCATGAGGATGTGTATGGATTATAGGGAGTTGAACAAGTTGACAGTGAAGAATAGATACCCTTTACCTCGAATTGACGACCGTTTTGATCAATTGCAAGGGGCGTCGTGGTTCTCTAAGATCGACTTGAAGTCCGGGTATCATCAGTTGAAAGTGAAGGAAGAGGACGTTCATAAGACCACTTTTCGTACTCGTTACGGTCATTACGAATTCACGGTTATGCCATTCGGTTTAACCAACGCACCCGCGGTTTTCATGGATCTCATGAACCGGGTGTGTAGACCATTCCTTGACCGTTCGGTCATTGTATTCATTGACGATCTTCTTATCTACTCAAGGAGCGAGGGTGATCACGCTTGTCATTTGCGTGAGATCCTTGAAGTGTTGCAACGGGAGAAGCTTTATGCCAAATTCTCTAAATGCGCGTTCTGGTTGCGCGAGATTCAGTTCTTGGGTCATGTGATTAATGAAAGAGGGATTACTGTTGACCCATCTAAGATTGTGGTGGTTAAAGATTGGTCATCACCAAAGACGCCTACGGAGATTAGAAGTTTCTTGGGGTTAGCGGGTTATTATCGGCGGTTCATCGAAAACTTCTCTCGGATTGCTTTGCCGATGACGAAGTTAACGCGCAAGGAGACAAAGTTTTTATGGGGTCCCGAGCAAGAATCTGCCTTTCAACTCTTGAAAGAAAAGTTGACTAAGGCGCCTGTTTTATCCTTGCCGGACGGGACCGAGGATTTTGTGGTGTATTCGGATGCCTCGCTTTCGGGGTTGGGGTGCGTTTTGATGCAAAGGGGGAAAGTGATTGCCTACGCGTCTAGACAATTGAAGACTCACGAGGTGAATTACCCCACCCACGATTTAGAGCTTGCGGTCGTGGTTTTCGCACTCAAAATATGGAGGCATTATTTGTATGGGGCAAAGTGTACGATTTACACGAATCACAAAAGTCTCAAGTATTTCTTTGATCAAAAGGACCTCAACATGAGGCAAAGGCGGTGGCTTGAACTGGTCAAGGATTATGATTGTGAGATACTTTATCATCCGGGTAAAGCGAATGTTGTGGCGGATGCGCTTAGTAGAAAGACGAGTCATACACCTATCAAGGTGAAGTCATTCAAGATGACAATTTCATCGTCTCTTATTGATGAAATCCGAGAAGCTCAAGTGTTAGCACTTGGTGGTGACTTGAAGAAAGAGCGGATGGTTGCCTATGTTGATAAACTTGGTGAGAATGGCATGGGTTTGAAGACATGTTTTGAAAGAATTTGGATTCCTAGGTTGTCAAGTGTTTTGACAACTGTTTTAGATGAGGCGCATAAATCCAAATATTCTATCCATCCGGGGGCCACAAAGATGTTTTATGATTTGAAATGTAATTTTTGGTGGCCGGGTATGAGGCGTGATATTGTTAAGTATGTGGAGAGGTGTCTCACATGCTTAAGGGTAAAGGCGGAGCACCAAAAGCCGTATGGAAAGCTTCAACCGCTCGAAATACCGCTTTGGAAGTGGGAGAATGTAACCATGGATTTGATCACTAAGCTACCAAAGACGCGAAAGGGTTATGATACTATATGGGTAGTAGTGGATCGATTAACAAAGAGTGCACATTTCCTTCCAATAAGGGAAACGTACTCGTCAGATAGATTGGCGGAAATTTATGTGAAAGAAATTGTGTCACGCCATGGGGTGCCGGTGTCGATTATATCGGACCGGGATACGAGATTCACTTCTCGTTTTTGGAAGAAATTCCATGATGATATGGGGACAAGGTTGAACCTCAGCACCGCTTATCATCCACAAACGGATGGGCAAAGCGAGCGTACGATTCAAACGCTCGAGGATATGTTACGCGCGTGTGCTTTGGATTTTGGGGGTAGTTGGGACGACCATTTACCGTTGGCGGAATTTGCATACAAAAATAGCTACCATTCTAGCATTGGTATGCCGCCTTTTGAGGCATTGTATGGGAGGAAATGTAGGACACCCGTGTGTTGGGGTGAAATTGGTCAACGGGAACTTGGTAGCAAGGAAGTGGTCAATGTAACGAATGATAGTATTGACCAAATTAAGGCTCGCTTGAAGGCGGCGCAAGATCGCCAAAAGTCCTATGCGGATAATAGGAAGCGAGCGATTAAGTTTCGAGTGGGGGACTTTGTGCTTTTGAAGGTCTCTCCTTGGAAAGGGGTGATACGGTTTAGGAAGCGGGGGAAGTTAAGCCCACGTTTCATTGGATCGTTTAAGGTGATGGCAAGGGTGGGTGCGGTAGCCTACCGTTTGGAGCTACCAGAGGAACTAAGTAGACTTCATAATACGTTTCATGTGTCACATTTACGAAAATGTTTAGCGGATGAGTCTACTTTTGTTCCGCTGGATGACATTGAATTTGATGAAAAATTGAATTATGTTGAGGAACCGGTGGCAATCTTGGATAGGAAAGTGAAACAGTTACGAAATAAAAAGATTAGCCAAGTATTGGTTCGATGGAAGCATAGAAAGGGGGCGAAAATGACTTGGGAAACCGAGGAAGAGATGCCAAATACTATCCAAACCTTTTTATGTGAAGTCGGGTTTCGGGGACGAAACCCAAATAAGGGGAGGAGATTTGTAACGAACCAAAATCCGGGTCTCGTTATAAATAAGTAAATAAATATTATGGTGAAAATAATATTCTAGAAATAAATTGAAACAAGCGGGTTTCAAGTTGGTAACGGGGGTTATACTAGTTTTGACTAGTTTAGAAGGAAAAGTGGTAAAATGAAAGTTGAGGGGCTAAAGATGTAAATGACCAAATCTGCCATATTTGACTCTCTTGGAGTCAAAATTAACCTCATTTGAGGTGAAGATCGATCTTGAGCAAGGAGAAAAGGGAGAAATCGGGTTTTGAGCTCAAATCGTGCGTTTAAGGCTTGATTTGTGAAGGTTTTGGCTCACACAACACCTTCCAAACATCAAGTAAGTGATCTTCCCTCTCTTTGATTCACCATTGAGGTGTTCTTGGTGGGTTTTGTTAAAAACCCGAAATTGAGTTTGCATGTGGTGAATTAATGTTGGATTATTAATAATCTAGCTAAACTAAAGGTGAAGGAAGGTGATTAACACCTTAGAACCCTTTTTATTTTAATTTTGAAAGTTAGGGTTCATATGGAGGAATTTGGGGGTTTTGGGGGAAAAGATGAATTACTTGGTAATTGATGATGAATAAATGTTTTTAAGATATTAGACACTTAAACAAACCCCAAATTAACTTAAAGAAACTAATTTGTTGAAAAATTAGTGTCAAGATATTGGAAAGGGAATTCAAGTAATTGAGTTCTTGATTAAAGGGGGTGTTTGGATACGGGAATAACCCAAATGGGTCATTTTGGGTGGAAATGGGAAATTGGGTTGTGAACTCAATTTTGAAGTGATTTTGTTGTATGTTTAGATTACTAAACTATGTGTATATGTTTAGGTAATCAAATTGCTAAACTAGAAGGTGGTGCGGGATCTTCAAATCCGCAAGGTAAGTGCTTTTGCACTTACTTAGTAATGTGATATGTGATGTATGTGTTATGTTGTGCATAGTATGAATGATACATGCAATGAATTGATTATGCATAAGTGTATGTATGAATGTGAA
Source organism: Smallanthus sonchifolius (assembly GCA_023525975.1). Lineage (NCBI taxonomy): Eukaryota > Viridiplantae > Streptophyta > Magnoliopsida > Asterales > Asteraceae > Smallanthus > Smallanthus sonchifolius. The sequence continues at coordinate 23,021,205 of CM042026.1, read as the reverse complement.
TATGGTTACATTACTATATTGAATATGTGGAGGTTATGATCAAAGAATCATAATGGAAAAGAGGAGGTTATGATCAAAGAATCATAATGGAAAAGGGGGAGGTTATGGTCAAAGAACCATAATGGAAATGTGATAAGATCTTGGTCTATGTACCAAGATGAAGAATGGAAAGAAAAGTTTATGACCTTTGTGTCATAAATGAATTGATAATGTAAAGAGTAAATAAAACTTGTAGGTGAAATACAAGTGGTATGCATTCAAACATCAATTTGAATGGTAACGGGTCAAAAGGGTTAAATGGGTGAAAATAACTGTAGTCGCTAATTCGATAAGATGATATGCACTATTAAATGATGTGAAGATGTTATGTTAAGTAAAGAATGGAACTTGCAAGGTGTAATGCAAGTGTTTGCACCCAAATGCATCTTTGGGCACAAACGGGTCAAAATGGGTGAATGGTTGAAATAAGTAGAAATTACTTATTGTTATGATATATATCTCATTACTAATGGTGTTATGATGTTTTGATTGTAGGGAAAGCTCCGAGGTAGTCCAAGTCATGTCCGAAGTGGTGGCGGATTCTCGTATTGTGAACGGGTCATGTTTTGAAATTCCACTTGGTAGTGTGAATTTGGTGTATAAATTATATTTTTGATGTCAAATTACGATTTATAAATGTTTATGGTTAATACCCATGTGTTGGGTATTTTTGGTATGAGTTTTGGATGTAAAAATGTTGAAAATTTGGCTAAGTGTTGGAACTGGGTGAAAAACCAAACTTTCTGTCAAAAAGGGTCCCTCGCGGTACGCGAAGAACCAGGAGGATGGTCTTGGCTTTCCGGTCTGGTTTACTTGAGACTCCCTCGCGGTACGCGAAGGGAGGGGGGTGTTTTCTCGCGGTACGCGAGGGGAAAAAAAAATAAAAAAATTTCTTGGGATTTTAGTCTTCCGCGCGTTAAGTGATTTTTTAATCGGTGTCTTAAAAGTAGTATGTTAAAGTGTGGAAATGGGAGAATCTAGCTATGGATTTCATTACCAAGCTCCCTCGCACTTCGAGCGGTTATGATAGCATCTGGGTGATCATTGACCGTCTCACTAAGTCCGCACACTTCTTGCCCATCCGTGAAGACTATCGGGTTGAGAAATTGGCTTGAATCTACATTGACGAGATTGTGAGCCGTCACGGTGTTCCTTTGAACATAATCTCCGACAGAGATGCTCGTTTCACTTCTCGGTTTTGGCAATCTCTCCAAGAGGCACTTGGCACACGATTGGATTTGAGCACGGCCTACCATCCCCAAACTGATGGTCAGACCGAGCGAACAATCCAAACCCTTGAAGACATGCTAAGAGCCTGTGTCATAGACTTTGGTGGCTGTTGGGATTCACATTTGGCACTTATCGAATTCTCCTACAACAATAGTTACCACACCAGCATTAACATGGCTCCGTTTGGAGCGAGATTGGTGAGGCACAAATCACCGGTCCGGAGTTAATTCAAGAAACATCCGACAAGATCATTCAAATCTGTGACAACATTCGAGTAGCGAGGAGTCGGCAAAAGAGTTATGCCGACAAACGAAGAAAACCTTTGGAATTCCAAGTCGGTGATCTTGTACTTCTAAAGGTGTCTCCTTAGAAGGGGGTGATCCGTTTTGGGAAGAAAGGTAACTAGCACCTCGCTATGTGGGTCCATTCAAGATCCTTAAAAGGATTGGGAAAGTGGCTTACAAGCTCGAGTTACCTCCATCACTTGGCAACGTACATCCTACATTCCATGTATCCAACCTCAAGAAGTGTCTTGCTGATGAAAACCTTCATATACCTCTTGCCGGTGTGCGCATTGAAGAGATGATGCACTTCGTTGAGAAGACCAAATGAAGCTCAAGTATCTACACCTCTTTGCCGAAGCAGTAGCCTCAACTAGTTGAATTTCGGGACGAAATTCCCTCAACATGGGGATACTGTAACATTTCTGATTTTCCGTGTTTCCTTGTTATTTTATGCCGTGCAATAAAAGACGATTTCAATTCCAATTTTACATTTACCACGTTGTGTCACAATTATTTCACATGCATTGACTAAGACATAAGAACATACACGTGTCTATTATATTACAAAAACAACTGAAACGACCCTCCATTATCTTACAAACCTCGAGAACCAAACTTGACCAAAACTCAAAACAACATCGAGACTACAAAACTACAGGGACTAGTCTTGAAATTATAAAAATTTACACAAGCACGGTCGTGCTTAACCTAAGCACGGTCGCGCTTGTGCCCACGACCACGGTCGTGCTTATTTATAAGCACGGTCGCGCCTGAGATACAGTTTGACTCCACAAAGTCAAACCGACTCAAATCTTGTCCAAAAATAGATTGTAAACGAGTTTTAGAAACCGCGGAACTTGCAGAAGAAGTTATTTCGTTGAATTAGGTCCAAAACACGACCAAATTACACATCCAAACGTCCAAATTCTCGCAACTTTAAACCGACTTCTATTCTTAATCAAGTCGTGTAAATAGGGCAAGAATCAAACGAATTAAACTACAATATTGACTTCATACGACTCGTATAAATCTCCCTAAACCCTAAATCGAACGTTACATCATCTATTCTCCTCTGTCGATCACAAAGAAGCCGCGACTCCTTCCCTCGTAGCCGACAGCACTAGTTGCCCAATCTAAACAGGTAAGTAGTAGTGTATTGGGTTCGTCTCTCCACGTTAATCAAAAGCCCTAACTTAATTTGTATCCACAATACAGGATTAAACCGATTTGAGTCTGAGTTTTTGGTAATAAATGGTTTTAATCGAACTACACGTTAAACAGGATATAAACCCAATTAATTGACATGGTTAGATTCGCAAACATCTTATTAATGAAAACCCTACAAGTCTAACTGATTTTATTACAAGAATTAAGCGAATTGTGTTCTAAAATTCACCGAACACGGTCGTGCTCATCTACGAGCGCGGTCGTGCCTCCCAAAGCACAGTCGTGCCCCGGACCTGACCTGGTCGTGCTTCCGACCATAGAAGGTCAGACCCTGAAAACTATAAACACGGTCGTGCCGGCGTCAAGCACGGTCGTGCCTACTGAACAGACCCTTGTTTTTGCCTTCTGACCAACCACGGGCGCGTTCCCGGCCAAGCGCGGTCGCGTACGAGCCTGAGCATGGTCGTGCCCTTTACGAGCACGGTCGTGTCACTTTTAATCAGAAACTTTATTTTAATTAGTTTAATATATTTTATATATTTTAATCAGTAATATATTTTATATATATTTTAAAATCAGTTTAATGTTATAAAAATTATTATTTTATAAAATCTCAAGACCCGAGAATCGTTTATCAAATCGTTAAAACCGATTACTTGATCTTTATAATGAATTAAAAAAATACTACAAGTTTAGATAGTTATTTTGTAAACTATTCTCATACAATTATACGTTACAAAACTATATAATAAAATTCTAAATAAATAGTATATTTATTTACCCATTATTTTAATTACAACCGTGAACTTATTTTTAAACCACCAACCGAATCAATTTTCGCCATCGAATAACGCAAACCAATAATACATATTATTACATTTATTCATTAGGTCGTTCCTAGCGATCTACAACACACCGCCTTTACCTACTTGCTTGTGCGATCTACACTCTTCATAACATGTGAGTTACGTAGCCCCTTTTCAAATTATTTACATTTTGGGGTGGAACATGCGTTCTATTTACATGTTTTCAATCATACACGAATACAATTTCAATATACATGTGTACAATTTTGTGCTTTGTGCTTGAGTACTAGGTGTGTAGACCAATTACATGTTATTCACGTACAATCATTAACATTTAGCCGACGGTAAACAGTGATAGATCTATTGAGTCTGACAAACCCACCCAGGTAGGGTGACTATTACTGCCAACACAGTTTTATACGCAAGTTACAAAGGTTTGATTGTATACCTAGGTCACACGATGGTTTCTCTCCATAAATGCCTTAATTGCCATGTTATATAAATTGTATGCACACAACACATATTTTGCTATCACACAATAAAACCTATGTATTCTCACCAACTTTCTAGTTGACATTGTTTTAACCATGTTTCAGGTACTAATGTTTGAAGTGATCAAGTTTTGCTACACATAGGGATTGGACTTAGTATTAATTTGAACCAGTTTATTCTATGTAATTTACATTATTGTTTTGTGGATTGGTTGTGTTTTGTTTGAACTTGATTGATTGCAATGAAAATGATTATTAATTATTTAAAACTTTAGCAAACCATGTGCAATGAACAGTCTGCATGCCACGCCCCGACGTTTCCGCCGTCGGTTGGGGTGTGACACTAACGGTTATTTGTTCCCCTATCTTAATTTATATACGCAGGTAAAATGTGTTGACTCATTCATCCCTGAAGAATCGGTTAAGAGGTCAAAGAGAATGTGTGAAACTTACGGGAGAAGCTCTATAACGGTCATATTTGAAGACCGAGTAAAGTTCCGGGATTCTCGGATAGTTTGTTATTCCTTTTTTGTATTAATTCGTAGCAATATCGAATAGGAGACACAACACAATTCATTTAGCAACACACAACAGTCGCAAACCTCCTCTGTAACACTTAGTATTCTATCATTCGCTGCTCACACTTGTAATCATTTTCATCGATTTATACAATACTAGGAGGCAAGTGACTTTCGGTCATTTCTCGAGGCAATCCTTAGGGATTAAGGGCTTTCCTCATAAACACTTGTGTCGTTTTATTGTTTTATACGTATTGTTCATAACGAATCATACAAGCACACTACCTCACATATAAATTTTGGCTACTTGGTTATCTTTGGTAATTTTTGGTCAAAACACCAACCAAGGTGGGGGACCAATCCCACCCAATCCACCACTTCCCGACCTTCTATTCCTAAACCAACCACAAAACCAACATCCACAAAACCCACCTCATCAACAAAATCAACAACCCCCACAACACCGACAAGCACCACTACCACCCTTCCATGGTCACCAATACCAACCATATGACAGCTACCCCAGCTATTCGGAATTTGGAGATAATGAGCCTTTGTCACCAGGGGGCAGTCATTGGCCACAACATGGTTCTCAACATGAGAACTGGAACAAAGAAGAGGAGTGGTTTTACCTAAACCATCAGGAGGCATTCCCTCCCAGAAACTAAAGACATGATGGAATTGATGGTTGGATTCCGCCACCACCAAGAGTAGAATATGGGTATCCACCGAGGAATAATCGTCGGGGCAATGTAGGTAATTATGAAAGAGAAAACAGGTATGGGCAACCTCCTCAGAACCATCAGAATTATAGAGAGGAACAGCCTAGGAACATGCAACCGGCCAGGCAAGATCAAGGGGTGGATAGTCACTTCAGCCCCGCATTAGCCCTAAATGCTTCCCCAGTCATACCACCAGTTCGTAGGGGGAACGCATTTGAGATCCGACCTGGATGTCTTGGAATCCTCCCACACTTCTATGGGAGAGCTATTGAAGAGCCTTACTTGCATTTATCAGAATATGAGGCTACTTGTGGGACTATAGGTGGTCAGGGATTCACCACAGACGAGGTGAAACTGGTGCTCTTCCGGTTTTCACTAAAGGACCGGGCAAAACAATGGTTCCTTTCTCTACTGTCTGCTAGTATTGCCACCTGGGCAGAACTACAGCAACAGTTTTGGATGAGTACTTCCCGCCTCACAAAAATAATGTGGCTAGAGCTGCAATTAGAGATTTCAGGAAACAATCCGGGGAGCCTTTCTATGAGGCATTCAAGAGGTTTAAGGAATTGCTAAGGAACTGCCCACATCATGGTATAGAGAAGTGGGAGTTGATTCAGGCGTTTTATGATGGTCTGCTGCCTGAGGATGTTAGAGATGTGAACTCAACCAGTAATGGATCTTTCTTCTCGAACCATGTGGATGATGATTGGGATATATTAGAGAGGATGGCTGTGACATCCAAGAGGCAAGATCATGTGAGCAGGAGGGCAAAGACAGGTGCAAAGTCAGTGGATTATGAGACGCAGAAAAGGTTGGATGCCATGGAGATTCAAATGGCACGTCTTGGTAGGCCTAGTGGTAAGGATGTGGCAAATGTGTCACAAACATATTCAGTATGTGACGGTTGCAGCGACATAGGTCATACGTTTGCCGATTGCCCAAGGGAGCAAGGAAAGGCCGAAGAAGTGAATCAACTTGGTGACGAGCGAAGGTAACAAGATATGAACGCTACCCACTATCATCCTAGACTCAGAAATCACCCGCATCTCAGGTATGGTAATGCTTCTAATCAATTGAATCCTAATTTTCAGGGTTCAAATGTGCAGTGTGGAGGACAACCACAACAGCAGCAGTACCAGAACCGCCAACAAGGTTACAATCAAGGCGGATATCCAAGGAACCAAGGTAATCAGGGTTATCAACAAGGGGGTTAGCAAAGTTACCCAAGGAACTATCAACCACCAAATCAGCAGAGTGGAAATGCAGGTGCTGATGCACTAGGGAGTAATCAGTGCAATGCCCTGATGTATGCAATAAAGGGGTTGAAGAAGGAAAATGAAGATGCATTCAAGGAGTTAAGGAAGGATAATGAGGTCCGAGATAAGACGGTGAATGCATTATCTAAGCAAGTAGGGCAATTGGCAGAGGAAATGTCGAGAAGAGACCTGGGCAAACTACCAAGTAACACTCAGACCAACCCACAACATCAAGGGTGTAGTTCTAATAATGCTTTTGTGGGCGCGGTAAGTATAAACCAGGGCAGTGAGGATAGTGATTCGGAAGAGGAGAATGAGCAAGGGGCACCTCTTATCCCGATTGAAGTTGGGGGAATCAAGGTAAAGCAGGCACTCCTGGATTATGGAGCAAGTCTCAGCATCCTCCCGGGAAGTTTATATGATCAGTCAGGCCTAGGTCCTCTCCAGCAAGTTGACACCACCATGGTGTTAGCCGACTTAACACGGAAACGGTCACGGGGGATTCTGAGGGGAGTAGCTGTGAAAGTCGGGGATTTCTACTACCCTGAAGACTTCTTGGTGCTTGACTATGCACCTAGTCAGAAGAAAGAACAATCAAGAGTCATGCTTGGAAGACCATTTTTGGCGACTGCCAATGCTCAGATCAATTGTCGGAAGAACACAGTGAGCATGACATTCGGAAACCGTGAGTTTAACTTAGATATGCTTACAAATTCATTTACTTATTTTTCTAAAGTTAAATCTTCTGAAACAAGTATGACTAATAAGTGTCCTAGTTACATTGTGGATGAGGGGGACATAAAAGAGAAAGGTTTTGTGGTTGATAGATTTAAGCTAAAAGGGATGAATGAGGAGGTAGATGCAATCCCCAAGTGTGGGGATGGGGAAAAGCAAGTCGAAAAGCCACCATGGAAAAAACAGGTGGAAAGTTCAAGTAGTTATACCAAGCCGGACACGAAGTCATCGGAATCACCTGTTGGGTCAAAGAAACCTCCTAAGTTTGTCAAGCATTCATATGAAACTGGTGAGCCTTGGGAAATGAGAGATGAAAAAGAGTTCCTTGCTATGGAACACATGAGAAATCTAAGATCACCTGTGCTCAAAACATTTGAAAATATTTGGATCAGCACAAGGGGTGAGTTCATAAACAAAATCATATTTTCAAAGTTGTAGCCATGATACAAAATACCCTATGACCTCAGCTTTACTCGGGTCTGGGTCTAATAACTATCCATCCCAATCCCAACCCAATAACCTCAGATTTACTTGGGTTCGGAGCTTTTATTATATATATATATATATTGGCGACTCCCTGGCTACCGGATACAAGTCCGGCCATAACGAGAGGATCAGTCTCGCCCGTCAGTCCCACCCACATCAGCCGTAATAAGCGCTATTTACGGGTATATATACATAGGATATCATAGGTATCTCATCATAAAATCTTTTGAGAACAACATTTTATAGAACACAGTTTAGAGGAACTCACCTCAAAAGTACTTCCTTCCGAATTGCTACAACAACCAACACTCCGAGTATATCTTAGATTACATCCAATATTATCATAATCAATATCTCTATCTTAGGTTTGCATAATGGAACCTTAGGGTATTCAGAAACCTTACCTCGGCACTATCACAGCCGTTTGCGGACGATATGCTAGAAGCTGGACTCTCGTATGCGTACCGTGGCTCGAACTCGACTTCTCAGAAGTGTGTGTGTGAATTGGAGGTGTGGTGAATGGTGTAAAGAGGTGGGGATCAAACTTCTATTTATAGAGCAAACCTCATGGTCGTGACGGACCGTTACCAGGGGTGACGGTCCGTCATGGGTCTGATTCTGGTTATGCGGCTTAAAATTGTTGTGTGACAGACCGTTACCCATCGCGACGGTTCTTCATAGGGTTTCCACGTGTCAGAAATGGACCGCTAGTCAGCAGACACGTGTCATTCCCAAATCATTGTCGTGCCGAGCCAGTAACGGACCGTTATGACCTGTGACGGTCCGTCACCATTCGTAATGGACCGTTACCTGCTGTGACGGTCCGTCACCTTCAAAAATCCTAAATTTTCAATTTTGGTCCTTGTACTTTGATCTATACTCCTGTTGGTCCTTTAACTTTAATTTATTGGCAACTCTAGTCCTCATTTTATTTGGGAATTTTCAAGGTGTTACAAATCTTCCCTCCTTAAAAGAATTTCTTCCTCGAAATTCAATGTTACTAGAACAAATGAGGATACTTAACTTTCATTTGTTCTGTTAATTCCCAAGTTTGGTCGGCACCTTTCCGACCTTGCCACTGTACTAGTACCATCGGTATTGTTTTCTTTCTCAGCTTTCGATCTTGTGTTCCTAAGATCTTAATGTGTTGTTCTGTGAATTGAAGTTTGTCATCAACATGCACATCATCTAACGTAATTGCCTGATCGGGATCTGCTAAGCATTTATCTTAACATGACACGTGGAACGTGTTATGAATACCTTGTAATGCTTCAGGAAATTCGAGTTTATACGCCATTGCTCCAACTCTTTCGATGATTTTGTAAGGCTCAATATACCTTGGCTCTAACTTTCCGCATTTTCTGAATCTCACAACACCTTTCCATGGTGAAACTTTCAACATCACATAATCACCTACTTTGAATTCTAACGTCCTTCGGCGTCTATCTGCATAGCTCTTTTGTCAATTGATGTGCTCGGACGGTCTATATAAAAACTAACAAATATAAAACCTAACCTAGACTCTCTAGCTTTAAATTTATAAATCTAGACTCAATCTAATACTAGACCACACAACCGGCAAGTGTACCGATCAATGTAGTAAAGTCAAGTGAAGTCCGGATGTCGAACCCACGAGACACTAGCAATAACCCTACCTAGACTCTGACTCAACTAACTAAACTGAATATATATTTGGGGGATATTTGTGTTATAATGAAACTCTTTAATCTAACTAAATAACGAAACTAAATATAAAGCGAGAAACTCTAGACAAATCTCAAATAGGAGAAGCACTACCTAGACCTTGAATCCTATGCATGTAACTTGGAATTCTCTCGGATACGAAAACTATGATGGAACTGGGCTCTTAGAATACGACACACTTAGACAACCTAATGGATCATTCTCCAGGTGTGACCGAAAAGAAACCCTAAGGGACGTGTTAAACTCACCAATTGATTGGATTACCTCTCAGTTATTTCCAACAACACTAAAGTACTCTCTAGACAGATTACCTCTCAGTCTCACTATCTCAGTACACCTTTCAGTGCAAGGAGTAACTTGAATTCACTTGACTAGACACGAATAACAATGAATGCTAAGAAACCTAGGAAACCCTCCTCTCAGAGCAATTTACCTAAAACCTAACACCACCGATTACCCGACACTTATCTCACCTTTCAGCTATTAACTCATGGTAGAATACTAACTCATAATAAACTCTCTATCGATATTCCTATGGATATGACGTTAATCAACCATAAACTAATCACATGCACACAGCTAGCGACCTAATATGCAACCATACATGAAAGACATTCACAAAGAAGCATATGGAACATTCAATAGATTATAAATCAGAATCAATACGCATACACATCCAATCAAACAAATCAAGTTCTTTACTTTAGTATTAATCCATCAAAAAGATAACCGAAATCCGAAATCAAACCAAATCACAAAACATAATCATCAAAACCTAGGTAGCTCAAGAAATCTAGCCTACTACCATCATCAAAACATAAACACAGAGTCTAATATTCAGAATCATAGTAAGATAGATAAATCAAAAACTAAAGATAAGAAACATAAACCGAAAAGACGTTAATCCAATCGATCCACGCATCCAAAGCTTCAATTCTTGACCCCTTGAGACTTCTCCCACTCCAAATCGTCAAAAAGCTTCCATCTTTACGCCTGGAATCTTCTCTTTAACCCTAGAATCGGACATAAGCTTTTATACCTAAAAATTAGCAAAGTTTGCCGACTTACGCCTCTCCCGCGTACCGCGAAAACCCAAGGCCAAGTCTCTCGCGTACCGCGAGAGACAAAATAGTTGGGCTGGCTTTTCAGGCCCTCGCGTACCGCGAGGGAAAGTCCAACCAAGTCTCGCGTACCGCGAGGGAACCTCCTTGACAGAAAGTTTCTGTCTTTTTCTCGTTTTTCCTCGTTCGCTCGTCCCTTCGCATACCTTGCTCGTTTAAGCTCCAAACTTACCCGATCACCTACAACACAATACATAAATCAATACTAACTATAACCGACTCAAAACGACTCTAAAACTATACAAAAACGACACGAACTACAAAGGAAATGCATGTGTGTTTTACAACACATCAAACATCCCCACACTTAACCTTTTTTCGTCCTCGAAAAAGACTTCTGCAATGGAATCACAACTGGAAGTACTCTTTTAACAATCTTATACATTCATTAGCACAGATATAATCACGCGATAAAATGCAACAATTGATATTTCGATCCGATTAAACCCAACACCAACTATCAAGCTCCCGTTTATGTTCTAAATCCAATCTATATATCGCATCAATCTATCTATTGGTCTCACACTTAAGAGCTACAGTTCCACCTAATCCCGTCTCACGGTCATGTCTAGGCACGGGTTAAACCATGTAGATTTCTCCCACCACAATAAACTAAAATTTACAGGTTTTTGAAATTAAGATGAAATCATGAATGAATGGATGGAAATGAGCATAATTACGCAAAAGAGCTTTCGTCTAGAGGCGTTTCAACCGAGTCACTATCCCGGAGGGTAACACATAGACTAGATTCTATCAATAAAGCACATAAATCTCACTTAGGGGTGTATCCTCCAAGTGGCCATCCCGGAGGGAAACACATAAGCAAAACTCAGTATTTAACTCATAAGCTCATGAATTATGGAATTTATGGATGTGGGCGCCACCGAAACTCGGATTTATTTTCATAAAAAGAGAGTGGTGTGCCAAAAATTTCAAAAAACTCTAAATTTTATCTTAACGTGGTACCTATCAACCTATTTTGACTGTTTCAGTTTTACCATTACTCTAAGATGATAACCCACAAGATTTCATGAATTTATTCAATTAATTTTCCTAAACAACATAAACAGGATATTTAAGCTTTCAAAAAGGCTGGATCTACCAAAACATCACAGACTATACGCGTTTTCTATCATTATTTTTTTTAAATACTACAAGCATTTCCAGTTATACCTATCATCTTCTATTTTGCTTGCAAAAACTCTAATTCAAAAGACATTTTTTCAAATTTTCAAATTTTTACCTAAAAATACAAAAATAGACTCTTTATAAAAGAAAAACAAACTAAAAAAAACAAGACTCAAGAAGTTTCCCATCCCCACACTTGAACAACACATTGTCCTCAATGTGAATCAAGAAACAACGAAAAATAAATAAAAAAATTAAGACTCAAAATTAAAAGATAGTAAAGTGGAAGCGACTTAGCTGGTAATGATAGCATTCAAAATTTGCAGCTTCGTTCTTCCTTGTGTGCAACCGTATAGCATTTCATTCGCGGCTTGCACATCTCACTGTCGGGTTGCCTTTACAAGATAAATAAGATGATAATCAATCCCGCCCGAATGGAGATTGAGTACAGGCGGAATGATAAAACCTGCAAACTAAACCTTAAACATACCCGCAGCATTAAACTGACTCAAATAAAAATAAAGACTCAACGGACTCACTAAGAAATAAAAGACTCAAGATAGATAGATGTAGAGAAACTTACTCGATGGGTGGAAAACACATAGACATGAATGTCACAGCAAGTAGATCACCGGTCATGAACGGTTTCTAGGTCTCTCATGGTTGGTGAATGAAGTGAATGGAAGATGGTGGTGATGGATGAGATGAATGTGGTGGGTGATGGTAGAATGGTGGGTGGTGAACGGTCGTGGCAAACTATTGGAAACAAGTGAAAAAGTGCAAAACTAGGGCTGGCCCGCGTACCGCGAAAGCTGAAGGTCCAGCTCCTCGCTTACCGCGAGGGACAACAACCATCGTCGGCCATGTCCTTTGTTTCTCGCGTACCGCGAAAGACATCCTCCTGGGCCGTCGCGTACCGCGAGGGGCTCTTGTTCACAGAAAGTTAAGAAAATTTTCCAATTTTTATACTTAGAATATTTTTTGACCTCTTAAAAATTTTCTTTACCCCAAACTCACTAAAAACCCGTCCCAAGCATAAAAACATATGTAAACATACCTGGAACTTCATTCCCGATGATTTTCCTCACCGAATCAAGCACGAAATCCTGCAAAACACGACACAAACAAAACACACACCGAAGAACATAGAAAAGGACAGGGACTCAACTAAAACCAAAATTTATACAAACTATACATTTGGGTTCTAACCCGAGCACCAAACCTAATCAGGAGGCTTCTCCTTTATGCCGCCCCCATCTGGCCCGTTTAGTATGATTGCTCTACCACCGATTTGACAAACTTTTGTGGCAGACCGTAAAAACAATTTTGAAAATTCAAACGGGTTGGGCCACCAATATTTAAACTTACCTGGACCAAACCTGATATGTGACATCCGGCAATTTCAGGTTAACTCCGTTAACTCAAACACGTTATCTCGAACAGTTATTTCATTCAAACACGATACCACGAACAGTTATTGATTCAAACTCAGTTACCTCGAACAGTCACGCATGCATCGCATTTAATTAGGATTAATTAGATGTGTCAGTTTCGCACAAGCACTCACGCATCGGTAAATTGTAGAATTACCGGATCACACACGAGTCGAACCCGGAACGTTGGTGATATTAAATTAATAATATTTCAAGCAATAAATAATTTATATTGAATATAAATTATGTGTTTTTACGTGCTATGTGAATTATCTGTGAATTACGTGAACTTTCGTTAAATCGCGTAGATTTACCGGACTGCTTAATTATCTGCTATTTTATAAAGATTGGATTTTTATAAAATATTTAGTAGAAGGGTTATTATTGTTAATTAGTTAAAGTTAGATTAAAAGCCCGTAATTACCCAAACCCGTAAGTAGAAGCCCGTACAAGTTTTATAAAAAGATTTTTATAAAAATTTCTAACCTAAATCTATCTCTATCTCTCTCGCTGATTTCTCTCTCTCTCTCTCCTACTCATCCACGACTTCAACCTGCAACCAAGCAAGGATCTCTCATTCAAGCTTCAATCTTGGATCTAAACGCGTATTCGGAATCCTCGTTACGTTTCTAACGTCTACACGTAAGTTGTTTCACCCGATTTGAATACTTTTTGATTCTTATGGTTAGATCAGACCCTAAAACCATCCAAACATAATGATTTTTATAATAAAGTTGCAAGCTTGATTGGTTTTTGTTAAATATTGTTGATTTATGATGTTTTGCTAAACCCTAGTGATGTATGACTGATTAATTGTTGATTATTGAAACTAGTAATGTTAGAATGGTGTAGAGCATGATTAAAGTCGAAAACTTTACTGACAAAATCGTTGGATTGCATGAGAAATGGCTAAACCCTAATGTTTAAAACAATTTGCTGGAATTTGGATCTCTCGCGTACCGCGAAGATCTGCGGACAAGTCTTTCGCGTACCGCGAGAGACAATATAGTCGGGCCTGATTTTTGGTCCTCTCGCGTACCGCGAGACACCAGGTTCCATTCTCTCGCGTACCGCGAGGGACAAGATAAACGGGAGAGTTCCTGAAACATCTCGCGTACCGCGAGGGAGACCCCTCTCTTCTCTCGCGTACCGCGAGGGACCCTTGTCAACAGAAAGTTAATCTAGTTTTCCACTTTTTCATCCATTTGCTCGTTTCGATTTCCATAGCTTCTTGATGATGGTTTTGTACTTGATGCGACTTGATAACATGTGTAAACTTGATTGATGAATATAAAACTCGCATGCTCATCATAGGTTGCTAAAAATAGGAACTTTAACGAAACCGAGTCGAACATGTTAAGTAGGATAGAATTGTTGCATGATGTAATGATTGCTAAGTGCTACTTGAAATGAAATGTGCAAGCATATGACAACAATGATGAGAAACCCTAACATGCTTACTATTTATAGAAACTTACTAATTTTGGAAACCTGCTATTTATGGAAACATGCTATTTTATTAGAACAAATAGGATTTGTTGCTAAGTGCTATCGCATGATCTATTGTGTGCTATGTGTTAGTATGCAACTCAAACATTAAATTCACAAACGTGTCACCAACGGGTCGTCTTGAGTCACACTTGCAAATTATTTTCTAAAACAACAACAATGTTTGGATATACGGGGTCTATATCGAACAACACGAACACGCACATATAGACTGCGGTTATAGGTGGTAGTTAGAAGTCCAGCAGTTGCTTCTTAGCTTTCATACTTGCATTCACATACTCAGGTGAGTTTCATAACCCCTATTTTACTTGTTTTCCTTTTTGGGGGAGAAAACATGCTTTCGAACATTTCAAACATTTTGGATTCTGTATTTTTGTTTTACCGCTTGCGTACTGAAAGTGCACAAACATACCAAACAAGTCCTTACATCTCGAACCGTTAGTATTGGGGAATAGCGAGGGGATTTTGAGTAGTACTACTGGGTTTTGACAAAGCCCCACCCGAGTTAGTCGCTCTAACTATGATTGGAGTTCAACGGGTGTAAAATTTGCCTAAACATTAGCCAGTGTTTGGTAGACATGGCTGGAGGCACTCAAACATACAAACAGTCAGCTTCGGTTGCGAACGCTTAAAGTAGCAATGCATTAGACTAGCTATCTATCGGTAAACAATAATTACTTTATCTGACAAACATTGAGCATGGGATGCTTGCTTTAAACCTTTGGTTTTTACTTACATTACTTTATGAACTCACCAACCATTGTGTTGACACTTTTTAGTGTGTTTTTCTCAGGTCAATAAGGTATTCAAGCACGAGCACTAGGACATGCATGGAGTCCATCTTATCAAACATTTAACTTATTGCTTTATTTTGAACTGTATGGTTTTGGGCGCCTTGTTTTGCGCAACTTACTTTACTTGCATTTGGTTCGTGTTTTACGCTTCCGCTACGTTTGCAAACTTTACTTTTGTTGACTCGTGACTATGAGCAGCATTAGTGTTTATTTACATTCATATAGTGGTCGTTCCGTGTAACTAATGACTGAGATCCTGGTGTGTCACCTTCCCAAAACGGTAAAACTCCGTTAGTGGAATTTGGGGGTGTGACAGATTGGTATCAGAGCCATTGGTTCTAGTGAACTAGGAATTGCATTCTAGACTACAACCACACACTTGCATTAGTTACACAACACTTACACTCATACAGTACACTGACTCATCACACTACAGGAAATGTCTCATTCACCCAAGTCACCAGATTCCCCGATCGAGCAGGAACCCGAGGTTCCAACTGTACCTTCGCCAGAGCCCAAGAGGCGTAGATTGACGCCTAACGGTGATGCGATTGTGTATGACGAGCCTTTCCATGTTCGTATTAGAGACAACACGGAGCATTGGGATTGGTATCCCGACATGATTAGGAGATGGATCCGTGAGGAGCAGGTTCCACCTCCACTTGCTGCTGACATACCTACTTCTTCCTCTTCATCTTCACGAGTTTTGCCAACGCTGGAATACCCATTCGAGCAGGTTCTAGTTGCATTTGTAGCTAAGATGGACCGAGAGATCACTAACATGCGCGAGGCCGCTGGTGAGATAACCGGGCTGCTACAGCATGGGCATAAGACGGAACAGAGGGTAGAGAAGCTACTTAGTGATCAAGGGAGATTGAACACGGTGCAAGACCAGCTAGCAGCAGCATACTATGAGCTACATGAGCAAGTGAATGAGCAGCACCTTGACCTAGAGGCATTGGGGCCTAGACTTGAGGATCTGGAGGATCGGGTCGAGGCTGCCCATCCCGTAGGGTTTGACCAGGGAGATGAGCTCGAGGAGGAGCATGATGAGGATGACGATGCTGTCTCTGAAGTGACTTCAGCGGGCAGTGATGAGGACTGACATACCTATTCTATCTTTCGATTTATCTGCTTTTATTTAAACCTAGATGGGTAGGGTTGTTCCCATCCAACTTATATTTCTGGATTTGATGTTTGATTGAAAGTACTTTGTAGCCCTTACAATTTATTTTATCAAGTATTGATGTTGAAATGTTTGATGTTATGGTTTAAATTCTCTTTTATTTACTTGTACTGGTATGATAATTATATGCGCTATATTTTTCTCATTATTGTGTATTTATGAATGAAAGGATCATGCCTGGAAGAAACGGTGGACGTAACGCCGGGCGCGGTAGCATCAATCTGACCCCAGCAGAACTTACCGCTATGATTAACGAGCGTGTGGCTGAAGCTTTAGCAGCCAATCCGAATGGAGGTAAATCTATCATCTGTCGACTTTAACGAGTCAACATTCAGTCTGAATTCTTTTCCCAAATCTTGAAATTTCTCCTGAACGCATTCTTTATCTGTATCCAGGACAAAACAACCACCAACAAGTCTGTACTTATAAGACTTTCATGGACTGCAAGCCCCACACCTTTAGTGGAGCTGAAGGCGCAGTCGGACTACTCCGCTGGATGGAGAAATCTGAATCAGTTTTCGCAATGTGCAATTGCCCAGCTAACTGCCAGGTGAAGTATGCTTCTGGTACTCTAGAAGGTCCAACGCTGACATGGTGGAATCAGCAAGTGCAAATGCTAACCCTTGCTATGGCAAATGCTTTGCCATGGGAGGAGTTCAAAACAATGCTGAAGGAGGAGTACTGCCCTCGTGATGAGGTGCAGAAGCTTGAATCTGAACTGTGGAACCTTAAGATGGAGGGATCTGAAATAGAGGCGTACACTACCCGTTCCCATGAGCTGGCAACCTTGTGCCCGCAAATGGTAACCCCTGCTTACAAACGTATTGAGATGTACATCGGGGGCCTAGTCCCTCAAATTCAGAGCATGGTGACATCGTCAAACCCAACTACTGTCCAGCAAGTCATTCGGTTAGCGCATAAACTGACCGATCAAGCAGTTGCTCGAGGTACGCTACCTCCAAGGAAATCATCTGCTAAAGTGGTAGACAACAAGCGCAAATTTGAGAGTTCACACTTTAAATCATCTCAGTCTAACCCGCCCCAGCAGCAACATCAGCGAAAGTTTGAGCCTAATCGAAACAACAACCAGTCTAACTTTGCTCAGCCAAACCAGGGTACCCATGCTGGTAAGTACCCAAAATGTCACAAATGTGGTTTTCATCACAACGGGACTTGCGACAGGTACCGTTGTCAGAAATGTGGAAAGATGGGCCATTCGGCCAAGGATTGCAGGGCGGATGTGCAAACCAAACAGACACCCACTGGGGACGCACCCAAAGGATGCTTTGAGTGTGGCAAAGAAGGGCACTTCAAGCGGGATTGCCCACAACTGAAGAAAACTGGTAATGGGAACGGAAACGGCAACCATCAGGGTGGTAATGGTAATGGCAATGGTAATGGTGCGAAGGGTCGGGCCTTCGTAATTGGTTCAGGTGAAGCTCGTAAAGATCAAAATGTTGTCACTGGTATGTTTCCTTTAAACGATCATTTTGCTTATGTTCTCTTTGATACTGGTGCCGATATGAGCTTTATTTCTGAAAACTTTAGTAAACACTTAGAGCTGACCAAAACCCCGTTAGAGCACAAATATTCCATAGAAATAGCTGACGGTAAACTAATCGAGGCAACTCATATCCTCGAGGGATGTAAGTTGGGACTATCTGGTCACAAACTCGACATCGATCTCATGCCAGTTACACTTGGCAGCTTTGACATAATAGTTGGCATGGATTGGTTGTCTAAAAACCAAGCTGAAATCATCTATAGAGACAAAATCGTTCGTATCCCTCTACCTAGTGGAGAGATTCTTTCTGTGAAAGGCGAAAAGAGTGGTGCCGTCGTGGGCGTCATATCCTACATGAAGGCGTAGAAATGTCTACGCAAGGGTCATACTGCGATACTAGCACTTATCACTGACAAACCTTCCGAGGAGAAGAACCTAGCCGATATCCCAATCGTTCGCGACTTTCCAGAAGTCTTTCCTGAAGAATTACCAGGTCTTCTACCCCATCGACAGGTCGAATTCCAAATCGATCTAACACCCGGAGCAGCACCTATTGCCAGAGCACCCTATAGACTTGCACCAAGTGAGCTGCAAGAATTATCCACTCGGTTGCAAGAACTGTTGGATAAGGGTTTCATTAGACCCAGTTCATCACCATGGGGAGCCCCAGTCCTATTTGTCAAAAAGAGAGACGGGACTTTCCGTATGTGTATTGACTACCGAGAGTTGAACAATGTAACCATCAAGAACCGCTACCCACTTCCCCGCATAGACGATTTATTCGATCAACTTCAAGGGTCGAGTGTCTACTCGAAAATCGATCTAAGATCTGGATATCATCAGCTACGAGTTCGTGATGAGGATATATCCAAAACCGCTTTCAGAACCCGATACGGCCATTACGAGTTTTTGGTCATGCCATTCGGATTAACCAACGCACCCGCGGTGTTCATGGACCTCATGAACCGTGTGTGTAAGCCCTACCTCGACCAATTCGTCATCGTATTCATTGACGATATCCTTATCTACTCGAAGAGTAAGGAAGAACACGAAGAACACTTGCGCTTAATTCTTGAACTGCTTAAGCAGGAGCAACTATACGCGAAGTTTTCCAAATGCGATTTTTGGATTCGTGAGGTTCAATTCCTTGGACATGTAGTCAACGAGAAAGGAATACATGTCGACCCATCCAAAGTAGAAGCCATTAAGAATTGGGCAGCACCAACGACTCCGACTGAGGTGCGACAATTTCTGGGACTGGCTGGCTACTACCGCCGATTTATCGAGGGATTCTCTAAGATCGCTCAACCTCTCACCACCCTAACTCAGAAAGGCAAGCCTTATGCCTGGAGCGAAACCCAGG
Source organism: Smallanthus sonchifolius (assembly GCA_023525975.1). NCBI lineage: Eukaryota > Viridiplantae > Streptophyta > Magnoliopsida > Asterales > Asteraceae > Smallanthus > Smallanthus sonchifolius. The sequence continues at coordinate 23,001,729 of CM042026.1, read as the reverse complement.
AATCCGCATTCCAACTTTTGAAACAGAAACTTTGCAGCGCACCCATCCTATCCCTACCTGAAGGAACCGATGATTTCATAGTGTATTGCGATGCATCGATACAAGGTCTCGGTTGTGTGCTTATGCAACGCGAGAAAGTTATCGCATACGCTTCCCGACAATTGAAAGTCCACGAGAAGAACTACACGACTCATGACTTGGAGTTGGGAGCCGTGGTGTTCGCACTGAAAATCTGGAGACACTACTTGTACGGTACCAAGTGCACCATATACACCGATCACAAGAGTCTCCAGCACATATTCGAGCAGAAAGAGTTGAACATGCGACAGCGTCGCTGGATTGAACTTCTAAATGATTATGATTGTGCAATCAAGTATCACCCAGGCAAGGCTAACGTAGTAGCCGATGCTCTAAGCCGAAAAGAAACCAAACCACGACGAGTTCGGGCACTGCAACTCACTATTCATTCAGGATTACCCGAACAAATCCGTAATGCTCAACTTGAAGCCTTAAAGGAAGAGAACTTAACTCTAGAAGCCACCCGTGGTATGGAAAAACAGTTGGAAGTTAAATCCGACGGTATTCGCTATTTCGCGGATCGAATATGGGTTCCGGTGCATGGAAACCTAAGAGAGCTGGTTATGGAAGAAGCTCACAAATCCCGATACTCTATTCACCCGGGATCTGACAAAATGTACCACGATCTGAAAGTGTTGTATTGGTGGCCAAACATGAAAGCCGGCATAGCCACCTATGTGAGCAAGTGTCTTACTTGTTCAAAAGTCAATGTGGAGTATCAAAAACCATCCGGATTGCTTCAACAACCGGAGATTCCAATGTGGAAATGGGAGCAAATTTCCATGGACTTTATTACCAAATTACCCCGAACTCCAACTGGTTGTGACACAATTTGGGTAATAGTCGATCGTCTGACCAAGTCCGCACACTTCCTTGCTATCAAAGAAACAGACAGAATGGAGAAGCTAACCCGCATTTACCTGAAGGAAGTAGTCTCTCGGCACGGAGTGCCAGTTTCAATCATCTCCGATAGAGACGCTCGTTTTACTTCGCGCTTCTGGCAATCACTGCAGAAATCTCTAGGCACGCGTCTAGATATGAGCACAGCGTACCATCCTCAAACAGACGGCCAGAGCGAGCGTACAATTCAAACACTGGAAGACATGTTACGAGCTTGCGTAATTGATTTCGGAAATAATTGGGAGACTCACCTACCCTTGGTGGAGTTTTCTTATAACAATAGCTATCATACGAGCATCCAGGCAGAACCGTTCGAAGCTCTATATGGACGGAAGTGCCGATCACCTCTTTGTTGGGCTGAAGTTGGAGATAGCCAGATTACAGGCCCTGAACTTGTGCACGAAACTTCTGAAAAGATTGTGCAAATTCGAAACCGCATGGCGGCAGCACGTGACCGTCAAAAGAGCTACGCTGACAAACGCAGAAAGCCATTAGAGTTCCAGGTAGGCGACAGGGTATTGTTAAAAGTTTCACCGTGGAAAGGTGTGATCCGTTTCGGAAAACGGGGCAAGCTTAATCCGCGCTACGTTGGACCATTCGAGATAGTGGAGAGAATTGGTCAAGTGGCTTATCAGTTAAACCTACCAGAGGAACTTAATGGAGTACATAACGTATTTCATGTCTCAAACCTGAAGAAGTGCTTATCCGACGAGTCACTAGTAATTCCACTCGAGGAGTTGGAAATCGACGAACAGTTGCGGTTCATTGAAGAACCAGTTGAAATCATGGACCGTGAGGTCAAAACACTCAAGCACAGCAAGATCCCAATTGTTAGAGTTCGCTGGAACTCTAAACGTGGACCCGAGTTCACATGGGAACGAGAGGATCAGATGATGAAGAAATATCCTCAGTTATTCAAACACTCAACGGCAAACACGAAAGGTACTAATTAAATTTCGAGACAAAATTTCTTTCAACAAGGGGATGATGTGACAACCCAAACTTTTGTTTCTAACAGCTAGCAACTTGGATTAATTTTTGGGACGAAAATTCTTTCAACAAGGGGATGATGTGACATCCGGCAATTTCAGGGTAACTCCGTTAACTCAAACACGTTATCTCGAACAGTTATTTCATTCAAACACGATACCACGAACAGTTATTGATTCAAACTTAGTTACCTCGAACAGTCACGCATACATCACATTTAATTAGGATTAATTAGATGTGTCAGTTTCGCACAAGCACTCACGCATCGGTAAATTGTAGAATTACCGGATCACACATGAGTCGAACCCGGAACGTTGGTGATATTAAATTAATAATATTTCAAGTAATAAATAATTTATATTGAATATAAATTATGTGTTTTTACGTGCTACGTGAATTATCTGTGAATTACGTGAACTTTCGTTAAATCGCGTAGATTTACCGGACTGCTTAATTATCTGCTATTTTATAAAGATTGGATTTTTATAAAATATTTAGTAGAAGGGTTATTATTGTTAATTAGTTAAAGTTAGATTAAAAGCCCGTAATTACCCAAACCCGTTAGTAGAAGCCCGTACAAGTTTTATAAAAAGATTTTTATAAAAATTTCTAACCTAAATCTATCTTTATCTCTCTCGCCGATTTCTCTCTCTCTCTCTCCTACTCATCCACGACTTCAACCTGCAACCAAGCAAGGATCTCTCATTCAAGCTTCAATCTTGGATCTAAACGCGTATTCGGAATCCTCGTTACGTTTCTAACGTCTACACGTAAGTTGTTTCACCCGATTTGAATACTTTTTGATTCTTATGGTTAGATCAGACCCTAAAACCATCCAAACATAATGATTTTTATAATAAAGTTGCAAGCTTGATTGGGTTTTGTTAAATATTGTTGATTTATGATGTTTTGCTAAACCCTAGTGATGTATGACTGATTAATTGTTGATTATTGAAACTAGTAATGTTAGAATGGTGTAGAACATGATTAAAGTCGAAAACTTTACTGAAAAAATCGTTGGATTGCATGAGAAACGGCTAAACCCTAATGTTTAAAACAATTTGCTGGAATTTGGATCTCTCGCGTACCGCGAAGATCTGCGGACAAGTCTTTCGCGTACCCCGAGAGACAATATAGTTGGGCCTGATTTTTGGTCCTCTCGCGTACCGCGAGACACCAGGTTCCATTCTCTCGCGTACCGCGAGGGACAAGATAAACGGGCGATATCCTGAAACATCTCGCGTACCGCGAGGGAGACCCCTCTCTTCTCTCGCGTACCGCGAGGGACCCTTGTCAACAGAAAGTTAATCTGGTTTTCCACTTTTTCATCCATTTGCTCGTTTCGATTTCCATAGCTTCTTGACGATGGTTTTGTACTTGATGGGACTTGATAACATGTGTAAACTTGATTGATGAATATAAAACTCGCATGCTCATCATAGGTTGCTAAAAATAGGAACTTTAACGAAACCGAGTCGAACATGTTAAGTAGGATAGAATTGTTGCATGATGTAATGATTGCTAAGTGCTACTTGAAATGAAATGTGCAAGCATATGACAACAATGATGAGAAACCCGAACATGCTTACTATTTATAGAAACTTACTAATTTTGGAAACCTGCTATTTATGGAAACATGCTATTTTATTAGAACAAATAGGATTTGTTGCTAAGTGCTATCGCATGATCTATTGTGTGCTATGTGTTAGTATGCAACTCAAACATTAAATTCACAAACGTGTCACCAACGGGTCGTCTTGAGTCACACTTGCAAATTATTTTCTAAAACAACAACATTGTTTGGATATACGGGGTCTATATCGAACAACACGAACACGCACTTATAGACTGCGGTTATAGGTGGCAGTTAGAAGTCCAGCAGTTGTTTCTTAGCTTTCATACTTGCATTCACATACTCAGGTGAGTTTCATAACCCCTATTTTACTTGTTTTCCTTTTTGGGGGAGAAAACATGCTTTCGAACATTTCAAACATTTTGGATTCTGTATTTTCGTTTTACCGCTTGCGTACTGAAAGTGCACAAACATACCAAACAAGTCCTTACATCTCGAACCGTTAGTATTGGGGAATAGCGAGGGGATTTTGAGTAGTACTACTGGGTTTTGACAAAGCCCCACCCGAGTTAGTCGCTCTAACTATGATTGGAGGTCAACGGGTGTAAAATTTGCCTAAACATTAGCCAGTGTTCGGTAGACATGGCTGGAGGCACTCAAACATACAAACAGTCAGCTTTGGTTGCGAACGCTTAAAGTAGCAATGCATTAGACTAGCTATCTATCGGTAAACAATAATTACTTTATCTGACAAACATTGAGCATGGGATACTTGCTTTAAACCTTTGGTTTTTACTTACATTACTTTATGAACTCACCAACCATTGTGTTGACACTTTTTAGCGTGTTTTTCTCATGTCAATAAGGTATTCAAGCACGAGCACTAGGACATGCATGGAGTCCATCTTATCAAACATTTAACTTATTGCTTTATTTTGAACTGTATGGTTTTGGGCGCCTTGTTTTGCGCAACTTACTTTACTTGCATTTGGTTTGTGTTTTACGCTTCCGCAACGTTTGCAAACTTTACTTTTGTTGACTCGTGACTATGAGCAGCATTAGTGTTTATTTACATTCATATAGTGGTTATTCCGTGTAACTAATAACTGAGATCCTGGTGTGTCACCTTCCCAAAACGGTAAAACTCCGTTAGTGGAATTTGGGGGTGTGACATGATACGTGGCATGTAATTTGGTGAATGATCATCTTGAATGTACTGCATCCTATTATCCTTGTATGACCATCCTAAAACCTTCATATCATGCCGGTCCATGCGTCTTCGTGCTCTGTCCCGTGGTCTCGCTGATCTTGGTGGCGATCCACCATTTACCTCATCCATGGGCTCTTGCCTCTCTCTATCTTGGGTGAAAGGTGGTAGGTCTGACACCAGCTCGATTCGTGGTTCGTTAATAACCTCTGGCACTTTCACCTCTTCTTCTATCCCCACACTTGGCCCTTGATATAGTAGATCCTCAAGGAGTTTTAGATCGCCAAGTGGGTCAAATCCTTCTTCACTAGGAGTCGGCAGGTCCAACAACTCATCACCAAACTCATCCTCCCTGGATGGGATCTGCTCTCCTTCTATCTCCTTATCTTTCTCTTCCAACTCTAGCAGACCCTCTTCACTAAACATCCATTCCATGGAGTCAGATAACTCCACATCTTCTCGTTCTTCTTCATCTAATGACTCATCCTCATCACAGTCATTCCAAGAGAATTCATAAACGCCTGGCCGAGTTTGTTTAAGACCCTGTAGAACCGAGGGTGGGACTAAGACTTTCATTTTTGTCCTCGGTTCTGGAGCTGCTTCTTGCATAACATCTTCCTCACTCCCAACCAATGGATCAACAGGCTTAGATTCACCAACATCCTCTTCTTCGAATAAACCTGCCAACCCTTCTTCTAAACATTCGCCTTCAGTTGGGGTTTTAGGGATCTCTACTTCTTTTTCTTCAATCAACTCTTCATCTTCACTCCAAAAACCATCATCAATGTTCTCATCCCAAGAGAAGTCATAAACACCCGGCCGAATTTGCTTAAGACCCTGCAGGTCTGAGGGTGGGACTATGACGCCCATTTTTGTCCTCGGTTCCGGAGCGGCCTCTTCTACCTGTATTTCCTGCACTGACTCAATCTCACAAGACAAGTGTGAAGTATCATAATGAACTGTGTTATCTTGTGTAGAAGTTGACGAACAAAAATCAGTATTATAATCAGGGTTAGAATATTTACCTGGAGGTGGGACTTGTGCTTCACCTTCTGTCACTGTGCTTTGCACGTCGTCCATTGTATTCCCCAGTATTAACTCCCCTGATGCAGTTTCGATCCCAATCTCATTCCCATCTTGATCGTAAACCACACGATCTATATTTGTCGGCCGGTGTGATCTAATGCGAGCTCATAGTGCCTGGATGTCTCTCTCGTATTGCTCGTTTGCCTCTTTGCACCAGGCGTTCAACTCCTCCCGAGTTCTGTACTCCCTATAAGGTTGTACCTGTGAATAAGAATGATCATAGTAATCTGTGGAAAATCCCGATGAATTTGGACATCGACGAGTAAAATGAGGACCTCCACAGATTTCACACATAATGACAAGAATAAAATAAAAAAAATTAAAAATTAAAATAAAAAAATTGAATTAATAAAAATTAAAAAGTACACAGATTAAAAAAATTAGAAAAGACTCAAAACACAAAAAGACCAAATAATCAGTTAAGTTCAATCAAAGTTAGATACGCTATCGCCTAAGTGTCCCCGGCAACGGCGCCAAAAACTTGATGTGCTCGGACGGTCTATATAAAAACTAACAAATATAAAACCTAACCTAGACTCTCTAGCTTTAAATTTATAAATCTAGACTCAATCTAATACTAGACCACACAACCGGCAAGTGTACCGATCAATGTAGTAAAGTCAAGTGAAGTCCGGATGTCGAACCCACGAGACACTAGCAATAACCCTACCTAGACTCTGACTCAACTAACTAAACTGAATATATATTTGGGGGATATTTGTGTTATAATGAAACTCTTTAATCTAACAAAATAACGAAACTAAATATAAAGCGAGAAACTCTAGACAAATCTCAAATAGGAGAAGCACTACCTAGACCTTGAATCCTATGCATGTAACTTGGAATTCTCTCGGATACGAAAACTATGATGGAACTGGGCTCTTAGAATACGACACACTTAGACAACCTAATGGATCCCGAATCATTCTCCAGGTGTGACCGAAAAGAAACCCTAAGGGACGTGTTAAACTCACCAATTGATTGGATCACCTCTCAGCTATTTCCAACAACACTAAAGTACTCTCTAGACAGATTACCTCTCAGTCTCACTATCTCAGTACACCTTTCAGTGCAAGGAGTAACTTGAATTCACTTGACTAGACACGAATAACAATGAATGCTAAGAAACCTAGGAAACCCTCCTCTCAGAGCAATTTACCTAAAACCTAACACCACCGATTACCCGACACTTATCTCACCTTTCAGCTATTGACTCATGGTAGAATACTAACTCATAATAAACTCTCTATCGATATTCCTATGGATATGACGTTAATCAACCATAAACTAATCACATGCACACAGCTAGCGACCTAATATGCAACCATACATGAAAGACATTCACAAAGAAGCATATGGAACATTCAATAGATTATAAATCAGAATCAATACGCATACACATCCAATCAAACAAATCAAGTTCTTTACTTTAGTATTAATCCATCAAAAAGATAACCGAAATCCAAAATCAAACTAAATCACAAAACATAATCATCAAAACCTAGGTAGTTCAAGAAATCTAGCCTACTACCATCATCAAAACATAAACACAGAGTCTAATATTCAGAATCATAGTAAGATAGATAAATCAAAAACTAAAGATAAGAAACATAAACCGAAAAGACGTTAATCCAATCGATCCGCGCATCTAAAGCTTCAATTCTTGACCCCTTGAGACTTCTCCCACTCCAAATCGTCAAAAAGCTTCCATCTTTACGCCTGGAATCGTCTCTTTAACCCTAGAATCGGACATAAGCTTTTATACCTAAAAATTTGCAAAGTTTGCCGACTTACGCCTCTCCCGCGTACAGCGAAAACCCAAGGCCAAGTCTCTCGCGTACCGTGTCACACCCCAACCGACGGCGGAAACGTCGGGGCGTGAAGCGTGCAGACTGTTCATTGCTCATGGTTTGCTAAAGTTTGAATATTAAATAATCAATTCCATTGTAATCAAATAAGTTCAACCAAAACATAGATTCAATCCACCATACAATAATGGAAATTACATCAAAATATAACTGGTTTAATTAAAACTAGGTCCAAATCCTATGTGTAGCATATCTTGATCACTTCAAACATTAGTACCTGAAACATGGTTAAAACGAGAGGGTCAACTACAAAGAGTTGGTGAGAAAACATAGGTTTTGTTGTGTGATAGCAAAAACGTGATGTGTGCATACAGTTCATACAAAACATGTCAATAAAGGCATTTATGGAGAGAAACCATCGTGTGACCTGTGTATTCAATCAAACCTTTGTAACTGAACTCAAATCGTGTTGTCAGCAACAGTCACCCTACCTGGGTGGGTTTGTCAGACTCAATAGTACTATCACTGTATACTGTCGGCTAATAGTTAATGATTGTGAATAGCGTATATAGTCTACACACCTAGCACTCAAGCATAAAGCACAGAATTGCATACATGTATGTAGGATGGAAACTGTATTCGTGTATAATTGAAAACATAGTAATAGAACGCATGTTCCACCCCAAAAGTTGTAAATAGTTGAAAAGGGGGCTATGTAAACTCACTTGTTATGTAGAGTGTAGATCACACAAGCAAGTATGTAATGGCGGTGTGTTGTAGATCGCTAAGTTCGACCTAATGAACAATGTATATAATTATGTATTAATGAGTTGCGTTTATTCGGTGTTGAAAGTGGACCAAGTTTAAGGTTTGTTTAGATAAATAACTATTTTGTTTATTATTTATTTAAATATAAGTTTAAATAAATACTATTTGTTAAGGACAAAACGTATAGACTACATTGTCGTTTATAAAAATAATTATATAAACTTATAATATTTTATTGATTTTAATTTAAAGAAAGATTAAATAATCAATCTTTCATAAACAATACTTGGTTCAGGATATTTTATAAAATAATCTTTATAACTTTAAAATATAAAATATATTAATTTTGGTTAAAATAAATACTGTTTTAAGACTGAGCACGACCGCGCTCATGCAGGGCACGACCGCGCTCGTTACCGGGCGTGACCGTGGTGTCTGAAGCGCGCCCGTGGTCGAGTCAGGAGGCTTCAAAAAGGGTCTGTTTACGAGACACGACCGTGCTCGTATCCGGCACGACCGCGCCTAGGTCAGGACTTGGTTTGTTCGGCAAACACGACCGGGCCTCTCTTGGGGCACGACTGTGCTTGCTCAGGCACGACCGCGCTAGTAGGACAGCGCGACCGTGTCTGGTCAATTCCAGAAGCAATTCTCTTTATTCTTGTAATAAAATCAGTTGTGTTTGTAGGGGTTTCATTAATTAGGTGTTTGCGAATCCAACTACACCATTTAATTGGATTTATAACCTGTCTAACTTGTAGTTCGACTAAAACCATTTATTTTCAAAAACTTAGATTCAAATCGGTTTAATCCCGTATTGTGGATTCAAATTAGGTTAGGGCTTTTGATTAACGTTGAGAGACGAATCGATTACGCTATGACTTACCTGTTTAGGTTGGGCAACAAGTGCAGACGGCTATGGGGAAGAATTCTCGGCTTTGAGTGATCGATTGACGAATAGAGGTGATGTTCCGATGAATTTAGGGTTTAGGGAAGTTTATATAGGTCGTGGGAAGGTATTAAGTTACTTAATTCGTTTGATTCTTGCCCCAATTACTCGATTCGATTTAAAAAGGGAAGTCGGTTTAGAGTTACGGGAATTCGGACGATTGAATGCGTATTTGGTCGAGTATACGTCGCAATTGGTCGAATAACTTGTTCTACAAGTTCCGCGGTCTCTAAAACTCGTTCGAATTCTATTTTTGGAATAGATTTGAGTCGGTTTTGACTTTTCAGAAGTCAAACTGTATTCGAGGCGCGACCGTTCTTAACATTAAGCACGACCGTGGTCATTTGCTCAATCGCGACCGTGCTTAGGACTAAGCACGACCGTGCTTGGTTATTTTTTGATAATTGCAAGAATAGCCCTCGTAGTTTTGTAGTCTTGATGTTGTTGTGAGTTTTAGTCGTGTTTGGTCCTCGAGATTTTGTAGGACTTTGAAGGATCGTTTAGTTTGTTTTTGTAATATAATTGACGCGTGTATGTTTGTTATTGCATATGAAACAGTGAATGAAGAATTGGAATCGAAATCGTCTTTTATTTCACGACATAATAGAAAAACATGAAAATTAGAAAGGTTACAGTATCCCCATGTTGAGGGAATTTCGTCCCGAAATTCAACTAGTTGAGGCTACTGCTTCAGCGAAGAGATGTGGGTACTTGAGCTTCATTTGGTCTTCTCGTTCCCAAGTAAATTCGGGTCCTCGTTTAGATTCCCAACGAACCTTGACAATAGGAATACGGCTGCGCTTGAGTTGTTTTATCTCACGATTCATAATCTCGACTGGTTTCTCAACGAAGTGCATCGTCTCATCAATGCTCACATCATCAAGAGGTATATGAAGGTTCTCATCAGCAAGACACTTCTTGAGGTTGGATACGTGAAATGTAGGATGTACGTTGCCAAGTGATGGAGGTAACTCGAGTTTGTAAGCCACTTTCCCAATCCTTTCAAGGATCTTGAATGGACCCACATAGCGAGGTGCTAGCTTGCCTTTCTTCCCAAAACGGATCACTCCCTTCCAAGGAGACACCTTTAGAAGTACCAGATCACCGACTTGGAATTCCAAGGGTTTGCGTCGTTTGTCGGCAAAGCTCTTTTGCCGACTCCTTGCTACTCGAATGTTATCACGGATTTGAATAATCTTGTCGGATGTTTCTTGAATCAACTCGGGACCGGTGATTTGTGCTTCACCAATCTCGTTCCAACAGATGGGAGAACGACACTTACGACCGTAGAGAGCTTCAAACGGAGCCATGTTGATGCTGGTGTGGTAACTATTGTTGTAGGAGAATTCGATAAGTGTCAAATGTGAATCCCAATTGCCACCAAAGTCGATGACACAGGCTCTCAGCATGTCTTCAAGAGTTTGGATTGTTCGCTCGGTCTGACCATCAGTTTGGGGATGGTAGGCCGTGCTCAGATCCAGTCGTGTACCAAGTGCTTTTTGAAGAGATTGCCAAAACCGAGAAGTGAAACGTGCATCTCTATCGGAGATTATGTTCAAAGGAACACCGTGACGACTCACAATCTCGTCAATGTAAATACGGGCCAACTTCTCAACCTTTTAGTCTTCACGGATAGGCAAGAAGTGTGCGGACTTAGTGAGACGGTCAATGATCACCCAAATGCTGTCATAACCGCTCGAAGTGCGAGGGAGTTTAGTAATGAAATCCATAGCCAGATTCTCCCATTTCCACACGGGGATTTCCGGTTGTTCAAGTAAACCGGAAGGACGTTGATGCTCAGCCTTGACTTTGGAACAAGTGAGACATTTTGCTACGAACAAAGCAATGTCTTTCTTCATACCAGGCCACCAATATTGGGAACGAAGATTTTGGTACATTTTATCCGCACCGAGATGAATGGAATACCGAGACTTGTGTGCCTCGGTCATGATGAAAGCTCGGAGATCATCACGATCGGGAACCCAAATACGATCTAGAAAATAAAGCAAGCCATTGGTTTTTGTCTCCAATTGGAATTCAGCACCACAAGACATTTCCTCATACATATTGCCCTCGGTAACCGAGACATGTTGAGCTGCTAGAATACGAACTTGAATATCGGAATGGATCTTGACACTTTGAAGCATGACATGTTCCTTGCGGCTTAGCGCGTCGGCTACAACATTAGCCTTGCCGGGATGATAACGAATCTCGCAATCGTAATCGTTGAGGAGTTCAACCCAACGTCGTTGCCTCATGTTGAGTTCTTTTTGGTTGAAGATATGTTGGAGGCTTTTGTGGTCGGTGAACACCACACATTTCGTGCCATAGAGGTAATGTCTCCAAATCTTCAATGCAAATACGACAGCACCCAACTCAAGATCGTGCGTCGTATAATTCTTCTCATGGATTTTGAGTTGTCTTGATGCATAAGCGATCACCTTGCCTCGTTGCATAAGAACGCAACCAAGACCTTGGTTTGAAGCATCACAGTAAACAACTAGATCATCTTCACCTTCAGGAAGGGTGAGGATAGGAGCATTGCACAACTTTTGCTTGAGAACTTGAAAGGCTTCTTCTTGTTTCGGTCCCCACTCATAAGGTTTACCTTTTTGGGTTAAGGCAGTGAGGGGAACATCGATCTTGGAGAAGTTAGAAATGAACCTTCGGTAATAACCCGCTAAACCAAGAAACGAACGAACTTCGGTAGGGTTTTTAGGAGCTTTCCAATTCTTAACAGCTTTAATTTTGGCGGGGTCAACATGAATTCCTTTTTCATTGACGACGTGACCCAGAAATTGCACTTCCTTTAGCCAAAAATCACACTTGGAGAACTTGGCGTATAGCTGTTCAGTTTTCAAGAGATCCAAAATCAACCTAAGGTGTTGTTCATGATCCTCCTTAGTCTTAGAATAGATCAGGATATCGTCAATGAACACGATCACAAATTTGTCGAGGTATGGTTTGCACATGCGATTCATGAGGTCCATGAAAACAGCAGGTGCATTGGTTAGCCCAAAAGGCATAACCATGAACTCGTAGTGACCATATCTCGTTCGGAAGGCGGTCTTTGGAATGTCCTCCTCTTGCACACGGAGTTGGTGATAGCCAGATCGAAGATCAATCTTCGAGAAGTATGTAGAACCTTGGAGTTGATCGAAGAGATCGTCAATCCTTGGTAAAGGGTAGCGGTTTTTGATTGTAAGCTTGTTGAGTTCTCGATAGTCAATACACATGCGGAATGAACCGTCCTTCTTTTTAACAAATAAGACCGGTGCACCTCACGGAGAATGACTCGGGCGTATGAACCCTTTGTCGGCGAGTTCTTGAAGTTGGCTTGCGAGTTCTTGCATCTCGGAAGGTGCGAGCCGGTATGGAGCTTTAGCCACCGGGTTTGCTCCAGGTATAAGATCGATGCGAAATTCCACTTGCCGAACAGGTGGAAGACCGGGCAAGTCATCAGGAAAGACTTCGGGAAAATCTCAAACGATGGGGATGTCTTGTACACTCCTCTTCTTGTCTTCTTTTTGGATAACATGGGCTAGGAAAACCATGCACTTCTTTCATATATACTTTTGGACGGTGATGCATGACATTAGTTTGAGTCCTTTGCAAGGTTTCTCACCAAAAACCTTCAATGTTTCACCGGATGGGAGTGGTATACGGATGCATTTTTCAAAGCACATGACTTCGGCGTGGTGCTTTGAAAGCCAATCCATACCTACGATGACGTCAAAACTCCCTAATGGCATTGGTATTAGGTTGATTGGAAAAGTGTGATTATTTAACTCTAGGGAACAATCATAGATGATGGTGTCAATAGTAACGGTGTTACCATCGGCTACCTCGACGGTAAAGGTTTTCTCTAGTGTAGACCGGGTTTTTGCAAGTAAAGGTTCGAAGTCTAGTGACACAAAACTTTTATCGGCCCCGGTATCAAATAATATAGAAGCATAACGATTATTCATAAGAAATGTACCGTTAACCACATCAGTGTTGGCCTGAGCTTCATTTGCGTTGATGTTGAAAGCACGCCCACGGGCTCCGCCTTGGTTAACATTGACCAGTTTTGGGCACTGGTTACGGAAGTGGTTCGGGTCGCCACATTCGAAGCAAGCACGTCCATTTGCAACGGCTGGGACGACTTGATTAGCTGCTGGTTGGTTGGTTGGGTTGACAAGTGCCTTAGCTCGACAGACATTAGCTGTGTGGCCATATTTCCCGCAGTGGCTGCAAAGGCGACAAGGTATGTTTGGAGGATGATGGTAGTTGCAGGTGTTGCAAAGTGGGTGAATGCCGCCATAGGGTTTCTTTGCTGGGATTTGAGCCATGGGTGCAACTTGATTCACTGGAGCAGCTGGAGTGATTACAGCACAGTTTTTGACCTTTCTCTTCCTAGTGTTGCGGTATGGTTCAGTTTGGACTTCTTTGACATGAGCGGGAGGTGTTGTTGTGTCAGAAAGTTTCTTGGCACCCTTTCTTGTAAGGGTACCCGCTTTAACATGGTTGTCAGTAAGTGTGGCTGACAAGCGGATAGCATCCTCCAGAGTAGCAGGATTTCCTCCTACCACAGTATCTTGAATTTGTCTAGGTAGACCACCGATGTACTTCTCAATACACCTAGACAGAGGCGTAACCATGTGTGGCACAAGTAGACTCAGCTCATGGAAACGGGTGGTATATGCTAAGCTTTCACCACTATCTTGAGCAAGATCCCAAAATTCTGCTTCCAGCTTCTTCATCTCATTTCGAGGACAGAATTCCTCAGTCATGATCCTCTTCAACTCATCCCATGACAGTGCCATTGCTACATCCACTCCCCTAGTCCTTTTCTCACCATTCCACCAAGTAAGTGCCCTTTTTTGAAAGACACTAGTAGCATGACGAACACGGAGGTTGTCGGGACAGTCGCTATTGAGGAAAGTGCTCTCAATGCTTTCAAACCATTGAAGGAGTCCCGTGGCTCCTTCGTTACCATAGAATTTGAGGGGATTGCAGGAGTTGAAGTGTTTGAAGGTGCATTGTGGCGGGTTGGCACCACCACCACCTCCAGTGTTAGCACTCCCACTAGCATGGCCATTAGTGTTGTTGTTGGCTTGGGTAAGTTGATTCACTAGCTGTGTGAGTAGAGCAGCCAGGTCAGTGTTATTGCTGTTGTTGCTGTTGTCACGACGAGGAGGCATTCTACAGATTTAGACACAATAAGAGTTGTGAGAACTTCTTGGATTAAATAGAAGGATAAATAGATATAAGTAATTCATAGTTCGGATTGTACTCAAATAGTGACATAATCACTCGAGTACTATGACATATTAAGGTTAATTTAAACTTATATAATTATCAAGAAGACGTGCTTTAGCCTATAAGTAAACACTCATCCCGGGAATTCCCAGGAAAGCATACGGATCCCTCGGTTGATTGGGATTTATATGAAATACTTTCCTAGACAGAAAACCCAGAATACAGGTGTCACCCTTCCAGATTGCACGTGTCCTTTAACAATTATTCAAAGTCTAAAAACCTTAACGGGTGTAAAAGAAAATTTTTATAGACTAAAGTCTATGGATTTGATGTTCCACAAGCTATTTTTGATGATGACATGGCAGCAGGCAAGAAGGATATGGGGTTTAGGATATGGGTAGGGATATTGTTTATTTAATTTATTATTTATATATACATGTAAAACATTTAACATATATCATATAGCATGTAGCACATAGCATGTAGCACATAAATCATGAAACATGGCATAAGTGGGTATCCTAAAGTTATAGTCTAGGTCAAAGGTGTCTAATAACCTAATTCCCTATAACCAAGGCTCTGATACCAATCTGTCACACCCCAACCGACGGCGGAAACGTCGGGGCGTGAAGCGTGCAGACTGTTCATTGCTCATGGTTTGCTAAAGTTTGAATATTAAATAATCAATTCCATTGTAATCAAATAAGTTCAACCAAAACATAGATTCAATCCACCATACAATAATGGAAATTACATCAAAATATAACTGGTTTAATTAAAACTAGGTCCAAATCCTATGTGTAGCATATCTTGATCACTTCAAACATTAGTACCTGAAACATGGTTAAAACGAGAGGGTCAACTACAAAGAGTTGGTGAGAAAACATAGGTTTTGTTGTGTGATAGCAAAAACGTGATGTGTGCATACAGTTCATACAAAACATGTCAATAAAGGCATTTATGGAGAGAAACCATCGTGTGACCTGTGTATTCAATCAAACCTTTGTAACTGAACTCAAATCGTGTTGTCAGCAACAGTCACCCTACCTGGGTGGGTTTGTCAGACTCAATAGTACTATCACTGTATACTGTCGGCTAATAGTTAATGATTGTGAATAGCGTATATAGTCTACACACCTAGCACTCAAGCATAAAGCACAGAATTGCATACATGTATGTAGGATGGAAACTGTATTCGTGTATAATTGAAAACATAGTAATAGAACGCATGTTCCACCCCAAAAGTTGCAAATAGTTGAAAAGGGGGCTATGTAAACTCACTTGTTATGTAGAGTGTAGATCACACAAGCAAGTATGTAATGGCGGTGTGTTGTAGATCGCTAAGTTCGACCTAATGAACAATGTATATAATTATGTATTAATGAGTTGCGTTTATTCGGTGTTGAAAGTGGACCAAGTTTAAGGTTTGTTTAGATAAATAACTATTTTGTTTATTATTTATTTAAATATAAGTTTAAATAAATACTATTTGTTAAGGACAAAACGTATAGACTACATTGTCGTTTATAAAAATAATTATATAAACTTATAATATTTTATTGATTTTAATTTAAAGAAAGATTAAATAATCAATCTTTCATAAACAATACTTGGTTCAGGATATTTTATAAAATAATCTTTATAACTTTAAAATATAAAATATATTAATTTTGGTTAAAATAAATACTGTTTTAAGACTGAGCACGACCGCGCTCATGCAGGGCACGACCGCGCTCGTTACCGGGCGTGACCGTGGTGTCTGAAGCGCGCCCGTGGTCGAGTCAGGAGGCTTCAAAAAGGGTCTGTTTACGAGACACGACCGTGCTCGTATCCGGCACGACCGCGCCTAGGTCAGGACTTGGTTTGTTCGGCAAACACGACCGGGCCTCTCTCGGGGCACGACTGTGCTTGCTCAGGCACGACCGCGCTCGTAGGACAGCGCGACCGTGTCTGGTCAATTCCAGAAGCAATTCTCTTTATTCTTGTAATAAAATCAGTTGTGTTTGTAGGGGTTTCATTAATTAGGTGTTTGCGAATCCAACTACACCATTTAATTGGATTTATAACCTGTCTAACTTGTAGTTCGACTAAAACCATTTATTTTCAAAAACTTAGATTCAAATCGGTTTAATCCCGTATTGTGGATTCAAATTAGGTTAGGGCTTTTGATTAACGTTGAGAGACGAATCGATTACGCTACGACTTACCTATTTAGGTTGGGCAACAAGTGCAGACGGCTATGGGGAAGAATTCTCGGCTTTGAGTGATCGATTGACGAATAGAGGTGATGTTCCGATGAATTTAGGGTTTAGGGAAGTTTATATAGGTCGTGGGTAGGTATTAAGTTACTTAATTCGTTTGATTCTTGCCCCAATTACTCGATTCGATTTAAAAAGGGAAGTCGGTTTAGAGTTACGGGAATTCGGACGATTGAATGCGTATTTGGTCGAGTATACGTCGCAATTGGTCGAATAACTTGTTCTACAAGTTCCGCGGTCTCTAAAACTCGTTTGAATTCTATTTTTGGAATAGATTTGAGTCGGTTTTGACTTTTCAGAAGTCAAACTGTATTCGAGGCGCGACCGTTCTTAACATTAAGCACGACCGTGGTCATTTGCTCAAGCGCGACCGTGCTTGGTTATTTTTTGATAATTGGAAGAATAGCCCTCGTAGTTTTGTAGTCTTGATGTTGTTGTGAGTTTTAGTCGTGTTTGGTCCTCGAGATTTATAGGACTTTGAAGGATCGTTTAGTTTGTTTTTGTAATATAATTGACGCGTGTATGTTTGTTATTGCATATGAAACAATGAATGAAGAATTGGAATCGAAATCGTCTTTTATTTCACGACATAATAGAAAAACATGAAAATTAGAAAGGTTACATACCGCGAGAGACAAAATAGTCGGGCTGGCTTTTCAGGCCCTCGCGTACCGCGAGGGAAAGTCCAACCAAGTCTCGCGTACCGCGAGGGAACCTCCTTGACAGAAAGTTTCTGTCTTTTTCTCGTTTTTCCTCGTTCGCTCGTCCCTTCGCATACCTTGCTCGTTTAAGCTCCAAACTTACCCGATCACCTACAACACAATACATAAATCAATACTAACTATAACCGACTCAAAACGACTCTAAAACTATACAAAAACGACACGAACTACAAAGGAAATGCATGTGTGTTTTGCAACACATCATCAATCTCGTGCAGCTTTCAAACGTTGTTTAATCTGGACTATTGATAGCATGTGTTTATGTGTATAATAAAAATAAAAATATATAAATAAATAAATAAGTACATCCCTGGTAATGTCTTCAAAAACTTGATGCAATATACGAGAGATATAGTGTGTGTATATATATATATATATATTCTTACTTAATATTTGGTGTAGAGTTACACAAAATCAGGTTTTAAACTTATAAATTAAAATGATAAATACTTCAACTAAACACACACACAATAGGCAAGTGTACCTATCGCAACGTAGTATAGTCTGGGTAAGAACCAAGTATCGAACCATGGACACGGGTTCCTTACTCAACCCTCGCTATTGTCTGACTAGGATAATAAGTTGGAAAAGGGGTTTTGTTTAAAAGCAGGAAAAAGGAAAAGAAAAGTAATTAGAAATGTTTTCTTATTTAAGGTGTAACTCGGATTGTTATCACTTGTTAATTAATGTTATATTTTAGTAAGGTTGGTCATAGTTACTAGTACTAACCCTTTCGAAGGCGGACTTAGTAGTTCGTAATGAAACAGTGGATACGGTCAGCCAACTGTTCTTAATAAATCTCGGGATCCTAACGGGGTCTCAAGTCCGTCGACTGTCCCTTGATTTACTATTCGTACTAAGATTATCCTGTCGACTAGCATACACCATGTCGTGCAACTTCTTTTAGAGAGTCGGAATACGCAACTTCTTCCAAAGCTACTTTATGAACAATCGGACTTAACAATTTATATTTTTCAAATAATTGTCTTTACTTATAATAATATTTTAAATAAGTATAACTTTATTTCTCAAGGTTAAACCTCATGGCTCCCACTAGAAGTCCTCTGCAAGTCAACACAAGAGAAATAGAGAAATGCCGACATGAACCACAAGGCCCAGCTAAAACTCGAATGACTCATTGAATACCCAAACCTCCAATCAATCCATAATATTAAATCTATACTAATTCGGTCATTACTAGCACCAAGATTTGTATATAGACCGTACAAACTCGAATAAGCTTCCCAAACAATAAATCTTGCCCAAGAAACTCACAATATTTAAGATAATTAAGTTGGTTTAAAGATTACTTATTCTTGTCTTTTTAAGATAAAATAAAAGAAATACTTTAAGAACATAGCATACTAAAATACTTCATTAATTAATTAAAGTTCAACCATCTTCTAGCCATTAATGACCATACAAGTGACTCCACTAACTCTCGGACAATGTGTGGAAGTATTCCAACACCAATGGAGAACGGGTATAGGTTGCCTCTTGTTTACTCAAATGAGAAGAATCATTCAGTATTACAAAACTTAGAAAAAGAAAATGAACAAAGAAAGAAAAGCTAAAACAAACCAAAACCGAGAGAGTTCCAGCCCTAGCAGAGCACTAGGACCTTCACAACCCTCTATTCTAGACACCTAGATGCTTGGAATGAGCTTGCTATTTATAGGCTGAGATTTGGGTAATGCACGGTCGTGAAAAGCATCCATTTCTTTCACGTGAGGTAATCTGGCAGCTTTGGGAAGTACAGAGGAGCACGAATGGCTTTGCACGGCCGTGTAAGCCAATGCACGGCCGTGCATTGCCTATTCCAGCTCCTTGTTGACTTTTTGACTTCCTGATTTGTCTTCTTGGGCGCATGGTCGATCAATTTGCTTTTAAGTGCTGATTTCCCTTTGGTTTGGGGTGATTTCTTCATGTTTTTGCAAACCAAGATTAATTATCCTGTTATAACAAAAAGGAATATTTTAAGTATCAATTCCCATCAGATTGCCTATAACTGTGACGAATATGGGGATAATTATGCATGTAAAAAATGTATAATTTTATGACATATCAACTATCTAATCAGTTGTTTCCTGTAATATTTCTGGTCCAGATAACTTACTATCTCCGACTTCAGTCCAACAGACTGGAGTTCTGCATTTCCTACCATATAAAGCCTCGAATGGTGCAGCTTTTATGCTTGAGTGATAGCTGTTGTTGTAAGAAAACTCGATTAGTGGTAGATGATTATCCCAACTACCTCCAAATTCAATTACACAAGTCCTCGGCATATCTTCTAAAGTTTGAATTGTTCTTTCATTTTGTCCGTCGGTTTGAGGGTGATATGTTGTACTCATGTTAATTCGAGTTCCTGATTCTTTCTGAAAACTAGTCCAGAAACTGGATGTGAACCGCCTTTGGTTAGTAACTTCTCTTTACCAACCATGCGTTCCTTCTTGATGTTGTCGTCTTGTAGTGCTTGGGTCTGAATTTCCTTGATCTGATCCATCCAGTCTATCTTTATTTCTAATCCTAAGGCTCTTATCTTAATGGGTTTAATTCTTTCCTTCCTACTTAAGGCATCTGCCACTACATTGGCCTTCCCGGGATGGTATTTGATCTCACAATCATAATCATTAATGAGTTCCATCCATCTCCTCTGTCTCATATTCAATTCCTTTTGATTGAATATATGTTGGAGACTTTTATGGTTTGTATATATCACATGCTTAGTACAATATAGATAGTGCCTCCAAATATTTAGAGCAAATACTATGGCACCAAGTTCAAGATCGTGTGTGGTATAGTTCTTCTCATGAACTTTAAGTTGCCGTGATGCATAGAATATTACCTGAATCTCGTTGCCTTAACACTCAACCTAGACCAATTCGAGATGCATCACAATAAATGACGAAGTCATCGTTCCCTTCGGGTAATGCTAAGATTGGTTCACTGCTAAGATTATGTTTAAGGGTATTGAACGCCTCTTCTTGCTTCTGACTCCATTCAAATTTCACTGCTTTCTGAGTTAAGGTAGTTAATGGAGTAGCGTTCTTGGAGAAATCTTGTGTAAACCTTCGATAGTATCCGGCTAAACCAAGAAAGCTTCGAACCTCAGTCGGTGTTTAAGGAGTTTCCCACTTCATAATTGCTTCGATCTTGGTTGGATCTACTTGGATTCCTTGCTGATTTAGGACATGCCCGAGAAACTGTACTTCTTGTTTCCAAAACTCGCATTTGGAAAACTTTGCGTGCAACTTCTCTTGTCTGAGAGTTTCTAAGACTATCTTAAGATGTTTGCCATGTTCCTCCTGAGTTCGGGAGTAGATAAGGATATCATCTATGAATACTATAACGAATTGGTCTAGGAATGGTTTACAAACTCGGTTCATTAGGTCCAAAAATATTGTGGGAGCATTCGTTAGACCGAATGACATAACCAAGAATTCGTAGTGTCCATATCGGGTTCTAAAGGCAGTCTTAGTTACATCTTCTTCCTGTACCTTCAACTGGTGATATCCTGATCTAAGATCAATCTTCGAGAAATAACTAGCTACTTGCAACTGATCGAACAAATCATCTATTCTTGGCAATGGATATTTGTTCCTTATAGTGAGCTTGTTCAATTCTCGGTAATCTATGCACATACGCATACTTCCGTCCTTCTTCTTCAAGAACAACACATGTGCTCCCCATGGCGAAGTACTCGGATGTATAAAACCTTTCTCCAACAGTTCTTGGATCTGCTTCATCAATTCTTTCAATTCTGAAGGCACTAGACGATACGGTGCTCTAGCTACAGGTTTGGCTCCGAGTATAAGGTCGATTCGGAATTCAATTTGTCGATCTGGTGGAAGAACAGGTAATTCTTCCGGAAAAACATCCTAGTGATCGCACACTACAGGAATGTTCGCAATTTGTCGTTCGGGTTTAGAGTCTAAAGAATATACTACAAATACACTACAGCCCGATTTCACACATTTCTTAGCCTTAGCTACATAAATAGTTTCAATCTTATTCTTATCGCTATCGCATTGTATCAAAATAGTCGAATTATTCGAAAAATTCGACATCTCAAAAATTTTGAAAAAACTCTAAGTCAAACAGCCTCTTAGCAAAGAAATTACAAAATGTTACACATACACAAACTATGGTATTATAACAAACAAATATCTCATATCATCATTTTCTCAAAAATTGCCCAAAACATATGTATAAACGTCCCCTCAAATTTTTATCCAAGGAAAAATTTTCCTGCCAAATTTATATTTTTAAGTTCGCTTAAACAGTATTAGCGAAGATAACAAGTTCGCTTAAACTGTTCCAGCGAACATAACAAGTTCGCTCAAGGACACAACGCTCAGAAATCTAGCGAAGTTGTCAAGCGAAGATGATAAGTTCGCCTGTAACAGAATCAACAGAACAACAAGTTCACCTGAAGTGTAGAAACTCTAGGAAGAAAGAATCTCAACCCAAACACGAACCAACACTTCTGTAAATCTCCATATCTCTCTGAAAAACAAGAATCTGACGAAATCAACCGGTAAGTATGATCTAAGATGGAAAAGTAACGCTTTTGACGGATTAAAAACTTCAAAAGCTTCAAAAACACCACCAATCATATCATAATAACCAAACCAGTCTCCATTTCAGTCAAACTCTAAGAAAAACAGAACGAGTAGAACAGTAGATCTCTAGATGTAGTAAGAACAGACGAAGTCACTCGAATCCTACTCCAAGTCAAGAGCATGATACTCTAATACCACTTGTAGGTCCCGGTAGGTGCTGTGGATCAATAGACTTGCTACGACACGACACGTAAACTAAGTGCGGATTCCATAGTAAACGTGTACTTGTATAGCAAACTACAAATGAAAGAATCACAGCAAGTAAATAAAACTCTCATATATTTCCTTGCTTAATCACCATTGTTTACAAGCTCTAATCAGAACGCATCTCCCTCAAGCACTCTAAAATCTAACCTGTAAACAGCTATATATAGAAAACGAAACAGACCTAGGCGAACTTAGAAAGTTTGCCAATCAAGTTCGCCCTAAGATCCTTAGGCGAACTTGAAAGGTTCACTTACTTACAAAACTTAATAAACAATTACAAGCCAAAAACTCTAAGACTAAGACACAAAATCTTCAACCTCGTTGTTACCAGAAATGCTCCAACATATGGTAAAGTACAAAGCAAAGGAAATAGAAATCATGCAAGAGTTCAGAAGAAGCTCTGTCACCAGGTCCCAAGGACAAAGAACAAGCAGGCTGATGCTTTGAGCAAGCTAACTTCTCTTGCCTTTGCTCATCTAAAAAAAGAAGTCCTGGTTGAAGTGCTAAAAACACCATCGATTGAATATCAAGAGATACAATATATAGTTATGGAAGAAGAAAACAGTTGGATAACTCCCCTAATTGATTTTTTGAAAAAAGGAAAGTTACCAGAAGATAAGGCAAAAGCTACCAGGCTCAAGATAAAGGCAAAACAGTAGATGCTCGACAATGACATCTTATATAAAAAATCTTACCTATCCCTGTGGCTCAGATGTGTAGGCCCTGAACAAAGCAACTATTTGATCAGGGAGGTACATGAGGGGATATGTGGGACACATTCAGGTCCAAGATAATGGTTACAAGGCTAATAAATTTGGGTTACCTAGAGAGATAGTCACGGATAATAGAAGGCAGTTTGCAGAGAAGCCTTTCAGCACATGGTGCTCATAGCTTAAAATAGTGCAAGTGTTCAACTCGGTAGCATACCCACAATCCAATGGCCAGGTTGAACGCATGATTAGAAGCATTGTGGAAGGAATCAGGTCAAGGCTTGGAAGGTATGGAAGAGACTGGCTAGAGGAGCTTCTGATCATCCTATGGGCATAAGGACAACCAAAAAAACTAGTCACAACCGTACCCCTTATAGCTTGGTGTATGGTTCCGAAGACGTAATCCCTGCAGAAATTGGAGTTGGTTCCCACCGGAGCAACAACATAGATGAACAGCAAAACAATTCTGAGATCATGATAAATCTCAACCTCCTAGAAGAAACTCATGACCATGCACTAATAAGAGAAACAAGGTACAAAAAGAAGTTGGAATCATACTATAACTCCAAGGTTCGCCGAGAGACATTTAAACCAGGAGACCTCATACTGAGAAACAACGACGCCAGCAAACAAGAGAATACTTGGAAGCTAGGTCCTAAGTGGGAAGGACCTTATCATATCAGTGAAGCTCACAAGGGGGATCCTACAAGCTCGCGGACATGGAAGGAAAGAAGGTTCCAAGGCATTGGAACACCAAGCACCTAAAGCGCTTCTTTGTCTAGAATATTACTAGATGTATGCAAGCATAGTTGCTGCTGCACTTTTTTTTAACAAAGTCAAATGAAAACGAAGTATTTTGTTAAAGTCTCATCTACTATCCTATTAGGGGTGAGCTCATTGACTAACTTAGCTCCATGAGGTCCGTTCCTAGGCCTCCTCATGTAAAGGAATGAGCTCCTATGCCAATAACACTCAACATATATTGCCATACCATATCCGTATACATGGTGAGTTTCTAAAACATTTAAACTCCATGGACATACCTGTCACACCCCAACCGACGGCGGAAACGTCAGGGCGTGAAGCGTGCAGACTGTTCATTGCTCATGGTTTGCTAAAGTTTGAATATTTAATAATCAATTTCATTGTAATCAAATAAGTTCAACCAAAACATAGATTCAATCCATCAAACAATAATGAAAATTACATCAAAATATAACTGGTTCAATTAAAACTAGGTCCAAATCCTATGTGTAGCATATCTTGATCACTTCAAACATTAGTACCTGAAACATGGTTAAAACGAGAGGGTCAACTACAAAGAGTTGGTGAGAAAACATAGGTTTTGTTGTGTGATAGCAAAAACGTGATGTGTGCATACAGTTCATACAAAACATGTCAATAAAGGCATTTATGGAGAGAAACCATCGTGTGACCTGTGTATTCAATCAAACCTTTGTAACTGAAATCAAATCGTGTTGTCAGCAACAGTCACCCTACCTGGGTGGGTTTGTCAGACTCAATAGTACTATCACTGTATACTGTCGGCTAATAGTTAATGATTGTGAATAGCGTATATAGTCTACACACCTAGCACTCAAGCATAAAGCACAGAATTGCATACATGTATGTAGGATGGAAACTGTATTCGTGTATAATTGAAAACATAGTAATAGAACGCATGTTCCACCCCAAAAGTTGTAAATAGTTGAAAAGGGGGCTATGTAAACTCACTTGTTATGTAGAGTGTAGATCACACAAGCAAGTATGTAATGGCGGTGTGTTGTAGATCGCTAAGTTCGACCTAATAAAAAAATGTATATAATTATGTATTAATGAGTTGCGTTTATTCGGTGTTGAAAGTGGATTAAGTTTAAGGTTTGTTTAGATAAAATAATAACTATTTTGTTTATTATTTATTTAGAATATTATTAAATAGTAGTATTAAATATAAATTTCAAATAAATGATAATTGTTTAATACCAAGTGTAAGGTATATAGGTGTTTGAGTAATTATATAAAAATAATTATCTAAACCGTAATTTAATATATTTTATCAAATTTATTTAAAAAGAATAAGAATAATGATTCTGTTTAAGGGAGCACGACCGCGCTCGTGCAAGGCACGACCGCGCTCGTCAACGGGTGTGACCGTGGGGGTCTGAAGCGCGCCCGTGGTCGAGTCAGAAGGTTTCACAAGGGTCTGTCCATCGGGGCACGACTGTGCTTGGCCAGGCACGACCGCGCTCATAGGTTAGCGCGACCGTGTCTCGTCAATTCCAGAAACAATTTTTCTAATTCTTGTAATACAACTGATTAGAAACTTAGGGTTTTCATTGAAGGAGTGTTTGCGAATCTAATTACACTATATAATTTGATTTATGTCCTATCTAACTTGTAGTTCGATTAAAACCATTTATTTTCAAAAACTTAGATTCAAATCGGTTTAATCCCGTATTGTGGATTCAAATTAGGTTAGGGCTTTTGATTAACGTTGAGAGACGAATCGATTACGCTACGACTTACCTGTTTAGGTTGGGCAACAAGTGATGTCGGCTTCGAGGGAGAAGTCGCGGCTTCTGGTGATCGATTGACGAATAGAGGTGATGTTCCGATGAATTTAGGGTTTAGGGAAGTTTATATAGGTCGTGGGTAGGTATTAAGTTACTTAATTCGTTTGATTCTTGCCCCAATTACTCGATTTGATTTAAAAAAAAAAGGTTTGGTCGTTTGGGTTGAAATCGTGCGAATTCGCGTGTATTTGGTCGTGTTTAAGGCTTAATCGGTCGAATAACTTCCTCTACAAGTCTTGCGGTTTCTAAAACGCATTGCAAATCTATTTTTGGACAAGATTTGAGTCGGTTTGACTTTTCAGAAGTCAAACTGTATAGGAGGCGCGACCGTGCTTAATGATAAGCACGACCGTGGTCGCTTGCACAAGCGCGACCGTGCTTAGGACTAAGCACGACCGTGCTTGTGTTGGTTTTGGATAATTTCAAGACTAGTCCTCGTAGTTTGTAAGTTTGTTTTAGTTACTATTATAATATAAATAACGCGTGTATGTTTGTTATTGCACATGAAACAATGAATGTAAAATGGAGTGGAAATCGTCTTTTATTGCACGGCATTAAGTAATAAGAAAAACATGGATGTTACAGTATCCCCATGTTGAGGGAATTTCGTCCCGAAATTGAATTAGTTGAGGCTACTGAAACTGCAAGGAGATGTGGGTTTTGGATTTTTTAATGGGTTTTTGACAATTGGCCTAGGGAGTAATATGGATGGCCAGGTTTAAGTCTGATAAAAACTTGTCGTCATGTCGGGCATAGAGGGTGGCAGTGGATTTAGTTTTGAAAAGGGTTAAGGAGAAGACTATCAAAGAATACTCTAGACTCTAAAGATAACATTGTATTACTTGAATTAGGGACGATGTGGATTTGGTAATTAGGGTTCGTTTGTGATGTGGTTTAGTATGCCCAAGAATTGTAAGTGGATACGAGGTTTCACAAATATTGGTCCAGGTCAAAATAACGTAACACTTCACGTGACACGAATAACGCTACTTCTGATAATATGACAGGAACACTTATATATAGGAAGTACCAGTGGCGTATCCACCATGCCCTTGTCATATCTCATTAGTTTTGTTATTTTATATCACGATAGGTTTTACGTCATAACACACGACAGAATTTGCTATATTTTCCATGCGCTGATTTTTATAATTACGTGTGCACCCGTAATTACTAGAATCACCGCGTGGTCCGTATAGGTCCTTCCTTTGTGTGCGTGTCAAGGGGTGGTTCAAGATTATTTAGTTCATGTCCATTGTTTTAACAAGTAACTGTGCTCATAGATAGTGTAGCCAATTAGGAATCTAAAGAATAATAAGGTAGTATCACCTACCGGGTATAAATTTCTAGTGAATAGAGGGTGTGATTGTGTCTTATGTAGTAGGGTCAATCAATCACAATATTTGTAAACAATTAATTCCGTGTATAATGTAAACACTCAAGTTTTGTTATGCATTTTGTAAGCAAGTAGGTTTTACGTGAATAGGGTAGTACCATGTACGTAGCAAACACATGATCTTATGTATGGGTTGAACAATTAAACCGATTTGGATCTAAGTTTTGAAAATAAATAGTTTTAATCGAGCTACACAATAAACACGTTATAAACCCAATTAAATGGTGTGATTGGATTCGCCAACACTTGTTTAATGAAAACCCCATGAATCCAACAGCTTTTAATATAAGAACAATCGAAATTGCTTCTGGAATTGACCAGACACGGTCGCGCTGTCCTACGAGCGCGGTCGTGCCTGAGCAAGCACAGTCGTGCCCGAGAGAGGCCCGGTCGTGTTTGCCGAACAAACAAAGTCCTCACCTAGACAATCCTGGACGCGGTCGTGCCGGACACGAGCACGGTCGTGCTCTATGAACAGACCCTTTTGAAGCCTTCTGACTCGACCACGGGCGCGCTTCAGACCCCACGGTCACGCCCGAGGACGAGCGCGGTCGTGCCCAACGCGAGCGCGGTCGTGTTTCCTTTAACAGAATCTTTATTTTTATTATTTTTAAATTAATTTGATAAAATATATTAAAATTCAGTTATATAATTATTTTCTTAAACTGATTACTCAAATACCCATATTCCTTACACTTGGTTCTAAACGAACATTATTTATTTAAATAAATATATATAATATTCTAAATAAACAAAATAGTTATTTATTTATTATTTCATTATTTTAAAACAAACCCTACACGTTTAAAACAGTAACAAATCCACTTCCGACATCGAATAACGCAAGTCAATAATACATAATCATATACATTTTTCATTAGGTCGAACCTAGCGATCTACAACACACCGCTGTATTCAATTTGCTTGTGCGATTTACACACTCCATAACATGTGAGTTTACATAGCCCCCTTTTCAACTATTTACATTTTTGGGGTGGAACATGCGTTCTATTTACATGTTTTCAATCATACACATATACAGTTCCATCCTATGCATGTATACAATTTTGCGCTTTGTGCTTGAGTACTAGGTGTGTAGACCAATTATTATGCTCTTCATGTACAATCATTAACTATTAGCCGACAGTGAACAGTGGTAGATCTATTGAGTCTGACAAACCCACCCAGGTAGGGTGACTGTTACTGACAACACAAGTTTTGAGTGCAAGTTACAAAGGTTTGATTGTATAGGTCACACGATGGTTTCTCTCCATAATTGCCCTAATTGTCATGTTGTATTGAACTGTATGCACACAACACGTTTTTGCTATCACACGAATAAACCTATGTATTCTCACCAACTTTTTAGTTGACTCTGTTTTAACAATGTTTCAGGTACTAATGTTTGAAGCGATCAAGATATGCTACACATAGGATTTTTGGACTTAGCATTTAAAAATTTAATCAGTTATTTTATGTAATTTACATTTATGTTTTGTGGATTGGTTGTGTTTGATTGAACTTGTTTGATTGCAATAAAAACAATTATTAATTTATTTAAACTTTAGTAAACCATAAGCAATGAACAGTCTGCACGCTTCACGCCCCGACGTTTCCGCCGTCGGTTGGGGTGTGACAGATCGGTATCAGAGCCTTGGTTATAGGGAATTAGGTTATTAGACACATGACCTAGACTATAACTTTAGGATACCCACTTATGCCATGCTTCATGATTTATGTGCTACATGCTATGTGTTACATGCAATGTGATATATGTTAATGTTTTATATGTATATATAAATAATGAATTAAATAAACAATATCCCTACCCATATCCTAAACCCCATATCCTTCTTGCCTGCTGCCATGTCATCATCAACATAGCTTGTGGAACATTAAATCCATAGACTTTAGTCTATAAAAAAAATTTCTTTTACACCCGTTAAGGTTTTTAGACTTTGAATAATTGTTAAAGGATACGTGCAATCTGGAAGGGTGACACCTGTATTCTGGGTTTTCTGTCTAGGAAAGTATTTCATATAAATCCCAATCAACCGAGGGATCCGTATGCTTTCCTGGGAATTCCCGGGATAAGTGTTTACTTATAGGCTAAAGCACGTCTTCTTGATAATTATATAAGTTTAAATTAACCTTAATATGTCATAGTACTCGAGTGATTATGTCACTATTTGAGTACAATCCGAACTATGAATTATTTATATTTATCCTTCTATTTAATCTGAGAAATTCTCACAACTCTTATTGTGTCTAAATCTGTAGAATGCCTCCCCGTCGTGACAACAGCAACAACAGCAATAACACTGACCTGGCTGCTCTACTCACACAGCTGGTGAATCAAATTTCCCAAGCCAACAACAACACTAATGGCCATGCCAGTGGGAGTGCTAACACTGGTGGTGGTGGTGGTGGTGGTGGTGGTTCCAACCCGCCACAATGCACCTTCAAACACTTCAACTCCTGCAATCCCCTCAAATTCTATGGCAACGAAGGAGCCACGGGACTCCTTCAATGGTTTGAAAGCATTGAGAGCACTTTCCTCAATAGCGACTGTCCTGACAACCTCCGTGTTCGTCATGCTACTAGTGTCTTTCAAAAAAGGGCGCTTACTTGGTGGAATGGTGAGAAAAGGACTAGGGGAGTGGATGTAGCAATGGCACTGCCATGGGATGAGTTGAAGAGGATCATGACTGAGGAATTCTGTCCTCGAAATGAGATGAAGAAGCTGGAAGCGGAATTTTGGGATCTTGCTCAAGATAGTGATGAAAGCTTAGCATACACCACTCGTTTCCACGAGCTGAGTCTACTTGTGCCACACATGGTTACACCTCTGTCTAGGTGTATTGAAAAGTACATCGGTGGTCTACCTAGACAAATTCAAGATACTGTGGTAGGAGGAAATCCTGCTACTCTGGAGGATGCTATCCGCTTGTCAGCCACACTTACTGACAACCATGTTAAAGCGGGTACACTTACAAGAAAGGGTGCCAAGAATCTTTCTGACACAACAGCACCTCCCGCTCATGTCAAAGAAGTCCAAACTGAACCATACCGCAACACTAGGAAGAGAAAGGTCAAAAACTGTGCCGTAATCACTCCAGCTGCTCCAGTGAATCAAGTTGCACCCATGGCTCAAAACCCAGCAAAGAAACCCTATGGGGGCAGTCACCCACTTTGCAACACCTGCAACTACCATCATCCTCAAAACATACCCTGCCGCCTTTGCAGCCACTGCGGGAAACATGGCCACACAGCCAATATCTATCGAGCTAAGGCACTTGCCAACCCAACCAACCAACCAACAGCTAATCAAGTCGTCCCAGCCATTGCAAATGGACGTGCTTGCTTCGAATGTGGCAACCCGAACCACTTCCGTAACCAGTGCCCAAGACTGGTCAATGTTAACCAAGGCGGAGCTCGTGGGCGTGCTTTCAACATCAACGCCAATGAAGCTCAGGCCAACACTGATGTGGTTAACGGTACGTTTGTTATGAATAATCGTTATGCTTCTATATTATTTGATACCGGGGCCGATAAAAGTTTTGTGTCACTAGACTTCGAACCCTTACTTGCAAAAACCCGGTCTACACTAGAGAAAACCTTTACCGTTGAGGTAGCCGATGGTAACACCGTTACTATTGATACCATCATCTATGATTGTTCCCTAGAGTTAAATAATCACACTTTTCCAATCAACCTCATACCAATGCCATTAGGGAGTTTTGACGTCATCATAGGTATGGATTGGCTTTCAAAGCACCACGCCGAAGTCATGTGCTTTGAAAAATGCATCCGTATACCACTCCCATCCGGTGAAACATTGAAGGTCTTTGGTGAGAAACCTTGCAAAGGACTCAAACTAATGTCATGCATCACCGTCCAAAAGTATAAATGAAAGAAGTGCCTGGTTTTCCTAGCCCATGTTATCCAAAAAGAAGACAAGAAGAGGAGTGTACAAGACATCCCCATCGTTCGAGATTTTCCCGAAGTCTTTCCCGATGACTTGCCCGGTCTTCCACCTGTTCGGCAAGTGGAAATTCGCATCGATCTTGTACCTGGAGCAAACCCCATGGCTAAAGCTCCATACCGGCTCGCACCTTCCGAGATGCAAGAACTTGCAAGCCAACTTCAAGAACTCGCCGAAAAAGGGTTCATACGCCCGAGTCATTCACCGTGGGGTGCACCGGTCTTATTTGTTAAAAAGAAGGACGGTTCATTCCGCATGTGTATTGACTACCGAGAACTCAACAAGCTTACAATCAAAAACCGCTACCCTTTACCTAGGATTGACGATCTCTTCGATCAACTCCAAGGTTCTACATACTTCTCGAAGATTGATCTTCGATCTGGTTATCACCAACTCCGTGTACAAGAGGAGGACATTCCAAAGACCGCCTTCCGAATGAGATATGGTCACTACGAGTTCATGGTTATGCCTTTTGGGCTAACCAATGCACCTGCTGTTTTCATGGACCTCATGAATCGCATGTGCAAACCATACCTCGACAAATTTGTGATCGTGTTCATTGACGATATCTTGTTCTATTCCAAGACTAAGGAGGATCATGAACAACACCTTAGGTTGATTTTGGATCTCTTAAAAACCGAACAACTATACGCCAAGTTTTCCAAGTGTGATTTTTGGCTAAAGGAAGTGCAATTTTTGGGTCACGTTGTCAATGAAAAAGGAATTCATGTTGACCCCGCCAAAATTGAAGCTGTTAAGAATTGGAAAGCTCCTAAAACCCCTACCGAAGTTCGTTCGTTTCTTGGTTTAGCGGGTTATTACCAAAGGTTTATTTCTAACTTCTCCAAGATCGCTGTTCCCCTCACTGCCTTAACCCAAAACGGTAAACTTTATGAGTGGGGACCGAAAAAAGAAGAAGCCTTTCAAATTCTCAAGCAAAAGTTGTGCAATGCTCCTATCCTCACCCTTCCTGAAGGTGAAGATGATCTAGTTGTTTACTGTGATGCTTCAAACCAAGGTCTTGGTTGCGTTCTCATGCAACGAGGCAAGGTGATCGCTTATGCATCAAGATAACTCAAAATCCATAAGAATAATTATACGACGGACGATCTCGAGTTGGGTGCTATCGTATTTGCGTTGAAGATTTGGAGACATTATCTCTATGGCACGAAATGTGTGGTGTTCACCGACCACAAAAGCCTCCAACATATCTTCAACCAAAAAGAACTAAACATGAGGCAGCGACGTTGGGTTGAACTCCTCAACGATTACGATTGCGAGATTCGTTATCATCCCGGCAAGGCAAATGTTGTAGCAGATGCACTAAGCCGCAAGGAACATATCATGCTACAAAGTGTCAAGATCCATTTCGATATTCAAGTTCGTATTCTAGCAGCTCAACATGTCTCGGTTACCGAGGGCAATATGTATGAGGAAATGTCTTGTGGTGCTGAATTCCAATTGGAGACAAAAACCAATGGATTGCTTTACTTTCTAGATCGTATTTGGGTTCCCGACTGTGACGATCTTCGTGCATTCATCATGACCGAGGCACACAAGTCTCGATATTCTATTCATCCCGGTGCGGATAAAATGTACCAAAATCTTCATTCCCAATATTGGTGGCCTGGTATGAAGAAAGACATTGCTTTGTTCGTAACAAAATGTCTCACTTGTTCCAAAGTCAAGGCTGAGCATCAACGTCCTTCCGGTTTACTTGAACAACCGGAAATCCCCGTATGGAAATGGGAGAATCTAGCTATGGATTTCATTACTAAACTCCCTCGCACTTCGAGCGGCTATGACAGCATTTGGGTGATCATTGACCGTCTCACTAAGTCCGCACACTTCTTGCCTATCCGTGAAGACTATAAGGTTGAGAAATTGGCCCGTCTTTACATTGACGAGATTGTGAGTCGTCACGGTGTTCCTTTGAACATAATCTCCGATAGAGATGCTCGTTTCACTTCCCGGTTTAGGCAATCTCTCCAAAAGGCACTTGGTACACGACTGGATTTGAGCACGGCCTACCATCCCCAAACTGATGGTCAGACCGAGCGAACAATCCAAACTCTTGAAGACATGCTGAGAGCCTGTGTCATCGATTTTGGTGGCAATTGGGATTCGCATTTGACACTTATCGAATTCTCCTACAACAATAGTTACCACACCAGCATCGACATGGCTCCATTTGAAGCTCTCTACGGTCGTAAGTGTCTTTCTCCCATCTGTTGGAACGAGATTGGTGAAGCACAAATCACCGGTCCCGAGTTAATTCAAGAAACATCCGACAAGATTATTCAAATCCGTGATAACATTCGAGTAGCGAGGAGTCGGCAAAAGAGCTATGCCGACAAACGACGCAAACCTTTGGAATACCAAGTCGGTGATCTGGTACTTCTAAAGGTGTCTCCTTGGAAGGGGGTGATCCGTTTTGGGAAGAAAGGCAAGCTAGCACCTCGCTATGTGGGTCCATTCAAGATCCTTGAAAGGATTGGGAAAGTGGCTTACAAACTCGAGTTACCTCCATCACTTGGCAACGTACATCCTACATTTCATGTATCCAACCTCAAGAAGTGTCTTGCTGTCACACCCCAACCGACGGCGGAAACGTCAGGGCGTGAAGCGTGCAGACTGTTCATTGCTCATGGTTTGCTAAAGTTTGAATATTTAATAATCAATTTCATTGTAATCAAATAAGTTCAACCAAAACATAGATTCAATCCATCAAACAATAATGAAAATTACATCAAAATATAACTGGTTCAATTAAAACTAGGTCCAAATCCTATGTGTAGCATATCTTGATCACTTCAAACATTAGTACCTGAAACATGGTTAAAACGAGACGGTCAACTACAAAGAGTTGGTGAGAAAACATAGGTTTTGTTGTGTGATAGCAAAAACGTGATGTGTGCATACAGTTCATACAAAACATGTCAATAAAGGCATTTATGGAGAGAAACCATCGTGTGACCTGTGTATTCAATCAAACCTTTGTAACTGAAATCAAATCGTGTTGTCAGCAACAGTCACCCTACCTGGGTGGGTTTGTCAGACTCAATAGTACTATCACTGTATACTGTCGGCTAATAGTTAATGATTGTGAATAGCGTATATAGTCTACACACCTAGCACTCAAGCATAAAGCACAGAATTGCATACATGTATGTAGGATGGAAACTGTATTCGTGTATAATTGAAAACATAGTAATAGAACGCATGTTCCACCCCAAAAGTTGTAAATAGTTGAAAAGGGGGCTATGTAAACTCACTTGTTATGTAGAGTGTAGATCACACAAGCAAGTATGTAATGGCGGTGTGTTGTAGATCGCTAAGTTCGACCTAATGAAAAAAATGTATATAATTATGTATTAATGAGTTGCGTTTATTCGGTGTTGAAAGTGGATTAAGTTTAAGGTTTGTTTAGATAAAATAATAACTATTTTGTTTATTATTTATTTAGAATATTATTAAATAGTAGTATTAAATATAAATTTCAAATAAATGATAATTGTTTAATACCAAGTGTAAGGTATATAGGTGTTTGAGTAATTATATAAAAATAATTATATAAACCGTAATTTAATATATTTTATCAAATTTATTTAAAAAGAATAAGAATAATGATTCTGTTTAAGGGAACACGACCGCGCTCGTGCAAGGCACGACCGCGCTCGTCAACGGGTGTGACCGTGAGGGTCTGAAGCGGGCCCGTGGTCGAGTCAGAAGGTTTCACAAGGGTCTGTCCATAGAGCACGACCGTGCTCGTACCCGGCACGACCGCGTCTAGGGTTGTTTTAGGTCAGAGTCTCGTTTAGTCGGTAAGCACGACCGGGCCTCTCTCGGGGCACGACTGTGCTTGGCCAGGCACGACCGCGCTCATAGGTTAGCGCGACCCTGTCTCGTCAATTCCAGAAACAATTCTTCTAATTCTTGTAATACAACTGATTAGAAACTTAGGGTTTTCATTGAAGGAGTGTTTGCGAATCTAATTACACTATATAATTTGATTTATATCCTATCTAACTTGTAGTTCGATTAAAAGCATTTATTTTAAAAACTTAGATTCAAATCAGTTTAATCCCGTATTGTGGATTCAAATTAGGTTAGGGCTTTTGATTAACGTTGAGAGACGAATCGATTACACTACGACTTACCTGTTTAGGTTGGGCAACAAGTGATGTCGGCTTCGAGGGAGAAGTCGCGGCTTCTGGTGATCGATTGACGAATAGAGGTGATGTTCCGATGAATTTAGGGTTTAGGGAAGTTTATATAGGTCGTGGGTAGGTATTAAGTTATTTAATTCGTTTGATTCTTGCCTCAATTACTCGATTTGATTTAAAAAGGGAAGTCGGTTTGAGATGCGCGAATTCGGACGTTTGGACGTGTAATCGGTCGAGTCTAAGTCTAGATACACCGAATAATAGGTCCTGTATATCGCGCGGTTTCTAAAACACGTCGCAAGTCTATTTTTGGTAAGGATTTGAATCGGTTTGACTTTTCAGAGGTCAAACTGTGTTCAAGGCGCGACCGTGCTTAATGATAAGCACGACCGTGGTCATTTGCCCAAGCGCGACCGTGCTTAAGACTAAGCACGACCGTGCTTGGTTAATTTTTGGTAATTGCAAGAATAGTCCTTGTAGTTGTGTAGTCTTAACATCGTTTGAGTTTTTGTCGTGTTTTTGTTTTGTACGGTAATGAAGGGTCGTTTTAGTTGTTTTTGTAATATAATAGACGCGTGTAAGTTTGTTATTTGCAAATGAAACAATAAATGTAATAATCGGAAAATCGGAGTTGTCTTTTATTGCATGACATAAAATAGATAGGAAACATGAAAATTGGAAATGTTACAGTATCCCCATGTTGAGGGAATTTCGTCCCGAAATTCAACTAGATGAGGCTACTGCTTCCGTGAAGAGATGTGGGTACTTGAGCTTCATTTGGTCTTCTCGTTCCCAAGTAAATTCGGGTCCTCGTTTAGATTCCCAACGAACCTTGACAATAGGAATACGGCTGCGCTTGAGTTGTTTTATCTCACGATCCATAATCTCGACCGGTTTCTCAACGAAGTGCATCGTCTCATCAATGCGCACATCATCAAGAGGTATATGAAGGTTCTCATCAGCAAGACACTTCTTGAGGTTGGATACGTGAAATGTAGGATGTACGTTGCCAAGAGGTGGAGGTAACTCGAGTTTGTAAGCCACTTTCCCAATCCTTTCAAGGATCTTGAATGGACCCACATAGCGAGGTGCTAGCTTGCCTTTCTTCCCAAAACGGATCACTCCCTTCCAAGGAGACACCTCTAGAAGTACCAGATCACCGACTTGGAATTCCAAGGGTTTGCGTCGTTTGTCGGCATAGCTCTTTTGCCGACTCCTCGCTACTTGAATGTTATCACGGATTTGAATAATCTTGTCGGATGTTTCTTGAATTAACTCGGGACCGGTGATTTGTGCTTCACCAATCTCGTTCCAACAGATGGGAGAACGACACTTACGACCGTAGAGAGCTTCAAACGGAGCCATGTTGATGCTGGTGTGGTAACTATTGTTGTAGGAGAATTCGATAAGTTTCAAATGTGAATCCCAATTGCCACCAAAGTCGATGACACAAGCTCTCAGCATGTCTTCAAGAGTTTGGATTGTTCGCTCGGTCTGACCATCAGTTTGGGGATGGTAGGCCGTGCTCAGATCCAGTCGTGTACCAAGTGCTTTTTGAAGAGATTGCCAAAACCGGGAAGTGAAACGTGCATCTCTATCGGAGATTATGTTCAAAGGAACACCGTGACGACTCACAATCTCGTCAATGTAAATACGGGCCAACTTCTCAACCTTATAGTCTTCACGGATAGGCAAGAAGTGTGCGGACTTAGTGAGACGGTCAATGATCACCCAAATGCTGTCATAACCGCTCGAAGTGCGAGGAAGTTTAGTAATGAAATCCATAGCCAGATTCTCCCATTTCCACACGGGGATTTCCGGTTGTTCAAGTAAATCGGAAGGACGTTGATGCTCAGCCTTGACTTTGGAACAAGTGAGACATTTTGCTACGAACAAAGCAATGTCTTTCTTCATACCAGGCCACCAATATTGGGAACGAAGATTTTGGTACATTTTATCCGCACCGGGATGAATGGAATACCGAGACTTGTGTGCCTCGGTCATGATGAAAGCTCGGAGATCGTCACGATCGGGAACCCAAATACGATCTAGAAAATAAAGCAGGCCATTGGTTTTTGTCTCCAATTGGAATTCAGCACCACAAGACATTTCCTCATACATATTGCCCTCGGTAACCGAGACATGTTGAGCTGCTAGAATACGAACTTGAATATCGGAATGGATCTTGACACTTTGAAGCATGACATGTTCCTTGCAGCTTAGCGCATCGGCTACAACATTAGCCTTGCCGGGATGATAACGAATCTCGCAATCGTAATCGTTGAGGAGTTCAACCCAACGTCGCTGCCTCATGTTGAGTTCTTTTTGGTTGAAGATATGTTGGAGGCTTTTGTGGTCGGTGAACACCACACATTTCGTGCCATAGAGATAATGTCTCCAAATCTTCAATGCAAATACGACAGCACCCAACTCGAGATCATGCGTCGTATAATTCTTCTCATGTATTTTGAGTTGTCTTGATGCATAAGCGATCACCTTGCCTCGTTGCATAAGAACGCAACCAAGACCTTGGTTTGAAGCATCACAGTAAACAACTAGATCATCTTCACCTTCAGGAAGGGTGAGGATAGGAGCATTGCACAACTTTTGCTTGAGAATTTGAAAGGCTTCTTCTTGTTTCGGTCCCCACTCATAAGGTTTACCTTTTTGGGTTAAGGCAGTGAGGGGAACAGCGATCTTGGAGAAGTTAGAAATGAACCTTCGGTAATAACCCGC
Organism: Smallanthus sonchifolius; assembly: GCA_023525975.1. Classification (NCBI taxonomy): domain Eukaryota; kingdom Viridiplantae; phylum Streptophyta; class Magnoliopsida; order Asterales; family Asteraceae; genus Smallanthus; species Smallanthus sonchifolius. The sequence goes on along the minus strand of CM042026.1, from coordinate 22,963,757 downwards.
TAAACCAAGAAACGAACGAACTTCGGTAGGGTTTTTAGGAGCTTTCCAATTCTTAACAGCTTCAATTTTGGCGGGGTCAACATGAATTCCTTTTTCATTGACGACGTGACCCAGAAATTGCACTTCCTATAGCCAAAAATCACACTTGGAGAACTTGGCGTATAGCTGTTCGGTTTTCAAGAGATCCAAAATCAACCTAAGGTGTTGTTCATGATCCTCCTTAGTCTTAGAATAGATCAGGATATCGTCAATGAACACGATCACAAATTTGTCGAGGTATGGTTTGCACATGCGATTCATGAGGTCCATGAAAACAGCAGGTGCATTGGTTAGCCCGAAAGGCATAACCATGAACTCGTAGTGACCATATCTCGTTCGGAAGGCGGTCTTTGGAATGTCCTCCTCTTGCACACGGAGTTGGTGATAGCCAGATCGAAGATCAATCTTCGAGAAGTATGAAGAACCTTGGAGTTGATCGAAGAGATCGTCAATCCTAGGTAAAGGGTAGCGGTTTTTGATTGTAAGCTTGTTGAGTTCTCGATAGTCAATACACATGCGGAATGAACCATCCTTCTTTTTAACAAATAAGACCGGTGCACCCCACGGTGAATGACTCGGGCGTATGAACCCTTTGTCGGCGAGTTCTTGAAGTTGGCTTGCGAGTTCTTGCATCTCGGAAGGTGCGAGCCGGTATGGAGCTTTAGCCACCGGGTTTGCTCCAGGTATAAGATCGATGCGAAATTCCACTTGCCGAACAGGTGGAAGACCGGGCAAGTCATCAGGAAAGACTTTGGGAAAATCTCGAACGATGGGGATGTCTTATACACTCCTCTTCTTGTCTTCTTTTTGGATAACATGGGCTAGGAAAACCATACACTTTTTTCGTATATACTTTTGGACGGTGATGCATGACATTAGTTTGAGTCCTTTGCAAGGTTTCTCACCAAAGACCTTCAATGTTTCACCGGATGGGAGCGGTATACGGATGCATTTTTCAAAGCACATGACTTCGGCGTGGTGCTTTGAAAGCCAATCCATACATATGATGACGTCAAAACTCCCCAATGGCATTGGTATGAGGTTGATTGGAAAAGTGTGATTATTTAACTCTAGGGAGCAATCATACATGATGGTGTCAATCGTAACGGTGTTACCATCGGCTACCTCGACGGTAAAAGTTTTCTCTAGTGTAGACCGGGTTTTTGCAAGTAAAGGTTCGAAGTCTAGTGACACAAAACTTTTATCGGCCCCGGTATCAAATAATATAGAAGCATAACGATTATTCATAAGAAACGTACCGTTAACCACATCAGTGTTGGCCTGAGCTTCATTTGCGTTGATGTTGAAAGCACGCCCATGGGCTCCACCTTGGTTAACATTGACCAGTTTTGGGCACTGGTTACGGAAGTGGTTCGGGTCGCCACATTCGAAGCAAGCACGTCCATTTGCAACGGCTGGGATGACTTGATTAGCTGCTGGTTGGTTGGTTGGGTTGACAAGTGCCTTAGCTCGACAGACATTAGCTGTGTGGCCATATTTCCCGCAGTGGCTGCAAAGGCGACAAGGTATGTTTGGAGGGTGATGATAGTTGCAGGTGTTGCAAAGTGGGTGAATGCCGCCATAGGGTTTCTTTGCTGGGTTTTGAGCCATGGGTGCAACTTGATTCACTGGAGCAGCTGGAGTGATTACAGCACAGTTTTTGACCTTTCTCTTCCTAATGTTGCGGTATGGTTCAGTTTGGACTTCTTTGACATGAGCGGAAGGTGTTGTTGTGTTGGAAAGTTTCTTGGCACCCTTTCTTGTAAGTGTACCCGCTTTAACATGGTTGTTAGTAAGTGTGGCTGACAAGCGGATAGCATCCTCCAGAGTAGCAGGATTTCCTCCTACCACGGTATCTTGAATTTGTCTAGGTAGACCACCGATGTACTTCTCAATACACCTAGACAGAGGTGTAACCATGTGTGGCACAAGTAGACTCAGCTCGTGGAAACGGGTGGTGTATGCTAAGCTTTCACCACTATCTTGAGCAAGATCCCAAAATTCCGCTTCCAGCTTCTTCATCTCATTTCGAGGACAGAATTCCTCAGTCATGATCCTCTTCAACTCATCCCATGGCAGTGCCATTGCTACATCCACTCCCCTAGTCCTTTTCTCACCATTCCACCAAGTAAGTGCCCTTTTTTGAAAGACACTAGTAGCATGACGAACACGGAGGTTGTCGGGACAGTCGCTATTGAGGAAAGTGCTCTCAATGCTTTCAAACGATTGAAGGAGTCCCGTGGCTCCTTCGTTACCATAGAATTTGAGGGGATTGCAGGAGTTGAAGTGTTTGAAGGTGCATTGTGGCGGGTTGGCACCACCACCACCTCCAGTGTTAGCACTCCCACTAGCATGGCCATTAGTGTTGTTGTTGGCTTGGGTAAGTTGATTCACTAGCTGTGTGAGTAGAGCAGCCAGGTCAGTGTTATTGCTGTTGTTGCTGTTGTCACGACGGGGAGGCATTCTACAGATTTAGACACAATAAGAGTTGTGAGAATTTCTTGGATTAAATAGAAGGATAAATAGATATAGTAATTCATAGTTCGGATTGTACTCAAATAGTGACTTAATCACTCGAGTACTATGACATATTAAGGTTAATTTAAACTCATATAATTATCAAGGAGACGTGCTTTAGCCTATAAGTAAACACTCATCCCGAGAATTCCCAGGAAAGCATACGGATCCCTCGGTTGATTGGGATTTATATGAAATACTTTCCTAGACAGAAAACCTAGAATACAGGTGTCACCCTTCCAGATTGCACGTGTCCTTTAACAATTATTCAAAGCCTAAAAACCTTAACGGGTGTAAAAGAAAATTTTTATAGACTAAAGTCTATGGATTTGATGTTCCACAAGCTATTTTTGATGATGACATGAAAGCTGGCAAGAAGGATATGTGGTTTAGGATATGGGTATGGATATTGTTTATTTAAATATGTTATTTAGGTATACTTAATAAGTCATGAAGTCTAACTAACACATGAATTGATAAACATGTAACACATAGCATGTAGATAGTACAGATTCTAAGCACAATAGTTATCAAGTAGTGTGACACAGAGGATATCAAGTATTGTATAATGCTATTATATATTTAGGATAATATATAAGAAATTTACACAAGTAGTGAACATGTAGCACATATCACATAAATCATGAAGCATGGTATAAGTAGGTATCCTAAAGTTATAGTCTAGGTCAAAGGTGTCTAATAACCTAATTCCCTATAATCAAGGCTCTGATACCAATCTGTCACACCCCAACCGACGGCGGAAACGTCAGGGCGTGAAGCGTGCAGACTGTTCATTGCTCATGGTTTGCTAAAGTTTGAATATTTAATAATCAATTTCATTGTAATCAAATAAGTTCAACCAAAACATAGATTCAATCCATCAAACAATAATGAAAATTACATCAAAATATAACTGGTTCAATTAAAACTAGGTCCAAATCCTATGTGTAGCATATCTTGATCACTTCAAACATTAGTACCTGAAACATGGTTAAAACGAGACGGTCAACTACAAAGAGTTGGTGAGAAAACATAGGTTTTGTTGTGTGATAGCAAAAACGTGATGTGTGCATACAGTTCATACAAAACATGTCAATAAAGGCATTTATGGAGAGAAACCATCGTGTGACCTGTGTATTCAATCAAACCTTTGTAACTGAAATCAAATCGTGTTGTCAGCAACAGTCACCCTACCTGGGTGGGTTTGTCAGACTCAATAGTACTATCACTGTATACTGTCGGCTAATAGTTAATGATTGTGAATAGCGTATATAGTCTACACACCTAGCACTCAAGCATAAAGCACAGAATTGCATACATGTATGTAGGATGGAAACTGTATTCGTGTATAATTGAAAACATAGTAATAGAACGCATGTTCCACCCCAAAAGTTGTAAATAGTTGAAAAGGGGCTATGTAAACTCACTTGTTATGTAGAGTGTAGATCACACAAGCAAGTATGTAATGGCGGTGTGTTGTAGATCGCTAAGTTCGACCTAATGAAAAAAATGTATATAATTATGTATTAATGAGTTGCGTTTATTCGGTGTTGAAAGTGGATTAAGTTTAAGGTTTGTTTAGATAAAATAATAACTATTTTGTTTATTATTTATTTAGAATATTATTAAATAGTAGTATTAAATATAAATTTCAAATAAATGATAATTGTTTAATACCAAGTGTAAGGTATATAGGTGTTTGAGTAATTATATAAAAATAATTATATAAACCGTAATTTAATATATTTTATCAAATTTATTTAAAAAGAATAAGAATAATGATTCTGTTTAAGGGAACGGGTGTGACCGTGGGGGTCTGAAGCGCGCCCGTGGTCGAGTCAGAAGGTTTCACAAGGGTCTGTCCATAGAGCACGACCGTGCTCGTACCCGGCACGACCGCGTCTAGGGTTGTTTTAGGTCAGAGTCTCGTTTCGTCGGTAAGCACGACCGGGCCTCTCTCGGGGCACGAGTGTGCTTGGCCAGGCACGACCGCGCTCATAGGTTAGCGCGACCCTGTCTCGTCAATTCCAGAAACAATTCTTCTAATTCTTGTAATACAACTGATTAGAAACTTAGGGTTTTCATTGAAGGAGTGTTTGCGAATCTAATTACACTATATAATTTGATTTATATCCTGTCTAACTTGTAGTTCGATTAAAACCATTTATTTTAAAAACTTAGATTCAAATCGGTTTAATCCCGTATTGTGGATTCAAATTAGGTTAGGGCTTTTGATTAACGTTGAGAGACGAATCGATTACGCTACGACTTACCTGTTTAGGTTGGGCAACAAGTGATGTCGGCTTCGAGGGAGAAGTCGCGGCTTCTGGTGATCGATTGACGAATAGAGGTGATGTTCCGATGAATTTAGGGTTTAGGGAAGTTTATATAGGTCGTGGGTAGGTATTAAGTTACTTAATTCGTTTGATTCTTGCCCCAATTACTCGATTTGATTTAAAAAGGGAAGTCGGTTTGAGATGCGCGAATTCGGACGTTTGGACGTGTAATCGGTCGAGTCTAAGTCTAGATACACCGAATAATAGGTCCTGTATATCGCGCGGTTTCTAAAACACGTCGCAAGTCTATTTTTGGTAAGGATTTGAATCGGTTTGACTTTTCAGAGGTCAAACTGTGTTCAAGGCGCGACCGTGCTTAATGATAAGCACGACCGTGGTCATTTGCCCAAGCGCGACCGTGCTTAAGACTAAGCACGACCGTGCTTGGTTAATTTTTGGTAATTGCAAGAATAGTCCTTGTAGTTGTGTAGTCTTAACATCGTTTGAGTTTTTGTCGTGTTTTTGTTTTGTACGGTAATGAAGGGTCGTTTTAGTTGTTTTTGTAATATAATAGACGCGTGTAAGTTTGTTATTTGCAAATGAAACAATAAATGTAATAATCGGAAAATCGGAGTTGTCTTTTATTGCATGACATAAAATAGATAGGAAACATGAAAATTGGAAATGTTACACTTGCTGATGAGAACCTTCACATACCTCTTGATGATGTGCGCATTGATGAGACAATGCACTTCGTTGAGAAACCAGTTGAGATTATGGATCGTGAGATAAAACAACTCAAGCGCAGCCGTATTCCTATTGTCAAGGTTCGTTGGGAATCTAAACGAGGACCCGAGTTTACTTGGGAACGAGAAGACCAAATGAAGCTCAAGTACCCACATCTCTTTGCTGAAGCAGTAGCCTCAACTAGTTGAATTTCGGGACGAAATTCCCTCAACATGGGGATACTGTAACCTTTCTAATTTTCATGTTTTCCTATTTATTTTATGTCGTGCAATAAAAGACGATTCCGATTCCAATTTTTGTTTCATATGCAATAACAAACATACACGCGTCAATTATATTACAAAAACAATTGAAACGACCCTTCAATGTCTTATAAACCTCGAGGACCAAACACGACTAAAACTCAAAGCAACATCAAGACATCAAAACTACAAGTACTAGTCTTGAAATTTCCAAAACCTACACAAGCACGGTCGTGCTTAGTCCTAAGCACGGTCGCGCTTGTGCCCACGACCACGGTCGTGCTTAACATTAAGCACTGTCGCGCTTAGAATACAGTTTGACTCTGCAAAGTCAAACCGACTCAAATCTAGTCCAAAAATAGATTGGAAACGCGTTTAGAAATCGCGAAACTTGTAAAAGAAGTTACTTAGTGAATTCAGCCTAAAACCCGACCAAATACACGTCCAATCGTTCGATTTCTCGCAAACTCTTACCAAACTTTCCTTTTTAAATCGAATCGGGTAATTATGACCAAATCAAACGAATCAAACCACATTAATAACTTTATACGACTCCTATAAACATCCCACAACTCTCAATTCGTCTAAAACATCGTCTCAAGTCCTCTGCCGATCGAAAAGAAGCCGAAATCCCATTCTCGTAGCCGTCTGCACTTGTTGACCGATCTAAACAGGTAAGTAGTAGTCCAACTTATTCGTTTCTCCATTCTAAACAAAAGCCCTAAATCAATTTGGTGGACTAATACACAATTAAACCGATTTGGATCTAAGTTTTGAAAATAAATAGTTTTAATCGAGCTACACAATAAACACGTTATAAACCCAATTAAATGGTGTGATTGGATTCGCCAACACTTGTTTAATGAAAACCCCATGAATCCAACAGCTTTTAATATAAGAACAATCGAAATTGCTTCTGGAATTGACCAGACACGGTCGCGCTGTCCTATGAGCGCGGTCGTGCCCGAGAGAGGCCCGGTCATGTTTGCCGAACAAACAAAGTCCTGACCTAGACAATCCTGGACGCGGTCGTGCTCTATGAACAGACCCTTTTGAAGCCTTCTGACTCGACCACGGGCGCGCTTCAGACCCCACGGTCACGCCCGATGACGAGCGCGGCCGTGCCCAACGCGAGCGCGGTCGTGTTTCCTTTAACAGAATCTTTATTTTTATTATTTTTAAATTAATTTGATAAAATATATTAAAATACAGTTATATAATTATTTTCTTAAACTGATTACTCAATACCCATATTCCTTACACTTGGTTCTAAACGAACATTATTTATTTAAATAAATATATATAATATTCTAAATAAACAAAATAGTTATTTATTTATTATTTCATTATTTTAAAACAAACCCTACACGTTTAAAACAGTAACAAATCCACTTCCGACATCGAATAACGCAAGTCAATAATACATAATCATATACATTTTTCATTAGGTCGAACCTAGCGATCTATAACACACCGCTGTATTCAATTTGCTTGTGCGATTTACACACTCCATAACATGTGAGTTTACATAGCCCCCTTTTCAACTATTTACATTTTTGGGGTGGAACATGCGTTCTATTTACATGTTTTCAATCATACACATATACAGTTCCATCCTATGCATGTATACAATTTTGCGCTTTGTGCTTGAGTACTAGGTGTGTAGACCAATTATTATGCTCTTCATGTACAATCATTAACTATTAGCCGACAGTGAATAGTGGTAGATCTATTGAGTCTGACAAACCCACCCAGGTAGGGTGACTATTACTGACAACACAAGTTTTGAGTGCAAGTTACAAAGGTTTGATTGTATAGGTCACACGATGGTTTCTCTCCATAATTGCCCTAATTGTCATGTTGTATTGAACTGTATGCACACAACACGTTTTTGCTATACTTTTTAGTTGACTCTGTTTTAACCATGTTTCAGGTACTAATGTTTGAAGCGATCAAGATATGCTACACATAGGATTTTTGGACTTAGCATTTAAAAATTTAATCAGTTATTTTATGTAATTTACATTTATGTTTTGTGGATTGGTTGTGTTTGATTGAACTTGTTTGATTGCAATGAAAACAATTATTAATTTATTTAAACTTTAGTAAACCATGAGCAATGAACAGTCTGCACGCTTCACGCCCCGACGTTTCCGCCGTCGGTTGGGGTGTGACACATATCAAAATAACGCAGCGGAAAATTTCATTCATTTACATAACATAACTTTGTTCTACATGCGGAAGCGTAAAACTTTGTCTAAAACATTCATTACATAACATAATCATAACATAACAGGATGCCAGTCTTCGTATCAGCCGGGTAACTCATCAAGCCGCCCAGCATCACCGTCCATCATCATAACCTTCCTTAACCTGAATGTGCATACTAAAAAGGTCAGCTACGCTGGTGAGTTCTAGCTTTTCATAAAACGTTAACTTCAAATATTTGCCAAAATCATAACATTTAACTTCATTAATAAAAGCGTACGTATAAAACATGCAATAACATAACATAACATCATAAACATAAGTCAACGAACATATCGAATCTGCGCCTTCTCGTAACCATCAATTCCCAAACTTCCAGCACGATACCCCAAAGGGTAGTCGTACCTAACTTCCAGCACGATACCCCGAAGAGTAGTCGTACCTAACCTCAAGCACGATTACCCCGTAAGGTAAGTCATACCTACTTCCAGGATCACGGTAATCCCCATGGTGACCGTCATCACCCCAGTTGCACGACAGTTGGCCAGCCACAAAGACCCCTAAAAGGTAAAGGCCCATAACATACTTCCAATACCCATAACCTTCATTCCCTAAGGAATAATGGCAGATTCGTTCGTTTGTGACTTTCGTAAACATTCACTTCTTTTACTACAAAACTTCAGTTAAAGCATTCGTACGTTTTATTAAAAATCATTCATTCATTCGTAAACTTCTTTTGGCAAAATATTTCATAAACACTTCCTTCATAACCTTTTCCTTCCAAAACATCGTTCATAAACATCGTTTCATAAAACATCACGTACCTCATTCAAAACATCATTTTATAAAACAGTCACATCGTTACGTATGCACACCAGCCCCAAAACATTTATCTAAAACATTTAAATAAGGGCTTCTAGAACTCACCTGATAAGCTAATCTGGGTTGTCCTAAACAAAGGTCCAACAACGTCACTTCCGATCTGAATTGATTAGTTAAATACACATCAGACCTAATCCCGACTCTAACGGTTTACTCGTTCTGTTATAGGTGAATACACTGACTTCACTTAACTGGCTATTTATCCCCATAGTCCTGATGTAGACCCATCGAAACTACTTAGTTTCGACAGGTGCAGGCCTATCGAAACTACCTAGTTTCGACAGGTGCAGGCCTATCGAAACTACCTAGTTTCGACAGGTGCAGGCCTATCAAAACTACTAGTTTCGACATGCGCAGAACTCAGCCTTCTTCCCCACGAAAACCCTAACTTTCGCATGCAGGTCCGACCTCATCAAGGTCTGAACTTTTTGCATTCAAAACGTGTATTTTCCCCTCGTGATTCCAGATTTATAACCCTTTTCTCATTTGGTTTATAAAAACTCGTCCTTTAAACGAAAATACCCAAAAACCCAAAAACGATCAAAAACTCAGATTTGGTCCGGGTCGTTACCTGTTTCGAGATTCTGATTCGGAGGTCTTGCTTACGAGCTCAGTAGCAACAAGCTCCTTCAATCTCGGGTCGATCCTTCACTTTCTCTCTCTACGGTTTCTCTCTCTAGATTCTTGCAAATGAGAGAAATGATGTGTGTGTTGGTTATTTAAAGGGAGGAGACTCCTTCCTTCAAGTTCGCCGGCCCAACCGGCCCGACCCGTTACGCCTCGTCCATTTATTCCGTTCGTCCCGGGTCAACCCGTTATTTTTAATACTTGTTTTATTTTCGGGATGTTACAAATGTACCCCCCTTACGACAGGTTTCGTCCCCGAAACCTATCATAAGTCAAACAGTTGAGGGTACGACTCCCTCATATCCGTCTCTGTTTCCCAAGTGGCTTCTGATCCCTTTCGATGCTTCCATTGAACTTTAACCAATTGAATAACCTTATTACGTAAACGCTTCTCCTTCCTGTCTAGGATGGCCACTGGTTCTTCGATGTAGTTAAGGCTGTTGTCGACCTCGATGTCAGTAAGTGGTACATGAGCCGATTCATCCGCCAAACACTTTCGCAAGTGTGATACATGGAAGGTAGGATGAATCCCACTTAACTCATCAGGCAACTCCAGCCGATAAGCGACTTCACCAACCCGTGCCATTATCCTGAATGGTCCGATAAACCTCGGACTTAACTTTCCTCTCTTTCTGAATTGTATGATTCTCTTCCAAGGAGACACTTTCCACATTACTCTGTCCTCAACATCAAACTCAATAGGCCTTCGTCGTTTATCCGCGTAGGATTTCTGACGATTTTGGGCGGCCTTCATTCGTGCTTTGATCTGATCAAACCTTTCCGATGTTTCTTTAACGACTTCGAGACTTCCTAATTCCTTCTGTCCAATCTCACCCCAACAAACCGGGGTCCTGCATCTTCTCCCATACAACATTTCATAAGGCGGCATGCCTATCGTCGTGTGATGACTTTTGTTGTAGGAGAATTCGGCTAACGGCAGATGACTGTCCCAACTGCCACCGAAGTCGATAATACAAGCGCGGAGCATATCCTCCAGTGTCTGAATGGTCCTTTCAGACTGACCATCCGTTTGCGGGTGGTATGCCGTGCTGATATTAAGTCTCGTACCCATCGCTTCGTGAAATCTTTTCCAGAACCTCGATGTGAATCGTGTGTCCCGGTCAGATACAATTGTTAAAGGCATCCCATGCCGCACCACTACTTCGTTAATAAATACTTTCGCTAACCTTTCCGACGAGAACGTCTCGCGAATAGATAGAAAATGAGCACTCTTCGTTAAACGGTCCACAATTACCCAGATGGCGTCATGACCTTTAGCTGTGTGTGGTAGCTTGGTTATGAAGTCCATAGTAATGTGTTCCCATTTCCATTCTGGTATGTCGAGTGGTTGAATCTTCCCATACGGTTTCTGGTGTTCGGCTTTAACTTGCGAGCAAGTCAAACACTTGCTTACGTATTTCGTCACTTCGTGTTTCATCCCAGGCCACCAGTATTCCTTCCTCAGATCTTGGTACATTTTGTTGGTACCCGGATGGATAGAGTAACGAGACTTATGAGCCTCATCCAAGATTTTGGCTCTAAACTCACCACCCATAGGTATCCATATCCGGCCAAAACATGTCCTAACACCAAGGGTGTTATATTCCAACTTGTCCTATTGGCCAACCATCCTTTCCTTCCTTATGTTTTCCTCTTTAAGCGCCTCGTCTTGAGCCTTTTCAATTTCCTTCATCACATCTGACGTTACCACCAATTGGCAAGCTTTCACTCTAATAGGAGCAGGCACATCCTTTCGGCTTAGAGCGTCAGCCACCACGTTTGCCTTTCCAGGATGGTATATGATTTCACAGTCATAGTCTTTCAAAAGTTCCAGCCATCGTCTCTGCCTCATATTCAGTTCCTTTTGTTCGAAGAAGTACTTCAAACTTTTGTGGTCGGAGTAAATAGTAAACTTTACCCCGTAAAGGTAGTGCCTCCAGATTTTTTAATGCAAACACAACAGCAGCAAGTTCCAAATCATGAGTTGGATAATTGACTTCGTGAACTTTCAACTGTCGTGACGCATATGCGATCACTCTTCCACGTTGCATCAACACGCACCCCAAACCCTGACCCGAAGCGTCAGAGTATACCACCAGGTCTTCATTGCCCTCGGGAAGGGCCAAGACTGGAGCTTGAGTTAGCTTCTTCTTCAATTCATTAAATGCTTCTTCCTGGGTCGAACCCCATTCGTACTTTACCTCCTTCCGTGTTAACTTTGTCAATGGCGAAGCTATTTTTAAGAAATCCTGAATGAATCTCCAATAGTAGCCTGCCAATCCCAAGAAGCTGCGGATCTCAGTTGGCGTCTTAGGAATATCCCAATCTCTTAGTGTCTCTATCTTTGCCGGGTCAACCATAATTCCATTCGGGTTAATGACGTGACGTAGGAATTGGACTTCCCTAAGCCAGAACGCTCATTTGGAGAACTTAGCATACAACTTCTCCTTCATTAGAGCTTCCAATACTTCCTTCAAGTGACATGCATGATCACCCTCATTCTTGGAGTAGACGAGGATATCGTCGATGAACACGATTACCGATCGATCCAGCTGTAACATTTCCAATTTTCATGTTTCCTATCTATTTTATGTCATGCAATAAAAGACAACTCCGATTTTCCGATTATTACATTTATTGTTTCATTTGCAAATAACAAACTTACACGCGTCTATTGTATTACAAAAACAACTAAAGCGACTCTTCATTATCGTACAAAACAAAAACACGACAAAAACTCAAACGATGTTAAGACTACACAACTACAAGGACTATTCTTGCAATTACCAAAAATTAACCAAGCACGGTCGTGCTTAGTCTTAAGCACGGTCGCGCTTGGGCAAGCGACCACGGTCGTGCTTATCATTAAGCACGGTCGCGCCTCCTATACAGTTTAACTTCTGAAAAGTCAAACCGACTCAAATCTTGTCCAAAAATTGATTTGCAATGCGTTTTAGAAACCGCAAGACTTATAGAGGAAGTTATTCGACCGATTAAGCCTTAAACACGACCAAATACACGCGAATTCGCACGATTTCAACCCAAACGACCAAACCTTCTTTTTTTAAATCAAATCTTGCAATTAGGGTAAGAAATCAAACGAATTAAAGAGCCCAATACCTACCCACGATGTATATAAGCATCCTTAAACCCTAATTCCATCAGTCCATCATTCCTATTCGTCTGTCGATCAAAAGAAGCCGCGAAGTATCCCTCGAAGCCGACATCACTTGTTGCCCAACCTAAACAGGTAAGTCGTAGCGTAATCGATTCGTCTCTCAACGTTAATCAAAAGCCCTAACCTAATTTGAATCCACAATACGGGATTAAACCGATTTGAATCTAAGTTTTTGAAAATAAATGGTTTTAATCGAACTACAAGTTAGACAAGATATAAATCAAATTATATAGTCTAATTAGATTCGCAAACACTCCTTCAATGAAAACCCTAAGTTTCTAATCAGTTGTATTACAAGAATTAGAAGAATTGTTTCTGGAATTGACGAGACACGGTCGCGCTAACCTATGAGCGCGGTCGTGCCTGGCCAAGCACAGTCGTGCCCCGAGAGAGGCCCGGTCGTGCTTACCGACTAAATGAGACTCTGACCTAAAACAAACCTAGACGCGGTCGTGCCGGATACGAGCACGGTCGTGCTCTATGGACAGACCCTTGTGAAACCTTCTGACTCGACCACGGGCGCGCTTCAGACCCCCACGGTCACGCCCGTTGACGAGCGCGGTCGTGCCTTGCACGAGCACGGTCGTGCTCCCTTAAACAGAATTATTATTCTTATTCTTTTTAAATAAATTTGATAAAATATATTAAATTACGGTTTATATAATTATTTTTATATAATTACTCAAACACCGATATACCTTACACTTGGTATTAAACAATTTACTTGAAATTTATATTTAATACGACTATTTAATAATATTCTAAATAAATAATAAACAAAATAGTTATTATTTTATCTAAACAAACCTTAAACTTAATCCACTTTCAACACCGAATAAACGCAACTCATTAATACATATTATTACATTTATTCATTAGGTCGTTCTTAGCGATCTACAACACACCGCTGTTTTCCATTTGCTTGCGCAAACTACACTCAGCATAACACGTGAGTTTACATAGCCCCTTTTCAACTATTTACAACTTTTGGGGTGGAACATGCGTTCTATTACTATGATTTCAATTATACACGAATACAGTTTCCATCCTACATACATGTATGCAATTCTGTGCTTTATGCTTGAGTGCTAGGTGTGTAGACTATATACGCTATTCACAATCATTAACTATTAGCCGACAGTATACAGTGATAGTACTATTGAGTCTGACAAACCCACCCAGGTAGGGTGACTGTTGCTGACAACACGATTTGATTTCAGTTACAAAGGTTTGATTGAATACACAGGTCACACGATGGTTTCTCTCCATAAATGCCTTTATTGACATATTTTGTATGAACTGTATGCACACATCACGTTTTTGCTATCACACAACAAAACCTATGTTTTCTCACCAACTCTTTGTAGTTGACCCTCTCGTTTTAACCATGTTTCAGGTACTAATATTTGAAGTGATCAAGATATGCTACACATAGGATTTGGACCTAGTTTTAATTAAACCAGTTTATTTGATGTAATTTTATTCTTGTTTCATTGGATTGATTGTGTTTGTTTGAAGTTATTCAATTGCAATGAAAACAATTAATAATTATTTAAACTTTAGCATGCCATGAGCAATGAACAGTCTGCACGCTTCACGCCCCGATGTTTCCGCCATCGGTTGGGGTGTGACAGAGTGGTATCAGAGCCTTGGTTATAGGGAATTAGGTTATTAGACACATGACCTAGACTATAACTTTAGGATACCCATTTATATCATGCTTCATGATTTATGTGCTACATGCTATGTGCTACATGCTATATGATATATGTTAAATGTTTTACATGTATATATAAATAATAAATTTAAAATATCCCTACCCATATCCTAAGCCACATATCCTTCTTGCCTGCTTCCATGTCATCATCAACATAGCTTGAGGAACATCATAGACTTTAGTCTATAAAATATTTTTTTTTACACTCGTTAAGGTTTTTAGACTTTGACTAATTATTAAAAGACACGTGCAATCTGGAAGGGTGACACCTGTATTCTGGGTTTTCTGTCTAGGAAAGTATTTCATATAAATCCCAATCAACCGAGGGATCCGTATGCTTTCCTGGGAATTCCTGGGATGAGTGTTTACTTATAGGCTAAAGCACGTCTCCTTGATAATTATATGAGTTTAAATTAATCTTAATATGTCATAGTACTCGAGTGATTATGTCACTACTGGAGTACAATCCGAACTATGAATTACCTATATTTACTTATCTTCCTGTTTAATCCAAGAAATTCTCACAACTCTTATTGTGTCTAAATCTGTAGAATGCCTCCCCGTCGTGACAACAGCAACAACAGCAATAACACTGACCTGGCTGCTCTACTCACACAGCTAGTAAATCAACTTACCCAAGCCAACAACAACACTAATGGCCATGCTAGTGGGAGTGCTAACACTGGAGGTGGTGGTGGTGCCAACCCGCCACAATGCACCTTCAAACACTTCAACTCCTGCAATCCCCTCAAGTTCTATGGTAACGAAGGAGCCACGGGACTCCTTCAATGGTTCGAAAGCATTGAGAGCACTTTCCTCAATAGCGACTGTCCCGACAACCTCCGTGTTCGTCATGCTACTAGTGTCTTCAAAAAAAGGGCACTTACTTGGTGGAATGGTGAGAAAAGGACTAGGGGAGTGGATGTAGCAATGGCACTGCCATGGGATGAGTTGAAGAGGATCATGACTGAGGAATTCTGTCCTCGAAATGAGATGAAGAAGCTGGAAGCGGAATTTTGGGATCTTGCTCAAGATAGTGGTGAAAGCTTAGCATACACCACCCGTTTCCACGAGCTGAGTCTACTTGTGCCACACATGGTTACACCTCTGTCGAGGTGTATTGAGAAGTACATCGGTGGTCTACCTAGACAAATTCAAGATACTGTGGTAGGAGGAAATCCTGCTACTCTGGATGATGCTATCCGCTTGTCAGCCACACTTACTGACAACCATGTTAAAGCGGGTACACTTACAAGAAAGGGTGCCAAGAAACTTTCTGACACAATAACACCTCCCGCTCATGTCAAAGAAGTCCAAACTGGACCATACCGCAACACTAGGAAGAGAAAGGTCAAAAACTGTGCCGTAATCACTCCAGCTGCTCCAGTGAATCAAGTTGCACCCATGGCTCAAAACCCAGCAAAGAAACCCTATGGCGGCATTCACCCACTTTGCAACACCTGCAACTACCATCATCCTTCAAACATACCTTGTCGCCTTTGCAGCCACTGCGGGAAACATGGCCACACAGCCAATGTCTGTCGAGCTAAGGCACTTGTCAACCCAACCAATCAACCAGCAGCTAACCCAGCGGTCCCAGCCATTGCAAATGGGCGTGCATGCTTCGAATGTGGTGACCCGAATCACTTTTGTAACCAGTGCCCAAGGCTGGTCAATGCTAATCAAGGAGGAGCTCGTGGGCGTGCTTTCAACATCAACGCCAATGAAGCTCAGGCCAACACTGATGTGGTTAACGGTACGTTTCTTATGAATGATCGTTATGCTTCCATATTATTTGATACCGGGGCCGATAAAAGTTTTGTGTCACTAGACTTCGAACCTTTACTTGCAAAAACCCGGTCTACACTAGAGAAAACCTTTACCGTCGAGGTAGCCGATGGTAACACCGTTACAATTGACACCATCATCTATGATTGTTCCCTAGAGTTAAATAATCACACTTTTACAATCAACCTCATACCAATGCCATTAGGAAGTTTTGACGTCATCATAGGTATGGATTGGCTATCAAAGCACCATGCCGAAGTCATGTGCTTTGAAAAATGCATCCGTATACCACTCCCATCCGGTGAAACGTTGAAGGTCTTTGGTGAGAAACCTTGCAAAGGACTCAAACTAATGTCATGCATCACCGTTCAAAAGTACATACGAAAGAAGTGCATGGTCTTTCTGGCTCATGTTATCCTGAAAGAAGACAAGAAGATGAGTGTACAAGACATCCCCATCGTTCGAGATTTTCCCGAAGTCTTTCCCGATGACTTGCCCGGTCTTCCACCCGTTCGGCAAGTAGAATTTCGCATCGATCTTGTACCTGGAGCAAACCCCGTGGCTAAAGCTCCATACCGGCTTGCACCTTCCGAGATGCAAGAACTCGCAAGCCAACTTCAAGAACTCGCCGACAAAGGGTTCATACGGCCTAGTCATTCACCGTGGGGTGCACCAGTCTTATTTTTTAAAAAGAAGGATGGTTCATTCTGCATGTGTATTGACTATCGAGAACTCAACAAGCTTACCATCAAAAACCGTTACCCTTTACCTAGGATTGACGATCTTTTCGATCAACTCCAAGGTTCTACCTACTTCTCGAAGATGGATCTTCGATCTGGCTATCACCAACTCCGTGTGCAAGAGGAGGACATTCCAAAGACTGCTTTCCGAACGAGATATGGCTACTATGAGTTCATGGTTATGCCTTTTGGGCTTACCAATGCACCTGCTGTGTTCATGGACCTCATGAATCGCATGTGCAAACCATACCTCGATAAATTTGTTATTGTGTTCATCGATGACATCTTGATCTACTCAAAGACTAAGGAGGATCATGAACAACACCTTAGGTTGATTTTGGATCTCTTGAAAACCGAACAGCTATACGCCAAGTTCTCCAAGTGTGATTTTTGGCTAAAGGAAGTACAAATTCTGGGTCACGTCGTCAATGAAAAGGGAATTCATGTTGACCCCGCCAAAATTGAAGCTGTTAAGAATTGGAAAGCTCCTAAAAACCCTACCGAAGTTCGTTCGTTTTTTGGTTTAGCGGGTTATTACCGAAGGTTCATTTCTAACTTCTCCAAGATCGCTATTCCCCTCACTGCCTTAACCCAAAAAGGTAAACCTTATGAGTGGGGACCGAAACAAGAAGAAGCCTTTCAAATTCTCAAGCAAAAGTTGTGCAATACTCCTATCCTCACCCTTCCTGAAGGTGAAGATGATCTAGTTGTTTACTGTGATGCTTCAAACCAAGGTCTTGGTTGCGTTCCTATTCAACGAGGCAAAGTGATCGCTTATGCATCAAGACAACTCAAAATCCATGAGAAGAATTATACGACGCACGATCTCGAGTTGGGTGCTGTCGTATTTGCATTGAAGATTTGGAGACATTATCTCTATGGCACGAAATGTGTGGTGTTCACCGACCACAAAAGCCTCCAACATATCTTCAACCAAAAAGACCTCAACATGAGGCAGCGACGTTGGGTTGAACTCCTCAACGATTACGATTGCGAGATTCGTTATCATCCCGGCAAGGCTAATGTTGTAGCCGATGCGCTAAGCCGCAAGGAACATGTCATGCTTCAAAGTGTCAAGATCCATTCCGATATTCAAGTTCGTATTCTAGCAGCTCAACATGTCTCGGTTACCGAGGGCAATATGTATGAGGAAATGTCTTGTGGTGCTGAATTCCAATTGGAGACAAAAACCAATGGCCTGCTTTATTTTCTAGATCGTATTTGGGTTCCCGATCGTGACGATCTCCGAGCGTTCATCATGACCGAGGCACACAAGTCTCGATATTCTATTCATCCCGGTGCGGATAAAATGTACCAAAATCTTCGTCCACACTATTGGTGGCCTGGTATGAAGAAAGACATTGCTTTGTTCGTAGCAAAATGTCTCACTTGTTCCAAAGTCAAGGCTGAGCATCAACGTCCTTCCGGTTTACTTGAACAACCGGAAATCCCCGTGTGGAAATGGGAGAATCTGGCTATGGATTTCATTACTAAACTCCCTCGCACTTCGAGCGGTTATGACAGCATTTGGGTGATCATTGACCGTCTCACTAAGTCCGCACACATCTTGCCTATCCGTGAAGACTATAAGGTTGAGAAGTTGGCCCGTATTTACATTGACGAGATTGTGAGTCGTCACGGTGTTCCTTTGAACATAATCTCCGATAGAGATGCACGTTTCACTTCCCGGTTTTGGCAATCTCTTCAAAAAGCACTTGGTACACGACTGGATCTGAGCACGGCCTACCATCCCCAAACTGATGGTCAGACCGAGCGAACAATCCAAACTCTTGAAGACATGCTGAGAGCCTGTGTCATCGACTTTGGTGGCAATTGGGATTCACATTTGACACTTATCGAATTCTCCTACAACAATAGTTACCACACCAGCATCAACATGGCTCCGTTTGAAGCTCTCTACGGTCGTAAGTGTCGTTCTCCCATCTGTTGGAACGAGATTGGTGAAGCACAAATCACCGGTCCCGAGTTAATTCAAGAAACATCCGACAAGATTTTTCAAATCCGTGATAACATTCGAGTAGCGAGGAGTCGGCAAAAGAGCTATGCCGACAAACGACGCAAACCCTTGGAATTTCAAGTTGGTGATCTGGTACTTCTAAAGGTGTCTCCTTGGAAGGGAGTGATCCGTTTTGGGAAGAAAGGCAAGCTAGCACCTCGCTATGTGGGTCCATTCAAGATCCTTGAAAGGATTAGGAAAGTGGCTTACAAACTCGAGTTACCTCCATCACTTGGCAACGTACATCCTACATTTCACGTATCCAACCTCAAGAAGTGTCTTGCTGATGAGAACCTTCATATACCTCTTGATGATGTGCGCATTGATGAGACGATGCACTTCGTTGAGAAACTAGTCGAGATAATGGACCGTGAGATAAAACAACTCAAGCGCAGCCGTATTCCTATTGTCAATGTTCGTTGGGAATCTAAACGAGGACCCGAATTTACTTGGGAACGAGAAGACCAAATGAAGCTCAAGTACCCACATCTCTTCACGGAAGCAGTAGCCTCATCTAGTTGAATTTCGGGACGAAATTCCCTGAACATGGGGATACTGTAACATTTCCAATTTTCATGTTTCCTATCTATTTTATGTCATGCAATAAAAGACAACTCCGATTTTCCGATTATTACATTTATTGTTTCATTTGCAAATAACAAACTTACACGCGTCTATTGTATTACAAAAACAACTAAAGCGACTCTTCCTTATCGTACAAAACAAAAACACGACAAAAACTCAAACAATGTTAAGACTACACAACTACAAGGACTATTCTTGCAATTACCAAAAATTAACCAAGCACGGTCGTGCTTAGTCTTAAGCACGGTCGCGCTTGGGCAAGCGACCACGGTCGTGCTTATCATTAAGCACGGTCGCGCCTCCTATACAGTTTGACTTCTGAAAAGTCAAACCGACTCAAATCTTGTCCAAAAATAGATTTGCAATGCGTTTTAGAAACCGCAAGACTTATAGAGGAAGTTATTCGACCGATTAAGCCTTAAACACGACCAAATACACGCGAATTCGCACGATTTCAACCCAAACGACCAAACCTTCTTTTTTTAAATCAAATCTTGCAATTAGGGTAAGAAATCAAACGAATTAAAGAGCCCAATACCTACCCACGATGTATATAAGCATCCTTAAACCCTAATTCCATCAGTGCATCATTCCTATTCGTCTGTCGATCAAAAGAAGCCGCGAAGTATCCCTCGAAGCCGACATCACTTGTTGCCCAACCTAAACAGGTAAGTCGTAGCGTAATCGATTCGTCTCTCAACGTTAATCAAAAGCCCTAACCTAATTTGAATCCACAATACGGGATTAAACCGATTTGAATCTAAGTTTTTGAAAATAAATGGTTTTAATCGAACTACAAGTTAGACAAGATATAAATCAAATTATATAGTGTAATTAGATTCGCAAACACTCCTTCAATGAAAACCCTAAGTTTCTAATCAGTTGTATTACAAGAATTAGAAGAATTGTTTCTGGAATTGACGAGACACGGTCGCGCTAACCTATGAGCGCGGTCGTGCCTGGCCAAGCACAGTCGTGCCCCGAGAGAGGCCCGGTCGTGCTTACCGACTAAACGAGACTCTGACCTAAAACAAACCTAGACGCGGTCGTGCCGGATACGAGCACGGTCGTGCTCTATGGACAGACCCTTGTGAAACCTTCTGACTCGACCACGGGCGCGCTTCAGACCCCCACGGTCACGCCCGTTGACGAGCGCGGTCGTGCCTTGCACGAGCACGGTCGTGCTCCCTTAAACAGAATTATTATTCTTATTCTTTTTAAATAAATTTGATAAAATATATTAAATTACGGTTTATATAATTATTTTTATATAATTACTCAAACACCGATATACCTTACACTTGGTATTAAACAATTTATTTGAAATTTATATTTAATACGACTATTTAATAATATTCTAAATAAATAATAAACAAAATAGTTATTATTTTATCTAAACAAACCTTAAACTTAATCCACTTTCAACACCGAATAAACGCAACTCATTAATACATATTATTACATTTATTCATTAGGTCGTTCTTAGCGATCTACAACACACCGCTGTTTTCCATTTGCTTGCGCAAACTACACTCTGCATAACACGTGAGTTTACATAGCCCCTTTTCAACTATTTACAACTTTTGGGGTGGAACATGCGTTCTATTACTATGATTTCAATTATACACGAATACAGTTTCCATCCTACATACATGTATGCAATTCTGTGCTTTATGCTTGAGTGCTAGGTGTGTAGACTATATACGCTATTCACAATCATTAACTATTAACCGACAGTATACAGTGATAGTACTATTGAGTCTGACAAACCCACCCAGGTAGGGTGACTGTTGCTGACAACACGATTTGATTTCAGTTACAAAGGTTTGATTGAATACACAGGTCACACGATGGTTTCTCTCCATAAATGCCTTTATTGACATATTTTGTATGAACTGTATGCACACATCACGTTTTTGCTATCACACAACAAAACCTATGTTTTCTCACCAACTCTTTGTAGTTGACCCTCTCGTTTTAACCATGTTTCAGGTACTAATATTTGAAGTGATCAAGATATGCTACACATAGGATTTGGACCTAGTTTTAATTAAACCAGTTTATTTGATGTAATTTTATTCTTGTTTCAGTGGATTGATTGTGTTTGTTTGAAGTTATTCAATTGCAATGAAAACAATTAATAATTATTTAAACTTTAGCATGCCATGAGCAATGAACAGTCTGCACGCTTCACGCCCCGATGTTTCCGCCATCGGTTGGGGTGTGACACCAGCATCGGTCGACAGACCCTATTCATCAAATCCATGAATGTTGCGGGGGCGTTCGTTAATCCGAAGGACATTACGCGGAACTCGAAATGTCCATAACACGTGCGAAACGTGGTTTTTGGTATGTCTGCTTCCCTCACCTTCAACTGATGGCACCGGACCGAAGGTCGATTTTTGAGAACCAGCTTGCGCCCTGTAACTGATCGAACAGGTCGTCGATCCTTGGTAATGGGTACTTGTTCTTCACCGTACGTTTGTTCAACTCACGATAATCAATACACATCCTCATCGAACCATCCTTCTTCTTCACAAACAACACCGGAGCACCCCAAGGCGAGATGCTCGGTTGGATAAATCCTTTCTCAAGTAATTCGTCTAATTGTGCCATTAGCTCTTTCATCTCCACTGGTGCTAGTCTATATGGAGCCTTAGCCACGGGCTGGGCATCTGGTACTAAGTCGATTCGGAACTCAATCTCTCTGTCAGGTGGTATCCCAAGAAACTCCTCTAGAAACACCTCCGGGTACTCGCGTACCACGGGTACTTCGTCCAGTTCTTTCACTTCCTTACACTTGTCAATTACGTACACCAGATAAGCCTCGCATCCGCGCCTCAGGTACTTTGTTGCCTTAATCATCGAGATGACGTTAGGCATCGGGGCGTCGCGATCCCTAAGTATTTCAACTTCGCCACCATCCGGAGCCTTGAGTCTGATTATCTTTCGTTTGCATATAATCTGAGCCTCGTTGGCAGTTAGCCAATCCATACCTAACACGACATCAAACCCTCCCAAAACCATAACGAACAATCTGACGGGGAATCTATGGCCTTCTATCTTTATCGTGGAATTGTCAACTACTTCGGTTACTCTTGCAGTTCTACCCTCAGCGATTTCTACATTAAACGACCTTTCTAGTTTACTCACTGAGTATTTCACCCGTTTACAAAAAGTGGCAGATATAAAACTTTTACCAGCACCCGAATCAAATAACACAGATACAAAAGTGTTGTCGAGGATGAACGTACCTGACGCCACATCGGGGTCCACACTGGCCTGTACTTGCGTCAGCGCGTACGCACGAGTCTTTGCTTGGGGCCTTTCTTCCTTCCTTTCCGGGCCCTTATCGCTTCCAGCTTCGCCCATCCTTGGCTTAGTGCATTCTCGTCTCAGGTGGCCACTCTCCCCACAGTTAAAGCACTTGAAGCCTTGCGGGCATTCACGGGAGTAGTGTCCGGTCTTACCGCACTTAAAGCATAGATTTGATCCCGCTCGGCATTCACCTGCATGCCTTGCCCCACATTTTCCACAGACAGCCGTCTCGCTTACCCTGTCCTGTTTGTCCCGAGCCCCAAACAACTTCCCACCCGATCGCTTAGCGGGAAAACTCAGCTTCTTCTTAGGCTCTTCAATGGCAACGACATTCAGCGCCAGATCATCAAATACCACGCCGCTCAGTTCTACTACCAAATCATAAGTAGTAGGGGCGTTGGCCTTAACATAGGTGCGGACCTTGTCCGGCAACCCTCGAATGTAACAGGCGATCTTTCTCTCTTCAGTTGTGACAAGATGTGGCACCAGACGTGCCAGTTCATTGAACCGAGTCGTGTACTGCCGGTGCGTCATGCTCCCGGCCTTCAACCCCAAAAATTCCCTCTCTACCTTCTCAATCTCGTTCCTTGGACAGAAGTTCTTGATTACTAGAGTTTTCAAGTCGTCCCACATCATCGAGTCAACCACCTCATTCCCCTTAGCCTGGCGTACACCTTCCCACCAGTGAGATGCTTCCTCCCTCAAGGAGTTAGCAGCAAATTTCACAACCTGATTCGCTCGACATTCGCTCAGACGAATGGCGGCCTCCATACGGATTACCCAGTCAAAAGTAGCCACCGCGTCTTTCTTTCCAGTCAAAACCGGCGGGTCACATGCCTTAAAGGACTTATAGTCGCAACCACGGTTAAGCGGTGCGTTAACTGCCTCAGTGTTCGGGGTATCAGTTGTCGGTTTAGACCCGCCCTCCTCATTAGCCTTCTTTAGTGCTTCTGCCAAAAGTCCGGGCAAGGAAGCCTTCATTAATTCCGTGAACTCGCGTGCCAGAGCCGCTCTTACTTCCGGTTCAAAAGTGAATTGTTGTTCTTCGACATGAGTCGGCTCAGTCCCGTGCACACTATTTTCTGGCTCACTGTGAACACTTCCTTCTTCACTGTGCTCTTGGCGCGCAGGGGTTCTACCTCGGCCACCACCACGCCTTCCATTTCCTCTCCTCGCCATTTCGTTCTATAAGACAAGAAAATCCAATGTCATCACGCTAGTTAACAAATAGAATTCAACAAGCATTGTAAGATGTTAATATACACTGGCCATCTGCAATTAACCATTACACTACCTTTTGATTTCCATTTGACCACCTTTATGATTTCATCAAAACACATGTCCGAATCTATTACTTTCTAAGGCATACTACATAAACATACTCTACTTTTCATACCTAATGTTGTGGCTCGAGTTACCCGTACTGGCATCCGCTTTCGGTCCCATTCTCAGTTTAAGTTCAGACACTGGGAGTGTCCAAATCTCTCAAACTATTTCTCTGATACCAACTTGTAAGGCCCCAAACCCGGGAGGCCTCACGCATTGGATTTACTCATTCACAAACAGTTCTTAAACCATCATATCAAAATAACGCAGCGGAAAATTTCATTCATTTACATAACATAACTTTGTTCTACATGCGGAAGCGTAAAACTTTGTCTAAAACATTCATTACATAACATAATCATAACATAACGGGATGCCAGTCTTCGTATCAGCCGGGTAACTCATCAAGCCGCCCAGCATCACCGTCCATCATCATAACCATCCTTAACCTGAATGTGCATACTAAAAAGGTCAGCTACGCTGGTGAGTTCTAGCTTTTCATAAAATGTTAACTTCAAATATTTGCCAAAATCATAACATTTAACTTCATTAATAAAAGCATACGTATAAAACATGCAATAACATAACATAACATCATAAACATAAGTCAACGAACATATCGAATCTGCGCCTTCTCGTAACCATCAATTCCCAAACTTCCAGCACGATACCCCGAAGGGTAGTCGTACCTAACTTCCAGCACGATACCCCGAAGAGTAGTCGTACCTAACCTCCAACACGATTACCCCGTAAGGTAAATCGTACCTACTTCCAGGATCACGGTAATCCCCATGGTGACCGTCATCACCCCAGTTGCACAACAGTTGGCCAGCCACAAAGGCCCCTAAAAGGTAAAGGCCCATAACATACTTCCCATACCCATAACCTTCATTCCCTAAGGAATAATGGCAGATTCGTTCGTTTGTGACTTTCATAAACATTCACTTCTTTTACTACAAAACTTCAGTTAAAACATTCGTACATTTTATTAAAAATCATTCATTCATTTGTAAACACTTCGTAAACTTCTTTTGGCAAAATATTTCATAAACACTTCATTCATAACCTTTTCCTTCCAAAACATCGTTCATAAACATCGTTTCATAAAACATCACGTACCTCATTCAAAACATCATTTTATAAAACAGTCACATCGTTACGTATGCACACCAGCCCCAAAACATTTATCTAAAACATTTAAATAAGGGCTTCTAGAACTCACCTGATAAGCTAATCCGGGTTGTCTTAAACAAAGGTCCACCAACGTCACTTCCGATCTGAATTGATTAGTTAAATACACATCAGACCTAATCCCGACTCTAACGGTTTACTCGTTCTGTTATAGGTTAATGCACTGACTTCACTTAACCAGCTATTTATCCCCATAGTCCTGATGCAGACCCATCGAAACTACTTAGTTTTGACAGGTGCAGGCCTATCGAAACTACCTAGTTTCGACAGGTGCAGGCCTATCGAAACTACCTAGTTTCGACAGGTTCAGGCCTATCGAAACTACCTAGTTTCGACAGGTGCAGGCCTATCGAAACTACTAGTTTCGACATGCGTAGAACTCAGCCTTCTTCCCCACGAAAACCCTAACTTTCGCATGCAGATCCGACCTCATCAAGGTCTGAACTTTTTGCATTCAAAATGTGTATTTTCCCCTCGTGATTCCAGATTTATACCCCTTTTCTCATTTGGTTTATAAAAACTCGTCCTTTATACGAAAATACCCGAAAACCCAAAAACGAACAAAAACTCATATTTGGTCCGGGTCGTTACCTGTTTCGAGATTCTGATTCGGAGTTCTTGCTCACGAGCTCAGTAGCAACAAGCTCCTTCAATCTCGGGTCGATCCTTCACTTTCTCTCTCTACGGTTTCTCTCTCTAGATTCTTGCAAATGAGAGAAATGGTGTGTGTGTTGGCTATTTAAAGGGAGGAGACTCCTTCCTTCAAGTTCGCCGGCCCAACCGGCCCTGCCCGTTACGCCTCGTCCATTTATTCCCTTCGTCCCGGGTCAACCCGTTATTTTTAATACTTGTTTTATTTTCGGGATGTTACACAATTACCATTCTTTGCCAATCGAAAAAAGCGGCGGAACATCAAAACGAAAGGCTCATGACCTAAAGCACGACAAACTAATTCAAATGGAGAACCCTAGCTACTCCGACAGGTGCAAATTGCCCAAGCCTATGGCGGTAGTATTCCAGCATTTTCAAAAAGAAAAGCGAAAATGGGAATCGGATATTTGACAACTCGAAGTGGCGAGTATACAAAACATTTGATCTGGTGGAATATTTATTAACCGGAATGGCGGGACCGGGAGCAGTAGGGTTAAAAGAAGAACCAACAACTTGTTGGCGCGAAAGGCCCTAACCTCAACTTGGGTCAACAAAGAAAGCTGCAAAGTCATATCATTTTTCGCACCTGTGAGAAGAAACGAAAGTGGAAAGACTTACTTTCATAGAAGAAGAGCAACAACAAAGAAGAAGCATCGCGGAAAGAAAAAAGGGAAGGACCAAAGGTTTCTCCAGAGAATGAAGAAAGAACAAAACACGAAGGGTATTAAACCGTCAAGATTATTTCCCTCTCTTAAATTGAAATTTGAATATTAAAGAAAGGGGAAACAACGGAAAAATGCCCCGTTGTCACGTCAAAAGACCCTGCAAAACCATCATCAAACCCTGCAGGAAACCATCCAACTGTCACATCAGTCAAATCATAAGCTAGGAAAATACAGAGCATACGAGCACTGAAGCAGAGAAGCTAAGAAAACGAAAGGATAAAAGTAACAAGTCAGAGCCACCCATAACTAAGTCATAGCTAAATCTGACTTGGGGGGCTGATGACGTGGGTAGACAGATCTACAAACCATGAAGCCTAAACGCATAGTAGCTCATTGAAAAAGCAACACAACTTAGAAGCTAAAGAGCATCTTGCTATAATAGAGGAACCGTAACTAAATCAAAGGTGAACACTCCAAGACAAAAATACTAGGATCTGGGATCTCTTCTTAAAAGGGGAATGCCGACCTCGGAAATAGAAACCTGGTGTCTACACCAAAGAGGCAAGGTCAGCCTGCATCTGAGAAAGTAAGAGAGAAGCAATCCCAAAATAGAACTCCAGCTGTGCGCCAAGACCAGCAGAAGGGGAAAGCTCCTCTATAAAAAAGGGCCTTGACCATTCCTCATGGAAGAATGTTTTACAATCGGTCCACCACTTACACTCAAACTCTGTCCTTCTCTTATATCACCTCTCGAAAACACTTAACTTATTCTCACGCCGAAGGCTGATCGCAGGAAACCACCTCCTGCGGTGAGAGTAATGATGCTTTGCTTTTTAGCAGGTCCATATAAGCTGTCGAGTCCAGGAGACGTCCAAGCCCATTCTCAGTCCTATTCTTATTGTAGCAAGACGCCATGGTTTTCTTTTAGCCTTTCCTCGAGTAATAGCATAGGCCCTCGCCTTGGCTCTAGGTTTCTCTGTCTCTTTCCGTTTCTCCGACCCTCCCGCCTTGGTTTGTCTGCGATATTTGGCCATATGCCCAACATTCCCACATTTTTGGTATTTACCAACATCCGGACAATTACGAGAATAGTGTCTCGTCTTTCCACATCGGTAGCAAAGGTTCAAAATGTGCTTTTTCCACATTTTCCACAGTTATCTGATTCCTCCACCCTTACCCTTTTGTATCTGGGCCCAAACAGGTCTCCGCTCGGTCCCTTAGCCAGATTCGTACACTTTTTTTGGGTTTAACAAGGATAGGTTCCTCAGCAGCCACATCATCATAGACTATTCCGCTCAGTTCAAGCACAGACTCAAAGATCTTATGAGCATTAGCTTTTACATGAGTATGGATCTTTTTCGGTTCCCATTAGAGTTATCCCTTCCCTTAGCAGCCTCATCCTGCTCATTTCTGGGTTCCTTCACAGCCTCAGTCAGAGATGCAAGTAGAGTGGCGTGCAGTACCAGAGCTATCTCTTTTGCAATGGCTACTCTAACCTTAGGATCCAAACTGAAATGTCGATCATGCCCCGACCCATAACGAGTCACACTAATTTTTGGTCTGTTATCCTCATTTCCTTGGGATTCAGTTTCAGGCCTCTATCCTATGTCTAAGGCAAGCTTCTATCTATATAACACTCGTGGCATCGGGCTACTCGTTCTGACATCGTTTACTTGGTCCCATTCTCAGTATGATTTCAAACATTAGGGATGTCTGAATCTCTCAAACTATAGCTCTGATACCAACTTGAAAGGGCCCAAATGCGGGGGGTCTCATACGCTGGATTTACTCATTCGCATAATAATTCATAAACCAGAATTTCATTCAAATGTAGCAGAAACTTGTTCAAAACATTACATCAAGTTATTACATTCCAACTAAACATAATTTCCTCAAAACATAAAGAACAAAACTTCAAGGATGTCAATCTCATCGCTGAATAGCCCTCCGAGTCCAAAGCATCCCAAACTGTTGTGACCTGCCTAAACATGAACCTGAAGTACACACCAACAAGGCCAGCTATGCTAAGTGAGTTCTTATTTTAACTAAGTGACTTAAAACTTTCATAAAAAAATTCTTTCTTATTATTAATGGTAAACACTTTCCTGTAATGATACTTTATCTGTTCAAATGATTTATATTGAAATAAAAGAAACTCGAGTTTATCATAATAGCAGCAATCCAGGCAACATTCACTATCATGGCCCTCATCACATTATCATTTGAATGTTGCTGCTAAAATGCCCTGTCAGTATGGGTAGCAAGGTGATAGATAGATTCACGACAAACGGAAGGCTTCTCAACAAATCCTTCCAGCAGACAGACCACTCAGGCACATAGATGGAATCACCATCCTCAACTAATGGAAGCTCATAAACTTCCTCCTTCCTCTCACCTTTGACAGAAATCTTTTTAGGCTTACCAACAGCCTCCCTCTTACCACTATCTTCCTTTCCAGAAACCTCATTCTCCTCAACTACACCCTTCTTCACAACAATATCCTTCTCCACGGCAACATTTTTCTTCCCTAAAATCTCCTTCTTGACAAAGGAAGGCTTCACGCCGGTTCCAGTAACCGCGGTACTAAGATCTATACCACCAACATCTTCATCACTGAGCTCGGTGATGAGAGGTTCAGAAGGTGGACTGATAGGGTCAGCAGAGGAGCTAGCCAACCTTTTGCTTGAATGGCAAGAAATAGAAGCCTCAAACACTGGAAAAAGTAATCACCTTCGTATACTTACCAACCTCATACCAAGCGTGCCAGGTACGAACAACAACATCAACATCCCCTTTAGCAACCACTTTTGCAACAAATTCAACATCCGAAGTAACCTCCATTTGATGAAATCCATAGCACTCGTGGCTACAAAAAATACAAATAAAAAATAAAGTAAGAAATCAAACAAGGAAATCATCAAGCAAACTCTACAAAAGAAACATACCCTTCCCATTATCAATAAGCGAAGGTTCTGTCTTAAGATTAGGACACCTAGTGCATAAACCAAGCATAACTAGGACGTCCTCAAGGAAGGGGCGAACCCGACAAGCGAAAGAACGAAGCTTTGACAAGAAAACAAGATATAATTCGTCAACAAGCTCCTTATCATTTAAGGTAACATCGGATGACCTACAGACTGTCTTAAAAGGGATGATAGTATCGGAATCTCAGAAGAACTGATCTTTCCACGGACCATTCAGACCTACAGTAGACGACACCAACCCTTTTTCCACTTGGGTCTTTTCTATGGTTAACCAATTACCATTCTTTGCCAATCGAAAAAAGCGGCAGAACATCAAAATGGAAGGCTCATGACCTAAAGCACGATAAAATAATTCAAATGGAGAACCCTAGTTACTCCGAATTGTGCAAATTGCCCAAGCCTAAGGCAGTAGTATTCCAGCATTTGCAAAAAGAAAAGCCAAAATGGGAATCGGAGATTTGACAACTCAAAGTGGCGAGTATACACAACATTTGATCTGGTGGAACATTTATTAACCGGAATGCCGGGACCGGGAGCAGTAGGGTTAAAAGAAGAACCAACAACTTGTTGGCATGAAAGGCCCCAACCTCAACTTGGGTCAACATAGAAAGCTGCAAAGTCATATCATTTTTGGCACCCGTGAGAAGAAACGAAAGTGGAAAGACTTACCTACGTAGAAGAAGAGCAACAACCAAGAAGAAGCATCGCGGAAAGACCAAAGGTTTCTCCAGAGAATGAAGAAAGAACAAAACACGAAGGGTATTAAACCGTCAAGATTATTTCTCTCTCTTAAATTGAAATTTGAATATTAAAGAAAGGGGAAACAACGGAAAACTGCCCGGTTGTCACGTCAAAAGACCCTGCAAAACCATCATCAAACCCTGCAGGAAACCATGCAACTGTCACATTAGTCAAATCATAAGCTAGGAAAATACAGAGCATACAAGCACTGAGGCAGAGAAGCTAAGAAAACGAAAGGATAAAAGTAATAAGTCAGAGCCACCCATAACTAAGTCATAGCTAAATCTGACTTGGGGGGCTGATGACGGGGGTAGACAGATCTACAAACCATGAAGCTTAAATGCATAGTAGCTCACTGTAAAAGCTACACAACTTAGAAGCTAAAGAGCATCTTGCTATAATAGAGGAACCGTAACTAAATCAAAGGTGAACACTCCAAGACAAAAATACTAGGATCTGGGATCTCCTCGTAATAGGGGAATGCCGACCTTGGAAATAGAAACCTGGTGTCTACACCAAAGAGGCAAGGTCAGCCTGCATCTGAGAAAGTAAGAAAGAAGCAATCCCAAAATAGCACTCCAGCTGTGCGCCAAGACCAGCAGAAGGGGAAAGCACCTCTATAAAAATGGGCCTTGACCATTCCTCAAGGCAGAATGTTTTACAATCGGTCCACCACTTACACTCAAAATCTGTCTTTCTCTTATATCACCTCTTGAGAACACTTAACTTATTCTCACGCCGAAGGCTGATCACAGGAAACCACCTCCTGTGGTGAGAGTAATGATGCTTTGCTTTTTAGTAGGTCCATACAAGCTGTCGAGTCCAGGAGACGTCCAAGCCCATTCTCAGTCCTATTCTTATTGTAGCAAGACGCCGTGGTTTTCTTTCAGCCTTTCCTCGGGTAATAGCATAGGCCCTCGCCTTGGCTCTAGGTTTCTCTGTCTCTTTCCGTTTCTCCGACCCTCCCGCCTTGGTTTGTCACACCCCAACCGACGGCGGAAACGTCAGGGCGTGAAGCGTGCAGACTGTTCATTGCTCATGGTTTGCTAAAGTTTGAATATTTAATAATCAATTTCATTGTAATCAAATAAAAAACATAGATTCAATCCATCAAACAATAATGAAAATTACATCAAAATATAACTGGTTCAATTAAAACTAGGTCCAAATCCTATGTGTAGCATATCTTGATCACTTCAAACATTAGTACCTGAAACATGGTTAAAACGAGAGGGTCAACTACAAAGAGTTGGTGAGAAAACATAGGTTTTGTTGTGTGATAGCAAAAACGTGATGTGTGCATACAGTTCATACAAAACATGTCAATAAAGGCATTTATGGAGAGAAACCATCGTGTGACCTGTGTATTCAATCAAACCTTTGTAACTGAAATCAAATCGTGTTGTCAGCAACAGTCACCCTACCTGGGTGGGTTTGTCAGACTCAATAGTACTATCACTGTATACTGTCGGCTAATAGTTAATGATTGTGAATAGCGTATATAGTCTACACACCTAGCACTCAAGCATAAAGCACAGAATTGCATACATGTATGTAGGATGGAAACTGTATTCGTGTATAATTGAAAACATAGTAATAGAACGCATGTTTCACCCCAAAAGTTGTAAATAGTTGAAAAGGGGGCTATGTAAACTCACTTGTTATGTAGAGTGTAGATCACACAAGCAAGTATGTAATGGCGGTGTGTTGTAGATCGCTAAGTTCGACCTAATGAAAAAAATGTATATAATTATGTATTGATGAGTTGCGTTTATTCGGTGTTGAAAGTGGATTAAGTTTAAGGTTTGTTTAGATAAAATAATAACTATTTTGTTTATTATTTATTTAGAATATTATTAAATAGTAGTATTAAATATAAATTTCAAATAAATGATAATTGTTTAATACCAAGTGTAAGGTATATAGGTGTTTGAGTAATTATATAAAAATAATTATATAAACCGTAATTTAATATATTTTATCAAATTTATTTAAAAAGAATAAGAATAATGATTCTGTTTAAGGGAGCACGACCGCGCTCGTCAACGGGTGTGACCGTGGGGGTCTGAAGCGCGCCCGTGGTCGAGTCAGAAGGTTTCACAAGGGTCTGTCCATAGAGCACGACCGTGCTCGTACCCGGCACGACCGCGTCTAGGGTTGTTTTAGGTCAGAGTCTCGTTTAGTCGGTAAGCACGACCGGGCCTCTCTCGGGGCACGACTGTGCTTGGCCAGGCACGACCGCGCTCATAGGTTAGCGCGACCCTGTCTCGTCAATTCCAGAAACAATTCTTCTAATTATTGTAATACAACTGATTAGAAACTTAGGGTTTTCATTGAAGGAGTGTTTGCGAATCTAATTACACTATATAATTTGATTTATATCCTGTCTAACTTGTAGTTCGATTAAAACCATTTATTTTAAAAACTTAGATTCAAATCGGTTTAATCCCGTATTGTGGATTCAAATTAGGTTAGGGCTTTTGATTAACGTTGAGAGACGAATCGATTACGCTACGACTTACCTGTTTAGGTTGGGCAACAAGTGATGTCGGCTTCGAGGGAGAAGTCGCGGCTTCTGGTGATCGATTGACGAATAGAGGTGATGTTCCGATGAATTTAGGGTTTAGGGAAGTTTATATAGGTCGTGGGTAGGTATTAAGTTACTTAATTCGTTTGATTCTTGCCCCAATTACTCGATTTGATTTAAAAAAGGAAGTCGGTTTGAGATGCGCGAATTCGGACGTTTGGACGTGTAATCGGTCGAGTCTAAGTCTAGATACACCGAATAATAGGTCCTGTATATCGCGCGGTTTCTAAAACACGTCGCAAGTCTATTTTTGGTAAGGATTTGAGTCGGTTTGACTTTTCAGAGGTCAAACTGTGTTCAAGGCGCGACCGTGCTTAATGATAAGCACGACCGTGGTCATTTGCCCAAGCGCGACCGTGCTTAAGACTAAGCACGACCGTGCTTGGTTAATTTTTGGTAATTGCAAGAATAGTCCTTGTAGTTGTGTAGTCTTAACATCGTTTGAGTTTTTGTCGTGTTTTTGTTTTGTACGATAATGAAGAGTCGTTTTAGTTGTTTTTGTAATATAATAGACGCGTGTAAGTTTGTTATTTGCAAATGAAACAATAAATGTAATAATCGGAAAATCGGAGTCGTCTTTTATTGCATGACATAAAATAGATAGGAAACATGAAAATTGGAAATGTTACAGTATCCCCATGTTGAGGGAATTTCGTCCCGAAATTCAACTAGATGAGGCTACTGCTTCCGTGAAGAGATGTGGGTACTTGAGCTTCATTTGGTCTTCTCGTTCCCAAGTAAATTCGGGTCCTCGTTTAGATTCCCAACGAACCTTGACAATAGGAATACGGCTGCGCTTGAGTTGTTTTATCTCACGATCCATAATCTCGACTAGTTTCTCAACGAAGTGCATCGTCTCATCAATGCGCACATCATCAAGAGGTATATGAAGGTTCTCATCAGCAAGACACTTCTTGAGGTTGGATACGTGAAATGTAGGATGTACGTTGCCAAGTGATGGAGGTAACTCGAGTTTGTAAGCCACTTTCCCAATCCTTTCAAGGATCTTGAATGGACCCACATAGCGAGGTGCTAGCTTGCCTTTCTTCCCAAAACGGATCACTCCCTTCCAAGGAGACACCTTTAGAAGTACCAGATCACCGACTTGGAATTCCAAGGGTTTGCGTCGTTTGTCAGCATAGCTCTTTTGCCGACTCCTCGCTACTCGAATGTTATCACGGATTTGAATAATCTTGTCGGATGTTTCTTGAATTAACTCGGGACCGGTGATTTGTGCTTCACCAATCTCGTTCCAACAGATGGGAGAACGACACTTACGACCGTAGAGAGCTTCAAACGGAGCCATGTTGATGCTGGTGTGGTAACTATTGTTGTAGGAGAATTCGATAAGTGTCAAATGTGAATCCCAATTGCCACCAAAGTCGATGACACAGGCTCTCAGCATGTCTTCAAGAGTTTGGATTGTTCGGTCGGTCTGACCATCATTTTGGGGATGGTAGGCCGTGCTCAGATCCAGTCGTGTACCAAGTGCTTTTTGAAGAGATTGCCAAAACCGGGAAGTGAAACGTTCATCTCTATCGGAGATTATGTTCAAAGGAACACCGTGACGACTCACAATCTCTTCAATGTAAATACGGGCCAACTTCTCAACCTTATAGTCTTCACGGATAGGCAAGAAGTGTGCGGACTTAGTGAGACGGTCAATGATCACCCAAATGCTGTCATAACCGCTCGAAGTGTGAGGGAGTTTAGTAATGAAATCCATAGCCAGATTCTCCCATTTCCACACGGGGATTTCCGGTTGTTCAAGTAAACCGGAAGGACGTTGATGCTCAGCCTTGACTTTGGAACAAGTGAGACATTTTGCTACGAACAAAGCAATGTCTTTCTTCATACCAGGCCACCAATATTGGGAACGAAGATTTTGGTACATTTTATCCGCACCGGGATGAATGGAATACCGAGACTTGTGTGCCTCGGTCATGATGAAAGCTCGGAGATCGTCACGATCGGGAACCCAAATACGATCTAGAAAATAAAGCAGGCCATTGGTTTTTGTCTCCAATTGAAATTCAGCACCACAAGACATTTCCTCATACATATTGCCCTCGGTAACCGAGACATGTTGAGCTGCTAGAATACGAACTTGAATATCGGAATGGATCTTGACACTTTGAAGCATGACATGTTCCTTGCGGCTTAGCGCATCGGCTACAACATTAGCCTTGCCGGGATGATAACGAATCTCGCAATCGTAATCGTTGAGGAGTTCAACCCAACGTCGCTGCCTCATGTTGAGTTCTTTTTGGTTGAAGATATGTTGGAGGCTTTTGTGGTCGGTGAACACCACACATTTCGTGACATAGAGATAATGTCTCCAAATCTTCAATGCAAATACGACAGCACCCAACTCGAGATCGTGCGTCGTATAATTCTTCTCATGGATTTTGAGTTGTCTTGATGCATAAGCGATCACCTTGCCTCGTTGCATAAGAACGCAACCAAGACCTTGGTTTGAAGCATCACAGTAAACAACTAGATCATCTTCACCTTCAGGAAGGGTGAGGATAGGAGCATTGCACAACTTTTGCTTGAGAATTTGAAAGGCTTCTTCTTGTTTCGGTCCCCACTCATAAGGTTTACCTTTTTGGGTTAAGGCAGTGAGGGGAACAGCGATCTTGGAGAAGTTAGAAATGAACCTTCGGTAATAACCCGCTAAACCAAGAAACGAACGAACTTCGGTAGGGTTTTTAGGAGCTTTCCAATTCTTAACAGCTTCAATTTTGGCGGGGTCAACATGAATTCCTTTTTCATTGACGACGTGACCCAAAAATTGCACTTCCTTTAGCCAAAAATCACACTTGGAGAACTTGGCGTATAGCTGTTCGGTTTTCAAGAGATCCAAAATCAACCTAAGGTGTTGTTCATGATCCTCCTTAGTCTTAGAATAGATCAGGATATCGTCAATGAACACGATCACAAATTTGTCGAGGTATGGTTTGCACATGCGATTCATGAGGTCCATGAAAACAGCAGGTGCATTGGTTAGCCCGAAAGGCATAACCATGAACTCGTAGTGACCATATCTCGTTCGGAAGGCGGTCTTTGGAATGTCCTCCTCTTGCACACGGAGTTGGTGATAGCCAGATCGAAGATCAATCTTCGAGAAGTATGTAGAACCTTGGAGTTGATCGAAGAGATCGTCAATCCTAGGTAAAGGGTAGCGGTTTTTGATTGTAAGCTTGTTGAGTTCTCGATAGTCAATACACATGCGGAATGAACCATCCTTCTTTTTAACAAATAAGACCGGTGCACCCCACGGTGAATGACTCGGGCGTATGAACCCTTTGTCGGCGAGTTCTTGAAGTTGGCTTGCGAGTTCTTGCATCTCGGAAGGTGCGAGCCGGTATGGAGCTTTAGCCACCGGGTTTGCTCCAGGTATAAGATCGATGCGAAATTCCACTTGCCGAACAGGTGGAAGACCGGGCAAGTCATCAGGAAAGACTTCGGGAAAATCTCGAACGATGGGGATGTCTTGTACACTCCTCTTCTTGTCTTCTTTTTGGATAACATGGGCTAGGAAAACCATACACTTTTTTCGTATATACTTTTGGACGGTGATGCATGACATTAGTTTGAGTCCTTTGCAAGGTTTCTCACCAAAGACCTTCAATGTTTCACCGGATGGGAGCGGTATACGGATGCATTTTTCAAAGCACATGACTTCGGCGTGGTGCTTTGAAAGCCAATCCATACCTATGATGACGTCAAAACTCCCCAATGGCATTGGTATGAGGTTGATTGGAAAAGTGTGATTATTTAACTCTAGGGAGCAATCATAGATGATGGTGTCAATCGTAACGGTGTTACCATCGGCTACCTCGACGGTAAAAGTTTTCTCTAGTGTAGACCGGGTTTTTGCAAGTAAAGGTTCGAAGTCTAGTGACACAAAACTTTTATCGGCCCCGGTATCAAATAATATAGAAGCATAACGATTATTCATAAGAAACGTACCGTTAACCACATCAGTGTTGGCCTGAGCTTCATTTGCGTTGATGTTGAAAGCACGCCCACGGGCTCTACCTTGGTTAACATTGACCAGTTTTGGGCACTGGTTACGGAAGTGGTTCGGGTCGCCACATTCGAAGCAAGCACGTCCATTTGCAACGGCTGGGACGACTTGATTAGCTGCTGGTTGGTTGGTTGGGTTGACAAGTGCCTTAGCTCGACAGACATTAGCTGTGTGGCCATATTTCCCGCAGTGGCTGCAAAGGCGACAAGGTATGTTTGGAGGGTGATGATAGTTGCAGGTGTTGCAAAGTGGGTGAATGCCGCCATAGGGTTTCTTTGCTGGGTTTTGAGCCATGGGTGCAACTTGATTCACTGGAGCAGCTGGAGTGATTACAGCACAGTTTTTGACCTTTCTCTTCCTAGTGTTGCGGTATGGTTCAGTTTGGACTTCTTTGACATGAGCGGAAGGTGTTGTTGTGTTGGAAAGTTTCTTGGCACCCTTTCTTGTAAGTGTACCCGCTTTAACATGGTTGTCAGTAAGTGTGGCTGACAAGCGGATAGCATCCTCCAGAGTAGTAGGAGTTCCTCCTACCACGGTATCTTGAATTTGTCTAGGTAGACCACCGATGTACTTCTCAATACACCTAGACAGAGGTGTAACCATGTGTGGCACAAGTAGACTCAGCTCGTGGAAACGGGTGGTGTATGCTAAGCTTTCACCACTATCTTGAGCAAGATCCCAAAATTCCGCTTCCAGCTTCTTCATCTCATTTCGAGGACAGAATTCCTCAGTCATGATCCTCTTCAACTCATCCCATGGCAGTGCCATTGCTACATCCACTCCCCTAGTCCTTTTCTCACCATTCCACCAAGTAAGTGCCCTTTTTTGAAAGACACTAGTAGCATGACGAACACGGAGGTTGTCGGGACAGTCGCTATTGAGGAAAGTGCTCTCAATGCTTTCAAACCATTGAAGGAGTCCCGTGGCTCCTTCGTTACCATAGAATTTGAGGGGATTGCAGGAGTTGAAGTGTTTGAAGGTGCATTGTGGCGGGTTGGCACCACCACCACCTCCAGTGTTAGCACTCCCACTAGCATGGCCATTAGTGTTGTTGTTGGCTTGGGTAAGTTGATTCACTAGCTGTGTGAGTAGAGCAGCCAGGTCAGTGTTATTGCTGTTGTTGCTGTTGTCACGACGGGGAGGCATTCTACAGATTTAGACACAATAAGAGTTGTGAGAATTTCTTGGATTAAATAGAAGGATAAATAGATATAGTAATTCATAGTTCGGATTGTACTCAAATAGTGACTTAATCACTCGAGTACTATGACATATTAAGGTTAATTTAAACTCAGATAATTATCAAGGAGACGTGCTTTAGCCTATAAGTAAACACTCATCCCGAGAATTCCCAGGAAAGCATACGGATCCCTCGGTTGATTGGGATTTATATGAAATACTTTCCTAGACAGAAAACCCAGAATACAGGTGTCACCCTTCCAGATTACACGTGTCCTTTAACAATTATTCAAAGCCTAAAAACCTTAACGGGTGTAAAAGAAAATTTTTATAGACTAAAGTCTATGGATTTGATGTTCCACAAGCTATTTTTGATGATGACATGAAAGCTGGCAAGAAGGATATGTGGTTTAGGATATGGGTATGGATATTGTTTATTTAAATATGTTATTTAGGTCTACTTAATAAGTCATGAAGTCTAACTAACACATGAATTGATAAACATGTAACACATAGCATGTAGATAGTACAGATTCTAAGCACAATAGTTATCAAGTAGTGTGACACAGAGGATATCAAGTATTGTATCATGCGATTATATATTTAGGATAATATATAAGAAATTTACACAAGTAGTGAACATGTAGCACATATCACATAAATCATGAAGCATGGTATAAGTAGGTATCCTAAAGTTATAGTCTAGGTCAAAGGTGTCTAATAAACTAATTCCCTATAACCAAGGCTCTGATACCAATCTGTCACACCCCAACCGACGGCGGAAACGTCAGGGCGTGAAGCGTGCAGACTGTTCATTGCTCATGGTTTGCTAAAGTTTGAATATTTAATAATCAATTTCATTGTAATCAAATAAGTTCAACCAAAACATAGATTCAATCCATCAAACAATAATGAAAATTACATCAAAATATAACTGGTTCAATTAAAACTAGGTCCAAATCCTATGTGTAGCATATCTTGATCACTTCAAACATTAGTACCTGAAACATGGTTAAAACGAGAGGGTCAACTACAAAGAGTTGGTGAGAAAACATAGGTTTTGTTGTGTGATAGCAAAAACGTGATGTGTGCATACAGTTCATACAAAACATGTCAATAAAGGCATTTATGGAGAGAAACCATCGTGTGACCTGTGTATTCAATCAAACCTTTGTAACTGAAATCAAATCGTGTTGTCAGCAATAGTCACCCTACCTGGGTGGGTTTGTCAGACTCAATAGTACTATCACTGTATACTGTCGGCTAATAGTTAATGATTGTGAATAACGTATATAGTCTACACACCTAGCACTCAAGCATAAAGCACAGAATTGCATACATGTATGTAGGATGGAAACTGTATTCGTGTATAATTGAAAACATAGTAATAGAACGCATGTTTCACCCCAAAAGTTGTAAATAGTTGAAAAGGGGGCTATGTAAACTCACTTGTTATGTAGAGTGTAGATCACACAAGCAAGTATGTAATGGCGGTGTGTTGTAGATCGCTAAGTTCGACCTAATGAAAAAAATGTATATAATTATGTATTGATGAGTTGCGTTTATTCGGTGTTGAAAGTGGATTAAGTTTAAGGTTTGTTTAGATAAAATAATAACTATTTTGTTTATTATTTATTTAGAATATTATTAAATAGTAGTATTAAATATAAATTTCAAATAAATGATAATTGTTTAATACCAAGTGTAAGGTATATAGGTGTTTGAGTAATTATATAAAAATAATTATATAAACCGTAATTTAATATATTTTATCAAATTTATTTAAAAAGAATAAGAATAATGATTCTGTTTAAGGGAGCACGACCGCGCTCGTGCAAGGCACGACCGCGCTCGTCAACGGGTGTGACCGTGGGGGTCTGAAGCGCGCCCGTGGTCGAGTCAGAAGGTTTCACAAGGGTCTGTCCATAGAGCACGACCGTGCTCGTACCCGGCACGACCACGTCTAGGGTTGTTTTAGGTCAGAGTCTCGTTTAGTCGGTAAGCACGACCGGGCCTCTCTCGGGGCACGACTGTGCTTGGCCAGGCACGACCGCGCTCATAGGTTAGCGCGACCCTGTCTCGTCAATTCCAGAAACAATTCTTCTAATTATTGTAATACAACTGATTAGAAACTTAGGGTTTTCATTGAAGGAGTGTTTGCGAATCTAATTACACTATATAATTTGATTTATATCCTGTCTAACTTGTAGTTCGATTAAAACCATTTATTTTAAAAACTTAGATTCAAATCGGTTTAATCCCGTATTGTGGATTCAAATTAGGTTAGGGCTTTTGATTAACGTTGAGAGACGAATCGATTACGCTACGACTTACCTGTTTAGGTTGGGCAACAAGTGATGTCGGCTTCGAGGGAGAAGTCGCGGCTTCTGGTGATCGATTGACGAATAGAGGTGATGTTCCGATGAATTTAGGGTTTAGGGAAGTTTATATAGGTCGTGGGTAGGTATTAAGTTACTTAATTCGTTTGATTCTTGCCCCAATTACTCGATTTGATTTAAAAAAGGAAGTCGGTTTGAGATGCGCGAATTCGGACGTTTGGACGTGTAATCGGTCGAGTCTAAGTCTAGATACACCGAATAATAGGTCCTGTATATCGCGCGGTTTCTAAAACACGTCGCAAGTCTATTTTTGGTAAGGATTTGAGTCGGTTTGACTTTTCAGAGGTCAAACTGTGTTCAAGGCGCGACCGTGCTTAATGATAAGCACGACCGTGGTCATTTGCCCAAGCGCGACCGTGCTTAAGACTAAGCACGACCGTGCTTGGTTAATTTTTGGTAATTGCAAGAATAGTCCTTGTAGTTGTGTAGTCTTAACATCGTTTGAGTTTTTGTCGTGTTTTTGTTTTGTACGATAATGAAGAGTCGTTTTAGTTGTTTTTGTAATATAATAGACGCGTGTAAGTTTGTTATTTGCAAATGAAACAATAAATGTAATAATCGGAAAATCGGAGTCGTCTTTTATTGCATGACATAAAATAGATAGGAAACATGAAAATTGGAAATGTTACATGGTTTATCTGCGATCTTTGGCCATATGCCCAGTATTCCCACATTTGTGGTATTTACCAACATCCGGACAATTACGAGAATAGTGTCTCGACTTTCCACATCAGTAGCAAAGGTTCAAAATGTGCTTTTTCCACATTTTCCACAGTTATCTGATTCCTCCACCCTTACCCTTTGGTATCTGGGTCCAGACAGGTCTCCACTCGGTCCCTTAGCCGGATTCGTCCATTTTTTTTGTGTTCAACTAGGACAGGTTCCTCAGCAGCCACATCATCATAGACTATTCCGCTTAGTTCAAGCACAAACTCAAAGGTCTTATGAGCATTAGCTTTTACATGAGTATGGACCTTTTTCGGTTCCCATTAGAGTTATCCTTTCCCTTAGCAGCCTCATCCTGCTCCTTTCTGGGTTCCTTCACAGCCTCAGTCAAAGATGCAAGTAGAGTGGCGTGCAGTACCAGAGCTATCTCTTTTGCAATGGCTACTCTAACCTTGGGCTCCAAACTAAAATGTCGATCATGCCCCGACCCATCACGAGTCACACTAATTTTTGGTTCGTTATCCTCATTTCCTTGGGATTCAGTTTCAGGCCTCTATCCTATGTCTAAGGCAAGCTTCTATCTATCTAAAACTCGTGGCATCGGGCTACTCGTTCTGACATCTTTTTACTTGGTCCCATTCTTATTATAATTTCAAACATTAGGGACGTCCAAATCTCTCAAACTATAGCTCTGATACCAACTTGAAAGGCCCTAAATGTGAAGGGTCTCATATGCTGGATTTACTCATTCGCATAATAGTTCATAAACCAGAATTTCATTCAAATGAAGCGGAAACTTGTTCAAAACATTACATCAAGTTATTACATTCCAACTAAACATAATTTTCTCAAAACATAAAGAACACAACTTCAAGGATGTCAATCTCATCGCCGAATAGCCCTCCGAGTCCAAAGCATCCCAAACTTTTGTGACCTGCCTAAACATGAACCTGAAGTACACACCAAAAAGGCCAGCTACGCTAAGTGAGTTCTTATTTTAACAAAGTGACTGAAAACTTTCATAAAAACATTCTTTCTTGTTATTAATGGTAAACACTTTCTAGTAATGATACTTTAACGGGTCAAATGATTTATATTGAAATAAAAGAAACTCGAGTTTATCATTGCAAAACTTTATCGTCATCTATCATAAGCTTGCACTCGTACAAAGCTTCCATCGCGTGCTTGCATATAATGCAAGGCTCCTTTCATGTGCTTGCACTCATGCAAGTAACCTTTCTGTGCTTGGTTTTGAATCCAAGACTCCTTTCCATGCTTGGGTTTGAATCCAAAACTCCTTTCCATTACATTCTAAACTCTCCAGCTGGCAATGCTCCTTTCTAGCTTGTTAACAAGACTTCTAACTACTTTCTGTAAGTATCACATGACTGTAACTTTACACTATCAATCATTTAACTATCAATTTGACACACAGCACATTTAATCATTTAAGCATAGGGGTGTCAATCGTGTCGGGTTAGCGGGTTGACGGGTTGGCGGGTTGGCGGGTTGCGGGTTGACGGGTTGGCGGGTTGAATTATGCAACCCGAACACGACCCATATTCTTAATCGTATCATAAAGTACAACCCTGACCCGTTTAACCCATTTATCTAAATCAAAATCATTATCTACTAAATCTAAAATCTAATTCATTTAAGGTAAACAGAAAAATAATTGAATAGTCATATCTAGAAAGCAAACAGAGAAAAGTTTTGGTGTAAATTAATTACTTTATGGTAAACACTAAATTTAAAAGTAATTAAACAATCGTTTCTAGAAAGTGAAATTAAAAAAAAATTGAAACCTAAATGGGTTAGCGGGTCAACCCGTTTATTAAACAGGTCAACCCTAACCCGACCTGTTTTCTAAATGGGTCAACCCGAACACGACCCGTTTTTTAAACGGGTTGTATTGTCTAACCCAAAACCTGTTTTTTTTTCGTGTTAGGTTCGTGTTGGGTTTGAGTTCGTGTCAGGAACTGACACCCCTATTTAAGCACACTTTATCAAATAATAGAACATAACAGAACCGTCTTTCACTATCATCATTCGATGCCAACATTCTTTAAAACATTTGTTTATAAACTTTCTTTAAATTTTTCTTTATAAGTTTTTGTTTATCATTACAGAATACTTTTCATTGCGAGTGTGTACCTCAGCCCAAAACTATGATAGAAAAAGGGGCACTAAGAACTCCCATGATACTTTTCTAAGGTATGATATTGAAGAATTCTAATTAAGGTAGAACGTTCAGTGATATGTATGAATAGTCAAATGCGAGACGTGTCAAAACCATTTAATAGTTGTGTGACAATCCGGACTTTCCAGGTTAACTTCGTTAGTCAGATTCAGTTAAATCCTAACCCAGTTAACTCAATCTTAAACCTAAGGGACCAATTCTGTCAATATTTAATCTTAAACTACAAGGACTAGTTGTGTAATTTCTTAAAACTCATTCCATTGACTTTGAAAAGTCAAAATTTAACAAATTGAGTTATGTTGACTTTTAAAGTCAAATTCGCAACTTGTGATTCAAATTCAAGATCCTTAATCGATTTCTAGTCGAATTTGTAACTGAAATCAAACGTTATCGACATTAACGACCTTAACTACAGTTTTAATCACCATCATGGTGCCGAATTAAACTAAATTATGATCATTAACAATGTAACCGTCGACTTCATCCTCATTGCTCACCAATTCGCAACAATTCGATCA
Organism: Smallanthus sonchifolius; assembly: GCA_023525975.1. Classification (NCBI taxonomy): domain Eukaryota; kingdom Viridiplantae; phylum Streptophyta; class Magnoliopsida; order Asterales; family Asteraceae; genus Smallanthus; species Smallanthus sonchifolius. The sequence continues at coordinate 22,919,736 of CM042026.1, read as the reverse complement.
AATAAACTGCAATTGAGCACCCTTACACTTTAGTCGCATTTAATAGAAGCTGTTGCACACACCTCTTTGATCGGAGACGAAGCTACAGTCGCCGGAGATTAAACCGCGCAAGCCACGACTGGGTGCTAGTCGATCCCCACCATCCCTACATCGTTTCAGGTATTTGGATACACCATTAGTTTCGTTTTCATCTATAGATCATAAGCCCTAACATTTTGGTGGCTTATAACAACGAATTGGTGATGAACCGATTTCTAGGGTTCATTGCAATCGGGGTTTAATCAAACACTAACAAGCACACGATCTCAATGCAATTAACTCATACTAGTATATTCACAATACTCCGTTTAATGATAACCCTATGATTCCAAACATTTTCATTATCAAAATTGATCGATTTCATCTTGTGTTCAAACCTAGGGTTCGGCCTTTTTGAATCCGAAATTAAACAGTCCTAAACCCGATTATCTTGCAATTAAAACCTATTACAGGTTCGTTATGGATCAAATAGCAAAACCTCTATGAATCTAGAGTCGTTCGTGATCAGAATTGTCGGAATTGGGACTAGTTTTGATCCGGTTTCGATATGGGGAAGAACACAAGTGGTTTGTGTGTTAAAAACTTTCCGGAACTAGTTCATATGCGATTCCCTAGCGGACAGGGTTGGTTAGAGTGTTGGTGTGTGGGGGAGGAGACCCGGGTTCGAGTCCCTCCACCCCCATTTCATTTTTAAACCAGTTTTTACTAATATTTTAATTATAAAATCACTCCCCATATTATTATATTAGTATATTAAAGTGCTTTAGGCTCGGAAACAACCCGTAGACTCGGGTATGGTTTTATATCTCATAATTAATAATATTTCCACTTTCAAAATAATATATTTACATTATTTTCAAACCATAACTTCGTATAAAATAATACGTTTATATTATTTTCAACCCGTGACTCATGTTAATAAATAATATATATTTTTATATTATTTCGCTTCGTTTAATTACCCCGTATGACGTTTTAAATTATAAATAATATAAATTGTTATATTATTTACCCACGTTTATATATTCGTATAAATATATTTATTATTTTTACCACAAGTGATTATTTAGTTAATCCTTCGAACTTAAAAATAATATATGATGTATATATTATTTTCTTAAACTTTTTCGAACGACTTTGACGTACGAATCTATTTATTTATTTATTTATTTATTTATTTATTTTTCGTTATTAACGTTCGACACGTAACGCTTTAATCCTAATTATTATATTAAGATATTTAATCCAATTTCCCGTAGACACGTTCGTTTACCCATTAATCTTTAGAATGTTTTAAGACGTTCTAATCTTCCGTGTCGTCGTCACAAATTCCAACTTGTCCCTAGCTTATGTGTTTATAATTCTAGGGCATACGTAAGCCGTGCAGGCTAACACTTGAGGTTCTAAATCTTATACTTTTGTGATACTACCTACTACGCGACGCAGGTGAGTTTCACAGCCCCTTTTTACTTGTTTTCCTATTGGGGGAGAAACATGCATACAAACATCATTTTACTTGTTTTCCCATTGGGGGAGAAACATGCATACAAACGTTATTTTACTTGTTTTCCCGTTGGGGAGAAACAATCATACAAACAAACAGTATTTTACTTGTTTTCCCATTGGGGAGAAACATGCGTTCAAACATTATTTTTACTTGTTTTCCAGTTGGGGAGAAAAATGCTTTCAAACATCATTTTTGCGTGTTTTCCCGTTGGGGAGAAACATGCGTACAAACATACATCCGTTACTTGTCTTCCAGCCAGGGAGAGACACACATAAACGGACATGGATCACATAGTATTTCACTACCACTTGTGGACTTAAGCGTAAACTCTATCATGAAAGTCCTCACATCGAACCGTTTAAATATGATGAATAGCGAGGTATGTTGAGTAGTACTACTGGGTTTGACAAACCCCACCCGGGCTAGTCGCGCTAGCACGATTGGAGGTCGAACGGGTGTAATATTGACCTAAAACATAGCCATGGTTGATAGACCTGGCGCGAGGCACCAAACATAACTGTCAGTTTACGGTTGCGAGCGCTTAGAGTAACTTGTACATTGTCTAGCTAGCAATAGGTGTGACTTACGTATGTGGATCCAGCAAGCACTCAAACAGTTTATTTGCATACAAACCTGTGAACTCACCAACCTCGTGTTGACACTTTTTCTTACATGTTTCTCAGGTCGCTTTGGCACAGGTTGCACACTTAGGACATGCATGGAGTCCTACTGTCATATCATTCATTTCAAACAATTTAAACAGTTTACTTATTCACATTTATTGACGCTTGTTGCGTTAAATTACTTTTGAGTTCATATTAACGTTTACGCATCCACATTAACTCTGAACTTTTATGTTATGACATTTTATGTCCCATATAGTGTCGTTTGAAGTAACTAATGTCCGAGATCCTGGTTTGTCACCTTCCAAACGGTATGACTCCGTTAGTGGGAATTTGGGGGAGTGACAGATTGGTATCAGAGCCATTGGTTATAGAGAACTAGGATTGCATACTAGACTATAACCGCACACATTCATTAGTTACACGACACAGACACTCATACATGATGCACTTGGTATCCATACATACATTGCATTGCTGACGTGATGACGACATCCATATCACCCTCTTCTGAGGAGGAACACTTCATTCTCATTATATCATCATTCCCGAAGGCGACACTCGGGGAGTCATCAGAACGACATCCACTTCCATCCGTGGGCAGCGAGACGAAGCCTTCGGAGGAGTCACTCACACCACCATCATCTGCACCTTTGTTACACCATCAGAGCCGAAGATGACACCGGCTTGGGCCTATCGAGGACACAATCAGGGAATGGAGGATCTTCTCAAGTTCGTGTTGGGGACGACACACAGAATTAGCACATATCTCTTTGGGAGTTGGGATCGTCGGAGGCGAGTCCCTACCATACCCACTAGCAACGATACGCCGTGTGAAGGCAGACTGTTGAACGCATCATTGCCGAATCCATCGACACGTAGATGTCATCACTTTCTCGAGCCGTGGGCTCGCGCTTTGGTCAATATTCTGTTGAAGAAAGATTGACCACAAGGTTGAAAACGCCTTGCTCATTGCATACTCAAACCCTATCCTGACTCCGTTGGAAGGACTGCTACCTTGCCTCTTCGAGTAATACATCCGTGAACTAGTTTCACTCCTCGAAGCCACATTTCATGAAACATGTTTTTTTCATGTGCATGATTTCATCTACAATCCGCTGGATTGAACTATCGTAGTGTATTTCAACTTGACTGAATACTCGGATCGGACGATTCCTGACTACTCATCCTGATATGAGTTCTACTTGATCAACTTATGGTTGTTGACTAAGCCTCTCGATGACTCATCATATCTAACAACACTCTGTACTTGGCAATACAAACTAAAGGACATCTGAACACAGAACAGGGAGAAGCTAGGGTGAGCATGCAAAGCAAATTATCATTACGGGTGCACACGTAATAATAATTTGAGGTGCACGTAAGTCCTGGTGAAACCTAGTGTGTGGATAAATGGTCCTAATCATAGATCTACAAACTTAAACTCCCACTGTCTATGGAAACTCTCGTAACCCGCTCAACGACTAGTTGATATCGTTAAACCTATTCAACAGTTGATAGACGCGACTATCAAGTTGAAGAGATTTGCAAAAACACTGAACTATCATCCATACGATCCGTCATTTGATTTCACTCATGTAAGGGCCTTAGTGAACTTAAGACTCTCATCTAAACTTGATCAATGGAACCACCTAGATTGAAAATCTAGTAGAACCTCATGGCAAACCACCGACTCCAACTGTGTAAGAGGAATTTGAGAAATTCTTCCTGAACTAACACGTAATTCCTTACACTCCAACAATAGATTCCATTTGACCCTATTGCTTTATCATGTGACTAATCCTGAGTCTAATTTGATCTATACCCCAGCATACCCAGTTATGTCGATGACATTAGGAAACGGGGATTTGATCTAATCAACCTTCAGTTGAACGCGACTACTTAAACAGACATCCTATCCCTTGTGCTCATGATATCTATAAAATCCTTCCTACAGGTGAACCTCTTCCCTTAGCCTTTGCATTGACTGACGCTTACCTTATAAGCACGGGTCTCACTAGAAGTCTCAGCATGACTTCACCAATTTCTTACTGGTGCGGTCGGACTCCAACCCTACTAGCCGATGGACAGATAATTGAAGCAACTCACTTTCTTAAGGGTTGTAAACTTGATTTGGCTGGTCATGAACTTGACATTGACCTATACCAGTCACACTTGGCAGTTTTGGTATAATTGTCAGTATGGATTGGTTATCTAAGAACCAAGCCGAGATTATCTCCTTCCTCTCCCGAATGGAGAAACCCTTTCTGCCCAAGGCATAAAGAGTGGTGCAGTCATAGGCATCATATCCTTCATGAGATCGCAGAAGTACTTGTGTAAAGGTCATACTGCCATTTTGGCTCTCGTCGCCGAGCAGCCATCTGAGGAGAAGAAGTTTGATGACATTTTGATCGTTCGTGACTACCCAGAAGTATTTCCCGAAGACCTGCCAGGTCTTTCGCCACATCGTCAAGTCAAATTTCAAATTGACCTAGCACCCAGAGCAGCGCCTATTGCTCGGGCGCCCTGTAGACTTGCACCCAGTGAATTGCAAGAGCTATCCACACAACTACAAGAGTTGTTGGATAAAGGTTTCATCCAACCTAGCTCATCGCCATGGGGAGCTCCAGTCCTATTCGCCAAGAAGAAAGACGGGATTTTCCGCATGTGCATCGACTATCGTGAGCTGGATAAAGTGACGATCAAGAACCGTTATCCTCTACCCCGCCTTGATGATCTGTTGATCAACTCCAAGGATCAAGTTTCGTTTCTAAGATCGACCTTAGATACGGTCATCATCAGTTGAGAGTCCGAGACGAAGACGTCTCTAAGACTGCTTTCAAGACTAGGTATGGTCACTACGAATTCATGGTCAGACCATTCGGACTGACCAGCGCACCCGCAGTGTTTATTAACCTCATGAACCGTGTGTATAAACCTTACCTTGACCAGTTCGTCATCGTTTACATTGATGACATTCTCATCTATTCCAAGAATAGGGATGAACATAAGGAACACCTTCGTTTAAATTCTGGAATTGCTGAAACAAGAACAACTATATGCAAAACTTTCCAACTGCGAATTCTGGATTCGTGAAGTGCAATTCTTAGGACATGTAGTCAACGAGACAGGGACACATGTCGACTCATCTAAAATAGAAGCAATCAAGAATTGGGCGGCACCTACAACGCCAACTGGGGTGCGGCAATTTCTGGGATTGGCTGGCTATTACCGACGTTTCATTGAAGGATTTTCCAAATTGCACAACCCGTCACAGCCCTAACTCAGAAGAGCAAACCTTATAACTGGGCAGATATCCAAGAGTCGGCATTCCAACTGCTGAAACAGAAACTTTGTAGTGCACCCATCCTATCTCTTCCGGAGGGAACGGATGACTTTGTGGTGTATTGTGATGCATCAATTCAAGGACTTGGTTGTGTTTTGATGCAACACGAGAAGGTCATCGCTTACGCTTCTCGTCAACTGAAAATACATGAGAAGAACTACACGACCCATGACTTAGAGTTGGGAGCCGTAGTATTTGCACTAAAGATATGGAGACATTACTTGTACGGTACCAAATGCACCATTTACACAGATCACAAGAGTCTACGGCATATCTTTGAACAGAAAGAGTTGAGCATGCGACAGCGTCGTTGGGTCGAACTCTTACATGACTATGATTGTGCAATCAGATATTATCCGGTGAAGGCTAATGTAGTAGCCGATGCTCTAAGCCGTAAGGACACCAAACCTAAACGAGTTCGAGCATTACAACTTACTATTCACACCGGATTACCTGACAAAATCATTAGTGCTCAACTCGAAACCCTGAAGGAGGAAATCCTACCGTTGTAATCCACGCGTGGTATGGAAGAACAACTTGGGGTTAAATCAGACGGCATTCGCTACTTCGCAGAGCGAATATGGGTTCCAGTGTACGGGAACTTAAGGGAACTGATTATGGATGAAACTTATAAATCTTGATACTCTATTCATCCTGGTTCCGGCGAGATGTACCATGACCTAAAGGGTGCTATATTGGTGGCCGAAGATGAAAGCTGATATAGCCACCTATGTGAGCAAGTTCCTGACCTGCTCAAAGGTCAAGGTGGAATACCAAAAGCCTTCTGGTCTACTGCAACAACCAGAGATTCCTATGCGGAAATGGGAGCAAATCTCTATGGATTTTATCACCAAATTACCCCGAACTCCTAGCGGATGCGACACCATCTGGGTGATCGTCAATCGTCTGACTAAATCCGCTCACTTCTTAGCCATCAAAACAACTGACGAGATGGAGAAACTTACTCGTCTTTAGTTGGAAGAAGTAGTCTCTTGGCACGGAGTGCCAATCTCTATCGTTTCGAATCGAGATACTCGATTCACATCACATCTCTGGCAATCTCTACAAAAGGCTCTGGGTACACGCTTAGACACGAGTACGGCATATCATCCTCAAACTGATGGTCAAACAAAACGTACCATCCAAACCTTAGAGGATATGCTAAGAGCTTTTGTGATCGATTTCGGTAACACTTGGGAGTCTCACTTACCTTTAGTGGAGTTCTCCTACAACAACAGCTATCGCACTAGCATCAAAGCAACACCATTCGAGGTATTGTACGGGCGTAAATGCCGACCTCCTATCTGTTGGGCTGAAGTTAGGGATAACCAACTTACGTGTCCCGAACTTGTATTTGAAACTTCTGAAAAGATCATTCAAATCCGAAACCGTATGCCGGCAGCTCGTGATCGTCAAAAGAACTATGCCGACAAGCATCGTAAACCGTTAGAGTTTCAAGTAGGTGATATGGCTCTACTCAAAGTCTCACCTTGGAAAGGTGTCTTTCGCTTCGGGAAGCAAGGCAAACTAAATCCTCGTTATGTTGGACCGTTCAAGATAGTGAAGAGAATTGGCCCAGTAGCGTATCAGCTGGACCTACCTGAAGGACTTAGTGGTGTACACGATGTCTTTCATGCCTCGAACTTGAAGAAATGTCTAGCAGACGAAACACTCGCGGTTCCTGTTAAGGAACTACACATCGATGAACAACTGTGGTTCGTTGAAGAACCGGTAGAAATCATGGATAAGGAAATCAAAGCGCTCGAACATAGTAAAATTCCTATTGTTAGAGTTCGTTGGAACTCGAAACGCGGACCGAAATTCACTTGGGTGCGCGAGGATCAAATGATGCGCAAGTATCCTCATCTGTTCAAGCACTCCACTTCATAAACTTGAGGTACTATTCCAATTTTCGGGACGAAAATTCTTTCAACTAGGGGATGATGTGACACCCCCTCAGAAATTTTTTTTTATTTTTAATTTTCGGGACGAAAATTCTTTCAACTAGGGGATGATGTGACAATCCGGACTTTCCAGGTTAACTTCGTTAGTCAAATTCAGTTAAATCCTAACCCAGTTAACTCAATCTTAAACCCAAGGGACCAATTCTGTCAATATTTAATATTAAGCTACAAGGACTAGTTGTGTAATTTCTCAAAACTCATTCCATTGACTTTGAAAAGTCAAAATTTAACAAATTGAATTATGTTGACTTTTAAAGTCAAATTCGCAACTTGTGATTCAAATTCAAGATCCTTAATCGATTTCTAGTCGAATTTGTAACTGAAATCAAACGTTATCGACATTAACAACCTTAACTATAGTTTTAATCACCATCATGGTGCCGAATTAAACTCAATTATGATCATTAACAATGTAACCGTCGACTTCATCCTCATTGCTCACCAATTCGCAACAATTCGATCAAATACACTGCAATTGAGCACCCTCACACTTTAGTCGCATCTAATAGAAGCTGTTGCACACACCTCTTTGATCGGAGACGAAGCTACAGTCGCCGGAGATTAAACCGCGCAAGCCACGACTGGGTGCTAGTCGATGCCCACCATCCCTACATCGTTTCAGGTATTTGGATACACCATTAGTTTCGTTTTCATCTATAGATCATAAGCCCTAACATTTTGGTGGCTTATAACAACGAATTGGTGATGAACCGATTTCTAGGGTTCATTGCAATCGGGGTTTAATCGAACACTAACAAGCACACGATCTCAATGCAATTAACTCATACTAGTAGATTCACAATACTCCGTTTAATGATAACCCTATGATTCCAAACATTTTCATTATCAAAATTGATCGATTTGATCTTGTGTTCAAACCTAGGGTTCGGCCTTTTTGAATCCGAAATTAAATAGTCCTAAACCCGATTATCTTGCAATTAAAACCTATTACAGGTTCGTTATGGATCAAATAGCAAAACCCCTATGAATCTAGAGTCGTTCGTGATCAGAATTGTCGGAATTGGGACTAGTTTTGATCCGGTTTCGATATGGGGAAGAACACAAGTGGTTTGTGTGTTAAAATCTTTACGGAACTAGTTCATACGCGATTCCCTAGCGGGCAGGGTTGGTTAGAGTGTTGGTGTGTGGGGGGAGGAGACCCGGGTTCGAGTCCCTCCACCCCCATTTCATTTTTAAACCAGTTTTTACTAATATTTTAATTATAAAATCACTCCCCATATTATTATATTAGTATATTAAAGTGTTTTAGCCTCGGAAACAACCCGTAGACTCGGGTATGGTTTTATATCTCATAATTAATAATATTTCCACTTTTAAAATAATATATTTACATTATTTTCAAATCATAACTTCGTATAAAATAATACGTTTATATTATTTTCAACCCGTGACTCATGTTAATAAATAATATATATTTTTATATTATTTCGCTTCGTTTAATTACCCCGTATGACGTTTTAAATTATAAATAATATAAATTGTTATATTATTTACCCACGTTTATATATTCGTATAAATATATTTATTATTTTTACCACAAGTGATTATTTAGTTAATCCTTCGAACTTAAAAATAATATATGATGTATATATTATTTTCTTAAACTTTTCCGAACGACTTTGACGTACGAATCTATTTATTTATTTATTTTTCGTTATTAACGTTCGACACGTAACGCTTTAATCCTAATTATTATATTAAGATATTTAATCCAATTTCCCGTAGACACGTTCGTTTACCCGTTAATCTTTAGAATGTTTTAAGACGTTCTAATCTTCCGTGTCGTCGTCACAAATTCCAACTTGTCCCTAGCTTATGTGTTTATAATTCTAGGGCATACGTAAGCCGTGCAGGCTAACACTTGAGGTTCTAAATCTCATACTTTTGTGATACTACCTACTACGCGACGCAGGTGAGTTTCACAGCCCCTTTTTACTTGTTTTCCTATTGGGGGAGAAACATGCATACAAACATCATTTTACTTGTTTTCCCATTGGGGGAGAAACATGCATACAAACGTTATTTTACTTGTTTTCCCGTTGGGGAGAAACAATCATACAAACAAACAGTATTTTACTTATTTTCCCATTGGGGAGAAACATGCGTTCAAACATTATTTTTACTTGTTTTCCAGTTGGGGAGAAAAATGCTTTCAAACATCATTTTTGCGTGTTTTCCCGTTGGGGAGAAACATGCGTACAAACATACATCCGTTACTTGTCTTCCAGCCAGGGAGAGACACACATAAACGGACATGGATCACATAGTATTTCACTACCACTTGTGGACTTAAGCGTAAACTCTATCATGAAAGTCCTCACATCGAACCGTTTAAATATGAAGAATAGCGAGGTATGTTGAGTAGTACTATTGGGTTTGACAAACCCCACCCGGGCTAGTCGCGCTAGCACGATTGGAGGTCGAACGGGTGTAATATTGACCTAAAACATAGCCATGGTTGATAGACCTGGCGCGAGGCACCAAACATAACTGTCAGTTTACGGTTGCGAGCGCTTAGAGTAACTTGTACATTGTCTAGCTAGCAATAGGTGTGACTTACGTATGTGGATCCAGCAAGCACTCAAACAGTTTATTTGCATACAAACCTGTGAACTCACCAACCTCGTGTTGACACTTTTTCTTACATGTTTCTCATGTCGCTTTGGCACAGGTTGCACACTTAGGACATGCATGGAGTCCTACTGTCATATCATTCATTTCAAACAATTTAAACAGTTTACTTATTCACATTTATTGACGCTTGTTGCGTTAAATTACTTTTGAGTTCATATTAACGTTTACGCTTCCGCATTAACTCTAAACTTTTATGTTATGACATTTTATGTCCCATATAGTGTCGTTTGAAGTAACTAATGTCCGAGATCCTGGTTTGTCACCTTCCAAACGGTATGACTCCGTTAGTGGGAATTTGGGGGTGTGACAAGTTGCACAAAACATCCTGTCAGAACTAAATTTCGGTCGGAACTATACATTCAGCCGGAACTATACATTAGGCCGGAACTTACGTTTGGTCCGAACTTTACATTCGGCCTGAACTTTCCTTTCGACTGGAACTAACTTTCAGCCGGAACTTTTTAAACTTTCGGCCGATTCAACCGTACTTTCGGCTTATTAAAGTTGTTTTCCAAAAACGACGTTTTTAAATCAAAGCTTCCAACTTTTTACGTCCTAAACTCTTGTTTAACTCATGCAAGGTCAGATCTAGTGTTTTTAAGCCATTACACACGTAAAAATCCAACCTTTGATCTCAAAACCGACCATTTTTTACCCAAATGATGAAAATGAAGAGTTAGGGACAGATTCTTTCCTCAAATCGTCTAGAAACTCAAGCCAAGAATACCATGATCACGGGAGAATGAAGATGAAGCGATTTAGAGCGAAAACCGACACTTTCTCACTTAAGGATTATCTCTCTAGAAATCAAAGAAGGTAGTGAAGAATGAGGAATCAGGGGGTGGCGGCTAGGGTTAAAGGCTCCATATCTTTCCTTCGGGTTTGACAACTTTAGCCCTTCGGTCTTTAGTTTATAGTTCAACTCCAACACGAAATAAATATAATGTCGGGATTTTGGAACGTTACATAAAAATACTTTTACATATTTTCAAATAGTTTCAGTTTTATGTTAAAAGTTTCAAATTTTGTAAAATAAATAAAATAATAGATTTTAAATATAGATTTTATAAAAGAAAATAGAAAATAAATTAAAGCAAAACAAAAAAAAACATTAAAAAAATCAGGGAAAGAAGGAAAAAGATTAAAGGAAAATGAAAACTAAAGGGTTCATGGGTCAACTGCGGGTCAGGACCTATTTACGTTAATTATACGCAAAATTAAGAATACTCCAATAAGGATACGATGGTCACGTTTGTGAGGGAGACTAGGGTCAAGTGCCGGTCACAATCGGGTAATGTGTCAAAAGGTTCATCGATCTTATTCATACCATACCCTTTCCAGTTTAATTTACTTTTTCGTTCTTTTAATTATTCTATTTGATTTATTATTTTTGTTTAACTTTTATTATAAATTCCTTTCTACTTTATTAGACGTCATAAAATATATTGCTTTTGCTTTTGCTTTTGTCATTCGAGATTATTTATAGCTAGATTTGTGACCCGCGCTATCCGGCGGGTTTGCGAACTTCGTTATACGTATTACGGCGGTGACATTAACGTGACTAAGTGCATAAAAAAAACGTATGAAGTTGTCGCGACTCGGTTTTGAAGTTCGAAAAATATATAAATCGTTAAAGAATTTAGTAACAAAGTAAAAAAAACATAAATATAAAAAAGTAATTTTTAGAACGAATATAAAAAAAAAGTAAAAGAAAACGAACATGAAAAAAAATCAGTTTGTCACACCATAGACTTGAACCCGCTTCGGCGAGAAAAATCAAATCAGAAAAAAATAATGATTTGTAAGCGTATATTATATATATTGTATGGGTAAATTTGAGAGTTTAGAAATTTCAGTGGTAGAGTTAAAAATTTTGTCTAGGGGTAAACTTGAAATTTTACAAATATGAGAGGTATATTTAAAAATTTAGAAAATTAAGGGGTGTTTTTTGAAAATGCTAAAAAAACAAAAAGGAAGAAAAAGAGGAAGGGGGGTTTAGAACTAGGGTCTTCTGCTTCAAGTTTGAGTTTGAATACCACCGAGCCAAGAAAGATTTATGGTTACTTTCCATCATTTATTTATTTAAAGTAATGGTAAGGTACAATCTCATTGGCCACCGACCTTACTTCCTTCATTTATTTATTTAAAGTAATGGTAAGGTATAATCTCATTGGCCACCGACCTTACCTTTTAAAGGTTAGTAATTGAGAATATAAGTTTACTCCATAAATATTTAAAAATTACTATTATTTTAAATAAAGATACTTTTAGGCTGAGGGAAGTACCCCATAAAAGGGGGCCGTGAAGGTGAGGTGACCGGCCGTGAGCCGTGGAACCGCGCCTGACAATCGTTGACCACGAGCGTGTAGATAATCCGTGGAGAATTCCACGAGCGTGGAAAGTGAAATTGGAACAATTTTCATAGATTTTTTGATTTTTTAATCAAAATTAATTAACCACCTAAAATGGTTTTTCGTAAACAACTTATCATCGTTAATCTTTTTAAAAAATCTAATTGTACAGTGTTGTTTATTTTTTTTATGAACATTCCGATGAAATTTCATTGTAAACCGAGTCCGTTTCAAAATACAGGATTTTTTGGTCTCGTATACAGTTTAGTACGTACTTGTATAGGTAACTAATCTACTTTTTTAATTTTTTATTTACAAACTATTAAAATATAAATGTATAATTTGTATTTGAGCAAATTACAAATTATGTACTTTAAGTATTACCCAAATTTCATTATACGTCATTTAACTAAAGAAATTACAGAATACGTCTTTTGGCCTAACGAACGTTAAATTTTACCGTTAAGTCTGGTCACGTGCCATGCACATGAGGGTATTTTAGACTTTCACACATAAAAGGACTATTCTTGTAATTCTTTTTATGAATGAAGGGTTGACACCTGACTTCAACCTTATCACCTTCCTCTTCACCCTCTCTAATCCACCGCCATCGTACACCACCAGCACCATCCTCTTCACCCTCATCACAATCCACCGCCACCGTACACCACCAGCACCACCGTACACCTGCTTCCCGACGTCAACAACCAGACCACCGCCGTCGCGCCCTCTCCCCTTCTCGTTCCTGTTTAGCCGACGACACACACACCTACTTCTCCGCCATCATCATCTGGGCACCACCGCGACACACACCTGCTTCTCGTTCCTGTTGTTGTCGGATATAAAAGCCTAGCCCCACACCTTCTCCCCCATATCAAATTGCTTAGATTCTACCCTGAGTTACGTTACTAAATCCTCCATAGAGATTCATCGTCGATCTATTTCAAGACCACAGATTTTAGTTCTCCGGATCAAGAATTAGGATTTTCATATTTCGATCAGTTCTAATTTGTGAAAATTGTTGCTATTATCATTTGATGCGACAAATATTACCAATTATGTGAAATTGGCTTTAATTTTTGGACTTGTTCTTTAATCTTTTCCTTGTGATACATTGGTTTGTCAAATCATGTTAGATTTGAAAAATGAAATAGAATCTTTCTTCCCCTTCTTTTGGCTTCTGCAATATCTATATAGAACTAAAGCAAAATGGTGTCTTTTTCTTTAATTATTATTGAAGATCCAAACCATTACTGCCATTGTTCTTCAGTTCTTCAAATCTCATTTAGCGACCTGATGATTTGATTAGTTAATCCAACAATTTACAGAAATAGTCATTTTAGGTAAAAAGACCAAAATACTCTCATGTGTCTTATACATGACCTGACTTAACGGTCTTTAGACCAAAGTACGTAACGTGCAAGGTTTTTTAAACATAAAGACGTTTTCTGTTATTTCCTTAGTTAAGGACGTATAATGAAATTTGGGTAATACTTAAAGGACGTAATTTGTAATTTGCTCTTTGTATTTAAATATAAAATTGACGTGGAGTGTGGAAATGTGGTACTATTCCCTCAAATGTGGAGAAAATGTGTAAAATTTATGGAATCTGATTTGATGCTGATATGGGAGTGTGGAGGGTGTGGAAATATGAAGTATATCCCTTAGCTTTACATATTTTCATATAGTTTCATTTTTATATTAAAGCTTCCAATTTTTGTGAAAGAAATAAAATGAATAGATTCTATAAAAGACACCGAAAATAAATAAAAGCAACACAAAAAAGAAACGTTAAAAAATTTCAGAAAAAGAAGGGAAAAGATTAAAAGAAAATGAAAACCAAAAGGGTCTATGGGTCAACGGCGGGTCAGAGAATCATTAATTATACGCAAATTTACAAAAATACAATAATTTTTTTTTGAACGGTGTGGGCTCAACAGACACGTCCCACTAGGGGAGGCCCGTACATCAGTCTACCCAAACAACCCCTAAGGAATTCGAAATCTGCAGAGGGTGTTCCTAGTTTTTATGAAGTGTACCTAACAAGATTCGAACCCATGACCTACACACAGAGGAAACCCTTTAAGAAACCCCCTGACCACCAAAGCAGAACCTTGATGGCGGTTGTGAGGGACACTAGGGTCAACCGCAGGTCACAATTTATATCTCCAATTTATTTAACTTTTTCATTCTTTTAATTTTTTTCCATTTGATTTATACTTTCACTTAACTTTTATTATAGAGTAAATTACACATATTGTCCTTTATTTATACTACAAATTACATTCTATGTCCTTTGACTTCAATAAGTACACCACAGATCCTTTTATTACATACTTTTATACATCCTATGTTCTTTACACTAACCCCCATCCATTTCCACCGTTAAATCCCATCATGTGCCCCTCACATGATGGGCAAAATAGTCATTTCATCTACAAATTTATATTTTACTCTTTCACATGATGGGCCCCACTTGAAACACCCAGGCCCCACCCCATCATCATTTTATTCCATCGATCATGTCTACAGAAACCTTCATCAAAATTGCCAGACCTCCCATTCAATTGTTAAATTGAGGAAAATCCCTCCGGTTCCAATTCGCTAGAGCCGGCGTATGGCTGAAATGGCGAAAAGCAGAGACGGCGTCGGCAGTGACGACCTTTGTTCGGACAGCATCATCATCGACACCATAATATGGTGTGATTTGGATTGCAAAATCAGAAATTCAAAACATTATTACCGTTTTGAAACAAACGTTGTCAGATCTATCTAAAAATCATCTGATTTGCAGAACCAGTGGCGTGATTGAGGGATTCGGTGGTGGCGATTGAAGAGGCTTAGTGGAGGGGTGCAATGGCGTGATTGAAGGGATTCGGACAAGGAGATCAGTGGTGGCGATTGGGGACGTTCAAGGTCGTTGGAGCTGTGCAAAGTCCCCACGTCGTCGGATTTTCGAAAAGGCACGTGGCGTCGTTTCTAGATTATGTGGGACAATGATTGGGGGTGGATGAGACTAGAGTTGTAATGCAAGCTTTGGACTTCAATTCCCCAAAATTGATGTAAGAATCATCACTGATTTTGACTTGGGTTCCTCCTTGTACATAGAATTTAGTCATTTCAGGTATGCTTATAAGATTAGTTTGATGCCTTGAACAGATCTTAACCATAGGCGGGTTGAATGTGGACGTAGGGTGATGGGAGTTGCGGTTATACATTTTGAGGTAGATGCTATGAACAGATCTGAACCGTGGTCGCCGACGTGTGGGTTTATGGCTGATCGGAAGTTGCCGGTCTTGGTAAGGAGGAAGATGATGGGGTGGGGCCTGGGTGTTTCAACTGGGGGCCATCATGTGAAAGAGTAAAATACAAATTTGTAGATGAAATGACTATTTTGCCTATCATGTGAGGGGCACATGATGGGATTTAATGGTGGAAATGGATGGGGGTTAGTGTAAAGGACATAGGATGTATAAAAGTATGTAATAAAAAGATATGTGGTGTACTTATTGAAGTTAAAGGATACAGAGTGTAATTTGTAGTATAAATAAAGGACAATATGTGTAATTTTTTCTTTATTATAAGTTCCTTTCTACTTTATTGCAAGTCACAATCGGGTAACGTGTCAAAAGGTTCATGGATCCCATTCATATATCTCCAATTTATTTTACTTTTTCATTCTTTTAATTATTTCCATTTGATTTATACTTTCACTTAACTTTTATTATAAGTTCCTTTCTACTTTATTTTATTGCAAGTCACAATCGGGTAACTTGTCAAAAGGTTCATGGATCCCATTCATATCATACATCTCCAATTTATTTTACTTTTTCATTCTTTTAATTTTTCCCATTTGATTTATACTTTCACTTAATTTTTATTATAAGTTCATTCTACTTTAATAGACGTCATAATGCTTATTTCTTTTCCTTTTGCCTTTCAAGATTATTTATAATTTAGACTACAATTTCACTCCATAAACATTTAAATTGTACTATTATTTTAAATAAAGATACTTCATATGTTCATATACTTCTAGTGTTATATTAAAATTTTCGATTATAAGTTCCATAAATTTGTCTTCAACTTTATAACCTTTTTAAATCATGGTGATGTTTTGATCGGCGATATTGCGGATTGCATAGGTTGCATCGGTTAGGCACTTAGGCGGGTTGACATATGTCACACCTCGTCTTAGAAGGAAACATGGGTTAAAACGTTGTTTGAAATCATGAATACGTTGTTTAAAAGAGAAGTGCTAATGCATTCATATCCGAAAATATTACATGACATTTTGTCTTTAGTACATTTTGAAGATTGATCAACAAAAGCTAACTATCAAACAATATTTTCTAATGATTCTTCTATTGTAGTTCATGTCATGCAAGCTTAAACTCTATCAATTGTTACCTGGAAAATATGCTTCAAAATGTTAGCTATAAAGCCGGTGAGTTTGTATGTTTAAATAATAAGTTTGAGAATAAATAATTGAATACATGTCATGTTATGTTGTAGTATATGCTCAAGCGGATAACACAAATATGCATGAGGCACAACTAAAATTTAATGACCAATAAGTTTGCCCCATATAATGCCATAGCATGTGACATTAAAGTAAAGAACGGAAATAATCAAGATTAATCCGTTAACCATTACACTAAGCTAATATAGTTGTGTATAAAACAAGGGGACTTAAGGTGATATTAACTCAAACAATAAGTTTCATATAAACAAGTGCATAACCAACATACGGAACATGATTCAAGAAGAAGTTTAAATAAAGCATATATTTCTCCCAAATAAATATATAGAAAATGGGCTAAGAAAACTCACAAGTAAAAGATCGTTTATAGAGAGATCTTCGAAGGTGGAAAAGGAAGGTTAGCTGTCGGGTCCTACAATAATTGGGACACTAGTGAGCCTAATGGACTAATCCTTAAAGTAATGTCGAACCAAGGCATTAAGCCGTTAGACTAATATATATTATTATTATTTTTAATGATCGAGACGAACTCGAGTGAAGTATAGAAAATATTAGACCAAGAAGTTAAGTCGTCTAGTTAATATAAGTGGTAATAAGTATAGGGAAATTGGATTTTAATAATCTCACCTTTTACTAATCGGCCAATAATAATCCCAACTGAGAATATTCTTACCACCGGTCCCTACTTTCAAACTATTTTCTTACATTGGAACCCCGTTAAAAACTTAACGCCGTTATATTTTATATGACGTGGACATCTGCAAACCGCCGGAAAGTCGAGGCAAGGTAGCAGTGGTTTCATGGTGGGTTTTGACATCGACTCTGGTGGTGTTTAATAACGGGTCTCGTTTTTCCGACAAGTCCAAACAGAGACAACAGTGGTGTTTAATTGTGAAGACGGTGACAAACTAAGGTTTGCAGACCACCCCTCCGGCGATGGCTGTGGCTAGGGTTCTAGCTTGGCTCGACTTTCTGACGGTTTGCAGATGTGCACGTAATATAAAATCTAACGGCGTTAAGTTTTTTTAACGGGGGTCCAATGTAAGAAAATAGTTTGAAAGTAGGGACTGGTGGTAAGAATATTCTCAGTTGGGATTATTATTGGCCAATTGGTAAAAGGTGGGATTATTATAATCCAATAATCCATAAGTATATGAGTTGAGACGGACTCGAATATTGTTTAGAAAATAGAGGTTGAACAAAGACGTTAAGTCGTTCAACTATTAAGTGTGATAATAAGTCGAGACGAACTCGAAGAGTGTAAAGAATATGACTATGAAAACCCTGTCAAATACTTTTTAGATATGCACTATCATGATAGTTGGGTGAAAATGAGTTCGTAGTTTAAAGATATGTTAATAATATCGTTTAATTTAAAATTGATGTTTTTAAAACACGGAGACTTGTAATGTGTTGAAGGTGCTTTTAGATTACCAAATTGTAACATCACTAAATAACGACAAGCAATAAAGGCGGTTACTGGAACGAATAAAGAAAAGAATAATAATGGATAACGAGCTCACGGGTTCGAGTTTTGGGCTGGACGAGTGGAGCGCGAGATGTGGGGGGGTTGTAAAACCCAAGCCATCTCCTCTGTTTTCACCCTTCATCATCATCTTCCTCCTTGGTTAGAGACAGAAAGGAAGAAACTAGACAGAGAAAGTTCAAAAGTTGCACCTGAGACCTCCATTCTTGCCTAAGATTGTTGCTGAACACTACCATTGATCGGAGAAAGAGAAGTCACATGAAAGCCAGGTAATAAATCCTTCCAGATTCGAGCTTTAGTTTGAAAAGTGGGTTTTTAGGGTTTAAGTGGGTTTTCATAAAAAGTAGAGATTTTTACATATAAATCGGTCTAAAAAGAGAGGGTCTAGTGTCACACCCCAACCGATGGCGGAAACATCGGGGCGTGAAGCGTGCAGACTGTTCATTGCTCATGGCATGCTAAAGTTTAAATAATTATTAATTGTTTTTATTGCAATTGAATAACCTCAAACAAACACAATCAATCCACTGAAACAAGAATAAAATTACATCAAATAAACCCGTTTAATTAAATACTAGGTCCAAAATCCTATGTGTTGCATCACTTGTTCACTTCAAATATTGGTACCTGAAACATGGTTAAAACAAGGTCAACTAAAGAGTTGGTGAGAATACATAGGTTTATTCGTGTGATAGCAAAAATGTGTTGTGTGCATACAGTCCAATACAACATGATAATTAAGGCAAATATGGAGAGAAACCATCGTGTGATCAAGTATTACAATCAAACCTTTGTAACTGTACTCAAAATGTGTTGTCAGTAACAGTCACCCTACCTGGGTGGGTTTGTCAGACTCAATAGATCTACCACTGTTCACTGTCGGCTAAATGTTAATGATTGTACGTGAATATGTATGATCTACACACCTAGCACTCAAGCACAAATGCACAAAATGTATACATGTATGGGATGAAACTGTATATGTGTATGTTTGTAAGCAAGTAGTTGAACTCATGTTCCACCCCAAAATAAAGAGTTTGAAAAGGGGCTATGTAACTCACATGTTATATAGAGCGTAGATTTGCACAAGCAATAGCAAACAGCAGTGTGTTGTAGATCGCTAGATACGACCTAATGGATAATATAAGTTTAGGTATTATTGTTTTGCGTTATTCAATAGTCGAAAGTGGATTCGTTTAAGTCTAGGGTTTGTTTTTAAATAAATAGTTATACTATTTATTTAGGATATTGTATATGTATTTATTTAATTAAGATGTTAAACGAATAATATTTGACTAAAATAAAGTGTATGGAATAATATAAAAATAATTATATAACTTGTAGTATTTTATTGATTTGACTTTAAAAGAAAACTAACTAATCGTCCTTTGGTAAACGATACGTGACTCTGAATATTTTACAAAATAATAACTTATAATCATTAAAACTATTTAAAATATAAAATTTAATAAATAAAAGATTCTGTTTTAAAAGGAACACGACCGTGCTCGTACACGGCACGACCGTGCTCGGCTCGTGCGCGACCGCGCTTGGTCAGTAACGCGCCCGTGGTTGATCAGAAGACAACACATGGTCTGTTTATGAGACACGACCGTGCTCGTATCCGGCACGATCGCGTCTAGGGTTGTTTTTAGGTCAGAGTCTTGTCTAGTCGGTAAGCACGACCGGGCCACGACTCGGGCACGACTGTGCTTGGTCAGGCACGACCGCGCTCCATGACGAGCGCGACCGTGTCTGGTCTTTTTCAGACACAATTCGCTTAATTCTTATGATAAAACAGATTAAAAACGTAGGGTTTTCATTGAGAGTGTGTTTGTGAATCCAACTACACTAATTAATTGGATTTATAACGTGTTTAACGTGTAGATTGATTAAAACCATTTATTATTTAAAACTCAGTTTCAAAACTGATTAATCGTGTAATGTAGTTATGAATTAGGTTAGGGCTTTCGTTTTGCTTGATGAGACGAACCTATTGGTCGATTACTAACCTGGTTTGAATGGGCAACAAGTGCAGACGGCTACGGGAAGACTTCGCGGCTTCTCTTTGATCGACAGACGAATGGAGATGTTGTACAGACGAATTAGGGTTTGCGAGATGTTTATAGGAGTCGTATGAATGAATTAAATGGGTTTGATTCGTCTGATATTACACAAAAATACGCGATTTGATTTAAGAAAGGAATGTTTGGTCGTTTGGGCCTAAATCGGGTGGATTCGTGTGTATTTGGTCGGGTTTAAGGCTAGATACCTCGTATAATAGGTCCTGCATATCGCGCGGTTTCTAAAACGCTTCAAAAATCTTGTTTTGGTAAAGATTTGAGTCGGTTTGACTTTTCAAAGGTCAAACTGTGTTCAAGGCGCGACCGTGCTTAATGATAAGCACGACCGTGGTCATTTGCCCAAGCTCGACCGTGCTTAGGACTAAGCACGACCGTGCTTGGTTAATTTTTGGTAATTGCAAGAATAGTCCTTGTAGTTGTGTAGTCTTAACATCGTTTGAGTTTTTTTTGTCGTGTTTTTGTTTGTACGATAATGAAGGGTCGTTTTAGTTGTTTTTGTAATATAATAGACGCGTGTAAGTTTGTTATTTGCACATGAAACAATAAATGTAATAATCGGAAAATCGGAGTTGTCTTTTATTGCATGACATAAAATAGATAGGAAACATGAAAATTGGAAATGTTACAGTATCCCCATGTTGAGGGAATTTCGTCCCGAAATTCAACTAGATGAGGCTACTGCTTCAGCAAAGAGATGTGGGTATTTGAGCTTCATTTGGTCTTCTCGTTCCCAAGTAAACTCGGGTCCTCGTTTAGATTCCCAGCAAACTTTAACAATGGGAATACGGCTGCGCTTAAGTTGTTTTATCTCACGATCCATAATCTCGACCGGTTTCTCAACGAAGTGCATCGTCTCATCAATGCGCACATCGTCAAGAGGTATGTGAAGATTCTCATCAGCAAGACACTTCTTAAGGTTGGATACGTGGAATGTAGGATGTACGTTGCCAAGAGATGGAGGTAACTCGAGCTTGTAAGCCACTTTCCCAATCCTTTCAAGGATTTTGAATGGACCCACATAGCGAGGTGCTAGCTTACCTTTCTTCCCAAAACGGACCACTCCCTTCCAAGGAGACACCTTTAGAAGTACCAGATCACCGACTTGGAATTCCAAGGGTTTGCGTCGTTTGTCGGCATAGCTCTTTTGCCGACTCCTCGCTACTCGAATGTTATCACGGATTTGAATAATCTTGTCGGATGTTTCTTGAATTAACTCGGGACCGGTGATTTGTGCTTCACCAATCTCGCTCCAACAGATGGGAGAACGACACTTACGACCATAGAGAGCTTCAAACGGAGCCATGTTGATACTGGTGTGGTAACTATTGTTGTAGGAGAACTCAATAAGTGTCAAATGTGAATCCCAATTGCCACCAAAGTCGATGACACAGGCTCTCAGCATGTCTTCCAAGGTTTGGATTGTACTCCAGTAGTGACATAATCACTCGAGTACTATGACATATTAAGCTTAATTTAGACTTATATAATTATCAAGGAGACATGCTTTAGCCTATAAGTAAACACTCATCCCAGGAATTCCCAGGAAAGCATACGGATCCCTCGGTTGATTGGGATTTATATGAAATACTTTCCTAGACAGAAAACCCAGAATACAGGTGTCACCCTTCCAGATTGCACGTGTCCTTTAACAATTATTCAAAGTCTAAAAAAAAATCTTAACGGGTGTAAAAGAAAATTTTTATAGACTAAAGTCTATGATGTTCCTCAAGCTATGTTGATGATGACATGGAAGCAGGCAAGAAGGATATGTGGCTTAGGATATGGGTAGGGATATTTTATTAAATTTATTATTTATATATACATATAAACATTTAACGTATATCACATAGCATGTAGCACATAGCATGTAGCACATAAATCATGAAGCATGATATAAATGGGTATCCTAAGGTTATAGTCTAGGTCATGTGTCTAATAACCTAATTCCCTATAACCAAGGCTCTGATACCAATCTGTCACACCCCAACCGATGGCGGAAACATCGGGGCGTGAAGCGTGCAGACTGTTCATTGCTCATGGCATGCTAAAGTTTAAATAATTATTAATTGTTTTTATTGCAATTGAATAACCTCAAACAAACACAATCAATCCACTGAAACAAGAATAAAATTACATCAAATAAACCCGTTTAATTAAATACTAGGTCCAAAATCCTATGTGTTGCATCACTTGTTCACTTCAAATATTGGTACCTGAAACATGGTTAAAACAAGGTCAACTAAAGAGTTGGTGAGAATACATAGGTTTATTCGTGTGATAGCAAAAATGTGTTGTGTGCATACAGTCCAATACAACATGATAATTAAGGCAAATATGGAGAGAAACCATCGTGTGATCAAGTATTACAATCAAACCTTTGTAACTGTACTCAAAATGTGTTGTCAGTAACAGTCACCCTACCTGGGTGGGTTTGTCAGACTCAATAGATCTACCACTGTTCACTGTCGGCTAAATGTTAATGATTGTACGTGAATATGTATGATCTACACACCTAGCACTCAAGCACAAATGCACAAAATGTATACATGTATGGGATGAAACTGTATATGTGTATGTTTGTAAGCAAGTAGTTGAACTCATGTTCCACCCCAAAATAAAGAGTTTGAAAAGGGGCTATGTAACTCACATGTTATATAGAGCGTAGATTTGCACAAGCAATAGCAAACAGCAGTGTGTTGTAGATCGCTAGATACGACCTAATGGATAATATAAGTTTAGGTATTATTGTTTTGCGTTATTCAATAGTCGAAAGTGGATTCGTTTAAGTCTAGGGTTTGTTTTTAAATAAATAGTTATACTATTTATTTAGGATATTGTATATGTATTTATTTAATTAAGATGTTAAACGAATAATATTTGACTAAAATAAAGTGTATGGAATAATATAAAAATAATTATATAACTTGTAGTATTTTATTGATTTGACTTTAAAAGAAAACTAACTAATCGTCCTTTGGTAAACGATACGTGACTCTGAAT
Source organism: Smallanthus sonchifolius (assembly GCA_023525975.1). NCBI lineage: Eukaryota > Viridiplantae > Streptophyta > Magnoliopsida > Asterales > Asteraceae > Smallanthus > Smallanthus sonchifolius. Next base: position 22,896,198 of record CM042026.1, on the reverse strand, counting down.
ATTTTACAAAATAATAACTTATAATCATTAAAACTATTTAAAATATAAAATTTAATAAATAAAAGATTCTGTTTTAAAAGGAACACGACCGTGCTCGTACACGGCACGACCGTGCTCGGCTCGTGCGCGACCGCGCTTGGTCAGTAACGCGCCCGTGGTTGATCAGAAGACAACACATGGTCTGTTTATGAGACACGACCGTGCTCGTATCCGGCACGATCGCGTCTAGGGTTGTTTTTAGGTCAGAGTCTTGTCTAGTCGGTAAGCACGACCGGGCCACGACTCGGGCACGACTGTGCTTGGTCAGGCACGACCGCGCTCCATGACGAGCGCGACCGTGTCTGGTCTTTTTCAGACACAATTCGCTTAATTCTTATGATAAAACAGATTAAAAACGTAGGGTTTTCATTGAGAGTGTGTTTGTGAATCCAACTACACTAATTAATTGGATTTATAACGTGTTTAACGTGTAGATTGATTAAAACCATTTATTATTTAAAACTCAGTTTCAAAACTGATTAATCGTGTAATGTAGTTATGAATTAGGTTAGGGCTTTCGTTTTGCTTGATGAGACGAACCTATTGGTCGATTACTAACCTGGTTTGAATGGGCAACAAGTGCAGACGGCTACGGGAAGACTTCGCGGCTTCTCTTTGATCGACAGACGAATGGAGATGTTGTACAGACGAATTAGGGTTTGCGAGATGTTTATAGGAGTCGTATGAATGAATTAAATGGGTTTGATTCGTCTGATATTACACAAAAATACGCGATTTGATTTAAGAAAGGAATGTTTGGTCGTTTGGGCCTAAATCGGGTGGATTCGTGTGTATTTGGTCGGGTTTAAGGCTAGATACCTCGTATAATAGGTCCTGCATATCGCGCGGTTTCTAAAACGCTTCAAAAATCTATTTTTGGTAAAGATTTGAGTCGGTTTGACTTTTCAAAGGTCAAACTGTGTTCAAGGCGCGACCGTGCTTAATGATAAGCACGACCGTGGTCATTTGCCCAAGCGCGACCGTGCTTAGGACTAAGCACGACCGTGCTTGGTTAATTTTTGGTAATTGCAAGAATAGTCCTTGTAGTTGTGTAGTCTTAACATCGTTTGAGTTTTTTTTGTCGTGTTTTTGTTTGTACGATAATGAAGGGTCGTTTTAGTTGTTTTTGTAATATAATAGACGCGTGTAAGTTTGTTATTTGCACATGAAACAATAAATGTAATAATCGGAAAATCGGAGTTGTCTTTTATTGCATGACATAAAATAGATAGGAAACATGAAAATTGGAAATCTTACATCTAGCTTCATGGATGCTATACCAAAGTTTTGGACGTAAAAAGTTGATTACTTGAATAAAAAACGAAGGATTTTGGTCAAGAACACATGAATGGACAGAAAAGATTTTCGGCCGAAAAGTATTTTAGTCAGAATAGGAAAAAACGAGTTTTCGAGCGAAAAAGTTTTTGGGCGAAATAGTTCTAGGACGAATGATGTTTCGAACGAAATGGTTTCGGTCGAAAGGATTTCGGCCGAAAGGTATTCGACCAAAGGAGATTTCGGACGAAAAGGATTTCGGACAACAAAGTTTTCAGTCAGGTTGTCTTAGATGTAACTTGGTATTGATATGTCTCATTCGTGACTATTCGGACATATTGATTAACCTTTCACCTAGCTTGAAGCTTCGTTGTTGAGTGAGTTAGTATCTTTAAGTTAAGTGAGTTCAAGAATCCCTACGTTTTACTATTTTTAGCGTGGTGTGCATACTCAAGAATTAAACGTTTATAATAAAGGTATTTTGTTACTTAAACGTTTGCAAAGAAAAGAAAGAAAAGGTTTATCTAACTTATGTTTTATAGACAGAAAGAAAAGGTTTATTTAACTATATGTTTTACAAACAGAAAGAAAGAAATAAGCCAAATACATTGTCTAATCTGTAAGAGTATGGTTACCACCGAAGAAAGTATTCAGGTAGTAGTGTAGTCCTAGAGACAAGTGTTACCCGAAGCCTATGGCAGTGTCATGGCATTAGTTGTATGCCTGCCATATGAATAACCGTGACAGTACTCGGCAGGGCATTGTAATGAGGATGTTGTACAACCGGAAGAAATGGGTAATGACGGTTGCTCCGGTGGCAACGGTCACCTGAGATAGGAAGTCCTTAGTGGATACAAGATGTGAGTATCGGCCTTTGGACACTGAGCCTTAGGGAACATAATTGTAAAGAAAAGAAGTCCATTGTGGACAAAAGAAGTCCTTCGTGGACAGTAAAGAAAGAAGCAGATTATAGACTAATAATGTATGACTTAAAACAAAAGAGCACAGATTGGCTAAGTAATTAAATTGCATGTGGTATTGTAGTTCCTAGGCTTGTAAATGAACCGAACGAACATGAACGGGTCTTGTTCGTGTTCGTTCGTTTAACTTTAACCGAACAAATGAAAGAACACGAACACTTAAACGAACATAATTTCTTGTTCGTGTTCGTTCATTAAGAAAACGAGTGTGTTCATGTTCGTTTATGTTCGTTCATTAATATTCTAAACGGACGGTTCACAAACACAAACGAATGAACGTAAACGAACATAAACGAACACCAATTAAAAGTAAACGTAAATATCTAAATTAAAGTTTAAAGTATCATCATATTTGTATCCAATATTTTAAAAGTAAACAAATATATTAAATTGATTTTAATATAGGCTTCAGGGTTTTAAAATATGAAAATCAAATTCATTTTAAATTAATATTAGTAATAAATAAATTTGAATGAATATTTAAACGAACGTAAACAGACGAACCTAAATGAACGAGCGTAAATGAACGAACATAAACGAACGTTCACGAACGTAAATGAACGAACGGCACATTTGTTCATGTTCGTTCGTTTAATTAAATGAACAAAAATTTGTGTTCATGTTCGTTCGTTTATTAAAGGAACGAACATAAACGAACTTCCTGCCGAACGTTTCATGAACGGTTCACTGAACGTTTGGTTTGTTTACAAGCCTAGTAGTTCCTTTACTTAGTAGTATAAAGAATGTTTTTCATCAAACGAGCTTTACATGATTAACATATGAAAGAAAAGTTTTGTACTTAATGTTTTGAAACTTGAACTCACCAGCGTTAGCTGATTATTTTAGTGTGAACATCAGGTGATACGGGAAAGAGAAAGATTTAAAGGCACAAGGGCTTGGATGAGGATGGTTGTTGCTGGCAGAAGACTGACATCCCCATGGTTTAGATTATGTTACAGACAATTTATGTTTAAAAGTTTTAATTAACTCTGAATTTGTAATAGACTTTCGCTGTTAACTTTGAGTCTTTAATGTTTATTCAAGGTTAAAAAACTATGTTTATGCTTGTTTGTGCCAACTATGAGAGGTACCCGGTTTGGATCCTTTCACAAACACTTAGTATAAACTAACTTTAGTCTATAATCCCAAAATAATACTTATAATGTTTTAAACCCCTAATTTAAAAAGTCAAACATTATTAACTTGGAAAGGGTCTTTTTTTCGATTGTTTCTACTATTATTTGTATCAAAAAATATATGTAATTTGGCATGGCATAAAGTGATGTTACAAAATATTTATAACACCTATTTTAGGTATGAAATGAAGTAGACAAACATAAATCCCAAGTTTCAAGCGTTTTTATATACTTTTTGACATCGTAAAGCCGTAAAATTGAACTCAAAATTGGATGGTATAGTTATTCAATTCCAAAAATTGTGAAATTTGGTTTGTAGTATGATTTATAAGAATTACTGTGAATTTTTAGAAATTATCTGCAAGTTTACGTATGGTTTCGCCATTCGATTATCGTTAAATAGCTAAAAATGGAAAAGTATAGTTAGACATCTTCAAAAATCATAAAAGTTAATATGTAGGCCGCCTATAACACTTAGAACTCATTTTATTATTTTGGGATTTTTCTGAGTTATTAAAGTATTTTTTCCTATTTTTGTCTTTGTAAAGCTATTTTTCAAAACCGGACTTCCCAAACTTATAAATTATGAAATTTGGTTTATTAGCTGCTTATAACCAGTAGGTTTCACTGTCGAAATTTGAGAATTTTCTAAAAGGTTTAAGTATAATACATACCTTTGTATTTGTAAGCTTTATTTTTAAGAAATAGCTATCTAACTCCAAAAATTAGGAAATTTAGTTTATAAGCCTTTTATACCATGTAGAAGATACAATAAAAATTTGGGAATGTTTGGAGGTCACGAAATATAAGTCACTTTTTAGGTCCAAAAACCAGCATTAATAACGGTATGTTTTTCTATATATATATTCCAAATGGTTATACCAACTTTATTTATCTCATCCAACAATACTATGACATGATATGAAGTAAGTATAAATGATATCTAACAAGTTAGTAGGTGTTTGACATGAAAAAGTACAAGTTACCACATGATGCATGGTTTTATATTCATCTATTACATCTTATGGTAATGCCTTATTTCAAGGACTTTAATGACTATATTTTAAAGGTTACCCATATATTAGTATGTCCGTATATGTTAATGTTGATGTTAGAAGAAAGAAAAATGAATAAGTAAGTGCTTGAAATGTAAATACAGAAAGTAAAGTTACTAGATCTTGGATGTTGAAGGTATGTTCATGTATTGGTTTGATCATGGAGCATCATCCCTATAAATACACTTAGTAGAGTTGAATGATTTCTACAAACACATGAACTTTTTTGTTATCAACATAAAATCTTAACAGAAGAAGAAAGAAGGCCTTACAATTCAAGAACTTCAAATTTAGAACTCTTTGTTCTTGAGCTTGCTAGAGCCGAGATTTTGAAAGAGTTTTAGGAGTAGGAGAAGTGATTTGAGTTGTGAGTCTTATGAATGCACATAAATTATTATCACATGAAATTAGTTGATAAGAATATAGACATGGGAATTTGGTGGATGAAACGCCCCAAACCGAGTACATCTCATAGTTGGCATAAAACATGATTAACATAGTTTTTAAACTTCGAATTCAGAATCAATATAGCGCAAGTCTTACAAACATAATCCAAATTTCACAACGAATTAAAAACATTTAAACATAAACATTCAAATAGTTCAATCAGCCAATCCGAGCTTTTGCAGCTCCATAATTCAACTCAATTCTCTAGTTCCTGACGATTCCTACCGGACCTGCGGACGCTTGGAGTTTCAGCTGGTTCCTAAATCCCTACAGGTTCACGTTCAACAATTCTTTGTTGAATTGTGGTCTCAACCTCTAGTGAAGTCACTTGTGGTTCTTGAACTTCTTCTAGATCCACTATATTTTCGGTTGGCCCTTTCGTAAGGAATCCCTACGAGCTATGAAAACCCTGATTTTTCATTGAGCTGATAGAAATAGTAACCTCTTGTCTGTTTTGGATATCCGAAAAAAACAAGCTTTTCACATATGGGCTCTAACTTGTTGGAAGTCTCACGTTTGACACCCCAGACCTTCAGGTACGACAAGATGGGATTTCTCCCATGCCGTATCTCATATGGTGTTTTGTTCACCTTTTTGGTTGGAACTACGTTTACAATTCAAGCAGCAGTTTCAAGAGCATAACCTCAAAAGGAGTGCGGCAAGTTAGTTCGACTCATCATGGATCAAACCATATCGAATAAGGTTCGATTTATTGTGACATTTCTGATTTTCACCATAAAATCGTCTAGATGCAATGAACAAGTGTTTCAAATCCAATTCATGTACAACAACTATGATACAATTACATATACAAACTATTCTATTACAATAACAACTTAGACAAAACACCATCATCTCACAAGCCTCGGGGACCAAAACTGACAAAACTCAAAAACTACAAAACTAGGCAAGCACGGTCGCGCCTAGGTCTAGGCACGGTCGCGCCTGCAGGTCTAAGCACGGTCGCGCCTAAAGCAGGCACGGTCGCGCTGAAGAACCAACTTGTCTCTGCAGAAGTCAAATCGCACCATACCCACTGAATTCGCAGAATTAAAAATTGACAAAGTCCGGTTTTCGCGCGTTGGACCATTCCCGACTGGTTTCAACCTGCAACACGCCTCAATTTTCTTCCAAATTGCAATTCTTTAATCCCATTCACACCCACATCCGAGTCTCGCGAAATTCGTCGTTATAAAGCAACTTCCAGACTTCCTACACCTTCGTTTTTACCCACTCAGTCTCTCTAAACTCTCTTTCGACGCGCAAGCAGCCTCTGGAGCCCGATCGATCGCCGGAACACTCGACTTCGAGACCCGTAGCCGACAGCATTAAATTGCCCACTTTCAGGAGGTAAGTAACACACCATTTGATTCGTCTCTACCCATACTACAAAAGCCCTAAGCTAATTCGTAGTGGTATCACACAAATCGATCAGATTTTGAACCAAAAAGCCGAAACTTCGTTTTTAGTCGAACTACCACTTAAACACGATATAAATACAATTAAACTATGTAAATAGCTTCGCAAACCCCTAATCTATGAAAGCCCTAAGAATACAGAAGCAATTATTATAGGAATCGATCGAATTGAGTCTGAAAAGTACTCGACACGGTCGCGCTCGTCATTGAGCGCGGTCGTGCCTGACCAAGCACAATCGTGCCCCAGGTGTGGCCCGGTCGTGCTTACCGAGCAAACAAGCCTTGACCAAAAACCAACACTAGACGCGGTCGTGCCATACACGAGCACGGTCGTGCTCTATGTCCAGAACCCCTGTAATGACTTCTGACTCGACCACGGGCGCGCTCAGACCACCACGGTCACGCCCGGCAACGAGCGCGGTCGTGCCCCTCTCGAGCACGGTCGTGCTCCTTGACCAGAAACTTAAATCTTATTATTTTCAAACTTAATCTAATATGTTTTTATTTAAACATTTCAAAACTTGTTTACAAACATTAAGTTATAAAATCTCAAGACCCGGGAATCATTTATATACCAAATCGCTAATTTAAAATTTTGAAACGACTAATTCCCGATAGTTTCGAAACCGATGAAATTGTGAGTTTATATAACCCTTTTTATAAAACTATTTATACAAATATATATTTTGATTTAAACAAATATCGTTTATTTAAATTTTATTTAAATAAATAAATATATATATATATATATATATATCGCTACTAATTTATTATTTCAAAACCAACCCTAAACACACAAACCACCAACGAACCCATTTTGACATAAACTAATACAAACAATGACACGCGTTATACATTTATTCAATAGGTCAAACGTAGCGACCCACAACACGCTTGGTATTTTTGTGCCAACTACACGCTCCAACACATGTGAGTCTACATAACCCCACTTTTACTCTTTTTCACCTTTGGGGTGGACATGATTTACAATGAACTATTTGCAACTATTTCATAATACAATTCTTACTTGATTACATGAATTATTTGTGCAATATGCTTGAATGCTATGAGTTATTACTATACATACATAACGCAACTCGTACAATCATTAACTCTGTACAAGCCAACGGTAAACAAGGATAGTACTATTGAGTCTGACAAACCCACCCGGGTAGGGTGTTTGTTACCGCCAACACATTAGGGTAACCTGCGTGTTACGCCTCACTTTAGGGTAACCTGCGTGTTATGCCTCAGTCACAAGGTTTGATTGTACACCCAGTATAACTATAGATTCTCCATATTTGTCTTATATGCCATGTGAATCAATGAATTGTATAAACATTTTTGAACTCTTATTTGTGTGTCAAAACGTATGTATGCTCACCAACTTTTTAGTTGACCCTTGTTTTTAAATCATGTTTCAGGTACTAAGCTTTGAGTTCATATCCAAGATGCTACACGTAGGAACTGGACCTAGTATTTAAACTGATAAAAGACATTTGTGTATCTTGATTCTTGTAAACGTTGTACTTGATTACTTGAACTATGAAAGGAAATTGGTTGTTTAATATATTACAACTTTAGTCAACCATGTGCTCATGAACAGTCTGCATGCTTCACGCCCCGACGTTTCCGCCGTCGGTTGGGGTGTGACAGATTGGTATCAGAGCCTTGGTTATAGGGAATTAGGTTATTAGACACTCTTGACCTAGACTATAACCTTAGGACACCCATTATATGCCATGCTTCATGTTACATGGTATTTGCCACATTACTAAATGCTACATGTCTACTATTTGTGTGAAATAGTTTGCATGATTAATCTAAGTATTACATCACACGTGACTGTCTATGTGCTACACTACTGATAACCGATATGCATATAAACATTACCACCTACATGCTACCTATTTGATCCCATTAAAGTATTATCCTAAGTACCTCATTGCATAATACAATACCTAATGACCTATATGTCACACTACTTAATAACTCTTGTGCTGTCTACGTAATATCTATTTGGTGCATTGAGTATTATCCCAAGCCTCACCACACACTTATACACACCAAATTCTTCATACACCCTTAACCTCACACACTACGACACCATCCTCATTTGTGAACAAGACTCAAAATATTGGGCCTAATGCCCATTGATACCAAGTTAAGAAGCCAACTTACTATCCAAGGAGAGGAAGCCTGCTGGAGTAAACGAACATCACCTTTGGACCTCAAAGCCCAGTCCATAATGATTCTCATCATGACCATGAGCCCAAGTGATAGTATTGTTAGTACATGATGGCTGGAAGAGTGTGTGTAGACCCATGAGAAATTCTGGCTAAGGAAAGACCGGGTACTTAAGTGTGTCCCTTGTGACCCACCCCTCTTTCCTGGGAATCTCTTATGGATACATCACTTATAGGTCGAGTGTACTTCTAAAATACTACTATAAAGGCTCGGTGTTATGACTTGTCAAACACTGAATTTCATGAACACCTATATATACGACATCTACTATTTATCAACACTTACAATCTTTTCTCTTCTTTTCCTGCTAGACATGGACTCCTACTCACCTCCCTCCCCAGTATACACTCCTGGAATAGAGTCTGAAACGGAGTCGGAACAGGAAGAAAACATGGGATCACCCGAATATCGATCACCAACACCCCCAGCGGCTAGAGCAAGGTTCGACATAAGGGCAGACTGCATCCGAAACACTGGACCAAGACTGCGAACACTTGGATCAACCCCATCAAGAAACCCGTATCAGGCACCCCATCTACACAACCAATTACCATCCCCGGAGAGAGACCCCTATCTAGCGCCCGACTCATATCATTCCAACCCAAGGGCAAGGCAGACCATGACACACGCTAGTGTCATGGGGATACCAGTTGATACCACACACCAATACGTAGGGGCCTCTGAGTTCATAAGGCAGGAGATGGAGCATGGAATACGACAAGACCTACTAAGCCAACGAATAGACAGCCTTTTGGGACAAGTAAGATACCAAGAAGACCTGATTTCAAATCTAAGGAACCACGTTGACACAATGGAAGGAGACCGTGAAATATTTAACGCCCGTACTGAGGAAGCTAGAACTGAGGCCCGTCTTGCTATTCGAGTGACCATAACCATGTTCGTACTAGTACTCGTCTGCTTCCTTGTCGAAAGCTACCTGAGGCGCTAATCGGATTGTTCTACTTTTTGTCTTTAAATTTCTGTTTGGAACCATTATCTTATGCTTAAATTAAGTTTTGGCACTTTATCATTTATGCTAAGTTTTATTTTACAACTTTAAATACCATTACTCGTTGACTCAAATATTACCATCATATTTTCATCAAGATCACACAAACACCATCTTCTCATTCATTGCGAATTAGTACACGTACCCAAGCCCCCTTTGCAAAACTAATCATTCTATTCATTTAAAACAACATCGTTTTTGTACTCAAGCAAAGCATCTATCAAACTCTGGATTTATAAATATTACTTGGAATATAGATTTCCAACGAACCTTTTTACCTTGTAAAATAAAATTTTATATACGACTTGTTTTATAAAAACCTTTTCTAAATAAATTATGATTTTGATTTCTAAAACCTTGGCTTAATTAGTACCGTATTTAGCCACTATTTTTGTCCTTCTCTAGGATTTTCTCTCATTGATTGAAGTAAAAGATTCTAAATTATTTCGCTCACTTGGTTATTCAAATTACTATTTCTGCTTATTTAATCAAATCACAACCAATGATAATTTACAACTTGTTACAAGCACAAATCAGTTACTCGCAAACAAATCACCCTAATTACCCGCAACACCTTCTCGCTACCTTACACCTTCAGAAACCTACGAGTGTACTTCCCACTTCAACAAGATGAAGCGTTTCGCGTAGACATTTACCCTTCCTACAAACCACAACAAAATCTAAAGAGCTAAAACCCAACTACCCGCATTTTTATATGAATATCAAACAACACGCTTGTCCTCAACATTCGACCACCTATACAAACAAATTCGTTAATGTACGTCACTCAGGAGATTCAATAGCTTACACACGAACATCCACAAATCACATGAGGCTCAGTTATTCACAAACATACATGATACATGCAACGTAGTCGTTTACCATATACATGATTTATTACATGCTACATGAACCTTGGTTGTTTACAACATACACGATACAGGATCAATTACATGATACATGAAGCTTAGTTGGGTGCAATATACATAGTACTAGATTACCCACATAATACATAAAGCTTGGTTGCCCACGATACTCAATATGTTACATCATACATGAAAAACTTATTTGTTTCCATTATACATGAAACTCATTTGTTGCTACATACATGGTACTAAACTATTCACACTATACATGCTTACAATGTACATAACACTAGATCATACATGGATGTAGTGAGTGCTTACATATTACACGGAACTAAATTGCTTACAATTGTTGCAATTGACCTTACTAGCTAGGCATACAATTATTTGCAACATATACGTGAAAACAGTAGTTACAAATTATGTGATTTTGTGTTACCCCCTGGTCCCACACACATAATGGGATGAACTATACGGACCATGCGACGATTTGGATAATTACGGGTGCACACGGAATTATAAAAATCAGCGCATGGAAAGCATAGCAAATTCTATAGTGTGTTATGACATGAAACCTATCATGATATACAATAACGAAACTAATGAGAATATGACAAGGGCATGGTGGATACGCCGCTGGTACTTCCTATATATAAGTGTTCCTATCATATTATCAACAGTAGCGTTATTCGTGTCACGTAAAGTTTCATGTTGTTTAACGGGCCAATGTTTGTGAAACCTCTTAACCACTGACAATCCTTAAGCATAGTAGGTTACATCTCGAACCAATTTCTAATCATCAAATTCCCATTAACACTGTTCCCAGTAATACATTTCATCTTTGAGTATTCAAAGTATCCCCTGACAACTTCCTTCTCAATTTCAAACTAAATCCACTACCACCATCAATACGTGATATGACAACCGGATCCGACCTCGAGTATCGGACCTAAACCATGACATCAGCTACATTCCTCAAACTAACAGCCAAAACTCGATGAAAAAAATCCAACCCACGTCTCCTTACTATTTCAATAGCCTGAACAAAATTTCGGGACGAAATTCCCTCAACATGGGGAGACTGTGACATTTCTGATTTTCACCATAAAATCGTCTAGATGCAATGAACAAGTGTTTCAAATCCAATTCATGTACAACAACTATGATACAATTACATATACAAACTATTCTATTACAATAACAACTTAGACAAAACACCATCATCTCACAAGCCTCGGGGACCAAAACTGACAAAACTCAAAAACTACAAAACTAGGCAAGCACGGTCGCGCCTAGGTCTAGGCACGGTCGCGCCTGCAGGTCTAAGCACGGTCGCGCCTAAAGCAGGCACGGTCGCGCTGAAGAACCAACTTGTCTCTGCAGAAGTCAAATCACACCATACCCACTGAATTCGCAGAATTAAAAATTGACAAAGTCCGGTTTTCGCGCGTTGGACCATTCCCGACTGGTTTCAACCTGCAACACGCCTCAATTTTCTTCCAAATTGTAATTCTTTAATCCCATTCACACCCACATCCGAGTCTCGCGAAATTCGTCGTTATAAAGCAACTTCCAGACTTCCTACACCTTCGTTTTTACCCACTCAGTCTCTCTAAACTCTCTTTCGACGCGCAAGCAGCCTCTGGAGCCCGATCGATCGCCGGAACACTCGACTTCGAGACCCGTAGCCGACAGCATTAAATTGCCCACTTTCAGGAGGTAAGTAACACACCATTTGATTCGTCTCTACCCATACTGCAAAAGCCCTAAGCTAATTCGTAGTGGTATCACACAAATCGATCAGATTTTGAACCAAAAAGCCGAAACTTCGTTTTTAGTCGAACTACCACTTAAACACGATATAAATACAATTAAACTATGTAAATAGCTTCACAAACACCTAATCTATGAAAGCCCTAAGAATACAGAAGCAATTATTATAGGAATCGATCGAATTGAGTCTGAAAAGTACTCGACACGGTCGCGCTCGTCATTGAGCGCGGTCGTGCCTGACCAAGCACAATCGTGCCCCAGGTGTGGCCCGGTCGTGCTTACCAAGCAAACAAGCCTTGACCAAAAACCAACACTAGACGCGGTCGTGCCATACACGAGCACGGTCGTGCTCTATGTCCAGAACCCTTGTAATGACTTCTGACTCGACCACGGGCGCGCTCAGACCACCACGGTCACGCCCGACAACGAGCGCGGTCGTGCCCCTCTCGAGCACGGTCGTGCTCCATGACCAGAAACTTAAATCTTATTATTTTCAAACTTAATCTAATATGTTTTTATTTAAACATTTCAAAACTTGTTTACAAACATTAAGTTATAAAATCCCAAGACCCGGGAATCATTTATATACCAAATCGCTAATTTAGAAATTTGAAACGATTAATTCCCGATAGTTTCGAAACCGATGAAATTGTGAGTTTATATAACCCTTTTTATAAAACTATTTATACAAATATATATTTTGATTTAAACAAATATCGTTTATTTAAATTTTATTTAAATAAATATATATATATATATATATATATATATGTATATATATATCGCTACTAATTTATTATTTCAAAACCAGCCCTAAACACACAAACCACCAACGAACCCATTTTGACATAAACTAATACAAACAATGACACGCGTTATACATTTATTCAATAGGTCAAACGTAGCGACCCACAACACGCTTGGTATTTTTGTGCAAACTACACGCTCCAACACATGTGAGTCTACATAACCCCACTTTTACTCTTTTTCACCTTTGGGGTGGACATGATTTACAATGAACTATTTGCAACTATTTCATAATACAATTCTTACTTGATTACATGAATTATTTGTGCAATATGCTTGAATGCTATGAGTTATTACTATACATACATAACGCAACTCGTACAATCATTAACTCTGTACAAGCCAACGGTAAACAAGGATAGTACTATTGAGTCTGACAAACCCACCCGGGTAGGGTGTTTGTTACCGCCAACACATTAGGGTAACTTGCGTGTTACGCCTCACTTTAGGGTAACCTGCGTGTTATGCCTCAGTCACAAGGTTTGATTGTACACCCAGTATAACTATAGATTCTCCATATTTGTCTTATATGCCATGTGAATCAATGAATTGTATAAACATTTTTGAACTCTTATTTGTGTGTCAAAACGTATGTATGCTCACCAACTTTTTAGTTGACCCTTGTTTTTAAATCATGTTTTAGGTACTAAGCTTTGAGTTCATATCCAAGATGCTACACGTAGGAACTGGACCTAGTATTTAAACTGATAAAAGACATTTGTGTATCTTGATTCTTGTAAACGTTGTACTTGATTACTTGAACTATGAAAGGAAATTGGTTGTTTAATATATTACAACTTTAGTCAACCATGTGCTCATGAACAGTCTGCATGCTTCACGCCCCGACGTTTCCGCCGTCGGTTGGGGTGTGACATTTATCCTCCTGGAAACACCATTGTGGAGTAAACTGTTAAACTATTCCACATTGTTTCAAATGTTCGTCGAACTCATAACTTAAGTACTCACCACCTCGATCTGATCTAATGGATTTTATTGTTTTACCTTAAAGGTTAGATTTTTACGTGTTAAAAGATGAACACAGCCCAGGTCTAGCTTTATGGAAGCTAGATAAACGATTTGGATGTAAAAATTTAAGATTTGGGATCGAAAATCATCGAATAGGGTTTGCTGTTCTTGAGGCGACACTAACAGTATCGCCATCTTCATCTGGCGACACTAATAGGGGATGACGATACACGTCTCCCGAGGTTCGCCAATGATTGGGACACGTGTCATTCCATTTGTCGACACTAACTTGGCGATACTAAAGAGTGCCGCCATGCATGTACACGACGCTAAGGAGTGTCGCCAATTATTTGGAGACACTACAAGCACGACATTAAGTCCAAAATGAAAGTTCTGGCGACACTGATCAGACGACACGGATCCCTGGCGAAACTGTCAAACGACTATAGTGTTGGCGAAACTACGCGCATGCGACACTGCCTGTGGTGACTATATAGGCGACACTAGCAATATTTAACCGATTTCACGTATTGAATTCATACAGATCACGTAGCACTTTTCTAGCCAAAGTTTAGTAAGTGCACACAGTATACCGACTACCAGTTGAGTTCTAAGTCCCCCTTTGTCTATGATTTTGGGCTGGGGTGCTGATGTGCTCTAAATTATACATATATTTCAAATCATTTGCATTCCATTTATTGTCAATTTCTCTACACATTGATTGAATTTGTCGCTTATTTAGCTTCTATTTGAATTCTAGGGAATCCTAGACTTAAAAGATACAATCAAGCAAATAAGTGGCAAAGAATAAAGAAATTGGACAACTCAGGAGACCAAGCACGGGCCGTGCCCCATCAAGCACACCCACGTGCCCCATCATCCAGAAGAAAACATAAGTCTTCCAGCCAAGCACGGGCCGTGCCCCATCAAGCACACCCCCGTGGTCAACTTAGAATTGTACCAGTGTACTTTTGTCCCCCGACCAGGTGTAACACGGGGCCGTGCCCCACCGAGCACGCCCCCGTGCCCAGTACATGTTCAGTACGTTCGCGACAGAAAACAAAAACGGTTACGCTGTGGTCCCAACACGGGGTCGTGCCTCACTAGGCACGGGCCGTGCCTCATTGCCAGGCAGCCTATAAATTGAGCCTCTTGGCACATTTGAAGGGAGAGCTCTTGGAGAAAAATTCCACCCACTTAAACACTCGAGAACCAGACTTGGGAGACCATTTGGAGGCTTGGGAAGGTTCATTCCATCATCAAAATCCACCTAGAAGATCACTACATCACTCCACTTGGAAACTTTGGTTATATCTTTGCTCCTATCATGATTTGCAAGTATTCCATTTGTGTTGTTGTTGTTTGTAAGCTCACTATGAGCTAAACATCTTTTCAATCATCTTAGTTTGATGAAGCTTAATTAATTATGTTGAACTTATGACTATGGCTAAAATATTATGTTAATGTAATGATAATCTTGTGTTAATTTCTTGATGGAGTTGCATGTCTAAATGTTTATGAATCAGCTAAAGGTTTATAAATGTGAAATTATATTGTGTTAGAAAACCTATAAGACTATCATTTATTTATAACCTTACTATCTATCTTTTGGGTATAATGTTATAGCTAAGAATTAGGAATAATCTTTGAAACCTTTGTTGTGAAGTAAATGTTGAGACATGCAAACCCGTTGATCGTGTTTGGAAAAACTAAGAGAAGTGTTATGATTCTTCTTTATCAATAGTTATGTTAATTGAAGTATTGATGAATCGAGCTAAAATTTATATAACTTTGGTCTAGGATTTCATAAGTTAAGAAATTACACCATTTTGTCTAACTAAACTAATCTTAAGTGGGCAACATGTAATTTACTCATAGATGTCTTTCTTAATGATTATGGGATTAGAAACCTTGACAGTAGTCTAATTCACTCGCTTCAAAGAACATTAACATAATTGCAAACTTTAGCCATATAATTTGTTTCGACATAATTAAATAAGCGGATTCTAAACTAAGATGATTGTCTTTCCACAAAAATTATTCGCCACTTTTAAATTAAGTCTTTGCAAAAATTCACTCCTTTCATTTTAGAAAAAGATTCATCAAAAAGGAAATTGAAACAACAATTATTTGCTCTTTTCAAATTAAAAGCTTGGATCGAAACGTTAACTGTGTCCATGGATTGACATTCGGTTCTTATCAATACTATATTACCACCCGATTGGTACACTTGCCTTCGTGTGTGTGGTTTAGTTGAGGTGAAACCCAATTTTAAAACCGACATTTGTGTGAAAAATCTTTATTAAATATATGAAGGCCCAACCGGTGGACATCATGGAGTCAACTTGACCGCAAAGAAGGTATTCGACTCCGGATTTTTCTGGCCTACAATCTTCAAAGATGCTCCAACCATGGTGCAATCATGTGACGCTTGCCAAAGGGCAAGTAACATCTCCTCAAGGAATGAGATGCCCCAAAGGCCTATCCAGGTCTGTGAAATCTTCGACGTCTGGGGAATTGATTTTATGGGACCATTCCCTATGTCCTTTAGAAACCGATACATCCTTTTAGCAGTCGATTACGTTTCCAAATGGAGGCATTACCCACTAACGATGTCAGGAAAGTTTTCAAATTCCTAAAAAGACTATTTTCACGAATCGGTGCACCAAAAGCTCTCATTAGTGATAGAGGAACGCATTTCTGTAACACGCAATTAGAAAAAGCTTTATCACGTTACGGCGTTCATCACCGTTTTGCTACACCATATCATCCACAGACAGGCGGTCAAGTGGAGGTAACAAACCTAGGAATCAAAAGAATTCTTGAAAAGACCGTCGGTCATAATTGAAAGGATTGGTCCGAAAGACTAAATGACGCATTTTGGGCGTTTCGCACAGCTTACAAAACTCCCATCGGGACCACTCCATTCAAATTAATCTATGGAAAGGCATGTCATCTACCCGTAGAACTGGAGCACAAGGATTACTGGGCGTTAAAAACCGCTAACCTTGACCTGGCATAGGCCGGGCAGAACATGTTCGCTCAAATCAACGAGCTCGAAGAACTGCGCTGTCAAGCGTATGAAAACTCCAGACTTTACAAAGATAAAATGAAGAGATGGCACGATTCACGACTGAAGGAGAATAAACAATTCCAAACGGGAGATCGTGTCTTGCTTTATAATTCCCGTCTTCGTTTATTCCCAGGAAAGTTAAAATCTCGATGGACCGGACCTTACACCATGAAGGAATATAACACCCATAATAAAAATATCATAAAAACAAAAATTTTCACTCCCTCGCGGTACGCAAGGGAGATCTTGACAAAACCTCGCGGTACGCGAGGAGACTGTGTACATGTCAAGAAGACACCTTCTCGCGGTACGCGAGATAATTTCCAACCAAGCCTCACGGTACGCGAGGAGATAGTACACGTGTCAGGTCCAGAAGACACGTGTCATTTACACCTACCACCATCTGCCACGTGTCATGATGACTCACCACGTTTCGCGACACGTCATCCACTCGCTGTACGCGAGGGATTTCCTAAGACAGCCTCGCGGTACGCGAGGGACTGGATTTTCAGTCTATATAAACCCCTTCAAAGGGTTGAATCTTCTGCACAATTCCCAACATTCATTACACACAAACCATGTTCTTTTAAGCTCTACGACGTCCCAAAACGCCGTCCAACAATCCAAACGAAACTCTGCTCAAGCTTTAGTTCCGTCCAAATCCCGAGAAGAAGCAACGTGTCGAGACTCTGCTCTAATTCCGAAGCCTACGACCCTACCAGCCACAAATATCAAGGTGAACACGTTTAACGCTTTTCAAACAATAAAACCGCTTTATTTACGAAAACGGCATGGAACAAATTAAATGCTTTAAACATAAGGGTGATCTACGTGATAGCATTCAGGCCATAAGCATACGTATATTTGATCAAATAGTACATGTGGGACGGGTGAGAATCCCGTACATGGCTGGGTACAGACCATGAGACGGGACATCATAATAAGACTAAGGATGGATTTTCTTAGCAGAATAATACACTAAGGACGAGTTCCTTAGAATCATGTAAGACTAAGAACGAGGTTCTTAGCATCATAACCTTGGGAATAGGCTATCAGTTTGAGACATAGTGCTCAGCCAGTTGACCCCATGGCAGATAACCCAGTGTATGCAGTGGTATATACTTTCAGGTGAAATAGACTGCTGAATGTGTAGATTTACCGACACAGAATCGTGCTTAAATGCTTTAATTTGGTTTATGTTAGAAATCATTTTCGTGTCAGTTAAATGTGATTCATCGGCTTTATGCTGATGTTCATTTTCAAAACATTTTCACAGGTAATGAAAGAAATCAGTAAAAACCCAGGGTAGTGCAGTAAAGACAAGATCTTTAGGCATATCAAGTAACCCTGTGGCAGACTAATACAAGACCAAATGTTGGAACGGACATGGATCCTAGACATTTTGAATGGCTTGTATTATGTAAATCATTTCAACAGCTGTAAATTATATAATAGACTTTTGAATGTCTATTATCATGAAATGGAATGGGACGTAAATCCCAAGTTTTGACATAATTACAAAAATAACCCTGGAGGTTATTTACATTTCAAAAAGGCATCAATTAAAAACAAAGACTTCCACTGTCCAATTTCGTGACCACATTCAGATACCAGCATTGTCTCACAACGCCCGGGCAGGGGTAGCTCGGGGTTGTGACAGGTTGGTATCAGAGCCACATTCAAGGGTTTTAGCAAAATTAGATACTTATATGAATGTATCTTTGCTTTAACCAATAGTTGTGCCTACTAAATGAACGGTAGGAAGATGCCTTTAA
Source organism: Smallanthus sonchifolius (assembly GCA_023525975.1). NCBI lineage: Eukaryota > Viridiplantae > Streptophyta > Magnoliopsida > Asterales > Asteraceae > Smallanthus > Smallanthus sonchifolius. The sequence continues at coordinate 22,877,332 of CM042026.1, read as the reverse complement.
CTTAACCAATAATTTGCAGGATGTCATATCCATACCATTATTCTTATAATTACCCAAACCTCTTCCCTGGTGAATCATCTAATCCAAGAAACGATCAAGTAGTACCAAGCTATGATGATTATATCCACTATCTGCCAACCCCTGAAAATTGGAACAGAATGGTCGCGGAGCAAGTGGAACAGACTCAAGCAAGGCTTGAACCACTGAGGGAAGAATCAGAATATTCGGTTGAAATGGAAGATTCAAGAGGACTTATAACACCTACGCCACCACCTTAATTGTTAGACGTGGTAAACCATACCGAAATAATTCAAGAACATCCACCCAGTCCAAGTGAAGAAACTCCGCATTCGCTTACTGAATCCGACAAGGCTGCCGTTTGTGAAGGCAGTGGTGGAAAGTATTTCTTCGATCCTATTCCGGAACATCCCGTTTTCAAGGAACCCTTCTTCTATATAGATCCCTCCGATGGACGTCAGTATGCAACTAATGGAAAGATCGTGTGGCCTGTTAATTCAGCATATCACGATCTTAGGATGGGCCACAGGGAACCACCTCCTTTTATGGATACCATGACGAACTGCCAAACTCGATTGATGAACACCTCGATCGTGCTCTTAGGGAGGCTGACGATCTACGTGCTGAACTGTTCTTCACCAAACAAGTCGTAGTCAAGAATGAACAAACTATATTTGACTACGAACTAGCTCAGGAAGACATGAAGTACGCAGAACAATGGGTGGCAGATCAGTTGATTCAGAAGGGTGCTATGACCGAGACCCTGGGGAGGTTCTATCAGGATTTGGGAGATGTGTTTTTAAATTAAAGTTGATGATGGTATTTGTATAATTAGTTAACCATAAGTAATATAGATGCATATCTATATTTCTATGTTTGTAATGAATAGATGAAGTTTAGCGATAATAAACTTCAGATTTTGACCCAAATTCTTTTCTTGTGTTCTTAGATGTCTCAACAAAACAACAACAATAGCGGTCCATTTACCTATATTACCAAGGAAAAAGGAAAAGAAACTAATAATAATCCTGAATTAACTACTCAACGACCGGAATTGCAACAACCGGTCAAACAAAGTATTAAAGAGATGCTTCCTGACATAATAAAGGAAATACAAGAAAACATCAAAACTCCAAGCCATGTAACCCTTCATTCAAAAAGAACAGAAAACCTCCAAAAACCCATACAGAGCAAGTATCAAGCTCCCGTAAAACTCAAACCTCGAAAAGGTCCAGAACATCAAGCAATAAGTATTCTGAATCTGAAGAATCATTAAATTTAAGCAGTGAAGACTCAGAAGAAGAAAATGAAACAAAAAGGCATAGATATAAAGGGTGTTCTTACAAAGCCTTTCAGGACTGTAAGCCTTATGAATTTAAGGGCACCGAAGGCGGTGTTGCTACTCTTCACTGGCCGGAGAAAATGGAGTCAGTTATAGCAATCAGCAAGTGTGCTAAGAAAGATCAAGTACTATATGCTTCAAACTCCTTAAAAAATGAAGCGTTGGAATGGTGGTATTCAATCATTTCTGCCAAAGGAAGAAGAAAGACCAATGCCATGGCTTGGAAAGAATTTCGAGCAATGGTGAAAAAGAAATTTTGCCCCAAAAACGAAAAAGAACAAGCTGAAAGAAAATTTCTGGATCACAGGATGGTGGTACTAACGATCGAGAGTACACCACCAAATTCTTTGAATATGCCCGATTAGCACCTCACCTGGCTAAACCCGAATCGGTTCTCATAACTCGATATATTTATGGTTTAGTTCCAGAGATCCGTGATTTGGTGAAGGTTGTCTCACCAAAAACCATTGAGTCCACCGTAGAGTTGACAGGTACCATGACGGCTGGACTAATCAGAAACATAGAGGAGAAGAAGAAAATTGAATCCTCTACAAAAACAAAACCCGAAGCCAAAAGATTTAGCAAGGGCTTTGGGCAAAGGGGGTTTCAATTTAGCAATCCACTATGCAAAACGTGCGGACGCAGGCAAAGTGGAAAGTGTATTTTTGAAACTTTATTTTGTAATCATTGCAAGGTCTAAGGTCACACTACTGAGAATTGCTTCAAGAGAAAGGGAATAATAACTTGTTTCAATTGTGGAGAGCCAGGACACATCAAAACTAATTGCCTTAAGTTTGCAAGGACCGGAGGAGCTGGAGGATCAGGAGCTAAGATCACTCCAGAAAACAAAAAGACCGTACGAGCTTTTGTCATGAATGCTAACCAAGCTGAGAAGACACCGGACGTAATTACCGGTACGTTTCTTCTTAATAATGTTTATGCTAAGGTCTTATTTGACTCAGGTGCAAACCAGAGTTTTATAGATTATAATTTTTGTAATCTATTAAATGAACCTTTAAGTCCCTTAGCTGAAACATATGAAGTAGAAACAGCAAACGGTGATTTGATAAAAATATCTCAATCACTGAACAATTGTTACATTACATTGGCTGGCTTCACTATCCCAGTACAATTGTTACCAATGTCAATAACTTGTTACCAATGTCAATAACTAGCTTTGACATTGTTTTGGGGATGGATTGGTTATCCACTAATCAAGCCGAAATCCTTTGTAATCAACAAACTGTGAAACTCATTACACCAACAAACAAAACTTTAACCATCCAAGGTGATAAACCTACAAAACCTATCTAGATAATCTCCATAGTTAAAGCAACCAAATGCTTAAGAAAAGGATATCTGGCATGTCTGGTATCAATTACGGCTCCGGAAAAGGAGAAGAAGATAGTATCAGTACATGTTGTATCTGAATTTCCAGATGTTTTTCCTGAAGAAATGCCTGGATTACCACCAGAATTTCAAATCAACCTTGTACCTGGTACAGCTCCACCAGAATTTCAAATCAACCTTGTACCTGGTACAGCTCCAATTGCTAAATCCCCGTACAGACTGGCACCCACAGAAATGACAGAACTCAAGAAACAATTGGATGAACTTCTTGAAAAAGGTTTTATCCAACCAAGTTCTTCACCCTGGGGAGCTCCAATTCTCTTTGTTAAAAAGAAAGACGGATCAATGCGCATGTGTATTGATTATCGGGAACTAAATAAAGTTACCATTAAAAACCGATATCCGCTTCCAAGAATTGACGATTTATTTGATCAACTCCAAGGAGCTTGTCACTTTTCAAAGATCGATCTTCGTTCTGGTTATCATCAGTTGAAAGTTCATGATAATGATATCTCAAAAACTGCATTTCAAACACGGTATGGACATTTCGAGTTCAAAGTTATGCCATTTGGACTTACAAATGCTCCTGCCGCATTCATGGAAATGATGAATCGTGTCTGCAAACCTTACTTGGATAAGTTTGTCATAGTTTTTATTGATGACATACTTATTTATTCCAAAACCCAAGTTGAACACAAAACTCATCTCCGAACCATACTTGAACTTCTTCGAAAGGAGAAATTATATGCTAAGTTTTCCAAATGCGGATTTTGGTTAACGGAAGTACAATTTCTTGGTCATGTCATCAATATGAACGGAATTCAAGTAGATCCTTCCAAAATTAAAGCTATATCCAAATGGGAAACTCCCAAGTCACCCACCGAAATTCGTAGTTTTCTGGGATTAACGGGATATTACCGCCGGTTCATTCAAAACTTTTCTCGTATAGCGATCCCACTCACATCCCTAACTCGGAAATCTGTAAAGTATGAATGGGGACCCAAACAATCTGAATCTTTTGAAACCCTGAAACAAAAACTGACAAACGCACCTATTTTATCCTTACCAGATGGTATTGAAGACTTCGTAGTTTACTGCGATGCCTCACATACTGGTTTAGGTTGCGTATTAATGCAACGCAAGAAAGTCATTGCTTATGCATCCCGTCAGTTGAAAATTCATGAGAAAAACTACTCAACTCACGATCTAGAATTGGGCGCCATAATCTTTGCTTTGAAGTTATGGAGACACTATCTCTATGGGGTTAAGTTCACAATCTACACTGATCATAAAATTCTCAAGTAGCCAGAAAGAGCTAAATATGAGACAAAGAAGATGGATGGAAATCTTGAATGATTATGATTGTGAAATTTGTTATCATGAAGGAAAGGCAAACGTAGTAGCAGATGCCTTGAGCCGAAAAGAAAATGTCAAGCCAAAGAAAATACGTTCTCTCAGACTTGAACTACAAATTGATCTTGTAAGCCAGTTAAAAGAAGCACAAGAGTTAGCTTTGAAAGAAAATAACTTTGAGAAGGAAGGAATGAAAGGAATGCTTGACTTACTAATCAAGGGAGATGATAATATCCTCCGCATGAATAAACGTATTTGGGTACCAATTACAGGTAATCTTCGAGAACGAATCCTCGAAGAAGCACACAAGTCCAAATACACCATACACCCAGGAAGTGATAAAATGTACAAAAATCTCAAAGAAAGTTATTGGTGGATAGGTATGAAAAAGAACATTGCTATTTATGTAGCAAAATGTCTGACTTGTTCAAAAGTCAAGGCAGAACATCAAAAGCCAGCTGGTTTGTTACAACAGTTAGAATTGCCAGTTTGGAAATGGGAATTGATAACTATGGATTTTATTACGAAACTTCCTCGAACCGCTCGTAGAAATAATGCAATCTGGGTTATCATTGACCGTTTAACCAGATCAGCTCACTTTCTACCTATCAAGGACACCATGAGTATGGACAGAATGGCGCAAATTTACGTTAATGAAATTGTAACATTACATGGTATGCCTTTATCCATAGTGTCAGATAGAGATAGTCGCTTCACATCTGGATTCTGGAAAAGTTTTCAAACAGCTCTAGGAACTCAATTAAATCTTAGCACTGCTTATCATCCACAAACTAATGGGCAGAGCGAAAGAACCAGACAAACCCTAGAAGATATGCTCCGAGCCTGTGTGATAGACTTTGGAGGTAATTGGGATGATCATTTACCTCTAATGGAATTTTCATACAACAATAGTTAACAAGTATTCAGGTTGCACCATTTGAAGCATTATATGGACGAAAATGTCGAACACCTGTATGTTCGTCAGATATCGGAGAAAATCAATTATCAGGCCTAGAGATAATCCAAGAAACCACCGATAAAGTATTACAAATACGTGAACGTTTAAAAACGGCTCGAGATCGACAAAAGAGTTATGCAGATAAACGAAGAAAGCCGTTAGAATTCCAAATCGGTGACAAGGTGTTATTAAAAGTTTCACCCTGGAAAGGTGTTATTCGTTTCGGAAAGAAAGGAAAATTAAGTCCACGTTTTGTTGGACCTTTCAAAATCATTAAACGAATCGGACCTGTTGCCTATCAGCTTGAACTACCAGTAGAGATGGGTGGAGTACACGATGTATTCCATGTATCAAACCTGCGTAAGTGTTTAGCTGATGAATCCCTGCTTATGCCTTTACAAGATGTGGAAGTAAATGAAAAGCTCAAATTCGTTGAACACCCGTTACAAATTGAAGACCGCAAATCAAAAAGCTTAAACGAAAGCAATTGGCGTTGGTCAAAATAAGATGGAACTCCAGACGTGGCCCAGAATATACCTGGGAACTTGAATCAAAAATACGCAAAAAGTATCCACATCTCTTTCAAAATGAATCTCGAGGACAAGATTATTCTAAAGGTAGGGAGGATATAACACCCATAATAAAAATATCATAAAAACCAAAATTTTCACTCCCTCGTGGTACGCGAGGGAGATCTTGACAAAACCTCACGGTACGCGAGGAGACTGTGTACATGTCAAGAAGACACCTTCTCGCGGTACGCGAGATAATTTCCAACCAAGCCTCGCGGTACGCGAGGAGATAGTACACGTGTCAGGTCCAGAAGACACGTGTCATTTACACCTGCCACCATCTGCCACGTGTCATGATGACTCACCACGTTTCGCGACACGTCATACCCTCACGGTACGCGAGGGATTTCCTAAGACAGCCTCGCGGTACGCGAGGGACTGGATTTTCAGCCTATATAAACCCCTTCAAAGGGTTGAATCTTCTGCACAATTCCCAACGTTCATTAGACACAAACCATGTTCTTTTAAGCTCTACGACGTCCCAAAACGCCGTCCAACAATCCAAACGAAACTCTGCTCAAGCTTTAGTTCCGTCCAAATCCCGAGAAGAAGCAACGTGTCGAGACTCTGCTCTAATTCCGAAGCCTACGACCCTACCAGCCACAAATATCAAGGTGAACACGTTTAACGCTTTTCAAACAATAAAACCGTTTTATTTACGAAAACGGCATGGAACAAATTAAATGTTTTAAACATAAGGGTGATCTACGTGATAGCATTCAGGCCATAAGCATACGTATATTTGATCAAATAGTACACGTGGGACGGGTGAGAATCCCGTACATGGCTGGGTACAGACCATGAGACGGGACATCATAATAAGACTAAGGATGGATTTCCTTAGCAGAATAATACACTAAGGACGAGTTCCTTAGAATCATGTAAGACTAAGAACGAGGTTCTTAGCATCATAACCCTGGGAATAGGCTATCAGTCTGAGACATAGTGCTCAGCCAGTTGACCCCATGGCAGATAACCCAGTGTATGCAATGGTATATACTTTCAGGTGAAATAGACTGTTGAATGTGTAGATTTACCGACACAGAAACGTGCTTAAATGCTTTAATTTGGTCTATGTTAGAAATCATTTTCGTGTCAGTTAAATGTGATTCACCGGCTTTATGCTGATGTTCATTTTCAAAACATTTTCACAGGTAATGAAAGAAATCAGTAAAAACCCAGGGTAGTGCAGTAAAGACAAGATATTTAGGCATATCAAGTAACCCTGTGGCAGACTAATAAAAGACCAAATGTTGGAACGGACATGGATCCTAGACATTTTGAATGGCTTGTATTATGTAAATCATTTCAACAGCTGTAAATTATATAATAGACTTTTGAATGTCTATTATCATGAAATGGAATGGGACGTAAATCCCAAGTTTTGACATAATTACATAAATAACCCTGGAGGTTATTTACATTTCAAAAAGGCATCAATTAAAAACAAAGACTTCCGCTGTCCAATTTCGTGACCACATTCAGATACAAGCATTGTCTCACAACGCCCGGGCAGGGGTAGCTCGGGGTTGTGACAAGGAAGCTTCCCCATACGGAGCAGTTGAATTGGAACACAATGACGAAAGAAGTTTTAAGGTCAACGGCCATCGTCTGAAACTCTATATTCAAGACCAATTGGAAACAATCTCGGAGGTCATCAACCTCCACCCCTCGGTTAACTAACAAAGGGGAGGGTCTAGCCAAAGACCCTTGATTAAACATTGGCAACTTGAAAATAGCTTTAATCTTAAATTTTTGTTCATTTTGAGTCTGAAAGGTGAAGCACGCCCCCGTGTCTGACCAAAAATCTTGACCACGATCTCCGCTGAGTCCGTACCTGCTTTAGACCTGTTACCTACGTCGTAGCCTGCAAGCACAGACCGTGCCCCACCAGGCACGCCCCCGTGCTTCTCCACCTGAACTCCTTATAAATTCAAACGTTTGGTCATTTGGTTCAATCACACCAAAAATGACGATACCTTGCAGGGAGAGTACTTCCGAGTGGAACCCGGTAAGGAGACCGAGGACTAAGACTCGTGAGCCAACTATCACGGAAGTGGTTCTCAAGCTCAAGGAGCTCATCAAGGAGCTTAATAACATGAACGTGCTTGCTGATATGCGCTTGCTGCAGCTGTGTGAGCAAATGGAACAAATGAAGGAAGAGATACTCTCGCTCAAACATCAGCTTGCGGACCTCTGCAACCGCACCTCCCAGTACCCGATGCCCATACTCCTGCATGAGATGTTCGAAGGCTTTATGTAAACACCTAGTGTAGGGAGGGTGTAGGTTAGAGTCTCATTTTGTTGCATGAGTCTCTCGGCTTGTAGTCCTAAAATTTAATCAATGGAACTTCCGTGTGTTGTGATTTTCATCTTTCATAGTCTTGAACTATCTAAACAAATCTTGATAATAATTAAAATTGTTGGTGGAATTAAAGAAAAATCATGTGGCTTAAAAAAAATAAAAAAAATAAAAAAATTAAAAAAATTCAAACAGTGCATTGTAGCACGGGCCGTGCCCCACCAGGCCGCCCCCGTGCTTGACAGTTGCTGCAGCTTTTTATCTTTTCCAAAATCCCAATCTCTTAACCTCATTTCACCCTAATAATTCAAACGAAAATTCATCTCGGTTCCAGCCACCAAACACCCAAAATTCACCATTTTCATCAAGATTTCACTCAATCCTTCCACCAAGGTATGTTTAGATCGTTCGGTTTTGTATATTTAGTGTTTTTATTTCAAATTTCGGGTGATTCTCGCCCTAAACCGGATTTCACCCCCATTCTTGAGTCATTTATCTTAAATCTAGTAGTTTTAGGGTTTTAATTCCTAGTTTTTGTTGTTATTTTGCAATTTTCGGGTTTAATTTGGGTTTTTCACCCGGATTGACCCATTTGTTCATATTTTTGTATCTTCCTTTGAACCTCTGTCGTTTGGCTATAAGTTCCATAACACCCCAATCAGAAAATCCAGGGTTTGCGTATACGGACACAAAACACGGGTTCGAATCTCCGATTCTGCCTTTTCAGTAAAGCACGGGCCGTGCTCCACCAGGCACGCCCCCGTGTTCGACCATAATCAGGTATGTTGTGTTCACGTGTCACATCCCCAGGTCTTGCAGTTAAGCACTGGTCGTGCCCCACCAGGCACGCCCCCGTGCTCCAACCTCTGATCAGATCCGGATCGATTTCGTGATGTTTAATTTGTTTAGACTAAGCTGCTCATTAAATTTTCAGGACCATGGTACATCCATTTCTTGTATTCAACAATGACAATGAGGCTTGGTGTCGTGAAAGGTTGCGTACCCTACGTCGACGAGACGAAGAATCCCATCTTCGAGTCTGTTACAACACCCTTGATACCGTCTGGCAGAGGGGGCGTTTCCTCAACCTTGTTACACGCCCATGGCGGCGTGTGTTCGAAAATGACCAAGATTCTGTTCGGGAGCTAACAATGGAATTTTTGGCAACTTTCAACTTTCAACAAACCAATCTTGACTATTGGGATGAAGATACAGTTACCTATCGGTTAGGAAGAACTTGGTACAACACCTCAGTTGCACAATTTGGGATTGCCCTAGGAATCTACACTGAGGAAGAAATTTATGAACCAATCTTTTCTGAGTCAAATCACAGTTTCCCGGACGAGGAAGACAGACGTCATCCAAATTATGGAAGTGCTAGAACCACATTCTGGAACGAAATAGGCAAAGATCCCATTGGTGCAACATTTTTGTCGCAGTGAAAATCTGCGTTCTTCGGCTATGTTTTTAATTTTGTGTGTTTCAGTACTATCCGGCACCGGCTGATCCGTGCCATTTTAAACTATTTACTTTTGTTTGTAGGATGTTAATATTCTTATAATTTTTACTAATAATTTTGTGTTACCACATTGGATTCATGCTTTTCAGGCAGCTGTGAGTATCGATCACAAGCATTGGATAAACCATCTTTCAGGGGAGTTCTTCTGTTCCTTTAACTCTTTTATGCTTTACAATTGTTTGAAACAATGTACATTGAGGACAATGTAAGCTTTAAGTGTAAGGAGGGGGGGGGGGGTTTACCATGTTTAGCATTTGAACTTTGTCTTAAAAAGAACTCCATTTGGCACAAAATTTATACTTCAAATTTTCTGAAAACAGCAAGCAAGAAATACATTTTTCAAACACAAGTTTTAAAAAAACAAATGAGTAGAATGACACAAATCATTCTAAGGCATGGCAAGTTAAGCTCAAACAATAGACATGCATAGATTTTGCACTTTTACCCAACTTCATCCGTTTCCGTGAGCACATTTTCAAGCCTCTACAACTTTTATTCATAGCAACGATAATTCCACTTTTGTCAAATTATTGAGGGTATCATATGATTTGTGCAAATTAGAACTTGTTTTGGGCATAAGGGGCAAAACCACAAAGGAAATTATTGCATGAAAATGATTTAGGTACTAGGACACCCACCTTTTTACCCAAACATCCATTAAAAACACCTAGCCTACTTAACCAAAGCCACTTCAACCATTCTCACCTACAACCCTGCCTATTTGCTAAGTACTCAAGTTTTGTGTTAAAAAAATGCATCCTTTTGATTTCAATTTACTTTCGTGCCTTCATTTTGCAAAACCGGAACTTCCTCCAGAAATTCGAGAACATCTCTTTGTACTTATGTTTGAATCAAGAAAGAGTTGGAGAAAAATGGAACAAAATCCGCCATATTGTGGAACTTCAAAAAGTGCCATGAAAAGAAGGGCAAAAAGATATGAAAGATACCTTAAGTGTGATAATTAGTCTCATGATGGAAAATGCAGTAAAAACCAAACAACCTCCCAGCACGAGTATACAGAGTTGATCAGGTTGGGTGCTATTAGGCTACAAGCCGAACGAACCCTTAGGAAAGATAGCTATGTGTATCTCAAAGTTAAAGAGGGAGCAAGGTTTCTAAAGATGAGATTCGGTCTTGACAATCTAACCTTAAACGAGTCCTTGACTTAGTAATACCCCTTCTAACCTGAGCATTATGGAGGGATTTCTAGTTTTAAATTTAGTTTCCCCTTTTCTCTTTAGTCAAATAAAACCAAAGTCAAGCCCTAAGCACCAAACCATCTTCCAAAAATCACCCATAACCAACCCACAACCCAAAATACCTTTTGATTCATGCAAGGGTATCTTATAAAGTGGTGGAGTTTCGATCTCTTAACAAGCATATAACGTAGCACATCTCAAATTGATAATTGAGATTTCTATACATACACCATTACACGTATGACTATAAATACTTAGCTGAGTGTGTGTGAACATTATGAGTAGTGTTAAAGTCTTGCTTGTCTATAACTTCATAAAACAAACCATTGCCTCAAGAATATTACTTCATAAGTTCATAACTGTTCGATTGATACTTGTTTGCTTGTGTTCCTTCTTTAAAGAAGGAAAATTATTTCTTGCTTAAAGTTGTTCAAATTAGCTTTTGAAATTGCTATTGGAAGTAATAATTCAAGGTGTTGCTTGAGGACAAGCAAAGTTCAAGTGTAGGAAGGTTTGATGTGCTCTAAATAATACATATATTTCACATCATTTGCATTCCATTATTGTCAATTTCTCTACACATTGATTGAATTTGTCGCTTATTTAGCTTCTATTTGAATTCTAGGGAATCCCGGACTTAAAAGATACAATAAAGCAAATAAGTGGCAAAGCACGGGCCATGCCCCATCAAGCACACCCCCCGTGCCCCATCATCCAGAAGAAAACAGAAGTCTTCCGGCCAAGCACGGGCCGTGCCCCATCAAGCACACCCCCGTGGTCAACTTGGAATTGTACCAGTGTACTTTTGTCCCCCGACCAGGTGTAACACGAGGCCGTGCCCCACCAAGCCGCCCCCGTGCCCAGTACATGTTCAATACGTTCGCGACAGAAAATAAAAATGGTTACGCTGTGGTCCCAACACGGGGCCGTGCCTCACTAGGCACGGGCCGTGCCTCATTGCCAGGCAGCCTATAAATTGAGCCTCTTGGCTCATTTGAAGGGAGAGCTCTTGGAGAAAAATTCCACCCACTTAAACACTCAGGAACCAGACTTGGGAGACCATTTGGAGGATTGGGAAGGTTCATTCCATCATCAAAATCCACCTAGAAGATCACTACATCACTTCACTTGGAAACTTTGGTTATATCTTTGCTCCTATCATGATTTGCATGTATTCCATTTGTGTTGTTGTTGTTTGTAAGCTCACTATGAGCTAAACATCTTTTCAATCGTCTTAGTTTGATGAAGCTTAATTAATTATGTTGAACTTATGACTATGGCTAAAATATTATGTTAATGTAATGATAATCTTGTGTTAATTTCTTGATGGAGTTACATGTCTAAATGTTTATGAATCAGCTAAAGGTTTATAAATGTGAAATTATATTGTGTTGGAAAACCTATAAGACTATCATTTATTTATAACCTTACTATCTATCTTTTGGGTATAATGTTATAGCTAAGAATTAGGAATGATCTTTGAAACCTTTGTTGTGAAGTAAATGTTGAGACATGCAAACCCGTTGATCGTGTTTGGAAAAACTAAGAGAAGTGTTATGATTCTTCTTTATCAATAGTTATGTTAATTGAAGTATTGATGACTCGAGCTAAAATTTATATAACTTTGGTCTAGGATTTCATAAGTTAAGAAATTACACCATTTTGTCTAACTAAACTAATCTTAAGTGGGCAACATGTAATTTTCTCATAGATGTCTTTCTTAATGATTATGGGATTAGAAACCTTGACAGGAGTCTAATTCACTCGCTTCAAAGAACATTAACATAATTGCAAACTTTAGCCATATAATTTGTTTCGACATAATTAAATAAGCGGATTCTAAACTAAGATGATTGTCTTTCCACAAAAATTATTCGCCACTTTTAAATTAAGTCTTTGCAAAAATTCACTACTTTCATTTCAGAAAAGATTCATCAAAAAGGAAATTGAAACAACAATTATTTGCTCTTTTCAAATTAAAAGCTTGGATCGAAACGTTAACTGTGTCCATGGATTGACATCCGGTTCTTATCAATACTATATTACCACCCGACAGGTACACTTGCCTTCGTGTGTGTGGTTTAGTTGAGGTGAAACCCAATTTTAAAACCGACATTTGTGTGAAAAATCTTTATTAAATATATATATACCTCACGCACATCAGGTGCATACTCATATGATGTAAATGTTTTTATGGCTAAACATTCTCAATAGTAAAGTATGTAACAGACTAGTATAATTACGTGTCTAAATGAATGACGATGTATTATGTGTCAATGTGCCAACATGAAAGATAAAGTATATAAAAGGGCTTACGTATAACGTGCCACCATAGTTAAAGTATAAAAGGGGTGATACGTGTAAACGTGCCAATAAAGTAAATGATGAAATGGTTGCCCACGTGGTAAACGATTGTAAAGAACAAAGGAGTTAATCATATAAATATGTTAATTCAGTGAATGATGAAACGGTTGTCTAAGTGACAAACGGAAGTTAATGATTTAAAAAACGATATGTGTAATACATTATTATGTGACAACTACTTCGGTAGACAGAAGAAACGCCTACTTCGGTAGACGGGTGAAACGGACTACGACGGTAGGACGGATGAAACGGTTACTGATGTGTTGCAAAGCACACATCTTTATTCCTTTGTATTCGTGCGTTTTTAGATAGTTTTGTGTACGTTTTTACTTGTTTTTGTTTTGTTTTGAGTCATTGTCAGGTTTAGAGGAGCTCGTGAGGATTACAAGTCATATTATGAAGAAACCGAGCACGAGAGAGAAAGTGTGACAACCGGTAATTTTACCACGTAATTTTTTAAATATAATTACACGAGACAATACATATTAGACTAATTTTAATTAATTAGGTCTAACCCGGTCTAGTAGAGTCCAACCCTACACAACTACACAGGAAATATTAGAGATTTTCGAGACACAACGAACCCTATATCGCGTTGGTGATAAACTAAAAATAATATTTAGACACCTCGAAACGTTCTCTTTATATTTTATATATAGTAGTGAATACCCACTTGAATATAATATAATTCAAAACACATGAGACGGACCAAACTACTAAACTATTATTATTTTTCATACTCGACTCGTTCCCGACACGTTACAACGGATAAAAAGGACGACGCTTAGCGGGTATTATACCGGACTTGGACTAGCGGGTAACACCCAACACCTAACACCTACCTACCCTACCCCCTACCCCCCCCACCCCCCGTCCTCACCATGCTCGGCCGACAAAGAGAGACACCTCTCTTCTTTATTTGTGTCTTTGTCCCTTGTTTGGCCAACACAATTGTCTCTTGGGAGACAACCATGTCCCTTGAGACATATGACCTATTGGATATTAACCCCATAAAAGGTTATTAACCATCTTTGGGAGGCTATAAATAGCATGGATGAGCCATGCAAACACCACCAAACCACACCCACAACAAACTCATTTCTCTCCTCTCTCGGCTCCACTGCTATCTACAAAAATTCGATTTTCTTTACTCCTTGTTCTCGGTTCCTACAACCCACACTTCAAGAATTAAATCAAGCAACTTAATTTGTGGCCCAAGTTAATTTGTTGCCCTTTTTGTTTCTTCTGTTCAACGCCCAACAAAACAAATATAGTTGTTTTGTTTCTTTCCTTCAAAATAAGTTAAAGAACTCAAGGGTGGGATCTAGTGTTACCAAGTGCATCTCAAAGGGTCTCAAATTCGAACTTGTGGACTCCGGGTCTCGAGTATTCAAGGCTATTTAGCGGTCTCTCGTGGTAACCAAGTGTTACGGGTTATCAAACGTTGATTTCGGGTCACACGTCACCTCCGTCACCTTCTCCCTCGACTATTTACGTGAGCACATTCATCCTATTTTTATTATCGTTAATTTAGTTGGTGGTATTATTATAAAACGGTTATCCCGGTTCGTATTTTAAATGACGTATAAAAGACGGATTTAACGTAAAAAGGTGACGATTAGAAATCATAGGACATAAAATCCTAAATGTTATTATGGTTATAATGGTTAAGTATTAGTCATTACTTTTTATAAACATATTAGTAGGTCATTTTGGTCTATTAATAACATAAGAAAATAATAAAGACTTTATTATAATTTAGTATAAAAAGATTTGTAATGCACTAATAACCGATATGCAAAAATGAATTTTATAAATTATCCTTATAAAACATACATGCATATGCTTAAATATTGTTTTGGCAAAGGTAATAATTATACATATTGTTTTGGCAAAGGTAATAATTATATACATGTATTTATATGTATATATTATTGAGACAAATAGAAACGAGTTTGGATAATAAAATAATATGATTATTATTTTATGACACTTTATTTACACCTTATTTAAAGAATATATAATATATTTATTTACCATGAGGGTCAACTTAACCCGAAAACAAGAATTAGGCAAATAAAGTCTACCTCATAATATTTATTAAAGGAATTTTAATAAATATAAATACTACATTGTAACAACAAGTTGTATCACCAACGGCGATCGGGTCGGACCCTTGTAAATTATTGCAAGGCAAGGGTCGAGAATTCAGGGTATTGGTCAGGTGACCAATCCACACCTAAGCAATCTCATAGGACCCAATGTGTCTTAAATGATTTAGGGCACGGATAGGTCGAATACTTGTTGGACTTACTGCATACAGCATCACTCACCACATCATTGGATAAGGTGAGTCTCACGGACCCATTTTTACTTGTTTTAAATGATTTTAAACATACGGGGGAGAATACATTGCTCACATTTGGATACGAGCACATACATTGATTGTTGCATGAGTTCTCACATTTCACACTGTCATACTAAGTCCCCGGGAATACTATAACCGTTAGCTGGTTCAGACGTGTAACGCATGAATAGATCTATTTGGGTTGACACCCCCACCCGTGGTTAGTCGCGCTAACCTAGACTGGAGGTCCAAGCGGGTGCATACTGTCCATTCTCACACTTACAATGTTGCATGACAGACCATTGGGCGGGGCTCACATCATTAACTCGGTCAAATGACGGGTTAACTCACAAACGTCAAGTGTCGGTTATGGTAGCTCATGGTAACAATGCACATACATAGGTATTGTTTGAATAACAATGCTAATCACACTGGGAAATCTCGTAGCCCAAAGAAATCACATTTTACTGCTTACTTAAACCTGTGAACTCACCAACTTTATGTTGACATTTTAGCATGTATTTCTCAGGTAACTAGAATCATGGTATGTGGACATGCACGCACGTAGAACATATTGTTGAAGTCAACTCGGTATAACCTAGGGATATCTAGGTCTTAACCGACAAACTTGTTGTTAAAAAGCCGTACACTTTGGTTTTAAGTACGGTACTCTACATGTAATGTCCTAGTGACAATTTATGTATCAACTTGAAACCTTTGATTAATGAATGTATTAGAAGTCGTTTGTTGTAATCAAAGACTATGAACATCATGGATCATCATGCCTCGTGTTTCTGCCCTAGGCGGGGTGTGACAGAAAGCCCAAGAGTTTAAAGTGAAAAACTTGGATTTTTGTTCCCTCACGGTACGCGAAGGAGGAGGCTCCAGTTCTCGTGGTATGCGAGGGAAAGAAAATCAGGGCCTGACAAATTTGTTCCTCGCGGTACGCGAGGAACCCTGGCCAGTCTCTCGCGATACGCCAGAGAAGTGTAAATCCGCAAAATCCCTAATCTCCAATTTATATAGTTTTGAATGGCCATTCTTTGTAGAATTCGATTTCCAGCCATCTAGAGAGAGAGTTTGGGCGATTTTAGGAGCTAGGAAGTGGAATCGAGTGCAAGATCGAAGCTTTTGGATTCCGGGTTCGTTGTAATAGCGTTTTCGGTTTTCAAGATTCAATCTTTGTGTTTGTTTTCTGAGATTGAACCTATGTTTATGCTTTTACTTCTGTGTTTGAATGTTTTGAGTATGATCCTAGGCTAAACTTCATAAACTGCCTAGGTTATGATGAATACTTTGTTAAAGTAGTGATTTTTATCGGTTTTGGATTCTAAAGTATGGTTTAATGATTTTGTAAACAATCTTTCGATAATAATTATGATAAATATGCATGATTGAATCTGATGTATGATTAATTATATGTTCCATATGTTATTTGTGGATGTCTTCCGGTTTGAATAGCGTATCTAGATCGTAGTCTGTGTGATTATGTTTGTTTGTATGGTTTGCTAGACGTAGTATTCCATAGGATCTGTAGTTGAGAGTTATTTAGATCTGAGTGTGTTTCTTATCTTAATACCCGAAAAGTGAGAGATAATCGGTTAGTCTTCGTATTAAGATTCTAGTTGTTAATGCTCTGAAAGGAGGTTTTCCTTGGTCTTTAGTATTTGTTGCTATCCCGAGTCATTGTCGTTATTCCAAGATTATCCCGTGCATCTTCGATGTATTGTGGACAGTGAGATCGAGAGGTGATCTGTCTGTTGGGTACATTATCATTGTTGGAGAGACTGAAAGGTAATCCGACCATCTGGTGAGTTATTACACTTTAGGTTCCTTAGTTGGTGATACCCTGAGAGTGATTAGGGATCCACTAGGTTCTCTAGAGCTGTTATCCTTATAAACCCAGATCCATCATTGTTTCCAGAACCGGTAGAAGCTGTGCTTTGGAAGTAGGATTCCGACCTAGGTGGTGTTCTTCCATCTCTGATATCTTCCCAAGTTCTTATCTTGATAGTTGCGTTCATTCTTGTTTTGTGCATTATTAGGTTAATCATTAGTGTAGTAAACCCCAACCAAATCAATCTTTAGTTCGAGTCAGGGTCTAGTATAGTTATCATAGTGTCTCTAGGGTTTGATATTCCGGTTTACCATTAAGTTGTGCTACACTCGATAGGTACACTTGCCTGTCAGTGCGGTTTAGTTCATATGTACCCCATTTATTACTTAGGAGTCTAGATTAGGTTTTATCTATTAGTTTTTATAGACCGGCCGGGTGACATCAAGTTTTTGGCGTCGTTGCCGGGGACACTTGGCAATAGCAATATTAGCTTTGACTAGTTCTTTGTTTGATTTTTGGTTTATTTTCCTTCTTTTGTTTTGAGTCTTATTTGTGTGCTTGTCTTACTTGCTATCTGTGTGTCTAACATAGGATCGAGTCTTTCTGTTATTGAGCCTTTATTTATTCCTTTTCTTCTTTGTGTCAGTTTATGCACCATACTTGTTCGCAAGGATCACCACCATATTAAGCTTTTCTAGAGCCCGGACGAGAGTTACACGAGCGCACCCGCGACTTCCGGGAGCGTTTGAAAGCGTTGTGCAGCAACCAGGTACGTTCTACTAGCACAGTTCCGTTTCCTAAAATGGGCGACGCTGACCCACCAGCGAGACGTACCGTACACCAGAGGGCCAGTGATGGGGTCACCGGGGCGAGATCCTTGATCTCCCGCCCCGCTATTCCTAATACCAATACTTGGCAGATCCCATCACATGTCATGAGCATAATCACTCATGCCATTTAGTACCATGGCCTCGAGGATGAGGATGCACCCAGACATCTGTTGTAACATCCCGAAAATCCGTAAGCTAGTAACTCGGGTTAATGGACGACCCGAACCTTTGTTAAATAATAGGAATTGAAAGGTTTGCTATTTGTGATGCATTTTATCAAAAGAGAAGTGATAGTTAGTCATTTTAAAATATGGTTAGAGACCGAAACGCGCGAGGACGATAACATAGGGACCCGAGTGTAATTGCTTGTGGTATAAAAACCATGTTAGTGCAAACCCTAGGTCATTGTGGACCTAGGGGAAGGCGACGGCAGACACAAGAGGAAGAGAAAGAGGCGACGGTGAAAGTGGTTGCTCGGCTGTGGTGTCACGCAAAGAACTACATCCATCTCAAAGGCAATTCCCGTTTATGATTATGACTTGGTTCATGTATGCGTTTACAAGAGAATCCGACTAGGGTTCTTCATTGGGTTAGGGTAATCGGAAAGGGAGGCCGTCTGCGGTGGTATTATGGGGGGTATTAGGTGGCTTACGGGGAAGTGTTGGTGATGTGGGAGAGTAGCGGCGGCAGAAAGGTCGACGGGGTGGGACGTTATGGCCGGAGAAGGTGGTAACGACCACTATCGGCATAAGCCGTGATGGCCGACGGCTGCCGAGGCCCGCTACGGTGGCCTAGTGACGTGCGTAGGGCTGCAACAGCCAGAGAGGGGAAACCCGGTGGCGTTACAGCCATGAACGGCAGGGACATGGTGGCTCGATGCTGGGGTGCACGGCCAAACAGGGTTACCGACGAGGACGACACGGCTGACGAGGAGTACACGGCGGTAGTACACGGAAGTGACGCATGGTGTAGGTGCATGGATGGAGGTACACGAGGAGGCAAAACGAAGACGTCGAGATTGGTGGACTAAGGGTGGGTTTGCATGAGTGTGCATGCATGCATGGGAACCCGACATGGTTCACGGGGTTAAGGTTCTACCATGCATGGCGGTGCCTCGTGCACTCATGGAGCCCGGCCTATGTATTCGAGTTCTTATCGGGTCAAGAACAGTCCTACTCGTGTACCCGTGGAGCTAGGGTTTTATGGTTCAAGCGACAAGTGGTTACGACGAAATGTGGAGTTTATATTTATACGTTATTCAACGCAAGCTTAGAAGGTGTTCTAATCACGTGATCAAACGTTTGGCAGGTACGGGGTTTGAGCAAGTAATCGGGGTGTAGAGCTAGGATTTGGACTCGGTATAACCGGTGAGTTTCTAATCCCCTCTTTTAAATAATTTTTTATGTTTTGGGGCTATCGTACATACTTTCAAGACGTGTTTTATTACGTTGAATGTGTAAATAGTTTTGGGGTTTAACCCGACGAGTTATGAAATCCAGTAATTTAATATGGGCTAAGGGACTAGAAGGTTACCTTAATACATGTAGGATTAAAGGTGGGTATACGGACACGGGTCGTATAGTGACCTAACAGGGTTGAGCCGAAATTGTTGTTATGTGTCGTACGGGTACGACTAGGATGTGTCATAGGAGGTGCATGTATGTGGTACGTGCTTGAATGATGAGATATGGTAGTCGTATGTGTGTTGCTACATTAGTAGAGTACTGTGTTATGAGTTAGTCGGAGTGAGTCAGGGTGTAAGCTAAATGCTTATGAACACGTGTAGGATATGTTATCCTAGTGCTATATGTGGGGTGCAAGTATAGTTAACGAGTAGTGTAAATAGTGTATGATGTTATGTGATTTATGTGCTTGTATTGTTGTCCATGTGTTGGATCAACAGTGGTGCAGAGGACGTAGTCCTTCAGGGTCATCATCGTATGTGTGCTCTGATGGGCACCGTATGATGGATGATGGCGGCACCCTATGGGTGGCAGGGTAGTCATCGTGGATGACGAGAGGGTCACTATTTATAGTGGCGAGGCCCTGTAACAAGGGTGGAGTTATATAGGCACCGTATGGGTGGCCTGGTAGTCATCGTAGATGACGTGAGGGTCACTATTTGTAGTGGCGAGGCCCTGTAACAAGGGTGGAGTTGAGCTCATGATGAGGATCCCGACGGGGATGACCCTGACGAGGGTGCAGGTATGTGTTTGTGTGCTTACATATTTGTGTTAAGTTGCATGCAAATGATGAGTTATCTTAATTGTTCATGAGATGATGTTATTATGTTGTGAAGATGTTGTCAATGACGAAAGTCAAGCTAGGTTGACCGTTGTGTCAGGATTGTGATGTGATACTAACCAATGTTGTGTCAGTTGACTTGTAGGAGCCTTGGTCAAGGCTGTGTAAGTCGATGTCTAGGGATTAGTTGTGTTAACCAAGCGACGAGTTAATGCATGTACATGAGTATGAGTTATCAGAATAGTAAGTCCGACCTATGTCGATGAGTTGTAGGATTATTATGATGGGATGAGTCTTGGATAATGATTTATTATGGGACGTCGGATGATAACAGGGGTTATCAATTAGTTAATAAATTTTGAACCTATTTTATAAGGACCTTGGGTCCTGAGTAAAGTTTAAATATCTTTTGATACAAGTTGGTTTTTAATTAAACTAAACTATTAGAACTCACTCAGCGTAGCTGACTTTATATGTACGTTAGATTGTTTTGTAGGTGAGGTTACTAGGTGAGGTATCTTGGCTTGGGAGCGGCGCTACTCGGATTGGTGTGCTAGCATTCGTGAGGTGAGTTAATGACATTAAATAGCAATTAATGTTTTTAGAAAGACTTCCGCTGTAGTTTAATTTATATAAAATAAGTATTTTCAAAGGAATAACCCGTTATGAGAACCAACTGTAGGGCGCCCGGTTTGGGGTCTTACAAGTTGGTATCAGAGCCGTGGTTTAAGAGAAAATTGGTGTTTTTAAACAAATAAAATGCCTTAACTTAAACTGAAAATGGGACGAGGGTGAAACGAATGCCACCACGAGTAACCGCGAGCCAAAAGGTACGTCTTTCGAGTTGTGCAGTAATTATTATTTACCATTGTGTAATGTTACACTAGGTGAAGTAATTGGTGTGAGTAAGTGATCTATGGTTCCGTGTGGGAACATGATGTGTGCAGTGTGCTAGAGTAGTATGTAGAACTATGTGAAGTTGTTTGGTGTGATTAAATGAGACTATGATATGAATTGAGTAATGCAGAGTAGCATTAACTGTAACTATTTGATATAGTTTGGTGTGTCGATATGATTTAGTAATTTTGTGTGTAACCTTGAATAGTGTGAAATTGTGATAAATCTGATGACTTGCTAGATTGTTGTGTGGTTCTATATGAGTTGTGTGGGATGCATGTGCATCCGGGGTGTATGAAAGATAGAAAGCTAGTGTGAATATGATAGGGAAGGTTTAGAATCCGAGAAGTAATGTGGACCATCAAATTGCATTTGATCACCGTAATTTGGCAGTCTATGATTACTCTCATATTCTGAATTTGACGCCCATAGTAATCACTCTAATGTTCTATCTTGTGCAGGTACTGATGGCTAAGACAAGGCATACCAGATCTGTCAGACGGGGAGCTCGGGCTGGGGGAGGAACGGATTGTCAGGACAAACAGGCGGCTGCTGTAGACAAGAAGGACAGTGACATAGAAGTGGTGTTGGCGCTTCCCGCGTCAAGTGTGACTAGAGTTGAGGATGGCAGCGTCCCGCGTGATGCTGAAACCAGAGTGACAGGATGGAAAAGGAGGACTGTGTCGGCAGTATGCGATTTCCCTCCAGGATGTGGACCAGTATGGCTGAAAGATCGACCATGTGCGTCAGCTAAGAGAGCTTTATTTCAAAAGGACCCGGTGATTGACACAGAGTTCGATGAGGAGGAACCAGGGAAGGACACAGCAGATACACCTAATGTGGTCCTGTAGTGATCTTGCGAGCGTTGTGTGAGACATTGAACTTCCAGGTGACTTTTGGACGTGACGGTTGTCACGAGAGGTTGTGGGGTGATTTAACATCTTGAGTGATAAGACGTTCACGTGATGTACCGGTTATTTCGAATATTGACTATTTGATTTTGACATTTAGTGTGAGTTATACCGCGAAATGATTTGGGTGTGATAAATGATAGTTGCATGTGTGATAACTTGCTATTGGTGGTGCAGTGCCAATTATGTGTGACTATGTGATTACCTTGTTGAACAACGTGAGTTCATACTAAATGTAATCTTTGATGTGATTCTAGAACTTGGTTGATTAGGCGGTATGAATAGACCTGTATAGACCTGAGCTTTGATTACTTGTGTGCGTCTACGGTCTTAAGATAGTGTCACCTACGTGTTATGCTAGGTGATGTATGAAGAGTAAGGGGGATGTGTTCGGCCTTACTATGATATTAAATGCCTTTATATCTTAAGGCATAGATCTTTGCGAGGTAAATGTTGTGGTGTTTAAGGACATGATGTGTTTTGTGAATAAACCGGTATGTCGTTAATTGAGTTGCTTATGAGTATGAGTTATTTGTGTCACGTACTTTAACGTCATGGCGGGAGATCGAGCGTGAGCTTGATGTTGTGTTGACCTTAGTCAACGGGATATGGTGTCTGGCGTTAGTCAGGCGGGAGACCAAGTGTAAGCTTGGTGTGAGGTTGACAGTTGTCAACAGGTTATTGTGTCTGACGACAGTCAGACGGGAGATCGTGTTTGCTTGTGTCTTCGGGCCAAACAACATGATATGCTTGTGTGTCTATAATTGACGAGGTCATAGGGTATGTGCGTAGATTTACGCAGATTAGTTGGTTGTGTATGTGCACTTTGTGCGAGTTAGAAGCTTGAGTTACTAGTACATGAGTAGAACAATGTGTGTTCTGTAGTTATGTGTGTCGGTGTGTGTCCTTTTAGTACACGCTTAGTCGTGCTTAGGACAGGTGGTCAGTATGCTTAAGTATAATATTTCTATCTTGACGATTTTCTCGACGTTGATACATCGAGGCGGTGAGAGGAGTTTCGACATCCTTCTAGACGATCGGTGAGGTGCTCTTATGAGATGCCTATGTTTATATCTTGGGAATTCGGAGCACGAAGCCAATGGGCGGAACAGTGAGAGTAGATTATGAAAGCGTTTACGTGGACGCTTGACCATAAGTGTTTATGATGAGGTAAAGATGACGGTGCTGAAGATTTCAGCACGGAATTAACAAGATGACGAAGGACCTCCATGGAACACGTTCTATGTGAAGAATTCAGTCGAGGTGAGACACCAGAAGATTAGGGATGTTTTCCCTGGACAAGAGGACGAATAGCTGAGGCTTGTGAGCAGGCGGACTTCATGTTCGTACATGATAAACGAGATGCGGTCGGGGACCGCATGGTAATGGTAGGGCAACCTGGAGAAAGGTGAAACCCAGGAGGGGCACGTGAAAGGTTGCACATAAGTGACTAAGAAGGAGATGCCTACGCTGGAAATTCCAAGACTAGCTTAATATGAACTCCTTCGGAGCATTCAAGTAAAGCAAGTGTTTGGCTGTTGAAACAGACATGACAAAGGTAAGTGAGCTTTTGAGAAACATCGAGAGCTGATAAAGATGACCCTAGTGTTGGGTGTATGTACGTACTTAAGGGACGTATTAAACGCGTGATAAGGAAGTAAAGAGATACTATGGTAGAGAAGTTTGGTGGGGACCGGTGTAGCTTGGCACGAGCTCCTGGAGATCATCAGAAAAGGGACAAAAGTAATGCCCTTATGGGTAGGGCAATGAACTTGAGTTTAAGAGATCATTGCAGGGCGTTGATCAAGGTATGAGGCAAGAAGCATGGCGAGATCCTTAGGGTTATTTAGGGGACAAAGGGCAATAGTGCCCGTGAGTCATAATGAAACGTGATAAGTAAGCAGGAAGGTGACGGTGTTGTACTGTCTAGGTAATGGTTGGGGAAAACTAGTAATGAGGGAATGGGTAGGTGAAACCTACAAGTCCCAAAAGTGGAAGCGGGCAATTGAGGAGACTTCTTTGAACACCAAGGGGGTGGTCGTATTGCAAAGCAAGGTAATGAAAACTAATGGTGTAAAGGGGCGGATGCTTGGCACCGAGTGGGTTTAGTGCATGAAGGAGAAAGGAAGGACATGTTGGGTTGGTTTTTACCGACACAGGATTCGAGGACGAATCCTCTTTTAAGGAGGGTAGACTTGTAACATCCCGAAAATCCATAAGCTAGTAACTCGGGTTAATGGACGACCCGAACCTTTGTTAAATAATAGGATTTGAAAGGTTTGCTATTTGTGATGCATTTTATCAAAAGAGAAGTGATAGTTAGTCATTTTAAAATATGGTTAGAGACCGAAACGCGCGAGGACGATAACATAGGGACCCGAGTGTAATTGCTTGTGGTATAAAAACCATGTTAGCGCAAACCCTAGGTCATTGTGGACCTAGGGGAAGGCGACGGCAGACACAAGAGGAAGAGAAAGAGGCGACGGTGAAGGTGGTGGCTCGGCTGTGGTGTCACGCAAAGAACTACATCCATCTCAAAGGTAATTCCCGTTTATGATTATGACTTGGTTCATGTATGCGTTTGTAAGAGAATCCGACTAGGGTTCTCGATTGGGTTAGGGTAATCGGAAAGGGAGGCCGTCTGCGGTGGTATTATGGGGGGTATTAGGTGGCTTGCGGGGAAGTGTTGGTGATGTGGGAGAGTAGTGGCGGCAGAAAGGTCGACGGGGTGGGACGTTATGGCCGGAGAAGGTGGTAACGACCACTATCGGCATAAGCCGTGATGGCTGACGGCTGTCGAGGCCCGCTACGGTGGCCTAGTGACGTGCGTAGGGCTGCAATGGCAGGAGAGGGGAAACCCGGTGGCGTTACAGCCATGAACGGCAGGGACGTGGTGGCTCGATGCTGGGGTGCACGGCCGAATAGGGTTACCGACGAGGACAACAAGGCTGACGAGGAGTACATGGCGGAAGTACACGGAAGTGACGCATGGTGTAGGTGCATGGATGGAGATGCACGAGGAGGCAAAACGAAGACGTCGAGATTGGTGGACTAAGGGTGGGTTTGCATGAGTGTGCATGCATGCATGGGAACCCGACATGGTTCACGGGGTTAAGGTTCTACCGTACATGGCGGTGCCTCATGCACTCATGGAGCCCGGCCTATGTATTCGAGTTCTTATCGGATCAAGAACAGTCCTACTCGTGTACCCGTGGAGCTAGGGTTTTATGGTTCAAGCGACAAGTGGTTACGACGAAATGTGGAGTTTATATTTATACGTTATTCAACGTAAGCTTAGAAGGTGTTCTAATCACGTGATCAAACGTTTGGCAGGTACGGGGTTTGAGCAAGTAATCGGGGTGCAGATCTAGGATTTGGACTCGGTATAACCGGTGAGTTTCTAATCCCCTCTTTTAAATGATTTTTAATGTTTTGGGGCTATCGTACATACTTTCAAGACGTGTTTTATTACGTTGAATGTGTAAAGAGTTTTGGGGTTTAACCCGACGAGCTATGAAATCCAGTAATTTAATATGGGCTAAGGGACTAGAAGGTTACCTTAATACGTGTAGGATTAAAGGTGGGTATACGGTCACGGGTGGTTTAGTGACCTAACAGGGTTGAGCCAGAATTGTTGTTATGTGTCGTATGGGTACGACTAGGATGTGTCATAGGAGGTGCATGTATGTGGTACGTGCTGGAATGATGAGATATGGTAGTCGTATGTGTGTTGCTACATTAGTAGAGTACTGTGTTATGAGTTAGTCGGAGTGAGTCGGGGTGTAAGCTAAATGCTTATGAACACGTGTAGGATATGTTATCCTAGTGCTATATGTGGGGTGCAAGTATAGTTAACGAGTAGTGTAAATAGTGTATGATGTTATTTGATTTATGTGTTGCTTTATGTGCTTGCATTGTTGTCCATATGTTGGATCAACAGTGGTGCGGAGGACGTAGTCCTTCGGGGTCATCATCGTATGTGTGCTATGATGGGCACCGTATGGTGGATGATGGCGGCACCCTATGGGTGGCCGGGTAGTCATCGTGGATGACGAGAGGGTCACTATTTATAGTGGCGAGGCCCTGTAACAAGGGTGGAGTTATATAGGCACCGTATGGGTGGCCTGGTAGTCATCGTAGATGACGTGAGGGTCACTATTTTTAGTGGCGAGGCCCTGTAACAAGGGTGGAGTTGAGCTCATGATGAGGATCCCGACGGGGATGACCCTGACGAGGGTGCAGGTATGTGTTTGTGTGCTTACATATTTGTGTTAAGTTGCATGCAAATGATGAGTTATCTTAATTGTGCATGAGATGATGTTATTATGTTGTGAAGATGTTGTCAATGACGAAAGTCAAGCTAGGTTGACAGTTGTGTCAGGATTGTGATGTGATGCTTACCAATGTTGTGTCAGTTGACTTGTAGGAGCCTTGGTCAAGGCTGAGTAAGTCGATGTCTAGGGATTAGTTGTGTTAACCAAGCGACGAGTTAATGCATGTACATGAGTATGAGTTATCAGAATAGTAAGTCCGACCTATGTCGATGAGTTGCGAGATTATTATGATGGGATGAGTCTTGGATAATGATTTATTATGGGACGTCGGATGATAACAGGGGTTATCAATTAGTTAATGAATTGTGAACCTATTTTATAAGGAGCTTGGGTCCTGAGTAAAGTTTAAATATCTTTTGATACAAGTTGGTTTTTAATTAAACTAAACTATTAGAACTCACTCAGCGTAGCTGACTTTGTATGTACGTTAGATTGTTTTGCAGGTGAGGTTACTAGGTAAGGTATCTTGGCTTGGGAGCGGCGCTACTCGGATTTGTGTGCTAGCATTCGTGAGGTGAGTTAATGACATTAAATAGCAATTAATTTTTTTAGAAAGACTTCCGCTGTAGTTTAATTTATATAAAATAAGTATTTTCAAAGGAATAACCCGTTATGAGAACCAACTGTAGGGCGCCCGGTTTGGGGTCTTACATCTGTCCCGCTTTGAGCGCATATGTGATACATTCAATATCACGGGTGTATCAACTTGCGTCTCTTTCCATTCTCGCTCTCTGGGCGTGCATCCACTTGGCTTGACACCCTCCCTGACAACTCTATCACCACATGGGAGGACCTTCAGGCCAAGTTTCTAAAAAAGTACTATCCACCTTCCAGGGCCACTCGCCTTAGGGATCAAATCCACTCCTTCAGGATGGACCCTGACGAGCCTTATCACATGGCCTGGGAGCGGTTCAACACGCTGTTGAGCTGATGTCCCCAGCATGGTCTGTCTGACTAGGCGATAGTGGAGAAGTTCTACAATGGTCTCACTTTCGAGAAGCAGCAAATGTACAACACAGCTGTCGGAGGCCATATCATGGATAAGCTCGAACCTGCTGAATGCGAGGAGATGTTCGAGAGCTTCGCTCTCGCCGAACAGCAGCGGGCGTCTACTAGTACTTCCATTCCTAGTGCTAGGACATCCACCTCTTCTCCTAGAGGTGTGCATCAGGTCACTCCTGATACTAGCGTGGCTGCTGCACTCACAGCTATGGCGAATGAAATTAAGTAGCTGAAGCTAAGCGCTCAAAGGTGTGAGGTGTACAGAGGATGCCACGACACCAGGGACTGCCCCGTCAGTTAGCAAGAGCAGGTGAGCTTTGTGGGAAACCAGAACCGAGGGTACAACAATTATAACAATACCTATGGCTCGGGATGGAGATTTGGAGGCAACCCACCAGGGTTTAACGCCCACCCACATCAACAAGGTGGAGGAGAGGCAGGTCCGAGTGGAGGAAGCAGTGTCAACACCAAGAGGATTGAAGACATGTTGGAGACCCAGGCACAGATGCTTACCCACTTAGTGCAGAAGGATAAGGAAACTCAGCAGCGATTGGATGCGCACAACACCTTATTGAAAAATCAGCATTCCGCATTCTAGGATCTGCAACGCATGGTAGGAGACATCGCTAAGAGCTTGAAGGACAGACAGGGAGGTCCGTCTTTGGGCCCTAATGCTTCAGTTATGGCCGTGTCGACTAGGAGTCGAAGAATAGAGGAGGAGGAAGTCTCCCACAACACTATTCATCACATTCCGTCGCAGGAAGAGGTGAGGAAGATAGATTGGAGAGCCCACTTTGCCGAGATCGAGGCAAGGATGGTAGAGGAGCCACCGGTAGAAGAGGAAAAGCCGGTGGACGAGGATATAGTGGTTAAGAAGCCTGCCGAGAAGGCAGAGGAGAAGAAGAAGGGGGTGGAGATGAAGACCCCCGAGATTGACCTTAGCCGTGTTCCCTACCCAGCGCACTTGCTGCCATATAAGTATGCGCGGGAATACGGTAACTTCCTTAACATATTCAAACAACTAAAGGTCAATCTCCCATTCATAGAGGTCCTCCAGCACATGCCTAAGTATGGCAAGTTCCTCAAAGATCTTCTTTCCAACAAGAAAAAGCTAGAGGAGGTATCTAAAGTCTCACTTAGTGAGCGATGCTCTACGGTGGTGCAGAACAAACTGCCAGAGAAACTGGCAGATCCGGGTCACTTCACGATCTCGTGTCTGCTTGGAGGTTTGCCCCTAAACCACGTGTTGGCGAACCTGGGTGCTAGCATCAACCTGATTCTATATTCTATATACAAGCAGCTAGACCTAGGTGAACCGCAGCCGACGCGCAAGAGCATCTCCTTGGCTGATCATTTAGTCAAGTATCCATGGGGAATAGTGGAGAATCTTTTGGTGAAAGTAGGCAAATTTTTCTTCCCCATGGATTTTGTCATCCTGGATATGGATGTGGATGACAGAGTCCCACTCATCCTAGGGCGTCCATTCTTACGCACCTCCAAGGCATTGATTGATGTCTTTGACGGAAAGCTCACACTTCGTGTGGGGGATGAGTCAGTCACGTTCGATGCTGCAAAGTCCATGAAGGGGGCGAGTAAGCAAAGCCATTCCGTGTGCATGATAGATGCCTTCATGGCCCACCATCAGGACTTTGATGTAGAGGATGTTTTTGATGAACCCGCCCCTAATTTAAAAGAGATATCTGAATGAGCGTTGGAGTTGGAGAAGTTGTTGGAAGAGCCGGATGAATACGGTGATGAGGTACCCAGTGATCTGCAAGAGATGATGGCAGAGCTGGAGGAGATGATAGGCAAACCCCCAAGTATGGGGATGACGGAGGAGAAGATAGAGGATCCCGAAGATCCCAGTGAAGGTTTAGAGGTCACATCTTTAGAAACACCCCTATCCGAGACTTTACCTGTCATTTTTGTTCTTACTAAGGGGAGAGTTGCTGAGCCAACCCATATTTTTAGTGTCCCTAGGTCTAGGCCACCCCGTAAGAGAACCCGTACATTGATAGATTCATCTAATTTGAGGGTAGTGCAAACCCTAAATGTGGGGACGTTTAGGGGAAATAAATTGCTAGGGTATTTGAACCGTGTTATCTTCGGACCAGGTAGGTTTAAGCTGTGGTGGAAAGATCTAATTGATAAATGTGATAGAAGTTCAATGCCCGTTGGTGGTGATTGTTTGTTAAAGGTTTGGAGAGCCGGGATACAACGTAAAATGAAAGCGGTACCAGTTAGGATCAAGGAGAAGCCTCCTAATAGGCTTGTTTGAGTCTCGGGCAAGCGCCCATGATGTATAGTTTGTATGAATTCCTTGGTTTAAATGCGTGTCAATTTCTATGTTTTTCGGTATGTGTGTTTTGTGTATGTCGTGTATTGCAGCGATCGATGCGTGATTCAGTGAGGAAAATCATCAGGAACGAAGTTCCAGGTATTTTTACATTTGTTTTTATGCTCGGAACAGGTTTTTAAAGAATTTGGAGAAGAAGGAGTTAAGGGGGTCAAAAATATTCTAAGTATAAAAAGCCCCTAAACTTTCTGTGAAGGAGGGTGCCTCGCGGTACGCGAAGGAAATCCAGGAGTCTCTCGCGGTACGGGAGAGACAAAAGCTGGAGCCGAATTAAAAATTACCTCCTCGCGGTATGCGAGGATGCTCCGAGCTTCTTTGCAGTACGCGGGGGAACCCTGTGTCATTCCTTTTCCCTTTGTTTTCCATGATTTCCCACACCCGTCCACCACCACCATTACCACTCATCACCACATACGAAGTTACCAATACATACATCTATTACCATTCATACCACCATCCTAATCCACTACCACTACCACCCATTCTTATCATCTATAATCATCACCATCCATTATCATATCCACCGACCACCGACCATGGGAAACTTTAAAACCGTTTGTTCCAGTGATTTACCTTCATTGTGATATTCATGTCTATGTGTTTGTCACACATTGGGTATTAATCAGCTCCATCTGTACTCAATCTCCATTCAGGCAGAGTTGATCATGATCTTATATATCTTGTAATAGAGCAACCCGACAGAGTGCGTGCAACCGCGACCGAAATGCTATACGGTGCACAAGTGGAAGAGTAAAGCTAGATACTTCAGTGCATATCATAACCAGCTAAGTCTTCCTGTTTCATTTTTTCATTTTTATTTTTCTGTGTTTCTCGGTTCACATTGGGGACAATGTTTGTTTCAAGTGTGGGGATGGGAGACTCTCTTGAGTCTAGTTTGTTTTCTTTTATAAAAATTCAAATTTTTTTTTTTAAAATGTCCTTTGAAAATCAAAGTTTTTGCATAATAAATGGAAAATGATAGTACAACTGGATCTACTGTTGAGTTTAAATGATATAAATAATTGAAAACGCGTCTAATTAGTGATGTTTTGGTAGACCCAGCCAACTAGTAGAGCTTAAATAGCCTATAAGTGTTGTTTAGGGTTAATAACTGAATTAAGTCTTGATATCTTGTAGGTACTCATCTTAGGGTAATCGGTAATGTTGAAACTGTCAATATAGGGTGATAGGTACCACGTTTAAGCTATAATTTATATGTTTTTGAAATTTCTTGGCACACCACTCTCTTTTTATGAGAATAAATCTGAGATTTGGTGGCTCCCGATCCATAATTCCATTATTCATGAGCTTATTTGATTTAAATTCTAAGTCTTGTTTATGTGTTACCCTCTGGGATGACAACCCGGAGAAAACACCATTATGCGAGTCTTATGTGCTTCATTGTTTGATGTTGTAGTCTATGTGTTATCTTCCGGGATAGTGACTCGGTTGAAACGCCTCTAGATGAAAGTTCATTTGCTTAAATTAATGCTCATATATTCCATCCATTCATTCATGCATCATCTTAATTTCTTAAACATTTAAATCTTAGTTTAACGTTGTGGGTGAATCTATAGGGTTTGATCCCGTGCCTAGGCATGACCGTGAGACGGGATTAGGTGGAGCTGTAGCTTTTAAGTGTGAGTCACATAGATTGATTGATGTTGTATAAATTGGAATTAGGACACTTTATGGGGGCTCAAAAGTTGGTGGTTGGGTTTAATCGGACAGAAATACCGATTATTGCGTTTTACCGTGTGAGTATGTTGTGCTAATTGGTAATTGATAAGTTGTTAAGTTAGATCTTAGTTATGATTCCATTACAGACTTTTTCGAGGACGAAAAAAGGTTAAGTGTGAGGATGTTTGATGTGTTGCAAAGCACACATCTTTATTCCTTTGTATTCGTGCGTTTTTAGATAGTTTTGTGTACGTTTTTACTTGTTTTTGTTTTATTTTGAGTCATTGTCACGTTCAGAGGAGCTCATGAGGATTACAAGTCATATTATGAAGAAACCGAGCACGAGAGAGAAAGCCCAAGAGTTTAAAGTGAAAAACTTGGATTTTTGTTCCCTCGCGGTACGCGAAGGAGGAGGCTCCAGTTCTCGCGGTACGCGAGGGAAAGAAAATCAGGGCTCAACTAATTTGTTCCTCGCGGTATGCGAGGAACCCAGGCCAGTCTCTCGCGATACGCCAGAGAAGTGTAAATCCGCAAAAACCCTAATCTCCATTCTTTGTTCGATTTCCAGCCGTCTAGAGAGAGAGTTTGGGCGATTTTGGGAGCTAGGAAGTGGAATCGTGTGCAAGATCGAAGCTTTTGAATTCCGGGTTCGTTGTAATAGCGTTTTCGGTTTTCAAGATTCAATCTTTGTGTTTGTTTTCTGAGATTGAACATGTGTTTATGCTTTTACTTCTGTGTTTGAATGTTTTGAGTATTATCCTAGGCTAAACTTCATAAACTGCCTAGGTTATGATGAATACTTTGTTAAAGTAGTGATTTTTATCGGTTTTGGATTCTAAAGTATGGTTTAATGATTTTGTAAACAATCTTTTGATAATAATTATGATGAATATGCATGCTTGAATCTGATGTATGATTAATTATATGTTCCGTATGTTATTTATGGATGTCTTCCAGTTCGAATAGCTTATCTAGATCGTAGTCTGTATGATTATGCTTGTTTGTATGGTTTGCTAGACGTAGTATTCCATAGGATCTGTAGTTGAGAGTTATTTAGATCTGAGTGTGTTTCTTATCTCAATACCCGAAAAGTGAGAGATAATCGGTTAGTCTTCGTATTAGGATTCTAGGTGTTAATGCTCTGAAAGGAGGTTTTCCTAGGTCTTTAGTATTTGTTGCTATCCCGAGTCATAGTCGTTATTCCGAGATTACCCCGTGCATCTTCGATGTATTGTGGACAGTGAGATCGAGAGGTGATCTGTCTGCTGGGTATATTATCATTGTTGGAGAGACTAAAAGGTAATCTGACCATCTGGTGAGTTATTACACTTTAGGTTCCTTAGTTGGTTATACCATGAGAGTGATTAGGGATCCACTAAGTTGTCTAGAACTGTTATCCTTAGAAACCCAGATCCATTATTGTTTCCAGAACCGGTAGAAGCTGTGCTTTGCAAGTAGGATTCCGACCTAGGTGGTGTTCTTCCATCTCTGATATCTTCCCAAGTTCTTGTCTTGATAGTTGCATTCGTTCTTGTTTTCTGCATTATTAGGTCAATCATTAGTGTAGTATACCCCCCAACCAAATAAATATTTAGTTCGAGTCAGGTTCTAGTATAGTTATCATAGTGTCTCTAGGGTTCGATATTCCGATTTACCATTAAGTTGTGCTATACTCGATAGGTACACTTTCCTGTCAGTGCGGTTTAGTTCATATGTACCCCATTTATTACTTAGGAGTCTAGATTAGGTTTTATCTATTAGTTTTTATAGACCGTCTGGGCGACATCAGTTACATCGGTAAATGGATGTAAAACGGGCTACTACGGTAGACGAAAGAAATGGCTACGACGGTAGACGGATGAAACGGACTGTCACACCATGTGTGGCAGACAGATGTTATATAGCTACAACGGTAGACTGTATGTTAAACGGATCTACGACAGTAAGACGGATGAAACGGTTACTTCGGTAAATGGATGAGAAATAGCTACTTCGGTAGACGGGTGAAACGATCTACGATGGTAGACGGAAGTTATGACGGCTACTTCGGTAGACGGACGATGTAACGGCTACTTCGGTAGACGGATGAAACAGCTACTTCGGTAGACGGATGTATGCAACTTATGTGCTTATTACACAATTAGTTTTAAAAAGGGTTTTCACCAAAGACTAATCACACACACGTCGGGCAAGTGTACCCGTCGGATAGCAATATAGTAAAGGTAAGAACCGGATATCAATCCGTGGACACGGTGGGATGCGATAATAAACCGGAACTAAGATTTAATCAAGTGATGATAAAAAGATATTTAAATTGATTTTTAATTAAACTAGTATGCAAAAATATAAAACTAAACTAACAACACAAGTCAAACAATCAAGGAAGGAATATCACTTCGGTCTCGAATCCATTTAGTAGACATCCAACAACAACTATAAATGCATGACACGTACACGATACAAATGTTGACTAAATTCTCGTCAAAGACATCTAATCAAATGACCATTCGGAAAGCTAGAATTAACAACACAAACTAACCACCTAAAATCATGCAATGAAGCTCACGTGCTATGAATACGTCAATGTTTAATAAAGATTGAACTAGCTTCCTGTCAAGGTTGGCTAATTCAACAACTAGTTGGAAAGATTACACGAATCAACACATAACCCACCTCAAGTTGATTAAAGTAAACAACAACATGCACTTCTTCAACATACAATGTTCATATCAAGATTACATAAACTAGAAGATTGCGTCAACAAGTCCTAGGTGAACATAATACTAAACATAACACACCATAACAAGCACTTTATCTTTCCAAACACAAGCACAAGGGTGCACATTCAAGAGTTTTCAATCATAAACAAGACTTCATCCACCATTCCTAGTCAAAAGCCATAAACTAGCATACTTACATACACTAATCAATGAATACATGCATAAACCATGGGTTTTCCAACATACATAGCCTACACATATACAAGTCTTGCAAACAATCTCAACTCCTAAATACACAATATCATTGAAGAATAATCATGCCATTGTTATAACATTAACATAAACTATGCCAAAAATCCATAAATGTTGTCAAACGTTACTAAACTTCATCTAAACTAAAGTGATATCAAGAGTTAGCTCATGGTGAGCATAAGAACAAGAACAAGCAAAGAAAAGTTACAAGACTCATGAAGAACCTCCAAGAATCAAGCCACTTCCCCAAGCTTGATGATGATGTTGATGATGATGATGTATGGTGATCCTCTTGATGTTGTAGTCCTTCCTAGAAGCTTGAAATATGGCTAGAAACAAGGAAATTCGGAGCACAAAACAGTGCTCAGGGCTCCAACTCTCCAGGTCTCTAGACTTTTTGCTGTGGAAAAACTGCTGATATATATAGAAAAGGGGAGGCACGACCGTGCCAGGTGGTGAGGCACGACCGTGCCTGTCACTGGGGCGCGACCGTGCCCTGTGTTTAGCACGGTCGTGGGACAGGTGGTTGACCGATCTGCTTCTTCCATTGGTTCTCATTCTTCGAGGTGTCAGTTGAATCAGACTCACGGGTTTACACGCGGTCGTGGGGGTGTTGGAGCACGGTTGTGCTGGGGAGAATTGCTTAGCGCGGTCGTGCCATATACGGAACGCGACCGTGTCTAGGGTTTCCTGGATTAGCGCGGTCGTGCCTAGTAGGGGGCACGACCGTGCCTCTACCTCAGAAACTCTAAAAACTTCAAGTTTATCCTGGAATTCCCATGTTTGTTCACCGAGCTTCACAAAAACCTACAAAACTGGAAATGAAGCAATTAAGTGTCTAAACGATGAAAATAACCAAGAATTGATCGTGAAATGAGTGAAGTTTTGTGCCAAAAAGATGTGTAAATTCTAGCACATCAATATATATATATATATAACTACATATGATAAGATGGTAAAAGAACGAATACGAATGATGATCACTTGAATGATAAAACTAGAACTTACTAGCGTTAGCTGACTTTTAGTATGCATCTCAGGTAAAGGAAAAGAGAAGATATGATGCTCATGGGCTGGCTGGATATGCGATTGGCTACCTCGCACAAGACTGACTTCCTGAGTTTATGCTATGTTTAATGATTGTAGACAATGAATGTTAAAAGTTTTAATTGATTTTTTATGTTTGAATAATATGATGTAATTCCGTTGCTTGGACAGTATTTAGCTATATGTTTATGTGCAAATCCAACATATGAGGTTTTCTGGTATCGGGGCCTTGCATCTTGGAAGGTCCAGCCTCTTCAACCATGTTCACAGAAAATCCAGCCACCTTTTTATCATCATTGACCCACACCTTTTCTTGAGCCCTTAAGGACTCCTCAATTCGAAATGACTTCCAAGTTGAACCAGGGTTAGTTCATCTTTCTAGTGTTTCAAATTATGCTAAAAATATTTCGAGGATAGAGGCAATTTGTCTATGATACTAGAAACCGAGATGCATGAATCCATCTTCATATCATGCTGTGCAAACTGCCCCAAAATCCTCAACAATTCGTTTTGATAAACATCAAATAAAGAGTCACACATACCGTTCAAAATGTGGCCAATAAAGATGTAGTTGTCGTTCTCCTACTTTGACCGCTTCCTGATTTGTTACAGATTTCCATCTTCCACAATCTCTGGCATGGAGGTGGTTAATACGTAGACAACTTTCATGGTGGTAAAAAGGAAGTGCATCTTCTTCTGCCATCTGCGAAATCCTTCCCCTCGAATTTCTCTAATTTGTCAAACTTGCTTGTCATGTCTTTCACTGATTGCCAGTTTTTTATTTTCAATAGAAATTGTTTTGATCTTTGTTGGTGATTTCGATAATTTTGCCTGGATGATCTGAGAGTCGTTATTTCATTTTCAGATTAAAACAATTCAGTGATTCTACTGAATTTAATGGTCGGATAAAACTCAGATTTTGAGACAAGAATTGAAGTATGTGTGTTTGAGAGAATTTTTCGAACCAGAGAAATCTTGAGAGAGATAACCAAATGATACAAAATTCGAATATGCAGGGTGAGGGTCAGTAACTGCTTTTGGCAGTTATCAATTCGAAACTCGAATTTCTTCAAAAATCGCCCAATTGTTGATTATGTATTTCACATGTGAAATTCCAAAAAATTAAGATTTTAATGGTTTTTTCACATAACACCAATTGTCAAAATAAAAAATTTCATCAGCTCGACCCCAGCCAGGGGATCTACCCCAGACCCCCGCCAAGGGGGCGATACCCCCTTGGAACCCCCATTGCTTATGGGCTACGCCCCTAAGTGTCAATTAGGTTCCTAAAATCATAATAAACTCAAACAAGTATGCACTCTGCACCTTCAACTTATTTGATGATTATTATGATTCACATCAGTCATACAAGTTAATCCAATTACAATAAAATATCCAACACCGCCTCCACTCTTAATTTCTTATATGATCATCATCCATGCATCCTTAAAACAAAGTTGTTTGTTAAGAATATGAACATGTTTTTTTAGAATCTATAAAAGGGCACATCCAAATCATTAGTAAACATTATAATCAACAAAATTTGCATCTCATTTAGAAATTACCATTCGGTAATAAAATGCTAGAATACTTGAATTCGTGCCTCAAATGAAAGCTTATATGCAAGACATAATTAAAAGATCTAGCACTAGTCTTTGTTTACTGAAAACACATAAACTTGGGCTTACATATTACAAACACTTACAGACTTCTCCAATGAATGTTACATGATTTTAAAGTAGGCCAACATGAACAATACGAATGTTTTCTTGAATATATAAATTAATACCTCAAATTACGTGTAATGGAACAACAATGCGGATGGAGAAGAAGGAGAAGTTCTTGTGAGGTTTGAGGAAATCGTGTTAGAGCCACTACTCGATGTACCACCATACAGTGAAGAGGTGGGAGGTTCATAAAAAGCCAACATGGGGATCTTTGATGGGAGTATTGGCACCGAAGCTTCAAATTTGAGTACTTGAATGGCTTGCCTCATCGACGGGCGTGAGGGTGCGTGAGGGTGCGCACACCATAACCCAACAGTCATCAGACGCTTGAGTTCTTCTTCAGAAAAATCTGAGCCTAGACGTGGATCCGCTGCTTCTAGAAGAGTGTCAGTCCCATAGAGATCCCAAACCCATTCTAGTAACTTTGTTTCCCTTTCTTGAGCTCTTTTCTTGATAGATTCTCGCCCGCAAGCGATTTCTAGTGCAACAATTCCAAAGCTAAAGATGTCAGACTCTTTACTTGCCTTTCCAGCCATTACATATTCAGGAGCCATGTAACCCATTGTCCCAGCCAACATTGTTGTCTGGGAGCCTTTTTTATGGTCAACCAACTTAGCTAACCCAAAATCACCAAGCTTTGCATTGAAATTTGAGTCCAACATCACATTACTTGATTTGATATCTCTATGCAAAATACATTCCTTGCAATCTTCTTGAAGATATATCAAGGCAGAGGCCAGACCATGGGCAACTCTATACCTTTTATCCCATGTCAGCAAGCTCTTTTCCTTGAAGAGATGTAAATCTAAGCTTCCATTTTCCATAAACTCGTAAATAAGCAGGAGCTCTTTTTTCTCGTGACACCAACCCTTGAGTTCCACCAGATTTTTGTGCCTTAACCGGCTAATGATCTTGACTTCCGACATATACTCCTTGATCCCCTGTCCAGAAGTCTTTGACACCCTTTTGACTGCGATATAAGTGCCTAGATCTTTCAGAAAACCTTTGTAAACCCCTCCAAAACCTCCCTCCCCAAGCTTGTTTGCCTCTACAAAACCAGCGGTGGCCTGAACTATTTCGTGGTAAGAGAATCTTTTAGGCCCCTTGCCCGTTTCAAAATCTTTGTTCATCTCGACATCGAATGCAACTTCTTCCATTTCTTTTTCTTTACTCTTTTTCCTCCTCCATATGAAAAGTGCAAATATAGCTATAAAAGCAAGTACAACAGATATTCCTGCTATTAAACCAGCGAATTGTCCAGCCCTGTTTTTCCCTTTAGCTGGATTCTGGATGGGGGCTGGTGGTATGCCCCCAGCCTCTAGATCTGAACTATTAAAAGACCAAGATGTTACAATATTTTTCTCCAATATTCGGTCTGTTCCCGTTGAAGCTGTAAAGCCAAAAATAACCCATTGGGGCAAAACATCCCTTAGATCAATGATGTAATGAAGTTTAATTTCAACATCTCCAGAACCGACGACAGAAACACTGAGATTTTGTGAAACAGAATCATACTTTATGCGAGCTAGCCACTCTCCTGCTGACCAATCTTGAAATGCAACAGAACTAAGACTATTAATATCGATCCCCACATGAGTATAACCGGAGATATCAGTCGGGTCTAGATCAGCTTCCCAATAAGTATCAAACTCCACCGCAACAAATCGACTGGCATTGGCACGGGTTGTGTTATCAACCGGAAGCCCCATGGCTCCATCGGCTGTCACCACAGAGTTATTCTCGGCAAGGAAAAATGTGAGGCCATCAGAAAGATATACATCCGACATTGAAGTAATGACAAAGTTGAATGAGGTATCAAAGCTAGCTAGCTCACCAGAGTCGTTGTCCCAAAGATGAAGCGATCTAACATATGTGGCCCGGCCTGCTATAGAACCATCGCGATGAAAATCTTCCCGTCTTGGAGTCAGGTAGATTCCCTCACTGGTGAAATAAGCAGAACCTGTAGCTACTATATCCCTGTTCACGTTGTGTGAGCTAATATTTTTGAAACTGAAAGTGATTGTAGCTGCATGAGGGATGAAGGCAAGAAGAAAGTATATTAAGATGACCATGATTATGGAAACTTTGAACAGAAATGCAAGCTTTTTGGTCAATACGATTGTTCTTGACAATAAGTTATGTACAAGCCTTATTATATAACCAAAATAAATTTGTAAATCTGAAAAGCTTCGCGTCACTTGCCACGTGTCGTCCTCTCGTTGCCCGGGTCCGTTTTGCGGCTAGCGGTCCGCGATAGGGTTTAGTCATACGACACGCGTCTGACACGTGTCCCTTCATCATTGCTTCCTTCGTCCACATGTAGCGGAGCGTTAAGGGTCCGGTAGCGGTCCGCTACCGACCCAACTTTCATTGGCGGATGCATGTGGAGGTTAGACCCACTCAGATTATCCTAACTAGTGTAAAATATCTTATTTCTTTTCTTAAATTACATGAGCCCCCATCTCATTTTCTTACGGGCCCCATCTTATTTCCAAACACCCAATCAAATCTCAATATGAAACCCACCATGAATTCTAATTCTAAACAGCTTTTAAAATTAATTATTTTGTAATACTTGCATATATTGCAGTTTCTATGGTGCAGACCATCAATCATCTCCAAGTATGTTTAACTTAGGATTAGATGACTATGAACTCATTTAAGCACAAGAGGATTTGTGGTACTCTTTTCTTGTATTTTCCAATAGTTTGCTCTTCCATGTGGTTTTATCCATCGCTTGATTGGAGTAATTAGTGGTTTAAAACAAACTTGTTGAACTTTTCATGTTGCATGTTTTTATCCGACCCGTTTTGACCTTGCTTGTTTTTGCCTGACCCATTTTTGCCCCCACTTATAAAAGTTCCTGGATCCGTCACTTAGTATATTAAATTATCAATTTCTAACCAAAATCTTTCAAACGGATTACCCTACTAGTTTTTCATCAGTTAAACGATCCTACTTTACAGAAAAAACTTATTTTCAATTACAAATTCCAGCAAAGAAAGCACAATCATGAGATTTTCTTATATCATATATTAATCCACTTTAAATATCTGCATGTGGTTTACTTGGTTCACTAGCAGTCATATAATCATGTATATAAATTTCAAATGCTAATATATATCAAGATGTTTTATATTTTTTATACAGTTCTACAACAGTAATAAACTTTCAAATTAATACTTATGTAATTTTATGTACTAATCGATGTTACTTGACAAAATATACTTAAATTATTACGAAGAAAGGCAATCTAGGTCTTTAAAGAGTGAAATGCATATAATGAAAGTAGAGGCGCACAAATCGCTTTTTAAACCAAACAAGTTTGGTTTGGTTAACAAAAGTCAAAACCGGTTTTTGGTCAAACCGGTTCGGGTTGAAACCGGTTTGAGAGGGGGTTTGATCGATTTAAAACCGGGTTAAAACTAGGTTTTGACTAGTTCGGGTTAAATCGGTTTCAGTCTGTAGGGTTTCAAACTGCCGGATTCAAAATCAGTTTGGGTTGGTTGAAACCGGTTCGGATCCCCAAACCGGTTATTTTGTGCTCCTCTGAATGAAAGACAATGTGGCAGGCTTAATGGAGGCTCAAAATACGATTTATGTGGCCAGTGTCAGGAAAAAGGGGAGATTAATGCCATTAAGTTATTTAAAAAACGAAAGGAGTACCATGGACTAGCGTAGGGTGTTGGTGATTTTAGTTTCATCAATATCATTTAAGTGTAATTAAATGGACTTGTTGATCAAAGTAAATCATAATTTACATCAAACAATTCAAAAGGTGTGAAGTGCACGCTTTAAGTTTATTTTGACTCTAAGTATTTAGCAATCTAATTGGTTCTTAGGGACGAAGCCCCTAAGCAATGAGTGATTCCAAGGGGCATCGCCCCTTGGCAGTTGTCCGGCGGCAGCGCCCCTGGGAGCGGGATCCAAGGGGCAGAGCCCCGGGCTAGGGTCTAAAAAACCAATGTTTAAAGGGAGCCCGTTTTCACCGAGAATCCGACCCAACTTAACTGCCTTGGAGCTGTTTTCGTATTAACTGCCTGGAGTAGTTTTTGCAAAACCTAAATACGGGGTATTGGTCATTCTCTACGGTACGCACACAAAAAATACATACTTACAAATTCGTTCTTCAAATTCTCTACGAGTCTTATCCGATTGGAAATTCGTGTGTACCATCGAATTGTTTCATTCTGAAAATGAATCACGATTCTTAGAGAAATCATGGTTATTGAATTACACAAATACTATATAGAATTTTACACTTTTAGCCCCTGAAACTTGGGCTAAATACCATTCCAACCTTGTATTTCCATTTTCTTAAATCTTGGAGTGTTACATAATAATTGAGTGTTAGTGGATATGTTTTAACAATTCCTTCCATGGACATTTTCACACTACCCGATTGTTGTGTGGGTGGTTGTTGTTGTCGATGCATGAAATTTTATTGTTGGTTTGTCACTTGGTATGGTTGTGGCTGATATTGTAGAAGAGGTCTTTGTTGGTAGCATATATTGGAAGGATATCCCCAATTTGGATTTCCTTAGTGATGTTCATATTTTGAGTTTTATCTATTTTAGCCTCACATTGCTTGTACTTGTTCTACTCTTCAACATGGAACACATATACATGGGGTGTCCAAATTGTAGACACACCCCACAAGATTAAACCAGTTGTTTCAGCATATATACTTGGTAAGTGGCAAGATTACTTTCGTCAAATCAGCATGTTGACTCTCGTTATTAGGAGTGCTTACTTGCTTGACTCCCCATGGTGTGTCAACATACCGTTCTTCTTGTACCGAAAGTTTTATGTCCTCCACTATGGATGTGATCGAAGCTCTAGATTGAGTTGGTATTTTATTGAGTAAAGCTTCTCCACTAGAAACCTTTATTCAATGGTGGTAGTCCTTCACAAAAATATTGAAGAAGTTGGTGTTTGGATTTGCAATGTTGTGGGCATCAACTCGCACTAATTGTGTAGAATTGAGGCTTTCACTTTATTATAAAATACATTAAATGATCCTTTTTGTTAGGGAGGGTTGGGTTGTTGAGTGTCGTCCGCAACTCGTACATGGAGTGTATATACCCATTGACTTGAAACCAATTTTGTTCACAGCTATTAATATCTAAGCCCCATTTT
Source organism: Smallanthus sonchifolius (assembly GCA_023525975.1). NCBI lineage: Eukaryota > Viridiplantae > Streptophyta > Magnoliopsida > Asterales > Asteraceae > Smallanthus > Smallanthus sonchifolius. Next base: position 22,835,032 of record CM042026.1, on the reverse strand, counting down.
ATTTAAGTCGGTCGCATTTAACCTCGTTTGAAATATCATTGTCTAATTTTAAATATATATATATATATATATATATATATATATAATAAAACTGGTTTTTTCATCATATAGAAAAAATAAATATATAAATCAGCAAAGAAATATATTCATGGTACAAAACCGTAAAACAAAATGTAAACAATGATTTAGCTTCGAACATTAATATGAACTTGCTTTGTCCTGTCAATTAACCACAACTGGTATGTCCTGTCAATTTAATTGAACATGCAAATTTATTTTCAAAACGTTTTGTGCCAGAAACATGTAAAAAAAATCTGAGCCTCTATATATTGAATTTTTTTTTTGTTTACAATATATATTGAATTTTTTTTTAAAACACACATATATATATAAAAAAAATTAACTTCGGCCCTGGAGCCGTAGCCCACTTTGTCCACCATTGGGGGCCGGCCCTGCTAAGGTTGCAGATGGGATAGCAGTTATTGGAATTGTTCAAATCTAAGTTCCACCGGTCATAAACTAACTGCGATAGCGATAGTTGAACAAGAACAAAGCAATAATTGTTCAAATCTAATCTTGGATACGCACATCTCCATACATTATTGCCACAAATCTAACATCTGTCTTTTTAGTCACCGAGTAATTACGTATCAAGAAAGAGACAAAAGGAGGAACGGATAGAAGAAAGTTTTTGTTGCTTGTTCTAATTATTGAAATATCCGTGTAATTGAGAGCCATCGAGTGAGCAACATGATCTCTAAAAATTCAAAGGTATCAAGAAGATCAATATAATTTTTAATATTGTCTCTTAAAAAGAGATAATACAAGGATTAAATAAGAACAAGATGGGACATGAAATGCCTACAAGTTATAACTAGTAATTGAGGAGGAGGAAAAGATAAAGACATAATGAAGGAGGAGAAGACCAAAAGCCAATACTCCTACTCTAGCTGGAGCATGTAGGTTACTAGTGCCCAACTTGTCCATGAGAAACCGCAATTGCTGTGCACCTCAATCTTTTGTGAATAGATCAGCGACCTATAATTTTGTATCAATTTGCATAGGTTGGATTTCTTGGGACTTAACCCTTTCACGAACAAATAACAGTCCATTTCCAAGTGTTTAGTACGTTAATGAAAAACATGGTTGTTGGTAATGTGGCGGGCAACTTGGTTATCGTAAAAAAGGGGGTTGGCTCATGTTTTGAAATGCCCGACTCCTTAAGGAGCCAACACATCCACAAAATTAAGTCACCGTAAGCCATAGCCTGACATTCAGCTTCAGCGGAAGAACGTGATACCATAAATTTCTTCTTGGTTTTCCACGAGATTGGGGAACCGCATAAAGTAATAAGTAACCGGTTCTTAATCACTTCGTGAAAGGGCAGCCGAGTTGTAAGGCCCCCATCCCGGCAATTCTCACTTGTTGGATTTACTCGCCAACACATAGTTCTTAAACATAACATTCATTCAAGCAGCGGAATCATAATTCGTTACAATGTACCATTTGTCCAAAATAATTTAAACATTGTCTTAATGTAATATCCCAAAAATAAAACGACAGTTATAATAACGGAATAAACGAACGAGACATGTCGGGTCGAGCCGGATGGGCCGGCGGACCCGAAGGGGAGCCTCCCCTATAAATAGCCAAGGTCACCACCCATTTCTCTCATTTGCAACTTCTAGAGAGAGAAACCGTAGAGAGAGAAAGTTGTCGGATCGACCCGAGATTTGAGAAGTGCGTTGCTCCAAAGCTCGTGGGAAGAACCTCCGGATCAGAAACTCGATTTAGGTAACGATCTGGCCTAAATCTGAGTATTTGTTCGTTTTTGGGTTTTTCGGGTTTTGGATGAAAATGTAACGTTTTTACGGATGAAATTGGAAGGATAACATATATTTGGGTTCCTTAATGAAAAGCAAACGTTTTGAAGTAAACAAGTTCGGGATCTTGACGTGATCAGACCCGAAGGCGAAAGTTAGAGTTTTTGCGAGGAAGCAGTTTGTGCGTACTTATCAAGTATGCATGAAACTGATCCTGTGTACTTATCAAGTACGCATGAAGAGGGTCATACGTACTTATCAAGTACGCATGAAGCAGATACTGCGTATTTATCAAGTACGCATGAAGCAAAGTGTGCGCACTTATTAAGTACGCAGGAACAAGTCCCTGCGCACTTGTTAAGTGCGCAGGCATCAGGCTGATTAAGTAAAGTCAGTATGTTTAGAATGGTTAAACCGTTAGAGTCGGGATTAGGTCTGATGTGTATTTAACTAATCAATTCAGATCGAAAGTGACGTTGTTGGACCTTTGTTTAGGACAACCCAGATTAGCTTATACGATGAGTTCTAGAAGCCCTCTTTTAAATGTTTTAATAATGTTTTTGGGCTGGTGTGCATACGTAACGATGTGACTGTTATATAAAACGATGTTTATGAATGTTGTATATGACGTTTTATAAAATGATGTTTATGAATGATGTTTTGGAAGGAAGGGTTATGAAAGAAGTGTTTATGAAATATTTTGCCAAAAGAAGTTTATGAAGCGTTTATGAATGAAGGAATAATTTTTAATAAAACATACGAATACTTTAACTGAAGTTTTGAAGTAAAAGAAGTGAATTTTTATGAAAGTCACAAACGAACGAATCTGCCAATATTCCTTAGAGAATGAAGGTTATGGGTATGGGAATTATGTTATGGGCCTTTACCTTTTAGGGGCCTTTGTGGCTGGCCAACTGTTGTACAACTAGGGTGATGACGGTTACCAAGGGGATTATCGTGATCCGTGAAGTTTGGAACGATTTACCTTACGGGGTAGTCGTGCTTGAAGTTTGGTACTTGCGCCTTACGAGCTGCAGTGCTTGAAGTTTGGTACGTGTCATCCTTTGTGATGTCGTGCTTGAAGTTTGGTGCTGAATAACCTAAGTATCGGGCCCTAGGATTTCCTCACCCGAAGGACAGTACGGTGTTGATGGGCCTAGTGGTGGTGATCTTTAGGTTATTCCACTAGTATGCGACGTATGGATTTGACGGTTACCAGAAGGCGCAGATTCGATATGTTCGTTGACTTATGTTTATGATGATATGTTATGTTATTGCATGTTTTTGTACGCTTTTATTAATGAAGTTAAATGATATCTTTTTGGCAAATATTTGAAGTTAAGGTTTTATGAAAAGCTAGAACTCACCAGCGTAGCTGACTTTTTAGTATGCACATTCAGGTTAAGGCAGGTTACAATGATGGAAGGTGATGGTGGGCGGCTTGATGAGTTACCCGGATGATACGAAGACTGGCATCCTGTTATGATTAGATTATGTTATGTTTATGTAATAGACTATGTTACGCTTCCGCATGTTGAACAATGTAATAGTTATGTTTTAATGAAGTATTTTCCGCTGCGTTATTTTGATATTCAAGTTTAAGAACTGTTTGTAAATGAGTAAATCCAACGAGTGACGCCTCCCGGGTTTGGGGCCTTACAAGTTGGTATCAGAGCAATAGTTTGAGAGATTCGGACACTCCCAGTGTCTAAACTTAAACTGTGAATGGGACCGAAAGCGGATGCCAGTACGGGTAACTCGAGCCACAGCATCAGGTATGAAGGTAGTATATAATTACATATATAGTATGCCTTAGAAAGGGGTAGGTAAGGACTTGTGTTCTGATGAAAATCACAAAGGTGGTCAAATAGAAATCGAAAGGTAGTGTAATGGTTAATTGCAGATGGCTAGTGTATATTAACATCTTACAGTGCTTGTTGAATTTTATTTGTTAACTAGAGTGATGACATCGGATTCCTTGTCTTATAGAACGAAATGGCGGGACGAAAGAGTGGAAGGCGTGGTGGGGGCCGTATCGGTGGTCGTACCGGTGGTCGTAACGGTGGGCGCGGCAGGACCCCTGAAGAAGGAAGTTGTCACACCCCTAATTTCAACTAACGGAGTTTTACCGTTTGGGAAGTGACGAACCAGGATCTCAGACATTAGTTACTTTAAACGACTCTACATGGGACTCAAATGAAAATATTATGTCAATCAGAGTTTCAATGCGGAAGCGTAATGAAAAGTAAATGCGCAAAACACACGCGCCCAAACCAAAAATCCAAAAGTCCAAACGTCCAACCAAGCCAAGTACAATACAAAATAATCCAAACAAACATAAATAAGCAACAATCAAAATAGATGAATCCCATGCATACCCTAATGTGCACCTGTGCCTTATCTTAGCGACCTGAGAAAACATGTAAGAAAATATGTCAACACGAGGTTGGTGAGTCCACAGGTTTCAATATATAAATAAGCGTTTACCAGATTTATGATCATTCAGTATGTATCTATAGGTAGCTAACCTATGTTCATGTTTAACTCAAGCGCTTGCAACCGAAGCTGACTGTTTGTTTGTTTACCTCCAACCAGGTCTATCAACACTGGCGGTGTGAGTAGGCTAAGATCCATATTAACGGTCCGATATAAGATGAGGACTTTCTGTGATAGCGTGTTACGCTTAGCTTTAACATCGATAACATACGAATTACAAAATCTCAAAATAGTTTAATCATGTTTTCTCCCCCATATTAAAACAGTAAAAAGGGGCCCTGAAAACTCACCAGCGTTGCGTTGTAGGTAGTATCACACAAAGGATAAGTTGGAACCACGAGTGTAAGTCTCAAAAGACTTACGAATGCCTAAAATTATAAACACATAAATTAGGGATAATAATGGGAATTGTGACAACGACACGGAAGATTAGAACATCTTAAAACATTCTAAGGATTAACGGGTAGACGAACGTGTCTACGGGAATATCGGTTTCTTAATATCATTAATTAAAAATCAAAGCGTTACGTGTCGAACATTAATAACTTCTAATGTTAAATAAATAAATAAATTCGTACATCAAAGTCGTTTACAAAAGTTAGAAAAATAATATAATATTATTTTTAGGTTCGAAGGATTAATAAATAATTATTTGCGTGGAAAAATAAAAAAAATATATTATTTTTAATCGAATGTATAAACGTGGGCATTTAATATAACAATTATATTATTAAATAGTTTAAAACGTCACACGAGGTATGAAACGATACGAAATAATATAAAACTATATACTATTTTATACTAGGAGTCATGGTTTGAAAATAATATAACTACATTATTTCTATTCGACAATAACATAAATATATTATTATTAAAAGTGGAAATAATAATATAAAAATGGGTTATAAAACCAAACCCGAGCCTACGGGTTGTTTCCCGGGCTAATATACATTAATATAGTATAATATCAATAGTGGAATGGTTTTATATTAAAATAGTAATTAAAAATGATTTTAAAAATAAAGGGTGTGGAGAGACTTGAACCCGGGTCTCTCCCACACCAGCACACACCCTTAACCATCACAGCCCGCTAGGGAATCGCAACAAGAACCCGGACCAATTTGTTTTAACACACAAGCTTCTGTGGTTTCTTTCCCCCAACAAATCCGAAACCAAGAACCAGTCGATTTCCCATGAATTCGATCACGAATTGATTCAAATGCAAAGGGGTTTTGATAAACTGATAATCACGAACCTGTGTATGGGTTTAATTGCAAAAATGATAATATTAAAGTCGTTAAATTACTTAAAGAAGGATCGAAACCCTAGTTTATAAAGTTAGAATCGATTTGAACAATTTAGATGATAGAACATGTTTAAATCATAGGGCTTTTACTAATTAAGGTGTTGCGAGACTGCTGATGTAGTTTAATTTCATTTCAAATGGGTGTAGGTAGGAGTTTGATTAAACAGAAATATGCATGAACCCTAGGTACAATTCAGGTTCAATTAGATGATGTAAGTCCTGGATTTCATAGGGCTTTCCATCCAAGCATAGAGACGACTCTAAGGATTTATTCAATTTAAATATTTGTTATCGGATTGTTAGGGTTTGACTAAAACGAAGTAATATGAACCCTAGTTATTCGATCGAGTTAAATCTGATGATGTGAACCCTAATTAGGTTAGGGCTTTCATTCTATCGACTAAAATGAATCAGAGGAGGGTTTCAATTATCAGATTGGATGTCGGGTTGATAGTGCTCGACCAAAACAGGTGCCGACTGTGACTTCCTTGCTCTTCGGTGGCTTCTGGTGCAAATCCAATCGAATAGACGTGTGCAGAAACTCTAATGAGGATCGTTTGAAGTGTGCAAGGTGTTTTGATCGAGAGAATTTTGATCGAATAGCCTGAATTTGATGGATATTCGTTGTCGGTCAACGGTTACGACTTGAACACCCATTATTGGGTTTAATTCGATATAATTACAAGGATTAAAGGTTCAATGATGGTCCTAATTGTTATTAAAGATCAAATTCGTTACGAATTCAAATGATATTCGGTTGTGATTTGTGAATTTGGGTTCAAATTTGCGATGTTGACTTTATGAAAGTCAATAGGAACTAAATTCGATCGATTTTGACTTTGAGAAGTCAATGGAATAGGTTTTAGGTATTTACATAACTAGTCCCTGTGGTTTTAATTCAATTATTGACAGAATTAGTCCTTGAGGTTTAATATTGAGTTAACTGGGTTAGGTTTTAACAGAAAACTTAACGGAATTTCTAACGGGACTAACTGAAAAGTCCGGATTGTCACAGAAGTGTTCACACTGAACCGGCGATTAGTGTGCATGGAACTGAGCAGACACAGGTTGAAGAACAACCTTTCACTTTTGAACCAGAAGTGAGAGCAGTTATAGCTCGAGAGTTCACTTAGTTGATGAAGGTTTCCTTACCAGGACTGTTGGCAGAAGCATTAAAGAAGGTTAATGAGACGGGTGGGTCTAACACGGCGGTTGACACCCCGAACACTGAGGCAATCAACGCACTGCTTAACCTTGGTTGCGACTATAAGTCCTTTAAGGCATGTGACCCGCCGGTCCTGACTGGGAAGAAGGACGCGGTGGCTACTTTTGATTGGGTAATCCGTATGGAAGCTGCCATTCGCCTGAGCGAGTGTCGAACGGATCAAGTTGTGAAATTTGTTGCTAACTCATTGAGAGAGGAAGCATCCCATTGGTGGGAAGTTGTTTGGGGCTCGGGACAAACAGGCCAGGGTAGGTGAGACGACAGTCTGTGGAAAATGTGGGGTAAGACATGCGGGTGAATGTCGACTAGGTTCAAATCTGTGCTTTAAATGCGGCAAAACCGTACAGTACTCCCGTGAATGCCCGCAAGGCTTCAAATGCTACAACTGTGGGGAGAGTGGTCATATGAACCGGGAATTCACCAAGACCGGAAGGGTCAAGCCGAGAAAGGGAAAGGCCCGGAGAAGAAAGAAGAGAGACCCCGAGCAAAGACTCGAGCGTACGCGCTGACGCAAGACCAGGCCAGGGCGGACCCCGACGTAGCGTCAGGTACGTTTATCCTTGACAACACTTTTGTATCTGTGTTATTCGATTCGGGTGCCGGTAAAAGTTTTATATCTGCGACTTTTTGTAAAAGGGTAAAGTACACTGTGAGTAAACTAGAAAGGGCCTTTAGCGTAGAAACCGCTGAGGGTAGAACTGCGAGGGTGACTGATGTAGTTGACAATTCCATGATAAAAATAGAAGGCCATAGATTTCCCGCCAGGTTGTTTGTCATGGTTTTGGGTGGGTTCGATGTCGTGTTAGGAATGGATTGGCTAACTGCCAATGAAGCACAAATTATATGTAAACGAAAGATAATCCGACTCAAGGCTCCGGATGGTAGCAAAGTCGAGGTTTTTGGAGATCGTGAAGCCCCGGTGCTAAACATCATCTCGATGATTAAGGAAGCAGATTACTTGAGGCGCGAATGCGAGGCTTATCTGGTGTACGTAATTGACGAGTGTAAGGAAGTGAAGGAACTAGACGATGTACCCGTGGTACGCGAGTACCCGGAGGTGTTTCTAGAGGATTTGGCTGAGATACCACCCGACAGAGAGATCGAATTTCGAATCGACTTAGTACCAGATGCCCAGCCCGTGGCTAAGGCTCCATATCGACTAGCACCAGTGGAGATGAAATAGTTAATGGCACAACTAGATGAGTTACTTGAGAAGGGATTTATCCAACCGAGCATCTCGCCGTGGGGTGCTCCGGTGTTGTTTGTGAAGAAGAAAGACGGTTCGATGAGAATGTGTATTGATTATCGCGAGTTGAATAAATGTACGGAGAAGAACAAGTACCCTTTACCAAGGATCGACGACCTGTTCGATCAATTGCAAGGTGCAAGTTGGTTCTCAAAAATCGACCTTCGGTCCGGGTACCATCAGTTGAAGGTGAGGGAAGAACACATACCAAAAACTGCATTTCGCACACGTTATGGACATTTTGAGTTCCGCGTAATGTCTTTCGGATTGACGAACGCCCCCGCAGCATTCATGGATTTGATGAATAGAGTTTGTCGACCAATGTTGGATCGATCGGTAATTGTGTTCATCGATGATATCCTCATCTACTCCAAGAATATGGGTGATCACGCGTGTCACTTGAAGTATTGGAAGCTCTGAAGAAGGAAAAGTTGTAAGCTAAGTTCTCCAAATGCGCGTTCTGGCTTAGAGAAGTCCAATTCCTAGGTCACGTCATTAACCCGAACGACATCATGGTTGACCCAGCAAAGATAATGACGGTGAAGGAATGGAATATTCCTAAGACGCCAACTGAAATCCGTAGTTTCTTGGGATTGACCGGCTACTATCGGAGATTCATCCAGGATTTCACGAAAATAGCTTCGCCATTGACAAAGTTGACTCGGAAGGAGGTAAAGTACGAATGGGGTTCGACCCAGGATGAGGCGTTTAAGGAATTGAAGGAGAAACTAACCCAAGTTCCAGTCTTGGCCCTTCCCGAGGGCAATGAATCCTTGGTGGTATACTCTGACGCTTCAGGTCAGGGATTAGGGTGCGTATTGATGCAACGCGGGAGAGTGATCGCATATGCATCACAACAATTGAAGGTTCACGAAGTCAGTTATCCGACTCACGATTTGGAACTTGCTGCTGTCGTATTCGCATTGAAAATCTGGAGGGACTACCTTTACGGGGTGAAGTTTACTATTTACTCCGACCACAAAAGTTTGAAGTACTTCTTCGAACAAAAGGAACTTAATATGAGGCAGAGGCGATGGTTGGAACTATTGAAAGACTATGACTGTGAGATAATATACCATCCTGGAAAGGCAAACGTGGTGGCTGAAGCTCTAAGCCGAAAGGATGTGCCTACTTCTATTAGAGTGAAAGCTTGCTAGTTGGTGGTAACATCGGATGTGATGAGAGAAATTGAAAAGGCTCAAGAAGAGGCACTTAAAGAAGAAAACATAAAGAAGGAAAGGATGGTTGGCCAACGGGACAAGTTGGAATATAACACCCTTGGTGTTAGGACACGTTTTGGATGGGTATGGATACCTATGGGTGGCGAGCTTAGAACCAAAATCTTGGATGAGGCTTATAAGTCTCGGTACTCTATCCATCCTGGTACCAATAAAATGTACCAAGACCTAAGGAATGAATACTGGTGGCCTGGAATGAAATATGAAGTGACAAAGTACGTAAGCAAGTGTTTGACTTGCTCGCAAGTAAAGGCCGAACACCAGAAACCGTATGGAAAGATTCAACCACTTGATATACCGGAATGGAAGTGGGAACACATTACCATGGACTTCATAACCAAGCTACCTCGCACAGCTAAAGGTCATGATACCATTTGGGTAATTGTGGACCATTTAACGAAGAGTGCTAATTTCCTACCTATTCGCGAGACGTTCTCGTCAGAAAGGTTAGCGGAAGTATTTATTAAAGAAGTTGTAGCACGGCATGGGATGTCTTTGATGATCGTATCTGACCGGGACACACGATTCACATCGAGGTTTTGGAAAAGATTTCACGAGGCGATGGGCACGAGATTCAATGTTAGCACGGCATACCACCCACAAACGGATGGTCAGTCCGAAAGGACCATTCAGATATTGGAGGATATGCTTCATTCTTGTATTATCGATTTCGACGGCAGTTGGGACAGTCATCTGTCGTTAGCCGAATTCTCCTACAACAATAGTCATCACACGACGATAGGCATGCCGCCTTACGAAATGTTGTATGGGAGAAGATGCAGGACCCCGGTTTGTTGGGGTGAGATTGGACAGAAGGAATTAGGAAGTCTTGAAGTCGTAAGAGAAACGTCGGAAAGGTTTGATCAAATTAAAGCACGAATGAAGGTTGCACAAGATCGTCAGAAGTCCTATGCGGATAAACGACGAAGGCCTATTAAGTTTGATGTTGGGGACAGAGTAATGTTGAAAGTGTCACCCTGGAAGGGAATCATACAATTCAGGAAGAGAGGAAGGTTAAGTCCGAGGTTTGTCAGACCATTCAGGATAATGGCACGGGTTGGTGAAGTCGCTTATCGGTTAGAGTTGCCTGGTGAGTTAAGTGGGATTCATCTTACCTTCCATGTATCACACTTGCGAATGTGTTTGGTATGAATCGGCTCACGTACCACTTACTGACATCGAGGTCGACAACAACCTTAACTACATCGAAGAACCCGTGGCCATCTTAGACAGAAAGGAGAAGCGTTTGCGTAATAAGATTATTCAATTGGTTAAAGTCCAATGGAAGCATCGAAGGGGATCGGAGGCCACTTGGGAAATGGATACGGAAATGAGGGAGTCATACCCTCAACTATTTGACTTATGATAGGTTTCGGGGACGAAACCTATTGTAAGGGGGGTAGACTTGTAACATCCCAAAAATAAAACGATAGTTAAAATAATGGAATAAACGAACGAGGCATGTCGGGTCAGGCCGGATGGGCGGCGGGCTGGAAGGGGAGCCTCCCCTATAAATAGCCAAGGTCACCACCCATTTCTCTCATTTGCAACTTCTAGAGAGAGAAACCGTAGAGAGAGAAAGTTGTCTGATCGACCCGAGATTTGAGAAATGTGTTGCTCCAGAGCTCGTGAGAAGAACCTCCGGATCAGAAACTCGATTCAGGTAACGATCTGGCCTAAATCTGAGTTTTTTTCGTTTTTGGGTTTTTCGGGTTTTGGATGAAAATATAACGTTTTTACTGATGAAATTGGAAGGAAAACATATATTTGGGTTCCTTAATGAAAGGAAAACGTTTTGAAATAAACAAGTTTGGGATCTTGACGTTATCATACCTGAAGGCGAAAGTTAGGGTTTTTGCGAGGAAGCAGTTAGTGCGTACTTATCAAGTACGCATGAAGCTGATACTGCGTACTTATCAAGTACGCATGAAGAGGCTCATGCGTACTTATCAAGTACGCATGAAGCAGGTACTGCATATTTATCAAGTACGCATGAAGCAAAGTCTGCGCACTTATTAAGTACGCAAGAACAAGTCCCTTCGCACTTGCTAAGTGCGCAGGCATCAGGCTGATTAAGTAAAGTCAGTATGTTTAGAATGGTTAAACCGTTAGAGTTGGGATTAGGTCTGATGTGTATTTAACTAATCAATTCAGATCGGAAGTGACGTTGTTGGACCTTTGTTTAGGACAACCCAGATTAACTTATACGGTGAGTTCTAGAAGTCCTCTTTTAAATGTTTTAATAATGTTTTTGGGCTGGTTTGCATACGTAACGATGTGACTATTTTATAAAACGATGTTTATGAATGTTGTATGTGACGTTTTATAAAATGATGTTTATGAACGATGTTTTGGAAGGAAGGGTTATGAAAGAAGTGTTTATGAAATATTTTGCCAAAAGAAGTTTATGAAGCGTTTATGAATGAAGGAATGATTTTAATAAAACGTACAAATGCTTTAACTGAAGTAAAAGAAGTGAATGTTTACGAAAGTCACAAATGAACGAATCTGCCAATATTCCTTAGGGAATGAAGGTTATGTGTATGGGAAGTATGTTATGGGCCTTTACCTTTTAGGGGCCTTTGTGGCTGGCCAACTGTTGTACAACTGGGGTAATGACGGTCACCAAGGGGATTATCGTGATCCTTGAAGTTTGGTACGATTTACCTTACGGGGTAGTCGTGTTTGAAGTTTGGTACTTGCGCCTTACGGGGTGCAGTGCTTGAAGTTTGGTACGTGTCATCCTTTGTGATGCCGTGCTTGAAGTTTGGTGCTGAATAACCTAAGTATCGGGCCCTAGGAGTTCCTCACCCGAAGGACGGTACGGTGTTGATGGGCCTAGTGGTGGTGATCTTTAGGTTATTCCACTAGTATGCGACGTATGGATTTGACGGTTACCAGAAGGCGCAGATTCGATATGTTCGTTGACTTATGTTTATGATGATATGTTATGTTATTGCATGTTTTTGTACGCTTTTATTAATGAAGTTAAATGATATGTTTTTGACAAATATTTGAAGTTAAGGTTTTATGAAAAGCTAGAACTCACCAGCGTAGCTGACTTTTTAGTATGCACATTTAGGTTAAGGCAGGTTACGATGATGGAAGGTGATGCTGGGCGGCTTGATGAGTTACCCGGATGATACGAAGACTGGCATCCTGTTATGATTAGATTATGTTATGTTTATGTAATAGACTATGTTACGTTTCCGCATGTTGAACAATGTAATGGTTATGTTTTAATGAAGTATTTTCCGCTGCGTTATTTTGATATTCAAGTTTAAGAACTGTTTGTAAATGATTAAATCTAACGAGTGAGGCCTCCCGGGTTTGGGGCCTTACACTTAACATGTAAAATTTTCACGGCATAAACAAAATGGATGCCATATCTCCAATATCGTGTATCTCCTCTCGCCAAGCCAAGCATGCATCCGCCCTCCATAAACCTACGCTTAACCTAATATGGAAACTAATAGTCAGCTAACGCTGACGAGTTCAAGTTTTCATAAAGATTAGGAAAATAGTTTCACATAACATAAGAAAAGAGGGTTTCATCATTCATCATACATAATATTCGTAAATATAGTTTAACAAAACATACTTTATCATACATAGCAATTCATACATTTTTTTTGTCTAAATCTGCGGCATCGTTCGTACCATCATTACCATTATTTTGCCTTATGGCTCAAGGCACATAGAACGACAATAGGAATTTTTACCTTGTATTGCCTTATGGCTCACGGCACATAGACCCACAATACGCATCGTTACCTTGTATTACCCTATGGCTCACGGCACATAGACCCACAATACCTTATATTACCCTATGGCTCACGACACATAGTCCCACAATATGCATCGACAGCTATGGCTCATACGTCAATAACACTGATTTAACCATGTCGGGTCACGTTAATCCTAAGTTACCGCCATCACTTCATAATCAGTCATACAACGTCTAACCATTGACATGCCACTAAGACACTGCCCCTGTTTATCTTATGGCACTATGGCTCGCCAGCCATAAACTACCATAAGGCATGTGGTAGGTTCTGTCACGTGGATTGGACCACCGTCAAGACTTCATACCCCATAAACATCATTCCCTTAGCATATTAGACATGTATTGACTTGGTAAAATATTGCCCTTTTTTCTTTTCATAAAACATATCTTTTCATTACATAAACCACTTCTCGTTCATACTTGTTTACAAATACTTTTACAAACCTTTCATTTCCATAACCATTTCCTTTCATTCATTTCGTTTCATAAACATTACTTTTTGTAAAAAGTTTAATTTCGTAAACATAACCTTTCTTAAACGTTTCATTTCATAAACATATTCGTTCGTAACGTTTTATTTTCATAAACATAACCGTTCGTAAACATTTCATTTTCATAAACATATTCGTGTCTCATTCGTAAAACATCTTTGTCATAAAACATTCGTTCGAGTATGCATACCACCCTAAATAGTAAATAGTTATTCTTGACTCATTTAAAACTATCCAGTATTGGAAGGTCTAATCTACGTTGAGTGTTGTGCATAAACTATCAATATGAGCTACTGTCGCCTATAGTATCGCCTGAAACTAGTGTCGCCATACACTAGTGTCGTCATACACTAGTGTCGTCAATAGTATCGCCAGACACTAGTGTCGTCCATAGTGTCACGAGACACTAGTGTCGTCTATTGGTAGTGGCGCATGGGGACATTGTCGCCGGTGACTTAGTGTCGCTAATGACAGTGTCGCCATAACTTTCATTATAGACTTAGTGTCGTCTCATCAGTGTCGTCGTCTTCTTTGTTTGATCCGCGACTAGTATCGCATGATGAAATAGTGTCGCCACTTGAAAATCACCATAACCAACCGTATATTCGATCCAAGTTTGTAACTTTTTACGTCCAAATCATTTGTCTATCTTCCATGAAGCTAGATCTAGTCTTTTTATACCATTTCATATGTAAAAACCCGGTTTTTAAGGATCAAACCCTAGTTTACCCAAAAACCCACTTTAAACTCGAAATAGAGAATTTTAAGGTCGATTCTTAACTGGAAACGTGCTGAATCTCATGCTCTATCTTCTCCAACGATGTACCACAACAATGGAAGCAAGATGGAGGTATAAATGGTGAATCCTTGAGCTTTACAGAAAAAAACTTATTTTCAATTAAAATTTCCAGCAAAGAAAGCACAATCATGTGATTTGCTTATATCATATACTAATTCACTTTAAATATCTGCATGTCGTTTACTTGGTTCACTAGAAGTCGTATAATCATGTATATAAATTTCAAATGCTAATATATATTAAGATGTTTTATAATTTTTATATAGTTCTACAACAGTAATAAACTTTCAATATGTACTAATCGATGTTACTTGACAAAATATACTTCAATTATTTTGAAAGAAAGGCAATCTAGGTCTTTAAGAGTGAAATGCATATAATGAAATGCACAAATCGGTTTTTCAAACCAAACAGGTTCAGTTTTGGTCAAAAGAGTCAAAACCGGTTTTCGGTCAAACCAGTTTGAGAGGGGGTTTGACCGGTTTAAAACCAGTTTTTGAGTGGGTTTTGACCGATTCGGGTTAGACCGGTTTCCGCTAATGGATTACAAACTGACAGTTTCACTTAAAACGATATCAAAATCGGTTCGGGTAGGTTAAAACCGGCTTGGATTCCCAAACCGGTTATTTTGTTCACCTCTGAATGAAAGACAAGGTGGCGAGCTTAGCGGCGGCTCAAGATACGATTTATGTAGCCAATGTCAGGAAAAAGGGGAGATTAATGCCACTGAGTTTTTTTTTTCAAAAACGGAAGGAGTATCGTGGACTGGCGTAGAGTGTTGGTGATTTTTGTGTCATCAATATCATTTTAGTGTAATTGGATTGACTTGTTGATCAACGTGAAACATATTTTACATCAAACAATTCAGGAGGTTTGGAGTGCACACTTGTTTGAGTTTTATTTTTATTCCAAGTATTTAAGAATCTCATTGGTTTTTAGGGGCAAAACCCGTAAAGCAATAGGGGTTCCAAAGGGGCTGCGCCCCTCTAAGTGGGGTCCAAGGGGCGGCAGCCCCTGGTTGGGGTCTAAAAAACCAATGTTGAAAGGGAACCTGTTTTCAACCAGAATTCGACCCAACTTAATTGCCCTGGAGCAGTTTTTGTATCTGCGTTGGAGCAGTTTTCGTAAAACCTAAATATATGGTATTGGTCATTTTCTAGGGTACGTATACAAAACTACATACTTACAAATTCTCTCTAAGTCTTATTAGATTGAAAATTCGTGTGTACCACGTCATTCTAAAAGTGAATCGCGATTCTTAGAGAAGTCTCGGTTATTGAATTACGCAAATACTACAAACTGGCTTGATCAGACTGCTTCAATCTTTGTACTTTAAAACATAAAAAGGAGGAACTGAATCTAGTCAAACTTGGAAGTCACTTCAGAATTGAAGAAGCCTTGAGGGCTGAGCAAAGTGACAAAGTTAAGGATAAAAACATGGTTGGATCTTCTTCTGTGAACATGGTGGAAAAAGTTGAATCATCCAGGAAATCTAACTAGTTTAATGGAACAAACGGAATTTCAAATGTAACAACAACAAAACTCCCGACAAGAAGCCTAAGTTTGTGTGTTGGAAGTGTGGCAAACCTGGTCATTTGAAGAGGGATTGTTGTGTTGGTATAAACAAGAATGATGTTGATCCTAGTGGGTCTAAGGACCCAGGCACGCAACAATATCAGATTTTGGTACAATATTTAAATTCCGTTCAGAATTATGTGTCACTAATATACAAGGCATTTTATGTCCAGGATAATAATGTCGCATGGTGGGTTGATTCAGGAGCAACTACTCACGTATGCAGGGATCTCTGTTGGTTAAAAGTTTTTCAACCAATTGAAATGGATCTATTATCAAGATGGGTAATGTTACAACTAAACCAATTAATCAAAGGACGAGGTAAGAGATTCTTTCGAATCTCGAATACATACAAAACATTATTTAAACATAAAGATTTCACAAAAGAACCTTCACTTGGTAATAAAAAGTATGTCATTACTTTTACTGATGATGCATCTAGATATTGTTATGTATATTTGTTGCATACTAAGGATGAGGCTCTTAGTAAGTTTAAGATCTAGGAAAAATTTCATATATGTCCCTACAAACTTGCTAAATATCATATATATATATATATATATATATATATATATATATATATATCCAAACCAAACTTTAAATATCATATATATCTCTCTCGAATAATTAAAATCTCAAATTTATCCATTCTAATATATTTCATAAAAGATAATTCAAAATTATATTTTTCAAAATTTCATATTTACTTATTTTTATAACTTAGTTTTTTTATTGTTTTCCTTTTTTACTGTGATTTTTATATCGATTTTTATTACATAAATTTAAAGTGATTTCTTATAGACATTTGCTATGATTTTCAGTAGTTTTTACAGTGATTTCTAACATTTTTTATAGGTTTTTTCTTCAATGTATATCAATTTTTTTAGTGTGTTTTACAGAATATTCATACAATGAATCAAAAAAGAAAATCAAACGATGAATTAAAATTTGTAGTGAATCAAAAGTCGCTATATTGCTTTGAAAACGAATAAAAAATTGTGAGAACTATGAGTTTAAAAATTGTAAATCAAAAGTCATTACTATTGTTTTTACAACGAATAAAATGAATCAAAATACTTGGAATCAAAAGGGGCTATTGTTAACCAAATTGGTGTATGAATGGGTGATTGCTTCTCAAAGGCTCAAACAATTAACTAAATGTGATGTGTGAATGAGTGACAAACAATTAAATAATTGATGCTTGAACAGGTTTTACATTTACTCGAAAACCGATTTAACTCGGGTTTTTACAATCGGTAAGGTAAGACGATCGAACAGTACTAATCATTATTTTGAACGGACGAAGCTATCGAAGATGAATGGCCGACTATTTTTGTGGATGAATTGAAGAGGGATTAAAATAATAGTATATTTAAAAAAGGTAAACTTGTCATTAAGTTAAACTTTATTAAAGAGGGATATATATGATATTTAAAGTCTTGTTTTGATATATATGATTTGCAAGTTTGTAAAGATATATATGAAATATTCTCCCTAAAATCTATAAACAAAAAAGTAGAGCTATATTAAAGTGAGTTTATAGAAACTCTACGTACTGACGGAGGAGTTGAGTATTATGATCCGGTGTATTTTCAATCACTACAAAACCATAAAATCGGTTTCTTGGGTTAAAACTCACTTCTACAAAACATTAATTAGGAGAGATAGCTAACCTTATGCTATGTGTAATACTCTCATGAGTGGTGGGGTGTGGGTTATGTGGCAGCATGATGGGCGTGGCACAAACCCCCCCCCCCCCCCCAGCATGAGAGTGCCTTCATGAGGCAACGTGCGGACGTGGGGCTAGAGAAAAGATTTTTGATTTTTTTATTCTTTTCCATCAATCATAACACTACACCTCACAATCTATTTTTTAAAAGTCTCACGCTTCTGGCTACGTGTCACCTACTCAGCATCACTTTTTAGTCACACTCATAGCCTTAGTTTGGGAGTTCATACACTGGCCTCTTGTATAATCCTAATTTTTAAACAAGGTTTCTTGGTTGTATAGTTCAATTGTTGCTAGGATAAAGATTGACACATCAAATGAGTCATTAACATGCTTATTCCAGGCATCAATTGCTTCCTCAGAATTAGTAGCAGGTTGTTCGGGTAAGGGACCTTTAATAACATATTCCTTTTTCTTAGCCCTAAGAACAATTCTTAGGCCGCGGAACCAGTCCACAAAGTTATCACCATTAAGAGTTTCTTTCTCAAAGATGTAGCAGAGATCATTATGAGAGAAGTTTGAATTTGAAGTCATCTACAAAGAACAAAGTCGGTTTTAGTATTTTCGATGAGAAGATTTCTTTAAAATAATGACCCTTTAAGAAAAAACATTATATCTTGGTTAAGGAATGAGATCCACGGTTAACTATGTTTTATGAGTGGGAACACAGTCTTCATAGAACATAGATACTTAGGTAGGTAACGATTACCAATTATATCCGATACAATTCTCATGATTATAAGGTCGGTCAAAGACATCTAATGTATTGAGTTGGTACGATTAGCCTTACCTGTGCCCACTCATTTTAGTAATTGGTTGAAGCACTTCATACATTTATGAGCAATATCTCATCCTAATTCAGAAACATGTGCATGTCGCCCCAAGACTCTCGGGAATCGCGACCAACACCTTGTCCAGACATCCGTTGTCCCGAAATCCATAGGCCCAATTCGTGTTGTTTAGTTTAAACATGTTTATTGTTTTTATAAACGCATTTAAACCTAAATGACAAACATTTAAGCAATGCATAAAATAAAACACAACCAAAACATAATGTGAATCAAGCCAAAAAGTCGTTCGGTTTAGATTCAATAGCCAAACCGAACTAGGTAAAGGAGACGATAAACCAAGATACAACTCTTGTTCTTGAATAGCTCCCACTTGCTTCAAGATCTTCATCTTGTCTACCGTGTCGTATAGGTCTCTCAGTCTTTAATCTTCTCTCATCTTGTCTCGATTAGGTTAAAATACAATTTACAATAAAATTGAAAATTCTAATATATTACAATTGGCTTCCAAAACAGCCATAAAAATACAAGACAAAAATTAAAAACCAAAACAACCAAGCAAACACAACGACGTCTAGGCTTGATCCACAAACAACAACACAAATATTAACAAAACATAAAGGATGTAATCTTTTTGTCAAACAAAAGTTTTGACAAAATTAAAATCTGATTGCAATTAAAAATAAATATTTCTTATTGTTCGTAGAAGTGCCTCTAATACCACTATTAGGGTTTCGTGCATACGGTTTCAAAAATAATTTTTGATCAGAATAAACAAATGCAGCAAAAAGTACACACAAAACAGTCTAGGCCACTACCATAGACTGCCCATTAGGAGTCCAGATGCAAACCAATAAGAAAACAAATACGGCCATAGGGGGTTTAGAACTTTTATACCTTTCGCTTAACCGGCTAACTTACTAAGCTTAACACATTGAGACAACGATCCAGTCGCTAAGTCTGGTTCACACGAATCTTCTTCTGGATTTAAACTCCTTCAAATCCTATCTCTAAGAACCCGCAAAGCACTCGTCAATCTGAACTCTTTCAGATCACCCGTAAATCACCAACAAAACTGGAACTTGACAATAATCGAGTAGTAATACCCGAAACTGACAAAACCGGATCAAACAGAATAACCTGATAGCAGTGTGACAATGTAGGAGCACGCCACTAGGAGGCGGCAGAGTCCGAAGGTGTTGCGACGACAGCAGCAGTGGCCGGTCGGCTGAGAAACGGTGGCGGCGGTGGTCGGATGATGGCGGCCGGGTGTTGGCGGCTCCAAGGGGATAGGAGGAAGGAGAATTAGGGTTTTGTAAGTTCTAACCATGATTATATCTCTTGTGTAAAAGTCTGACTCCTTTTACCTCCATCTTAATTCCTTTTAAAGCCTCTAATTTGTTCTCCAAGATTAGGGTTTAGGGATTCCCTAATTACAAATAAGTCAATGTAATTATCGCATAATTACATTTAAAGAACTTGTATTATTTAGTTATTTAATTAACTAACATTTAGTTAATTTTTTTATAATCATATCTAATATAATTATAATTACATTTAAATAATATCGTAATTAATAAATATGTTCCAAACATATTTCCACCATTTCATTATTAATCCAATTAATAATAATGATTATTTCATAAATAATCATTGCATCCAACCGTATCCGTTCATCCAGATAATTATTTCATGAATAATTATCTCGCCTTTCGTTATATTCGTGTAATGGACTATATTAACATTTAATATATCCAAGGACCGTAATCATTGCTCAAAGTGTAACCTTTTGAACATTACCTCGTTAACAGTATTGTCAAATGTCGTTACTCGGTCATACTAGTCCAACATCTACTACTAGTAGCAAATGGAAGTTTATGTTTTCTAGCCTAAGGGAAAATAAAACAATGATCAAGAGAACAATAATGGGCATCATTAATAACATTCAATTGCTTAATTTGTACAATGACAAATGCCCAAGTCTATTATACCAGAATATCAAAGAAATAACAAAATTATAGTGAGAAAAAGATCAACTTCAACAGAGAAAAACTTATTATGATGTAAAAGATAAAGTCCATTGAAGAGATCTCCCATAACCAACGGACTACTCAGTGAATGGGCCTGCAAGAAACAAGCCCTTTTGAATCCCTACAAAGTTTGGGAACAAATAAAATATTATGCTTGAACTGAGGCACAAAGAAAACATTGGAGATAGAAAATTTATTTAAGAGATTAACCGTTCTGACCAACGTAACAGTTAAGACATACCCGTTTGGAAGAAGAACATAAACGAGTGAGTTAAGAAATTGCATGTTAGAAAGCAAATTGAAATCAAAGAACATATGATTACTTGCATCAGTATCAATAATCCAAGTAGTGTCGACCGTAGTCAAATTGCAAGCAATAATACCTGCAAAATTAGCAAAGTTGGGTGGTTGAACATTGATAACACCACCTTGAACCCTAGAATTCTACTAAAGAAGTTGCATCAAAGCAGTGTACTGTTCTGTAGATATACCACAAGATGAACCAGAAACAGAAGCAATAGCACGTATCAAAGGTATCATTTACAGCAAGCTTTGGTGGTTTAGTAAACTTGATTTCTTTAGGGAACCCAATTAGACAGTAGCATTTACTAACGTCATGCCCCGTTTTTTTTGGAAACGAGTACAAACAAGACCCTTCCGAGTACCGAAACTCCTCGGCACTTGCATACTAGCATTCATGGAAGCATTATGAAGAAACAAACTAGGCAGGTGAATGAAGCTCCCTCTGTTTTTCATTTTGAATAAGAAAAGCATAAGATTGATTGATAGAGGGAAGAGGCTTCATCGTAATAACGTTCCCTCGGATCATCTCATAACATGAATTGAGACCCATAAGAAACTGCATCAAACGTTGGTCTGCCTCATGTTTCGCTAATAGTCGGGCATTACCACAAGTGTAAGGAGGGATAGGCTCTAGGGCATTTAGTTCATCTCAAATAGACTTGATTTTGGTAAAGTAAGTCTCAATATCATCATTTCCTTGAGACATGTCAGAAAGACTTTTCTGTAGCTAATTGCGCCATTACTTTGACCATACCTATTAGTTAACTCATCCCAAAGTTGACGAGCAGTTTCAACATATAGAACACTCTCACCGATATCTCGAGACAGAGTGTTAAGAATCCAAGAAATAACAATGTCATTACACCTATTGCACAAGTCAAGATTTGGAGAGGTGAGAGACCTTTCAACAGACCCATCAACAAAGCCAATTTTACATTTAGCGGACAACGCAGTGGACATGGCGTGTTTCCAAGACCCAAAAGCAGAACCTTCAAAAGTATTGGAAATAAGTAACAACCAGGATGAGCAGACGAATGTAAAAACAATGGATTAGAAGAATCCATAGCCAAAGGAATAGAAGTATATGAAGTATTCAGCATGAAAAAGAGAAGCGAAAGTAACAGAAAGCGAAAGTAGCAGAAAAGCAAAACAAGCAGAATAACGAAACTAACACGAGAGCGAAACTAAGCAGGAGTGAAACTAACTAGTTTCGCATACTCAAAAATAGTTTTGCCTGAACCGAAAAAAAAAACAGTTTCACCTGAAAAACTCAAAACCCCAAACTCGAAGTTTCAAATCCAGAATTCTTCAGAATGCTCAAAATAGATCGAAAATGAAGAATTCCACCTGTAGGAATGATCAAAATACAAACAACTTATTTCAAGGTGAAATCGAGAATATAAAGAGCAAAATGACCCGAAAACATGAAAAAGTCAAGAAGTGAAGAAAACGAGACAAGAAACAATTGAAATCAAGAAGATTCAGCCGGAAAACTCATCAATGAATGAAGAAGAAGATCAGATCACAGAATCAAGCAAAAACGCTCTAATTCCATGTTGTGAGAGTGAAATCATAATGAAATGATTGAGGGAAAATGATTTTGATTGATAACTCAAATAATGATTACAAAAATGCTTATATACTAAAAGCTAACAAACGACACTAACTAGTGTCGTTGGCCCAACATAAGCGAAACTAACTCATTTCGCCCAACATATATTCGGTTATTAAGAAATCGTAACTTTGATTCATGTGCTAAAAAGGCTTACAAAATGCGAATGAGTTGGGTGAATTAAAAATCAAACAAACATGATACATGATTTTATATGTGGACGTACTACCTCCGTTTACATTGAATGCAATAGTGACACAAATGTAGACTCATATATAGTTGAAGATGTTGAGGGCTTTGCAGAACGCTTGCTAGTGTCGTTCAAAGTTTCACGGTATAAACCGTTCAAATTTTCACCGTATAATGAAAGGGTAGTGCTGAATAAGTCATGTAGGGCATGTTTGAAGGGAGTATAGGCAGGGAAGTTTCAGAGTTCAATACTTGAATAGCTTGCTTCATCAACGGGCGTAGTTTGGAGTCAGGGTGCGCACACCACAATCCAACGATCATCAGACGCATCATTTCTTCTTCTGCAAAATTTGAGCTTAGACGCGGATCTGCTGCTTCTAGAATAGTCCCAGTACCATAAAGATCCCACACCCATTCTACTAATTTTCTTTTCCTTTCTCCTGCATGTGGGTCGATTGGTTTTCGCCCACATGCTATTTCCAATGCAACAACTCCAAAGCTAAAGACATATGATTCTTTGCTAGCCTTGCCGGTCATTACATATTCAGGGGCCATGTAACCAATGGTTCCAGCCACCACCGTAGTCTCAGAGCCATTACCGTGGTCAACCAACTTAGCTAACCCAAAATCACCAAGCTTCGCATTGAAATTTGAGTCCAACATCACATTACTCGATTTGATATCTCTATGCAAAACACATTGCTCCCATTCTTCATGTAAATATAGCAAAGCACAAGCCAGACCATGGGCAATTTTGTACCTTATATTCCATGTCAACAAGCTCTTTCCCTTAAAGAGATGTAAATCTAAGCTTCCATTTTCAAGAAACTCATAAACAAGCACAAGTTCTCCTTTCTCAAGGCACCAACCAGTGAGTTGCACTAAATTTCTATGCCTTAATCGGCTAGTGATCCTTACTTCGGATGCATACTCTTTGATACCTTGATTAGAAGTGCTAGATACCCTTTTGACTGCGACATGCATGTTTAAATCTTTCAGAAAACCTTTTTAAACTCCACCAAAACCGCCCTCTCCAAGCTTCTTTGTCTCTGCAAACTCAGCAGTCGAACGAGCTAATTCAAGGTAAGAAAATCTTCTAGGCATGGCGGCCTCCATTTCAAATTCATTGTTTATCTCCACAACAGATCCAAGTTCTTCCACTTTATCACCATTGTTTTTCTTCCTCCACCATAAAAGATGTCAGTATTGCCAAAA
The DNA here is from genome assembly GCA_023525975.1 of Smallanthus sonchifolius. Classification (NCBI taxonomy): domain Eukaryota; kingdom Viridiplantae; phylum Streptophyta; class Magnoliopsida; order Asterales; family Asteraceae; genus Smallanthus; species Smallanthus sonchifolius. The sequence continues at coordinate 22,811,180 of CM042026.1, read as the reverse complement.
CAGTAACTAGAATTGACACTGCAGCTATTAATCCCACCATAAGCAGTACTAGTGTCTTTTTATTTCCCTTCATTGCTTGTGGGCTGGTGGTTGGTGGTAGGCTGCTAATTTGATCACAGAATTAGTTTAAAAGTTATTTGGGTATGAATCGATCACAAACGTGAAACTGGTAGAGAAGCTGGCCAGATCAGTAGAGTCCTTGTCCCAAAGATGAAGAGGTCTGATGTATGTCGCTCGACCTGCTAACCACCTCGAATTATGATCACTATTCCTTTCGTTGGTCACTTGGATTCCATCATCAGAGCTATAAGCTTCATCACCGTCGAAGTTTATATCCTGGGAATCTTTTGGAGTAATATTTGTGAAATTCAAAGTAATTGAAGCTGCATAAGGGATTAAAGCAAGAAAGAAGCATGTTATGATAGACATGAGTCTAGAAATTAACTTGCTAAATAACTGTAAGCTTTTTGGTAGGTAGTTTTGCTTGAGAAATAACATGAATAATATATATACCCACATTGAGAATAAGAGGGTGTTTGGGATTGTTTATTTACTTCAAAAGTGTTTTTTTTAAGTGTTTATTGAATTATTAGAACATGTATACTACATAGGGTGAAAAAATATCAAATTAATATATAATTAGGTTTCGAAAATACATTAATTATTATTCAATTTAATTTGACTTTCATTTACTATTTGATTGAAAACATAAGATAGGTAATTAGGGGGATGGTTCCCTTAAGAATTGCACTTTGGCTAAGAAGCCTAAGAAGCAATCTTATCCATTCAATTGGATGATCAATGGTAGAGATTTAAATGTAGGAAAACTTAGAGGTAGAGGGGCATTTTTGGAAACTCACAATTGTTGACTTTTTTCAAATTCTCCTACTCTTTTTTAAACGTACATAACTTTTTCATACGACCTTATTTTTTAAAAAAAAATTCACCATAAAAACAAGTGTTTTTTTACCTTTAATTCGAGTATAGTATTGCTATATTTTTTATAAAAAAAACGGACACTATACAAAATTATGCTATTTTACATAAATTGTGCTGGTTTATATAAATTGTGCTGTTTTATGAAAAATCAAACCAGCACAAATAAACAAGTACAAAATTAGCAAACTAGCACACAAACAACAAACCTACACAATTACTAGCACAACCAGCACTAACAAACTATCACAACAACAATGTGATTTAAAAAAACAAATCAGCACAAATAATAAGAACAAGACAAACCAACACAAATAAACAGGCACAAAAATAGCAAACTAGCACACAACAACAAACCTGCACAGTTACTAGCACAACCAGCACTAACAAACTAGCACAACAACAATGTGATTTAAAAAAACAAATCAGCACAAACAATACCAACTAGCACAATAATTAGCACAAAAACCAGCACGTGTGATAACAGCACAACATAAAAAATAGTAGAGGAAAACATCACAAGAGAAACTCAGCACAGTCGAAAAAATAGTAGAGGAAAACAGCATAAAAAAAGTCAGCACTACCAACCAACACAACATAAAAAAATACATCACAGGAAAACAAAATTCCAGCACATTCAGTAGAACAAAAAAAACCAACACAATACATTTTCTCTTTGGTAAAATCATAACAATGAAAAAAAAATAGAGCATAGTAAAGCAAGAAGAACTGCTAGAAAAGTTATTATTTAGTTAAACTGTTAATAAACAATTACCTTAAAAATCATAAAAAGGATGAGCGTTCAAGCATCTTAGTGAAATTGTTTAGTATTGCTATATTTTACTCTAAAACAAAATCAACACTTAGTGAAATTGTGCTACTTTACGTAAATGTGCTGGTTTATAGTAAAACAGCACAACTAACCATGTTGCATTGTAAAACAGCACAATTAACTGTGCTGCATTGTAAAACAGCACAATTAACTGTGCTGCTTTATCATAAAACAACAGCAAACATAACAATTAGTTGTGTTGTTTCACAACACCAAAAGAACACGGTTCATTGTGTACCTTGCTTTTCTTAGCTAACCAAACACAAACAAAACCAGCACAATAAAACTAGTATATCAAACCAGCACAAAACAACATTTTGATGCATAAGCTTTTTGTTGCCTACCACTAAACCGTTTTTTTTTTATGTATGGATGTTTTAAATTTGTATTTTTAAATAATGCTACCAAATTAGGCACATAATAATTGACCAAAAGTACACACATTAAAGAAACCATTATATTTACGTAAATTGTGTTGTTTTACCAGAAAACAGCAAATTTTTAATGTGTTAAATTGTGCTGTTTTACCAGAAACCAGCACATTTACGAGAAACCAGCACATTTACGTAAATTAGCACAATTTCGTTAAGTGTCGTTTTTGTTTTTGCAAAAAAAATATAGCAATACTATACTCAAATTAAAGATAAAAAAACGCTCGATTTTATGGTGTAATTTTTTTAAAAAAACAATGTCCTGTGAAAAAGTTATGAATTTTTTAAAAAAAGTGAGGGAAGTTGAAAAAAGTCAACAAAAGTGGCTATTACTTAAATACTCTCACACCTCTTATTTTTCATACACTTAAATCTCAACCGTTGATCATCTAATTAAATGGATGAGATTACTTCTTATGCTTCTTAGCCAAATTAGACTTCTTATTTGATCCTCCCCCAGGTAATTAGATTTCAAAGTTTCTTATAATAATAGATAATTTAAAATAAATTTATTTTATTAGTATAATTAATAATTTCTTTAAAAATATATTATTATGAAAAAGATAGAGGTATATTAATAAGAGAGATAAGCAGGAAAAAAATAATGAGAACTAATATGAAGGCGACACATAACATGAGAAATCTTTATTTATTATATAGTATAGATTACTTTTCCAAAATTAGTTTTAAAAAAAGTGTTTGGATTAGCTTTTATGGTGGAAAAGCCAAAAAGCCAATAAGTTAAGAATTTGTTTTTTTTTAAAGTGTTTGGCTTAGTTTATTTTTGTAAAATGACCAAAAATGACATTTTTTTAAATAAAAAGTTTCCTCCGATGATGTAACCAGCGACGACGATTTACACCAGCAAATAGAACGTGTTGCAGTCGTCAAAGAGAGAACGTAGGAGAGTTACGAGCAGATGAGAGAATGAGAAATATTTATTATAGGGTAAAGGGTAAGTAGATTGGTAATTTTATGTTCAAAAAGTCAAAAAGTTTTAAAAAGCCAGAATTTATGACTTTTAAAAAACAACTTTTTAAAACTTATCAAAAAATCAAAAGAAAAATGGCTTTTATCCATTCAAAACACTTTTTTGATTTATTTGCTTTTTGAAAAAGCTAATAAGTTAATAAATTATTTTCAAACTCAATCTCCATCATCGACCTTACCCCTTCTTTCCCGTCGGCCGCCACCTCTAAAACCATCTCCGGCCATCTGAAAATCGTCCCGTCTCCAAAATTAAACACAGATCACACCACCACTGCCTGAAATTGAACACAGAGGGTTCAAACGGTCAATTGAGAAAGATCCTCCTTCAGTAATTGATGAAGTTTGACTTTGGTATGTGCGCAAGAAGGGTTCAAAATAGATAGTCCTCGAGCATCGGACTCCGTTAATGGTGGCTTTTACATCTGGAAGCATGAATGTTTTAAAATTGATAATTTCACAACCTAAAGTATATATGAACTTTGCTTGTGGCCCAGATAAGTGCATCGCCCTACACTGTACGGGTTCTAGTTATTTTCTTGATGCTATTGAAATGCTATTGTTATTTATATATTGTTTGTTCTTCCCTTGAAGAACTGATGTCAAAACTTTCGTAAAAAACGAGGGGATTTGTGTTAGACGGAGAGAGATATATAAAAAGAATCAAGGCTTTTGTGTCACCGGAAGTTGCAGGTATCGCCGGAGAAGACGGTGATGGTTAGGGAGGGGGAGAGGGCTGCTGGGAGGGAAAGAGTGAGTGTTGGTGGGTCCATAACATATTAATTTAATATATAAATTTTAGTTTATTTTGTATTTTTAAAATAAGGGTATTTTGTTATTTTTAAAAAAATTTAACATAAAACTTAATCTCTATACATGAAAGAGACCATGAGTGCAACAAAATCAAACTATGTTGAATTAAATCCGTAATTTTTTCATCGTAGGAACGAAAACTGTAATTTGATCAAACCACAGGGACCATTCGTGTAATTAATTCTTAATAAAACATTTTGTATATTTTTTATATTTATATCTAAATTTATTTTACCAAGATTTAAAACAATAAAGGCCATACAATAAATTAAAACTGATAACTAAAATAAATTGAAAATAAGTGTGTAGCAACTAAAGATGTAATTTTAGTAATTAAACCAGCTGGGAAAAAAATCCCAAAATATACATATTACAAATAAAAGGAAACAAAATGTACTTTGGTTTTTTACTTATACCATGGTAGACATCTGTCTGCAACTTGTGATCTCCACAAACTCGTCACACTCCCTATGGAATCAACCCGTCACTCCCAATGGTGACTTGATTTTATTTATTTATGTTTTCTTTATTTTAAAAATCTACTCGTCAGTCCCAATGGCTAATTGAATTTATTTACTTATTTATTTTAACTTTAAAATATCAAATAAACTCTAATCGTATTTGCGAATGACGACTTGATTTTAATTTTAAATTTAAGTAAATTGAAACCATTTTTGTCAAGTATGATTTCAATTTAAAAATATTAAATATTGTTAAAAATAGTGTTACATATTCATTTCCTTATCCAAATTCATCTTTATCATCTTATAAAAATGTTATATTGGTTTTAATTGTTTGTTTTATGTTTGTTTTGAATCATGGACTTGCTGGAGCTGACAATGGGCTTGATTGGATTTGGGTTTGCTGGACGTGGGAATGGGCTTCGTTGGACTTGGGCTTGAGAGATGGATGGCTTGGGTATGGAGCAGCAGGCAACCCGACAAGGCTAAAGGCAACTCGTTTCATCTCTGGTGAATGCGCGCGGATCTTTATGGTCCGGGTATGATTCATTTTCTGGCCGGATTAATATTTGAGGAAGAGAGAGTGTGTGGGTGCCTCGTTACTGCACCGCACATCTCTCTTATCTTTCTTTGCATCTCTTCGTTTTCATCTGTAATCGAGCTAGGGTGTTTGATTGTTGATTTCTTTGAGTTGGTGTAGAATCTGATCATCTAGTTGATGATTGTTGTGTACTTAGTCTGTATTTCTTGTATAGTTGAGTTTATGTACGGATTTTAAGTATTTGGGTAATAAATATCTAGGGTTGGGTTCTCCTTTCTTCCGATTATCTTTTTGACAAATATATTCAAATCGTGATTGTCACATACGAATTGATTTTAATTTTAATGTTAAACAAGTTTGTTCCGATTATCTTTTTGTTTCCTTTGACATGTAATATGTATATTTTGGGAATTTTCACGTGCATTTGACTCTTACAAATATACATGCAATATGCTCTAAAACACATGTAGACTCTATAGCATACATGCCGATCTCTTATTCTAACATACTAAGATATGGTTCGATTAAGAGAGCAATTGTAGTGGTCCCATCGTATTTTCGTTATCTATCTTGAATCTATCTAGAGAACATCTTTGACTCGCCGCTTACATATTTGACTCCTTTTGCCTCCATCTTAATCCCCTTTAAAGCCTCTAATTTGTACTCCAAGATTAGGGTTTAGGGATTCCCTAAAGTCCATGTAAATATCCTATAATTACATTTAAAGAACTTGTATTATTTACTTTTTTAATTAACTAACATTTAGTTAATTTTGTTATAATCATATCTAATATAATTATAATTACATTTAAATAATATTGTAATTAATAAACATGTTCCAAACATATTTCCACCATTTCATTATTAATCCAATTAATAATAATGATTATTTCATAAATAATCATTGCATCCAACCGTATCCGTTCATCTAGATAATTATTTTGTGAATAATTATCTCGCCTTTCGTTATATTCGTGTAATGGACTATATTAACATTTAATATATCCAAGAATCGTAATCGTTGCTCAAAGTGTAACCTTTACCTCGTTAGCAGTATTGTCAAATACCGTTACTCGGTCATACCATTCCAACATCTACTACTAGTAGCAAATGGAAGTTTATGTTTTCTAGCCTGAGGGAAAATAAAACAATGATCAAGAGAACAATAATAGGCATCATTAATAACATTCAATTGTTTAATTTGTACAATGGCAAAAGCCCAAGTCTGTTATGCCATAGATTCAAATAAATAACAGAATTATAGTGAGAAAAAATAATCAACTTCAACAGAAAAAAACTTATTAGGATGTGAAAGATAAAGTCCATTGAGAAGATCTTTCAGAACCAACGGACTACTCAGTGAAGGGGCCTTCAAGAAACAAGCCCTTTTGTATCCCTACAAAGTTTGGGAATAGATAAAAGATTATGCTTAAACTGAGTCACAAAAAAGACATTGGAGATAGAAAACTTATTTAAGAGATTAACCGTTCTGACCAGTGTAACAGTTAAGACATGCCCGTTTGGAAGAAAAACATAAACACTACTAAAAAACTAAAAAATTTGCGACAGCAGTTTAGTGGGAAATTTGTCGGAATTGGCTGTTAGCGACAAGTTTTCAACAAAAAAGTGTTTGTCGGAAAAACCCCCGTAGGAAATGTTTTTTCCGACAAAGTCCCGACTAGTTTTCTGACGAATTAGCGACAAAAGCCTTTCGTCGGTAATTAATATTACGACGATTATATAAAATTTATAAGTTAACTTATTTAATAAATTTGTCGAAAAATTGTCGAAAATATTATGGTTACTTTTTTGTTTTTGTTTTTGTTTTGTCGGAAAGTTGTGGCTAACTTGTGAAAAATTTATTTTGTTGGTAACTTGTCGAAAACTTTTGTAAAAAATATACATGTTTTCTAGTAGTGAAACGAGTGAGTTAAGCAATTGAATGTTTGAAAGCAAATTAAATCAAAAACATATGATTACTTGCATCAGTATCAATAATCCAAGTAGTGTCGACCGTAGTCGAATTGCAAGCAATAATACCTGCAAAATTAGCAAAGCTGGATAGTTGGACATTAGAAACACCACCTTGAACCCCACAATTCTGCTGAAAAAGTTGCATCAAAGCAGTGTACACTTCTATAGATATACCAGAAGATGAACCAGAAACAGAAGTAGTAGCAACAGTATCAAAAGTAGCATTTGCAGCAAGCTTTAGTGGTTTAGTAAACTTGAATTCTTTAGGGAACCCAATTAGACAGTAGCATTTACTAACGTCATGCCCCTTTTTTTGGCAATGAGTACAAATAAGACCCTTCTGAATACCGAAACTCCTCGGCACTTGCATACTAGCATTCATGGAAGCATTATGAGAAACAAACTAGGCAGGTGAATGAAGCTCCCTCTGTTTTTCATCTTGAATAAGAAAATCATAAGCTTGATTGATAGAGGGAAGAGGCTTCATCGTAATAACGTTCCCCCGGATCATCTCATAACATGAATTGAGACCCTATAAGAAACTGAATCAAACGCTGGTCTGCCTCTTGTTTCGCCAACAGTCGGGCATTACCACAAGTGTAAGGAGGGATAGGCTCTAGGGGATTTAGTTCATCTCAAATAGACTTGATTTTGTTGAAGTAAGTTGCAATATCATCATTTCCTTGAGACATGTCAGAAAGACTTCTTGTAGCTAATTATACCCACAATGAGATCCATTATCATCGTTTGGACTTATGAGGACATCACTGGAAATGGAAATATTTTTTAGCTAGTCAACCTGTTTTACGTTAATAAAACATTTTGTATATTTTTTATATTTATATTTATATTTGTTTGCCAATATTTAAAACCATAAAGCCATACTAACGAGGTATGGTAATAATGGTTCTTTCCCTTTAAAGGGAAAAAGAGGGAATTCGCTTAATAAACTTTCGGTTATGTAAGGCGGGACCTACTTCATTAACAGAACAGACCATGAAAGAGGAAGAAAATGTCTCCACCAATAGAAAGAAAGATGTCAACATCATTCGGTTATGAAAGGAGAGAGAAAGAATTCTAGAAGTAGCCTATAAATAATAGCGATCTCACAAATAGAAAGGATCGTCTTCATTCTTGTACTTGTAAGAAAAGTATTCAAGCAATAGTATTCGGAATTGTTTCATTCATTAGTGTGGAGTTTTTAGGACTCTTCATTGGCGCCACGGTCGAACAAAGCTGTAACGGTATTCCGAGTACTATTTTTTGCATACAATGGATAATCTACATAATTATGAGGAATCGGAGGAAGAAGTATAGGAAATTAAGGTTGAAACACCCCCACTAGGGAACAGTCAACACCAACAACCAGGTATGGGAGCAATTACTGGTATGACCTTGGCAGAACGTTTGGAGGATGCACGGAGGCACAATGAGATGTTGCTCACACGCTGCCATGCCTCATATAGTCGGCCTGTTTCTTTTCCCTTACAACCTCTGGCTCCTCAATATCCTGCTTATCCACCAATCATCCTCCACCCCACAATTGGCTCAGTTCCTCCAACCGCTTATCCGAGCCAGCCAATCTTAACCACAACACACCCTAGGCAGCAACATCCACATGCAGGCAGTTCTCAGCCTGTGCCTAGGGTGATATCCAATTCAAGCTTACCGCATAACACAATCCATGCACACTTATTCCCAACCACTGGCTATCCCTAGAGATGTTTCCTTTAACCCCATAACAAGCCTTTCGTACTCCGTGGGGTCACGCCATTACCGGTCACTCATCAGCGGCAATGAGTGGTGGATGGAACAACAACGTAGAGCACGATTGGACAAACAACTCTGGCGTGAAGCTCGTCTAGCAGAACTCCGGACCAGATTATCTTATGACGACGCTACCTACATCACTCCCGGAGTGATACCACCTCGAAGGAAGTAGAGCCGTACCCCCACCACTTTTCAATTTAGGTGCTCCCCCGTCAAACAACATACACCGCCCATACCGCCTTGTAGAATTACCAGCTCAATCAAAATTCAAGTCTCGGATCGCTCAGGCAGAGATTACCTGGAAATTGAAAATGTTAACCACCGTAGGTAAATATGATGGTACCATGTATTCGGATGATCACGTGAGAGTTTCCGTTAATGCAGGTGGCGTTGAGCGATGGGCTCTTCACGAATGGTGTCACATGTTCGTCCAGACTTTGGTAGGTCCTGCCCGTCTATGGTATGACAACTATAACACATCCCATAAAAATGTCCAAGATTTGACAAAGGTATAAACCCTAGGGACTATAAGTGTAAATATGTGAAAGTACAAGTACCAAAAAGTAGAAAACCTAAAAAAATCTAACGGTAACGGACCGTCATGGACGGTAACGGTCTGTTATGGGCCAAGCACATGAACAATGATGACGTGCCACGTGTCCAGTGACTAATAGGCAAAATCTGACGCGTGGAAACCCTATAACGGACCGTCACGCCTGGTAACGGTCCGTCACAGCCGCAAAGCTACCTGGGTACGCCATGTATCGCTCCATAACGGACCGTCACGCCCTGTAACGGTCCGTCACGCTGCAATTTGACCAGGGGTGACGCGGGTCTGATGACTCGTAAACCCTAATTTAGTGACGGACCGTCACCACCCGTAACGGTCCGTCACGGTCTCAGTCTTGGCCCTATAAATAGCTGATGGAGTTCAGTCCATTTTTCTCATCCCATACTCGATCTTCACTCTTAAATCTTGTTCCAGGAAGCCCTTAGCTCAATCCCAAAGCCCTCGGTTGGATTCCCGCTCGTTATAGTGCCCGGTTAAGAAGGAAACACTCATAGAAAGGTCAAGACGCTAGAGAAATCAAGTTAAGAAGCTAATCTATAAATTTTCAACTCTAGAGGCTCATCCCTATTATAATGGTGAATACTTTATCTCTTTTAAAACTTGTGTCAAACCATTTACGTTTACGAAAATGGCCAAATAAGGTTAAGGGAATAATGCTCGACGTTCTTCTACGTGAAAGCATTCAGGCCATAGGTATGCCTAAAACTTGCAAGGGATACACGGGACTCGGGTGAAATTCCCGGATTACGGCGGGTGCTTGTCTTATAACAACTTTAGATGCAAACCTGTCCATTGTTATAAAACATGACGCCAGTGTATACTGTGGTGCGATTGAACAGGATAGGACTGTTGAATGTGTGGATTGAACATAAAGTTGTGATTATGAACTAATGCTTATTTGTGCCAAAATGATTTTAAATGTCAAGATAACTGTATTCAATGGCATTCGCGCTGACGTTTTATTTTCAAAATGTTTTTAGGAAATGAATAAATGTGGTGAAAATGAGGTAAGGGCTATTTCCCGTGGCTTGATCATCCCCGGATGGCTATTTCCCGTGGCTTGGAAACTTGTCCAAAGGAGACAAGAGATGTATTTGATTTCAACTTGGTTTTGAAATCAAATGAAAGGGTATTTAAGTCCCTATGTTTATGAAAGTAAATACAAAGCTTTTGTTTTCCATCTGACTTTTGATATTTACAATTACAACCCTTTAGGTTAAAAGAATGATGAAACGATCATCGTGAAAAAACTTCCGCTGTGTTTTACAAAAACTCTGAAATCAAAACAGAAGATACCAATCGGTGGTTCACACACGTCCAGGGGGAGCCTGGGGCGGGGTGTGACACAACCTTCCCATTGCAAAGATTGATAGTTTCGACGAGCTCCTTGAGAAATTCATGCATCAATTTAACCAACAAAATAGATACACGAAAGAGAAGACAGAAATATTATACATCCGAAGGCGAGATAGTGAATACGTGTAAGATTTCATCACACGCTCTAACAAAGAAAGTTTGCAGATAGCAGAGGCCGGACAGGACCTAACGATAGCAGGTTTTATTCAGGGAGTCCGAAGTGACGAAATAATCCGTCGTCTCCACGGTCGAGACGACCCACCTAAAACAATGAACGAATTGATGACGGCTGCACGCACTTTCGTGCGTGTGGAGCGATCTGTCAGCAGCAATCACGAGTTGGAAAGAAAAGAACATAAGTATGATCACCCCGATAGGCAAGTGGGTAAATCGGGGTCAAACAAACGTTTCAAAGGAAGCAATAGTCAAACAACGAGATGCAGCTGGCAGGAAAGTAACAACATGGGTGAACAAGTTAACAAAGACACCCCGGGAGGTTTTGGCTACTGAAAAACTGGGCTTAGACCCCTCACGTCCACTCAATCCAAAAACAGTCACGGATCCGAAAAGATATTGTGAGTTTCATAAAGATATTTGACACGATTCGGACCACTGTTGGCACCTCCAAAAGCATATTGATATAGCCATCCAAACCGGGAAGCTATCACATTTACTAAAACAAATACATAATGGTTCGGCCGGAAAGAAGAAGACCCCGGCAAAGAAACCAATCAGAGATTTATGCATGATTAACCATAATAGTGAAATACCCCAAGGACAGAAGTGAGGAGAGGCACGGTTGGATGCTTGGATAGAACAGCCCCTAATTTATCCCCCTGTCAGGGGTGAAGCATCCTCTACTTGCCAAGTAGTAATAACGACATTGGTTGGCAATTATCGTATAAGTCCGATTTTGGTTTATATTTGGCCCTCGATTAATGTAATGTATGAACATCTTTTCCGGCGATTGGATATAGAAGACCAGAAGTTAATGGAACCCTTAGACGTTGATCTAGTAGGTTGTGTCAGAGAATCAGTAGCACCATTAGGACAGCTCACACTGCCTATGACTCTTCAGGATGGAGCCAAACTTCGCACGATCATCGTTAAATTTGTAGTTGTCCTGGCGGTTTCAAGAAATAACCTCATCTTGGGCCGTCCTGGCCTGACTTCTTTTCATGCGACAGTATCAACAGTACACTCTGCCATTGCTTTACCAACTCCCAAGGGGGTAGCCATGGTGTATACTGATCAGAAATGTGAAATAATGCAAACCCGTACCACCAAAACACTACCAAGGGAATTCTCAGGTGCAGGTTCAAACACATCGAGAGGCCCAGAAAAATGGATAATGACCCCCAAATATCTGAAACAGATCATTACTATTGGCAAAATATTGGCCACACAGGTCAGGGAGCGTTTGAAACAACTCCTACGTGCACACTCTGAAGTTTTTTCTGGGAACCTACGGATATGAAAGGGGTCTCCGGAGAACTCGCAGAACACAAGTTGAATGTTTATAAGTCTGTGGACCCTGTGGTCTAGAAAAGGAATAAAATGGGGTACCCGGCCGGATGTTGGCTATGCAATCAGTGTTTTGAGTAGGTATCTTAACAAGCCTGGCAAGCTGCATTGGGAAGCTGCTAAGTGGGTGGTTCTAAGGTACTTAAATGGTACTAAATAAGTTGGTTTGTGTTTTAGACAAACTACTAAGTTTGAGTTCAAAGTAGCTGGTTATGTTGATGCTAACTTTGCCAAGGACTTAGATAAGGGAAGATCAGTAACCGGTTATAGTTTTCTGGTACGTGGTAGTTTGGTATCGAAGTCTTCACTTCAACATGTTGTTGCTCTATCATCAACTGAAGTAGAATATATTATGCTTACTGAAGCTGTGAAAGAATCTTTATGGCTGAAGGGATTTGTTACTGATAGGGATGGCAATGAAACCCGAACCCGATGAGAAAACCTGAAACCCAAAACATTCGGGACGGGTATGGGGTCTGGTAATCGGGTATGGGACCGGGTTCAGGATTACTTTTGAAATTTTTCGCGGGTTTGGGACGGGTATGGGATATGGTGAAATACCCGTTTACCCGCCCCGATTACCCGATAACATATACCCGTTTACCCGATTATAAACCCGACATAGTTTTCTTTCTTTTTTTTATTGATTTTAAGTATATATATCGTATTTATTTTAAGTATACATAATGTAATTATTTTAAATGTATATCCCTGACATGATTTTCTTTCTTTCTTTTTTTATTTTAATTACAATTTTTATATATACCCAGTAGATACCCGACGGGTTTTGGGTCGAGTATACCCAACGGGTATCTTTTACAAAGTAACTGATTTACCCGAAACCCGCAGGCATACCCGATACCCAACAGGTAATTACCCAATAGAAACCCGACGGGTTTCTATTAGGCCGGGTATGGGACAAGCTTTTATAATCGGGTATGGGTTGGGATTAACTAAACCCGTCCCAAACCCGACCCATTGCCATCCCTAGTTACTGATCTGGGTATTAATGTTTATTGTGCCATGATATGGTGTGACAATCAAGGAGCAATTCAGTTAGCTAAGAATCCAATGTTCCATGAACGAACTAAACATTTAATGTAAGGCTGCATTACATTAGAGGTCATAATATCTAAATGGGTCAAAGTGTGTGCAGTTGGTACACTTGACAATGCAACTGATATGTTTACTATGCCATTGGGTGGATTTAAGTTTGTGAATTGCTTAAAGATTTTGGGTGTTACTTGATAATGGATGTTGCTATTTGAAGAATCTTCACTAAGGTGAAGATTGTTGGGTTTAGTGACAAGTTCTTATAAGTTCAAGGGGTTATTCTGCAGTTTTCCTAGTGCAGGGATAGTTTCTGTCATTTGTCATTGTTCTGTTTGGTAGTTTTCTTAATTACCGTTCAAGATTAGTCTTTAACATTTTGTTAATAGTTGGTTAGGGTTCTAGTTCATTAAGTTCATCTTCTTCTTTGTTTGCAATCAGTTCTTAGTTCTTGTAATCATTTGAGTAATAAGATTAAATCGTTTGGCTATTCATCTCTATTCATCTCTATTGCTTAATTCCGTATTCGCATTAACAAGTGTGTTATATATGTAATTAACATTGAAGTGAAAGCTTATAATTTTCGAGCTTAACGTGTAAGCCTAAAAAAAGATTTTTTGTATAACCTCGTAACTCAAAGGAAGCAAAGCAAAGGTTATGGTGGTATGTGACGCGAGTAGAATCATTTTACTTATTATTATTGTTAAGTATATTTTTGTCGTGATTATAAAAGTAGTAACACTTAAGAGAATTCGGCTTATAAATCATATATTCATTTTAGATCAAACATTTACCTACAACATAACTTTGATGTCCCAACCCGACCCCTTATAAAGATAAATCGGGTTGACAGATATATATCTCTATCTGAACGATGAAATATAATGACAACAATAAAAATAAATTACAAGCTAGATCCGCCACCACCAACTTTTACATCGTATTTATTTTGTTATATTCAACTTGCAAGGAATTCATTAATAAACTATTCACCTTATAGTATCTTAGAGTTACAAATATCATCAGAAATTAGTTTTTGTTTTCAACCGTATTAAGAGCATATATATGACGTAGAGGCCAAGACGGCTACTAAACTAAAGGAGACTTTAGCACAGAAAGAAGGTAACATTTTAGATGGTCGCTTGATGTGATAAATTGACAAGTACATTATTCAAGTAACTGAACAACAACCCAAACTCCAAATCCAAGATCGATTAAACTAATCAAAATTCAAATCTAAGACTTATTCAACTAAGACTAATTCTCCTATTTTGAGAAAAGTAATAAACTAATTAGGAAATATTTGATGATCAAAAAGTAATAAATTAATCAGGAAAGAAATATTCACATCATATCAAATTAAATTAACTTATAAAATATTAAAACATATACTAAAATGATAGAGTAAACTCCGGTTTTAGTACCTGTGGTTTGGTCCAATTCTTGTTTTTATTCCAATAGTTTAAAATTCTCGATTTACATTCAATACTTTCATCATTTGTCTCAGTTTTAACCAATACACTAACCTCCATCCATTTATTCTGTTAAGTTAAGATGAAAAGACCTACTGGTAAAAAATAAAATAAATTCACTTATTTAATTAAACCCTAAAATCAACATAACTCCCTTTTACCACCCACCTCCACCTCCACCCACAAAGATCCTGCCACCACCACCCTAAAAAAATTCGGACACCTTTCACCACCCAAAAAAATCCGGGTACCTTCCACCACACTAAATATACTGCCATCCTCCACCACACTAAACGACCACTCGTATTGGAGCAAGATCTATTTTAAAAACCGAGCAACATCAACTCCATATCACCCACTGAACACCAAACCTATTTTAAAAACTGAGCAACATCAACTAAAATTGATCAAGATATGCTGCATATTTTGGGGCTCTCCATTACAACTCTGTCGGCAAGAAAACAACACTATAACCACTAACGTTTCCGTCTGAAATCTATCGGTGATAGCCTTCTCCGACGGGTTTCTATCTGTAATGGTCCGTCGGCAAATTGCCCGTTGGATTACCAAGCATTTTTGTGACGGATTACCGTCGGTACTTTTACCCGTGGATTTCCAACGGATAATTCTCCGGCCAAGTTCTTCATTTTGTCACACCCCGCCTAGGGCGGAAACACGGGGCGTGATGATCCACGGTGTTCATAGCCTTTGATTACAACAAACGACTTCTAGATACATTCATAATCAAAAGTTCTAAGTTGTTACAAAAATTGTCACCAAGACGTTACATGTTAAAATACCGCACTTAACCAAGTAAACGGCTTAAATAACAAGTTTGTTAGCTATGACCTAGATACCCTAGGTTATAACCAGAAAACTTCAAAAGTGATACTACGTGCATGCATGCCCTGTTCATCATGTTTTAGTCACCTGAGAAAACAAGCTTAAAAAGGTCAACATAAAGTTGATGAGTTCACATGTTTAGTTGATATGTTTGATATTTGGACCACAAGATTTCTAGTTTTGTATTGTTTCTCCGAACAATGATGTGTATTGTTTCTCCCGAACAATGATGTCCCACTATCATTAATTAAAACAATAGTTTATGTCTATTATTATTACCATGAGCTCCTGTAACCGAACTCGACGTTGTAGTTGTGCCCATAAACCAATGTTCTTAACGCTAAACATTGTAATAGTTAATGAAAATTATGCACCCGCTTTGACCTCCAGTCAAGGTTAGCGCGACTAACCACGGATGGGGTGTCAACCCGAATAGATCTATTCATGCATTCCACGTTCATACCATAATTAACAGTTACAGAATAAGAGGGGAATTTGATGCGTTAAACGTGTTGACTCATGTAACAATGTAGGTACTTGTGTGCAGTTGTAAGTTAAGCATGTTTTCTCCCTCGTATGTTTAAAAATCAATTTAAAACAAGTAAAAGTGGGGCCGTGAATACTCACCGTATCAACAAGGTGGTGAGTGATGTATGCAGTCAGTCCAACGAGTGTCCGACCTATCCGTGCCTTAAATTAATTAAGTCACCTTAGGTCCTAAGTAGTGCTTTTAAGTGTGGTTTGGTCACATGACCAATACCCGAAGTCTTGACCCTTGCCTTATAATAACTTACAAGGGTCCGACACGATCGCCGTTGGTGATACGACTTGTTGTTCAAGTTATTATATTTATTAAGTTCTTTAATAAATATTGTAACTTAGTCTTTCATTTGTCTAAAACCTTGTTTTTTATTTAAGTTGTTTAATAAATATATTTAACATATATATTTATTAAAATTGATCGCTAATTGATAAATTTGTAGTAAAATAATAATTATATTATTTTAGTATCTTAAACTCATATGTTTAAGTATATGCATATATGTGTATATATATATATATATATATATATATATATATACTTATTCCTTTAATTATATAACATATATACTTATTAATGTAAATAAAAGGCCTAAGAATAGTTATTACATTATTTAGTTTTTATTCTTCCAACTCTATAATAAAGATAATTTTCATTAAAATCTTTATAATTATAATAATTGGGTTAGGTTATAGTAAAAAGGGTTTTAAAAATAAGAAGGGTAAGAAGGATTATAAGTTTAACATGTGTCATTTTATTGTTTTTAAATGGAGGGCATAATGGTCAATGTGTAATATACCAGGTCAATGTGTAATACACATGGTCAATATGTAATACAAGGTCTGATACTACACACTAATCAGACCTGATATTACACAATGAGCATATTACACAATGACCTGACATATTTAACCGAATTATACAACAAGCTGGAAAACGTAAAACACAATGATGAAAACATATAACACAATAATGAAAAATATTTGACACAATGAACTTGTATTACACAATAACCTGACTAATTACACAATGAACTTGTATTACATAATGACCAGACGTGGTATTACACAATTAACTTGTATTACACAATTAACTTGTATTACATGATAAACTTGTATTACACATTGAACTTGTATTACACAATAAACTTGTATTACTCAATGACCTGACTAATTACACAATGACCAGATATTACACAATTACCAGACGTGGTATTACACAATGAACTTGTATTACACAATGAGCTGAAAAACATAAAACACAATGATAAATACATATAACACAATGAACTTGTATTACACATTAAACTTGTATTACACAATGAACTTGTATTACACCATGACCAAACGTGGTATTACACAATGAACTTGTATTACACAATGAACTTATATTACACGATGACCTGACTAATTACACAATGAGCTAAAAACGTAAAACACAATGATAAATACATATAATACAATGAACTTGTATTACACAGTGAACTTGTATTACACAATGAATTTGTATTACACAGTGAAATTGTATTACACAATGACCTGACTAATTACACAATGACTAGATATTACACAATCACCAGACGTGGTATTACACAATGAACTTGTATTACACAATGACCTGACTAATTACACAATGAGCTGAAAAACGTAAAACACAATGATAAATACATATAACACAATGAACTTGTATTACACATTGAACTTGTATTACACAATAAACTTGTATTACACGATAAACTTGTATTACACAATGACCTGACTAATTACATAATGAGCTGAAAAACGTAAAACACAACGATAAATACATATAACACAATGAACTTATATTACACATTGAACTTGTATTACAAAATGAACTTGTATTACACAATAAACTTGTATTATACGATGAACTTGTATTACACAATGACCTGATTAATTACACAAAGTTCTGAAAAATGTAAAACACAATGGTAAATACATATAACACAATGAACTTGTATTACATATTAAACTTATATTACACAATAAAGTTGTATTACACAATGAGCTGGAAAACGTAATTTTTTTTCCTTTTTTGTTTATAACGACACTATATTCGTTTTAAAGATAAAAAACGCTCGTTTTTATGGTATAATTTTTTTTTAAAAATAATGTCGTATGTAAAAGTTATGAACGTTTAAAAATGAGGAGGGAACTTGATAAAAAGTCAACAAAAGTGGCCAATAATAAAATATTCTTACAACAACTTTTTCTCCTACAATTTAATATCAACCATTAAATCTTTTATACAATTTGATATAATGGCTCTAAATCCTTCTCACCCTTCTTAGAATTAGAATTTTTTTTACCTGAACCTAATCCTATAATAATTATAATTATTATTTGTTATTACTAACTAAAAAAATATGTTTTTTTTTATATAAAAAATTACCCATTTATTTCATTAGGATAAAAAATATAGTTTTTAACCTATTCTTTTTAATCCTTATCCATTATATCCCGAACTCGTCTTTTATATATTAAAAATACGAATTGTTTTTATACGTTTAAACATGGTTATTAAATTAATAATTCCGGTTTCAACCTATTATATCATCAAGTATAATAACTTTAAAATAAATGTATCGAAAGCTCACGTAAATAGTCGGGAGAAGGTGACGGTGAATATGCGAGGTCCGGTTCCTTCCCCTAAAGTCCCGTAGTACTCTGTAAACTCCCGAACGATCCGTAAGCTTCCCGTATACGTAACCCGGTGACCTTAGGCGAGAAGCGGCAACCCGAATGAGCCGGTTTTCGTCCCGAAAGGAACCCATAAAGGTGGCAGAGGCAGTGACGGGTAGGGTGGTGTGCTACGGTGGTTGCGGGGACTGAGGTGAGGCTGTCGGGGCCTGAGGGGTTTGTGGTTGCTGTGTCGGGCGGTGGGGAGTGACTGGGATGATGCTCGGCGGTGGTGTTGGGGCATGTGGTGTAGCCGAGAAGCACAAGGGAGGGGTGAAGGTGGTGGCTTGATGGTGTTGCTGCTGTGATGATGGAGCCGAGAAGAACAAAGGTGGTGGGTTCACGGCTTGGTGGTGGTGAGGTGCTTGGTGATCGATGGTGGTGAGATGGGTGTTGTGGTGGTTGATGGTGGTTGCCGAGGGAAGTGAGGGTGGTTGCTTCGGTGTTCTTGCTGCTGTTTACCGAAGATGGGGAGGGGTTGGTGTCGCCGTGAAAAGAGAAGAAGGGGGGTTAAGTTGTTGGTGGATTTGGAGTTTAGATATGCATGTATTTATACTATGAGATTGGGTTATTAACCCTTGGTTCAAATTTTTCTAGGAACATAAATGTTCCTTGTCGGGGGACTTGGAGACATCTACCCAAGAATTGGTGCTTATCCCATGTTTGGTCGGGAGTAAGGTGGCGCACGGCCACGGATGGGTAGGGGGTAGGGTAGGGGTAGGGTGTAGGTGGTGTGGTACCCGGTAGTTCAAGTCCGGTATAATACCCGCGAGGTATTTGGTTTTTAATTAGTCGTTACGCGGTCGGTAGGGTACGAGTCGGGTATATAAAAAAAGAATAGTTTTAATAGTTTTGACATAATACGAGCTCATGCAAATCACTTAGAATTAGTTTCTATTTAGTTGGGTATTCTCTAATAAAAATAAAGAGAATGTTTCGAGAGGTTTATATTTTTTTGTTTATCACCAACGTGATACGATGTTCGACGTGTCTCGGAAATCTCTAATATTTCATGTGTAGTTGTGTAGTGGTTGGACTCTATACTGTACTAGGTTAGACCTAATTAATTAAAATTAGTCTAATAGGCGTGGTCTCGTGTAATTATATCTAAATAATCATGTGGTAAAATTACCGGTTGTCACATCCTCCACAAGTTAGAAGAATTTTGTCTCGAAATTAAGTTGGTGTTATCTGCAACTGGTGCATTAATGAGCAACTGGGGATGCTTAAGTTTTATCTGATCCTCGCGTTCCCAAGTGAATTCTGGTCCTCGTTTAGAGTTTCATCTGCCTTTTACTATGGCGATGCAACCTTATTGCCGTTTCTCACTTCTAGTTGTTCTACGAAGTGGGGTCTGTTGTTGACTTGAATCTCCTCAAGTGGTATGACATGGGTTTCATCTAATAAGTACTTCACATAGAATGTGTCGTGTACACTACTTAGTTGTTGAGGTGGTTTAAGTCGGTAAGCCGATTGACCTATTCCAAAGGTCAAATGTATCGGGGATCGAGTTTACCTTGTTTCCCAAATCTAATGACCCCCTTTTCCAAGGCGAGACTTGCATTAGCACGTTGTCTCTGACTTGGAATTCCAAGGGTTTGCGTTATTATTTCTGAAGTTCACATTAATTCCCTTAATGTCTTGTCTTACGAACTATTATTGACTTCTTTGTCAATGTGAAACTTGTGGTTGAAGTGAATTTCCTTGGGTAGTATAGGTAACGAGTCTTTAGAAAATCTTTCCTTTCACTATGCATAATTTATGTCACGATCTTGAGTTAGAGAACTTCATTACTTAGGTTCCCATTTTGATTCTTCTCCATCAAGAATCCACTCTTTAAGTCTGCATTCTGGGTTGCTTCTTTTGTGTGTTCATCTCTTGGGACTGATATCTCTAACGCATGTCCTTAGATGACGTTTGACTATTTTCCTAACCGCTTAATGTGTTAGGTACTATATCGGTTTCATTTCAGACGATAATGAATTTCCCATTCATATTCTCATAATGATTTTTCTTTTTCTATTCTGACGCGTAATGAGTATTTTCTACTCGGAGCCATATCGGAGACCCTCGTGGTCGACGATAATGAGACTTTCATAATCTTAAGTATATAACTCTATGGTTCTAAATTTTTCAATCTAAGGGTAGTGTTGTTCTCTTCTTCTACTAAGACTTGACGAAGCACAATCGCAAAGTCATTGTCCTTTTGTCTTAACACATAATCGATATGTGATGCGTCTTATTATGCGATGCAGTTAGTTGTTTTCCATTGGGGAGAGGTGAATCTTGTGTATGAGATCACTCCTGTTTTAATAAACTGGAGTGTTATCCCTCGTTTATCTTACTACTAAATCACAATCATCGATGCCTAAATTCTGCAAATTTCCCATGTATTGTTGGTAAAAGCCAACAGACCTAAGAAATTTTTTTCATTTTCCATGGGTGTCTTAAAGGCTTTCCATGGATGTACGTGAATGTCTCTCGTTCACATACCAAGAAGATGCATTTCCTGAAGTCGTGGTTCGCACTTAGGGAATCTAGCGCAAAATTTCTCCTTTGCGAAAACTTTTAAAACTAATTTACGAAAGTGTTCAAGATCTTCTTGTCTCGAATAGTTTAAGATGTCATAACGTCATTGATTTATCTAAATAGGGTTTACAACTTGATTCCTTAAAGTATGTAAACACTGCGAGTGCGTTGATTGTTTCAAACGTCACTAGAAATTTTTAGTTTCCATATCGAGTCCTAAGGATTGCCTTTATTTATTCGCTCTACTGAATTCTCAATTGAGGGCATCTTGTCTTAAGGTTGATCTAAGTCTATCCTTAAAGTTGATCTACTGACTGTCGCCTCTTGGGAGAGGGTACAGGCTCTTTTCTTGTCAACTTGTGTCGTCCTTAGTGACTAATACTTTCTCTAAAGTCTAAACAAATAATCTTTCCTGAAATATGTATCCCTAGTTTGGTAGTTCTTGTAATTGGCTGGATAATCCTTGCATTCCAATAGTTTCTAAGTGTTAGGGGAAAGTTTTGTCAATTCTTTAAGAATAGTTAATCTTGCGTAACAGGATTGTCATGTACGTGCTTCTTCTTGAGTCACTACTTAGTCATAAAGGTTTATAAAGCTTGACTCTGCTTCCTCAAACATTCCAGAGTCTTTACAAAGTGATTCTTGCTCTGAATCCTTTAGTTTAGTCATAAGTGTCTCATCGTTCGATAAAAGGGTCCGAACGATCTTTTCCTGACACGCGACTCTGATTCATCTCCCGGGTTCGTCAATCCTTAGTTTGAAAATCGTAGGTATCCTTTAGACTATTAGATTCTTGATTGATCAGAAATTCAACTAGGTTGAATATATTTATCGATTCTAGTGTCAACGATTCAAGTGTAAACTGAGAGTTCCAAACATCTCATTCATTCCATCATTGGTTAAGGTTCATAATCCTCCAACAAAAGATATAGTTCACATTCCTAAGATGTAACAAAAGTCTTCATGTTAGCTAGCGGGTTTTTTTTTGTTCCTAGCTTAGTTGGTAATCTAGGGTTCCTGGTTTATCCTTGGGAACATGTGCTTGAGATGACCGGTGATGTCGCACTCGAAGCATGCTTTCTTGAACTGTCCCTACATGTGCTCTGTCTTCTAGCATAGCTAGTGCAATTCCTATAATGACAATAGTTGCATTTGTTGTACTTTGCCCATGGCCTCGCGTATTGTTTCATCTTATATACAGTAGTCCCGTAATTCTGTGTTGTCTTTTGCTTCTTGTCATTCCGAGTTTTCTTATTGACAAGTCCTTTTCATTTTTCCTCTATCTTTAACTAAAGCTCTAGTTCTCAACAACTCATTTTGTTAGGCCTCATGCCTTTAGAATGGTGTCTATCAGGGTGGTAGATTCAGCAGTCATGACTATACTATGATTCAAGTCCATGATATACTAATTGGCCTTCATGGCTTCCGAGGTCACTATTGGTGGTAGTAGACTCGATAATTCGTGGAATCGGTTCGAGAATGCTTGATGTTCGTCATCAATCAAGGTTAGATTCTATAACTCTGGCTGTATTTCACTCTCAGGGTCGTGTCCTTTAAGGAGTAAAGTATCGAACTCATCCCAAGACATCAAGTTTTTGATGCCTCGAGTTTGTATTTGAGCATTCCTCCATGCTAATGCTTCACCTTGAAGTGAATGGGTATTGTACCTCACTTGTTGGTTGTTAGAACATCCACTGATGTTGATAATCGTATCTTACCTAGTTGGGGGTTTTAGTGATTCCTTTCATTCCATGAAAGTCCTTTGGTTTGTAGGATAGAAGGGTTTCATAAGAACATACTCTCTTGTACGTATGAATGTGGGGTCTACTAGTCATCATTTGTTGTTGCTTCGATACTTCGGTCCTTGGGGGTGACATATCCTCTATGTATGTCACGTACTAGTACCTACGTCGTACTGAGCATCGGGATGATGTAGTAATAGATCTAAGTCTATTATACTCCCGTTAGTACCTTGAAGATCCTTTGCTTCAATGCTTTCAATTGTCAACATGACTAGTCTGGTACAAGGTTTCTTGGGTAACCATGGCATAAGACTATCAACATAGTCGAGTGGACAATAGGAGTGTAACCCTAATGTCTAGACTCAATAGGGTGCAATAGGATAGGAACAAGCCTAAGAATGTGTGTCTGGCATATAGATAGGCTAAAGTAGGAAGAATATGGACTTCGTTCGTCGAGTGTCCATGCTAATCCCGACAGCATATAGCATTGCTCCGGGCCACTAGGGTTGTGTAGGACCAAATCCTCAGTCTATTAGGTGTCTCATTTTCCTGTCTAACGACCATCTCTGGATTTGCCAATAACTCATGGTCGGTCATCTCCTTCTTGTCGGTCGTGCGTTCCATTATTTCCCGATGATAGTATAGATGAGTACTACGTATACGTGTTCCAACTTGTGCCACCATTTCAGCTCCACGTATGAAACTATTGTGATAGTGTTGTCTTATGAAAGAGGTGTTGGGATGGTATGATGGTTTACTCTATAAACCTTGTCTGCTTCACTAGCATGACTTCCAATTGTATTCTCCTTTCCGGCATGGAGGGTTAGAAGTCAGATTTTGATTCCTACTACTATCGAGAAAGGAACTGTTACCTAAGGATTCTAATGTTTCTTCCTCATTGTGTCTTGAGAAGAGGATCACTTGTGAAGTTGGAGAGGACACAACATAGGTAGATACGTTATGTATATAGGTATGTAGGTATGCTACACATATACCTATAGTTCCTGTAAGTCAAGTCTAAATGCATGGTATGATATGTAATGCACTTAACTTCCTATGATTCACTAAATTGAACTTAATACTGTGTCGAGTGTCCTATCTTAGATGTAGCTCACACAACAGGATCATCTAGAAATCATGTGTATTTAAATTTACCCTTACGTTGCGCAATATAAGTGTAAATTTACTTACATAATCATTCTAGTTTTTCCTGTAATGTGTTTCCTAGAATTCCAAGGGTTCAAGCTTAAGGTTATAGTATAGGCCCACTAATGCAACCTAGTTCGCTATAACCAAGGCTCTGATACCAATCTGTCACACCCCGCCTAGGGCGGAAACACGGGGCGTGATGATCCATGGTGTTCATAGCTTTTGATTACAACAAACGACTTCTAGATACATTCATAATCAAAGGTTCTAAGTTGTTACATAAATTGTCACTAAGACATTACATGTAAAAATACCGCACTTAACCAAGTAAACGGCTTAAATAACAAGTTTTTTAGCTATGATCTAGATACCCTAGGTTATAACCAGAAAACTTCAAAAGTGATACTACGTGCATGCATGCCCTGTTCATCATGTTTTAGTCACCTGAGAAAACAAGCTTAAAAAGGTCAACATAAAGTTGATGAGTTCACATGTTTAGTTGATATGTTTGATATTTGGACCACAAGATTTCTAGTTTTGTATTGTTTCTCCGAACAATGATGTGTATTGTTTCTCCCGAACAATGATGTCCCACTATCATTAATTAAAACAATAGTTTATGTCTATTATTATTACCATGAGCTCCTGTAACCGAACTCGACGTTGTAGTTGTGCCCCTAAACCAATGTTCTTAACGCTAAACATTGTAATAGTTAATGAAAATTATGCACCCGCTTTGACCTCCAGTCAAGGTTAGCGCGACTAACCACGGATGGGGTGTCAACCCGAATAGATCTATTCATGCATTCCACGTTCATACCATAATTAACATTTACAGAATAAGAGGGGAATTTGATGCGTTAAACGTGTTGACTCATGTAACAATGTAGGTACTTGTGTCCAGTTGTAAGTTAAGCAAGTTTTCTCTCTCGTATGTTTAAAAATCAATTTAAAACAAGTAAAAGTGGGGCCGTGAATACTCACCGTATCAACAAGGTGGTGAGTGATGTATGCAGTCAGTCCAACGAGTGTCCGACCTATCCGTGCCTTAAATTAATTAAGTCACCTTAGGTCCTAAGTAGTGCTTTTAAGTGTGGTTTGGTCACATGAACAGTATCCGAATTCTTGACCCTTGCCTTATAATAACTTACAAGGGTCCGACACGATCGCCGTTGATGATACGACTTGTTATTCAAGTTATTATATTTATTAAGTTCTTTAATAAATATTGTAACTTAGTATTTCATTTTTCCAAAACCTTGTTTTCGATTTAAGTTGTTTAATAAATATATTTAACATATATATTTATTAAAATGGATCGCTAATTGATAAATTTGTCGTAAAATAATAATTATATTATTTTAGTATCTTAAACTGATATATATATATATATATATATATATATATATATATATATATATATATTTATTTATTCCTTTAATTATATAACATATATACTTATTAATGTAAATAAAAGGCCTAAGAATAGTTATTAGATTATTTAGTTTTTATTCTTCCAACTCTATAATAAAGATAATTTTCATTAAAATCCTTTATGATTATAATAATTATAATTATAATTATTATTTGTTATGACTAACTAAAAAAATGTGTTTTTTTATAAAATAAATTATCCATTTATTTTATTATGATGAAAAATTGGGTTTTTAACCTACTCTTTTTAATCCTTATCCATTATATCTCGAACTCGTCTTTTATATATTAAAAATTCTAATCGTTCTTTATACGTTTAAACTTGGTTTTTAAATTAATAATTCCGGTTTCAACCTATTATATCACAAAGTATAATAACTTTAAAATAAATGTATCGAAAGCTCACGTAAATAGTCGGGAGAAGGTGACGGTGAATATGCGAGGTCCGGTTCCTTCCCGTAAAGTCCCGTAGTACTCTGTAAACTCCCGAAACGATCCATAAGCTTCCCGTATACGTAACCCGGTGACCTTAGGCGAGAAACGGAGACCCGAAAGAGCCGGTTTTCGTCCCGAAAGGAACCCGTAAAGGTGGCAGAGGCAGTGACTGGTCGGGTGGTGCGCTACGGTGGTTGCGGGGACTGAGGTGAGGCTGTCGGGGGCTGAGGGGTTTGTGGTTGCTGTGTCGGGCGGTGGGGAGTGACTGGGATGATGCTCGGCGGTGGTGTTGGGGCATGTGGTGTAGCCGAGAAGCACAAGGGAGGGGTGAAGGTGGTGGCTTGATGGTGTTGCTTCTGTGATGGTGGAGCCGAGAAGAACAAAGGTGGTGGGTTCACGGCTTAGTGGTGATGAGGTGCTTGGTGATCGATGGTGGTGAGATGGGTGTTGTGGTGGTTGATGGTGGTTGCCGAGGGAAGTGAGGGTGGTTGCTGGGGTGTTCTTGCTGCTGTTGTTTACCGAAGATGGGGAGGGGTTGGTGGGTAGGGTATGGGTAGGGTGTAGGTGGTGTGGTACCCACTAGTTCATGTCCGGTATAATACCCGCGAGGTATTCGGTTTTTAATTAGTCGTTACGCGGTCGGTAGGGTACGAGTCGGGTATATAAAAAAAAAGAATAGTTTTAATAGTTTTGA
Source organism: Smallanthus sonchifolius (assembly GCA_023525975.1). NCBI lineage: Eukaryota > Viridiplantae > Streptophyta > Magnoliopsida > Asterales > Asteraceae > Smallanthus > Smallanthus sonchifolius. Next base: position 22,784,396 of record CM042026.1, on the reverse strand, counting down.
CATAATACGAGCTCATGCAAAACACTTAGAATTAGTTTCTATTTAGTTGGGTATTCTCTATAAAAATAAAGAGAATGTTTCGAGAGGTTTATATTTTTTTGTTTATCACCAACGTGATACGATGTTCGACGTGTCTCGGAAATCTCTAATATTTCCTGTGTAGTTGTGTAGTGGTTGTACTCTACTAGACTAGGTTAGACCTAATTAATTAAAATTAGTCTAATAGGCGTGGTCTCGTGTAATTATATCTAAATAATCATGTGGTAAAATTACCGGTTGTCACACATTTCCACATCCAGTTTTCATATTTGCGACGGATTACCGACGGATCTATCTCCGGCCAATTTTGACATTTGCGACGGCTTTTTGTCGCTGATTCATTTTAATTTATATGGCAAATAATTTTTTTTTATTATTATTCAAAATAAATTAAAAAATAAACCATAGATAAAAAACAATAAGTAATAGCAAAATTTATTACATTATTTGTTTTTTACAAGAATTAAAATAAAAGCAATTCACGAGGACCGGGATTGAACGCATCATCATTCACGTGAACTTCACGAATCTCCCGTATCTTTTCCGACAAACTATTGATCATCTGACGGAGCTCAGTGAACTCGGCATCTTCGGCGGGATCCTATACATGTTAAACAAATTAATTGAACGTTGTTAATTAGTATATATTTTATTTATAACACTACTAAAAAAATAAAGAATTTACGGCATCAGATTTGTGAGATATTTGTCGGAATTGGCCGTTAGCGAAAAGTTTTCGACAAGAAAATGTTTGTTAGAAAAACCCTCGTAGGAAATTTTTCGACGAAATAGCGACAAAGGTCTTTCGTCTGTAATTTTCGAAAATATTCCGACGATTATAAGTTAATTTATTTAATAAATATATTAATCGAATTAAAAAATATCAAAATTAAATTTGTGGGAAACTTGTCGTAAGTATATATAAATACCAGACGATTTTCCCACAATTCATAAAAAAACTTATTTTTAAAGTATTAAATAAATAATTTAACTTATTTCATAAATATATTAATTGAATTAAATAATAAAAATTATATTTGTGGAAACTTGTGGGTAGATCGTTAGAAGTAACTTATAATTAGCAACGGAATAGCGACAAAGATATATTTGTCGTGATTTATGAGAAAATTGTACGAAATTTTATGGTTACTTTGTTGTTTTTGTTTTGTTGGAACGTTGTCGCTAAGTTGTGAGAAATTTCATTTGTTGGTAATTTGTCGGAAACTTTTGTAGGAAATACAGTATTTTTCTAGTAGTGTTAATCGAACAAATCAATAACGATAGTATGCATGGGTGGCGTGGAGTGGGAATGTATGATCTCCTTGTGTTGTGTATCCCGGGTTAGCCCGTAAAGGTAAAATAGGGATCGGTGGTGGGCCCTCCCCCAAATATATGTTCCTTGCAGAATCCTTTGGTTGTCTCCGACCATAGGATGGTCTCACCAACCTATGACACAGAAGCCGACACATGCTCCTTTCATTTCTTAAAGTCCTCCAACAGTTTAACGAAACAAAGGAGAAGTGTTAGTTTATAAAAAGAAACACGTAATGTTATATATATATATATATATATATATATATAAAGGAAAAACTTACCCAATATTCAAACGCCCTATCATAAGGCCAACCCACCTCACCAGTCATCGGATACGTCTTGGAGTTGGTCTTCACGTAGAGGACGTCCATATGCGGATCCACTCCTGATTTCTCACGCTACAACAATACGATAGTTAACTAATATCAATTATTATATATACACATTATGTAATCGAGTTAAATTAAAAAAATAAATACGAACAATTCTCTTTCGATGCTTTGAAAACTATATCGATCCCCCGTGTGTCAGGATAACGTTCCCCCGTGCTTCTTGTTCTGGTTTATGTGGGCAGCCCTAGCCTTGTTCTTCCACTCTTCGGTGTTCCAGACGTTTCATAAAAAATAATATATTAGTATAACAATATGATAAAATCGTATTGTAACATCCTAAAAAAGAATAATGGAAATAAATAAATAAAAGGACTTCATGGAATTATGGGAAATAGAGGGACTGATTTGGTATTTAGCACAAAGAGGATACCCTCCATATTACGCACCTTCATGCATAAGCCCTTAGCTTCAAGTTTTCGGTTTTGGAGAAGAGGGTGGCTGATATGTCACAATTTATACATATTTTTCATGCATAATTATCCCCATATTCATCACAATTATAGGCATTTGGATAGGAATTGATACTTAATTGATTCCTTTTTTAAATATCAGGTTAATTATCCCTTGTCTACAAAAACATGAAGAAAACACTCAAAATCAAGGGAAAATCAGCACATGGAAGCCAATCGAACATTCGTGCACCTAAGGAGTCAACACAGGAAGTCAAAATGGGGTGATGCATGGCCTTGCATCCCATTTCACGACCGTGCAAATGGTGACACGTGGCCCTGAGCCTGCCAGACCTGACAGATTCCCTCACATGCAAGAAATGGGTGCTTTTCACAATCGTGCATTCCAATGCACGGTCGTGCATTGCCCAAATCTCAGCCTATAAATAGCTAGCTCATTCCAAGCATTTAGGTGTTCAAGATCGGGTTAGTGGAAGCCCTGGTGCTTTGCTAGGGCCGAAACTCTCTCGGTTTTGTTCCATTTGCACATTCATGTTTGACTATTAACCACATAGTCTAATTACACATATTTATCACATTTGCACATTCAAGTTTGACTATTAACCACATAGTCTAATTACACCAAATCAGCATATTAGTTTGACGCTATACCAACTAAAGTCAAATTACACCAATTTCACCATTATCCACAATGGTTTGACTTATACCACATTCAGTCAATTTTATATCAATTTCACCATTCTCCACAATGGTATGAATTATACCACATTAAGTCAAAAGCAACATACGACATGTAAATATGATTTACCACATTTTACCCCGTTAGTTTGACTAATTTTCTCATTAAGTCAACTACTTCAATTCTACTACATTCACACTTTAGTTTAACCATATGCCACATAATCAAGATCAACATACAATATGAAAAATATAATTACCACATAATCTACTTACATGTAAACTACTTATCTACTATTAAGTAAGTGCAAAGCACTTTCCATGGCTAATGAAGATTCCAGCGGTCTTCAACGCTAACACTTTTAACTCCTTGATCAGCTAAACATCCCACATGTTTTAGTAATCTAAATTACCCTAATACATATATTAATTGGAGTTTAACACCTAACCAAGATCTTATGATCCTCACCCATCATCTAATCTTGGTTTATTTAGCTTTACACAAGCTTTTATCCTTCCTAAACAAAATCAACCCATTTTGACCCATTAAGGTTTTATCCAATTTCACCCAATTCTCCAAAACAATTGAGTTTTCTACTTGAAAATGTGTTTATATAACAGCATAAACACCTATCCACACTAAATTCACTATTTAAACACCTCAAATTAGGTTCTCAAGAACTCTAATTTCCAAATCATCAAATTGATTGAGGTTTTTTTATCAATTAAAGTGTTTATTACCACCATAAACACTTACCAACCTCCAATTCATCATTTAAACAACCCCGATCAAAACCACAAATTTTCACCTCAAGAACCCTAATTTTATGATTCTTAAATTAGATGTTAGAATCATGTAAAACATGATTCTCCAACATTTACAACACTAGATTAAGGTTTCTATACAAATTTTAACCATAATCACCACACCAATTTTCGTTTTCTACTAAAACCCACTAAAACTCCATTAATGGAGCTTCAAAAAATGGAAGGAACACTTACTTGATGTTTGAAAGAAGATGAACACCTCAATTCATCCAAATTCTTCATGCAAACACCTTGATCTTCAATCTCAGCTCTTCCCCCTTTTTTCCCTTCTCAAAATCGTCACACACACCCCGCCATTTTTAATAATCCCCACTAAATCAACTTTGAGACAAATACAAGATCAGTCCCTACACAATCTTATTTTGACTCCTCCTTCCAAAACTAGGTAACTCCATCATTTAAATAACACCCTCTAACTTTCTTTTATTTAAAAACACCCCCTACAATATAACTAATTTATTATAAGGCAAACCTAAAAGTTGGTTCGTTACATAAACATTCCCGAATCCACAAATGTATTGAGCATTACATTAAGACCTTCCATAGCCAAAATAAATAGGAAAGGAGATAATGAATCACCTAGTCGGAGACCACGTTGAATAGAAAACTCGTGGGTAGGACTGCTATTTACGAGAATTGAAGTTGTAGTAGATGTAAGCTGACAAGCTTTCATCATAACCAACCATTTATGACCGAAACCCATAAATTCCAAGATCTTTAGCAGGTAGTTCCAAGCAAGGGAGTCGTATACTTTGGCAAAATCAACTTTAAATAACATAAATTTCTTCTTTACTTTTTTATACCAATATATCGTCTCATTAAGAATTAAAGGACCATCTGAAATTTGACGATCTTTAATGAAAGCTGATTGAAACGGACTAACAAGATTTCCAACAACTTTAGCCAACCTGTTTACTAGTAACTTTGCTAGAATCTTATATTGAAGATTAATCAGGCTTATTGGCCTAAAATCCATCACCAATAAAGGATTATGAATTTTCGGGATGAGAGTGATAAATGAAGTGTTAAAACATTTTTGAATTTTTGAACAGATACATTATTTTAACTGGACTAAGTAACTTACATTACACATAGACATTGTTAGGCTATGTGTTAAGGGTGATGAGGAAATAAACAGAGTCGGTCCAGAGATTTTTAATGTCATGTGTGACTAGTAAAAATGAGCGTCTAAATATAAACTTATATATATAATTCATTAAAACGATGATAGTTGTTATAATAAACAAAACAAAATTCATTAAAACGGCAATATTGTGTCTAGTTAGTAAAAGTATTAATCATTTTGTAGATATTAAAACGCGATAACTTTATAGAATAGTAACCAAGTTTCAAAAGTGTTCCAATTAGATCAATAAATACGCATTTTACATGGTATACACCATCGGGTATACTATGGTGAGTGACCTAATTGGAACACTTTTGAAACTTAGTTACTATTCTGTAGTATTTTCCCTATTAAAATCTGATACTTGTGTTACAAATCTTAATAAAAAAATCTACTACTAACACAACACATCAGTAACTCTATGTCCATATGTCCAACTGTTAATAAAGTTCTTCCTCCAACTCTTGTGTATAGTTCTTGAACCATTCAGACCCAGGACAACTCTGTTCGTAACTAAGCAGTTTTCAGAAGTCTACAATTCTTATAGTCTCTGAAAAATGCCCTTTAAAGTGAATCAACCAAACCTTTTATCCTTCCAAAATGATGTATTTTTTCCTATACCACTTTATTTATAAGTGGATCTTTTATGGTAGCGCAAGGGGTATACCCGTCAAATCACGCGGTGATCCGATGTGGATCTAGAATCATGGTGTGACGGCCATGGGAACACCGCCCCCTCTTAGCGTAATTCTTTGACGTGAAAGTTTTCACGGGAGATTTGCAAATGTTATAGCCGTTGGAATGGCTATATAGCCCATAAAATAATTTAAATTATATTTATTCTAACTTTTGTAGGCAACGCGCAAAACAAAAAGGCGTTATGGTCTCGTGTTAATGAAAAGTTTGAAGCTTTCATGGACGTACCGCCGGGTTACCGAAATTTGGACCAGTTGAGTTCAAAATGGACTCATATACACGGAAAGGTCGTAAAGTTCCACGGGATCTACCGAGAATGTTTGCGGGACCGAAGAAGCGGTGAGACTGAAACCGGTGTTCTGGTGAAAGCAGTCGGCCGGTTTCAAGACGATGTAGGAGGCGACACACCAATAGTGTTTTGGAAACTATTGAGGAAATCACCAAAGTGGCAATCAGTAAACGTTGCCCCAACCCGAACAGGCTCGTCAAAGAAACGAACATCAACCTACATCGACGCTAGTCTGGCGCGTCCGATGGAAGATCTTTCTACGATCTCAACGTAGATGCACCGGATGACGTGGAAGAAATACCTCGCCTGATCGGAAAGAAAAAAAAAGCAAAAGTCCAATCATCGGGCTCGAGGTCGGGTTCTGTTCCAAAATCATATCGAAATCGGCCAACAAATGGTCGAACAATTGAAATTATTTAACAATGCACAACAAGAGAAGATCGATGGATTGGAAGATAACAAAAGAGGAGATAGAAATTCTAGGCATCGATCTTGATTCACTCTCCGGCCCGCAACGATTTTTAATCGGAAAAAAAACAAAAGGAGATCAATGAACGTCATGGTATACCGTAGTTTTTTAGTAATGTATTCTTTTTTAGTAATTTGATTAATGTATTTTTATTTTAGTAATTTGATTAATGTATTTTAAATTTTATTAATGAATGGTGTATTTTCCTTGTCAAGTGATGGATGGTGTGATAATAAACGGTGTGACGTGGCGTGCACTTTTCCATCACCAAAGTTAGACGACCACCAAAAAAGTAATTTTTATGCTTTCCATTTATTTAATTTTTCATTGAATCTCTCCACAATTATCATCCAGCTCCTTGAAAAATTCATGTCGGCTCCGGTTGTATACCTAAATAAATAAATGGAAGAGACGGCGCTTCACAGTTTAAGAGATTAGCCATCCTTCCGACCTCATTATCATCCACCCTATATCCAATATACTTTGCTTTTATTAAAAATCACTTTTAAACCCAAAGTAATAAAAGAGCATCTAAGAACCGGAGCCCTCCTCCATTTCAAGTAACCCGCTATCCATCCTCTCATTTGTCTCAAAAGCCCATTTGCCCTATTATCAAGTCTAGAAAGCCCTAATTTGCCAACTAATAACTTCATTAACTTTCACATGCCCATCAAAGATGCTTCTCCCTTCCATATATGTCATTTGCTCACACCCTATAATCTTTGGAATCATTTTTTTATATAAGAAGCTTGGATTTTGAATAATATTTTGGACATACTTTAGGGATTTTGAATAATAAGATTAATCAGTCGAAATCTTTTAAGGAAGTTGGGTCATGAACCTTAGGAGTTAGAGAAATGAAAGAAGAAATGCAACCCCGATTGATGTATCCGTCGATCTCTAATTCTTTGACAAAACCAATGAACTCTTCTGTCTAGACTTCCAAATGATACTTGACGAATTTAAAAGTGAAACCATCCGGTCCGGGAGCTTTATCCCCACAGCTTAAACCAAGTGGCCTCTTTATGTAACATCTCGTTTTCGAGAGATATTTTATAAAATATTTAAAATGATGAAAGGCATTGATTACATTGAAATTTTAAATAAACATACTTAATAGTGATGTTACAGATTTAATATCACAAGTACTAAATTGTAGTGGATTGTGTAAATCTGAGTTAACCAAATTAAAGTTGTGGTTTACTTGAAATAAAGTTGAGAGACCAATGTGTATAAATATGAAACTTAACTTGAAAGCGTTGAAACTAGAAGGACTGTTTTTTGCCAAATCCTGGAAGTGTACTTCAAAGGGGTCAAACCCTTGATTTTGGTCAAAATTGAACGTGTGTATGTATCTGGAGGTGTCGACGAAAGAAGAGAATGGACAAGGATTTGACTTTTTTGTGATAAAACCACAAATTGAAGCCAAAATCAAGTGTTAAATACTTGATGATCATCTAACCATGGTGTAATAGTCACATGCAAGCAAGGTATGTGATTTTCTTCTCTAAAAACCCTAGTTTTTCTTTGTTTCTTGAATTATAAGTGTGACCACGGATAAATTGAAGGTTTATATATGATTATGTTTATAGATGATCTAATTCATGTATTCTTATTGTGAACTCATAACATCATTGTTGAAAACTCAAAAACTTGGCTGCATGTCATGGATTCATGGTAATTTTGAGGTTCTGATTATAAACTAGATGTTATACCCGCGCTTTGTGGCTGGTATCGGGGCAATCGTTAATAAAATTTAAACGAAAACGTATACGAAACGGTAAAAATAATGTTAATAAAGAGAAACATAAAACTAAATAATAAAAAAGGAAAAAAAACAAAATAAAAAAATTACCGGTTCGGGTCATCGAAAACCATAAAAGTGAATACCGATACGGGTTCCGATAATATCAATACCGACAATGATGTTGTTCGCTCATAATACGTTCGGCTGGTCACGGTACAACAACGGTAACGGCACTCGCTATATGCAACGATAAAAAAAATAACCCGGTTTTGAATACAACTCCGTTTTCAAAAAAATTATATCATAGCGTTGACAAAAAAGCTAAAAACAGATGCGCCCTCCGTATTTAAAAAAAGTTAAGGAACGAAAGTTATTAAAGAAAAAAGAAATTAAAAGAAAATGAAACAATCTAAAAACGTATATTATATATAGTATAAAGGTTGAAAATGAAAATGTAAAAAAAAAACTTACGTGTCAAATCGTGAATGGAGAGGCCACTGTTCAAAGGCCGTCTCTTTTAATCTTATTTGTAATTGTTTTGAATGGTAAAATGATGATATTTCCAAGTTAATTACTCTAACTTTATTGCTATCTAAGCAGCGGACATGGTTGAACAAGACTTGACCCTACATGTTGAAATTTGACTAATATATGTATAAATCAATTTTGATGGGTAAAATATGTTAAAATTACTTGAGTATGATGTTATTAGGATCACCAAGAGGACCAATTTTGAGGGTTAACATTATTATGCATATTAGATGTTTGAAAATGCCTCAAATAAGAATTTCAGAAGTTTGAAATGAATTCCATGTTAAAAGTATCTTGTAAAATCACAAAATGGCTGGAAATTAAGTTTATAATGAAACAAGTATTAATAACTTGAGTTGGGTGAAATTCAGTGAATTAAGCACTAATCGGGTAAATTTGGTGAATGGGTTAATTATGAGTTTAATTCATTATGTTGATGGATATATTATTGATAATGAAAGTAAATATATTGTATGGTAGAAATCAAAATGATACGAAGGTTTAATAAGTTGAAATAATCATATTGTGTTGAAATGAAGATTCATGTTAAGAATTTGACAATTGACATGCTATGAGTTTGACTTCATCAAAGTCAATTGGTCGGTGGAAGAACTTAGGATATGATCAACCTTACGGGAAAATGTGACTGGTTACTATCTTTAACTTGTAAGACATATATTGAACATGTAATGTCAACAACTAATTTGGTTATTTTGTAGTATTACCATTAAAATTGACTTAAACTTTAGGGCTATGTTGACTTGAAAATATAGTTGATTATTTTAATAACTTATAAGGGGTAAGTGGAAGTATGCAAATTAGCTTAAGTTGAAAGAGTAATTTGAATATAATATGGAGTAGAATGTGTAATGAAAGTCATGGTACTATTTGTGTATATAAGTAGAAGTCCTAAATGGAATAAGATCATCAGGTATACCACCGTGAAGTAACGCGTGATCTTACATGGCCAAGTAATCACGCCGTGAAAACGAAGGAACACCGCCCCCTTGCCGCGTGAAGGGGGGTGATTTGGTCGCGTGATTTTTTTCACGGGGGAAATGGAGAAGAAAGCCGTTCAAAGAAGAAAAAGGGTAAAAATCTTGTGGGAAGAAAAAACTTGTGGGATCAAAGCCTTCCATTGAACCCTCTACAGAAAGGGTAAAAATCTGCAGAGAGCCAGAGATATGTTTTTTCTCTCTATGAAAAAAAGAAGTTTAATGAAGAAGAAATGGGAAAAGGGTTGTTGTTATGACAACTTCTGATAAACCGACAAGAAATTGATGTAATTTAAAAAAAAATATTTAATTTTTTAAATGTTGATTTATTTTGTTTTATTTTATTTAAATGAAAATTAAAAAAAACATTTAATTATCACACCACTTCAATATTTGGGTATTTCCCTTGCCAAGTGATGGATGGTATAATAATGAAGGGTGTGACGTGGCGCCACGTGGCGTACACTTTATTATCACTTGAGACTCCCATCATTTAGGGATACCCCTTTCTCTAACAATGTGTATGTATTGAAGTGGAAGTCTTAATGAACGTGTTGAAAAGATTATATAATAGTAGAAGAAGTCATGAGATTAGTTGGAAATCATACTTGTTGAAATGTATACCTTCTTAAAGTGCTTAATGAAAGATGATTGTTAATAGATTTACTATTATTTCTTATATTGATTGTTTTTGTGTTAATATAGTTGTAAAATGACTCGTTAATAGATTTGTTATTGAAATTGATGATACTTGACTTGAAGAGATGCCAATGGGAAGATAAGTTGCTAAGTATTTGATTAGTTGTGTGAAGAACCTATAATCCCAAAGTTGATTTAAATCTTTATATTGTGTAAACTTTATGTGACATATGGAATACTAAAGGGCTATTAATAGCCTCTTAATAATTCCATTAAGAGGCTACCTCGGACCGATTCAGAGGTAAGGGGTGTTTGTTTCAGATTTTGTGAGTCTCTTAATAGGTCATCCAACCTCTTAATAGGTCATTCAGCCTCTTAATGGTTCAACTAAAAAACAATGCAGAACCATTCAAAGCTTTTAATGGTTCAGCTATTAATGAACCAAATAGCCCCTAAGTTTTGTTAGTAATGTAGATATAATATGTCACAATCTCCAGGCAAATTTGATGATATAAGGTGCGATCTATGTTGTGTTCTTATATATGCTTTTTGTCGCACCCTCAAAATCCACCTGCGGGGTTTTATCGCGAGGCGCGTGACACACCAGGATCTCAGTCATTAGTTACACGGAACGACTCTATATGAATTTGAATAAAATACCATTGCTGCTCATAGTCACGAGACAACAATCTCTAAGTTTGAAAATGTTGCGAAAGCGTAAATAAAATCCAATGCAGGTAAAATCAAATGCGCAAAACCCCGCGCCCAAACCAAAGTAAATAAGACGAGTAAATAAGTTTTAAAACTGTTTATGAAAACCATGCCCCGCCATGCATCCTAATCCTGAGAAAGACATGCTAAAAGTGTCAACACAATGGTTGGTGAGTTCACAGAGTTGTAAGTAAATAAGATTTCAATGTTTGCTAGATAATGTAATTAATGTATACCGATAGATAGCTAGTCTATGTCATGCTACTACAAGTGTTCGAAACCGAAGCTAACTGTTTGTGTTTGTTTGCCTTCCGCCATGTCTACCGAACAATGGCAAATGTCTAGGTCAATATTACACCCGTTCGAACTCCAGTCGAGTTAGCACGACTAACGCGGGTGGGGCTTGTCAAAACCCAGTAGTACTACTCAAATTACCTCGCTATGTTCCAACACTAACGGTTCGAGAATGTAAGGGCTTATGTGGTATCTTTGCACTTTAGTAAGCAAGCGATAATACAATAATACAATATCCAAAATGTTTACGAGCATGCCTTCTCCCCCAAAAGGAAAGTAAGTAAAAGAGAGGGATAATGAAACTCACCTTAGTATGCGTGCAGATGAAAGCTAAGTAAAAACAGCTGTACCTCTCACTGCCACCTAAAACCATAGGTCTATAAGTGTGTGTTCGTGTATGTTGACATGAACCCTTAGTATCCAAACAATACCATTGTTTAAGTGTTTAGAAAAGATTTACAAGTTTGAATCAAGTTTGACCTGACGACCCGTTGGTGGCCCGTTAGTGATTTAATGTTTGATTTGAATACTAAAATATAGTACACAAGTAATTCAAGTTTCATGCTACACAACTCATTACTATCTTAGCATGGCAAGTTATGTCAACACAATGCACGATCATACTTCAATTAAAGTTTCCAAGTATAGTAAGTTATGAATATCATGCGTGTTCTGAGATATCTAACACGTTACAACATGTTATTATATCCTAGCTATCATGTAGCTATCATCAAACCATATCATACATGTCTAAATAGCAGGCTATGAACACTTTTGACAATTAAAGTTTCCTCTTTTAGAAAGTTTGCAAAACCGAGTTAGGTATTAGAAATCTAATTTCACAAATCACTTATACATGAATCAAGTAACACATAAACATCATTATATCATCCTAATCATGTCTAGTATGCAAGATAGAATTCTCAAAAAGTTTCCTCCTTTAGTAAGTTATGATTTCTAGATTGTTTAATGAGATTCAAAGCACCAAATCAATTACATACAACCTAACTAGCATGATTATAACCATAATAAACATCAAACACATCTATCATGCAATCCTACAACATCACATAATCAAAAAGTCCCTTTTTTTAACAAGTTATGAATCATATGCAACTAAGGTTTTCCAAATAGCAACAAAATCATCAAATAACACCAATTAAATAACAAATTCACCAACTTGGTCACAAAAACTCTTGTTTGGATGAACTAGGGTTTCAATAAAAATTCTAGGAATCAAAAAGTGACGAAATCGGATGAAATAACTTACGTAGTAATGTTAGGAATGCCTAGGGGAGACCGATTACGCATTTAATTTCAAGATTCAAGCTTGGAGAGGGGGTGCTTGGGTGCTTTCTTCTTCACGGAAATGGAGGGGAAGGGGTTTGGGTTGCGATGGCTTGGGAGGAAGAAAACAAGATTAGGGTTTAATTTTTATAAAATTCTAAATATAATTGCATGCATGGGTTTAAATGTGAAATATGGATAATCCATGCGCTAATTTAAATGGGTTCTCCAATTCATTTAACTAATCCACTAGATTAAATTATTTTTAATAAATATTTTTATAAGAACTTATTTATAAAATCACTAAAGTAGTAAAAGTCACAATGTTCCGCGTAAACGTACGTGATTTCACGAAAGTCTACATAATTCACAGAAAAATCACTTAACAATAAATCCACATAATTTATATTAAAACAATTTTTTGTAATTATTTTTATTAGTTCACCAATGTTACGGGTTCGACTCGTGTGTGATCCGAAAATTCTACGAATTACCGCTACGTGAGTGTTTGTGCGAAACTGACACATCTAACTTATTCTTAATTAAATGTAATGCATGAGTGAATGTTTGAGATAACTGATGTTTCTATTAACGGAGTTAACCTGAAAATGTCGGATGTCACATCATCCCCTTGTAGTAAGAATTTTCGTCCCGAAAATTAAGCAAAGTCGCTAGTTTTCTGAAACAAAAAGTTTGGTTTGCCACATCTTCCCCTTGTTGAAAGAAATTTCGTCTCGAAATTTAGTTAGTACCTTTCGTGTTTGCCGTTGAGTGCTTGAAAAGCTGAGGATATTTCTTCATCATCTGATCCTCTCGTTCCAATGTGAACTCCGGTCCACTCTTTGAGTTCCAGCGAACTCTAACAGTTGGGATCTTAATGTGCTTTAGCGTTTTGACCTCACGGTCCATGATTTCAACTGGTTCCTCTATGAAACGTAACTGCTCATTGATTTTCAACTCCTCGAGTGGAACTACTAGTGTCTCATCAGATAGACATTTCTTAAGGTTTGAAACATGAAACACATTGTGTACTCCATTGAGTTCATCTGGTAGGTTTAGATGATACGCAACCAGACCAATCCTCTTCACTCTCTCGAATGGTCCAACATAACGTGGGTTTAGCTTGCCTCGTTTTCCAAAACGGATCACACCTTTCCAAGGTGAAACTTTTAATAACACTATGTCACCTACCTGAAACTCTAACGGTTTTCTGTGCTTGTCTGCATAACTCTTTTGCACAATCTTTTCTGAAGTTTCGTGCACAAGTTCAGGGCCTGTAATTTGGTTATCTCCAACTTCAGCCCAACAGAGAGGTGAACGGCATTTCCGTCCATATAACGCCTCGAACGGTGCTGCCTGGATGCTGGTATGGTAGCTATTATTATAAGAGAACTCCACCAAGGGTAGGTGAGTCTCCCAACTATTTCCGAAATCGATTACGCAAGCCCGTAGCATGTCCTCTAGAGTTTGAATTGTACGCTCACTCTAGCCATCAGTTTAGGGATGGTACGATGTGCTCATATCCAGACGCGTACCTAGAGATTTCTGTAGGGATTGCCAGAAGCGTGAAGTGAATTGAGCGTCTCTATCTGAAATGATTGAAACTGGCACTTCATGCTGAGAGACTGCTTCTTTTAAATAGATGCGGGTTAGCTTCTCCGTTTTGTCAGTTTCTTTGATAGCAAGGAAGTGAGTGGATTTAGTTAGGCAATCCACTATCACCCAGATTGTGTCACATCCAGTAGGAGTTCGGGGTAATTTGGTGATAAAATCCATGGAAATCTGCTCCCATTTCCACATCGGGATTTCCGGTTGTTGGAGCAATCCGGATGGCTTTTGGTACTCCACCTTGACCTTTGAACAAGTCAGACACTTGCTTACATAGGTGGCTATGTCAGATTTCATGTTCAGCCACCAATACAACACCTTTAGATCGTGTTACATCTTGTCAGATCCTGGATGAACAGAGTATCGGGATTTGTGAGCTTCATCCATAACAAGCTCTCTCAGGTTTCCATACACTGGAATCCATATTCGCTCCGCAAAATAGAGAATACCATCAGATTTAACCTCCAATTGTTTCTACATACCACGAGTGGCTTCTAACGTTAAGTTATCTTCTTTTAGGGCTTCAAGTTGAGCATTACGGATTTGTTCGGGTAACCCTGTATGAATAGTGAGTTGCAACGCTCGAACTCGTTAGGGTTTGGTTTCCTTTCTACTCAGAGCATCGGCTTCCACGTTAGCCTTGCCTGGATGGTACTTGATGGCACAATCATAGTCATTTAAGAGTTTGATCCAGCAACATTGTCGCATGTTCAACTCTTTCTGTTCGAATATGTGCCGGAGACTCTTGTGATCGGTGTAAATAGTGCACTTGGTACCGTACAAGTAGTGTCTCCATTTCAGCACAAATACCATGGCTCCCAACTCCAAGTCATGAGTCGTGTAGTTTTTCTCGTGGACTTTCAATTGCCGAGAAGCGTATGAGATAACTTTCTCACGTTGTATTAGCACACAACCGAGACCCTGGATGGAGGCATCGCAATACACTATGAAGTCATCCGTTCCCTCTGGCAGAGATAGGATGGGTGCGCTACAGAGTTTCTGCTTCAGTAGTTGGAATGCTGAATCTTGAGTTTCGCTCCAGGTATGCGGTTTACCTTTTTAAGTTAGGGCGGTGAGAGGTTGATCGATCTTAGAAAATCCCTCGATAAACTGACGGTAGTAGCCAGCCAATCCCAAAAATTGTCGCACCTCTGTCGGAGTCGTTGGCGCTGCCCAATTCTTAATGGCTTCTACTTTAGATGGATCGACATGTATTCCCTTCTCATTGACTACACGTCCAAGAAATTGAACCTCGCGAATCCAAAAATCGCATTTGGAAAACTTGGCATACAGCTGCTCCTGTCTCAGCAGTTCAAGAATTAAGCGCAGATGCTCCTCGTGTTCTTCCTTACTCTTAGAATAGATAAGGATATCATCAATGAAAACGATGACGAATTGGTCAAGGTAGGGTTTACACACACGGTTCATGAGGTCTATGAACACCGCGGGTGCGTTGGTTAATCCGAATAGCATGACCAAAAACTTGTAATGGCCGTACCGGGTTCTGAATGCGGTTTTGGATATATCTTCATCACGAACTCGTAGCTGATGATATCCAGATCTTAAATCGATTTTTGAGTAGACACTCGACCCTTGAAGTTGGACGAACAGATCGTCAATGCGGGGAAGTGGGTAGCGGTTCTTGATAGTTACCTTGTTCAGCTCTCGGTAATCAATACACATACGGAAAGTCCCATCTTTCTTTTTGACAAATAGGACTGGGGCTCCCCATGGTGATGAGTTGGGTCGGATGAAACCCTTATCCAATAGTTCTTGCAGCTGTGTGGATAACTCCTGTAGCTCATTTGGTGCAAGTTTATATGGTGCTCTGGCAATAGGTGCTGCTCCGGGTGTTAGGTCGATCTGGAATTCGACATGTCAATGGGGTGGAAGACCGGGTAAGTCTTCAGGAAAAACTTCTGGGAAGTCGTGAACAATAGGGATATCTGCAAGTTTCTTCTCCTCGGAAGGTTTGTCAGCGAAAAGGGCTAGTATCGCGGTATGACCCTTGCGTAGACATTTCTGCGCCTTCATATAAGATATGATGCCCACGACTGCACCAGTCTTCTCGCCTTTTACAGAAAGGATCTCTCCACTAGCTAGGGGAATACGAACAATCTTATCTTTACTGACGATCTCAGCTTGGTTTTTAGATAACCAATCCATGCCAACAAGTATGTCAAAACTGCCAAGTGTAACTGGCATGAGATCGATGTCAAGTTTGTGACCAGATAATCCTAACTTACATCCCTTGAGGATATGAGTTGCCTCGATTAACTTACCGTCATCTATTTCTATGGTATATTTGTTCTCTAACGGGGTTGTGGTCATCTCTATCTGTTTACTAAAGTTCTCAGAAATAAAACTCCTATCGACACCCGTATCAAAAAGAACAGAAGCAAAATGGTCATTTAAAGGAAACATACCGTTAACATCGTTGTGGTCATTTCTCGCCTCTCCTGAGCCGATCACGAAGGCCCGACCCTTCGCACCATTTCCATTATTGTTACCATTATTTCCTTGATTGTTGCCATTCCCATTGCCAGCTTTCTTCAGCTGAGGGCAGTCCCTTTTGAAGTGCCCCTCTTTACCGCACTCAAAACATCCCTTGGGTGCGTCACCGGTTGGTGTTTGTTTATTCTGTGGATCTCCTCTAAACTCCTTGACCGAGTGGCCCATTTTTCTGCATTGTGGGCAACGGTACTTGTCACATGCCCCATTTTGATGAAAGTTACATTTATGACACTTTGGGTACTTACCAGCGTATGCACCCTGGTTTTGTTGAGTCAAGCTAGACTGTGAGTGGTTTTTAGCACGTTCGAACTTTCACCGCTGCTGCTGATGTTGGGGTGGGTTGGACTGAGAAGATTTGAAGTGCATACTGTCGAACTTACGCTTGTTGTTAGTCAGCTTAGAAACTGCTTTTCTCGGAGGTAGTGTCCCTGAGCGACTGCCTGGTCAGTCAACCTGTGAGCTAAACGGATAGTTTGTTGGACGGTGGTGGGGTTGGATGATGTCACCATACTCTGAATTTGAGGGACTAGGCCCTCAATATACCTCTCGATACGCTTGTAAACTGGGGTCACCATCTGAGGGCATAAGGTAGCTAGCTCGTGAGAGCGGGTGGTGTAGGTTTCGATCTCAGACCCTTCCATTTTGAGGTTCCAGAACTCGACCTCAAGTTTCTGCACCTCGTCGCGAGGGCAGTATTCTTCTTTCAGCATGTTCTTGAATTCCTGCCATGGCAAAGCGTTTGCCATTTCCAAAGTTAGCATTTTTACCTGGGAGTTCCAGCAGGTAAGGGCTGGACCCTCCAGTGTGCCAGATGCATATTTCACCTGGTTGATTTGCGGGCAATTACACATGGCAAAGACCGACTTAGTTTTCTCCATCCAACGGAGTAGACCTACTGCTCCCTCAGCTCCACTAAAAGTGTGGGGCTTGCAGTCCATAAAGGTCTTGTAAGTGCAGACCTGCTAATTGTTGTGCGGACCTGGATTAAAGACAAAGAATATGTTTAAGAATATTGGATTTGGTAATGAGTTTAGAATGAGTGTTGACTCACTAGAGTCGACAAATGATAAACTTACCTCCAACCGGGTTGGCTGCTAAAGCTTCAGCCACACGTTCATTTATCATTCCGGTGAGTTCGGCTGCGGTCAGATTGATGTTACCACGACCGCCGTTACGTCCACCTCGTCGTCCAGACATGATCTTTACATTCACAAATATACAATAATGAGAAAAATATATCGCATATCATACAAGTACAAGTAAAATAAAAGAAAATTAAACCACAATATCTAACATTTCAATAACAACCCTTCATAAAATAAATGGTAAAGGCTACAAAGTAATTTCAATCAAACATCAAAATCCAGAAACATCTGTTGGATGGGAACAACCCTGCCCATCTAGGTTTAAATAAAATCAAATAACTAAAATGATAGACTGTCAATCGTCACTACCAAATGAGGTCACATCAGAAACAGCATCATCATCCTCATCCGGCTCCTCCTCGGGCTCATCCTCCTGTGCAACTCCTGCAGCGTTGGTTGATTGTTAATAGATTTACTATTATTTCTTATATTGATTGTTTTTGTGTTAATATAGTTGTAAAACTCGTTAATAGATTTGTTATTGAAATTGATGATACTTGACTTGAAGAGATCCCAATGAGAAGATAAGTTGCTTAGTATTTGATTAGTTGTGTGAAGAACCTATAATCCCAAAGTTGATTTAAATCTTTATATTGTGTAAAGTTCATATGACATATGGAATACTAAAGGGCTGTTTGATAGCCTCTTAATAATTCTATTAAGAGGCTACCTCTGACCGATTCAGAGGTAAGGGGTGTTTGTTTCAGATTTTGTGAGTCTCTTAATAGGTCATCCAGCCCCTTAATGGTTCAGCTAAAAAACAATGTTGAACCATTCAGAGCTTTTAATGGTTCAACCATTAATAAACCAAACAGCCCCTAAGTTTTGTTAGTAATGTAGATATAATATGTTACAATCTCTAGGTAAATTTGATGATATAAGGTGCGATCTATGTTGTGTTCTTATATATGCTTTTTGTCACACCCTCAAATTCCACTTGCAGGGTTTTACCGCGAGTCGCGTGACACACCAGGATCTCAGTCATTAGCTACACGAAACAACTCTATATGAATTTGAATAAAATACCATTGCTGCTCATAGTCACGAGACAACAATCTTTAAGTTTGAAAATGTTGCAGAAGCGTAAATAAAATCCAATGCAAGTAAAATCAAATGCGCAAAACACCGCGCCCAAACCAAAGTAAATAAGATGAGTAAATAAGTTTTAAAACTGTTTATGAAAATCATGCACCACCATGCATCCTAATCCTAAGTGTACCTTAGCGACCTGAGAAAGACATGCTAAAAGTGTCAACACAATGGTTGATGAGTTCACAGAGTTGTAAGTAAACAAGAGTTCAATGTTTGCTAGATAATGTAATTAATGTATACCGATAGATAGCTAGTCTATGTCATGCTACTACAAGTGTTCGAAACCGAAGCTGACTGTTTGTGTTTGTTTTCCTTTCGCCATGTCTACCGAACAATGGCAATGTCTAGGTCAATATTACACCCGTTCGAACTCCATTCGAGTTAGCGCGACTAACGCGGGTGGGGCTTGTCAAAACCCAGTAGTACTACTCAAATTACCTCGCTATGTTCCAACACTAACGGTTCGAGAATGTAAGGGCTTATGTGGTATGTTTGCACGTTAGTAAGCAAGCGATAATACAATAATACAATATCCAAAATGTTTACGAGCATGCTTTCTCCCCCAAAAGGAAAGTAAGTAAAAGAGAGGGATAATGAAACTCACCTTAGTATGCGTGCAGATGAAAGCTAAGTAAAAACAGTTGTACCTCTCACTGCCACCTAAAACCATAGGTCTATAAGTGTGTGTTCGTGTATGTTGACATGAACCCTTAGTATCCAAACAATACCATTGTTTAAGTGTTTAGAAAAGATTTACAAGTTTGAATCAAGTTTGACCTGACGACCCGTTGGTGGCCCGTTAGTGATTTAATGTTTGATTTGAATACTAAAATATAGTACACAAGTAATTCAAGTTTCATGCTACACAACTCATTACTATCTTAGCATGGCAAGTTATGTCTACACAATGCATGATCATACTTCAATTAAAGTTTCCAAGTATAGTAAGTTATGAATATCATGCGTGTTCTGAGATATCTAACACGTTACAACATGTTATTATATCCTAACTATCATGTAGCTATCATCAAACCATATCATACATGTCTAAATAGCAGGCTATGAACACTTTTGACAATTAAAGTTTCCTCTTTTAGAAAGTTTGCAAAACCGAGTTAGGTATTAGAAATCTAATTTCACAAATCACTTATACATGAATCAAGTAACACATAAACATCATTATATCATCCTAATCATGTCTAGTATGCAAGATAGAATTCTCAAAAAGTTTCTTCCTTTTGTAAGTTATGATTTATAGCTTGTTTAATGAGATTCAAAGCACCAAATCAATTGCATACAACCTAACTAGCATGATTATAACTATAATAAACATCAAACACATCTATCTTGCAATCCTACAACATCACATAATCAAAAAGTCCATTTTTTTAACAAGTTATGAATCATATGCAACTACGGTAACAAAATCATCAAATAACACCAATTAAATAACAAATTCACCAACTTTGTCACAAAAACTCTTGTTTGGATGAACTAGGGTTTCAATAAAAATTCTAGGAATCAAAAGGTGACGAAATCAGATGAAATAACTTACGTAGTAGTGTTAAGAATGCCTAGGAGAGACCGATTACGTGTTTAATTTCAAGATTCAAGTTTGGAGAGGGGGTGCTTGGGTGCTTTCTTGTTCACGGCAATGGAGGGGAAGGGGTTTGGGTCGCGACGGCTTGGGAGGAAGAAAACAAGATTAGGGTTTAATTTTTATAAAATTCTAAATATAATTGCATGCATGGGTTTAAATGTGAAATATGGACAATCCATGCGCTAATTTAAATGGGTTCTTCAATTCATTTAACTAATCCACTAGATAAAATTATTTTTAATAAATATTTTTATAAGAACTTATTTATAAAATCACTAAAGCAGTAAAAGTCACAATGTTCCACGTAAACGTACGCGATTTCACGAAAGTGTACATAATTCACAGAAAAATCACTTAACACATATATTCACATAATTTATATTAAAATAATTGTTCGCAATTATTTTTATTAGTTCACCAACGTTACGGGTTCGACTCGTGTGTGATCCGGAAATTCTACGAATTACCGCTACGTGAGTGTTTGTGCGAAACTGACACATCTAACTAATTCTTAATTAAATGTAATGCATGAGTGAATGTTTGAGATAAATGATGTTTGTATTAACGGAGTTA
This sequence comes from Smallanthus sonchifolius, assembly GCA_023525975.1. NCBI lineage: Eukaryota > Viridiplantae > Streptophyta > Magnoliopsida > Asterales > Asteraceae > Smallanthus > Smallanthus sonchifolius. The sequence goes on along the minus strand of CM042026.1, from coordinate 22,763,419 downwards.
ACCTGAAAATGCCGGATGTCACACTTTTAATACTGGATATTTGTTGTCTATTACATGCATGTTTTGTATGTTTTTTTGTGTCGGGGGTCTCTCTGTGTGCAGCCTCTCTACTCCATGGGATAGAGTTAAAGTTTGTTTCTATCCCACCCTCCCCAAACTCTACTATTTGAGTGTGATTTTTGCTAGGTTCGATTACAAGAAGTACGAGATCGAAGAAGAGCATTAAAAGCCGAAAAATGCCTTAAAGGTGTTGTAGGTGGCGTGATTTACACCAGGTGGGCGTAAATTATGTTGTGTCGGAGAGTTTTATTCCCAAACTTATTGTATACGACCACTTTTACGGTAGGGTGGCGTAATTTACCCTGGGGGCGTAAATTACACCGAATCTGATGCCTTGCCGGATTTTGTTGTACTTTGATGGTTTTGTTGTGTTTTGTTGCGTTCTAATCACTCGCTTAGTATTTCTAATGATTGTTTTATATATGTCTTCAGGTTCGGGTCGATAAATCAAATTAAATTACTTAAAAAGAAATTTTTTATTGTAATAACGTGGTTTTTATCAAATTAAATTGGGACGCAAAATAGGAAAAAAACATTTTTATCAAAAAAAAATTTACGAAATATTATCTTTTTAAATATGCTATTAGAAAACGGTATTTTGTAAAGTTTTAAAGTTACACAAACAACCCCTTAAATGTTAAATAATCTTTGTAATTTACATAAACAGTCTCTCCGATATGAAATGATCGAAATGCTAATAGACACAACAGGAAAATCTGATTAACAGAGACAAAGTTAGTGCTAGAGATTGAAATAATTACAAAATTTAAATGTTAGAGCATAATATGTTAAAAGATTACTTTTTAGAATGAAAGGTTTAAATATGTCAAACCTCATAAACAAACACGTACAAGAATAACGACCTATAGCAACGACTTTTTTCAGGCCTATAGCAACGACGTTGCTATAGGTTGAAAACACTTATACTGTAGGGTTCGTGACTACAGTTCCCTGTCAATTGATGTTTCTGTCGTTGCTATAGACGTCGTGGCTATATCTTAAAGCTATCGCAACGACTAGTCGTTGCTATAGGCTAATCGTCAAATAAATTTTAATAAATAAAAAAAGACTTTTTTTAATAATTTAAATAAAAACATTTTATCATTTTTTTTTATTTTTAACCTATAGCAACGAAATGTGGTGGCTATAGGTAAAATTAAAAAAAATTAATATATTTTTACCCTATAGCAACAACTAATAGTTGCGAAAAGTCCAAAAAATTAAATTTTTTTATTTTTACCTGTAGCCACGAGATGTCGTTGTTATAGATAAAAATAAATCAAAAATTAATTTTTTATTTTAGACCATTCGCAACGACATGTCGTTGCTATAGGTACATAATCAAAAAAGAAATCAAATAATTTTTTTTCCTTTGTATATATATATCAAATAATATAAATATCAAAATTTCTCAAAAATCAAAATATTTAAATGCAAATATTTGTTCGAATAGTTCAAAACATCATTAGTTAATACACGTTAAACGAAAATAGTTAATCACGTCGACCAAATTCTCGTCGCATGTCTTCTATTTGTTTTTGAAATTCTTCTTTCATGCAACACATTTGTTTCTCATGTTGTTGGAGTTGTTGTTGGAGTTGTTGTTGGCAATGAAGTTGTGAGTGGTTGGGGTAGCTTGATAAACTAGAGCTTGTCTTTTTCCCACGACGACCAATACCCCGTGTAGCCTTTCATCTAAGGCTTCCTTCGTAGCAGCAATCTCATCAAGTGGTGACAAATAAACTGAATCGCTTTCCATCATTCTCTTCGCTTCATCTTTCATCTTTTCCTACATAAACAATTAAACGTGTCATTAAATTTTTTTATAAAATTCATCAACATAACAACAATAAAATATATAACCAAATTGTTCAACTGTAAATAACAGATGGTAATAACTCTTAAAATTCAATAAACCAACATTTTAGTCTATTAAAGTGAGTTCGAGTCATTTTCACTCACTTTAATAATACAAATAATATATAAAGTGTACTTTTTATACGAGTCAAATGACCCGAACACACTTTAATACATCCGCTATTCAAAAATAAAAAAAAGTATTAGACATTTGACACATGTATGTGATTATGTAACTTGAATTTGCCCCCCCCCCCCCCGCACCTATTCCGAAATTTTCGTAATAAATTAAAATTAAAAAAAATATGTGTTTAACCTATAGTAACGACTTGTCATGGCTATAGGTGAAATTTATTTTTTAGGTTTTTCTTTTTATTAATCAAAAATAAAAAGAAAAAAAATATGTATTTAACCTATAGCAACGGCTTATCGTGGCTATAGGTTAAATTGATCTTTTAGGTTTTTTTTATTAATCAAGAATAAAAGAAAAGGGAAAAAAATATGTATTTAATCTATAGCAACGACTTGTCGTGGCTATAGGTTAAATTGATTTTTAGGTTTCTATTTTTATTAATCAAGAATAAACGAAAAGAAAAAAAATATATGTATTTAACATATAGCAACGACTTGTCGTGGCTATAGGTTAAATTGATCTTTTAGGTTTTTTTTTTTATTAATCAAGAATAAAAGAAAAGGAAAGAAATATGTACTTAATCTATAGCAACGACTTCTCGTGGCTATAGGTTAAATTATCTTTTAAGTTTCTTTTTTTATTAATCGAGAATTGAAGAAAAGTAAAAAAAAAAATATGTATTTATTATATAGCAACGACTTGTCGTGGCTATAAGGTTTCAAAATGGCGGGAAATTTTCCCATCACAAAAAGAGATCAAAATACCTATGTCGTTACTATATCCGTATTTATAGCAAATAGTGTTGTTAAACATGATGAGTGTAAAAAGGAAAAGGAAGATATAGTCCAAGAGAAAAAGAATACACATTTTTTTATTTTATTTTGACTTAAATAAACTTAATGATTTGGTAAATAGAATCTAACGTTTGAAAAGGTAGTGTTGTACAAAGTACAAACGCATTATTCGTCTTCTATGTTTAAAGAAAACTAATTTGATAAAGCCTGTTAAAAACGAGCCTTGTTCACCAACAAACTTATCAACCCAAAACTTAAAAACAGAAAACTAAAATATTACATTTGTGTTGCTTACAAATACCCCTAAATCAAGCAGTTTTTTACAGTCTTCCCTCTTCGATGCTTCAAAACAGGTCTGCTTTCATGTCTCGCATAAAGATAAATATGTAACTATGCTAAATGGCTTGCAGATTTAACAATCATTTTGGGCGTTTTTTGATTGTTCTTATTTCGTGGTTCATAGAAAGTTTTTTAGTTCACCAGAAAAAAAATAATAATAAAACTGTTGTTCTTGTAAACATAAATTTCTTTATGTACTCTACAATACAAGGCATGGATGAAGAACCCATGGTTGGAAACAAAGCCATAGATGCTGCAAGTGGACTAGACTACTTTCATAATAAATAAGGTAACACATAAGCCTTTAATTTGTTATTGTGATGATACTTAATTGAACCAGATCATTTGCAAAAAGTGTTTTCTTTGTGTTTAAAAAATATTGCTTTACTCATCATTTCCAGCGAGATACCAACCTTTTCTTTATTCAATGACTATTTATGAATTTTGGGGTTTTATAAAACCCTTCAAAGACTGACAACACATCCCAGTCTTGCGATATTTTGAAATGTTGGGTAGATGTTACTAGAGATGCATAAATCGGTTTTAAAACCTAATCTGGGTCGATTGTAATTAACAAATGGTCAATTGCATATATCCCCTGGAAAATTCATTAATTGCATATTTATCCAATTTAAAACCAAAATTGCATATATCCCTTCTAAACTAAATTTAATTGCATATTTACCTAATTCAAAAACCAAAATTGCATTGCGTGTTCTCTACACGAACTGCACCCCTATCTACATTATTCAAGTCATTTTTTTTGATAAAAAATCAATTAACCATCATCGCTATCTACATCATTGAACACAAGAACTGCATCCCTATCTACACTCGACGAACCATCGCTATCTACACTTGACGAACCATTCCTGTTTTAAAAGTAAAATAATGTTAAAATTATTTGTTGAAATTAGTTGCTCATCCCTATTAGTTGCTTGTTGTGTGAAATTAGTTGAAATTTTGTAAGGGATGATGTACCTTTCATATGGGCATCACTGGTTTGAAAAAATATAGAACCTTTGGTTAGTCAACCCAACCTAAGGGATGATGCACCATTGGTTTGGGCATACCACTTTGGTGATTAACAGAACCTCAGTGATTATGTACCTTTCATATGATGTTGTTGGCTTCGGAGCTCTGTAGATTTGAGAATTCAACTATTGGAACTTTCACTTAAAAATCCTAATATTTTGTATAAAGGTATAAAGTTAATATTCCATTTAGCAAACTCCTAATCTTTGCATTGATTTTGTAGGCTTCACTATGAACTCCTCATGTTTCAAATGTGATGAGATTCTATCCATGACGAGTACTTCAGAACATAGATGTTTCAAAAGACAATGGGCATCAACGCCCCATGCAACACTATTTAACCCACAATGTGACACCCGACATTTCAGGTCAATATCCGTACACATTATAAACAAGTTTACGTTACAATTATTTTTGTGATTTATTTAATTTCACAAACAAGGACATTAAGGTCTAACAAAAACCGAACATTGTCTCATTTCACATTTTGGTAATTCTAGGAGTTACCGGTTCGCGTGTCATATAAACCGACTAATACGAATGTTAGTGGTTAATTTAAATAACCAGAAAAATATATAGGCATATATATATTACACAAACTTTACGTGAAACAATAAATTATTTTTAGAATAAAATTATAATACCGTGGGGAAACTAAACCGAATTAAATTACCCCCTTAAAACTCTAATTGATATTAATACCTCTAATAAACTAATACTTAAAACTAATAATTAACACTCAAATCATTTTCTTGACTTTCTCGGCCAAAGTGCAGAGAAAACCCATACCTCTCCTGAGAAAAACTCAAGTAAAACCATACCACCTCACTCATTTTCCTCACAATTCCCATTTTATCACTCATTTTCTTACGACAAATTCTCCAATTCTCTTCAAGATTGAAGTCAATTTTTAAAGCAAAATCCATCAAAATTCAGTGTTTTAAAGTGCTCCTGGAGAAGAGTTTAACAAAAGAGTCAAGACCATTCTCTGTTTTCTCTCATCATCATCGTCACTGTTTAAGGTAAAAACTCAAAACCATCTATTTTATTCTCTTTAAAAACCGTATCTAAGCATACAAAATGTTCAATCGCAAGTAAGATAACAAGAAAAATGTGTCAAATTCAAGTTTTAAAACATAAATATGCAGGACTGATTCTGTCAAACAGAAGTCCAGTAATCGAAACAAGGAGTTTCGATGCCTATACGCAATCGAAACAAGTAGTTTCGATACATATACTCAATCGAAACTAGAAGTTTCGATACCTGTTACTCAATCGAAACTAGGAGTTTCGATACTAGTTGTTCAATCGAAACTAGGTAGTTTCGGTACATGTTGCTCAATCGAAACTAGGTAGTTTCGATACCCTTCTTGTCAATCGAAACTAGGTAGTTTCGACACTCAAATACTCCATCGAAACTAAGTAGTTTCGATACACATATGCCCAATCGAAACTAAGAAGTTTCGACACCTGGTCAACAGCCCCATTTGGGCAGTAACTCAAAACTGTTTTTATAACAAAACAAGTGTTGAACAACTAAGGAGATATTCAAACAAAAACGACCAGATTTACAAAGTCGGTGAACAATTTACAATTAAGACGTTAGTCTTAACAACAATTTACCCTTGGTATCTAGGGTACAAATAGTCAAGGTTGACTACAACAAATATCATTACAAGTATACACAAACACAAGGTGAGTTTCACGGCCCCTTTTTACTGTTTTCCAATATTTGGGGGAAAAACATACTTACAACTATTTTATGGGATAACAAGAGAATAAGGCACGACTTTTATGTTTACATGAGATGAGAACAACAAGTGAGGCCGCTAAAGTCCCCTGGAACAATGTAGTAACCATTAACTGTAGCCTAGGGTCCTATGAATAGTACTATGGAGAGTGACGTCTCCCGGTCATGGTTAGTCGCGCTAACCACAATCTGGAGGATTTATGGCCGCATAGAACCGGATAACGAAATTAGAGGCGTGTACAATTGTCATGGTTTGGTTACGCCTCATGCATGAACATATTATTTGTATTCCTAGCTAGTTTACAAATGGGTCAACAATTCTTATTCTGTTTATCACATACACCTGAAACTATTTACGAACGATTGAATTTTACAAAGAACTATTTGATTAAACCTGTGAACTCACCAACCTCGTGTTGACAATTTTAAGTATGTTTTTTCAGGAAATTGAACGTGATCGCAAGATTAGCGATGTAGGATACATGCATGCACGATGGATACAACTTTTGGGGGATTTCTCTTGTATAACTCGTTGTAATAGAGTCATATTTGCGAAATCTTCACTTTTTGTAAACTCAATTTACATCTTGGAATGTAAAACTTTAAACTTAATTATGTATCCATTTATCATGTATGTGTTTGCGGTAATCATATGCTTTGGAAACCATATTACGTCGCGCCTCGCGTTTCCGCCTTGGCGAGGGTGTGACAGATTGGTATTAGAGCCATTGATTATAGCGAACTAGGGGTCTAAAATCGAACCTAGTCTATAATCTAAATGACTCACTAAGACGATTTTCCTTGCACATGCATTTCATAACTTATCATCATATTGAACGGATATCGTAGACACTGAATATCGTCACACACTAACCCCATTTCGACTTCAGACCCATGGCACCCAAAAGAAGGACACCGCGTGACACTACTGGTGAAAACAACACGACGATTTCTGCAGAAGTTGAGCAACTCATATCACAACGTGTAGCTGCCGCCTTGGAGCAGTACGAAGCCAATAGGAAAAACGTCGGAGGAAATGGTAGTGGTAGCGGAGGAGGTGCAGGAGGCAGTGGCACTACTGGAGGTTCTGGAGGTAATAGGATGTGTAAACACCTCCATAACACAGTCGCGATCTAAGTTAACAACATTATTAAAATATTGACTTGTGACCCTACAGATGCTTCGAACACGAAGTGCACTTATAAGGCTTTTCTATCCTGCAACCCTCGCAACTTCAATGGCACCGAGGGTGCAGTAGGCCTGATGAGGTGGATTGAGAAGATGGAATCTTTAATTGATATTAGTGAATGCATAGCTGACTGCATGGTGAAATATGCCACTTGCACACTTGCTGACAAAGCATTAACCTGGTGGAATTCTCAGATGAAAACCTTGGGAAGACAGACTGCCTACCAGCTATCTTGGGATGATCTAAAGGCCATGATGATCGAGGAGTACTGTCCTCGAAATGAGTTGCAAAAGATCGAATCTGAAATGTGGAATTTACAAATGATAGGAGATGATGTGGCTGGTTACACTGACCGATTCAATGAGTTAGCAAGTTTGGTTCCACACATGGTTACCCCAGAATACAAGAAGGTTAAAAGATACTTGTGGGGTCTTGCTCCTCAAATCCGAAGCATGGTGACTTCATCGAACCCCATGGATGCCAAGAGCGCTATAATTCTAGCTTCCAAACTAAGAGATAATGTTGTGCGTGATGGTTTGTTTGAGAAGAAGGAGACCGAGGAAGGAAGGTCTGGGGAAAAGAGGAAATGGTTTGGAAAGCTAAGTAATCAAAACAAGAATCAAACTAACAAGAGACCTGAAATTATGAAAGCCTATGCTGTCAACACCGTGGAACAGAAAGGATATCTTGGAACACTACCGAAGTGTGACAAATGTGGGTATCATCACAGTGGAAGGTGTACCCAATGCGGAAAGTGTAAAAAGCATGGGCATCTAGCCCATAACTGTTGGAACAATGCGAACACTAATAAGACCAATCAAGTAGCAGGAAAGGGTAACCCAGGAACAGAAAGGATGAATCAAGGATGCTTTGAATGTGGAGATCCAAAGCACTTCAGAAAAGACTGTCCAAAGTTGAAGAACCGAAACGACAATCAGGCCCGTGGAAGAGCGTTTGTGATGGGGGCTGGTGACGCACGACAAGATCCGAACATTGTCACTGGTATGTTCCCGATAAATAATCACTATGCCTCTATACTTTTCGATACGTGTGCTGATATGAGTTTTGTGTCAAATGACTTTAAGTCCCTACTCGGTGTTAAGCCCAGCAAACTAGACCAAAATTATACAATTGAATTAGCAAACGGGAAATTAATTAAAACTGGGGAAGTCATTAAGGGTTGTACCTTATGTTTTAAGAACCACACATTTAGTATAGACCTACTACCTGTTGACTTGGGAAGTTTTGACGTTGTTATTGGTATGGATTGGTTGTCGAAGAATCATGCCGAGATTGTTTGTTTTGAGAAGATTGTTCATATTCCTCTCCCGAACGGAGAAGTTCTTTCGGTTCAAGGTGAGAAAAGTGGAGTGACATTGAGGATGATAAACTGCATGAAAGCTCGTAAGTACCTACGTAAAGGCTATTGCGTATTCCTGGCTCACGTCGTCGAGAAGAAACCCGAGAAACGTCGACTTGAAGACATACCAATCGTTAAAGATTACCCCGAAGTTTTTCCTGAAGACTTACCTGGATTACCACCACCGAGGCAAGTCGAATTCCGAATCGACTTGGTACCAGGAGCCGCACCGGTTGCGCGATCACCGTATCGACTAGCACCTTCCGAGATGCAGGAATTATCTAATCAACTGCAATAATTGCTTGATAAAGGTTTCATAAGACCGAGTTTCTCACCTTGGGGAGCTCCGGTCCTATTCGTAAAGAAAAAGGATGGAACCTTTAGGATGTGTATTGATTACCGAGAGTTAAACAAGCTTACAATCAAAAATCGATATCCACTTCCTCGAATAGATGATTTGTTTGATCAACTTCAAGGTTCCAGCTTCTATTCTAAAATTGATCTACGATCAGGGTATCATCAACTGAAAATTCAGGAAGAAGATATACCAAAAACGGCTTTTAGGACTCGTTACGGTCACTACGAGTTCCTAGTTATGCCATTTGGTTTGACGAACGCACCAGCTGTTTTCATGGATCTCATGAACCGCGTGTGCAAGCCATACTTGGATAAATTCGTGATAGTATTTATTGATGATATATTAATATATTCATGAACCAAGGAGGAACATGAACATCATTTGAAATTAATCTTAGAATTACTCAGGAACGAGAAACTTTACGCTAAATTCTCAAAGTGTGAGTTTTGGATCCGAGAGGTTCACTTTCTCGGACACGTCATCAATAAGAATGGTATTCACGTAGACCCATCCAAGATTGAAGCTATCAAAAACTGGGAAGCACCAAGAACTCCGACTGAGGTGCGTCAATTTCTGGGTTTGGCAGGCTATTACAGGCGATTCATCGAGAATTTTTCAAAAATAGACCTGCCTTTAACCACATTAACCCAGAAAGAAAAGAAGTTTGATTGGAGTGACAAGCAAGAGTCAGCTTTTCAACTGCTGAAGCAAAAGCTGTGTAGTGCACCGATCTTATCCCTTCTTGAGGGAATCGACAACTTTGTCGTATACTGCGATGCATCACACCAAGGACTTGGTTGTGTGTTAATGCAAAGAGACAAAGTCATCGCTTATGCCTCACGACAACTAAAAGTGCACGAAAAGAATTATACGACCCATGACTTGGAGTTGGGCGCAGTGGTGTTTGCACTCAAGATTTGGAGACATTATCTTTACGGTACAAGATGCACTATCTTTACTGATCACAAGAGTCTCCAACATATCTTCGATCAAAAGGAACTCAACATGAGACAACGTCGTTGGGTAGAGCTACTGAATGATTACGACTGTGATATCAAGTATCACTCGGGTAAGACAAACGTCGTAGCAGATGCCTTAAGTCGCAAGGAACGAGTTAAAACTCTTCGTGTTCGTGCCCTAGGATTGACAATTCATACGAGTCTCACGACTCAAATCCGGATGGCACAACAAGAGGCAAGCAAAGAAGAAAACATTCATAATGAAGCTTTACGATGAATGACAAGACAGTTGGAACCAAAGTCAGATGACACTTTATACTTCATGAATAGAATCTGGGTGCCATGTTTTGGTAATTTACGGGAGTTGGTTATGGACGAAGCCCACAAGTCCAGGTACTCCATTCACCCAGGTTCAGATAAGATGTATAAGGATCTGAAAGAACACTATTGGTGGCCGAACATGAAAGGAGAAATTGCTATTTATGTCGGTAAATGCCTGACATGTTCAAAGGTAAAGGCAGAACATCAGAAACCGTCGGGATTGTTACAACAACCTGAGATACCTCAATGGAAATGGGAACAGATTTCTATGGATTTCATCACGAAGTTACCCAAGAAGTCCAGTGGTTATGATACCATATGGGTAATTGTCGACCGTTTAACAAAATCAGCTCATTTTCTACCTATTAAGGAGACGGATAAAACCGAGAAACTTGCAAAGCTTTACATCAAGGAAATTGTAGCTAGGCATGGGGTGCCAATTTCTATTATCTCTGATAGAGACAGCAGATTCGTGTCCAGAATCTGGAAATCATTACAAGAAGCCATGGGCACACATCTTGACATGAGCACGGCATATCACCCACAAACAGATGGTCAAAGTGAACGGACTATCCAGACACTAGAAGATATGCTCCGTGCGTGTGTAATTGATTTCGGAGGAAATTGGGATACTCATTTACCGTTAGCAGAGTTTTCCTACAATAACAGCTACCATACGAGCATTAAAGCAGCACTGTTTGAAGCTTTATATAGTCGTAAATGCCGCTCACCGCTATGTTGGGCGGAAGTTGGTGAAAAACATTTGACAGGCCCTGAGATTGTCCAGGAAACCACTGATAAGATCTTCAAAATTAAGGACCGTCTGAAAACGGCCCGAGATAGACAGAAGAGCTATGCTGATAACAGACGGAAACCATTAGAATTTCAAATTGGTGACCGAGTAATGTTAAAAGTCTCACCATGGAAAGGCGTTGCAAGGTTTGGTAACCGTGGTAAGCTCAACCCTAGATACGTTGGACCTTTTGAAATACTGGCTAGAGTTGGCCCTGTAGCTTACAAGCTCAAGTTGCCACAAGAACTAAGCAATGTACATGATACGTTTCTTGTATCAAACCTCAAGAAGTGTTTATCAGACGAGACGTTAATTATACCGCCTGATGAGATTCACATAAACGACAGGTTGCATTTCATCGAGGAACCGATTGAGATTTCAGATTGGAAAGTTCAAAAGCTGAGACGTAGTCGAATCAAACTGGTTAAAGTACGTTGAAACTCAAAACATGGTCCTGAGTATACATGGGAACGAGAAGATAAAATGAAAACGAAATACCCCTCCCTGTTTGAGGATACACCAATTCAAGATGACACGAATTGAATTTCGGGACGAAATTCGTTTAACAAGGGGAGAATGTGACACCCGACATTTCAGGTCAATATCCGTACACATTATAAACAAATTTACGTTACAATTATTTTTGTGATTTATTTAATTTCACAAACAAGGACATTAAGGTCTAACAAAAACCGAACATTGTCTCATTTCACATTTTGGTAATTCTAGAAGTTACCGGTTCGCGTGTCATATAAACCGACTAATACGAATGTTAGTGGTTAATTTAAATAACCAGAAAAATATATAGGCATATATATATTACACAAACTTTACGTGAAACAATAAATTATTTTTAGAATAAAATTATAATACCGTGAGGAAACTAAACCGAATTAAATTACCCCCTTAAAACTCTAATTGATATTAATACCTCTAATAAACTAATACTTAAAACTAATAATTAACACTCAAATCATTTTCTTGACTTTCTCGGCCGAAGTGAAGAGAAAACCCACACCTCGACCCATACCTCTCCTGAGAAAAACTCAAGTAAAACCATACCACCTCACTCATTTTCCTCACAATTCCCATTTTATCACTCATTTTCTTACGACAAATTCTCCAATTCTCTTCAAGATTGAAGTCAATTTTTAAAGCAAAATCCATCAAAATTCAGTGTTTTAAAGTGCTCCTGGAGAAGAGTTTAACAAAAGAGTCAAGACCATTCTCTGTTTTCTCTCATCATCATCGTCACTGTTTTAAGATAAAAACTCAAAACCATCTATTTTATTCTCTTTAAAAACCGTATCTAAGCATACAAAATGTTCAATCGCAGGTAAGATAACAAGAAAAATGTGTCAAATTCAAGTTTTAAAACATAAATATGCAGGACTGATTCTGTCAAACAGAAGTCCAGTAATCGAAACAAAGAGTTTCGATGCCTATACTCAATCGAAACAAGTAGTTTCGATACATATACTCAATCGAAACTAGGAGTTTCGATACCTGTTACTCAATCGAAACTAGGAGTTTCGATACTAGTTGTTCAATCGAAACTAGGTAGTTTCGATACATGTTGCTCAATCGAAACTAGGTAGTTTCGATACCCTTCTTGTCAATCGAAACTAGGTAGTTTCGACACTCAAATACTCCATCGAAACTAAGTAGTTTCGATACACATATGCCCAATCGAAACTAAGAAGTTTCGACACCTGGTCAACAGCCCCATTTGGGCAGTAACTCAAAACTGTTTTTATAACAAAACAAGTGTTGAACAACTAAGGAGATATTCAAACAAAAACGACCAGATTTACAAAGTCGGTGAACAATTTACAATTAAGACGTTAGTCTTAACAACAATTTACCCTTGGTATCTAGGGTACAAATAGTCAAGGTTGACTACAACAAATATCATTACATGTATACACAAACACAAGGTGAGTTTCACGGCCCCTTTTTACTGTTTTCCAATATTTGGAGGAAAAACATACTTACAACTATTTTATGGGATAACAATAGAATAAGGCACGACTTTTATGTTTACATGAAATGAGAACAACAAGTGAGGTCGCTAAAGTCCCCTGGAACAATGTAGTAACCATTAACTGTAGCCTAGGGTCCTATTAATAGTACTATGGAGAGTGACGTCTCCCGGTCATGGTTAGTCGCGCTAACCACAATCTGGAGGATTTATGGCCGCATAGAACCGGATAACGAAATTAGGGGCGTGTACAATTGTCATGGTTTGGTTACGCCTCATGTATGAACATATTATTTGTATTCCTAGCTAGTTTACAAATGGGTCAACAATTCTTATTCTTTTTATCACACACACCTGAAACTATTTACGAACGATTGAATTTTACAAAGAACTATTTGATTAAACCTGTGAACTCACCAACCTCGTGTTGACAATTTTAAGTATGTTTTTCAGGAAATTGAACGTGATCGCAAGATTAGCGATGTAGGATACATGCATGCACGATGGATACAACTTTTGGGGGATTTCTCTTGTATAACTCGTTGTAATAGAGTCATATTTGCGAAATCTTCACTTTTTGTAAACTCAATTTACATCTTGGAATGTAAAACTTTAAACTTAATTATGTATCCATTTATCATGTATGTGTTTGCGGTAATCATATGCTTTGGAAACCATATTACGTCGCGCCTCGCGTTTCCGCCTTGACGAGGGTGTGACACACAAGGATTCACATTTTCTAAAAACTGTAACCAGTAAGCAGGGAAAAAACCAGAATTATCACTATTTGGAAGAATCTTAGTTCCAAGGAGGTAAAATAGATACACCCTTACATGATAAAGAAGCTCCAGCTCTGTTGGGTCTCCTGGAACTACTTCAAAAGTGTTTCTCAGCCAAGCTTTAGACACTTGCATTTTCTTTCCGGCACATAGTTGATAAGAACCAAGTTTATTCATACAAAGCTCCTCAGTAGGTATATCATTACAAATAAGTGCTTTCCCAGATTCCTGATATGGCATAAACATCTTGTAGGCCAAAAATATAATTGAGTATCTCTGTTAGGGCCAAATGTGATAGTTTTTGTCTCGCTATCGCAGCAGTCTTTAATGAATGCTTGAAATATGTGACACTGTTTGTAAGGCATCATATTCACAATTGAATAAAAAAAAGATCCTTCAAGTTTTTTTAGGACCCTAGGATCCACCTTCCATGGGCTGGTAATGTCAAAGCATGTTCATGCTTTCTGAATTAATACAAAACCAAAATGTTACAAAACATTAATGGAAAAACATCAATACAAAACATCAATGAGAAAACACCATTACCCCTTTCATAGTTTGTATCTGTAGAAAATAGCGAAGCAACAAACCCTGCAAATTCACAGAAAAAAAAAGTAGCATAAGCCTATATGTATTGAAACATAAATGGAAGCAGATAAAGCAAATGGAAGCAAATAGATCGACCCCGGTCATACAATATGTCCTAAATAAATGACCTTCGTTTTTACAAACTTAAGGCCTAACAATACATCATTACCGTCCATTCCTCATGCATCAAACAATTCAAACAGACAATGCGACAATCCAACAATACATCATTACCGCCCATTCCTCATGCATCAAACAATTCAAACAGCTATAATTGACGATGTGTTTGGGGTATATGATAGTAATGAATAAATTATGTCCTAAATAAATGACCTTCGTTTTTATAGTTTGGGCAAACTTAAAGCCTAACAATACATCATTACCGCCAATTCTTCATACATCAAACAATTCAAACAGACAATGCGACAATCCAACAACAATACATCATTACTGCCCATTTCTCATGCATCAAACAATTCAAACAGCTATAATTGATAATGTGTTTGGGGCATATGATAGTCATGAATAAATTATGTAACAATGGTCAAACCATATGATAGTCATGTTCTCATTTCAACAATTTAGACAAGGCAGGCATTTCCACAAACACATGGTGGGCATCAATCAAATGAAATTCAATCAAGTTACATCATTACCGCCCATTCCTCATGCATCAAACAATTCAAACAGCTATAATTGACAATGTGTTTGGGGCATATGATAGTCATGAATAAATTATGTAACAATGGTCAAACCATATGATAGTCATGTTCTCATTTCAGCAATTTAGTCACCAATCGCTGGTTACTTATACATAGACTTGAAGAAAAGCTTTCGAAGAGGCGAAATTGTACCTGAAGAAAAGTTTGAATTGAAGAAAAGCTTGTGAAAGCGGTTCGTTTAACCAATCGTTGGCAGTATGCCAATTTTGAAAGCGGTTCGTTTAAAATTTAAATACCAATGAAAGACAATTAAATTAGTAGGTGGTAGTTTCCAAACTTTTTAGTAGGTTGTAATTTTTTAGTAGGTTGGAATATTAATAAAAGAAAATTAACCATGAAAAGTTTTAATTTTTTAATTGACCAATCAAGTTTAACTAGAAGTAAAATTTCCTATCTAAAAATTCTATACAATTTATTAAACATTAAGTAAATTGATCTTAAGTTAAATTTAATAAATTGTTTTTGAAGATAGGAAAATCTTAACAATTTATTAAATTTAATTTAAAATCAATTTACTTAAAAAGTATAAAATTATAAATTTTATAAATTTTAAGTAAATGTTACATGTATTTTCGTATAATAATTGAATAAATGATTTGTTTTTTATATAGTGCTATAATTGACAATTTGATATTTGAAATTTATAGTAACAGTTTAATTTTAGGTGCAATGGATTATAGATGTAGTCATAGTTGTTTAGGGGAGAGGGGTGCATCTAGTGCTAACCATAAGGGGTATAGGTTACGTTTGACATCTTGGAATGTAGGAAGCCTAACTAGTAAGTTGTTAGAGTTATTAGACGTGCTTAGAAAACATAGGATTCAGGTAGCTTGCCTTCAGGAGACTAGGTGGAAGGGTCAAAGGGGGGGTGAGTGTAATGGCTACAAACTGTTGCATTCTGGTTGCGATGGAACAAAAAATGGGGTGGGTTTTCTAGTTGCTAAAGAACTGCACGGTAATGTGGTGGAAGTGAAAAGATATAATGATAATCATGGTGTTGAGAGTAGTACTTGGTGAGGAAGTTGTGGCAATTGTTAGCGCTTATGCACCACATGTAGGTCTAGGAGACCAAGAAAGGAGGGATTTTTGGGGTAGTTTAGACGGAGTAATGAGGTCATTACCTAGACAGGAGAAAATATGCTTAGGAGGTGATTTTAATGGTCACGTTGGTAAGGAGAGTGATGGTTTTCCGATGGTTCATGGAGGTTTTGGTTATGGTGTTAGAAACGATAATGGTAGGGAGCTTCTTGACTTTGCGCTTGCGCATGATCTTGGTATTATAAACACGTTCTTTATAAAGAGGGAATCACATTTGATTACTTTTAGTAGCGGGGGGCGCAACACGCAGATCGACTATTTCCTGATGAGACAAGGGGATCGCAATTGGTGGAAGGATTGCAAGGTAATTCCAGGAGAGTCAGTAGCGACCCAACATCGTCTGTTGGTGGCCGATTTTACCTTGAGAAAAAGGGTGGCTGAGAGGAGAAGAAAAAATAAACCAAGGATCAGATGGGGGAATTTGAAGGACGAAAACATCAATTTGTTTAAAGATAAAGTCATGGCGATGAACACAAATACTAAGGATGGCGACACAAACCAGATGTGGGTTGCTATGGCAACCACTGTTACGCAGGCAGCAAAGGAAACCCTCGGAGTCACATTGGGAGCAACAAGAGGACATCAGGAGTCTTGGTGGTGGAATGAGGAGGTGCGGAGCAAGATAAAGGACAAGCAACAACGCTTTAAAGAGATGTTGCAGTGCAGTAATAGAGAGGAGATAATGACACTACGGGAGAACTATAGACAGGCAAAGAGGGAAGCTAAAAAGGCAGTGAGTGAGGCAAAGAATTTTGCCTATGAAACGATGTATAGAAAACTAGACACCAAGGAAGGGGAGCATCATATGTTTAAGATTGCCAAAAATACGGAGCGTAGGAGACAAGATCTTGGGGTCGTGAAGTTTATCAAGGAAGATGATGGAAGAGTTTTGGTAAAGGGACGAGACATCAAGCTGAGATGGCAAAAACTATTTCTACACCCTTTTCAACAGTTGTAGACCAAGTCTAGCCATAACGGAGAATCCCACTACTCAATCCAGTCAACGAAATAATTGTTATTGTCGAAATATCACACAGGAAGAAGTGAGGAGTGCTCTTAAGAAGATGGGAAGAGCTAAGGCAGTCGGTCCAGACAACATACCCATTGAAGCGTGGAAGTGTATGGGAGAGGAAGGCGTTCAGTGGTTGACAAGACTGTTCAACAATATCTTCAAAACCGGGAAGATGCCAGATCAGTGGAGGCGTAGTGTCTTAGTACCCCTATATAAAAACAAAGGAGATGCTCAATGTTGTGCTAACTACAGGGGGATTAAGCTCCTATGTCATACAATGAAATTATGGGAAAGAGTTATAGATACAAGGATTAGACGACAAACCCATGTTACAGCAAACCAATTTGGGTTCATGCCAGGCCGGTCCACTACGGAGGCGATACACATTTTAAGAAGATTAATGGAAAAGTACAGAGAGAAGAAACATGATTTACATATGGTGTTCATCGATCTTGAAAAGGCGTACGATAGTGTGCCTAGAAGATTGATCTGGGAAAGTCTGGAGGGAAGAGGGATCCCTAGTAAATATATTGAGGCAATTAGGGATATGTATCATGAGGCTAAGACATGCGTCCGAGCACCCGTGGGGGATACAGACTTTTTTCCGGTGGAAGTGGGAGTTCACCAGGCGTCGGCACTAAGCCCCTTTCTCTTTGCAGTAGTTTTGGATGAGTTGTCAAAGTCGATTCAAGATGCAATTCCATGGTGCATGCTTTTTGCTGATGATATCGTGTTGATTGCAGAAAGTAAAGAGACATTGAACAACAGACTAGAGGAATGGAGAACAGTCTTAGAGCACAAAGGTTTGAAGATAAGCCGATCTAAAACCGAGTACCTTCACTGCAACTTTAGTGGTGCAAACGTCGACGAGGAGACCCAGATTTCTATTGAAGGTGGGGTTGTCCCTAAGACACTGAAGTTCAAGTATCTAAGATCTGTCATCCAGAGTAACGGGGACATCGACAATGATGTAGTCCATCGGGTGCAGGCTGGTTGGTGTAAATGGAGAGCGGCCTCATGTGTTTTGTGCGACAAGAGGTTCCCAATAGGGTTAAAGGGTAAATTTTATAGGGTAGCAGTTCGCCCAGCGATGCTATATGGAACCGATTGTTGGGCCATCAAGAAGACATAAGCTCGAAAAATGGATGTAGCTGAGATGAGGATGTTGAGGTGGATGTGTGGACACACAAGAAAGGACCGAATAAGAAATGAAGTTGTTCGGAAGAGATTGGGAGTCACATGTATCTCAGATACGATAAGAGAAGGAAGATTGAGATGGTTTGGACATGTCAAGAGGAGACAGAGCACATATCCAGTGAGAACGGTGGAAACTCTCGTTGTAGAGGGGAAAAGGAGCAGGGGGAGACCGAAATTAACGTGGGATGAGAGGATTAGGCTTGATTTGCTAGATTTACACCTCTCAGAGGACATGATCAATGATAGGATTTCATGGAGACGTCGTATTAGGGTTTTAGGATGAGTGACCCGTTGTGTGGGAGAGTAGAGTTGTTTAGCAAAGATTTTGCGTATGTCTTGTTTCTTGTAGGTGTGTTGTGTTTCTTGTGACTAATATACTCTAGTCATACACTGCTAATTGTTAGATTACTGTTAGATTTATTTTACTTCATTACTCATTAATTTTATTTATATTTTTATCTTTTTCTTTCCCATGGAGTCGGGGGTCTAAACGGGAGCAGTCTCTCTATCCCTTGGGATAGGGGTAAGGTTTGCCCTCATCACACCCTCCCCAAACCCTACTAATAGCGTTAGCTATGTGTGGGATTATACTGGGTACGTTTGGTTTGGTTTGGTTTCATAGTTGATAGACTCGTACGAGTCACGAGTCGACTCAAAACACACCCAAAACGAGTCATTGACCGAGTCGAGTTGACTCGTGACTTGTACGAGTCAGAAAATGATGAAGGAGGACTTTTTTCATATCTAACGTTAAAGATATCACTTCATGTTTTATATCCCAGAAAACAACGATGTTTAAGATATCGCCCGAACTTGCACTTGAAGTTGTTGAAAAGATGTGATTGAAAGATAATTAACCGAGTGCATATTTTTCACTTGCACCAAACTAACAATTTGATATTTGAAACTTACAATAACAGTTTAATTTTAGGTACAATGGATGATAGATGTAGTCATAGTTAGACTCGTAAGAGTCACGAGTCAGAATAATACCCGAGATATTATCCATACCGACAAAGAAATTTGTCAAGTCAATAGTAAAAAGTAGGGCACTTAAATATTTTGTCAATATCACATGCATCAGGATCTACACTTTTTTTTTGTGAAGAAGTATGGTGGAAGAAGGTCCAAAAGAAGTGAAAACCCACCATTTGGCTTTCTTTCCCCAAACCCATACCTTGTGGGTTTTTTAAAACCCATTACCAACCACGGCTCTGATACTAACTTGTAATACCCTTGGATTTAAGAGAGATTTTTTTTAAATATATATATATATATATATATATATATATATATATATATATATAATATCTAGGGTATTATTCTCTTTTTAGGTGCATTCGACGTGACCATGGGCGGCAAGGGATTTAATTGGCTTTTGGTGGATGTTTGCATTTGTATTTGGCAAGCAAATCCCGGTAACATAGTTTTGGTACGAATATGTTACACCACTTGGAAATGCGTCGTTCGTAAGATTTGGAAATGGGTCGTTCGTAGTTTTGGTTTAAGCAATTCTGCAGATTTTTGAAGTGTCATGAACGAGTTTTGCTTACGGAAATGGTTAAGTGTGTTTTTTTTTGGTAAAATTTGTCTATAAAGATACTAATATACAGTGTAATAGCAAAATTTGTCTACAAAGAGACTAATACCCAGGGTAATAGCAAAATTAGTCTACAAAGAGAATAATACCTGAGATATTATCCATACCGACAAAGAAATTTGTCAAGTCAATAGTAAAAAGTGGGCCACTTAAATATTTTGTCAATATCACATACATCAGGATCTACACTTTTCTTTTTGTCAAGAAGTATGCTTTAAGAGTCAAACTAAAGCAACTATGAGTGCAAATCTTGTTAAAATGCAGGGAAAACATCAGATTGTAGCATAATAAATTCTACCAACAAGTAAAAGTTTGAATTGTCCAAGTATTTCATCTATAAACTACTTTGTAATAAAACATAGCATAAAGTGCTACTTTATATAATCCAGAAATAGAATACATGAACTTCCACTTGCAAACCCATGAAACATCACCAACTAAAAGAATGAGGTCTTTATGTAGTCATAACAAGTAATAAGCTAATAGCTATCATATAATTATATGTTCTATATCATTTATGTCATAAGGGAAAAGTATACAGATAGATACATACCAAACATTGAAAGAAATATCAAGTAAAAGACACAGATTATTGATTCAAAACTTCAATCAATATATCAATAATAGAAGGAAAATCAGAGACCTTACCTCTGCAGTGCAATTGCACCTCTGAAGTTGAGGCTGAAATTGCACACCACACACAATCACAAACTTCAAACTGAAATCGCAGAGCCAATGCCTAAAATCCGAAACTCATACCCTGATCGGCTGCTCAGATCCAATCAACCAAATGCCCAATTCGCAGAATAGAATCCTTTATTTCGTAGAGCCAACCATATGTAACTGGAAATCAAAGAGAAATCGAAATCGTAGGTTCGTATGTAAGTTTTTAGAAGTTCTTGTGAAGGTAATGACAGAATCGTACCTTTATATACTTGATTTCTTGAAATTTGCGTCTGCACCGATGATTCAAAAGTTGGTGCCAGGGATTTTGCCTTCGATCTTGCCCTAGTTTAGTGAGAGAATAATGGCTACGGGAGACCGCCGGCATCTGACTTTTTCTTCAAACACATTTCTCAGTTCTCATGGACTCACGTGAGACTACAAGCCCAATTATACGTAAATAAGGCCCAATTCAGTATATACGCATATAAACCTAGTAAATAATTAGGGGCCCTAAGATTTGGTTGGCCCCCCCTAGGCGATCGCCTAACCCTTAAAGCCCATTGTAGTTGTTTCTTACGGGTTTTCATATTTTGAAAGCGTTGCATCTTCGATTGAAACTTGTAGCAAAACTCTCTTTTAACAAGAAAAACTTCTTTCAACACTAGCCGTTGCAACCTGTAAAACGCTTTGTTGTTATATGTAAATAACCAGATACAAACTAGCTGCAGTGATTACCACATGGCCATAAAAATCTATAAAATTAGGACAAAATCGATAATAGCTTATAATTATTGTTTTGGGGCAAACGTTCTCTTTAATTTATAGATTTATACCAAATTTTATTACAAACGGAGGCCCTAACTAAAAGCGATCTAATTATGACATCTATATGCACAATGCATAGTGTAATTTATGCATACTAGCAATCAATTAGCGGAAATCAAAGCAGGATCTAGACAAATAATTGAATCAGAATTCATAAACAAAAGCGATAAGAAAGTTATCAGCTACAAAGTTTGCATCATTCGTACCAGAACGCAACAAAAACACATGTGAATCGGAGACACTGAAACGGACACTAATTAGCATTCAAGTTGTTCGACTAAAAACATAAGAAACCCTAAGCAATTATCGTGATAAAGCGATCAAACTTGCAAATAGGAGCAGGAACAGAGGTAACAAGCATAAACGGGAATTAAAAGATGAACTAAACAATCGGCTAATGTAGAGCATATCGTTTCTGTTTCGATTAGTGGAGCGGGTTTTAGGGTTTTCTCCTAAGTTAAGGCTGTGAAGCGGTCGATTGTTGTGTGGAATGATAGTTGTGTGGAATAAGGTAATTAGGGTTTTTTTAGGAGGGTATTAACGTAATTTTAAAGGGTAAAAGACAAAAAAAGGAAAGAAGAAAAAGAGAGCAAACCATAATCAAACTCGGAACCACTAACATGTAAACCAGCACGTCAACCACCACTCTACAATGCCTTATCTTTCATAAACTAAACTTATGATTTATTACCCAGAAAACTACCGGTTCGCTCAAAAATTCGCTACTATACGTAACACTAGGGCTCAAAATTTACCTGGTTCGCTTGACCTCGTACTATTCCACGTGAATCCGTCCCTGACATAAGGAGACTTGCACAATATATATGAATACAAGGATTTACTAATGTGTCATAACCTAGCCTATAAAAAGTCCTCATAAACAAATTCAAGTGTTCGTTAACAGGGTTCATGATTTGCAATGGTATATGAAAAATTAGGATGGATTTCACTTTCAGAAACATATTACCACACCGCTGGCAGCGGTACTTATCACACGGTCCATTGTGGTGAAAACCACACTTGTTGCACTTTGGGTACTTTCCGGCATATGTACCCTGATTCTGATTGGAAGAAGTAGACTGATTAAAGGTTTTAGTAGGTTCGTACCTGCGCTGCTGCTGCTGTGGGGGTGGGTTAGACTGAGAGTCTTTAGAGTTTGAGTTGTCAAACTTGCGCTTGTTGCTGTCAGCAGTCTTAGTGACCGCACCTCTCGGGGGTAGGGTACCCTGAGCCACAACTTGATCGGTTAATTTGTGAGCCAGCCTGATGGTCTGCTGGATAGTAGTAGGGTTTGAAGATGTCACCATGCTCTGGATCTGAACGACTAGACCCTCAATGTACTTCTCGATTCTCTTGTAAGCCGGTGTCACCATTTGAGGACATAGAATTTCCAACTCGTGCGAACGAGTAGTGTAAGCCTCAATCTCTGAACCCTCCACCTTTAGGTTCTTCTTCCTGCTCGTTCCCTACCGCAATGGCAGCCTCAAGTTGTGCCTCTAACTCCTCAATCCTCATCTGAGCTGTCGCAAGACTATTCTCTAGTCCAATCACCCGGATTCCAAGTCCTTGATTGCCGCCACTAGATTGTCGTGTACCGCATCAGTCTCGCCTAAACTCACAGTCAGTTTCTCTAGTTTCTGATCGACTTGGTTTCCTCGCTGCAACAATCCAGTGATCTCACCAGTTGCATCACGCATGTTCTCGGTCTCTCGGTCCATCTTTGCCATGAAGGCAGCAAAAGCCTGCTCTAATGGGTACTGTAAGGGTGGTGGGGTTTGCGAGGTAGAGGTAATGTACACTACTAGAAAATAGACCTTTAATGACACGCGAAGTATGACACGCAAAAGTGTGTGTCATCATTTTAATGTCATACTAGTAAAACTGGGATTTAATGACACGCGAGATATGACACACAAAAAAGTGTGTCATCTTTTAATGTCTTATTAAAAAAAAAACACGGACTACACTTGTTTAATATGCATGTCATCTTGAACATGTCATCTTTTAATTTAACACCCAGTGCTTTGCGCGCTATCTCTGAAAAGTTTGAATATCTATAACTGGGTTTCATCTTCGGTCCTTACTCATTTGCCCTAACACCAGGCACCAGACCACTCCTCCAGCGATAGCACCAGGCACGAGAGGGCAAACGACGGCGATTCAAACCACTCCTCCGGCGATAACACCAGGCACATATGATCAACGGAATCGGGGACACTGATGCCGACATTCGATCTGATATTCTAATCGGTATTTCACCGACAAAACGGAAAGTAAACGTTTCTTTATCTCTCTGCCTGCGTCCATTTAGAAGATTAGCAACTTCTTTGTCTCGTCTCATTATATTCATCTTCCTGGTAATCATTTGTGAGTTTGAATCAATTCCTGCCTACTTTTTTTATGAAATCAATAGCTAAGTACAACGTCACATTTGTCCATTAGGGTTTTTGATTCAATTTTGTTTTATAGCCCGTTCAAATCTATATACATAATGCAAGTTGTTAGATATCATCTATTGATTTCTTGCAGCAACGATCAGTTTCAACAGGTTTAGGGTTGTCTCTTCATAATTGTAGGTTGGTTTCATCTTGCAAGTCATCTTTTGTTTCTGGGCTTATGGAAGATGAACTTGAACAGGAGTTGAGGAGACAAGATGCCGAGTTTGATAGGTTTATGAAAATTCAGGTATATTTATGCTAAACACTTCGTTTTTGGTTTCATATCAGTTTAAAAGGGCATGTTTCGTTTATACTAGTATCGAATTGGCCACTTGTGGTTTTCTGACTTCAATTTTTCAACAGGAAAAGAGTATCTATAGTTGGAAGTGGGCCTGCGGGCTTAGCCACATCTAATCAACTCAACAGGGTGGGCCATATAGTGACCGTGTTCGAGCGTGCTGACTGTATTGGTGGACTCATGATGTATGGGGTTCCTAACATGAAAACAGACAAAATCGATGTTGTTCAAAGACGGGTTGACCTTATGGCTAAGGAAGCTGTGTTTAAAAAAATGCTTGCACTGTTTACAAAATCGATATAAAGCTCAAGAGCGAACATATGTTAACTTTTTAGTCCAGACGATCATTCTTTACTTGACTATTTGCTGAAATGCTTGCACTGTTGTTAAGACCTAGTAGATTTTGAATATGTTTATGCAGTTACTTCTATTGGCTGCTATCAGGTCGAGAGCATGTATCGACATTTGAGAAAGATAGGGCATGGCATGCACCTGAGGAACTGATCTTCCAGCAATGCAGGTTAGTTGATATTTTGTTAGGGAACTTGTTCTAAAACTAGATCAGTAGGATCTTCCAGCGATGCAGATTGGTTGATATTTTGTTGGGGCCAAATATTGCCCGTATTGCTATAATAAATGCTGCTGAATTAGCAAGTTATGATCAAGTGAAGCAGGTTGTTATACGATCTTAAACTCTGAAAATAAAAATATAAGTATTGGAATTGAGATGTTCTTTTTAACTGTTTATTTTTTATATTACATTGCAGATGATTCTGAAGATCCCTGGATTCACTGATAATGTCTTCACCCATCTTTTATCGGGTTTAGGTGCAGGATTTGTTGTAGTTTGCGTTGGATCCCCAGTTGATGTGGTACTTATAAACAAAACACTATTATTTATTTGAATGAAGAAACATATGAATGCATTGTGTTTTTGCAGGTTAAATAAAAAATGATGGGAGATCCAAGTTACAAAGGCACCATAGATTGTTTGTGAAGACACTGAAAAATGATGTAAGCTATAGCTCAAACACAATATCTATTAACACAAGCTTGTTATGTGAGTTTGAGAAGTATCATATGTTTACTTAAATCAATCAGTTTTAGTAGCCCATTACTTTAGTAATCTTGTATATAAAATCAAGTGATCGTGTACAGCCTTTAAGTTTATTTTTCCTTTTTTGAACCACTTGTTTAGTCATGTGTTGCAACTGTGATCATAAGATTCTTTACTTTGTTAGATGTAATAGCAATGCATGTTAAAGAAATTATCAGTTTTCTTATACATTATGTTCCTTTCAGTTTCATTGTTATTTGGGTTGTGTTTTATTTCGAACGGGTCGAAATTTGATATTTGGGTTGTGTTTTATTTCAAACGGGTCAAATGGGTCCAATAAAAATTAGCAAAAAGGGGAACGGTCAAGTGGGTCGAACGGGTTGCAAGGTGCAAGGTCTATTTTTAAGAGTGTTTACACAAAATTTTCTCAGGTTGGAGGAAGGAAAGATGAATATACGGATGCTGATATTTATGGAATTCGTGAAGAATGGTCGATTTTTGTGGCAAACTTTATTTTCTGGTGAAATTTTGTATCAACATTAATGAAATATTGTTAACTTTGAAATGTTTGTTAGTATTTTATATTTTTATGAAATGGATTACGTTGAATTTGTCATTTGTATTTTATTGTATTATGAAATATTTGTTACTATTTTATGATATTAATGTGGAAAACTGGAAATTAGTAAATTATAAAAAAATATTTTTTTTAAACAGCTAAAACCATGACACATTTATGACAAAAAATGCACGTCATAAATAGATGACACACAAAATGCGGGTCATCTTCATTCTTGACAAGGCCTTCCTTGACACGCATTGCGTGTCGTAAATGCGTGTCATAAATGCGTGTCATAAACAGATGACACACAAAATGCGTGTCATCTTCATTCTTGACAGGGCCTTCCTTGACACGCTTCCGCGTGTCATCTACCCCCTTTTATGACACGCAATGCGTGTCATTAAAGGTATATTTTCTAGTAGTGAGAAAAATATGGGGGTGGGACCTGCTCCTGACGAACCCAACTCCTAATCATGTAAGGATACCAGTGCCAGTCCTGAGTGCTATCCTTGACACTCACATTAAAAGGCTCGCCGTACACTAGGGTGTTATCAACGGGGTTAAGTCGGTTTTTCTTAGACTCGGGTGATGGTAAGGTAGGAACAACGGGTTCCTGGTTAGCCGAGGATGTGGGTGATGTAGGTGATGTCGACATACCTGTAATGCAATGTGTAAGTGCCGTGTATGAGTGTATGTGTTGTGCAACTAATGCAATGTATGTGGTTATAGTCTAAGTCTACTACTAATGCAAACCTAGTTCGCTATAACCATTGGCTTTGATACCAATATATGACACCCTCAAATTCCACCTGCAGGGTTATACCGTGAGGCGCGTGACAAACCATGATCATTGTCATTAATTATATTAAATGATCCTATATGAGTTTTTAAAATACCAGTGTTGCTCATAGTCACGAGACAATACCATTAAGTTTGAAAATATTGCGAAAGTGTAAATAAAAACCAAGTTCAAGAATAACTAAATGCGCAAAACAAGGCACCCAAAACCAAAGTAATCAAAGTAAGAAAACGTGATTAATGAAAGCCATGTAAACATTGATGTATCCTATTCCTGATGTGTACCTTAGCGACCTCAGAAAGACATGCTTAAAGTGTCAACATAATGGTTGGTGAGTTCACAGGTTTGCAAATAAATAAATGTTTGATGTTCGCTAGATAACGTAACTAAAGTATATCAATAGGTAGCTAGTATATGTTCATGCTACTATATCGTGTTTCGCAACCGAAGCTGACTGTTTGATTTGTTTGCCTTCCGCCATGTCTACCAAAACAATGGCTATGTGTTTAGGTTAATATTACACCCGTTCGACCTCCAGTCGTGTTAGCGCGACTAACGCGGGTGGGGTTTGTCAAACCTAGTAGTACTACTCAAGATTACCTTGTTATGTTCCAATACTAACGGTTCGAGGTGTAAGGACTTTCATGGTATGTTTGCACTATAGTACGCAAGTGATATAACATTAATACAGAATCCAAAATGTTTGTGTGCATGCTTTCTCTCCCTAAAAGGAAGCAAGTAAAAGACAGGGGCCGTGAAAACTCACCTCAGAGTATGTGCTAGAATGACAAGTGAAAGAAAGGTGACCCGTTAACGGCTACCTATATTTCATAAGTTTATGAGTGTGTGTTCGTGTTAGTTCGTAAGACCCGTTACATCCAAACAATCCCATTGTTTCCAAACAATCCCATTGTTTATGTGTTTTGAAAAGAGTTACAAGTTTGACTCAAGTTTGACCAAGTTTGACCAGACAACCCGTTGGTGACTCAATGTATGAATTAGTGTTTGATTAGCATAATACTAACATATTATACACCTAAGATCATGCAGGTAACACTTAACAACAAATCCTTATTGTTCTAGTATGCTAGCACATTTACTACATATAGCAAGTTTCCATATTTAGTAAATTTCTATATTTAATAAGTTTCCATATTTAGCAGGTTTCCATAATTAGCAGGTATGATCAAGATTCATGTTTCCTGGAAACTATCATTACTAATATGTTAATGAGACCAATATAATACGTCCTATATCATCACATCACATCATATATTATATGCCTAGAACTCAACATGTTGTTCACATTTCCAATTAAAGTTTCTATTTATAGTAAGCTATGAACACCATGCGTGATTTCTAAGATCTAATGCTTCATAACATATTATAATGTCCTAACTAGCATATAACCAGTGGCGGATCCTGGATTTTTTCCAAGTGGTTCACTATTTTTAGATGTTCCAATTTCATAGGGTCATACATAAAAAATTTCGGTTCGGTCGGTTCGATTGTTCGGGTCGGGTAAGGTTCATCACATAATACAAATACGACACAATAGTAAAAAAACATCGTCGTTAGAAATTAAAAAAACATTTGAGTTTTTTTTTTTATGTATTTTTTGGAAAAAACTTTCTAAAGAGACATCTGTATGATTTAAAAATATGTTTTCAAGTTATAATTAGTTTGGAAATAAAAAAAATCTATTAACTATATGTTTTTACAAAATGGGATGTCATGATAAACCATAAATCAAAATGGAATGATAAATAAATAAATTAAATTATCAGATACCAAAAAGTATAAAATAAAATAAAAAACTAAAATTCCTACACATATATTAAGAATAATCAAATAAACCATTATATTTGACAACTAAAATTTTAGTTTTGGTTAGTTGGACTACCGAATACAAATGGGCTAAAAGCCCATATTAACCTAAATCCATATTAACCTAGAATTCTAGAAAGCAACTTTTTTTTACATCTCTGCACCTCCGTTGACTTCATCTTCCTTCTAAGTTCTAACTGACAGCTTTAGCCATTGCTGGCTGGAGAAACTTTCTCCTCATTTTTCACATCTCAAATTCTGATCTTAATCAGTTTTTAACCTTTTTAAGGGGTTCACCCTATATTTTTTAAGGGGTTCACACAATTTTTTCTATATAGCTTTCTACTACAATTCCGAGACTCAGGGGGTTCCGGTGAACCCTCCGCCCCTATGCAAATCCGCCCATGCATATAACTATCATCATACAACAACATACATGTTTGAATTGTAAGCCATTAGCATTCTTGACAATTAAAGTTTCCATTTTAATAAATCCTACGAAACCGAGCTAGGTACATGAAATCTAATTCCACAAATCACATAATCATGCATCAATTAACCTATAAACATCATAATATCACATCAATCCTGCCTAATATGCAATATAGAAAACTAATAAAGTTTCCATTTATAGTAACCCTTGGTTTTAAGCATCTAGGGTTTTACAAACACATCAAATCTAACAAATATCATAATTGTTGGGTCTATATATGTGAGGCTGACGCTTATCAAATAAATAGAAGTGTTAGTGTTACTGAATATATATGTATTTGGTTTTAGAACCGTGAACCATAGGTTTACGAGTTGGGTCTTGGGTCGGCCATGGGCCGAGAACATGTATTATGGGCTTAATGTTATGAGGATTAGTATAAATACATGTATTTGTGACCTAAATGAGGTTACACATGAAGTTAGACAAAGAGAGAGGGTTAGCGGTTCTAGTTTGTTTTTCTTTGTAATTCCCTTGAAGCAATATACGAGTTTTACTTTGAGTTTCGGTACTTGAATCACTACAATCCATAGGGATTGATTTGGAAAAAAGCCCTTAATTCTGCTTCGTGTTCATAAGGATTGATTTGGTTTCAAAATTCGAAATCCCACAACTTTAGGAGTTTATTTTGGAAACTGAATCAGTCAAAAGGCTAGTTTTCGGGTAGGATCAAGGGAGTGCTACACGGGTCTTTTTCTCGGCTTACTTCACGGGTTCAGGCTTCACGATTCCGCATTCACGGGTTAAGTTCACGGTGTGGCTAAAAGTTCACGGTTGGAGTTCTCGGCCGGAAGTTCACGACTCAGGTTCACTGGTTCTGACAGTTCATGGATGTGATCAAGTTCATGGGTTTAATACTAGTTCACGGCTAAGACAAGGTTCATGATTTTTGGTCAAGTTCACGGCTAATCCATAGTTCTCGGTATTTAAAAAAACAAATTTCTTGGTCAAAATTTTGAGAGGACGTTTATACCTATATTTGGAGTTGATTTTTGAAAAGTTCACAACATTGGATTTTTTGTGAAAATTTTGGCGGGAAAAGTTCGAAAATTTTTCTTAGTCAAAATTTTAGAGGACGGTTATACATATATTTGGATTCGTTTTTGAAAAGTTGACAATATTGGATTTTTGGTGAAAAGTTTTTGAGAGAATTTTTAGTATCTAGCAAATTTCACAAATCAAGATATCATCATCAGCTTCAGCTTCAATTCCATCAGAGGTAACATCTGATCTCTATTCTCAATTATGTATTGATAAGGTGGAGATGTATAGAAAAAAATGCTGATTTGATATTTGAAATTGAAAATCTTAAGTATCATAAATCAAAGTTTTCTAAAACTGAGAAGGCATATAAGGAAGTGATAGAAGCCGGTAAGAAAGATATTTCACTTCTCAAATCTCAACTAAGTCAGAAATGTTGTGTGTATATTGATGCTAAGGAAGAGATTAAAAGATTAACTACTGAATTAGAACAGGCCAAATCAAATTTTGTTGAAGCAAAGTTTAAAGTAGAATTTTTTGGTCAATCTAGTAAGGTGGTTGATATGCTAGAAAACCAACGTCATAAACCTGGGAATGGGTCTAAAGGGATTGGGTATAACAATATGCCTCCTCCTTTCAATGGAAATTTCACCACTGTTCCGCCATCTGTTGAGGAACAAGTGGCTTGTGATAAGGAGTTCTCCATAGGCAATTCGTCAGACACCGATGAATCAAAATCCTCATCCGGAGCTTCAAATGTTAAATGTGTGAACAATTCTGATGCTTCTACTTCATGTTTACAAAAAGTTAAGATTGAGGAATGTGACAGTGAGAATGAAGAGTCTGAAGAGGCTTGTTTTTGCAAAAATAAAACTAATACTTTTAAGGGCAATGCTTCCAAGGGCACTGCTTCTAAGAGCAACAAACCCTATGTGCAGGATTGGAAAAATGTTTCTAGAAATTCAAATTTGCCTGCATATAGTGATGGAAAAACTAGATTTGTTAAATCTGCCATTGATAATGTTGTTAAGTATTCTAACAGGGACCTGTATAGGCTGAAGGAGAAAAGTAAGCAGGTTGAAAAACCCAGGGTCAGTGTTCAAACCTTAAGTGCTTCACCTAAGCACTTCACCAAAGCTGAGTTTTATACAAAGTATGATCATCAATATCAGAGGTTTGAACAAGACCATGCTCAGAAAAACAGGAAGTGCGCAAGCTCCTTAAGTAGAAGATGTGAACATCATTAAAGAAATGATCAAGCTTATCACTCACGATCATCATCGTTTTCATCTTCGTGGTCAAACAGCTCAGGATATGCTTCTTATGCTAGGAAGCAAACATGCTACACATGCGGCAAAGCCGGTCATATTGCAAGAAATTGAATACATCGTCCTTATGAGCCATATTACATGAAGAATCAGAGGACCACACCAAGGGATAGAACGTACTCTAAGCCAATGAAGGCTACCCAGCCCAAGGCAATGAAGAGTAAGCATCCCAAAGTTAAGCCCTCTGACAGTGACTGGAATGTTGCAAAGAGAAACAGACAGGCTTATTATGAAAGACAGAAGGTTAAACAAACTAAGCAAACGGTGAAACCTAAAGTCTCAGTTTCAAAAGAAACAAAACCGTCTATTCATTCAAAGCATGTCTGGAAGGCAAAGGAGAATGTTGTGGCAACACTAGTTTTTGATAATGATAAGGATATGTGTTTGTAGGAAGTATATTACATTGATGCTTCAGGAATGTCCAGGTCAACAATGGCTTGGGTACCTATGTCTAACTAATCTTCTCAATCGTGCAGGGACAACTAAGGAGGACCGTCAACAACAAAAGTGGTATGTTGATTAGGGTTGTTCCAGGCACATGACGGGTGACATCTCTTTACTGGATAACGTTAATATTTTTAATGGAGGGTATGTTTCCTTTGTAGGAGATAAAGGAGGTAAGAACAGAAATAAAGGTACAATTTACTTTGGTACATTATGCTTTGAAAAATGATGAGCTTTTGAAATTTGAGAATGGTTACAAAAAGATTTTTTTTCTTTATAGTTTAACTTTGTACATTTTTTGATTTTTTATGCCCAAATTTAGGAGAAGAAGTCAAGAAAAATACAAAAAAGTCTGTTTTTAAATTTTATTAGTGTCAAGAAAATACAAAAGAGGTCGTTGCGTAGTTTGTTTGAGTCTGTTCTTAGTTCAAATAAAAGAAAAATACAAAAATATTGTGTTTCTGTCTGAGTCGGGAGTTTTGCAAATAATTGGAAAGTGATATGAATGTTCGTTTCTTAAGGCTAGGATCAACACATGTAAAACACTAAATTGAAATGACTAGGATCAATGTTGGATATGTTGATAGACTCTGTTTGTGATATACTTGAACAAGATAATCGTATGCCCTTAGTGGGGAACATCTCATAGATTAGTGTAATTTGCTATTCCTATTAATAAAATAGAACTTAAACATAAAGGTTGATGAACTATGGATAACCGTTGCTCTATTGGGATTGTACTAACCGAGACCCTTCACAAAGTGGTTGCGAACTGATTTGATACAAGTCTGTATATTATATATATATATATAGTTAAAAGACATACATTGACATGCAATAGGTGAAAATACACTCAATGATAGTGCAAAGCTACTCTGCAAAGCAGAATTCTGAGCAAAAAGACACGCAATGTTAATGTCGTGCTATAGGAATAAATTAAAAGGATATGCAGTGTCATACATCAAAAAGATATGTCTAAGACGTATATATAAATATACTTGTAAATATTTTTCTTTTTAGGAATATGTGACTGGAAATGGATCTCTTGTCAAGGAATGTAAGTCCGTCGTGATATGACCCTGAGCTTTTGCTGATTCTAAACATGTAAGCCCGTCGTGCTATGTTTTTAATCAAATTTTGTCAGAGATTCCTTGAAAATTTGCATAAACCCGTGCTAGTTATGCTCAATTAGTTATTTTTTAGGTGCTTAAAAGATCACGAGGAAGGGAAGGTTTACCTGATAAGCTGTGGGGTCCATTAAAGTTCATTAATAATTCACATAATTTACATTGCTTTAATTACAGGTTTATGAGATATGAGTGTGGGACCCATTAAGTCATAAATAATTCTACCCAAAACATGATAACTTAAATCACAGTGAAAAACTTAGGTTTGAAGCTAAAGCATGAGTTTAGAAGGATCTAAATATTAGCAATCCACTTGACCAGCCTGAGTAAAAATACATGCTGAAAAATGTTCTTTGGTCTGCGTATAGAACGATATGATCCCATTGCAAACTTCCTAAAGGCTCGTGGTTGGTTAGATCTTTATAAATGTGTTGGATCTGTCAAAGTTGCAATTTGTTAAGAAAAATTCCAAAAGGATTTTATTTCAAATTTTATCTTTAATGGTTTTAGTTTTTAATTTTTCTACTTTATTTTACTTTTGTTTTATCCTTATAAAAATTAATCATTCTTGGATTTAAAGACTTATCATCAAAAGAATTAAAATTTCAAAAGTTTGAAAGTACATGGATGTACTAGGTATTGGTGTGAATACTGGATCCCCTGTTGCATATAAATGTCTGCTTACACATTTCTAAGAATTTGCAAGATTTGTTTCAAATCAAGAACCAGGGTTGAAGAAGAATGAAGTGTTGTCAATTGCAGACAAGCTTGAAGTACCACTACAACAGAATGTACTTGAGTCAAAAGAACCAAATGTGTTTTCATCTTCCGACAATGAAAGTACACATGAAGAAGTACCTGTGAATCTGCTTGAAAGAGAAAGAATGAAAAAGAAAAGAGCTGTTGAGAATCCTCCTCTCATATCCTTTTTAGCAAGATGATCAAGCAAATGCTGATTCTGATCCAAATACGGATCTAACTCCAAGAGAAGAAAGAAAGACCCAAGTTTGAGAGTTCAGAAATGTTGAACCGTCTCAACACCAACATTGAGATATGAGTGACAACCACATATTTTGATGAAAATGTTGTATACCGAAAGGGGTGATCACAGTGCTACATTCAAGTTATGAAGATCATTTGATAGCATCAGCCTAGGGGGAGATTTTTTGGTCTATATATGTGAGGCTGACGCTTATCAAATAAATAGAAGTGTTGTTACCGAATATAAATGTATTTGGTTTTAGAACCGTGATGTCACACCCCAACCGACGGCGGAAACGTCGGGGCGTGAAGCGTGCAGACTGTTCATTGCTCATGGTTTGCTAAAGTTTGAATATTTAATAATTGTTTTCATTGCATTCAACAAGTTTAATCAAAACACAACCAATCCATAAAGCAAAAATGTAAATTACATAGAATAAACTTGTTTAATTGAATTCTAGGTCCAAAAATCCTATGTGTAGCATATCTTGATTACTTCAAACATTGGTACCTGAAACATGGTTAAAACAGAGTCAACTAAAAAGTTGGTGAGAATACATAGGTTTTATTGTGTGATAGCAAAATACGTGTTGTGTGCATACAGTTCAATACAACATGGCAATTAAGGCAATTATGGAGAGAAACTATCGGGTGACCTATACAATCAAACCTTTGTAACTTGCACGCAAAATAGTGTTGTCAATAACAGTCACCCTACCTGGGTGGGTTTGTCAGACTCAATAGATCTACCACTGTTTACTGTCGGCTGATAGTTAATGATTGTACATGAAGATCATAATAATTGGTCTACACACCTAGTACTCAGGCACAAAGCGCAAAATTGTATATGCATAGGATGGAACTGTATATGTGTATAATTGAAAACATGTAAATAGAACGCATGTTCCACCCCAAAAGTTTGTAAAATAGAGTAAAAGAGGGGCTATGTAACTCACGTGTTATGTAGCGTATAGATTGCACAAGCAAATGAGAAACGGCGGTGTGTTGTGGATTGCTAGGTTCGACCTATTGAACAATATATGATTACGTATTATTGAGTTGCGTTATTCGATGTCGGAAGCGGATTTGTTTAAGTTTAAGGTTTGTTTAAATATACTATTTATTTAATCAATAGTAATAGAATATACATTTATTTAAAATATAAGTTTAAATAAATAATATTTGTTAAAGACAAAACGTATGGAATATATTGTTGTTCATAAAAATAATTATATAAACTTGTAGTATTTTATTGATTTTAATTTAAAGAAAGATTAAGTAATCGATCTTTAATAAACAATACTTGGTTCTGGACATTTTATAAAATAATTTTTTTATAACATTAAAACTGATTAAAATATAAAATATATTAAATAAAAGATTCTGTTAAAGGATGAACACAACCGTGCTCGTATATGGCACGACCGTGCTCAGCTCGTACGCGACCGCGCTTGGTCGGTAACGCGCCCGTGGTTGGTCAGAAGTCACAACAAGAGTCTGTTCATAAGACATGACCGTGCTCGTACCCGGCACGACCGCGTCTAGGGTTTGACTAGGTCAGGACTTGGTTTGTTCGATAAACACGACCGGGGCTTTCTCGGGCACGACTGTGCTTGGTCAGGCACGACCGCGCTCATAGATTAGCGCGACCGTGTCTGGTCAATTTCAGAAGCAATTATTCTAGTTCTTGTAATAAAACTGATTAGAAACTTAGGGTTTTCATTGAGAGAGTGTTTGCGAATCCAACCATACTATGTAATTGGATTTATAACACGTCTAGCGTGTAGTTTGATTAAAACCATTTATTTATAAAAACTCAGATTCAATTCGGTAAAATCGTGTAATGCGGTTACGAATTAAGTTAGGGCTTTCGATTAGCTTGGAGAGACGATCCTAATGACCTATTACTAACCTGTTTTGAACGGACAACCAGTGCAGACGGCTACGGTGAGACTTCGCGGCTTTTCTTGATCGACAGACGAGATAGGGACGATGTAATGATGGATTTAGGGTTTAAGGAGGCTTATATAAGTCGCGGGTAGGTATTGGATTAACTTAATTCGTTTGATTCTTGCTCAAATTACAAGATTTGATTTAAAAAGGAAGGTCGAGTAACTTCTTCTACAAGTCCCGCGGTTTCTAAAACTCGTTTGAAATCTATTTTTGGACTAGATTTGAGTCGGTTTGACCTTTTCAGAGTCAAACTGTAAAAGAGGCGCGACCGTGCTTAATGATAAGCACGACCGTGGTCATGGCTTAAGCGCGACCGTGCTTAGGACTAAGCACGACCGTGCTTGTGCACTTTTTGATATTTACAAGAATGGTCCCTGTAGTTTTGTAGTCTTGATGTTGTTTTGAGTTTTGGTCAAGTTTGGTCCTCGGGGTTTGCAAGATGGTTTTAGTTAATATTGTAATATAATAAACGCGTGTATATTTGTTATTGCACATGAACAATGAATGTAAGGTTGGAATCGGAATCGTCTTTTATTGCACGGCATAAAATAAATAGGAAAAACATGAAAATCAGAAAGGTTACAGTATCCCCATGTTGAGGGAATTTCGTCCCGAAATTCAACTAGTTGAGGCTACTGCTTCAGCAAAAAGATGTGGGTACTTGAGCTTCATTTGGTCTTCTCGTTCCCAAGTAAACTCGAGTCCTCGTTTAGATTCCCAATGAACCTTGACAATAGGAATACGGCAGCGCTTGAGTTGTTTTATCTCACGATCCATAATCTCGACTGGTTTTTCAACGAAGTGCATCGTCTCATCAATGCGCACATCGTCAAGAGGTATATGAAGGTTTTCATCAGCAAGACACTTCTTGAGGTTGGATACGTGGAATGTAGGATGTACGTTGCCAAGTGATGGAGGTAACTCGAGCTTGTAAGCCACTTTCCCAATCCTTTCAAGGATCTTGAATGGACCCACATAGCGAGGTGCTAGCTTGCCTTTCTTCCCAAAACGGATCACCCCCTTCCAAGGAGACACCTTTAGAAGTACAAGATCACCAACTTGGAATTCCAAGGGTTTGCGTCGTTTGTCGGCATAGCTCTTTTGCCGACTCCTCGCAACTCGAATGTTGTCACGGATTTGAATAATCTTGTCGGAGGTTTCTTGAATTAACTCGGGACCGGTGATTTGTGCTTCACCAATCTCGTTCCAACAGATGGGAGAACGACACTTACGACTGTAGAGAGCTTCAAACGGAGCCATGTCGATGCTGGTGTGGTAACTATTGTTGTAGGAAAATTCGATAAGTGTCAAATGTGAATCCCAATTGCCACCAAAGTCGATGACACAGGCTCTCAGCATGTCTTCCAGGGTTTGGATTGTTCGCTCAGTCTGACCATCAGTTTGGGGATGGTAGGCCGTGCTCAAATCCAGTCGTGTACCAAGTGCCTTTTGAAGAGATTGCCAAAACCGAGAAGTGAAACGAGCATCTCTATCGGAGATTATGTTCAAAGGAACACCGTGACGACTCACGATCTCGTCAATGTAAATTTGGGCCAATTTCTCAACCTTATAGTCTTCACGGATAGGCAAGAAGTGTGCGGACTTAGTGAGACGGTCAATGATCACCCAGATGCTGTCATAACCGCTCGAAGTGCGAGGGAGTTTAGTGATGAAATCCATAGCTAGATTCTCCCATTTCCACACGGGGATTTCCGATTGTTCAAGTAAACCAGAAGGACGTTGATGCTCAGCTTTGACTTTAGAACATGTGAGACATTTTGCTACGAACAAAGCAATGTCTTTCTTCATACCAGGCCACCAATATTGTGGACGAAGATTTTGGTACATTTTATCCGCACCAGGATGGATAGAATATCGAGACTTGTGTGCTTCGGTCATGATGAATGCTCGGAGATCGTCACGATCGGGAACCCAAAGGCGATTTAGAAAATAAAGCAAACCATTGGTTTTAGTCTCTAATTGGAATTCAGCACCACAAGACATTTCCATATACATATTGCCCTCGGTAACCGAGACATGTTGAGCTTCTAGAATACGAACTTGAATATCGGAATGGAGCTTGACACTTTGAAGCATGACATGTTCCTTGCGGCTTAGTGCATCGGCTACAACATTAGCCTTGCCGGGATGATAACGAATCTCGCAATCGTAATCGTTGAGGAGTTCAACCCAACGTCGTTGTCTCATGTTGAGTTCCTTTTGGTTGAAGATATGTTGGAGGCTTTTGTGGTCGGTGAATACCACACATTTTGTGCCATATATATAATGTCTCCAAATCTTCAAAGCAAATATGACAGCACCCAACTCCAGATCATGCGTCGTATAATTCTTCTCATGGATTTTGAGTTGTCTTGATGCATAAGCGATCACCTTGCCTCGTTGCATGAGAACGCAACCAAGACCTTGGTTTGAAGCATCACAGTAAACAACTAGATCATCTTCACCCTCAGGAAGGGTGAGGATAGGAGCATTGCACGACTTTTGCTTGAGAATTTGAAAGGCTTCTTCTTGTTTCGGTCCCCACTCATAAGGTTTACCTTTTTGGGTTAAGGCAGTGAGGGGAACAGCGATCTTGGAGAAATTAGAGATGAACCTTCGATAGTAACCTGCTAAGCCAAGAAACGAACGAACTTCGGTAGGGGTTTTAGGAGCTTTCCAATTCTTAACAGCTTCAATTTTGGCGGGGTCAACATGAATTCCCTTTTCATTGACAACGTGACCCAAAAATTGCACTTCTTTTAGCCAAAAATCACACTTGGAGAACTTGGCGTATAGCTGTTCGTTTTTCAAGAGATCCAAAATCAACCTGAGGTGTTGTTCATGATCTTCCTTAGTCTTGGAATAGATCAAAATGTCGTCAATGAACACGATCACAAATTTGTCAAGATATGGTTTGCACATGCGATTCATGAGGTCCATGAAAACAGCAGGTGCATTGGTTAGCCCAAAAGGCATAACCATGAACTCGTAGTGACCATATCTCGTTCGGAAGGCGGTTTTGGGAATATCCTCCTCTTGAACACGGAGTTGATGATAACCAGATCGAAGATCAATCTTCGAGAAGTAGGTAGAACCTTGGAGTTGATCGAAGAGATCGTCAATCCTAGGTAAAGGGTAGCGGTTTTTGATTGTAAGCTTGTTGAGTTCTCGATAGTCAATACACATGCGGAATGAACCGTCCTTCTTTTTAACAAATAAGACCGGCGCACCCCACGGTGAATGACTCGGGCGTATGAACCCTTTGTCGGCGAGTTCTTGAAGTTGGCTTGCAAGTTCTTGCATCTCGGAAGGTGCAAGCCGGTATGGAGCTTTAGCCACCGGGTTTGCTCCAGGTACAAGATCGATGCGAAATTCCACTTGCCGAACAGGTGGAAGACCTGGTAAGTCATCAGGAAAAACTTCAGGAAAGTCCCGAACGATGGGGATGTCTTGTACCCTCCTCTTCTTGTCTTCTTTTTGGATAACATGGGCTAGGAAAACCATACACTTCTTTCGTATATACTTTTGGACGGTAATGCATGACATTAGTTTGAGTCCTTTGCAAGGTTTCTCACCAAAGACCTTCAACGTTTCACCGGATGGGAGTGGTAGACGGATGCATTTTTCAAAGCACATGACTTCGGCATGGTGCTTCGACAACCAGTCCATACCTATGATGACGTCAAAAATCCCTAATGGCATTGGTACGAGGTTGATTGGAAAAGTGTGTTTATTTAGTTCTAGGGAGAAATCATAAATGATGGTGTCAATTGTAACGGTGTTACCATCGGCTACCTCAACGGTAAAGGTTTTCTCTAGTTTAGACCGGGTTTTTACAAGTAACGGTTCGAAGTCTAGTGACACAAAACTTTTATCGGCCCCGGTATCAAATAGTATAGAAGCATAACGATTATTCATAAGGAACGTACCGTTAACCACATCAGTGTTGGCCTGAGCCTCATTGGCGTTGATGTTGAAAGCACGCCCACGAGCTCCGCCTTGATTAACATTGACCAGTCTTGGGCACTGGTTACGGAAGTGGTTCGGGTCACCACATTCGAAGCAAGCACGTCCATTTGCAATGGCTGGGATGGCTTGGTTAGTTGCTTGTTGATTGGCTTGATTTGCTGGGTTGGTTTGGTTGGCTAGTGCCTTGGCTCGACAAATATTGGCTGTGTGGCCATGTTTCCCGCAGTGGTTGCAAAGGCGACAAGGTATGCTTGGAGGATGATGATAGTTGCAGGCGTTGCAAAGTGGGTGGCTGCCCCCATAGGGTTTTTTGCTGGGTTTTGAGCCATGGGTGCAACTTGATTTACTGGAGCAGCCGGAGTGATTACAGCACAGTTCTTGACTTTTCTCTTCCTAGTGTTGCGGTATGGTTCAGTTTGGACTTCTTTGACATGAGCGGGAGGTGTTGTTGTGTCAGGAGCTTTCTTGGCACCCTTTCTTGTAAGTGTACCTGCTTTAACATGGTTGTCAGTAAGTGTGGCTGACAAGCGGATAGCATCCTCCAGAGTAGCAGGATTTCCTCCTACCACAGTATCTTGAATTTGTCTAGGTAGACCACCAATGTACTTTTCAATACACCTAGACAGAGGTGTAACCATGTGTGGCACAAGTAGACTCAGCTCGTGGAAACGGGTGGTGTATGCTAAGCTTTCACCACTATCTTGAGCAAGATCCCAAAATTCCGCTTCCAGCTTCTTCATCTCATTTCGAGGACAAAATTCCTCAGTCATGATCCTCTTCAACTCATCCCACGGCAGTGCCATTGCTACATCCACTCCCCTAGTCCTTTTCTCACCATTCCACCAAGTAAGCGCTCTTTTTTGAAAGACACTAGTAGCATGACTAACACGGAGGTTGTCGGGACAGTCGCTATTGAGGAAAGTGCTCTCAATGCTTTCAAACCATTGAAGGAGTCCCGTGGCTCCTTCGTTGCCATATAATTTGAGGGGATTGCAGGAGTTGAAGTGTTTGAAGGTGCATTGTGGCGGGTTGGCACCAGCACCACCTCCAGTGTTAGCACTCCCACTGGCATGACCATTAGTGTTGTTGTTGGCTTGGGTAATTTGATTCACCAGCTGTGTGAGTAGAGCAGCCAGGTCAGTGTTATTGCTGTTGTTGCTGTTGTCACGACGGGGAGGCATTCTACAGATTTAGACACAATAAGAGTTGTGAGAATTTCTTGGATTAAATAGAAGGATAAATAGATATAAGTAGTTCATAGTTCGGATTGTACTCAAATAGTGACATAATCACTCGAGTACTATGACATATTAAGGTTAATTTAAACTTATATAATTATCAAGAAGACGTGCTTTAGCCTATAAGTAAACACTCATTCCGGGAATTCCCAGGAAAGCATACGGATCCCTCGGTTGATTGGGATATATATGAAATACTTTCCTAGACAGAAAGCCCAGAATACAGGTGTCACTCTTCCAGATTGCACGTGTCCTTTAACAATTAAACAAAGTCTAAAAACCTTAACGGGTGTAAAAGAAAATTTTATAGACCAAAGTCTAAGAATATGATTCAAGTTATGTTGATGATGACATGGAAGCAGGCATGAAGGATATGTGGTTTAGGATATGGGTAGGGATATTGTTTATTTAAGTTGTTATTTATATATACATATAAAACATGTAGCATATATCATATAGCATGTAGCACATAGCATGTAAATCATGAAGCATGGCATAAGTGGGTATCCTAAAGTTATAGTCAAAGTCAAAGGTGTCTAATAACCTAATTCCCTATAACTAAGGCTCTGATACCAATCTGTCACACCCCAACCGACGGCGGAAACGTCGGGGCGTGAAGCGTGCAGACTGTTCATTGCTCATGGTTTGCTAAAGTTTGAATATTTAATAATTATTTTCATTGCATTCAACAAGTTTAATCAAAACACAACCAATCCATAAAGCAAAAATGTAAATTACATAGAATAAACTTGTTTAATTGAATTCTAGGTCCAAAAATCCTATGTGTAGCATATCTTGATTACTTCAAACATTGGTACCTGAAACATGGTTAAAACAGAGTCAACTAAAAAGTTGGTGAGAATACATAGGTTTTATTGTGTGATAGCAAAATACGTGTTGTGTGCATACAGTTCAATACAACATGGCAATTAAGCCAATTATGGAGAGAAACTATCGGGTAACCTATACAATCAAACCTTTGTAACTTGCACGCAAAATAGTGTTGTCAGTAACAGTCACCCTACCTGGGTGGGTTTGTCAGACTCAATAGATCTACCACTGTTTACTGTCAGCTGATAGTTAATGATTGTACATGAAGAGCATAATAATTGGTCTACACACCTAGTACTCAGGCACAAAGCGCAAAATTGTATATGCATAGGATGGAACTGTACATGTGTATAATTGAAAACATGTAAATAGAACGCATGTTCCACCCCAAAAGTTTGTAAAATAGAGTAAAAGAGGGGCTATGTAACTCATGTGTTATGTAGCGTATAGATTGCACAAGCAAATGAGAAACGGCGGTGTGTTGTGGATTGCTAGGTTCGACCTATTGAACAATATATGATTACGTATTATTGAGTTGCGTTATTCGATGTCGGAAGCGGATTTGTTTAAGTTTAAGGTTTGTTTAAATATACTATTTATTTAATCAATAGTAATAGAATATACATTTATTTAAAATATAAGTTTAAATAAATAATATTTGTTAAAGACAAAACGTATGGAATATATTGTTGTTCATAAAAATAATTATATAAACTTGTAGTATTTTATTGATTTTAATTTAAAGAAAGATTAAGTAATCGATCTTTAATAAACAATACTTGGTTCTGGACATTTTATAAAATAATTTTTTTATAACATTAAAACTGATTAAAATATAAAATATATTAAATAAAAGATTCTGTTAAAGGATGAACACGACCGTGCTCGTATATGGCACGAACGTGCTCAGCTCGTACGCGACCGCGCTTGGTCGGTAACGCGCCCGTGGTTGGTCAGAAGTCACAACAAGAGTCTGTTCATAAGACACGACCGTGCTCGTACCCGGCACGACCGCGTCTAGGGTTTGACTAGGTCAGGACTTGGTTTGTTCGATAAACACGACCGGGCCTTTCTCGGGCACGACTGTGCTTGATCAGGCACGACCGCGCTCATAGATTAGCGCGACCGTGTCTGGTCAATTTCAGAAGCAATTATTCTAGTTCTTGTAATAAAACTGATTAGAAACTTAGGGTTTTCATTGAGAGAGTGTTTGCGAATCCAACCATACTATTTAATTGGATTTATAACACGTCTAGCATGTAGTTTGATTAAAACCATTTATTTATAAAAACTCAGATTCAATTCGGTAAAATCGTGTAATGCGGTTACGAATTAAGTTAGGGCTTTCGATTAGCTTGGAGAGACGATCCTAATGACATATTACTAACCTGTTTTGAACGGGCAACCAGTGCAGACGGCTACGGTGAGACTTCGCGGCTTTTCTTGATCGACAGACGAGATAGGGACGATGTAATGATGGATTTAGGGTTTAAGGAGGCTTATATAAGTCGCGGGTAGGTATTGGATTAACTTAATTCGTTTGATTCTTGCTCAAATTACAAGATTCGTTTGAAATCTATTTTTGGACTAGATTTGAGTCGGTTTGACCTTTTCAGAGTCAAACTGTAAAAGAGGCGCGACCGTGCTTAATGATAAGCACGACCGTGGTCAAGGCTTAAGCGCGACCGTGCTTAGGACTAAGCACGACCGTGCTTGTGCACTTTTTGATATTTACAAGAATGGTCCCTGTAGTTTTGTAGCCTTGATGTTGTTTTGAGTTTTGGTCAAGTTTGGTCCTCGGGGTTTGCAAGATGGTTTTAGTTAATATTGTAATATAATAAACACGTGTATATTTGTTATTGCACATGAACAATGAATGTAAGGTTGGAATCGGAATCGTCTTTTATTGCACGGCATAAAATAAATAGGAAAAACATGAAAATCAGAAAGGTTACACGTGAACCATAGGTTAGTTGGTTCTTGGGCCGGCCATGGGCGGAGAACATGTATTATGAGATTAGTGTTAGGAGGATTAGTATAAATACATGTATTTGTGACCTAAATGAGGTTACACACGAAATTAGACAAAGAGAGGGTTAGCGGTTCTAGTTTGTTTTTCTTTGTAATTCTCTTGAAGCAATATACGAGTTTTACTTTGAGTTTCGTGTTCTTGAATCACCACAATCCATAGTTTCCGCCTATTGGTTGTGAGAGTTTGATATCGTAAGTGTTTTCATCGTGTGTTAATTGAAGATCCAAGGATTGGGACTTACAATAACATGACTCGATTAACGTTAAAGTTTACATCTTTATTGATCAAAAATCATTTTTTGGATGAACTAGGGTTTTATGAAACCAGAAAATCGAAAATTATATATATAAACACGGATGAAAATCTTAGTTGTTGCGTTAATAACGATGATCGGTATTTGGATTGATCAAAAACACCAATAATTGCAAGATAGAAATCGATTTAGGAATGGTCTGATAGTGGTGAAGGTTCGACGATCTCAAAGAGGGGGTAGGTGGTGGGTTTCGGCCAAATCAAAGGTAATGGGGTTAGGGTTTTTTACCTTATCTTTATATATGGTAATCCCATGGGCCAAGAAAAATGGATTTAAAAATAAGTTTAGGAGG
This sequence comes from Smallanthus sonchifolius, assembly GCA_023525975.1. Classification (NCBI taxonomy): domain Eukaryota; kingdom Viridiplantae; phylum Streptophyta; class Magnoliopsida; order Asterales; family Asteraceae; genus Smallanthus; species Smallanthus sonchifolius. The sequence continues at coordinate 22,719,043 of CM042026.1, read as the reverse complement.
CCCGTTGATTAATTAAAAAAGATTTTAATTGATTTAATTAATCCTACTAGTTAAAAATAATTTCTACTAATTATTTTTATAAAAACCTTTTTATAACAATTACTAATGCAATTAAAATCACAACGTTACGCGTAAACGTACGCGATTTCACGAAAGTTCACAAATTAAGCATAAAATCACATAACACGTAATTTCACATAATTTATATTAAATATAAATTAATAATTGTTCAAAATATTATTTTTGATTAATCACCAACGTTCGTGGACAAACTCGTGCGACTCGGTAATTCTCCGAATTACCGTTACGTGAGTGTTCGTGCAATAATCGACACACTTAATTAATCCTAATCAAGTGTAATGAATGAATGAATGATTTATATAATGGAGTTTGTGTTAACGGAGTTAACCTGAAAATGTTGGGTGCCACATCATCCCCTTGTTGAAAGAATTTTCGTCCCGGAAATTAAGTAAAGTCGCTACTTGTCTGAATTTTTTTTGAGTTGTCAAAATACTGAAAAGCCTTCATTTCCATCTTGCAAAGCCGGTATGGGTGCTTGTGTCAGTTTCTGTTTCAAAGTTTCGAAAGGTTCATATTGCTTTGGACCCCATTCATACCTAACTGATTTGCGAGTCAGAGAAGTTAATGGAACCGCAATTCTAGAAAAGTTTTGGATAAATCTCCGATAGTAACCAACTAAACCGAGAAAACTACGGACTTCAGTTGATGACTTCAGGATTTCCCATTTGGATATCGCTTCTATTTTGACAGGATTAACTTGGATGCCATCAACATTAATGACATGTCCAAGAAATTGAACTTCTAACATCCAGAATTCACATTTTGAGAACTTAGTATATATGTTTTCGGTTCTTAGGAGTTTAAGCTAGATTTTCAAATGACCGGCATGTTCTTCTTCACTTTTGGAATAAATAAGATTATCATCAATAAATACGATAACGAATTTATCCAAGTAGGGTTTGCAGACTCGATTCATCATGTCCATAAATGCAGCTGGTGCATTAGTAAGTCCAAACGGCATTACCGTGAAGTCATAATGATCATATCGAGTTCTGAAAGCTGTTTTAGGAATATCTTCTTCCTGTACTTTCAACTGGTGATAGCCGGAACGAAGATCGATTTTGGAAAAACAACGAGCTCCCTGAAGTTGATAAAAAGATCATCAATTCTGGGAAGCGGATAACGGTTCTTAATCGTGACTTTATTTAGTTCATGATAGTCAATGCACATACGCATTAAACCATCTTTCTTCTTAACGAATAAGACCGGAGCTCCCCAAGGTGATGAGCTAGGTCTAATGAATCCTTTCTCAAGCAATCCATCTAACTGCTTCTTTAATTCTGTCATTTCTATCGGATCTAATCTGTACGGGGCTTTAGCAATAGGTGCCGTACCAGGTACAAGATTAATTCTAAACTCCATTTCTTTCTCAGGTGGAATCCCAGGCAGTTCATCAGGAAAAATATCAGGGAATTCAGCCACAACCGGCACATCTTCAATCTTCTTTTTAGCGTCGGTGGTTATATATACAAGGTATGGTAAGCATCCTTTGCGTAGGTATTTTGTGGCTTTTAACATGGAAATTATTCCAACGGAGTTGAATAATATATCACCATTTATAGTAAGGATGTTGCCTTTCGACGAACAAAGCTCTATGTGTTTCTTGCCACACAGGATACATGCTTGGTTAGAGGCTAACTAATCCATTTCTTAAACAATTTCAAAACCTGCCAAAGTCATTGGAAACAATCGCACATGTATAACATATCCTGATAGTGTGATATTACAATCGTTCAAGATTTCTGAAATTTGGACGAGATCTCTATTGGAAGTTTCTACTACGTATTTATTGTCTAATTTAGCTAGAGTTTTATTTAACAGTCTATAAAATTTATGATCTATAAAACTTTGGTTTGCACCAGAGTCAAATAGAACTCGAGCATAAATATCATTGACAATAAATGTACCTGTAATGACGTCGGGCATACCTGCTGCTTCATGAGTATTGAGAACGAACGTTTGTGCATTATTCTTTATCCCATCAGCATGCTTATGACCTGTCTGTAATATCCTAAACCTTAATGTAATAGTTATAAACGTGTGAAATATGAAATTTATGTTTCATAGATTGTCGAACGAGTAAGTAACGAGTAAGATGCTTATTTGAAAGATGAGGTATTTAGACGAGCCTTGGCTATTATAGGAGACCGTTTAATAATAATAATAATAAAATATATTATATTTAACCTTTCTCCGTTTTTAATGAAACTTAGGTCAAAACGTAAAGAAAAATAAGCTCGTCTCAACGACATAATTGTAATTTTATATAATGCTATATTATAAAAGTTATAAGTGAAAAACGAGGTAAGCAGCTATATTAATTAGAATAATATAATAATATATATTAACACAACTTAACATATAAGTTTTTGTTTGAGTTACGTCAATGTGACTTATGCAAAAATTTGACATCCCACATCGACAGAAAGTATATACTAAGCTGTTCAGCCTATGCTATAGATATATCTACATAGAAATCGTTTAGGTTATAAGTTGAGTTAAGTACACGGATGATACCTGTGGTATGTTTAAATTTTAGATTTGGTCCCTAACTTTAAAAATCTGTACTGTTAGTCTCAAACTATGCTTAATGTAACACATATTATCCTTAGTGCTAACGGATGTTAAAAAGTTTGTTAAAATATTATGAAAAAACCAATATGCCCTTCTAACTAAAAACAATATACATTAAACATTTAAAAACCAAACCTATTCCTTCCCCAATTTGGTTCATCCCTTCCCCCACCTCTGCACATCTTCCATCTGATCCAACAGCCGGCGAAAGAAACATCCTTCTCCCACCGCTGTACATCTCGATCCCCCACCTCAATCTCCGGCGACGTCCTCAAATATTAACAGAAAAACCCTCCCCGCCGCTTCCTCTTCTCCCCGTCGTTCCTCTCTCTCAAGGAAATTGCAGGTCGTCGGTAATGGCAGTGATGACAACCATCGAACCGGCAAAAGGTTTCATCACTACCCCGCCACCAATCTCTTCGATTATCCCCATCACATGAATTATCCTCGATTCGAAAGGGGAAGGGGCTCTGTATGGTCCGTTTAATTAGAACATCGGTTCGCATTCAGCTAACGGTATCCCGTTCTCGGCTCTGCTCAATGACATCATTTACCTCAAAAGGAGGAAGAAGAAATCGATTCAAGGGATTCAGAAGGCTTTCAATTGGAACTTCCCTCGGCCTTGGGTAGTTCCTATACGAAATTTCATCGGAGGTCAGAAGGAAGCTCCTGCTGTGGGAAGGGGGGAGAATCGGAGCTGAAGAATGATAGGGAGAAATTCTTGAACCTGTATCCATTTGATAAATTTGAAGTGGGCTGTATTTTTTTAGTGTAAATTATATTCTGATTCATGGCCTGAATTAAAAATTGGTGAATTGATTTTGTTGGTTGATGCATATGCGATTCAAGTTTACAATCGGTGAAGAAGATTCATATTCGATGGGGGTGAGATGAGGGAGATGAGTGAACAGGTGTGACAGTCAGGGGGTGTTTGGGATTACTTTTCAAACAACTTATTAACTTATTACCTTTTTCAAAAAGGTAATAAGTTAAAAGTTTGTTTGGATAATTGATGAAAAAATTAGTTTTATAAGGGATGAAAAGTTGTTTTTGAAAAGTAAAAAATTGTTACTTTTACAAGAAGTCAAAAGTAGAAAATAATAAGTAATCCCAAACACCCCCTCATTGGTTTATGAACTAGGGTTCGACCGTAGTTGCCGGCGGGGATTGAAGGCAGGTGGTGGAGGAGGTGGTGGTGGTTCCATGGTGTGGAGAACTAGGGTTATAATAGGTTTTTTTTCTTCCCTTTTTTAATACAGGGGTATTTTGGTTATTGCATACTCCTTTAACAACAAAACTTAACGTCCATCCAAGTTGGGGACTAAACATGTTACGTGATTGCATAGTTTAGGACTACCAGTGTAGTTTCTCAAACTTAAGGACTAAATCCAAAATTTAGACATACCAAAGGGACTCCGTGTACTTAACTCTTATAAGTTTTATCGGGAATGCTCTAGTATAAAGATAATCTCGAGTTCTCAATACCCCTTTGGGTGTTGTTAATAGTCATTTTGGAGCACGAGTAGGGAGACTTTACATCAAATTGTCGTAGATAGTTTTCAGGTACTTTCTCGTTTAAGTTTATGACTAGTTATTTATTTATTATTAGTATTAGAATTAGTATTAGTATAATTATTTTAGGCATTAGGGTTATTATTAGGGTAGGTATTGGGTAGCCTAGCCCTGGTTACGCATGGACTGACCACCCATGTCTAAACAAAACAACGTAAGCCAATATCAAACCATGATAATAACTACTTAGATGTACCATTACCTAACCTAGAATTGTATAATTGTATCAGGACCTTGAGATATTACCTGATCATACTAGCAATTATTGCACAACTGTTACACAACTGTTAAGCATGTGAGTTATCATGTTTATTTATAAAATTGTGATTGTATACTCGCCCTGTCTAAATCGGTAATAATACAAGAATGTTGTTAATGTGCAATTACCAGTAGGGGTATATTCGGATCCTTATAAGCTTAATGGGAGGTGTCGAACTGGCTGAAAAGAGGATATGGTTCCTCGCATGCATCACGACACTACCATACCTATGTGGTGGCCGGGGGGGGGGGGGGTGTCTGACAATCCCATTGGTGGTGGTTGTAAAAAGGTCATGGATGGCACATGATGCCCCTGGCCCAAAATATCACAACCCATGTTGCATGCATGTCACTTGTACTTGTAATGTTTGTAAACTGTACATGTCACAGGTAATCAGTGAGACAGTCATAGAAACAAGGAGAAGACTATGAAACTAGAGACCTAGAAGTTCCTAGCTGTTTAGTGCTGTAAATAAATAAATGAGTTGTACTTGGAATATTATAAGTTGAAATAAAAAGTTCAGTTTGTTTCCGCTGTAAGTGTCAATTGTGCATGACCACCCGGGTTCCGGGCGGGGTGTTACACTGTCCCTTCAGGTTTCTTCAATTTGGGACAATAACTTTTGATGTGGCCAATCTCACCACATTCAAAACAAGTGATTGGTTTCTTTTTGTAACAATCTTCCGTCTTATGTCCGGACATCTTACAGAAGCTGCAATAAAGTCGAGCCTTACATTGTCCCAAGTGCTTCCTCTTGCACCTTGGACATTCGGGAATGGAATAATTGTTATTTCATTGAGTAAAATTTGGCTTTTTAGATCCACTTGGGCCTTGCCCAGCTGATTCCCTCTTCTTCTTTGACTCCTCCTGGTTTCTGATCAGGCTATCGGTCAAGGAGGCTCCTAAATCCATGGCATCGTCAAGTGTTTCACATTTGGCAACCTTGACCATATCACGGATTTCTCCGACCAGACCCCAAATGTATCTTTTGATCAGATTTGATTCAGGGCAGCTAAATGAGGAACTATCCGAGCATACTCAAGGAGTTTGGTCGAATACTCATGATGATTGGTTTCCACCATCTTCAAACTTAAAATTTTCCTTCAATTTGTTTCCTTTCGTTCTGGGGAACATATTTCTTTTCTACCCTCGCCTTGAAGGCACTCCAGCCCATAACATAGGCTGTGTCCCTCCATTTGGCAGCAATAATATTATTCCACCATTCCAACGCTTGGGCTTTGAATAGATTAGAAGCATATAAGACTTTGTCTTCCTCTGCGCACTTGCTTATGGCAAGAACAGATTCTGTCTTCTCTATCCATCTTAACGTGGAAATACCTCCTTCCTTGCCAGAAAAATTTTATGGCTTGCAATCTTGAAACATCTTATAAGTAGAGCCGACTATCTTCCTCTTTTTCTCCATATGACCATAATTATTATCCATCCCTTCATCTCCAGATGAGTTATGGTAATATTCTTCCCTTTTGTAGGTCCCGGGAGCCTCGTCGCGCAGCGGATTTACACGGACCTGTTCTGTGATTTGTGTGGGAACCAAGAAACGAGACAGAGAAAACACGAACAAAGACAAAAGATAATGAAACGACACGTAATCCATAACATGGAAGTCATCCCGTATTACAGACTACATACCGAAGGAGCACACATCTCTCATCTAAGCTCACGGTCCAGGGGTCGGGAGAGCTTTTCCCGACCCGGACACCTCTCGACCTTGTTCCAGAGTTCCACCTACAAATGAAGACAAGTCTTCTATTTATAGGGAAAGGAACATTACCTGCGTACTTGTCTAAGTACGCAGGGTTTGGTCATGCGTACTTGACAAGTACGCAAGGCAAAAGCCACGTACACCCTCCTGTGTACTAGCCACGTACACCGATACATAGAATTTAATCTATAGTTACAAAAACATGCTTCTACACCTTTCAGTCTTCTTGGTCGGATGATTAGCAGAACCTTCAGGTTTAAGAGTGATGGGTTTAGATTGAGTGATTGTTCGAGTACGTTGAGTTACGGGTTGAGAATGGACAGATTGTGGAATTGACGGCTGAACAGATAGCTTATCTGCTTGCTTCTTTTCCATATCTTCAAAGATCATTGGAAGAGAATCCTTGATCCCTTCTGCAATCATCCTTTGAAATTCCTTTCTGGAATCAGTAACATCAACAGTGTTTTCAACTACTGTTTGTTTCCTTTTTCCCCCGGTGTTATATGTAGGTCCGGTATTTTTCGACATACTATAAGAGAAACAAGATTGAAATAAAAAACAGAACTTTTTATTGATAAGAATATATACATGAGATAATACATATAGAAGTCATTGTTTCTAGAAATTTCTAAAATTTTTCTCTTCAAGAGCCTAAACTAAAAGAGCATTCTAAGCTTCAACTTCGACTTTCTCTCTCTCTCTAGTTTAGCTATTCGGTTTAACAACATTTGTTCCCTTTCGCACCCTGAAGCATTCTCCTTTATGTGCGAAACATGGATAGGAACAGTCTCATAGTAAGGAACGTAAGGTATATTGGAATCAGCTCGTTCTTCTTCTTCTTCTTCAGAAATACATATATTTTCATAGGGCATTCCAGCGTATCCCTCATGAAAATTTTGTGAATATATGGGAGTAATATTGTAGCTTTCAGCAGTAGGGCGGAATGAAAACTTATAGAAGGATTATAGGGAACACTAGGGTTTCCTATTTCTCCGAGGCTTCTGAAAGTTGAACTTTTAGCTTCCTCATTATTTTCTATAGTTGTTTCATTCGTTTTTCATTCAAAATAAAACAAAACGGATACGAATGAGATTTGAACTTAAAGAAAGTTTATGATGTAGTAATCATCTTCAACCTCACAGTTGGGATTGATGTGCCAGAGATTTGGGGTTGGAATCAAATGTTTATAGAGATAATTGCTATTGCTTACAGGATAGGGTTTACTAAGATTTGCATGCACTGTAAACTTTTATTACGTGTGCCCCCGTAATAATTGCTTACTTTGCATGATCACCTTAGTTTCTCTTATCCTTCTATAACATCCATTAGATTGGATTGTCGAAGGTAAATAGTTACCTTTGCCTAGAGATATTGAAGGTGTTTAGTCATTACTCGAGTAACCATGTTAGGGATAATGGTAGCGAATTTCTTTAAAATACAAATAGCTAGTTTGGTAACCTTGACAGTAACATGACAAAAGTAATTTATGCTTGTAAGGTTGAATTGGTGTGTGAGTAGTGGCATTCATATATAACATTCCATGAAATTAACACTAAAGTAGTAAAATTGAGATAACAATTCATAGAATAGGGCACATAAACATAAAATTGGGATAAATCCAAGTAGTGAACAAAACACAATGAAAAATCAGGGTTAAGAAGTCTCCCCTGGTTAAGTGAATTTCATCCAAAACTTAACTAGTGGAGTCTGCGTTATCCTAGATAACTGGATTTCGGCGGTTTCCAAGTGCTCCTAAGACAAAACTCGACTTTGAGAAGCTTGATTGTTGGTAGGGTTTAGCTTGGGGCAATGGTTTCTAAGGTGGTTGGTGGCACCGCACGCATAGCAAGCTCTACCATTTGTAATTGCAGGAGTTATGGTAGAAGTAGTACAAGTCACATGACAAGTATCCGCCAGGTGACCCCCTCTACCACACTTAGTACATATGCGGCAAGGGTAGGTAGCATGATGGTGATATTAGCATTTAACACATAAAGGGGATGTCCCGCCATAAGGTTTCTTCGTGGAAGCTTGGGTTTGGGTTGGTGCCACTTGGGTAATTGGAGCAGCAGAGGTTACCATGGAGAAATTCTCCACTACTTTTTGTTTCTTGAAGTGATGTTCGGGCTCCTTAGTTTCTTCAACCCGAGACTTCTTACCATTTTTTCGGGTTAAAATGCCTTCTTTAACAAGATCGTCCGTGAGGGACGCGGCTAGATGGATGGCAGCCTCGAGAGTAGCAGGATTGCTGCCCATGACGGTACCCCTAACTTGGTGAGGTAGGCCACCAATGTAACGGTCGATTTGACGACTTAACGGGGTGACCATGTGAGGGACTAAGGTGCTCAATTCATGAAAACGGTTGTTGTAAGCTTCGTTTTCACCATTGTCTTGAACAAGATCCCACAGTTCCACCTCAAGTTTCTTCATCTCATTCTTCGGGCAGAATTCCTCAATCATGAGTTCTTTAAGATGATCCCATGTCAAGGCCAAAGCAACAGTCATTCCCCGAGTACGTTTCTTGGCATTCCACCAAGTAAGCGCCCTCTTTTGGAAGGAATTCGTAGCATACTTCACCTTCAAATTATCGGGACACTCACTCATGATCAGCGTTGCCTCCTTGCTTTCAAACCATTGAAGTAAACCAGTGGCACCCTCAGAACCACTGTACTTAAGAGGGTTGCACGAGTTGAAGTGCTTGTAAGTGCATGAGTTTCCACTAGATTCTTTGATAGTGCTTGTGATTTGAGTGACCATGTTGGGCAACACCACCACAAGTTGATGGGTTAGGAGTGTCGCTATTGTGGTGGTATCCATGGTCGGAGCAGTTAGGGTGGTATCATTAGATCCAGAATTGGTGGTGTCGTTGGTTTCACGACGAGGAGGCATTCTACGAAGACAATGAAAGACATATAAATAATAGAAGTGACGTTATTCATAAAATTATTCACTTGCATCAATGTCATATAAAGGTAGAATCGAATTAAATAAACACTAGTTTATATAACGCTTAGTGTTAAGTACAAATGTTTTTATGAAAATAAAATTTGACTAGTCATAACACCGAGTTCTCATAATAGAATTTTAGAAGTATACTTGACCTATAAGCAGTGCACCCACAAAAGGATTCCCTGGAAAGAGAGGTGGGTCACAAGGATCACGCTTAAGTACCAGTCTTTCCTTAGTCAGAACCTTTCATGGGCTTACACCCACTCTTCCCGTATATACTATTAACACCTATCACTTGAACCCATGGTTATGCTGAGGACATCATGGATTGGGCTTTGAGGCCCAAGAGTGAGATCCATCCACTCGAGCGAGCTTCCTTTCCTTGAATGGTAAGTGGGCCTCCTTAGTTTCCTCCTTGCTTCCCTTGTATTTGCTCGTGGTATCAGATAATAGTTCGGGGCCTTCATCCTTGTGGGTCTTCTTGTTGGGCCTAGTCGTATTTGTTCCTTCACTTGACTTCATTAACGAGGTCCATTGGATGGGGCTATACGAGGGTTCCCTAATAGGTTTTGGTGAAGAAAGGTCCGAGTGGACATGCGTGTTATTGGAAACATCGGTTGAATAGAATGACAAGGCTAGGAAGAAATAAAGTTAGTATATAAATCACATAAAGTTCCTATGAAAGCGTAAGGGAGTCTTAGGTTATAGTCTAGGTCTTTTTAAGCCTAATTCTCTATAACCAAGGCTCTGATTCCAATCTGTCACACCCTGCCAGTGGCGGAAACACGAGGTATCACACATATAGTTCATAGCACAAGGTACAAAGACAATTACTAAGGCATCACATAAATTATTAAATTTCATAAATTAATGTTTACACTTGTTTCAAATCAAACAAACATCAAGAGAAAATATTGCTCAAATTATTACGTAACAAATACACCAAAAGTAAACATTACACTTGAAAAAATTCAGGCCTTCGTAATTACATAATTGTAACAAATGGTTACATTAGTGTAATAACCGAGTTACATTAGTGTCACTAAAAAAACATCAGCCATAGTTATTAAGCTTCATACCATCAACCACGAGATTACATCAATGTAACAAATACACCAAAATTACACCACAAAAACTAGTTACATTGGTTTAATACTCTAATTACATTTAAAAAAATTCAGGCCTCCGTAATTACATCATTGTAACGAATGCGCAAAAATTTACAAATTTAGGCCTTATACTTCCAAAGAAACGTCCGTGATTACTTCAATATAACGAATGCAAAGAAAGTAACAAGTGTTACATTTACACCACAAATCAATAAAAATTGCATTATTGTAACAAGAGAAATTACGATTACCTCCATAGTTACATTGATGTAAGACCTAGTTTTAGCCATTCTTAAGTATTGGTAGCTCTGGTGTATATTTGCTGGCTTGCATAGTCAGACACCATCCAGATAGTAACTCTTGCCATCAACTCTCTAATAGCTTTCCTTGCAAGTGAGTCATTGATCTGTCATCATCATACAAGAAATTCATAATTAGAACCCATTCTTGAAAATGTTTAAACATTTAATCAAATTTGTAAAATAAAAACTTAGTTAAACGCGTTGAAAGTCGTCTAAAACTATATTCAAATGCAGAAAAACTTCTCAAATAGCTTAAATTTGTAATAATATAGTTCTGGTAATTATAGTCAGAACATTCATTAAACTCACTATTTTTGTAGTGAGGTAATTGTTTATAGTAGGAAATACATAAATAATTTAAAATTAGATATTAATTGCAAAGCAGCAAGGGAAGAAATTGTTGAGGACAAGATTGAAAAGACAAATACAGAAGGTATGGTGATTTATGAATGAAGGTGAAAATCACAAGAATAATACACAAGATTGTTAATTCTTTTTCAAAAAAACCAAATACCCAAGCAATAACTGAAAACAACCTCGGTGCATCAAATGAGTCTCTAAAAACCAAATAATCTCTAAAAACCTTAGGTTACAAGTTCAAGTTATATTTTCTGAGAAAAGAACAGCTGCAATTGAAGAGTTTGGAGCAAAAAGTTCCCCCCAATCGAAATCATTAGACTGATACAATGGTATAAGCTGGTGCCTGATGTCGCTAATCCACCACCGCCGTCTCCCTCACACACACTCCTTGATGTCGCTAATATCCTTTCCTTGCAGATCGAAACCCTAATCTCCTTTCCTTGCTGATCTAAACCCTAATCTCATTTCCTTGCAGTGGTTGGCTTCTTCTTCTCTGATTTTTGTTTGAGATTTGGGTGTGATTTCTATATATATAGAGAGAGATGAGAAGATTTTTTTTGAAAGGCATGAGAGATAAAGCATATATTATGAAAAGAGGTAGAGAAAGGACAATAGGTAAAGTGATTTGTCTGACATTATAGGGAAAATAAAAAAAGTAAAATGTCTAATTTGCCCTTAATCTCATCCTCATCATTAATTTTTTCCACAATAAATATAGACCACACAATGGTATGCATAACTTAAAAGCAACCAATAAGATTGAGTTTCAGAGTTTTTAAATGGAGAGTGGGTTTTGATATGAACATCTCCCTATATATATGTGTGTGTGTGTGAGACAATTGGTAATTTACCGCGTAGTTATTTAAACATAATTACCTCATATTGTGCATATTAGACTAATTTGATTAGATCTAACCTGGTCCAGTAGAGTCCGACTCACACACAATTACGCGAGAAATATTAGAAATTTTCGAGACACATATCGCATTGGTGATATACAAAAAATAATTAAAAACATTCTCTTTATATATATGTATACGTGTATATATATGTATAAAATAAAGAATACTCGTTGGTTGAAACTATAAAGTTTAATATATGTCAAACACGCATTATACCCGAACTACTCAACTATTATTATTTTTAATACCCGAGTCATTCCCAACACATAATAACAGGTGGAAACATCGACACACGGGTATTATACCAGACTAGACTAGCGGGTATCAGACCACAACACACCCTACCCCCTTACCCACACGTGGCTAATACCTCTCGACCGAATTCATAGCGGCCAAGCATGCATGAGGGTGTTGCTTGATTTCTTCCTTGCTCCCATTCTTGAGACAAGAATGTCTCCATGGCTACACAAGACCCGCTAGTATGCAAAGAAGGTATAATGGTCTTTACCCATTGCCACCCCTATAAAAGGCCATGCATGAAGACTCTCAAGCTCACACCAACCCACCACCACATTTGCTTCTCCTCTTTTCGGCTCTCTCACCCGAACACCACATCCACCCTTGATATTCTTCTTGGCTAACCATCACCACCCTCACCACCAAACCACCCTCCATCTCAATCTCACTTGAAGAAACAACATCACCACACCACCTTCACCAAGCCATCACCACCACCCCCTAACATCCGCACCTTCATCTCCAAACCAACACCCCCATCTTCCCTACCCCCCTCCCCCTTCGGCTACCAACAACACCAACAGTATCACCTCATCACCCCCATCCTACACCCACGACCAAGCCACAACACCTCTCCCTTGATCCGTCGGCTTCACCACAACCCACAAACCACCACCGATCACCATTACATCCCCTGTTCCAGCCTTCCTTAGTCCCGTCCCAGCCTCCGACAGCCCCGACAACCATCGCCGTGCATCGTTTTCACCACCCCAGCCCTCCGCCACCTTTGTAGGATTCTTTTCGGGACGAAAACTGGTTCCTTTGGGTCACTGTTTCTCGCCTACGGTCACCACATTTCGTTCATGTGGAGCCCACAGATCATTTCGGGAACTTATGGAGTCATACGGGATGTTTCGGGAAGGAATCGGACCTCGCGTACTCACCGTCACCTTCTCTCGACTATCGGAGACGGATCGTGTTTTAAATATATAAAAGGAGGGTTTTTAAAATAATAAATAACGATTAAAAGTATAGGGTAAAAACCCTAATTTTTATCATAATAAAATAAATGATTGATTTATTTTATAAAAACACTTTTTTAATTATTAATGACTATAAATAATTTTGTATGAAAAAGAGGAGATTTTTATAAAATTATATTTATAAAAATACCACCATATGAAAAATATATAATAATCATAGTTATATAGTTTTAATACATAGATATATATGTGTGACAATCCGGACTTTTCTAGTTAACTCCGTTAACAAAATCCAGTTAAAGTTAACTTAAATTAACTTAACTCAAACTTCAAGGACTAATTCTGTCAATAATCTCAAACCTTAACTACAAGGACTAATTGTGTAATTAGCCTAAACCTAATCCTATTTGACTTGGTAAAGTCAAAATCCAATCTTTAAGTCATGTTGACTTTTGCAAGTCAACTAACTTGTTCTTAACCTAATTCAAACATCAAGGACTATTTCTGCCAATTTCTAATCTTAAAAACATGAAACAATAGGGACTAAACCTGCAATTAACCTGAACTTGATTTATGTTTGACTCTAGAAAGTCAAACCGGCTGATTCGACCAAATTTGCATGCCTCGATGGCTTTCCGTTGGAATTGTAACTGTTATTGCTCGATTAATGGCATTAACGGTCATAAAACATCTAATTAATCATCATCCTTTACGAATTAAACAGATTAATAGCCATACTTGGCATAACCGTCGACCACGATCATGGCGGACATCGAATTCGTTATATGCCTATGTTAATCCCACAAACTGATACCCTGTACACCTTATACGAACGCACCTGAAGCTCTTACGCACGATTCTTCGATCGAAGTAACATCAGGAGTTGCCGGCGACTAAATCATCCGAAGTCGGACATGCCCCTACTCGAACTCCATCAATCTGTCATCCATACTGGTAATTAATCCTATATTTAGCTTCGTTTCAGCATGTAGATCGTAAACCCTAACCCAATTGGGGTTTATATCATCTAGTCAGGGATGAACCGATTCTAGGGTTCATCACATTTGGGGTTTAATCGATTATCATCCTAGACTCGATCATAATTCAATTAAATCACATGATCAGTTTCGTAATCTGCCACTCATCGAAAGCCCTATGTCTATTTTATCAAATAACATCAAATTGATCACAACCCGTAACCTAGGGTTTGTTCTTGATTCGATTTAGGGCTTTTGATCTTAAACCCAACCTCAATGAAATTAAACTATACCAATAGACTCGCAACGCTCTAATCAGTGAAAACCCTATGATTCAAACAACATCTAACATCAAATCTTACCGATTCAATCTTGTGTTCTTGAACTAGGGTTTCGACCCTAATTCATGTAATCTAATGATCTTAAACTCGTTAGTTTTGCAATTAAACCCACACACAGACTCGCCATGAGTCGATCATTAAAACCCCTAATCAATCTTGTTAAATCATGATCGAATTCGTGGGTTTTGGGCTGGGACCGATCGCGATCGGGTATAGGGAAAAATCTCTCGGGAGTTTTTGATGAAAATCATTTTGATCTGGTTCATATCGCGATGACCCTAGCGGACGGACTGGTTAAACTCTTGTACTAATGGGGAGGAGACCCGGGTTCGAACCCTCCTCCCCTGTTTTCTTTTTAAATATTTATTCTAATGATATTTTAATTATTAAATCAATTTTTATATTATTATAATATCATATTAAAGTGTTTTAGCCCGGAAAATAACTCGTAGGCTCGGGTTTGGTTTTATAACCTATTTTAATATTATTACCCACTTTTAAAATAATATATTTATATTATTTTCAAACCACGACTTCGAATAAAATAATATGTTTTCAAACCGTGACTCCTAGAATAAAATAATATATTTGTATATTATTTCACCTCGTTTATTTACCTCGTATAACGTTTTAAACTAATTAATAATATATTTGTTTATATTATTTACTCACGTTTATTATATCGAATAAAAATAATATATTTATTATTTTTCCACACAAATGATTATTTTGTTAATCATACGACTTAAAATAATATATATAGTTATATTATTTTTCTAACCATTTTAAATGGTAAGCGTACGAATTTATTTATTCATTTAATATTATTCGTTATTAACGTTCGACAAGTAACACATTAATCTTAATTATTATATTAAGAAATATATTTTCGTAGACACGTTCGTCTACTCATTGATCCTTAGAATGTTTATGACATTCAAATCTTTCGTGTCGTCGTCACAAACCCCATATGACCCTAATTTATGTGTTTATAATTCTAGGGATACGTAAGCCATGCAGGCTAACACTTGAGGTTCCAAATCTTTTACTTGTGTGATACTACCTACAACGCAACGCATGTGAGTTTCACGGCCCCTTTTTACTCGTTTTACTGTTGGGGGAGAAACATGTACACAAACTATCATACTTTTAATTGTTTTCCCCGTGGGGGAGAAACAGGTACGCAGACAAACATTATTTTACATGTTTTTCCCGTTGGGAGAGAAATCATGACACAACTATTTTAGATTATTGTAATTCATATGTTATTACTGTTGAGGCTAAGCGTGACACACTATCACAGAAAGTCCTCATCATACATCGAACCGTTAATATGGATCTTAGCGAGGTAATGTTTAGTAGTACTACTGGGTTTGAAAAGCCCCACCCGCGTTAGTCGCGCTAACTCGATTGGAGGTCGGACGGGTAAAATGTTAGCCTACTAACATTTGCCAAAGTTGATAGACCTGGCAGGAGGCATATAAACACAAACAGTCAGCTTCGGTTGCGAGCGCTTTAGTAAGACATGAGCATAGGCTAGCTACCTATAGATATGCATATTGAATGTACATAATCTGGCAAACACTCTCTTATTACTAACATGAAACCTGTGAACTCACCAACCTCGTGTGACACTTTTTCTTACATGTTTCTCAGGTAGCTTTGACACATGTTGCACACTTAGGACATGCATGGAGTCCTACTGTCATATCATTCGTTTCAAACATTTTAAAAAGTTTACTTATTTACATTGATGGACGCTTATTGCGTGTAATTACTT
This sequence comes from Smallanthus sonchifolius, assembly GCA_023525975.1. NCBI lineage: Eukaryota > Viridiplantae > Streptophyta > Magnoliopsida > Asterales > Asteraceae > Smallanthus > Smallanthus sonchifolius. The sequence goes on along the minus strand of CM042026.1, from coordinate 22,702,894 downwards.
TGATTTCATATTAACGTTTACGTTTCCGCTTTAACTCTGAACTTTTGTGTTATGACATTTTGAGTCCCATATAGTGTCGTTTGATGTAACTAATGACTGAGATCCTGGTGTGTCACCTTCCAAACGATAAAACTCCGTTAGTGGAATTTGAGGGTATGACAATATGTGTGTAAATTAATTGGGTTGAAAAGAGATATACAATAATATAATTATTTTTAGATATATTAACCTATTTCATGAATGTGTATATATATATATATATATATATATATATATATATATATATATATATATATACTAGGTTAGAATCCCGTGTATTACACGAGTTATAAATTGAAAACGATTTAACTTATAAATTTGTAAATATATCCTAATTTGTCAGACTATTATGATCGTCTCGAGATATATCAAGTGAAAATGTGTATATATAACAAATTAGTATTTTTCTTTAATTAGTTATATTGTGATTTCCTATTATATATTCTTATTTAATATAATTCGTGTTTTTCTTTAATAATATATTTATAATATCATTTTTATTTAATAAGATACATGCGTACTTATTAGGAAAGAGAGGCGGGAAAACCAATGTGAGGAAACACGAGTAAGTGACAAGTGTCTATCTTAAACCTTTATTTATTAGTACATATATATATATATATATATATATATATAACACATAATAATTAGTATATATATACATGGACATAAAGAGCTTGAATAATAAAATAACATGAACATTATTTTATGACAACATATTAATTGAGGATTTATTTTTAAATATATAAGGATCAATTTAAACAAAGTTTTGGATAAACAAATACTAAGTCACAATATTTGTTAAAGAATTTAATAAATATAATAAACTTGAACAATAAGTCGTATCACCAACGGCGATCGGGTCGGGCCCTGGTAGATTATTACAAGACAAGGGTCGAGACCTCATGGTATTGGTCAGGTGACCAATCCACACTTAAATCATCTCATAGGACCTAAGGTGTCTTAAATAATTTAGGGCACAGATAGGTTAGACATTTGTTCGACTTACTACACATCTCATCACTCATCACCTCGATAGATAAGGTGAGTCTTCACGGCCCCATTTTACTATGATTTAAATGATTTTAAACATACAAGGGAGAATACATAGCTCATATTTGAATACGAGTACATACACGCATTGTTGCATGAGTTCTTACTGTCATACTAAGTCCCCGGGAATACTGTAACCGTTAGCTAGTTAGACGTGGAACGCATGAATAGATATATCTGGGTTGACACCCCCACCCGTGGTTAGTCACGCTAACATTGATTGGAGGTCAAAGCGGGTGCATACTGTCCATACTCGTACTTACAAATTTTTATGACAGAACGTTGGGCGGGGCACATTGTTACTCAGTCAAATGATGGGTACATCATACATAAATGTCAAGTGTCGGTTATGGTGGCTCATGGCAACATATTCGTACATAAGTATTGTTTGTTCAACAATGCTAATCATACTGGGAAATCTCGTAGTCCAAAAGAATCATATTTTACTGTTTACTTAAACTTGTGAATTCACCAACTTTATGTTGATATTTTAGCATGTATTTCTCAGGTAACTAACCATGGAAGGAAAAACATGCATGCACGTAGGATCACTTTTGAAGTTTTCTAGTTATAACCTAAGGCATCTAAGTTATAGCTAACAAACTTGTTATTTAAGCCGTCTACATGGTTAAGTGCGCTATTTTGGCATGTATTGTCTTAAGCAATTTATCATTTTTGTGTAATGTCTTAAACCTTTGATAATAAATACATTTAGATGTCGTTTGTTGTAATCAAAGGCTATGATCAATCACCTACTCCGTCGCACCCCGTGTTTCCGCCCTAGGTGGGGTGTGACAGAACTGGTATCAGAGCCTTGGTTATAGCGAACTAGGTTGCATTAGTGAGCCTAGACTATAGCCTTAGAGACTAGACATGATCATAAGCACTGCATAAACATCTGCATGACCTATATAAATTGCACTAACTTTGAATTGTCACATCTATGTCGCACAATGGATAGATTTCGATCTCTGACTCCGATGAGGAGCCAGCATCCCCGACTTCATCCGTGGATTCGCCACAGCCTCGTTGAAGAGCCCATGATAGAGGATCCTAAGGAGGTCCCCGATCTTTTAGAGACCGATACCCCGGCAACACTGGCCGAGCCTATGGCTCCTACCACTAAGGAGGTTCCAGCTACCGTAGGGACCATCCGCCCGGCTGCCACATCTGCCTACGTTTGTACCCACTTATGAGGTGCCCGTATCCGTATCACTCCGCGGAAGCAGATAATTCCACCTCGCAAGAGGCCAGCTTCACCTGCACCTACTATTCTCTAGCCCGAGCCTAAGAGGGCTAGGTCTACTTCCCACACCCCTACTACCCCGGTACCGAGGAGGCTGAGATTCTCGAGCCATAGATGGGGATGGATAGCACCCACCCTTCAGACGTGGGTAGACGAGGAGGGAAATCTCTCCATATACGAGGTGGGAGAGTCCTCCCGCACCCCTACTATCCTACCTGTCACCGGTCAGCCCATGGAGCTGACTGTCCCCCTTCTCGACGGCCTCCAGGATAACGTCGAGCATTCACATGGTTTGGAGGAGCTCCAGTGATTGATGGCCCGACTAGACCCCGTCCAGTATCGCGAGGCTAAGGCTGTGCTCGATGTGAGAACACGCCTTGACCTCGTGGAGGATAACCTTGCATTTATCACTCGTTTCGAGGAGTGGGCGATCGACGCCGACGACAGGATATCCGAGCTCCAGGAGGGAATGGTGAAACATCTTACTTATTTCTTATTTTATCAGAGTTTTATAATGCGAAAAACGGTTCCAGTTTAACAAAAACTTTGCAATAAATGGCTAAGGTATATTTTTCATTTATAATTATTGTTTTACATATACAATATTTTTATTACAAAGTCTAGGGATTCTTCATTCCGACCGGCCTCATCCATAGGAAGCTCTATTCCATGTGCCTCTTTCCTACAGTGTTTGAAAAACATTTTTGAATTAGCTTATGCTAAGTAAGTACACTGCATCGTTCATTTCATTATGAACCCTTTAGGTTCTTATTACTGTTCAAGTTTTCCAGGCTCTCGGCGCCCCCGTGACCATCTCCGGACGTACCTCCGGTCACGTCATTCGTATTTTTATGGGTGTGCTAACCTCCTCACAACTATCTTAGGCCGTACCTCCGATCAGAGTATTGGCAAGGTTCTTATACCGTGATCTGGTTCGTCGTTCACCGATGACACTTACTTCCTTTCCTGTAGGCGTCATGAATCGTACAATCTTCTGATTGCATAATCATTGGAGCATGTGAAGACAACCAGTCCATTCCAATGATCACGTCAAATTCTTGCATCGGCATCGAAATTAAGTCAACGGGATATTCTTCTTCTTCTATCAGCAGTCGGCAATCTCAGCATATTTCAGTTACTACGCTGTTTCGATCACTTGCTATTTCAACTTTTAATGCCTTAGCCAACTTACTTCTACTGAAGTTTCTAACATTCACATATTTTAATGAAATAAACTATCGACTAGCTCAAGTATCGAATAAAACACAAGCAGGTAGGGAATTCAAGAGGAATGTACCTGATACAACGTCAGGAACATCTTTCGCTTCCTTTGTAGTGATCAGAAAAGCCCTACCCCTTGACTTTGGAGCCTCGATCCTTTGGAGTTCATTTTTTGCTACTCTTAACCCTTCTCCGGTCGTTTCCGTCTGAAATTTTAGCTCAGGACATTCCCTGCTAAAATGTCATGGCTTATAACAGTTGTAGCACAACCGGGTTCCACTCATACACTGCAATGCAGTGTGCCCTGTCTTCCCACACTTGTGACAAATTATCATTTTGAATCGGCACTCTCCCGGGTGCCTCTTTCCATAACTCCTACAACTTTGAATACCTTTCCTTGGGGAGGAACCGCCTCCCGGTTTATTGAACTTAAACCTCTTAAGAGGCATAAGAGAAGGATAACTTTCTCCTTTCCTTTTCCGGTCTCTCTCATTCTGTCTCTTGAGCTCAGTCTCGCGTTCCCGAGCCCAATCAATCATCTCCTCCAAGTTCACGCACTTGGATGGATGGATAAACTCACTAATCTTTGTCTTCAAAACGAGATGGTATCTCGTCACCCACATTTTCGGGGTTGTTAACAAAGCCGGGCAGAATCTGGCCTTGTCAAAGAAGATCCCTGTGATCTCATCCACAGTCTCAGTTGTCTGACGGAGTTGAAGAAACTCCTCAGTAATTCTTTCAATTGCCGCTCTAGGGAAATAATGCTTCAAGAAAAGATCCTTGAACTCTTCCCATCTCATTTCCTTAATTTTGTCTCTACTTTTCTGTCTCTTCACTACTCCCCACCAATCGTCAGCTCGCTCCTTTAATTGGTTGGTAGCGAAGGTAACCTCATCCTCCTTCTCACAGTGGCATGTATCGAATGCTGTTTCTATTGAGGCGATCCACCTCTGACTTTCTAAGGGATTAACAGCTCCCTTAAACTCTAAAGGTTTACATGTCATGAAATTCTAGTATGTACAACGAGTTGTCTTCGTATCAACTCTTGGATTTCCTCCTTCTCCGTTATGAGTAATATCATTATGGTTTTCGAACCAGCTCTCTAATGAGCTTTGTAATTCAACTTGTAGGGTTAGAAAGTTTGCATCGAACGCTTTTCCTACTTATATTGCTATCTGTCTCCGGATATTTTCCAGAACTTGCTCAACTTCATTTTCATCGGGAGGTGGAGATTCAGCTCTCCTGTGACTCCCTTCATCACGTATTTTGTCGTTCTGATGTTCAACCATTGTTTGCTGAAACATGGCATCACTTTTAATCTCTCATTCGTTTACCCTAATCATAGTCTAGAGTTTTATACTACAGACCTTTTATCAGTTTAACCATATTCAAGTATTCTAGGGTTTCACATGAGGCCCTATCTATGCATTTTACACATATGCACATTCATTCATGCATTTTAATCACGCATAATCACATTCCCGGCTTACTATCTGCTGAAATAAGTTAACATATGATGTTTGCGATATCATGATGGTCGCATACATTAGCTCCAATATTGGCCAGGTATAAGGAAATGTATGTTACATATCATGATACTCCCAATTATCATATGGAGCTTATCTCATACAAATTTCTGCCCACGTATACTCACACATTTTTGTTTAAGCACTGAAATTTAAACATACCTGCTTCCTTGGACGGCCTCGGATTGAATACCTAATTATATCATGAGCACTTATGGTTTGAGTTTAAGCATCCCCTTTTGATACTTAAATCCCACAAACCGTGCTCTGATACCAACCTAAAACATCTTACTTATTTCTTATTTTATCAGAGTTTTATAATGCGGAAAACGGTCCCAGTAAAAAAAAACCTTGCTATAAATGGATAAGATATATTTTCATTTATAATTATTGTTTTACATATACAATATTCTTATTACAAAGTCTAGGGATTCTTCATTCCGTCCTGTCTCATCCATAGGATGCTCTATTCCATGTGCCTCTTTCCTGTAGTATTTGGAAAACATTTTTGAATTAGCTTACACTAAGTAAGTACACTGCATCGTTCATTTCATTATGAACCCTTTAGGTTCTTATTACTGTTCAAGTTTTCCAGGCTCTCGGCGACCCCGTGACCATCTTCGGACGTACATCCGGTCACGTCATTCGTATTTTTATGGGTGTGCTAACCCCCTTGCAACCATCTTAGGTCGTACCTCCGGTCCGGTATTGGCAAGGTTCTTATCCTCGTCAGTATAGACCCCTCGCATTTGTCATGAAGACTCATTTATTCCTCAGCCCCGTAGGCTTGGAATCTTTTCCTCCTCAGTCCCGTAGGCTTGGAGTACCTTTTTCCTCAACCCCGCATGCTTGGAATCTTTCTCCTCAGCCCTGTAGGTTTGGAGTTCCTTTTTAGTTTTCTTCTTTATTGTTGAGATCCACCTTACAGGCCGGGTATCTCATTTTATTTGGGACCTTGAGTATCTTTGACTCACAGCCTCCCAAATGTATCAAGCATTTATTTTCATTTCACGTATATGCTTGATTTATTTCCCAACCAGTCCTCGCCTTATAACTTTGTAACGGTTTCTCCACAATGCATTAAAAAGGTTTATATATAGGAAGTACCAGCAGCGTATCCACCACCATTTTAACACTTCGTGAGTACTCTGTTATTTCATTTTAGGGTTTAGACTAGTTCTGTTATACTCATTCATTCTTGCATGTATCATCATGCATTCATGTATTCATCATGCATTTCACGTATTCATATTCATCATGTATTCATATTTATTATGCATGATATATTCACGTACTCATGTATTTTCATCACATATTCGTACTCGTCATATATTGTGAACTGTGGTGATTATCCTTTCAGAGCAGTACCTCCAACAGAGATGTTCCCAGGTAAGAGTGACGGGTCTAGGAGAGATTTATACACCACTTTTTCCTTAGACAAAACATTCCATTTGTTAAATAACTACATACTGGTTGGAAGTTCTCCCGTACGTTTACTATAATTTCATTATTGTCTTTTACTCTATACCCCTAAACATTCATAATGGTTTCGCCATGAAATATCAAAGAGATTTATATATAGGAAGTACTAGCGACGTATCCACCACCCTTGAATACGTCGTGACTACTCCATTATTCCCGTTTAGTATTTAGACTAATCTGTCATTACCCCGTACCCTTATCATATTTATAGCACATAACACATAACATTTAATCATATAATTCACATAATAGTGTCTAGGTACGGGTCCAGTGTACCTACGATAGTTTCGGGTCGTTCCTAAGTTCGTTCCTCGCTTAAACGCTTCCCCGAACTCGAACCGCACTCGCAGCGTACCGCACTCGTACTTTAATGTACCGCACCAGCTCTTAATTCTCCTCCAGAGTGTGTGTATGATGTATGGTGTTTGTGTGTGTTGTTTGTATCAAATGAATGGCTCCAACCACCTATTTATAGCCAAAATTCTGATCCCGTAATGGACCGTTACCATTGGTGACGGCCCGTTACCATTTTCTTGGCCTCCAAGGGCTTTCTGACCACGTAACGGTCCGTCATGGCTCATGACGGTCCGTCATGGCCTTAGGGTGCGATGACTCTGTGATACGTGGCTTTGAATGGAGCGTTTTCGTGATATTACGGTGTGACGAACCGTCACGGACGGTGACGGTCCGTTATGGATTTCGGCCTTCGTGACGGACCGTTACACATGGTGACGGTCCGTTATGACTACAGTTTCAGATTCTCCTCCCCGAGCCATCCCATTTTCATATATTATGGCTTCAGTAACTCATTTTCTAGCCCGGGATATGCTTATGGGAAGTTTTGGGCTATTTTCGGTCGAACCGCCTTTCCGTTTTCGCGTCCGTTTCCGCTCTAGCGTCGCGTTTCTCAGCTGAAACGTGTCCCAACTTATTTTATGAGTTTGGGATGTTACACATGGTTGCAGTTACACTCCGTATGATGACATCGGAGCAGGAGGCAACAACAGTACGGGAGGAGCTTCAGGAGACTCGAGTCCTTGCCATCATCTGTGCCATTCTGGTTACTCTGCCCAGGCAGGGTTGTTCTCACATTTTTCTAGTGACCCTATGTGAGCGAGGTGTGCTCACCTAGACTGTGATTTAAAACTTGTATTGACAGGGCTTTGTACCCCTGTCCATTTTGTACTATCTATGTAACAAGTTTAAATCCATCTATATATTATGCATGTTTCTTGTGTTTTGATTGTTGTGGTTGTTTACATTTCCTACTCATGTGTTGACAATTATTTTATGTATATTGTCTTATATATTTTTTTCTTTTCGTCATACTAGAAAGAAAAACATGGCACCCAGAGGAGGAAACCGTCGTAACACCCGACAGAACACCGAAAATGCAAAGGCGACACAACCTATGACTGCTGCTGACATAGGCCAGCTAGTGGCTCAAGAAGTAGCCGCCGTCGTCGCTCGGAGCGAGGCAAACCGGAACACTGGATCCGAAGCGGATCAGGAAATTGGAGAAACGGCAACAGTGGAGCCAGCGAAAGAAATAGAAACAGATCTTGAAACACGAACATCGGTAGCAACATTAACGGAAATGGAGACGGATCCGGGAACACAAACACCGGTAGCGGCACTAACGAAAACGGAGACGAATCTGGAGCCTCCATGTGTAAATTCAAATAGTATAAATACCTGACTTAGAAGTGACTATTTATGATTATTGTCTTAACTTGATAATCCTATCAATCCAGGAAACAATAACGCTCCAAGAGATTGCACCTATAAGGACTTCATGAACTGCAAACCTCTCTATTTTAATGGATCTGAAGGAGCAATTGGTATCATGCATTGGATTGAGAAAATGGAGTCAGTTATCAACATCAGCAACTGTGCCAATGACTGTAAGGTCAAGTATGCTACTTGCACCTTCCAAGACCAAGCGCTTACTTGGTGGAACGCCCAAGTTCAGACATTAGGTATGGATATTGCATACCAGATGACGTGGGATGGCTTGAAGCATATGGTGAGAGAAGAATACTACCCCCAAAATGAGATTCATAAATTGAAGAATGAGTTCTGGAATTTGGCCATGATCGGAGCTGAAGTAGCCACCTACACTACCCGATTTCATGAACTAGCCCGACTAGTTCCACAAATGGTTACTCCGAAAATCAAAAGGGTTGAGAGGTACAATTGGGGCCTTGCACCCCAGATTCAGAGTATGGTGACTTCATCTAAACCAACCACTATTGAGAGTGCCATAAGGTTGGAACATAATCTGACTGATCAAGTTGTTCGTTCTGGGGTACTGGTGAAGAAAGGTTCAGTTTCTACTGCGAAGAGTTTCGGTGGAAAAAAGGAAATGGGATGGAAAGAACTCTGGACATTAGACTCCCAAGAAGCCAGAAACCGTGAAGGCCTTTACTGCAGGGCCAACTGCAAGAAAGCCATACGCCGGGAGCAGCCCAAGATGCAACAAGTGCGGTTACCATCACACAAGCGCCTGTGAAAGCTTTACCTGAACCAAATACAAGGGGCAAGGACATGTGTCCAAGTATTGCAAGGTTACCACCCCTGCAGCAAACCCTAGTGTTAATCGAGCCTGTTTTGAATGTGGAGAAGCAGGTCATTTCCGAAAGGACTGCCCGAAGTTAAGGAACCAGAGCACAAATCAAGCTCGTGGAAGGGCTTTTGTGATTGGAGCAGGAGACGCCCGTCAAGATCCTAACATTGTCACGAGTACGTTCCTTGTTAGTAATCACTATGCTTCTATTCTATTTGATACGGGTGCCAATAGAAGTTTTATCTCGATCGAATTTTGTCCTTTACTCGGTATAGCACCCACTACACTAGATAAACCTTATACGATAGAATTAGCGGATGGTAAATTAATCGAAACGGGAGAAATAATCAAAGGATGCTGTCTAAGCCTGGAAGATCACACGTTCAGTTTAGATGTGATGCCCGTGAAACTTGGAAGCTTCGACATTGTCATCGACATGGATTGACTATCCAAGAACCATGCAGGGATTGTCTGCCATGATAAGATAGTTCGCATTCCACTCCCAGACGGTGAAACCCTGACCATTCAGGGAGAAATGAGTGGAGCCACCGTAATAATTATCACATGCATGAAAGCCTAGAAGTACTTAAGAAAGGGATATCATGCCATTCTAGCTCACGTGACAGAAAAGAAACCAAAGAAGAAACAACTCACTAACATACCAATCGTATGAGACTACCCTGAAGTCTTCCCTGAAGACTTGCCTGGACTTCCGCCCCCAAGACAAGTCGAGTTTCGTATCGATCTGGTACCCGGAGCAGCACCGATTGCAAGATCACCGTACCGACTTGCACCATCCGAGATGCAAAAACTATCTGGTCAATTACAAGAGCTTTTAGATAAAGGGTTTTTCTGACCAAGTTTCTCACCATGGGGAGCTTCAGTCTTGTTTGTAAAGAAGAAGGATGGAACGTTTAGGATGTGCATCGACTACCGAGAATTAAATAAATTTACGGTAAAGAATCGGTATCCACTTCCAAGAATAGATGACTTATTCGATCAATTACAAGGTTTAAGTTTCTATTCTAAGATCGACTTACGGTCAGGATATCACCAGCTGAGAATCCAAGAAGAAGACGTTCCCAAGACTGCGTTTAGGACTTGTTACGGCCACTGCGAGTTTCTAGTTATGCCTTTTGGCTTAACCAACACACCAGCTACATTCATGGATCTCATGAATATGGTCTGCAAACCTTATTTGGATAAATTCGTGATTGTATTCATCTACGACATCTTAATATACTCATGAAGCAAAGAGGAACATGAACACCACTTAAGGCTTGTCTTAGTACTCCTCAGAAACGAGAAACTGTATGCCAAGTTCTCAAAATGCGAATTCTGGATTCGAGAAGTGCATTTCCTTGGTCATGTGATAAATGATAGGGGCATACATGTGGATCCATCTAAGATTGAAGCCATCAAGAACTGGGAAGCGCCAAGGAATCCAACCAAAGTGCAACAATTCTTAGGTCTAGCTAGCTATTATAGATGTTTTATTGAGAATTTATCCAAAATAGCCCAGCCTCTGACAACCTTAACTCAAAAAGATAAGAAGTTTGATTGGAACGACAAACAAGAAGCTGCATTCTAACTATTGAAACAGAAACTATGTTGTGCACCTATCTTATCTCTCCCAGAAGGAGTAGATAATTTTGTAGTATACTGCGATGCATCACACTAAGGACTTGGTTGTGTCTTGATGCAAAAAGAGAAAGTCATTGCATATGCATCCCGTCAACTCAAGGTACCTGAGAAAAATTACACTACCCACGACTTAGAGTTAGGAGCATTCGTTTTTGCTCTTAAAATCTAGAGACACTATCTCTATAGTGCACAATGTACCATTTATACCGATCATAAGAGCCAGCACATCTTCGACCAGAAAGAATTGAACATGAGACAACGAAGATGGGTAGAGTTACTAAACGACTACGATTGTGACATCCGTTACCACCATGGTAAGGCAAATGTTGTAGCCGATGCTTTAAGCAGGAAAGAAAGAAACAAGTCTCTTCGAGTGCGAGCATTGGGAATGACATTTTATACGAACCTTACCACTCAAATACGTAATGCTCAACAAGAAGCACTCAAGGAAGAAAATCTGAAAGACGAATCCTTATGAGGTATGGATCAACAGCTAGAAACCAAATTCGATAGAGCACATTACTTCATTAACCGGATTTGGGTACCACGTTTTGGAAACCTTTGGGATTTAGTGTTAGATGAAGCATATAAATCCAAGTATTCAATCCCCCTAGGATCCGACAAGATGTACAAGGACCTCAAGGAGTTGTACTGGTGGCCCAACATGAAGGCATAAATTGCCACCTACGTAAGTAAATGCTTGACTTGTTCCAAGGTCAAAGAAGAACATCGAAGGCCATCATGACTCTTACAACAGCCTGAGATACCACAATGGAAATGGGAGAAAATTTTCATGGATTTTATCACAAAATTGCCCAGGACATCTAGTGGTTATGACACTATTTGGGTAATTGTTGATCGATTGACAAAATCTGCACACTTCCTACCTATCAAAGAAACAAATAAGATGGAGAAATTAACACGGATCTATCTAAAGGAATTTGTCTCAAGGCACGGAGTGCCAATTTCTATCATCTCGGATAGAGATAGTCGTTTCACCTCAAGATTTTGGCAATCACTTCAAAAGGCGTTGGGTACATGCTTAGACATGAGCACCGCCTACCATCCGTAGGCAGATGGTCAAAGTGAGAGAACCATCCAGATCCTAGAGTACATGCTTAGGGCATGTGCCATAGACTTCGAAAAGAATTGGGATACTCACCTACCCTTAGCTGAGTTTTCTTACAATAACAGCTATCACACCAGTATCCAAGCCGCACCTTTTGAAGCACCTTATGGTCGAAAGTGCCGATCACCTTTATATTGGGCAGAAGTTGGTGATATACAACTCACTGGCCTTAAGATCATCTATGAAATGACTAACAAGATCTTTAGGATCGGGGATAGAATCAAAGCGGCTAGGGATCATCAAAAGAGCTATGCTGACATAAGACAAAAGCCCTTGGAATTCCAGGTGGGAGACAACGTTCTATTAAAAGTCTCTCCTTGGAAAGGAGTTGTTAGATTTGGAAAACGAGGTAAACTCAATCCCCGATACACCGGACCTTTTGAGTTCCTAGCCTGAGTAGGCCCGATGGCTTACAAATTCAAACTACCTCAAGAACTCAGTGGTGTACACAACACGTTCCACGTGTCAAACCTAAAGAAGTGTCTGTTAGACGAAACCCTTGTTATACCACTTGAGGAAATCCACATTGACGACAAACTCCACTTTGTGGAACAACCAGTTGAAATCATGGATCGAGAGATCAAGAAATTAAAATGGAGTCGCATTCCTATAGTGAAGGTTAGATGGAACTCTAAGCGAGGACAAGAGTTCACTTGGGAACGCGAGGATCAAATGAAACTTAAGTATCCCCAGTTGTTCAATAGTACACCAGTGGCAGACAACACCAACTTAATTTCGAGACGAAATTCTTCTAACCGGGGGAGGATGTGTCAACTGGTAATTTACCGCGTAATTATTTAAACATAATTACCTCATATTATGCATATTAGACTAATTTAATTAGGTCTAACCCGGTCCAGTAGATTCCAACCTACACACAATTACGCGGGAAATATTAGATATTTCCGAGAGACATATCGCGTTGGTGATAGACAAAAAATAATTAAAAACATTCTCTTTATATATATGTATACGTGTATATATATGTATAAAATAAAGAATACCCGTTGGTTGAAACTATAAAGTTTAATATGTGTCAAACACGCATTATACCCGAACTACTCAATTATTATTTTTAATACCCGACTCATTCCCGACACATAATAACGGGTGGAAACAACGACACGCGGGTATTATACCGGACTAGACTAGCGGGTATCACACCACAACACACCCTACCCCCTACTCCCTTACCCCCACATGGCTAATACCTCTCGGCCGAATTCATAGCCGCCAAGCATGCATGAGGGTGTTGCTTGATTTCTTCCTTGCTCCCATTCTTGAGACAAGAATGTCTCCATGGCTACACAAGACCCACTAGTATGCAAAGAAGGTATAATGGTCTTTACCCATTACCACTACTATAAAAGGCCATACATGAAGACTCTCAAGCTCACACCAACCCACCACCACATTTGCTTCTCCTCTTTTCTGCTCTCTCACCCGAACACCACATCCACCCTTGATCTTCTTCTTGGCTAACCATCACCACCCTCCCTCTCAATCTCACTTGAAGAAACAACATCACCACACCACCTTCATCATGCCATCACCACCACCACCCCCCTAACATCACCACCTTCATCTCTAAACCAAAACCCACATCTTCCCTACCCCCCCTGGCTACCAAAAACACCAACAATATCACCTCCATCACCCCCATCCTACACCCACGACCAAGCCACACCACCTCTCCTTTGATCCCTCAGCTTCACCACAACCCATAAACCACCACCGACCACCATTACAGCCCCAGTTCCAGCCCTCCTCGGTCCCGTCCCAGCCTCCGACAGCCCTGACAACCACCTCCGTGCACCGTTTTCACCGCCCCAGCCCTTCGCTATTTTTGTGGGATTCTTTTCGGGACGAAAACCGGTTCTTTCGGTTCACCATTTCTCGCCTACAGTCTCCACATTTCGTTCACGTGAAGCCTACAGATCATTTTGGGAACTTACGGAGTCATACGGGACGTTTTGGGAAGGAATCGGACCTTGCGTATTCACCGTCACTTTCTCCCGACTATTTACGTGAGATTTCGACTTGTTTATTTTAACGTTATTATAGTTGGTGATATATTAGGTTATAACCGGGAATATAATTTAAATAACGAGTTTTAAAAATATCGGAGATGGATCGTGTTTTAAATATATAAAAGAAGGGTTTTTTAAATAATAAATAACGATTAAAGAGTATATGGTAAAAACCCTAATTTTTTTATCATAATAAATTAAATGATTGATTTATTTTATAAAAACACATTTTTAATTATTAATGACTATAAATAATTTTGTATGAAAAAGAGGAGATTTTTATAAAATTATATTTATAAAAATACCACAATATGACAAATATATAATAATCATAGTTATATATTTTTAATACATAGATATATATGTGTGTAAATTAATTGGGTTGAAAAGATATATAAATAATATAATTATTTTTAGATATATTAACCTATTTCATGAATATATATATATATATATATATATATATATATATATATATATAACACATAATAATTAGTATATATATATATATATACATGGACATAAAAAGGTTGAATAATAAAATAATATGAACATTATTTTATGACAACATATTAATTGAGGATTTATTTTTAAATATATAATGATCAATTTAAACAAAGTTTTGGATAAACAAATACTAAGTCACAATATTTGTTAAAGGATTTAATAAATATAATAAACTTGAACAACAAGTCATATCACCAACGGCGATCGGGTCGGACCTTGTTAGATTATTACAAGACAAGGGTCGAGATCTCAGGGTATTGGTCGGGTGACCAAACCACACTTAAACCATCTCATAGAACCTAAGGTGTCTTAAACAATTCAGGGCACGGATAGGTTATACATTTGTTGGACTTACTGCACATCTCATCACTCATCACTCATCACCTCGATAGATAAGGTGAGTCTTCACGGTCCCATTTTACTATGATTTAAACGATTTTAAACATACGGGGGAGAATACATAGCTCATATTTGAATACGAGTACATACACGAATTGTTGCAGGGGAATACTGTAACCGTTAGCTAGTTAGACGTGGAACACATGAATAGATCTATTTGGGTTGACACCCCTACCCGTGGTTAGTCATGCTAACCTTGATTGGAGGTCAAAGCGGGTGCATACTGTCCATACTCATAGTTACAATGTTTCATGACAGAACATTGGGCGGGGCACTTTGTACTCAGTCAAATGATGGGTACATCATACATAAACGTCAAGTGTCGGTTATGATGGCTCATGGTAACATATTCATACATAAGTATTGTTTGATCAACAATGCTAATCATACTGGGAAATCTCGTAGTCCAAAAGAATCATATTTTACTGTTTACTTAAACCTATGAACTCACCAATTTTAGGTTGACATTTTAGCATGTATTTCTCAGGTAACTACATGGAAGGAAAGGCATGCATGCACGTATGATCACTTTTGAAGTTTTCTAGTTATAACCTAGGGCATCTAGGTCATAGCTAACAAACTTGTTATTTAAGCCGTCTATTTGGTTAAGTACGTTATTTTGGCATGTATTGTCTTGAAACAATTTATCATTTTGTGTAATGACTTAAACCTTTGATAATAAATTCATTTAGATGTCGTTTGTTGTAATCAAAGGCTATGATCAATCACCTACTCCGTCGCACCCCGTGTTTCTGCCCTAGGCGGGGTATGACAATATATATATATATATATATATATATATATATATATATATATATATATATATATATAGTTCTAGGGACAAGTTCAATTAAGAACCATCATTTTGGCGAGAACCAAAAGAACCATGTATTTCTACACAAATATAAGGATGCATATATGCATTTGTGCATATATAAAGTAAGAATGCATATATGCATTTGTGTAAGAATGTATGGTTTTTTTGGTTCTCGCCAAAATGATGGTTCTCAATTGAACATGTCCCTATATATATATATATATATATATATATATAATCGGACATGGGGACTCAAGACCAACCAAATTTAAATAAAACTAACACAATTTATATAAAACCTAACATAAATCTATACTACTATATAATAGATATTAGAAGGATATAGATGTAATTTACTTCAAAAATTAAGACATCTTGTATCTTTTTTTTGCATAGTGTAAACATTAACAATGCCTCAAATGTGTACAATTACCTTCTAACCCCTATTTATAATTAAAACCTATTACTTACCATTTAACCCATACATTTAAAACTTAAATAAACAATATTAAGTGGGTAGATATGTATTTTTACCAATTTTTTTTAGTTAATGTTAAAACACATCTTTATGACCATTGTTAAAACCATCACACTTAATTACCCTGTAGATTAAGAGCTGATAGCCTTTTGAATTCCCATTTACGGTTTTGGACTTTTGGGCAGATGCATCCCCTCTTTCTCACCGCCTCTTTCTCTTCATCAGCGGCTGTAGAGAATCTCACAAAACCTAATCGCAGGCCGACTTCCTTCTCTCTTCGCCTCACCAGGTATGTATGTTTTGCATCTTTGGGTCAAATGTTTGTTCGGGAATTCAGTTTGAACACACACATGTCGCCATCTTTCAGGAGATGAAAGGAAAAGTGAACTCCAGTTGGATGATGAATCCAAGTTTTAATAAGAAAGGAAAACCTCAAGACCGTGAAGTGATCGTCTTGGCCGCATTCCTCACTTCTTCCCCTACCCAAGGTCTTGCTACACCTCCCTAATGATCTCGAAATCCCTAATTTGCTACACTAATAATTCAATTTTTCATTTTATTTTCTTTTTGTTATCAATTAGAGTGTAGTGTGATTGATTTTTCTGAGGATTTACTCGAATTACGAAAATTAGGGCTTTGAAGTTGAATTGATTGATTTTGTGAATTTACAGATTTGAAGTTGGTTGCTCTGGGGACCGGAACTAAGTGCATAGGGCGTTCACGTCTTGGTGTTCATGGCGATATTTTGAATGATTGAGTTTGTATCTAGAAGAGCTTTACTAAGGTGTGTGGATTTTTTTTCCTGTTTTTGCAACTCTATTGTTTTTTCAATAGCAGAAAATCTGTAAACCATAACGCATTCATCTGATATCCAGGTTAATGCATTTTCAACTTCTAAATTGGATTTATGATGTTAATGTTTTATACAGTGGAGATAAATAGTAACATTTAGACCATGATAAATGATTAAAATTCATATCTGTACTAGGGTTACGAATAAGGGTTTGTTGCTTTTTGTTTATCAGGTATGATCACGGAGAAATTTAATGTATTTTTCTTATTTTATACTACTTTTTGATTTTTTTTATTAATTGTGATGTGTAATACCTGATTGTATAGATGATAGAACATTCCTACCCAAAACAGATCAGATATGAACTTAGTCATGCCCACTTTAGCAATTGCATCACTGAATCCATGGTTTAGAAGTTGAGGTCCCTCGAGCTGTTGAAAGATGAAGACAAGAAAATGAGTAGATTTCACTTAATAAAAGAAAAAGAATAAATTTTACTCACAATTATGGCAGGTGGGATACAGAAGAAGAGAGCGATAATGGAAATGTAGGCATACAAGTTAGTACTATCCATATCAGTCTGCAAATGCAATCACAACTGTTATAAAACGTGCCAAAGTTGTTAGTTTTTCAATTCTCATTTGTTCATTTGTGAGTGTCAAGTAAATTAGATTTGTAATGAAAATGATGAATGATGAATGATGAATGATGAAAATGGTCATAGCATAGAGGACAACCATTGCTTTCTTGGAGTTAATACTCCTATAAGTGAAGGAGATATTGGAAATCATGGCTTACGAATAAGAGTTTGTTGCTTTTTGTTTATCATGTATGATCACGGAGAAATTTAAGGTATTTTTCTTATTTTATACTACTTTTTGATTTTTTTTATTAATTGTGAAATTAAGTTTTTTTTTTGTATTGTTCTAATTGTTGGGGTTGTTGCAGCTCCTCATATAAGTGGGTTTTTGCTGATGTTTTTGTCAAGTTTGTTGAAATACCTTTTGGCTAACAATGTACTTATGGTATGCATTTTAATGAAACTGCTACCTTTTTGACAAGTGGTGTTGACATGGAGATTATACTCTTTTATAATCTTCATGTCAAGTTACTTGAAATACCTTTTGGCTAACAAAAAGATGTACTCCACGTCAACAAGGAAATACTTTTTAAATATAGATCCGGTTAAAAAAACTGTTGTTAAAATATGATTGTTAAGATTAACAAAAAGAGTATAATTTCCATGTCAACACCACTTGTCAAAAAGAGTATAATCTCCATGTCAAGTTAGTTGAAATACCTTTGGCTAACAAAAAGATGTACTCCATGTCAACAAGGAAATACTTTTTAAATATAGATCCGGTTAAAAAAATTGTTGTTAAAATATGATTGTTAAGATTAACTGTCTTTTTTTAATATTGAATGAGGTAACTATCTTTTTTTAATATTGAATAAAACGTAGATCGAACTTATTAATGTGGTTTGTTGATTTATGTAGCATTTAATTTTCCTTTCAGTTCTTTACAACTAAACCACATGCTTGTGATCCATCAAGTTTGCCACAATATCCTCCCAGCAAAGAAATTGATGTGAAAATGAGAGAAGCCGAAGCTAAAAAGTATGTGCATTTATGTGGCATTTTCCAAAAAAAATAAAATATGCGCGATCTTTGAAGCAAATACTTGAGTACTTAACTTTAAATTTGGTTAATTCGACTTAAATGATTCTTGTAGACAAAGGGAAGCAAGAATGAACTGTCAAAAGCTTGACAAGGAAAGCAGGGGACCAAAACAAAGCCCTTGCAGTACCATCTCAAGATGTCAATGCTGAGTTGATCATTACAACTGAGGTATCTTTAGAGCAATCCACAATCTTTAAAGCTTCAAATGGTGGTGTGAAACATGGTTAAAAAGAAAAAAAAACACTTCAAACATGGTTAAAAAGGAAAACACTTCAAACATAAAACTAGCCTATGGCATAATTAAACAGGTGCTTGCAACATCCTAAATTTTTTTATTTAAGCATTGGTTACCTTGGCACCAAGGACTATCCCGGTATTTATTATTTTTCCTCATGTTTTCAAAACTGGCAGGTATATTGGATATTTGTATTTTTTTGAAGTTCCTAGCTTTTAGGATTTAGGCTTTGGAGGATTAGGGGTTTGGGGGTTTTAGGTTTTTGGGGGTGGGGTGGGGTGAGGGTTTTTGGGGGGGCTGGGTTGGGGGTTTAGGCTTTTGGGGATGGTGGTGGTGTTTTTAGACGTTTT
Organism: Smallanthus sonchifolius; assembly: GCA_023525975.1. Taxonomy (NCBI): domain Eukaryota; kingdom Viridiplantae; phylum Streptophyta; class Magnoliopsida; order Asterales; family Asteraceae; genus Smallanthus; species Smallanthus sonchifolius. The sequence goes on along the minus strand of CM042026.1, from coordinate 22,683,698 downwards.
TTTCAACTTTTTAAGGTTTTTTTTGTTAGGATTTAGGTTTTTAGGGGTGGGGGTGGAGGGTTTTAGGTTTTTCGGGGTGGGGTGGGGTGGGGGGTGGGGGTTTAGGCTTTGGGGGGGGTGGGGTGGGGTAGAGTCCTTCGTTACTGATCAGGTCATCGGGGGACTAAACATTATCTTCATTTATTAAGGAGGAAAGAGATCGTGCGGGGTGTCCCGTCTTTTTGAAGTAACGAATGTTCACCAACAAAGTTGTAAAATATACACCTATTGTTGACAATTTTGGGTGAATCACACGTCTATATCTATCGCCGGTTAGACTTTTGTTTAAATATATCACCAACTCTAGAGTCTCTAGATTAATTCTTACAAGTGATCAATCTTGATTTTCAATACAACACGAAAAAATAACGAAATCTACATCCCAAAGCGGAGGAAAAGGGTTACACATTCTTTTAGCAAAGGAAAGTGAGTTTTTGGGACACGAATCTATTAAGAAATCATGAAATTGAGGTGGTAGAATTGTCCACCGCATGTTTCTCAATACATCCTTTTTGTAGTTCTCTACGTCTCTAATACATCATTCTTCCAACCCAACCTTTCAATGCTCTAAAAAAACATAAATATTAATAATGTAACATTTGTAAAAAGAAATAAACAATAAAAATAAATGTTACCGAGTGTTTACAATTGACGTCAGGTAACCATTATAGCGAAGTCCTAGAAGTGTACCCCAAAATATTTTGTCTAATGGTTTGGAAATTAAGAAGACAGTAGAATTACAGAACGGAGCATCCCCATTATTACAGAATTCGAGAACATCCTCTAACCAATCATCAGACTCATCGTCTGGAATGGCCCATCTTCGTTGTCGCCGTATACTGTGTCGCCCGACCTGTAAGTTAATTTGGTTGTTTACCTGTGGGTTTATAGGTGGGTTTACCGGTTCATTTACATGGACTTCATTTTGTGTGTTATATGAAGAAGACCCAGAAGAATTATTCGGACGCCTCCATTTATGAAGAATCCAACTAAAGGATTTTACAACCGGTTAAGAATTATATTGATCTTCTACAAAATCTTTACCATTCGGTTATCCATTTTTAGAGAAATTGGTGAAGGGGAAATGGGGGTGGTAGTAGAGATGGTGAAAGATAAATGTGTTGGTGAATGGTATTTATAGTGTTTTAAATAGTTATTTTATAAATTAAATATATAATAATAATAATAATCATTTGTACAAAAATATTATATTATAATAATAATCTACAATAATAACTTACAAAAACTAAAAAAACATTACAACTTAAAAAATAATTACAATCTATATCTACCGCGTCGTGGTAGTCGTTGTGCACCCGGTTCGTTTTCATCATGTTCATCACCATCTTGCTTTTCTGATATGGTCATGTAATTGACATCATAACTGCTACTCATTTGGAAGTCTAGATTCAACAGGAATGGTGATAAGTTCAAAACATAAGGGGCTTCAGTTTGTCTAGATTGAATAAAAGGAGAAGGTTTATTAATGTACATTTGAGAGACCGTGGGAAATATACTATCTGGTGTAGTGTTTAGTTGTTCTTGACCGCTCTGTTGTTGCTGTTGAAAGTTAAAAAGTGACGAGTTAGGCGTGCCGAATTGCTCTTGAAAGCCAGGTTGATAATCTCCTATAAAATTATGGAGATTTTGAGTGGGCCAACAGGTATGTTTGAGGTACCCTCGTTATGGGGTATGTTTGAGGTACCTTCGTTGTAACATACATGATTTTTCGGACTTATTTTATTTTATACAATAATAACGTTACATTTAAAACCTGCAATTGTCCAACACAATATGACACACCAATTATTATTTCAATGAGTATTGAATTCAAAGTTCCAATCTTTACAATTACATTTTTTTTTTCTCCTACTATATATGTATATACATATTTATACTTGGTTATAATAAATATATCAAAAATAAAGCTTATGAATTTTTAATCATGTACAACATGTGAATATCATACGTAATTTAGAGTAATTAAGTTCATTTGTTGCATATCAAAGTTTGATCAACTCATATCATGCATCGGTAATTCGGAGAATTACCGGGTCACACACGAGTCCGGTCACACACGAACGTTGGTGATATATAAGACAGATAACTAAAAGTATGATTTAGAATATAAAAATTATACGTAACATTACAAATTAATATTTCAAGTCAAAAATAAAAGTTTGAGAATTTTTAACGAACGTTTTGTTTTAAACACAGTCCGGATAACACTGTATATTACACTGTATTTAACTAATGCATACAAAATAATATTATTTATTACAAATGATTAAAAATTAATTATAAAAATTAAATTTTCTAAATATATTTTAATAATCCAACATAATCATTATCATCTTTCTAGAAAATCTTCAAAATCTCTTTTCTCACACTTCACCTCCCTACACCACCAATCTACTTTCATCCAGCACCCCACATTAAATAATTATTTAATTTTTAATTTATTTAAAATCCTTCATTTCTCTTTCCTCCCACACTATAAATACCCACTCACCCTCACTTCATTTTCACACCATTTCTCCTTCACAACTCAAGAGCAAAGCTCTCTTCCCATCTCCATCTAGCCATTTTCGGCCACACCACCACCCACCCACACCCTCCATTTCGATTTCAAGACTCAAGTGTTCAAGTGTCGTTTGGTGCTTTCTCGAGTGCTAGGATCAAGCCTTCATTTTTTTTTGTTTTCTCTAAGTAAGAAAACTTAAACTATTAACTCATTATCTGTTTATTTTGAGTCTATTATTATTGAATCATAACACTCAACAAAACTTACATTCTTTTATAAAAAGAAATCTAAATATGTAACATGCATCATGTAAAAATTAGTTTATATACTTTCTTTTATGATTTTTTGCTTCTATATATCTTAGATGATACATGTATGTTGATGGATCATCATTTTGATCACATGCATGTTGGTGGATCGTATTTAGAATAGTAGCAACTTTGTTGTTTTCAAATGTCACACCCCAACCGGCGGCGGATTATACGTCGGGGCGGACATGGTTGTTCAATAGCACAAGGTTGACTATTAAAGTTTAAATAGTTTTATTAAATAACTTCAAGGTTTCAATACAAGGAATAAATCAAATACATAGCAAGAATACAAGTCTAATTGATTAAGCATTATAGGTCTAAGCATCCTATGTGATCACGATAAAGTCTCATGTTGTAGAACCTGAAACATGTGAAAGAATCTGTCAACTACAAAATAGTTGGTGAGATACAAAGGTTTTGACACAGTTTAACAAGGATTTGAAAAGAATTACAATTCACTATGATATATGCATTCTATAATGTAAGTATGAGAAACAAGTATCTTAAATATTGTGCACTACAATCCTCCGACCAAGTTTAGGCATAACCCGCAGGTTACCCTTATAAGTCTCAAGTTTAAAGTTTAATTCAGTAACAATCACCAAGGGCTCCCCCCCTAAGGGGTCAATCAATCAAGGTGGATTGGTCAAATGCAATAGATCTATCATTGTTACCATAGGCTTGATCAAAGTTAATGAATGTGCTAGTTTTAAGTTTAATCTAAGCATACAAGTCTCAAGTTTAACATAAGAATAAGCATCTAGTCATAGTTGTACAAGAATTGTATAAGTTTAAAGTTTTGAACATGTTCACCCCAAAAGTATAGAAAGGGAAAAGGGGCTAAGTATACTCACTTGGATTTGGATGAAGAGTATCCGACAAGAGTTTGAAAGAATTGGAGAGGGAGAATATCCTCACAATAAGCCTAAGAATGTAAGCCTAAAGTTTTAAGTAAAAAGTCTAAGACAAAGGATCTAGAATTTCAAGATTGACTAGGGTTCCAAATGGGAGATGAAATTGATTGTGTTTATGAAGTTTGAATCAAGTTTATAACAAAGGTTTTGAATAATTAACACAAGTCTTGAATATCAAAGTTTCATAAGTTTGTAGATTAGAATAATTATTAATTAAAATAATTTACTTAGAAGTTTTATAATTATTAATTACTCTAGTTAGAAAATAATAATTCGAGCTAGTTTTTTTCTAGGCATTTATAAATAAAGTTGTAACAATAGATGAATGTAATACCAAATAATTATTAAAGATTAATAATAATTATTTTAAAGAATAAATAGTTATTGAAGATTTTTTTTTAAAGAACAGGCAAAGGTTCAATAATAATAAAAGAATGAAAAATTAACGAGGATAAGTAATTATTTAAAGAGTAAATAGTGGTTTAAGTTTAATAATAGTCATTCAAGCATACATATTTATTAAGCACAAAATAATTATCTTATAAGAATAATCATTTTGGTTTAAATCATCTATTAAGTATTTAGATGTTAAATATTTATTTTACAATTTATCTTGTAAATAAATAATGTTTAAAATATTCTTATAAGTTTAAATGAATGACGTCTTAAGATTAACAAATAGAATTTATCATAAAGTTTATATTTTTAAATATAAGTTTATAAATGTTTTTAAAGTTTACATTTTTCAAAGCCTACAAGTTTATAAGCATTTAGGAAAGTAAATACACATATTTATTTCTCTTATTTTAAATTTATATAAAATGTATAAATTTATAACTCATTAAATTTAAGTTTCTCTTTTTTTTATAAATTTTATAAACCCCTTTTTTTTTTAGTTTACAAGAGTTATATAATTTTCTAGAAGTTTATATGTTTAAATTTAAATGTTAGGATAAAGAATTCTTTTAATTCAAAATGCAAATAATAAATTGAGTTTACTGTTTTAAATAAATAGTTTTTATATAAATATAAGTTTTATAAAAATTTACATGTATTCTTACCGATTTTAAACATTTAAACTATTTTTAAATGATTTATCTTTATAAGTTTAATTAAGTTTAATTGAATTAAATAATTCCAGACTTTAAAAGTGGGAATAAAAATTGTTCTTATGTTTATATAAGTTTAACATATTTTATAAAAATTATTAAAAATATTAAAGACTGTTTAAAATGGGTAAAAAAATAGAAGGGTAAAAACCCGGCTAATCGGATTCGAACTCGGGTTTGTCCCGGGTTGCCCAACACACACACGCACTTAACCATCCCGGCTACGGGTTCGCTGGAGTTAATACTGGAAAAATAAATTAATAAACAACAATTCCAATCGCCCCCTTTCCTTTATGAACCCTAGAACGGTTCCCGGCCAAATACGACCCGATATACGACCCGATGATCCCTCTGTCTTTAACAATTGACAGAGGGCAAATGTTCCTAGAATGATAACGAAACTGATGGGTTTTTGAATTACCTGAAATGATGCCGTAAAAAGGGAGATCGGGACTGTAGTGGTCGTCGGCGGTCCACGCGTTCTAGTCGGCAATGTGTGCAAGATACGATGAAATTGAGAGTAATGGAAGTATGAATGGTGTATCGTTGATGTGTAGCATCTGGTATTTATAGGTGGTTTCATCATTTAATGACGAATTAGGTGGGATGTTCACGGTTAGGTTCGAACGGCTCGAATTTGAATTCACGTGTGGTTGTAGTTGAAATCGGGCATTAATGATTCTTGGGGTTTGGTCGCACGCCGGAGGCGGAGCTCGAGAAGCATTGAATTCGACCTATTACGCGTCTTTGAATAATTTGGACTCAAAACCGGGTGTCGCGGGACTCGAACCCACGACTGTTTTCTGAATCTGGAAGTTTGGGTTTATTGCAAAACAGACACCTGAAGTTTCAAGCCTTTCTTATTTTAAGTCAAAACTTGGATTTTAGTTTGAAATAGGTTTCAACGATGACAGTTTCAGTCCCTGAAGTTTATAAAACGATCTAAATATATATATATATATATATATATATATATATATTTATATAAAATGAAATAAGTTTTATAAGTTTTATTATTTTATAATCCTATAAAATAATTTATGACATTTAAATATTAATAAAGTTTATAAATCATATTGTTTACATAACCGAAATTATAACTCTATAAAGTGTTGCCACATTTATAAGATATACATCTCAAGTATAATATATATCAAAACAATTAATATTTATTATTTAAAAAAAATAGATTCTAAATAAGTTTTGAAGATTTAAATTCATAATGGGTGCAAGGGTTTAGGGAAAAAGTATGTCGGAAAAATCCTCGATATTACAGTCTCCCCTACTTTAGGAAATTTCGTCCCGATATTAAAGTAGAAGGATCTAGATCAGGATTTATGTCTATGATACGCACAAGGGTAATGATAAAAATACTTTACGTTCCCAAGTAAACCCTGGGTTACGTTTAGATTTTTAAATGAGTTGTAATGATAGGGATAAGATTACGCTCAAGCTTCCAAGTTTTCAAAGCATATGATTGTCAAGAGTTTCCCTAAGAAGCATATAGTTTCATTGAAATATATGAAGATTTGTTTTCAGAAATGTATTTGAGAGGAATTTGATGAACTCCCATTCAAGATTTAAAGTGAGATGCATCACTCAGAATGGGTTCGACGATAGTTTAACGATTTGAGTTTGTAGACTATCATGTCTAAGAATTGCTACGGTACCCAAGTTCCGTGGCTACCTTTTACGATAAGTCTTGGATCATAGCACACGACAGAGTTTACTATGTCTTCCCATACGCTGATTTTCATACTTACGTGTGCACCTGCAAGCATTTAAATCGTCGTATAGTCTGCATAGGTCCTTCCGTTTGTGTGCGGATCAAGAAAGAGTACAAGAATTTATTTAACACACGACTAAAGTTTCCACATAAGAGTGATCATTGATTAATGAGTCCCTTAGAGAGAAACGTCATTCAATGATTAAAGAGAGAAGAATGTGACAAGATTTAGAGTTTCAAAGTTTCCTCGTGTTTGAACAAGAATACCTCAATCATCGAGTAGTTTAAAGTCTTTACACTTTCATCGTGTTTGATCAAGAATACATCAAACCTTGAGTAGTTTAAAAGTCTTATACGTTCGTCATGTTTGAACAAGAATACGTCAAACATGGAGTAGTTTAAAGTCTTTACACATTCATAGTGTTTGAACAAGAATACGTCAAACATAGAATAGTTTATATTGTGTTTGAACAAGAATACGTCCAACATAGAATAGTTTATATTGTGTTTGAACAAGAATACGTCAAACATAGAATTGTGTTTAGACAAGAATACGTCAAACATAGAATAGTTTAAATTGCGTTTGAACAAGAATACGTCAAACATAGAATAGTGTTTGAACAAGAATACGTCAAACATAGAATAGTTTAAATTGTGTTTGAACAAGAATATGTCAAACATAGAATAGTGTTTGAACAAGAATACGTCAAACATAGAATAGTTTAAATTGTGTTTGAACAAGAATACGTCAAACATAGAATAGTGTTCGAACAAGAATACGTCAAACATAGAATTGTGTTTGGACAAGAATACGTCAAACATAGATTAGTTTAAATTGCGTTTGAACAAGAATACGTCAAACTTAGGATAGTTTAAATTGTGTTTGAACAAGAATACGTCAAACATTGGATAGTTTAAAGTCTCTTAGTTTAGCCTCAGTGTATAGAAGTATAAGATTACGTTTTGAGTATAAAGCGGTTATCTAAATACTCTAGTATTTAAGAGAGGTGTGGGACAGCGTTTGGAACAGGGTTAATCGTTATACGCTCTTTCACAGAAGATTCAAGTCGTTCAGAAGGTTAGGTAGATCCCGATTATTTTGGGTTTGAAGAGAAGACTAGGGAGGTACTCTGCTAAAGAGAGCAGTGTCCCCCTTCATATTAGTTCCTAGTATAAAGAATAAAGTTTGCTCGTGTATCTGGAATGAATGTTTATCACGTCTTATAAGGTTTAGTTAAGACGAACACAATAAGTTTTCAAGACTAAGGATCCAAGTATGAGTTTGAAAGTAGGATAAGTTTGTTGATTTCAAGTTTCAATATCAAGTTTTTCATGATCCTTTATTGGACATGCTTTCTTTGGTGGTTTAGAAGGTGTTTAGTTTCAGGAATACGGGTTTGAGTATTTGTATAAGTTTTTACATGACTCAAAAAGTCTCTGACTTTGTGTAGACGAAGTTTAATGTTTTAGCAACGTGTATTTGGGCTTTTAGTTCCCGTTGTGATTTATAGTAAGTCTTTTATGTGACAAGAGTTGAATGAGGAAAGTCTCCAAGCATAGGGTAACGGGAAAAGTTTCGATAAGGTTTATGATAGTGTGTTTATAAATAATTTTATCTCGCTTCATAACAGCAAGTATAGTTTTCTTTTATATAGAGTGTAATTAAGATGTTTAAAAATGACGAGTCGAACATTGATAAATAGTATAAATAAGACTTATGAAAAGGTATGTATGATTGTCAAACGAAAAGTTGGTCAAGTTTAGAAGTGTGAAGTCTATATAAGAGGTAAGGATCATAGTTGATTACGGCAGTGGTTCGTAAGTCGAGTTGTTTTAAAAGAGTGCTTACGAATTAGAAGGTTTGTTCAAGGTTTATTCTTCAAGTATGCGTGTGTCACTTAGGATTTTTTTATAGTTTAATGCAACGTTGTTAATTATCTAAAGTACTAACGTGAGCTACTCTTGACGAAAGTGTTTGGGTAGAAGTGTCAAGTTTGTAGTGCTAGAATGAAGGTCAAGCTAGTAAGTGATAACAAGATAAATTTCAAAATAACTTTTGTTAAATGTTTCAAAATTGGGACTTCTAGCCCTTACATAATACAATTTAAACGGAAAATTAAAGTGTGTAAGTAAGTTGATTTAATATGTTCAAAAGGTTTTTATTCATAATACTGAGTTATCAGAGTAATACTTTCAAAAATAGTTTTGATTGGAAGTTGATGGGCTAACAAGGAGGATTCCCGAAAGAAAGGGGTGGTCATATGGACTCACTTAAGTACCCTATTTTCCTAGCCAGAATTTCCTCGTGGGCCTACAACTTCTCTTAGTTATTGTCACCGATGTTTGGGTTTATGGTACTATGTCGAGGTTCATTATGGGTTTAGAGTCTTAAACGTGGAGCTTGTTTATTCTATAGTAGGCTTCTTCTCTTGCGGGAAAGCGATCAGGTTACTAATCCCTTTGTTAATGTACTTTAGGTTTAAAAGACGTTACGTTTTGTTTACAACAAACGGTGATGTGTAAGTTTTAAGGACGTATGAAAGTTTCGGGATGTAATAAAGTGTAACAAAGTTTGAGTAAATCATCAAATGAAGTTGTGAGTGATAAAATGAAAACACAAGAGTTTCCCCTTTAGTGTCAAGTTTATAAAATAATGCAGTTTGTAAAGGAACTTGTAGGGTAATACATGGTTTTAAATGTGCTAGTATTACAAGGATCATTGAGTTTATTGGGTAGTATCTATATAAGTATAAATTTATGTATGTAGTTTTTAAGTATAATCTCGTAAGAATTTCTCCTTGAAGGTAACTCCTTCAGGTCATGACGAGTAAGCATGCTGTCATGCGACCATTCCTGAAGAGACGAAACATAAGAATCATAGAGTAAAGGTTACAGAGGAAAGTTTTTGAATCATGGATTTATGAAGTGTATAGTATTTGAGATGGTACTCATTTAGTACATATCACTAAGTAAGTACTTTGACATATCAAGAGAGATCTAAGCTCACTAATGTTTAGAGAAGTCATGCATTCCTATAAGTGGATACTCATCCCAAGAATTCTCAAGAAAGCATACGGGTCCAACGGTTGATTTGGATTTATATGAAATGCTTTCCTTGACAAAATTTCCCAGAATACAGGTATCCACCCTTCCGGTCCGCACAAGTTCTCGCACATTATCTAGAACTTAAATACTCTTGACGAGAGTTTGTTGGGGGATTAGACTTAAAGCCTAAGAATGTATCCTCGACGTAGTAGACTCTTGTAGCACGTAGGTAAGTAGAAACGTAGAATCTCCAAGCGTTCACGTATAAGATTTAAGAATAGAATGAGGAGAGAATTCCTAGTAAAGGACATGAGATAACTCATGTTTGGGTCTCCTAAGTTATAGTCTAGGTCATGTGTCTAATAACCTAATTCCCTATAACCAGGGCTCTGATACCAATCTGTCACACCCCAACCGGCGGCGGATTATACGTCGGGGCGGACGCGATTGTTCAATAGCACAAGGTTGACTATTAAAGTTTAAATAGTTTTATTAAATAACTTCAAGGTTCCAATACAAGGAATAAATCAAATACATAGCAAGAATACAAGTCTAATTGATTAAGCATTCAAGGTCCAAGCATCCTATGTGATCACGATAAAGTCTCATGTTGTAGAACCTGAAACATGTGAAAGAATCTGTCAACTACAAAATAGTTGGTGAGATACAAAGGTTTTGACACAGTTTAACAAGGATTTGAAAAGAATTACAATTCACTATGATATATGCATTCTATAATGTAAGTATGAGAAACAAGTATCTTAAACATTGTGCACTTCAACCCTCCAACCAAGTTTAGGCATAAACCGTAGGTTACCCTTATAAGTCTCAAGTTTAAAGTTTAATTCAGTAACAATCACCAAGGGCTCCCCCCCGAAGGGGTCAATCAATCAAGGTGGATTGGTCAAATGCAATAGATCTATCATTGTTACCATAGGCTTGATCAAAGTTAATGAATGTGCTAGTTTTAAGTTTAATCTAAGCATACAAGTCTCAAGTTTAACATAAGAATAAGCATCTAGTCATAGTTGTACAAGAATTGTATAAGTTTAAAGTTTTGAACATGTTTCATCTCAAAAGTATAGAAAGGGAAAAGGGGCTAAGTATACTCACTTGGATTTGGATGAAAAGTATCCGACAAGAGTTTGAAAGAATTGGAGAGGGAGAATATCCTCACAATAAGCCTAAGAATGTAAGCCTAAATTTTAAGTAAAAAGTCTAAGACAAAGGATCTAGAATTTCAAGATTGACTAGGGTTCCAAATGGGAGATGAGATTGATTGTGTTTATGAAGTTTGAATCAAGTTTATAACAAAGGTTTTGAATAATTAACACAAGTCTTGAATATCAAAGTTTCATAAGTTTGTAGATTAGAATAATTATTAATTAAAATAATTTACTTAGAAGTTTTATAATTATTAATTACTCTAGTTTGAAAATAATAATTCGAGCTAGTTTTTTTCTAGGCATTTATAAATAAGGTTGTAACAATAGATGAATGTAATACCAAATAATTATTAAAGATTAATAATAATTATTTTAAAGAATAAATAGTTATTGAAGATTTTTTTTAAAGAATAGGCAAAGGTTCAATAATAATAAAAGAATGAAAAATTAACGAGGATAAGTAATTATTTAAAGAGTAAATAGTGGTTAAAGTTTAATAATAGTCATTCAAGCATACATATTTATTAAGCACAAAATAATTATCTTATAAGAATAATCATTTTGGTTTAAATCATCTATTAAGTATTTAGATGTTAAATATTTATTTTACAATTTATCTTGTAAATAAATAATGTTTAAAATATTCTTATAAGTTTAAATGAATGACGTCTTAAGATTAACAAATAGAATTTATCATAAAGTTTATATTTTTAAATATAAGTTTATAAATGTTTTTAAAGTTTACATTTTTCAAAGCCTACAAGTTTATAAGCATTTAGGAAAGTAAATACACATATTTATTTCTCTTGTTTTAAATTTATATAAAATGTATAAATTTATAACTCATTAAATTTAAGTTTCTCTTTTTTTTATAAATTTTATAAACCCCTTTTTTTTAGTTTACAAGAGTTATATAATTTTCTAGAAGTTTATATGTTTAAATTTAAATGTTAGGATAAAGAATTCTTTTAATTCAAAATGCAAATAATAAATTGAGTTTACTGTTTTAAATAAATAGTTTTTATATAAATATAAGTTTTATAAAAATTTACAAGTATTCTTACAGATTTTAAACATTTAAACTATTTTTAAATGATTTATCTTTATAAGTTTAATTAAGTTTAATTGAATTAAATAATTCCAGACTTTAAAAGTGGGAATAAAATTGTTCTTATGTTTATATAAGTTTAACATATTTTATAAAAATTATTAAAAATATTAAAGACTGTTTAAAATGGGTAAAAAAATAGAAGGGTAAAAACCCGGCTAATCGGATTCGAACTCGGGTCTGTCCCGGGTTGCTCAACACACACACGCACTTAACCATCCCGGCTACGGGTTCGCTGGAGTTAATACTGGAAAAATAAATTAATAAACAACAATTCCAATCACCCCCTTTCCTTTATGAACCCTAGAACGGTTCCCGGCCAAATACTACCCGATATACGACCCGATAATCCCTCTGTCTTTAACAATTGACAGAGGGCAAATGTTCCTAGAATGATAACGAAACTGATGGGTTTTTGAATTACCTGAAATGATGTCGTAAAAAGGGAGATCGGGACTGTAGTGGTCGTCGGCGGTCCACGCGTTCTAATCGGCAATGTGTGCAAGATACGATGAAATTGAGAGTAATGGAAGTATGAATGGTGTATCGTTGATGTGTAGCATCTGGTATTTATAGGTGGTTTCATCATTTAATGACGAATTAGGTGGGATGTTCACGGTTAGGTTCGAACGGCTCGAATTTGAATTCACGCGTGGTTGTAGTTGAAATCGGGCATTAATGATTCTTGGGGTTTGGTCGCACGCCGGAGGCGGAGCTCGAGAAGCATTGAATTCGACCTATTACGCGTCTTTGAATAATTTGGACTCAAAACCGGGTGTCGCGGGACTCGAACCCACGACTGTTTTCTGAATCTGGAAGTTTGGGTTTATTGCAAAACAGACCCCTGAAGTTTCAAGCCTTTCTTATTTTATGTCAAAACTTGGATTTTAGTTTGAAATAGGTTTCAACGATGACAGTTTCAGTCCCTGAAGTTTATAAAACGATCTAAATATATATTTATATATATATATTTATATAAAATGAAATAAGTTTTATAAGTTTTATTATTTTATAATCCTATAAAATAATTTATGACATTTAAATATTAATAAAGTTTATAAATCATATTGTTTACATAACCGAAATTATAACTCTATAAAGTGTTGCAACATTTATAAGATATACATCTCAAGTATAATATATATCAAAACAATTAATATTTATTATTTAAAAAAAATAGATTCTAAATAAGTTTTGAAGATTTAAATTCATAATGGGTGCAAGGGTTTAGGGAAAAAGTATGTCGGAAAAATCCTGGATATTACATCAAAAATGGGTTTTATACTAAAAATGGATCTTTTGTCATTTGAATTTACAAAGAGTATTTGTATGAAAAATATAAGTATATTTGTTGTTTAGATCATCATTTTTACAACATGGAAGGCATGGGAATCGCTCTCTATTTTAAGGAAACTTTGTTGAGTCAAAAATCTGGTATTTATCTTTATATAAATGTTGATGATGAAACCATTTTTATTAACATTCATACACATCTATTTTTAACTCTTGGATGACTTAAAAATACTTTATTTATTTGTGTGCATGTGTCTTTAGACATGACTAAATAACACTTGGATATTTGTGTAATATTTCAATCGTCAAAATATATATATTTTGATACATCAAAAGCATATTTTATGACATGCATGATTTCCATCATACGATCTATTTTTAATACTTATTTTTGGGAAATAAATATATTTTTATCTATTTTAACGAGTCACCAACGTCTCATCAAGCCAAACATGGTCAAACCCAACAAGATAAACACATTTTACAAAGAGTCGAGTTGGGTGGATTGATCGTATAATCAAGCACAACATTTCGTAGAACTTACGTCCTTACATATTTTAGGACACGTGTAGTTCGGGCATTTTCACGTACCTAGTACTTACACTACTCATACCAGGTGAGTTTACATAGCCCCTTTTACATATTTATACTTTTGGGGTGGAACATGATTTCATTTGAAACTATTTTCCATTTATACAATTCAAACATTTTGAACATGCGTGCAATTTGTGCCTTATGCTTGAACACTATGAGTGCAAACTACAATTACATACATGTGTGCATAGTGCAAGTGCAATCATTAACTCTATACAAGCCGACGGTAACAATGATAGATCTATTGTGTCTGACAATCCCACCCAGGTAGGGTGATTGTTGTCGGTATTACATTTAGGATAACATTGTGTGCAGTCACAAGGTTTGATTGTACGCCCCGGTTTAACTCTAGTGGTTCTCCATAATTGCCTTATTAAACCATGGTTCATATGAATTGTACACAAACTCTTGATATTACTTGTGATGTCAAAACCTACGTATGCTCACCAACTATTTTTAGTTGACCTCGTTTTCATCATGTTTCAGGTACTAATATTTGAGATCATTTACAAGACGCTACACATAGGATTGAGGACTTAGTTAATTAAACAATTGAACTTTGTGGGAATACTTTATTTCTTGTATGTTTGACTTGGTTTGATTGAACTTTTTGTAATGAAATCTTGATTTAATAAATAATATGAAATTTAGTTGATCATATGCTTATGAACAGTCTCCATGTCCGCCCCGACGTATTCCGCCGTCGGTTAGGTGTGACACTCGTCTTGTTGGATATTTGAATTACCACCCCTTTGGCGCCGTCTCCTCTCCCGCCTCGATATAGACTGCGGTACACTTTCATCAACTCCTAAATCCACCGGCTCATTTTGTAAATGTGTAGGATAGTATAACCGATTTCATTCATTAAACATTCCCATTACTTGAGTCGTCGTATTTTGAAACGACCCTAAGTTTTGAGAATACAGTTGAGGCGCCGGATCCATAAATTCTTCTGCTTGTCGATTCATGTAGGTTATCCCATCTATCTACAAAAAAAAACTAGGATACAATTTTAAACATGTTAAAAAAATATATTTTTTGAAAATGTGTACAAACCAACACTTCCCCCATGATCTTGAAAGCCAAATGTCCCGTCTGCATGGTACCTCGGATCGGTAACGTATAAAACAGTACGAGCCCGAAACCATTCCATGTAGCCTTGTGCTACCGTTGTGTAAGGTGTTTCCTCACCACGTGCAACGTTTTCAGAACGTTCGTTCCAACTATAGATGTACCGGAAATGATGACTAGACCAATTTTTATGTGATTTGCCGGAACGACTTCAACCGTGTAATTTTCTGTGATCATCAACAGTTAAAGGCATGGGGTTGGGGACCTGATGAATCAAGCCAAACTGTCTTAACACACGTTGTGGTGAATGGTATTCAACAACCTCTCAAAAAATAATATAACATTCGGACATCCAATTATTAATGCCACTTCTACAGATGGCAGGTAAGAATTGGATGTCATTGTCATAGGGTATCCAACTAAACTGTTAAAAAACAATGTAGTTAAAAAAACACTTTGATTCATATAATTAAAAGAAATCCAACTAAATATACCCCGATCTCCTGTAGAGAATTTAGTTAAGACCGGTGTATTCTCAACATGTATGAAGCAACGTCCGTGTAACTCTGTTGCCCACACCACCTTTAAAACAATTACAAAAACAATTAAAATAAATTCAACATGACGGTAAAAGTAAAAATTACTAAAATACATGAAATTGTATGTTAACATAACTTTGCATCGTATGGAAAATCAACGTATCCTAGACTAAGCCCATAGATGCAATAAGTACATATCGTGCCACCAATGTGTTTATCATCGGCTGCAGTGGCTTTACATAAGGTACTATAAAGAGATGTTAAAACGGCACTTCCCCAACTTAACCGGCCACATTCTCGTAAATTTTCTAAATGATTTAAATAAATCAGAGAAGCATAATTGTTGGAAGAATCATAAAATAATATGCCGCCACATAAAAAAGAATGATACAACGTGGATGTTGTATGCACTACAACTCTGATGGATTGTGAGGAAGATGGGAATGTATTTCATTTAAATTACAACTTAACTTTATGAAGTTACCCTTAAAATCTGACGGTTGAGATGTAATGCCTAACATGGTATGAACTCTATGAAAACATTCCATGTCATTCATAGCTCGTTCTACACCAGTCACCGGTAACTGCAACACCCTCTATCTGTAAACCCCACAACACGTTAACATCTTGTAGTGTCACAGTAACTTCACCAAATGGCAAATGAAACGTGTGTGTCTCCGGACGCCACCTTTCTACCAGCGTCTCTATTAAACCGTGGTCGATTATACGGTACCCACAATCAAGTATTCCGCCAAAATCGACCTCGTTTATTAAATCTTTAACCGGCGGAATAATAGGAGGAAAATTATATCACGTCCAAAATCTTTGATCACCACGTCTAATGGCCAACGGATGGAGATCGGTTTTTTGGTAAACAAAGAATAAGCCCGATGCTGTTGTAAAAACAAAACATCTTCGATAAGAGGACCGATATTTAAATCGTAACTCATTTTGAGATTAGGGTTTACAAAATAAAAAGAAATTCAAGACTTGTGCAAGACATAATAGCTTGTGGGTTTAAGTTTTTATTAATCATCTACAACTACAACTATTATATATATAGGATGATAAATTATCTTTTGCATGTATTGTATTTAATTTTGGAATGCTTTTAAAGAAATTTATTCTGGAATGCTCACAAAGAAAATCCAAAAACAATCGCGAGTTTCCATTTTGTTAAAAAGGTAACGACCGAATTTAGCACGTGAAAAAAAAATTAATAGAAATCGAAACGTGTTAAACGTGTATATTGTATACATTATAAGGGCCTAAAACGAAATAACACCATCTCTTCGCGGCGGGAGCGTGGTTGTTTTTTTCCCGCATTACGCGTAAGGAATGTGTTTGTTGTCGGTTCCGTTAGTCGAAAATCATAAAAGCGACAACGGATATTGGTTACGGTAATACCAAAACACAGGCAACGGTGTTGTTCTCTCATAAGCGTCTGAGTTTGTCACGTCTAGTCAACGTTAACGTCGCTCGCCACAACGTAGGATACAAAAAAAACATATTCAATTTTCAATACGAGTCCGTTTAAAAAAGAATTATGCATGGACATTAAAAAAACAAAAATAAGGCGCACATTCCATTTTTTAAGTTAACAAACGAAAGCTATTATAGGAAAACGATTTTAAAAATCAAATGGGTTTAAAGCGTCAATTATATATACAAGAAGGTGTTACAACATGAATTAGAAAAAAAAAAGTTTGCCACGTGAAACACTCTGAGGTACTTACGCAAAACGTGGCGGGGTAGTAAAACAAAACGTAAAAACGAAAAAAAAAGTAAAAAAAACTGCAAAACAAAAGGGTAAAAAAAACTGCAAAAAAAAAGGTAAAAAAAAATCTACGCCCATGGATAGAACCAGGGATGATGGTTATAAAAGGGTTTATTGGGTAACCTTCACAACCAGTCGAACCAAGTGGAAGTTGGTTCTATACGTCAGGCAATATTATTTTAACATACAAAGGTTTTTGGGTTGAAAAAAAAAAGCACCAACCGTATTTTGCCCAGTGGACGCCGCCTAAAACAACAAACCAAAAATTGTTACTGTTCAGTTTTAGTTTTTTTTAACCGCAACACATAGATATTATAGGATAATTGGGTTTTTTCGGAGCTACACCTAAAACATCCAGGGCAGTCCTCCACAGAAGGAACCTCCAACTGGGTAAACCCCCTGACCTGACCACAGACCCCATTTTTTGGGGTTGTCAGGATTCGAACCCAAGACCTCCACTATTGGAAGTCTTGGGGCTACCATTGCACCAAATGGCCAACGGTATTCAGTTTTAGTTAAG
This sequence comes from Smallanthus sonchifolius, assembly GCA_023525975.1. Lineage (NCBI taxonomy): Eukaryota > Viridiplantae > Streptophyta > Magnoliopsida > Asterales > Asteraceae > Smallanthus > Smallanthus sonchifolius. The sequence continues at coordinate 22,665,962 of CM042026.1, read as the reverse complement.
AGTAATGGAATGATGGGTTTATTTTCCGTTCTCATCGAGTCCTAATTTGAATTTGTGATTCTCGTGGTCGTCGTTTCCTCCTAGTAATCGCCTCTTCAGTTTCTTGGCGTGCACTTTGGAATAGTTCCTTAATGAAGTGCTGTATTTTTGCTCTCAAGCCGACGGCTTCTTCGAGACTGAACCACTAGTCTCCAATCTGAAAACTCGAAAAAGCTTAACCAAGTAAAAGACTTACGGAATATCAGATAGGAAGACAATAATCAAGAGGTACCATTGTTAAAGGGAGCTATTATTTGTACATCCACTCCCTCTTTTTCACACCACCCTCACATCAAATCAATCACATCAAACAATATCAAATCTATTCATATTTTTTTATTATTTATTTATTTATTTTTATATTTTTATTTATTTACCTTTTTAACTTAATTAAATTTATATCATTATTTAAACTAATAAAATCATAAAAAAATTCAACTTGTATAATTATGTAAATTGTAAAGTTATTTTTATATTTTTATTTATTTACCTTTTCAACTTAAATTAAAATTATATAAAATTAAATAAATAAATAAAACTTAAAAAATTCATCTAATATTTTAGCGTCACAACTAGAAATAAATACAACTCTAGTAACTTAAATGCTAAAAATATCTGATATATTAAAAAAAAAGTTTCATTTGAACAAACTATGTAAAGGTAACCCAATTACGTATTTACTATACTAAGGTCATATGCTCATTAAAAGTTTTATATAAATTATTAGAATATATCTTATGACGTTTATATATATTTTATAAAAATGATAGTGTTTTTAATTTATTATTTTTTTAAAAATAACAGCTCAAAATATGTTAATCCATTTAAAAAAAAATAAAGATGACTTTAACATTTAACAAGCACTTTTATTAAATTTAATATAAAAAATATAAATTAAAATAACTATAAATTTTCTTCTCATTATACCTTTTTTTAGATATTCCCATCCCATCCCACCCCACCCCATCCCATCATCATCATTAAAAAAATGAAAATAATATGGGTGTGTCTACTTTTTTTTCAAGTGGTGTACAAATAGAGCATCCCTTGTTAAATCTTTCTCTTTCAGTCTTTCAGGGGCGTGATTGATGAAGCACTTCATGTAGTGAAGAACAAAGATACCACAATCAACAGCATTCTTTTGCTGTGAAACCTAGCAGAAAAAATGAATCACATAAAACCTAAATGAAAAAAATGAATCACATAAAACCTAAATTTTAAGTTTTGGAAAGAGAAACAGATACCTATCTCTATGAAAGAATAACATATAGGTGATTTATATTCTGAGCACAATCCCAAAATTGTGAATCCTCGGTTTAGATGGCCATGATGTTCCGTGCTTTCTCAACCACAACGGTTCAGTGGTGAACGTTGCAAACTATTTTACGGAGCCGTGCACGTACACGTTTGAAAACTTTAGTCGCCCGTTTTCGAATGAGCCGAGGTTTATTTTTAAGAATTACAAATGATATCGAGAGAGATGTGCCTTGGTTCCATTGGAGAGGTCGGGCTGGTTTTACCACCTTGCAAAAGGGTAACACTGCGATTCGTTCGACGAGTACTTGAAGATGTCCGATCGAACTATAAGATCTTGTAATTACAAATTTTGTAGAGCTATAATTCAGTTGTACCATTGGAGATAATTACGAAAACCATCAATAAATACGCGACCGAGAAATTCATAACAATCTAAAGGCGGACTTGATTGAGCATGTTTACGAGCGTTCACTAGATTAGTTTGTTTATTTATGTTTATTTTTAATTAATATTAGTTTATTTATGTTTTTTAATTAATATTAAATTATTTATGTTTATTTTTTAATTAATATTAAATTAATTATGTTTATTTTTAGTTAATATTAATTAAAAAATTAATTAATACTCACACAACTCTCAATCAGTTGGACTACCACTTACCATGTGAAAGTGGTGTGAGCAACCCACCCATGTGACGTGACATCCACATGATAGAAATATTGTCATCACTTGAGTCTCACTCACCTGGTTATATCTCATGCGCTAAGGCCAAACATACAAAAAGAATATGACTAAGCTCGGTGTTTAAAAACATATTTAACGTATCCATTAACAGAACATCACTACTAGAAAATGGGTGGGTTTACTACGGAAATTTGCGACGCAAATTTTTGCGTCGCAATTGGCGACAAAATTGTGACACAATTGCGACAAAAAGTGAAACCCTAAAATCTTACGAAACGCGTCGCAAATGTGTCGCAAAATTCCGACGCATTTCTGACACAAACTTTTAATTTCGTATTTTAATTTTCTTAATACATTAATAAAAAGAATAATAAAGGTTGTGTCGCAAATGTGTCGAATTTGCGACGCAAACTTTAATTTCGTATTTTAATTTTCTTAATACATTAATAAAAAGAATAATAAAGGTTGTGTCGCAAATGTGTCGGAATTTGCGACGCATTTCCGACGCAAACTTTTAATTTCGTATTTTAGTGTTGTTAATACATTAATAGAAATAATAATATAGGTTGTGTCGCAAATGTGTCGGAATTTGCGACGCATTTCCGACGGAAACTTTTAATTTCGTATTTTAGTGTTGTTAATACATTAATAGAAATAATAATATAGGTTGTGTCGGAAATTTGCGACGCATTTTCGACGCAAAACATTAAATTTCGTATACATTAATAAAAATAATAATATATGTTGTGTCGGAAATGCGTCGCAAATTTCCGACGCAAAGCATTTAATTTCGTATTTAATACATTAATAAAAAGACTAATATAATAATATAATAAAAATGGATTTATACAAATATTATGCATTTGTGTATGTGTATATATATGTATTTGTATATCTAAGTGTATATGTGTGCGTATGCATATGTATTTGTACGTACGCATGTGTATTTGTATGTAGTGTATGCATATGTGAATGTGTATGTGTTTGTATGCATGTGTGTATGTGTATGTATCTATGTGTGTATATGTATACATAAGTGTATACGTGTGTGTATGTATATGAATATGCGTATGTAATTGTTTGTGTATGCATATGTGTATATCAATGTATCTATGTGTATGTGTGTATGTATGTGTGTATACACGCACACACTTGTAAGTGCAATTAGGTTCAATTACAATGAATCGGGGTTATCATTGATTAATAAAGTTCAGTTAGGATCAATTATAGGCAAGTATAGTCAAATGGCTTCAATATTGGTCAATGATGGTTAATAGGGTCAATTATGGGGTAGTAGAGTCAAATGGTCTCAATATTGGTCAAGGATGGTTAATGAGTATCAATATTGGTTAAATAGTGGCAATTAAGATCAATTTAGGGTCTATATTGGTTAATAATCGCCAATTAAGATCAATTAGGGGGCAATTAGGGTCGATATTGGTTAATAATCGCCAATTAAGATCAATTAGGGGGCAATTAGTGCATATATTGGTCTCAATATTGGTCAAGGATGGTGTTTTAATCGAGCTAAACAAGCTTATGTAAGTTATATGTATCATTTTTATATACTTATCTTATGAACCTTTTACACTAACAATCGCGTTGTTTGTGATGAATTGTAGGTGGATTATCTCCAAGCGATGATAGAGAAGCACGGGCTTGACTTCAGTGAAGATGATCTTGATGTGTGGTCGCTTGTTGTTGCAAAAGGTCGCACGAAACGAGTCTTCGGGATAGGATCTTCGGATCTTCATTACGTGGTGACCGGGAAACCTACCTCCTCATACGGCGCTACACCATCATATACTGAGCATCAACAATCACAATAAAATGTATGTTATTATTATTTAGGGGTGTCAATCGTGTCAGCTTGGCGGGTCAAATTGTAGAACCAGGAACGACCCATATTAGAAAGATAAACTATATAGTAACTGATTTATGAACCTTCCGTGCAAGTGGGAAGGCAGACCTCATAAAGAGTGGGGAGAACCCTGCTGATTCTACCTTGATTAATTAGCTAAGTTGCATTCATAAATTACCACTGTAAAGGGCTTACTAGAAATCTTCGTGCTTTTGATGTACAAGGAGTTGGTATCCTTTCTTGATAAAAACAATCAAGCAAAATGTTGATCAATTGAGGAATTTGTTATATGTGTTCTTGATGCAAGTTGTCCGATTTGTTATATGTGTTCCTGTAAATGGAAATACCATCCCTATTATTATTATCACTATGTGTTGTTTGTTTACTAATTATTATACATATTTACTAATTGTTTGTAGATTCGTGAGGAGATGCGACAGGAAATGGAACAACGAATGGAAGTTCAAGTGGAAGAAGAAAGGAGAGCACGGGAGGAGATGCGACAGGAAATGGAAGAACGAATGGAGCAAACGATCCAAAAACGTTTAGAAGAGGCCTTGAGAACTTGGCGCCCTCCCGATCCTTAGTAGTAGCTTTTTATATACTATTTGTAATTTGGTAATACTTTGATTGTATTTGAGTTTGATTTGTAAAAGATGTTTTTTGGGCGTTAATTTGAGGCTGTTTTGTTAAAACATATTTGGTGTATTTTTTTAGCGGGAAAAAAATCTGGTTTTTTTTATTTTTTAAACTTTGCGTCGGAATTGCGTCGTAAATTTTTTAAAAATGGTGTCGGAATTGCGTCGTAAAATTTTTAAACCATGTGTCGGAATGGTGTCGTAATTTTTTTAATAATGCGTCAGAATTGCGTCGTATTATTTTTTAAAATGTGTCGGAATTGAGTCGTAAATTATTTTAAATTGTGTCGGAATTGCGTCGTACCCCCAACTGAAATACAAATACCGTATTTATGATTATTAATTTTTAAAATAGTTAATACCGTATTTATACATGTTAAATTGTGTCGGAAATTTGCGACTAGGAATTGCGTCGCAAATGTGTCACAATTTGCGTCGGAATTGTGTCGTAAACGAATTTCCGATGAAGGTATTTCTGACACGACGATTTTGTCGGAATTGCGTCGGAATCAGTGATTTGCGACGCATTTCCGACGCATAAACCAATCAGTTTTCTAGTAGTGCATGCATGTTTTTAAACATACAACATGTGAAACAACGGTACAAGGAAACTAAGAAGTTAGCTGCAACCAAAGACGCAAATGGAAATTTTATTATATTATCTTTAATAACTAATTGTCCTTAAAATGGTAAATTGTGACCTCATCAACTAAATGGTTATGGGTTCAAATCTTACAAAAAGCAAATGTACTGATTTTAAGAGTAGAGTGATCGCTCAAAAATTCTTTAATAACTAATTATATAAAAAGTATTTAATAATGGAATGCTTAATTGTTATAGACTTAGTAAGGGGGTGTTTGGATCGACTTATTTAACTTCCTTATAATTATTAACTTTTTAGAAAAGAAGATAAGTCAATAAGTATGTTTGGTTTCCCTTACTTTTTCTCCTAATTTTAGTGATTTTTGATAGGTAAGGAGAACCTTACTTATGACTTTTTAAATAAGTCATTAAGGACTTTCAAATAAGTAATCCCAAACACCCCTAAAATTATGAGAGCAAAACTTAAAATCAGAAATTAAAATATTACATTTGTGTTGGTTACAAATAGACTCCTTTTCACAAACCCACACCATTTCGATTTACCCGGCCATTCTCACAATTTATCGGTTTTGTCAAAATGTTTTCTAAAGTGGAGCATGCTTAATATAAAATCCGATTTTACCCTGTTCTTATTCATAAAATCCAATTTTATTTGACGATTAATTTTAATATTCTATATTAATATATGAGTCATTTTAGTCTATTAATAAACACTTTTTTATTAATCAATGAGTTTGAACAAATATTTAAAATCACTATTTTATCATTTATTTCAAAAAACTCATTTTATATATAAAATATCTTGTTATTTTATTAAACCTTTCTGATGGTATTGTGTCTTGAATTTTAAAAACTGTTTTCAAACTCGTTTGGTTTATTTATTTATGAAAATTGCAAATTTTAAAATCCTATATTTAATGACTCAGTAATATGAATAATGAAATATAGCAAAATACATGCGACACAACCCTAAGTATTCTAATGACTCTGTCCAATAAGGAAGTGACACCTTATTTTTATCCAAATCCAACCCCAAGTACCCTTAGTAGTGGAGGCACTACCATAAGTACCCTAACTACCCAAATCCATCCCCAACGGCTCATTGCTTTCAACCTTCATTTGTTAAACACGAGTTTACATAACTGAACACCATACCCACCACGGATACCCGCAAGCCTTGCAGCGATGTACCCGTGGTACCCGATGAACCTGAAGGGCTTACCCCAAGGTGCCCCAGTACCCTAATACTTTGAAGTTCAAAACTCAAATGTTATAATAATCACTTTTAACTCTGCTAAATATTTAGTAAATTCTTATTTTTTTTAAGGACAAACTAAATGTATTTTTGGTAAAATATGGTATATAAGAAATTTTAGTTTACAGTTTGCTATCGGTTTTGTTGCACTTAATGTAGCTAACTATCAAAATCTTTTAGGCCTTTAAATGAACTAAATGTTAATTAAACCTTTTGATGAAAAATTCAATTATGTTCCGTTCATTTAATAAATGAACAAAACAAGATCACAATTTCTGTTAATTTAATTAAAGAATGAACATGCACACATCTCCCGTTCTTGAACACTTGTTTATATCATTTCATTTATGTTCATTTATTTTATATTCATTCAAAGTTATCTATTATCAAGTTTAATTTAAAATCAATTGATATCTTTGTTTACTTTTAAAATATTAGATGTTATGAAGATGCTATTTTAAACTTCAATTTGGGTATTTACGTTTACTTTTAATTGATATTCGTGAACCGTTTATTTATAATATTAACAAACGAACATAAACGAACACATGTATTTTCTTACTGAATGAACACGAACATAAAAATCCGTTTGTTTAAGTGTTCGTGTACCTTCGTTTGTTTGTTTAAAGTTAAACTAACGAACATGAATAAACCTCATCTGTATGAATAAACCTCATCAGTGTGTTGTTCGAGTGTTCGAATCTAAACCGAAACAAATCCGAACACGAGAACCAGTTCCATTTATACATCACCATGCACAATGGCGGATGTATCAAGTGCTTGGGGGAAGGCACCCCCTCAAGTTTTTTTTTTCTAGTGTTAATTAGGTTATAATTTTTTTAGGCACCTCCAAGTTTTGTCAAAAATATTTTAAAAGGCACCCAAAGTAAATTAAAAAAGAATCAAAACTCATAGAAACTAATAATCTAATTCTCTGTATTGAAGTCCAGTAGCAAATGATGGGTTTTCAAACAGGCCATGTGGTGTCAGAAGTAAAGCATTAAGAACTTATACTATATATTTTAGCACTTGTAAACAGAGAACAATGCTTCACCTCTTCAAAGCGTATTGATTTTTCTCCTTTTTATGCTGTTTATTTTTACCATTTTTTTTACTATATGAAATTTATTTTTTGCCCTTTTTTTACACCCGGTGAATAAAAATCCTGGATCCGTCACTCACCCTTTAGAGCATTCGTAGCCGGTTTCATATCCTTATCCTTATAATTACACTAAAATCATTACATTTTCTCTCTCCTTTTCAATTAAATAATACTTTTTATACCTTTATCATTACTTTTTCTCTCTCCTCCACTCACAACCACTTTAAAAAAATATTAAAAAATTTACATAAGTTAACAGTGTTTTCACAAATATACAAAAAATTTATACCTTTTCTCTATTCTTCACTCACAACCACTTTAAATCGCTTCTTAAAATATACCAAACTCACTCAGAAACATATACCAAACCGGCTGTAAATGCTTCTACTTAAAGGATCGTTGATTTGTATAAAATGTTGAAATGTGAAATAAAAAAAAAACTGCATACACTTTAAAAATTAAAAACCGGTCTTCTTTAAAACCTCAACTTCACCCACTACCTTCCACTTTGTAACCTCAACTTCACTGACGCAACCATCTCAAAACCCATGCGAATTTGAAGAAATCAAGTAAAGATTCCACTGATTTCAAGAAACTAAAAAACCCAGTTGAAAGAATGATTTACAAAGAACTCAAGAAACAGTTTCTGCCGGAGATTGGACGGTCGGAGAAGGAGATTGAGAAAGAAGAAGAGTATATCATCAGATTGAAGATTGAAGGTATTTTTCTTTATTTGCTTATGATGTGCATTATTATGTTGTACCTTTGTTTAAAATGTACTTCTTTTGATGCATTGGGGGATCTTAGAAAGTGACTCTATGAGATGAGTATCTTCCTTTTGTTTAAAACTGTTGTTAATTTCTTTATTTCATTTCAGTATGGAGATATCTATCTTGGATTATGTACTCTAGAATAAAAGGCATTGACAAAGCTATAGATGCTCCAAGTGGACTAGACTACTTTCATAACAAGGTAACACACACGTCTTTAATTTGTTATTGTGATGATACTTAATTAAACCAGATCATCTGCACAAAGTGTACAAGGGGTTTAACTAAAATTGCATACAACTTGTTTTCTTTGTGTTAAAAAATAAAATAAATGCTTTTCTCATCATTATCATTTCTAGCAAGATACCAACCTTTTACTTATACAATGACTATTTATGAATTTTGGGGTTCTATAAAGGGAAAATTATGAAAATGGTCATTTGACCGGTCAAAGTTACCAAAATGGCAAACTTTTTTAGCCTACTAATTCATGGTCATTTAGGCAAATAGACGGCTAAAGACGGCTAGTTTAGCCGGCTCATAATTCCGTGCCCATCACCTTTTTGTTAGAGTTTTAACCAACAAGATCTCGACACTTGGCGGCAAATTTTGATGAACAAGCCTTCTATATTTGCTATATCAGCCTCTGAATGTGTTATCTTAGCCTGCTTTCAAAGTTATTTTAGCCTTATCTATATGCTAGATGTGATGACCAAGCATGCTAAATGTGATATCTTAGCCTGTTTTCAAAGTTATTTTAGCCTTATCTATGTGCTAGATGTGCTGACCAAGCCTGCTGCTAGATGTGATATCTTAGCCTGCTTTCAAAGTTATTTTAGTCATACTTGTCAATAGCGCTTGTAGCGCGCGCTATAGCGTGCTACATAGCGATTCGTTAAGTGACCGCTATTTGCATTTCTCGACTACATAGCGACCGATAACGACTTTTTTTTTTTAATGTTTTTAACCAGTTTTTTACTTGATTAATATAAATAGGGTTGCTAATAACCCTAATATATGAAGATTTAGATGATTATTGATTATAATTGCTACATATCCTACAATAGTTGAATATAAAATATTTCTAAAACTTTCTACTAGTGTATCGCTAAACGTGAAATAGCGTCCGCTATTTACCGCTATTCGCTACGTAGCGTATAGGTGGCTTGTCGCTATTTACCGCTATTCGCTATTGACAACTATGATTTTAGCCTTATATATGTGCTAAATATGATAACCAAGCCTGCTAAATGTGATATCTTAGCATGCTTTCAAAGTTATTTTAGCCTTATATATGTGCTAGATGTGATGACCAAGCCTTATATATTTGATCAGTGTTGTAAAAATCGCTAGGCGCTAGTCGGGCGGTGGGGTAGGGCCTAGGCCTAGGCGGGATTAATCGGATTGGAATTTTTATATGTAATTTTCAGTTTTTTATATATACACACACATTTTTATATGTAATTTTTATAAAAATGTTCATTTTTAAACCACACCAAAGGTTTCGCCGGAATTTGGCCGGAAATTTCAGGTTTTTGCCTGAAATTTCAAGTTTTCGCCGGAAATTTCAGGTTTTCGTCGGAATGTGTCGCCGGAATCTGGCCGCCTAGGCCCGCCTAGGACCGTCTAGTCCCGCCTAGGCCCTCCTAGGACCGCCTAGGCCTGCCTAGCGACTAATTGACCGACTAGGCCAAAATTAGGCCTTAAGGAGCCGCCTAGCGATTTTTAGGCGATTTTTACAACCCTGTATTTGATAAATTAGTCTGCTAACTTAGTTGGCTTAGCCTGCTAAATGTGATATCTTAGCCTGCTTTCAAAGTTATTTTAGCTTTATATATATGCTAGATGTGATATCTTAGCCACTTATTGTTTTATTGTTGCACATACATTTATATGCCTATGGTTGGTAATAAATTAATATTTGTATGTCACTGGGCTAATTTGTTGTTTCAAATTTGTTGGCTAATTTGTTGGCTACATTAGCCTGCTATATTTGATGACAAAGCCTTCTATATTTTGAATCTTAGCCTGCTATATTTTTCTCTTAGCATGCTATTTTTTATGACTATATTTGTTGCCTGTTTTATTGTTGCACATGCATGTTTATGCCTGCTTTATTGTTGTACATACATGTTTATGCCTGTGCTTAGCCTGCAATATTTGATGAATTACTTATCTTAGCCTGCTATTTTTTCTAAGCCTGCTATTTTTGTTACATTAGCCTGCTATATTTGATGACAAAGCCTTCTATATTTTCTATCTTAGCCTACTATAATTTTCTCTTAGCATGCTATTTTTGATGACTATATTTGCCTGTCTATTTTTTATGCAGGCTAAGGTGAAAGTGAGGTGTTCACCCGGGGTTGTTACTCAAATTAGAGCCCAACTCAATGAAAACCAGAGGAAGATATGGAGGGGCACATGTTTCAGGAGGTGGTTAAAGTGTCAATGCACACTTGCTCATAGTTTGTTAGTACACCTCATGTTTCAACATGAAATTAAAACTCAGCTTAACCCAAGAACTGATGGGCCAAAAGAGTTTTGTCTCATTACAGGATTTAGATTTGGGGAATGGAACGAGCCTACATCAACTTTAAATGTAAAATTTAAGGACAAGGTGTTTGGTAGGGCGAGATTGAAGGCTGAAGAGTTGGTGAAATTGTATGCTGGGGATTTAGCAGGTGTGGAGGACGATGATGTTGTGTGTCTGTCGTTGTTGATGTTGGTTGAAGTTGGCTTCAAAGGAACCCAAAGCGCGTCTTACCTGGACGACTTCTTGGTAGATTTGGTTAATGATCTAAACTCGTGGGACCGGTACCCTTGGGGTAACTATTTATGGGATCTAACTTTTTTGGGTTTCCATAATTGTTTTGAGGTTAAGAAGAAACAAATGGAAGAAAAGAAGCTGACCCAGATGAATTACTCTTTGAATGGTTTTGTGTGGGCTTTTAAGGTAAGCAAATTTCGATTACTAATTCATTTCTTTATATGTTTAAAAATTACCTAGATTAATTACTACTTGAATTACTCCTTAAAAATTTTCTATTACTTATTCATTTCTATATGTTTAAAAAATGTGGATCTATGAGGTTCTTCTAGAGTGCTGGACCTTTGTTAACACATACAAATTAAAGGTTCCGAGATGTCTGAGTTGGGGTGTTGCTGGTAGAGTAAATTGGAACAGAGCTACGCGGGTTTTGACAAGTTCAGTGCAAGTAAGTTTGATATCTTAGCCTTCTAAATTTTTGTACTTAGCCTGCTATATTTGTTATCTTTGCCTACTCAATATCATGACTTAGCCTGTTAAATTTGATGACTGATAAGTTGAAGTAAATTTTTTAGCCAAAAAACAGGCCGGTTGCACTGAAGCCTAATGAGAAGGAGAAGAAATTGGAATGGTGGGTGTCAAGTTTAGAGTATCTGAGTAAACAACAAAATATTGAGGAGCGACACACTCTTTAGAGCAAAGGGATTCTGGTTTCTGAACCGATGAGTGACAGTAGACCAAAAAAGGATGGGAAGCTTGATAAACTGTTGGAGCTAGAGCCACAAGAGGGTGGGAAGGTTGATAGAATATTGGAGCTGGTACAAGAAGTTGTATCAAAGCAAAATAATCTTGAGGTAAACATATTGAATTTCTAAATAAACATTAACATATGATTTTTTAACCATTTACACCAACTATATATAGGATGTTCTAAAGGAGGGGATTAAAAAAAGGAAGTTTGGTGAGGGCCAGCACACAGACTATGTGGAAAAAGAAGAAGAAAAGGTTAATACCGATAACGTGAAAAATGTATGTTAGCCTGCTATATGTGTTAACTTAGCTTGCTATATCTGATAACTTAGCATGCTGAAGATGTATGTTAGCTATGTTTTGACTAAAAATTAACGGGAGTAATTTTGTTATCAAACTTAGAATGTGAGGAAGTGTGCTTTTCAAATTCATGATGAACAAAATGTATAAAGCAAATAAATGACACGAGCGTTTACGAGGAAAGCCCTTAATCCCAGAGGATTGCCGGCATAAAACCTCGGGAAGTGACTGAAAGTCACTTGCCTCCTAGTCTTTTATAAAATAATAAAAACGATTACAAGTACGAGCAGCGAAAGATCGAGATCTAGGTGTTACAGAGCTTGTTTGCGAGTATTCAATAATGCTAAGCGTGATTGTGTGTGTTTTCTAATCAATCAAGCTGCTGATTAAATACAAAGATTATGCTAACTAACTATCCGAGAATCCCGTAATGGACCAAGTTTTCTAATATGACCGTTGGAAGCCACTCCACGCGTCTTCTACACGTTCTTCTTGACTTCTTGAGTGATTCTTCAGGGAAGAGTTTGACTACGCATGTTTTACCTGCAAGCAATGAACGAAATAGAGGACAAGTAACCGTTAGTAGCATTAATATTCGGAATACTGAAGTTATCAGGATCTTGGATTCCAGATTAAGCTACATTCAGTATCCTACATGAAAATCAATCCTTAACAATTGACCTCAAAAATTGACAGATGTGTACAGAAGTTACAGCTGTGAATTTTTAAAATTCAACTTTAAAATTTCAAATCTAAACGTGATGAGACGTGGCGCGGTAAACGAGGCAATGTTCATGGTGGTTTCATAATTACCCCTATATTTATCTTTTTCCATTATCTTTTTACTTCATCTTTTGGGATTTCAGATACAGCTCTCTTCCGTAATCTCCTAAATTTCTCGATCTTTCTTCAAGAATGGTTAAAAAGATGACCCGATCTTCTTCTTCTTTGGATGATCTTGTTAGTCAAAACTTGCTGGCTAACCCTGATTCTGAGAAGTGCACCTTCTCTGATCGTGAGATCAATAATGTGAAATCTAGAGGCTGTTTTCCTGAAAATACCATTTTTAGGGCTTTTGACCCCAAAACTAGATCTGATTTTACTTCTAAGAGTTGGATTTGTTTTCCATCCTTTCCTTTCATCATAGTTTTTTCATACCCTTTTTCTGCTTTTACTACCGAGTTTTTTGAAAAAACCGGCTTGAGCTATGCTCAAACAATGCCGATGATTTGGAGGACCTTACATACCCTAGAAATGCTTATCCGTCACCATGCTCTCGATTTTAGCATCTCAGAATTGGCTTATGTTTATAACTTGAGAAGCCATGGTTCCTCTCGCTTTCTGTTTCAAATAAAGTCCGGCCACAGTCACCTGATTTTAAAAACAACTCAAAACGATTCTAACCGGAAGAATCACTTCTTTTTTGTGAAGAGAGACTCCATTCTCGGGCGGGAATAAGTTTCCTGTGAAATGGTTTGTGAAGGGTAGGATTCTGCCTATAGGATCCTTAATATTTTGACATCCAAGATACTAATTCTTGGTTATTTCTTTGCTTCACAGTACCAAAATTTTCAGAACTTGCTCCCTCTACTCCGGATACTGCTAAGAGGATCGCTTTCTTCTACGACCTTGAGCCTATCGAGAGAACTTTCAAGTTCAAGACACCCCCCTTAGAAGTGAGCTCCGAAACATATCCTTGCTTTTCCGAGATGTCTGGTAAGATGTATAAAATTATATAAATCTGTTAGCTAAATATACGAAATTCTAACCTGTTATCCTGAAATAGGCATCCGAAAATACAGCTCCAGGTTTGCTCTTGATGATATTGACAGTATGGTCTCCAAAGGTAAGGGCATCAAGAAGGAAATGAGCCAGCCATCCCTTGAAGCTCCCAAGGCAGATGCTCCTAATCCGGAATCCTCAACCCCTCGCTCCAAGTCCCTTGCTAGCAAGAAAAGAAAGCCTTCCGACGTCGGTGATGTAGCTTCACTTGAGAACCTAGGCTATATCGACGTCCACAAAAAGCTTCGCGTTTTTGGTCATTTGGCAAGAAATTTCAGTATCTCGGATCCTGAACCTATAATGGAGAAATCTTAACATATTTTCCTTTGTGACATGCTTTGGAACAAATCAGTAGATGCTACGAGTCAGAGGTGAAAGAAGCTGAAGAAGCCAAGCAAATGGTGAGCGATCTGCAAAAGACAACCACAACTAAAAATAGAAAATTAGCGGATGAGGCCAAGGAGCTCAGTAAGGTGAAGGCAGAGCTTGAGGTTGCCTATGCTAAACATGCCCAGGACCTTGAGGAATCCTATGAACAAGCCAAAACATTAGTTGCAATTACAATATTTCATGCCAGGATAAAAATGGCTAAGGAGGCTGATGACAAGGATTTCGACCGGTCCAATTCGGATGTCTAGGAGTGGCAAAGGTTTATGCCTGAGCTAGGAGGAGAGCCGGTGCAAGAAGCTGGTGTGGGTAGCTTGATGGCTGAGGATGAGGCTGAAGGCTCTGTGAAGGTGGCAGCGGAGGTGGTTGAACAGGACAATGAGGGCGATAAAGAGAAGGCCCGAGTCCTGTGTTCGTGATTTCAGTGGTTCTATGTATTTAACTTTGATTCTAGTGACTTGTTGAACAATTTAATTTTCTTGCTTTTGGGATCCCTGTAAGGGATAGACAATCTGACAATTTGTGAACCAGGTGGATGGGTCCAAGTTTTGGATGAAGCTCGTGTCACTTTTCTTTCATGCACTCGTAAAATTAATTACTAGATTTTGACTGTATGCCATGATTGTCGTGTGTATAGTTTGTTTTGACATCTCTTAGAAAATCAGGATCCTTAGGCATTTAAGCCTTAGAGAGATAGTTTTTTAGAAATATTTTAGGAATACTGGATCCTCAATGACAATTTATAAATAACACCTTAGGTTTTTATCAAATTTCGACTTAGAAAAATATTGTTTGATCTTGATAAATGTTATATAAAATATCAGTTACACACTTATTATGACTTAGTCTTGTGAATCTCAAATCTTTTATAAATTGAAAATTAACAAGTAATACATACCTTAGTAGAGAACTAAGTCAGGTAGACACACATACCAGATTATAATGTTGAGTTCAGAATATAACAACCGTTGGTTGTCCCCTGTGTACAGTCATTAGATACGTCGTAGACTAACAATTGTACTTTAGGATCTTCATAAGTCCTTAACCCATTTAAGGATCTTGAGTCAGCATATTGGTACTAAGCTCTTGAGTTAACACATAAGTGTTAAATACCTGTGATAATTTAAAATCGTGGGCCAAGCCAAAATAACGTGGGCCAAGCCAGAAAAACGTGGGCCAAGCCAGAATAACGTGGGTCAAGCCAGACTTAAGTTAGCATGAAAATGCTAAAAACCTTAGGAGTACCACGTCTGTTACTATCGTAAGAGTCAAGATATAGCCAACAATGATGAAATTATCAGCCACTGTTACATGGGCTGGTCGCACCACCTTAAACTATACTTGAACATCGTGCGCTACAGGTGGAGTGTTTAAACTCAATTCTTAGAAAGGTGAAAACCTTTAAACCTTAGAAGGTATGCATGATACCTTAACTTAGGAGAGATGACCAATCTCTATCTTCTGTCAGGATCCTTCCTGCAAAAACATGAAACCTTGCTAACACCCCTCCGACGCTGAAGTCAGTACTTTGATAAAGAGTAATAAATATAAAAATAGTCAGGGATAGAAGACATACCAGTCTTAGTTAGAATCCAAGTTCTAACTTACATAAAATAGGCTTTCAGATGGATAGCATTCCAGGATCTTGGTAGGATATCTCCCTCTATAGTAGCCAACCAATAGGCACCCTTGCCTGCTTCTGAGTCAATCAAGTATGGGCCTTCCCATTTTGGTGCAAGCTTTCCATCGCTGGGATTGCTAGTATTTTGGAATGCCTTTCTTAATACAAGATCACCCACTTGTAATCTTCTAATCCTTATGTTTTTGTTGTATGACTTCGCTATCCTCTGCTGATAAACTGCAATACGAACTTTGGCAAGATCCCTGAGCTCATCCACAGTGTCAAGATCATGAGCAAGAGCTTCATTGTTAGTCTCTAGAATTTGGAGATTGGTCCTGGAAGTAGGGATAACTATCTCCGTAGGGATCCTGGCTTCAGTACCACACACCAATGAGAATGGGGTTTGTCCTGTTGCATTCTTCGTGGTTGTCCTATCTGCCCAAAGTACAAACAGTAATTCTTCAGCCCATCTTCCTTTCTTTGCTCCCAATCTCTTCTTGAGGTTGTTAATGATGATCTTGTTGCTAGATTCCGCTTGTTCGTTGGCTTGATGATGTACTAGGGTGGAATTTATCATTTTGATTCCCCAACTGGCACAGAAGTCAGTTGTCTCTTGCCAATGAATTGAGATCCGTTATCACATACTATCTCTGTCGGGATCCCGAATCTTGTCAGGATGTTGCGCTTAATGAAGGAGATGACTTCTTTTTCTCTGACTTGGACGAATGCTTCAGCTTCAATCCATTTGGAGAAGTAATCTGTCATTGCCAACATAAAAACTTTTCCTCGTGGTGCTTTGGGAAGTTTGCCGACTATATTCATTCCCCATTTCATGAATGGCCATGGAGAGATGATTGCATACAAGGGTTCTGCTGGTTGGTGAAGTATGTTGCTGTGTCTTTGGCAAGCGTCACATTTCTGGGAGTAAGTCATAGTATCTTTCCTCATGCTAGGCCAGTAATATCCTATCCCCAAGATACTTGAAAATAACGCTCTGCCCCCGGTGTGATTACCACAGTCGCCTTCATGTATATCTTTCAGAACTTCATGTGCATTCGGATCCTCTAAGCATCTTAAGTATGGACCTGCAATAGATTTTGTATACAAAACATTCTGTAAAATTATAAAACGAGATACCCTCATGCGAAAAGCCTTGTGGTTCTTTTCATCACTTGGGATCTCACCATCCTGCAAGTATTTTTTAATGGGTGAAATCCAGGATCTTTGTTCAAGATCCTGTATGTCTGCTTCTTCTTTAGTGTTGGATACTTCATTTATCTTCTCAATTGTTGGGCTCAGAATATGTATGATAGGTATTTTGGTACCTTCTGGTATTTTAAGAGCCGAAGCAAGGTTTGCTAAGGCATCAACCTCAATATTGTCTTCTCTAGGTACCTGTATAATGTTAAAAGTTTCGAATTCCATAGATAATTGCTTAACTATTGTGAGATATTTGGCTAACTTCTCACCTTTTACTGCATATGAACCATTGAAATGGTTAGCAATTAACAATGAGTCTACATATACCTGGAGATATTTGATCTTGATATCCTTGGCTAATTACAATCTCATGTTTAAGTCATTGGAAGTAATTAACAACTAGTATTTATATATAACAGTCGAAGAAAACTTTAGTTTTCCGATCCAACATACGTATGTGTTATTAATATTTGAATTTGTGTTCAAATTTTCATTTGTAATTTTCATTGTAATATTTGGTTGTAATTTTTTAATGAAAATGTTGTGTTCTTGTCAACTTATGTATTGTATTATTCCTATAATAATGAAAATCACTACAAGAATTGAACCCTATAGAGAGGACATATGTCGTCACTATAGGATCATAATGTCGTCGGAATAGGTCTGGAGCGAGATGTCATCCGAAATGCCTCGTGGCAATAGCTCAAACATGTCGTCGAGATTGGCGTCGTCGAAATAGATTTCCCCTATTTCGAGGACTTGTTCTCGAGATAGGGGTTTGGGTTATTTGTTTTTTCTGAAAAAAAACTTTTAATAAAATTAATTTTAAGCTATAGAGAGGACATGTCCTCGAGATAGCCCTTTTTTAATTTTTAGAAAATGCGACCTATAGCGAGGACTTTTCCTCGAGATAGAGATTTTTATTTTTTTAAAAGACTAACCTATAGCGAGGACATGTCTTCGAGATAGGTCTAAAAAATTTTTAAATTTTTTTTTTTAATTTTCCAGGTTTTACCAACCAAATTACCATTTATAAAATACCATCTACAAATCATAATAATCTACAAATTACCACAAATATATAAAATTTAACATTCTACAAATTACCACCTTAATATTGTTGAATACAAATACATTAAACTTTTTAATAAAATTCATAAACATGCATACCAAAACCTAATCATCTTCATCATCTTCATCACGGTCTTGTCTTGACGATCCAGCTTGTTTGTTGACCATTGCAAGTAGTTGCTTTACTTATTCTTGTAATTATTGATTTATTTCTTGTTGTTCTTGATTGATATGTTCTTGTTGCCGCCACTGTTCTTGCTCTTGTTTATATTGTGAGGAGTGTACATATGAACTACCAGTAATGTCGAGGGATGGAGATGCTATTGTTCTACCAACACCCCGAATATGACCACGCCTTTCATCTAAGGCACGTTTCAGACACTCCACCACATTGACTGGCTCGTCTCCGGCTTCGCTTTGCATTTTGTCAAACTCATTTTGAATATTTTCCTACATTAAACAATATAAATAAACATACATTAAGTAATTAATTACTAAATATTCAGTGACATTATTTAGTTCTGTATGAAAATAAAACCCATGAGGCCATGAGGCCAAAATTGGATATTGCTTCTGTATGAAAAAAAAACATAAACACATGACATTATTCAGTGACTAAAGAAATGGAAACATACAACTTGGATTAATTGGCTATCTACATATACCATGAGGCCAAAATTTCGACTGATATTGATATTGGTTCAGTCAGCCTTTCATGCAGTTATCTACTCATCGATTTTTTTTCTAATGACATAATATGTAAAAATTTCGACTGATATTGGAATGTTGATGCTGCATAAATGGGAGCTAAATAAGCCCAGAACCCGAGGCACTCAATAACATGTTTATTGTGTAAAGGACTAGGATTTAATAGTACTAACATGGCATGGGTAAAAATAGCTTATCAACACTAACAACATTAAGCAGCAGCCACCAAAACAAGCATACAAGACTAAATACCCCCATTCTTAAATACACAATAAACGATTCGTAGAAATAACCGCTACATACTAAATCGCTGGATACTAAATCATAGAAATAAAAGTTTTTTACTTACCCAATGCTGTGCTGCCGTATCGTTCTCCCATCCGATTCATATAACCGGGATCTA
Organism: Smallanthus sonchifolius; assembly: GCA_023525975.1. Lineage (NCBI taxonomy): Eukaryota > Viridiplantae > Streptophyta > Magnoliopsida > Asterales > Asteraceae > Smallanthus > Smallanthus sonchifolius. The sequence continues at coordinate 22,646,764 of CM042026.1, read as the reverse complement.
AGAATAATTCGTCGATTAATTTCACCCACTAATCTGGTTTACAATCCTTTGGGGGATACATCTTTGCCGTTTCTACATCATCGTACCCTCCAACAGTACACAAATGTTTTTTTTAGATTTCTTTTCCAATCTTTATAGCCTGTTGCACATTCTTTTTGAATAGATGTCTTGATTCCTTCCCAGTGCTCTGTGGCTTTATAACTTTGAAGATCAAAAAAGTGTTGCAAAAAGAAAGTAAATAGTAAACATCTAAAAGTATTTAGAAAACATTACATTGTATGCTTACTTCAAAGCCAGGATATAAATCTAGTTTATATTTAGTGGGAACATCTTTCCAACTAGGATAATCCAAGGGAACCATCCTCTCAACCTCGCTGGAAATGAACCTTATAAACCGTGACGAATGTTTTCCAACAAACTTAAATTGACCCGCCTCAGTATCAAACTCAATGGGTAGTGGCTTGTTGTTGTTTTTAGCAAATTCCTTATATAAGTCGAGGTTTTTCCCTTTTGAGCGCCTCTTTGGTTGTGCTACATTGATACATGAAAGTTGTTAGCAAATTGACCTAATATTCAATAAAAAAAACATATATTTAAATGAAACAAGTAACTTACACGACTCGGAAGCATTAGGGATCCTATTTGGATTCCTATGGGGAGGTTCATTCCCACCGTCTCCCCCGTGCCCTCTTGCAACATGTGTTGCCATTACTTCTACAAATTGAAAAAGTTAGGAAACTGAAAAACATTATTCAATATACAAACATTATTCAATATAGAAACATTATCTTAATTATCATACATTCAATTGGAATCATCACTATCTTCCTTATCGCTATCGCCCTTATCATCATCGTTATCGTCCTCATCCTCATCGTTGTCATCCTCATCGTCATCGCTTAATTCTTCTTCCTCGTCTGAAGTGTACGTATCTTCATATTTTTCATCATCATCAATGAAACTTACATCATCCACAATCAGGGGATTAGGACTTAAAGATGATTGAGTCATCGTCATGGGCAAGTAGCCTAAGTCGATAACCAAGTTACAATCTATCTCATTAACATCTAAGTTATAATCAGATGATTGACTGTCGTGCAATACATCTATCTCATCAACAACACTAATACTTGGATGATCCCAAAGTTTTCGATGGTGAACGTGTTCCACAACCCTCCAATTTTTGGTGGTTTTAGAAGGATCTTGAAGATAGAACACTTGTTGAGCTTGTGTGGCTAAAATGTATTGTTGGTCAACAAACCATTCACGGCTGACATCGATAACAACGATGTTGTCTTTCTTAATTAATCGCTCCTTACCTGACGTGTCGAACCATTTACAACGAAAAAGTACAACCGAGTAACCGCTTAAATAGTTCAACTCGGTGATCTCCTATAGTTGACCATAATCTGGGGTACCATCTTCTCTATATGTAACAACACCAGAGTTTTGAGTAGTGCGTCGGAGATCACGAATATTTGTCACAAATCTAACACCATTGACTATGCAATCGGTGTAAAAATATGCGTTCAACGGACCATGTGCCAATGCTCTTAGTTCGTTGGTACAGTCATGAGAGATGTTTACCTTACTTTTAAACCATGACGAAAATTCAGTAGATACATTTCTTTCAGGGAATTCAGATTCAAATTCACTGTATAAGAGAAACACTCGTTTTAACTAATTTAACATAACAACAAAAATGAAAATAAAAATAAAAAATAAAAACTTACGATATGTATCCTTTTATTTCATCACAGTTGTTAAGTACAAACCATTGTAATGATTTTCTGTCATTTTCATAAAGTGCTTGAATTTTCTTCTTGAAAATTGGTCGACATTGTGATGAAAACACAGAAAACTGCCTATTTGGAATGCCAGCATCTGCATTTCTATCAGGACGATTGAATTTGGTTTGCATACCTTCAAGATACATCGAGCAGAATATGAATGCTTCATTTGCAACGTAACCCTCTGCTATTGAGCCTTCAGGCTTGGCTTTGTTTCTAACATATGCTTTAAGCTTTTTCATGTATCTTTCAAAAGGATACATCCATCTCATGTACACAGTGTCACAAGAATAGCTTCTTCAAGTAAATGAAGAACTAGATGAACCATTATGTCAAAAAATGCTAGAGGATATATCAATTTCAAATTGCATAATATCTTTACCACTTCCTTTTGTGCTTTACGCATGTCGATCACATCTACCGATCATGCACGGATTTTTTTAAAGAATGTGCAAAGGTCATTTTTGAAACATTGTCAGGTAGACTTGCTCGAACCCCTATTGGTAGCAGTCGTTGCATGAGGATGTGATAATCATGAGATTTTAACCCGGTTATATTTGAATAATTAGAAAGCACCTTATTTTTAAAATTTGATCCAAAACTATCATGTAGTCTCACTCCTCTAATAAACTGACAAAAATGTAACCCAATAAACTAAAACATTAGAACACCATATAAGAATTTAACTTACTAATTAACCTTTTGGGCTCGTCTCAAGGCATGAGGCGAGTGATTGACTTCAAGCTACTCAGTACTTGAAATTTGCGAATGAAGAAAGATATATACAATAAAACAAAGATAATAAAATATAATAAGTCAACAACCGTCACTAAACATCAAAGAATGGAACAAGTTAACTAATTTCACAGAAGTAAATAGAACACTTCTTTCGATCTTTAGGCATAACTATATACTAACGTAAAGAAAAAATCAAATTACCATGATTTTTGAACGAAATCAATTAATAATAGCCTTAGTATCCCATTTATATTAACAACAATACTAGTGATTACAAGATTAGGGCAATCTAACCTGAGATTTAGGCTTCGTTCAAAATCTTATACTTAATACTTAGATACTCAAATGTTTAACAAACAATACTAAATAGGCAACAAAGTAATATGTGAATCAGCTTACCTGTGGTTTCAAACCTTGATTTGGAACTTGTGCGACTGTGGGATTAGGGACAGACTCCACAAATAGGTAGAGTTAGTGGTAGTGGAGAGACTGTGGTGATGGAGTGACGAATGTGGTGGAGCGACGGTGGTGGTGGAGCGTCGGTGGTGGTGGAGGTGGTAGAATTCAGTGGTGGATGCAGTAGAATTCAGGGCGTAAAATTGGAGGTGAAGTGATTGTGTAATTTGGTGGGTAAATGGCAAATATATACGACATTTTAGATTTAGGTCAAATTAAACGTATTGCGAGGACAAGTCCTCGCCATAGACTCGTTCAATTTTTCAGATCTGCGCCAAGTATTTCACATTCTCCCGTTAACCCTATTGCGAGGACATGTCCTTGAGATACCCTCATATAAACGACGTCGTTGGCTGTTAAACCCATTAAGGATGAAAAGAAAATAAAAAAAAAGTAAAAAATTCTATAGCGAGGACTTGTCCTCGAGACAACTTTTTAGTTTTAGCGCCCCACTTTTCACAATCCCGCCACTAGCCTGTTTCGACGATAAGTCCAAGCAATACCCACAAAAAATCCTAATTTTAGATTCACTCTATAGCAGTGGCGGATCCAGGATTTTTCCTCAGTGGGTGCCAAAAATGGGTCAGCCTTGAACGGGTCAAGTTGAAATGGGTCAGCCTAGAACGAGTAAATCCAAAATGGGTCCAGCCAAATGAATTATATTAAACTGTCGGTTTGGAGCCTGCCCAAAATGGGTCGGTTAAAATAAATTCTATACTCATTCTAACTTTGGTTTAAAAAAGCGCGAGGCGAAGCGTTTCGGTCCCAAAATCCGAGGCGCCACGCCTCAAGCGCGAGGCGAGGGCTTCACGTATGCGAGGCGCTAAGCTAAAAAAAGTAATAAAAAATTTAGTAACATTCTTAAAACCTCCCACTAAATGTTGTTTCAGTCTAAAAACTCCTCCTTTGAGTAATTTTCACAAAAAACAACTTAAAAAACTGATTTAAGTAAAGAGGAACTGCAATTGGAACTCAAATTCATAACAAAACAGTGAAAAAAAACGTGAAAATACATGAAGCGGCGCCTCGCCTCGCCTCGCGCTTCAAGCGCCTCGGGGCGCCTCGGAGCGCTTCATGTATCTCGGGCGCCTCACCCATTTGAGGCGCTTTGCCCAGCGCCTCGGGCGCCTCGCGCTTAAGGCAGCGCCTCACGGCGCTTTTTTAAACACAGATTCTAACATCCATAATGTTTGAGTTCAAGAAAGCTAATTCCCTTAGTTTAGTTCCTAAATGCAAAACAACATTCCTATAACTAGTTGTACCACATTTCTTGCAAGTTTTGCAGTGTTCTCATAAGGCAAAACACAATAAATCTTAAATTTCTACACTAAAGTTCACTCCTAGTTCCTTAGTTTTCTTTCAGAATTATCATTTAGCCATTTAGGTTTGTAATTAACAAAACTAACAATCTAACAAAATAAAACAAAAAAACATACAAATCAAAGAAAATAAAATAAAAAAGTAGAACAAGTGATTATGTGAACAAAAAATAGATCGATGGGCTATTGTAATAGTAAACCATATGTGCTATCGAGTGATTGTAAACAAGAAAAATAGGTGATCCAATGGAATTTATGTTTTGAAAAACAGAAAGGATTCTAATCTGATAGATGACAATATAAAACAATTCAAACATTCAAGATATCGATTTGATAGCATTAATCAAAACAAATGGCAGTATCAACAATCAAACAATTCTAATATGATAGATAAACAGCCCCTGAATCAGGATATCAACCCTACAAATAATCAAAATTCAAAAACTTACGAAAAACATTTGAATTAACATTCCAAGAACCAAGATATCGATTTGAACAACTGAACCAAACCCGCTATTTTGGCGATTATTGAACCTGCAATTTGATTGTACGCACCTGCAATTTGGTTCTGCGAATCTGGAACTAAGCTTCGATTTTGGTTATGCGATGACGAGCTAAGCTTCAACTTTTGTTCCGAGAAATCAGACGTTCGAAGTCGATCTGGGAAGAAGAAAAATGGATTTCGGATGGTCACGAACATTGCTGCTTTCTCATTACTCGTTGGACTTTGGAAAATCATAGGTCAATTGGGGCTTTTGAATTAGGTTGAAAATTAGGGACATGGGTGCCTGTGAAAAAACTGGATAGATGCCTATTAATCTTGGGCCTATTTTAGGAACAAAGATACATTACATTTAACAAGTTGAGTGGGTGCCTGGCCCCCTCCTGGGCTTCAAGTCAGTCCGCCACTGCTCTATAGCGAGGACATGTCCTCACTATAGCCTTCTCTATACCGAGGACATATTGTCCTCGCGATAGCCGTCCTCGAAATAGGGTGTATTTCTTGTAGTGAATGTTGTGTTCTTATAAGTCTTTGGAAGTTATTAACAACTGGTATTTATATATAACAGTCGAAGACAACTTTAGTTTTCCAATCCAACATACGTATGTATTATTAATGTTTGAAGTTGCATTCAAATTTTCATTGTAATATTTGGTTGTAATTTTTTAATAAAAATGTTGTGTTCTTGTCAACTTATGTATTGTATTATTCCTATAATAATGAAAATGTTGTGTTCTTGTCAACTTATGTTTAAGTCATTGGAAGTAATTAACAACTGGTATTTATATATAACAGTCGAAGACAGCTTTAGTTTTCCGATCCAACATACGTATGTATTATTAATATTTGAAGTTGTATTCAAATTTTCCTTTGTAATTTTCATTGTAATATGGATCTTTTAATGATGTATGTGAGCGTTTATGGTGTTTACTAGTTTCTTTCTTAAATTTTAGTAACATTTAAACTTTATTTTTATTTTTTGTAAGAAACTAATTGGATACAACACTATATATAGACAACACCATATATTTAGTTATTCATCTCATATCTCTATTAACAGACACAAATGGGTGACTCTTCAGAATATGCTGAAGTTATCATTCGTTCTGTTCAAGAATTATATCGTGAGAGTCAAGTTGTTCCTGACACCCCTCTGGGAAGCCAACCACAATCGTCGGTTAGGTCGTTTCGGACAGGATCAGTAGCACGTCAACAACGAAAACTAAAGAGTTATTCAACTCTGAAAACGGAGCAGGAAGATGTTCCGGCTGTGAACTCACAAAACGTTAACGTTGATGCAACCTAAAACCGTCCGGTCGTGGCACGTGAAAATCCTCAAGTTCATGCAACTCGCAAACTGTTCAAATGAAGATACTCATTGGAAGTTATTCTATGTTATTATCATGTAATGTTTTTTTATTCTATGTTTACGTAAGTTATTCTATGTTATATTTTTTTTAAATTTATCTACATGACCATGTTATGTTACTATATTTATTGAAAAAGAAAAAGTGGGAGGCATTTTTGGCTATAAATACCACTTATAATTCCACCACTTTCTCCATCATTCTTGCATACCACTTTCTCCATCATGTCGAAAACATGAGGCAATATCTTCTCCATTCTAAAACCACCTACAGAGGATGTCCCAGAACCCCCTCTGGTGCCTGAACCTGTTCAACCTCCGGTGCCTGAACCTGCAAAAACCCCACAAGAGGAGGACCAATGGGGTGAAGATATTTGCTCGAACCGGCCGTTTGATACATTTTTACCTGAAAACCAACCGGAAGAGGAAGACCAACCATAAGATTATTACCTCCCGGAAGATTACTACCCACTAGAAGACGAAGACGAAGAACGAACGGAAGATGAGTACGTGCCTCGTGATCTTGAGTACGTGCCTCGTTCGCCTTGGCATAACCCATGGAAAGACGAGCACGATACCGACCGGTTAATAGTTTCATTATTTTTAATTAATCGTTTAGTTAATTTAAATTATGGTTTAATTAATCCTTTATTTATTTTAAATTATCGTTATTTTTAATTAATTGTTTAGTTATTTTAAATTATTGTTTAGTTATTTTAAATTATCGTTATTTTTGACAGTTTTAATAAAAGTTTAAACTATCAACTTTGGGTAACTATAACTCACTCGTATAATGCCCGTTTCGAAGACGGTTAATCCATTATGTAGACCTCACGTAATAGTACGTGAACTAGTTAACGAAAAACATTATTGGTTAAGTATAAGTATAAATATATTGGTTCAAAATTAGAGAAAAAACTGTTTTTTATTAAGTTTATTTTTGACGGTTTTAATAAAAGTTCAAACTAGCAACTTTGGACAAGTATAACTCACTCGTATAATATCCGTTTCAAAGACGGGTTGGTTCGTTATGTAAACCTCACGTAATAGTACGTGAACGAGTTAACAAAAAACATTATTGGTTAAGTATAAGTATAAATATATTGGTTCAAAATTAAAGAAAAAACTGTTTTTATTAAAATATTTGACAGTTTTAATTTGTTCAAACTAGCAACTTTGGGCAAGTATAACTCACTCGTATAATGTCTGTTTCGAAGACGGGTTAGTTCAATATGTAGACCTCACGTGATATTACGAGAACGAGTAAACGAAAAACATTATTAATATCTATTAAATATAAATAACTTGCATGTAAGTTATAGGAAAAGAGTTTAAAAATGTGTTCTTAGCAATGTTTAAAAGTTGAAACAAGCAAATTTAGGCACATATATCTCACTCGTATATTATCTGTTTCGAACACAAGTTGATTCGTTACGTAGACCTCACGTGATATTACGTGAACGAGTAAACAAAAAACATTATTAATATCTATTAAATATAAATAACTCGCATCAAAGTTAGAGGAAAAGAGTTTTTAAAAATGTTTTTCTAACAATGTTTAAAAGTTGAAACAAGCAACTTTAGGCACATATATCTCACTCGTATATTATCTGTTTCGAACATCGGTTGGTTTGATACGTAGAACTCACGTGATATTACAGGAACGCATAAATGAAAAAAATTATTAAGATCTATTAAATAAAAACAACTTGCATCAAAGTTGGAGGAAAAGAGTTTTTAAAAATGTGTTTTTAACAATGTTTTAAAAGTTGAAACAAGCAAATTTAGGCACGCATATCTGACTCGTATATTATCTCTTTCGAACACTGGTTGGTTCGTTACGTAGAACTCACGTGATATTACGGGAACGAGTAAACGAAAAACATTATTAATATCTATTAAATATAAATAACTTCCATCAAAGTTAGAGGAAAAGTGTTTTTAAAAATGTGGTGTTAACAATTTTTAAAAGTTGAAACAAGCAATTTTAGGCACGTATATCTCACTCGTATATTGTCGGTTTCGAACACGGGTTGGTTCGTTACGTAGATCACAGGTGTTTGGACGACTGATATGCCCTAAATTATACATGTTTTGCATGCATAATAATCCCCATATTTTGGTACTAATTGAATAAAAGCCTTACAATTGATACTTAAAACGTTTATATTTCACAATTGCAGGATAAATGATGTTACGAGATAAACAAAGCAAAAACTACTCAAAAACATCAAGAAATCAAGATTTTGGAAGGAACAAGTCTGAGCTTTGAACCCCCCAAGAAGTCAACCAAGGTCAACACCAGTCAAACAACAACAGCTAGAAGACAAAACAAGGAGTAGGCAGGGCAATGCACCGCCGTGCATTGCATTGCACAACCTTGCAAATGCTATGCTTGCTCCCCAAGGCTCCTAGTACCCCGCCATTTGTACCTTTTGATTCCCGAGGTGTTTATACGCCCGTGCATTGCTCATTTTGAGGCCTATAAATAGATGGCTTGGGTTCTTTATTCCACACACCTTATCACACCTCAAGACACTATTCTAGGGAGAAAGTTACACTGTTAGAGTGCATAGTTGTTGTTTAGAGTAGAGAGTAGAGAGGCTCTTCCGCTTAGTTCGCAATAGGGGAGCCTACAAAACTCAGCGTTATGCTAGTTCGTATGGCCATTCGTGGCTAAACCCTTTGTATTGCTTGGGTGAAGATGAAATTTGGTATATGTTAATGTTTAACTTGTTAGTCTAATGATATGTTTATGTTCTTTATCTATTCGCTCTTAAAACCATCTTCACGATGAACTTTCTATTATTATCTAATTTAGTCTTTATATTTGTGAGTGTTCTTGATTTTAAAGCGTAAGACCGTAAAACATTTTTAATCAAACTTCTCTTGAAACTTGTACGTCTTTATACAAGCTGATTTTGATAAGCCAAAGCTCGGTTAATATTAATAAGTTCGTACGTATTTATACGAGCTTGTTATGAAACCAAGAATCGGTGAACTCACGTTGGGAACGATACGTCTTTATACATGGTCCCATTAATCACTCTTTTAATAAAAATAAAAAGTGTTTAAGTTTGATGTCTTAAACCAACTCGAAGATAGAATCAAAGAGTTGAGGGTAACGATGTCCCAAGCTGGGAGTCCTACTATTTTATTCTAAAGAACATAATTCGTGAACCAAATATTGTTAGAATGAGGCTCTAGCGGTGTACCGTTCACACATTTATATTAGTCATACCATCAGATTATTTAATATAATATTATCATATACCAAGCGGATTCAAAGCCCAAAGCAATACTCGTCGTAACTTGATTATTCTCGAGCTATTTACTTTTCTGTTATTTACTATTCTGCTATTTACATTTATGTTACACACTTCACACACATTTTACATTTTATGCTATTTACTTTACCGTCATTTATTTTTCTGTCATTTACTTTTTTGTTTCAGAAGCACACAAAACTCACTCACTAATTAAACCGGCTAAACGATAACAAAAGTTGAGTATTGAAACTCGACCGTGTCCATTGGTTCAATACTTGGTTTTTACCTAAACTATATTATGCTGCAATAAGTACACTTGCTTATTGTGTGTGTTTAGTTTGAGTATTTATTATTTTATAAATTTAAAACCTGATCTCATGAAACCATATACACTAACAAAATATACTCTATATTTTGTTAACTAAAATTTACATACTAAACGACACGTGCACATCAAGTTTTTGGCTCTGCTGCCGGGGACACGGTGATTTCAAGAAAAAATCAAGTTAATGGATGATCCTTTTTAACGTTAACATTTTCCATCTGTTTTTCTGTTACGTTTGTTGCAGGTAGTGTATGATCCATAGCTCAACTACTGGTTTATATCAACCTTTAGCAGAGCCCGAAAGATTCTATCACCGCCGAATACGAGAAAAGCGTACTAGAAAAATGGCCGTAGAAAACCACACTATTTCTGACTTTGCAAGACCGTCACTTGAAGCCGGGGACAGTTGACGCTAACAACTTTGAGATCAAATCGCATGTCATTCATATGATCCAATCATCATGCACTTTCCATGGATTACCCGATGAAGATCCGCATGCCCACATTGCAAATTTCCTCGAAATTTGTGGCACTTTCAAACTGAATGGAGCATGGAATGACGCAATTTGACTCCGAATGTTTCCCTTCTCTTTAAGAGAACGGGCTAAGGAACGGCTAAACTCTCTTCCTACTGGGTCGATCACTTCATGGGATGATCTAACTAAGAAATTCCTCTCAAAATACTTCCCGCCAGCAAAAAAAAGCTAAATTGAGAAATGATATTACCACTTTCGTTCAGGAGGATAGTAAGTCACTATATGATGCATGGGAATATTTCAAGGTGTAACGTCCCAAATTTCTCTACTAATTAAAAGTAAGCTCACGTTTTGGACTAAAGTTGTTAAAAGAACGAAAGAATGGAATATGGGGAGTAACCACACTTCAACAACTTGTAACTTGAAGCTAAAAGTGTCATTATGGCAAAGTAAAGGGGGGTAAAATGGAAAATGTTTAAAAACCTAATCACCATTTCATGATTTTAGCCGCCACTTTCTATTCACGTTTTCCCTTATTCTTCGGTTGCAACCAAACCAGACCTCAACTCCCCTAAACCTAAAATCGCCCATTTTTCGTGCAAAATCTCGTTCGGTTCTCTTCGGGGACGAGCTAACAGAACCACGACGACCTCGACAGTGCAGGTTGGTCGAAATCAAGAGAGAAACTGGGACAGCTTTCGGGTCGGCTTTGCACACAAGAAATAGACTAGGCCGGCTAGGAAGTAGGACGTTGGTGATGGTGGTTGACAAGTCTCACGATGACAATTTGTCAGGTGAGCTGCTGCCATGACTCCCGCAGCATCAGTGAGTTCATAGTGGTGGTTCTCGGTAGTCGGAGTGAGTAGTGGTGGTGGGTGTGTTTCACGGCAGGGATTGGTGCTAAGTTTCACGACGGAAGTATGGTGTTGGTTCTATGGTAGTTCACGGTGATCGATGGACTCTGTTGTGGTGGTCTCACGTCGGAGGTAACGGTGGATGAAGGTGAACTTCATGGAGGTGGGGGCGGTGACCTCACGGTGGTGGTGCTAGCTGTTATGACAGGAAGGTGGTGGTGGTGAGCTTCACGACGGTGAAAGCTGGTGTTTGTTAAACTGGTTACGATGGCGGTGACCTCACGGTGGCTTTTAACAGGTGGTTATGGTGTGATATAGCCCAATGGTGGTTAGTGGTGGTCCTCGGTATCAGAGGGGGATGGTTCAGGGTAGTCATGGTGAATTGGTGATGGCAAGATTGATGACGGTTTCACGACATGAGAACGAGGAGAGTATGACGAGGGTTAACGAAAAGGATGTCACACCCCGGGTTTAGCCCACCCGGGCGCGCGACCAAAGATTGGTACCTGTTTCTTATTTTATCTCATCAGAGATTTATGAACACAGTGGAATATTTTTATAACTCAGGATCTTTTCAAAAGACGAGGAATCTCCCTTTTCATTTCATTATAACAGGGATAACCCTGATATTGTATACAAACGTTTAATTTTCAAAACCAAGGTTTTACAAGAGCCATTTCTTTTAACTAGTGTCTAGGGTGGATGTTCCCTTTTTCATGACATCATTTTCTTTGTCATCACATGGCTAATCAAAATCAATTTATCTTTGGTTACGTGTAAAAACGTTTGAAAATATTTTATTAGTATAATCTCGTGAATACAAGTATATTGGAATTATAATCTGACAAGCGTGAATAAATAGAACAATTTACCCATAGTTTCTGGACAATTTACACAGTCAACAGACTAACCACCAGCCACACCAGGGACCTTGGATATATTTTTACATTTATTCAATATTCCGCCCCTCGCTTTAAGCGATAGGTCTTTCATAACAACCAAGGGTTCAACCCCTAGCCCTGTTACAACGTCTCATCTGTAACACGTGTATATATACGTAACTCTATGGGCTGACTGCTATATAGTAAATCACCTTATGCAATGAATGGTTGTATAAATTCATTCAAGTCAGAGTATAATCAAACCATTTTCAGTTTTGAAATCATTTTATAAAAATACACGTATTCACCTTTTCAGGGTCTCGGCTTAGTAGGCTTCTAGAATGAATGTCCTAGTGGGCAGCGTCTCTGCTTAGATCATCTAGCTTGGATTCTCTAAATGAGTGTTTCCTAGCTTCTCGTCTTTTTCTAAAGCGAACCAGCACTTCCGAAACTTAAACGTATGAGCGGGAATGGATTTGTGAAAGTGGGATATCAGTTTTGAACTTAAAAGTTCAGAATTTGGATGTGAGAATGGCTTAAACCCTACATTTCTATTTATAGTAAAAAATTACGGCTGTGACGTACCGTTATGGATGATGACGGTCCGTCACCGCTTGCATCGTAACAAACCGTTATCTCTTGTGACGGTCCGTCACCAAGCTAGGGTTGGCGAGTCACCAGACGCGTGTCAGCGTCTGGTTGAATTGCGGCATGACGGATGGTTACGGAGCCGTGACGGTCCGTCATAGGGTTTCCACGCGTCAGAATTCATCCGCTAGTCAGCGGACACGTGGCGCGTTATTCTTGTCTGCGTGTCCAGCTCGTAACGGACTGTTACGGACCATGACGGTCCGTTACTGTCCATTTTTCATGTTTTTCACTTTTCGTCCTTGTTTTTTCATATAATTACATTTTCAGTCCCTGTACTTTATATATTTATTATTTTAAACATGAAATTTTTTCAAATGTTACATTCTCCACACCTTTTGAAAAATCACGTCCTCAAGATTTACCGGAACAGGTGTGGATATTTTTTCTTCATTTCTGATTCTAGTTCCCACGTGTATTCAGGACCACGTATAGAATTTCATTTGACTTTGACTAGCTTAAATCTTTTCTTTTTCAACTTTTTAGTCTGACGATCTTCTAGTTGTAGAGGTTGTTCCACGAATCTGAGTTTTTCATTTACCTCTATGTCTTGAAGAGGCATTATCAAAGATTCATCCGTTAAACATTTGCGAAGATTAGATACATGGAACACGTCATGTATTCCACTAATTTCTTCTAGTAACTTTAACTGATAAGCCACTGGTCCAATTCGTTTAATAATCTTGAAGGGTCCAACAAATCGAGGACTTAGTTTACCATTCTTTCCGAATCGAACTATTCATTTCCAAGGTGATACTTTCAATAATACGTTGTCTCCAATTTCAAATTCTAGTGGCTTTCTTCTCTTATCAGCGTAGCTCTTTCGTTTATCCCTTGTTGCTTTTAATCGTTCTTGTATTTGAGCTACTTTGTTAGTTGTTTCCTGAACAAGTTCAGGTCCTGACAACTGATTTTCTCCTATATTCGCCTAGCATAAAGGAGTTCGGCATTTTCTACTATATAAGGCTTCAAATGGTGCCGTCTGAATGCTTGTGTGATAACTATTGTTGTATGAGAATTCCATTAGGGGTAGGTGATCATCCCAACTACCACCTAGATCTATCACACAGACTCGGAGCATATCTTCTAAAGTCTGAATTGTTCTTTCACTTTGCCCATCTGTTTGCGGATGATAGGCAGTGCTTAAGTTCAGACGAGTTACCATGGCTTTTTGGAAACTTTGCCAGAATCGAGATGTAAAACGACTATCTCTATCTGACACTATAGATAGTGGCACTCCATGTAAAGATACAACTTCATTTACGTACAATTGAGCCAATCTATCCATACCGAAGGTTTCTTTCATTGGAAGAAAATAAGCAGATTTAGTCAATCTGTCAATGATAATCCAGATAGTATCATTTACCCGACTGGTTCGAGGAAGTTTAGTAATAAAATCCATTGTTATAATCTCCCACTTCCAAACCGGTACCTCTAATTGTTGCAATAAACCAGAAGGTTTCTGATGTTCTGCCTTAACTTGTGCGCAAGTAAGATATTTTGCAACATATATAACAATATCTTTCTTCATGCCAATCCACCGGTAATTGTCCTTCAAATTTTTATACATCTTGTCACTTCCTGGGTGCATCATATATTTTTATTTATGTGCTTCTTCGAGTATTGTTTCCCGAAGATTTCCGGTGATCGGAATCCAGATTTTTTTTATTTATACGAAGTATCTCATCGTCTTCTTTAGTCAATTGTTTAATCATACTCTCCATTCCTTCTTGTTCTAAATCTTCTTCTGTCTGAATAGAATGTTGAGCATCTTTTATTTGAGATATGAGATCTACACGAAGTTCAAGTCTAAGAGCACGAACCCGTTTAGGTTTCTCCTTTTCTTTTCTACTTAAGTGTGACACTAGGCAAATTTCCATTAACCCCGTTAACCTAAACTCCGTTATCTCATAAACTACAGGGACCAAACCTGTCAAGTCTCAAACATCTCAAACCACAAGGACTATTTCTGCATTTCCCCAAAACTCAACCAAGCATGGTCGCGCCGTGTACTCAAGCACGGTCGTGCCTGGTGCACAGGCACTGTCGCGCCTCTTGCCTAGTTGAAGCGTAAACCAGACTTAATTCGCTAATTCATTTGAATTTGTAACCGACAACCACGATCGAGCCATCAACAACCATTAACGTACACTTAAACACCCGCATTACCTCTAATTAAAACTCCATTATGACTCTTAAACCCGAAACAGTCGATCTCATTATCATATTACTCGTATCTGATCATTTGGATTGCTATTTTGCAAACAAACTACTCCCACACCTCGTATGAACCTCTGTCAAGCTCTCGCGTATTCCATTTTGTCCGGAGACGAAGTTGGAGTCGCTGGAATTCAAGCCGGAACACATCACAGTCGAGCTCTATCAATTCGTCAGTGTTTGAGGTAATGGAACACATCCTTATCTTCGTTTTAGCTTTTAGATTGAAAGCCCTAACTTATTCACGGCTTACGTCACTGAATTGGACTCGAATCAGAACTAAGTTTTTTATACTTTTCATTTTAATCGAGCTCTGGCCTAGACAGAACCTCAACCCAATTAAAATACATGGTTATGTTCACAATACCTTATTTATCAAAAGCCCTATGATTTCCAACGTTAATATTATAAGATTCGAGCAATCTTATTTCTGAAATTGACCTGACACGGTCGCGCTAATCTTCTAGCGCGATCATGCCACTCCGAGCACAATCGTGCCCCGTACCTGACCTGGTCGTGCCTACTAGCCAGACAAGGTCATGCCCTGAAAACCACAGACACGGTCGTGTCGGTCACGAGCACGGTCATGCCAGATGAATAGACCCCGGTTATGTCTTCTGACCAACCACGGGCGCGCTCCAGACCAACACGGTCACGCACACTAGCCTAGGCACGGTCGTGCCTATCTTAGGCACGGTCGTGTGTGGGTTAATACTTTG
Source organism: Smallanthus sonchifolius (assembly GCA_023525975.1). Lineage (NCBI taxonomy): Eukaryota > Viridiplantae > Streptophyta > Magnoliopsida > Asterales > Asteraceae > Smallanthus > Smallanthus sonchifolius. Next base: position 22,631,204 of record CM042026.1, on the reverse strand, counting down.
ACAGATTCTTGTGTAACAATCTTATATTTTCTAAACGATATTTGAATATTATATTATGATATTTTAGAACTCAGAAATGACCCGTAGGCTCGGGTTTGGTTTTATAACTTATATTTATAGTATTTCCACTTTTAATAATATTATTTATATTGTTTTCAAACCACGACTTCGTATAAAATAATATGTTTTTAATTTTTTCAACCCGTGAATCCTAATACAAATAATATATCTTATTTCGCCCCGTATATTGATCTCGCGTAACGTTTCAAACTAAATAATAATATAATTGTTTATATTATTTTCTCACGTTTATTAACTCGAATAAAAATAGTATATTTATTATTTTGTCACGTAAATGATTATCGTATGTTTTTCTACGAGTTCAAGAATAATATATATATATTATATTATTTTCTTAAATCATTATTAAATTATAGAAACGTACGAATTTATTTATTTATTTAATATTATTCGTTATTAACGTTCGACACGTAGCGCTTTGATCTTAATTATTATATTAAGAAATCTATTTTCCCGTAGACACGTTCGTCTACTCTTAAATCCTTAAAATGCGTTAAGGTGTTCAATCTTCCGTGTCGTCGTATCAAAACCCCATATGACCCTAATTTATGTGTTTATAATTATAGGGCATACGTAAGTCGTCTGAGGCTTACACTTGTGGTTCCAACTTTTTTCTTGTGTAATCCAATCCACTACTTAATCCAGGTGAGTTTCACGGCCACTTTTTACTATTTTACTTGGGGGAGAAAGCATGATAAAACACTTTTGGTTTTTGTAATTCATATATATGATCGCTTGTTATGACTATGCGTAAACTCTATCATAAAAGTCCTCACATCGAACCGTTTAAATATGAATAATAACGAGGTATGTTGAGTAGTACTACTGGGTTTGACAAACCTCACCCGCGTTAGTCACGCTAACTCGATTGGAGGTCGAACATGTGTAATATTGACCTAAAACATGCACCATGGTTGATAGACCTGGTGGGAGGCATTCAAACATAAATTGTCAGTCTACGGTTGTGAGCGCATTAGTATACATGAATATTGGTTAGCTACCTTTTTGATATATATATTGAACGTACAATAAACTGCAAACGCTTTATTTGAAACGATTGAAACCTGTGAACTCACCAACTTAGTGTTGACCCATTTTCCTTATATGTTTTCTCAGGTTGGCACTCAGGATCACGTTAAGTCATGCATGTGTCGTGGACTGCAATTGAAATAACTACTTTTCAATAATCTTTATGTTTATTGTATTTTGGTTTTGGGCGCATTGTTTTACGCATTTACTTTATTTAACGCTTCCGCAACTTTTACTCTGAACCTTGATCTTTTATGTTATTATATTTCAAGTCCCATATAGTGTCGTTTGAAGTAACTGATGTCTGAGATCCTGATTTGTCACCTTCCAAAACGGTAAAACTCCGTTAGTGGAATTTGGGGGTGTGACAGATTGGTATCAGAGCAAGCCTTTGCAGCGTTTGTAGCAACTATGGATCGAGAGATCCAGAATATGAGAGACTCAGCAGGAGCGATCACAGGTCTGTTAAGAGGGGAGAAACATACGGATATCAAGATGGATCTGCTAGTAGCAGAACTGGCAGGCACCGACCACTTGCATAATGCATTAGTGGATGAGGTAAGGGTGTTACAGGCTAGAGTGACTGTCCTCGAGGAAGCTGAGGTAGAATCTCAGGAAAGAATTGGGGAGTTAGAGATATAACTTGCAGCTGCTTTAGAGCCAGCTGAAGTACCCGACTTTGAGCCTGAGGAGGAGCCCGATGAAGTTGAGGATGAGGACGTGGAGTCAGTTATCTCATCCGCCAGCAGCGGAGCCTGATGTTCCATTCTATCTTATCTTATTTTGTTATTTTCTTTCAGTTTGAAATAAAACCTAAATGGGTAAGGATATTCCCATTCCAATAAAATAGTAATGAACTAGTTGTTTTGAGTTACTTACTTTATAGCTGTTATAATTTAAGTTAGTCTTGAACTATGATCATAAACCCGCATGCCTTTACACACTTCCTTCTATTTGCTTACACTTGAATGATGTTAATATGCGGTGTATTTACTCATTTCTTGTGTTTGTGATATGAAGAAACATGGCCGAACATGGACGTGGCGGTGGTAACGGTTGTCGTGGAAATATCAACTTGACACCGGCCGAACTGGCCGCGTTGATTAATGACAGTGTTGCTGAAGCCTTAGCAGCACACATTACAGGTAAACCTGTTAACCGCTAACTCTAGACAACCAACTGTACGCATTTATTTCACTCTTTCCTAAACCCAAAATACTCTTTCCAATCTAGTACAAGCAAACAATCCACAGAACAATCATCATGTCTGTACCTTCAAGACATTTATGGACTGCAAGCCCCATACATTCAGTGGAGATGAGGGAGCTATCGGATTACTCTGGTGGTTTGAAAAGATTGAATCTGTGTTCTCCATGTGTAACTGCCCTTTGGCCGACCGAGTCAAATTTGCATCGGGAACTTTAGAGGGTCCTGCCCTCACATGGTGGAATTCACAAGTCCAGATGCTAGGTCTGGATATGGCAAATGCTTCACCATGGGAAGATTTCAAGAACATGATGAAGGAAGAGTACTATCCCAGGGATGAGATTCAGAAACTCGAGTGAGATTTCTAGAATCTGAAAATGGAGGGTTCAGAAAAAGAACTCTACACTACTCGCTCGCACGAGCTAGCGGGGATGTGTCCTCACATGGTTACACCACCCTACAAGCGGATAGAAATGTTCATCAGTGGATTAGTACCACAAATCCAGAGCATGGTTACTTCGTCCAACCCCACTACCATCCAGCAATCCGTCTTGCTCATAAACTGACGGACCAAGCTGTTACCCAAGGGACACTACCTCCCAGAAGGTTAGCATCCAAGCCGGCTGATAATAACAAACGTAAGTTTGACAATAATGTCAACAACAAAGGAGAATCAACCACAACAGCAACAACGTAGGTTTGAACCTACAAATAATTTCAACCCGTCGACCTCTTCAGGTCAAGGTCAAAGTGGTTATGCTGGAAGATACCCTAAATGCAATAAATGTGGGTATTATCACACTGGTACTTGTGATAAGCAGCGTTGCCAACGGTGTGGCAAGATGGGCCATGCTGTGAAAGACTGTAGGGTTGAACTTCAACCCAAACAACCATTTCAACAACCAGGTTCCACCAAAGGTTGTTTCGAATGTGGAAAAGAGGGACATTTCCAAAAGGATTGTCCGCAATTGAAGAAGGGTGGAAACAACAACAACAACAATAACCACCAGGGAAATAATAACAACCAGGGCAATAATGGAGGGAATGGTGCAAAGAGGCGAGCCTTTGTGCTATGATCTGGAGAAGCTCGTTATGACCACAACGTGGTTACCAGTAAGTTCCTTCTAAACAACTATTTTGCTTCTGTACTATTTGACACTGGTGTTGATAGGAGTTTCGTGACTAATAAACTTAGTAACCTAATAAGAGAAACTCCAACCCTATTAGAGGATAAATACACCAAAGAAATAGCAGATGGATAGATAATAGAAGCAACCCACATTCTTAAGGGTTGTAAACTTGAACTGGCTAGTCATAAGTTTGACATTGATCTCATGTCGGTCACACTCGGTAGTTTCGACATAATTATCAGAATGGACTGGTTATCTAAGAACCAAGCCGAGATTATCTGTCGTGAGAAAATCGTTCGCCTTCCTCTTCGTGCTGGATAAATCCTCTCTGTCCAAGGAGAAAGGAGTGGTGCTGTTATGGGCATCATATCCTTCATGAAGGCACAAAAATGTCTACGCAAGGGACGTACTGCTATTTTGGCTCTCGTCGCCGAGCAGACATTTGAAGAAAAGAGGATTGAAGACATACCGATCGTTCGTGATTACCCAAAAGTATTTCCCGAAGACTTGCCTGGTCTTCCACCACACCAACAGGTCTAGTTCCAAATTGATTTAGCACCCGGAGCAGCGCCTATTGCTCGGGCACCCTACCGACTTGCACCCAGTGAATTGCAGGAGTTATCTACACAACTACAAGAGTTGTTAGATAAAGATTTCATTCGACCTAGCTCATCGTTATGGGGAGCTCCAGTCCTGTTCGTCAAGAAGAAAGACGGGACTTTTCAAATGTGTATCGACTATTGTGAGCTGAACAAAGTAACAATCAAGAACCGATATCCTTTACCTCGTATTGATGACCTATTCGACCAACTTCAAGGATCAAGCTTCTACTCTAAGATTGATCTTAGGTCAGGTTATCACCAGTTGAGAGTCTGAGAGGAGGACATCTCAAAAACTGCATTCAGGACAAGGTACGGCCATTACGAGTTTATGGTCATGTCTTTCGGTCTAACAAACGCACCTGCGGTATTCATGGATCTCATGAACCGTGTGTGTAAACCCTACCTCGATCAGTTCGTCATTGTGTTTATTGACGACATCCTCATCTATTCAAATAATAGGGATGAACATGAGGAACATCTTCGTTTGATTCTAGAATTGCTAAGGACAGACTAACTATATGCTAAACTCTCCAAGTGCGAATTTTAGATTCGTGAAGTACAATTTCTAGGGCATGTAGTCAATGAGCAGGGAATACAGAGGTGCGGCAATTTCTGGGATTGGCTGGTTATTACCGTCGCTTCATCGAGGGATTCTCCAAGATAGCTTAACCCCTCACTGCTCTAACTCAAAAGGGTAAACCCTACGACTGGGGTGACACTCAAGAGTCAGAACTGCTCAAACAAAAGCTCTGTAGTGCACCCATCCTATCTCTGCCAGAAGGAACGGATGATTTTGTGGTATACTGCGATGCATCCATTCGAGGTCTTGGTTATGTTTTAATGCAACGTGATAAGGTCATTGCCTATGCTTCTCGTCAATTGAAGATTCAAGAGAAAAACTACACGATCCATGACTTAAAATTGGGAGCTGTGGTGTTTGCACTGAAGATATGGAGACACTACTTGTATGGTACCAAGTGCACAATTTACACCGATCACAAGAGTCTTCAGCATATCTTTGAACAGAAAGAGCTGAACATGAGACAACGACGTTGGGTTGAACTTCTGAACGATTATGATTGTGCAATCAAATATCACACGGGGAAGGCTAATGTGGTAGCCGATGCCCTGAGGCGTAAGGAAACAAAACCCAAGCGAGTTCGAGCACTACAACTTACCATACACAGCGGGTTACCCGACAACATCCGCAGTGCTCAGCAGGAGGCTTTATGTCACACCCCCAATTTCAACTAACGGAGTTTTCACGTTTGGGAAGTGACAAACCAGGATCTCAGTCATTAGTTATATTGAACGACACTATATGGGACAAAAATGAAAATATATCATAAACGAGCAAAGTAAGTGCGGAAGCGTAAAACGAAAGTAAATGCGCAAAAAAACGCGCCCAAGAAAAGTCCCAAGGTGTTAAGTCCAAAACAAAGTACAAAGCAAATCAACAATAATAATTTATAATTTAATCATAAGACTCCATGCATGCCCTATGCGTGCACCTGTGCCTTATCTTAAGCGACCTGAGAAAACATGTAAGAAAATGTCAACACGAGGTTGGTGAGTTCACAGGTTTCAGCTTGCAACAAAGCTCAATAGGTTAATGTACATTCAATATATAAATCAATAGGTAGCTAACCCATAAGCATGTTAACTAATGCGCTCGCAACCGACAACTGACTGTTTATGCTTTTGCCTCCCACCAAGCCTATCAACCATGGTGCATGTTTAGGTCAAGACTGCACCCGTTCGACATCCGGTCGAGTTAGCACGACTAACGCGGGTGAGGTTTGTCAAACCAAGTAGTACTACTCAACTTACCTCGCTATGTTCACATTAACGTTCTGATGTGAGGACTTAGTGATAGATGTGTACGCATAGTTAAACAAGTGATAACATATATGAATTACATAACCAAAAATGTTTACGACATGTTTTCTCCCCCAAATTGTAAAACAGTAAAAGGGGCCGTGAAAACTCACCTGATGGCGTAGGTAGGTTCACACTAGAATAAGATTGAAACCACGAGTGTTAGAATGCAACGGCTCACGTATGCCCTAGAATTATACACATAACAATTAGGGACTCATTGGGATTTGTGACGACACACGAAAGATTAGAACGTCTTTAAACATTCTAAGGATTAACGGGTAACCGAACGAGTGTACGGGAAATCGGATTCCTAATTTAGGATGAATGCGTTTCGCGATGAATGACAAAAAAATTTATATAATATATTCGAGAGTTTTCGCCATTAAATAGTGGCCTAAGAATTTAATATAATATATATTATTTTTAGATTTAACAAAGTATTACAATAAACAATTGCGCGACAAAATAATAATTCTATTATTTTATTTGAGGATAAATACGAGTGTGGATAATATAAATAATTATATCATTTATTTGTTTCAAATGTCATACGAAATTTATAACCGAAACGATAATAATATATCATTTTTAAATAATTATATCATTTATTTGTCTATTCGTGGTTTTCAGGGCATGACCTCGCGTATTCCATTTTGTCCAGAGACGAAGTCGGAGTCATCGGAATTCAAGCCGGAACACATCACAGTCGAGCTCTATCAATTCGTCAGTGTTTGAGGTAATTGAACACATCCTTATCTTCGTTTTAGCGTTTAGATTGAAAGCCCTAACTTATTCAGGGCTTACATCACTGAATTGGACTCGAATCAGAACTAAGTTTTTCATACTTTTCATTTTAATCGAACTCTGGCCTAGACAGAACCTCAACCCAATTAAAATACATGGTTATGTTCGCAATACCTTATTTATCAAAAGCCCTATGATTTCCAACGTTAATCTTATAAGATTCGAGCAGTATTGTTTCTGAAATTGACCTGACACGGTCGCGCTAATCTTCTAGCGCGGTCGTGCCACTCCGAGCACAGTCGTGCCCCGTACCTGACCTGGTCGTGCCTACTAGCCAGACAAGGTCATGCCCTGAAAACCACAGACACGGTCGTGCCAGTCACGAGCACGGACGTGCCTGATGAACAGACCCCGGTTATGTCTTCTGACCAACCACAGGCGCGCTCTAGACCAGCATGGTCGCGCACACTAGCCTAGGCACGGTCGTGCCTATCATAGGCACGGTCGTGTGTGGGTTAATTATTTGACAGATTCTTGTGTAATAATCTTATATTTTCTAAACGATATTTGAATATTATATTATGATATTTTAGAACTCAGAAACGGCCCGTAGGCTCGGGTTTGGTTTTATAACTTATATTTATAGTATTTCCACTTTTAATAATATTATTTATATTGTTTTCAAACCACGATTTCGTATAAAATAATATGTTTATATTATTTTCAACCCGTGACTCCTAGTACAAATAATATATCTTATTTCGCCCCGTATATTGATCTCGCGTAACGTTTCAAACTAAATAATAATATAATTTTTTATATTATTTTCTCACGTTTATTAACTCAAATAAAAATAATATATTTATTATTTTTTCACGTAAATGATTATCGTATGTTTTCCTACGAGTTCAAGAACAATTTATATATTATATTATTTTCTTAAATCATTATTAAATGATACAAACGTACGAATTTATTTATTTATTTAATATTATTCGTTATTAACGTTCGACACGTAGCGCTTTGATCTTAATTATTATATTAAGAAATCTATTTTCTCGTAGACACGTTCGTCTACTCAAATCCTTATAATGCGTTAAGACGTTCAATCTTCCGTGTCGTCGTCACAAAACCCCATATGACCCTAATTTATCTAGGGCATACGTAAGTTGTCTGAGGCTTACACTTGTGGTTCCAACGTTTCTCTTGTTTAATCCAATACACTACTTAATCCAGGTGAGTTTCACGGCCCGTTTTACTATTTTAATTGGGGGAGAAAGCATGATAAAACACTTTTGGTTTTTGTAATTCATATATATGATCGCTTGTTATGACTGTGCGTAAACTCTGTCATAAAAGTCCTCACATCGAACCGTTTAAATATGAAGAATAACGAGGTATGTTGAGTAGTACTACTTGATTTGACAAACCCCACCCGCGTTAGTCGCGCTAACTAGATTGGAGGTCGAACGGGTGTAATATTGACCTAAAACATGCACCATGGTTGATAGACTTGGTGGGAGGTATTCAAACATAAACTGTCAGTCTACGGTTGCGAGCGCATTAGTATACATGAATATTGGTTAGCTACCTTTTTGATATATATATTGAATGTACAATAAACAGCAAACGCTTTATTTGAAACGATTGAAACCTGTGAACTCACCAACTTAGTGTTGACCCGTTTTCCTTATATGTTTTCTCAGGTTGGCACTCAGGATCACGTTAAGTCATGCATGTGTTGTGGACTGTAATTGAAATAACTACTTTTGAATAATCTTTATGTTTATTGTATTTTGGTTTTGGGCGCGTTGTTTTGCGCATTTACTTTATTTAACGCTTTCGCAACTTTTACTCTGAACCTTGATCTTTTATGTTATTACATTTCAAGTCCCATATAGTGTTGTTTGAAGTAACTGATGTCTGAGATCCTGGTTTGTCACCTTCCAAAATGATAAAACTACGTTAGTGGAATTTGAGGTTGTGACATTAAGGCATCTGCAACAACATTTGCCTTACCTTCGTGGTAACAGATTTCACAATCATAGTCATTTAAGATCTCTAACCATCTTCTTTGTCTCATATTCAGTTCTTTCTGACCAAAGATATATTTTAAACTCTTATGGTCTGTATAAACTGTAAATCTAACTCCATAGAGATAGTGTGTCCATAATTTCAGGGCGAAAATTATGGCACCTAACTCTAGATCATTAGTTGTGTAATTATTTTCATGGGTCTTTAACTGACGAGATGCATAGGAAATAACTTTGTTTCGTTGCATTAACACACAACCTAGACCGTTGTGAGAAGCATCACAATAGACAACAAAATTTTCATTACCTTCTGGCAAAGCCAGTATGGGTGCATGAGTCAGCTTTTCTTTCAGAGTTTGGAAAGCTTCTTCTTGCTTTGTTACCCATTCATATTTTACATTCTTACTAACTTCTTCATTACTTGATGAATTGTCTCCATTTGAACTATGGTTTTCTTCATGATGATTATTTTTAGATTCAGCTACTTTATTTTTCATTTTATCTTCCTTTATAGCTTTCTGAATTTTAGGAAAATTCCTCCTGCAACCATTTTCTTTATTTCTGTTTTTTGTTGCAGTTGTTCAGAATTTTATTTTGAATTTGTTTGCTCTTGCCCCTTGTATTATGAGAAGGGCCTTGTTTCGACATTCTATTCACAAGAGGAATTTTATTAATATTTGGAATATATAAAGATCGGAAAGGAAATTTACATATAACCCTGATTATGGGCATGTTCTATCATTTGTCTTAACACTCTATTCTGGGAGTCTACAGATGCTAATCTATGATTTTCTTTTTCCAATTTTGCTACTCGTTCCTGTAAAGCTCTACTATGATCGTTATCACAGCTTTCCTCATTTTCTTGATTTTGTCTATTCGTAGGCTCATAATACTCATATGGCCTATTCGAATCTTCTCTTTCTTCTCCTTCAGGAACATGATTATTTTCGTAAGGGATTTTAGGTAGTCCCTGATAATAATAAGGATTATAACATGGATTTTCTCCATAATCCGGATTTCAGCTTGTAGCTGTAATAGCAGAATGAAAACTGATGGAAGGTACATAAGGATTTGCCAGAGGTTTTAATTCTCCTAAACTTCGATATGTACTTCCTGAATGTCTTGAACTTGTTCTGGTCTAAATCCGTCTCATTTGTATATCGAGGTGGAGCATATTTTTTAACATAGAAGGGACCTTTTCCTTTTCCAGTCATCTGAATAAAACAAAATACTTTTATTTATATTTTACATACTAAATAAATAAATTATCCTATTTATTATCTTTAGTATACTAGGGTGGTTATCGTTCCAGAGTAGTCCCTCCAACTAAATTGTTCCCAGGAAAGAATGATGGGTCTAGAAGAGATTTATACACCATTCTTTCCTTAGACATAACATTCAGTTTGTCAGATAACTATATACTGGTCGGATGGTTACCCTTATGTCTAGTTATTTTACTATTTCTTTTAATCTTTTCTTTTATTCTTCTTTTCTTTTTCTTTTTCCAGTTGACGCACCCTTTCCTTGAGCTGCCTTGATTCTTTCTTGACTTCATCAGTTTCTCTTAAGGCACGATCAAGGAATTCTATGGGTGTTCCAAGATGAGCTGAAGAATAATTATACTGAGGATAGGGTTCACGAATACCAAATAATATGTCGTTAAACACATTATGGTATGGATCATCAGGACCATCAGCTGGTTCTTCAATATACTCCCCTAACATTGTTGGAAGATTATACGGATTTGAAGTACCTTTAGGATACAGATATGGATCTCTCATTTCCATTTTATCAGGTTCCTCTTCTCTCGGTATTTCCTGGTAGACTTCCTCCATTTATTCTACAGACACATGAACATGCTCGGTCGGAGTTCATACACGCATCCTTGGTTTAGTAGACCGAATGGGTCCAGCTTCATTTATATCTACTTGATTTACTGGAGGTGGAGTATCAGTTCTCCAAATCTCAAAATCCAAAGTAGCTTCCATCCGGGATGAGCTAGATTGATTATGATGATAGGATTCATTGTCAGAGACAATCATAGGATCAGAAAGGGATTCACCAGTATCAGGAATGATTATAGGATTTTCCATGGATCCAGTAGGATGATAACGTTCTTCTTCGGATCGTCCGAAGATATAAGTATAATAACTATTTCCAGACATCTGTATAGTTATCACATAATTATTATGAAGATCTTCCTACTTTTCTTAGCAGGCAATTTATAGTGGTTTAAGCTTAGATACCTTACCTGAGTATCTTAATTGCTAAAACCAAATAATATAATAATCATGTTACAGCTTAGATACTAATCTCTAGTATCTAATGTGCTGAAACAAATGGCTCTGATACCAACCTGTCACACCCCGGGTTTAGCCCACCCGGGCGCGCGACCAACGATTGGCACCTGTTTCTTATTTTATCTCATCAGAGATTTATGAACACAACATAATATTTTTATAACTCAGGATCTTTTCAAAAGACGGGGAATCTCCCGTTTCATTTCATTATAACATGGATAAACCCTCTTGTATACAAACGTTTAATTTACAAAACCAAGGTTTTACATGAGCCATTTCTTTCAACTGATGTCTAGGGTGGATGTTCCCTTTTTCATGACATCATTTTCTTTGTCATCAGATGGCTAATCAAAATCAATTCATCCTTGGTTACCTGTAAAAACGTTTGAAAATATTTTATCAGTATAAACTCGTGAATACAAGTATATTGGAATCATAATCTGACAAGCGTGAATAAATAGAACAATTTGCCCATAGTTTCCGATCAATTTACACAGTCAACGGACTAACCACCAGCCACACAAGGGACCTTGGATATATTTTTACGTTTATTCAATATTCTGCCCCTCGCTTTAAGCGACATGTCTTTCATAACAACCAAGGGTTCAACCCCTAGCCCTGTTACAGCGTCTCATCTGTAACACGTGTATATATACGTGACTCTATGGGCTGACTGCTATATAGTAAATCACCTTACGCAACGAAGGGTTGTATAAATTCATTCAAGTCAAAGTATAATCAAAACCATTTTCAGTTTTGAAATCATTTTATAAAAATACAAGTATTCACCTTTTCAGGGTCTCGGCTTAGTAGGCTTCTAGAATGAATGTCCTAGTGGGCAGCGTCTCTACTTAGATCGTCTAGCTTGGATTCACTAAATGAGCGTTTCCTAGCTTCTCGTCTTTTTCTAAAGCGAACCAGCACTTCCTAAACTTAAACGTACGAGCGGGAATGGATTTGTGAAAGTGGGTGATGTCGTCCGGACGGTCTATATAAAAACTAACAAAACCTAACCTAGACTCCTAAGTAATAAATGGAAAACCTATGAACTAGACCGCACTGATAGGAAAGTGTACCTATCGAGTGTAGAGAACATAACGACTTAACTATCAAGATAAGAACTAAAGGTGAAATCAGAAGATGGGAAGAATACTACCTAGGTCAGAATCCTACTTGCAAAGCACAACTTCTACCGGTTCTGGAAACTATGATGGATCTGGGTTTCTAAGGATGACAACTAAAGACTACCTAGTGGATCCCTAATCATTCTCAGGGTGTCACCAACTAAGCTACCTAAAGTTTACTAAACTCACCAGATGGTTAAATCACCTCTCGGGTATTTCCAACAATGATAATGTACCTGAAAGACGTATTACCTCTCAGTCTCACTGTCCACAATACATTCAAGGAATGCACGGGGTAACCTCAAGATAAGAAGTATGACATCAACTAGCAACAATCACTAAACACCTAATACCAACGTCCTCTCAGACTGTCAACACTCGGATTCCTAATGAAGAAGATTAGATAACTAATTCTCACCTCTCGGGTATTGAACTAGGAAGAACACTTAACTCTAATCAGTAATCAATGACAACTCCTATGGCTACTACGTCTAGTAAACCACCATAATCACAAACCCTAAGATCTACGACCAGGATACACTGTTTGAACTGGCAGACAACCACAATCAACTCATGGAATTGAAATCAAACACTAGATATGATCTAAGCATGCATATTCATCATAAATATTAACTCACGATTCTTTACAAAATCATAAAACCATCATACAAATCCAAAAACCGATAAAAATCAAAACTTTAACATAGTACTCATCATAAACCTAGGCAGTATCAATGTTCTATCCAAGAATCATACTCAAAACATCCATAACAGAAGAATTAAACATCCATAACATCACAATCAAAGAATAAAAATGAATCTTTAAACCTAGAACACTATTACTAACGAACCTGGAATCGAAAGCTTCAAACTTTAACTCCAATTGATTTCTTACTCCTCAAAATCGCCCTAGAACCCTTCTCAGACGGCTAGAACGCGAACTTTTTGTATAATGGCTATCAAAATCAATTTAATTTGGAAATCTAGGGTTTTGCGGAATTTCCTTCCCTTGCGTACCCCGAGAAAATCTGGCAAGCCCCTCGCGTACTGCGAGGGCCAAATTAGTCGGGGCGCGTTTCTGAGTTCCTCGCGTACCGCGAAGCTTCTGTCTTCCTCTCTCGCGTACCGCGAGAAGTTGGAATTTCAACTTTTTCTCTTTTTTTATCTTTCGGCTTCGTTCTCTTGCTCGGTTTCTTCTGTATTCACTTGTATTTCCCACGAGCACCTGTAAACAAGACAAAGACTCAATAGTATACAAAAACGACTCAAAACGAACACAAAAGTAAGTAAAAACGCACAAAACACTAGGAATATAGATGTGTGCTTCGCACTACATCAAACGTTCCCACACTTAACCTTTTTTCATCCTCGAAAAAGCTGCAAATGGAATCATAACTAGAATCTAAGTTAACAAACATCATTTACCAATTAGCAAAATATACTCACGCGTTAAAAAGCAATAATCAGTATTTCTGTCCGATTAAACCCAAGCACCAACTTTCAAGCCCCCGTAATGTGTTCTAAATTCCAATTTATATAGTTATCAATCAATCTATATGACTCACACTCAAAAGATACGGCACTACCTAATCCCGTCTCACAGTCATGTTTATGCACGGATTAAACCATATAGATTTCACCCTACCACGTTAAACTAAGATTTACAGGTTTTTAGAAATAATGATGATCAATGACTGACTGGATGATAATGAGCATTAATAAGAAAATTAAACTTCATCTAGAGGCGTTTCAACCAAGTCACTATCCCGGAAGGTAACACATAGACTCAGTCATAACAATGAAGCACATAAGAATCAACCCAAGGGTGTTTCAATCAGGCTGGAGCCCAACGTGTGACACGTAGGCGAAACTTAGATTTCAATCAAATAAGCTCAAGAATTATGGACTATGGATGCGGGCGCCACCGAAACTCGTATTTATTCTCATAAAAAGAGAGTGGTGTGCCAGGAAATTTCAAAAACCTCTAAATTTTAACTTAACGTGGTACCTATCACCCTATTTTGACAGTTTCAGTATTATCATTTGTGACAATCCGATTTTTCAAGTTAATTCCGTTAGTGATTCCGTTAAATATTTTGTTAAATCCTAACCAAGTTAACCCAATTATAAAACCATGGAATCATTCCTTTCAAAGCTGAAGTTGGAAGGGCTAGTTTGTAAATATTCAGAAACCCTAGTAGTCACGGTCGCGCCTTGTTTTGGTACGGTAGCGCCAAGTGCCTTGGCACGGTCGCGCCTCTTGTCAGTTGAAACGTAAACGTAGCCTTTAATCGCAAATCCGTTTGAATATCAACTTGGTAACGTAAAATCTTTAATGGCGATCATCATTGAGAATTAATCATTTGCATTACGTTCGAATTAATTCCATTAAGATCATTTATCTTGAAGCCGTCGAAACCCATCCCCATTACGAACGAATTTAACTATTCAGCCTGTTATACTCTCAATTCATCATTTGCGCACCTCTATCACCTCACAGAAGCAAACCCACACACCAATTTGATCGGAATCACAGCAGAAGTCGTCGGAAATCAAGCTGAAACACATCGCAATCGAACTCTATCAATTCATCAGTGTTTGAGGTAATTGAACATAACCACAACTTATTCAGGGCTTGCATTACTGAATTATACTTGAATCAGAACTAAGACTCTTCATGTTTTGTTTTAATCGAACTCTGGTCTAGACACAACCACAACCAAATTAAAATACATGGTTATGTTCGAAATACTTTGTTTATCAAAAGCCCCATGATTTCCAAAGTTAATCTTCTAAGATTTAATCGATTTGCTTCTGAAATTAATCAGACACGGTCGTGCTAATCTAGTAGCGCGGTCGTGCCTATCCGAGCACAGTCGTGCCCCGTACCTGACCTGGTCGTGCCTGCTAGCCAGACAAGGTCATGCCTAGAGAACCCTAGACACGGTCGTGCCCGACACAAGCACGGTCGTGCCTGATGACCAGACTTTGTTGTGTCTTCTGTTTTGATCAACACGGTTGCGCCCCTGACAAGCACGATCGCGCTTGTAACCTGAACACGGTCGTGCCTTGTCTTAGGCGCGGTCGTGTGTGAGAATGTTTGATTAATATTTATATTTTCAAAACAATAATTATTATATTATATTAATATTTTTAAAGCCGGAAAACCACCCATAGACTCGGGTTTAGTCTTGTAACTCGTATCCGTTATTTGAAACTCGTTTATAAAATAATATATTATTTTCAATCCTTGAACTCAATTAAAACGATATATATATTTTATTATTATTTGTCACTCGTCACAAATCGTAGTTTTTCTTAATTGTATAATTCAAGAATCTTGTATTCTCGTGGACACATTCGTCTACTCATGGTCATTAGAGCGTTACTTTTAGGAAATTCCTTATTCCGTATCGTCGTCACAAATCCCAATGAGTCCCTAATTGTTGTTTGTAATTTTAGGGCATTCGTGAGCCGTGTCGGGCTAGCGTTTGAGATTTCAATCTCATACTTGTGTGATTACTACCTACACAATCAGGTGAGTTTTCACAGCCCCTTTTACTATTTTATCTTGGGGGAGAAAACATGTCGCAAGCTATTTTGGAATATTGTATTCATATGTTATCAATGTTAAAGCTAAGCGTAACACGCTATCACTGAAAGTCCTCATCATACATCGGACCATTAATATGGATCTTAGCGAGTTAATGTTTAGTAGTACTACTGGGTTTGACAAATCCCACCCTCGTTAGTCGCGCTAACTCGATTGGAGATCGAACGGGTGAAATGTTAGCCATTCACATTTGCCAGAGTTGATAGACCTGGCAGGAGGCAAATACACAAACAGTCAGCTTCGGTTACGAGCGCTTAAGTTAAACATGAACATAGGTTAGCTACCTATAGATACATATTTAATGATCAATAATCTGTTAAACGTTTATTTATATACTGAAACCTGTGAACTCACCAACCTCTTGTTGACATCTTTTCTTACATGTTTTCTCATGTCGCTAAGATAAGGCACAGGTGCACATTAGGACATGCATGGGATTCTTCTATTTGATTGTTGTCATATTAAATTGTTTGGAATTTTTTGAATTGTGTTTGGTTTGGACGTTTGGACTTTTGGGCGCATGTGTTTTGCGCATTTACTTACTTTACTCTTCCGCATTAACTCTGATTGATATGATATTTTCATTTGAGTCCCATGTAGAGTCGTTCAATGTAACTAATGTCTGAGATCCTGGTTGGTCACTTCCCAAACGGTAAAACTCCGTTAGTGGAATTTGGGGGTGTGACAGATTGGTATCAGAGCCATTAGTTATAGAGAACTAGGATTGCATACTAGACTATAACCTCACACATTAGTTACATGTCATGAAACTTGGATGTTTGGCACTTATATGTTATATTACAGGACCATGTTGTTGACTCCACCACCATCACCTAAGGCATCTATCTTATCATCCCCGAAACCCAAAAGGCGCCGGACTAGTTCTAGTGACAACTCGGTGGAACAGGGTTAACCTAGTAATACTCGAGGAAGGAACAAGACACTTAATTGGAGTGCATATCCGAAGATGATCAAAAGGTGGATCGAGATGGGAAATGTTCCATCGCCTTATTTTGGTTCTACATCCTCATCCACTACTTTACCTAGCTTACCATGTACCATGGAACAAGCTTTTGCAGCTTTTGTGTTTATTATAACTAAGGAGTTAAAGGAGATGAAGGATTACACTGATGAGATACCGGGTATTCTAGAGCGAGAGCCACAAGTGGAAGAAAACAAAGTAGGAATTGAACTTTTGACTGCTGAGCTAGCAGTAACGGATCAGGTCCATAATGTTTTGGTAGATCGGGTGACACATTTGGAGACGAGGGTGGACACCTCGGACCTTGATGTAGGAGGGATTATGGAGAGAGTGGCTAGTCTGGAAGCCCAGCTGCAAGTAGCAGACCATACTGCTGAAGGACTTCAAAAGAGAGTGACTCACTTAGAAGCCCAACTGCAAGCAGCCCTTTTTCCGGAAGACATTCCACTATCATACGATGAGGAGGAGCCTTTCGAGGAGGAGCCCTTCGAGGATGTGCCCTTAGAGGAGGAGCCACTCAAGGAGGAACCAGTGGAGATCGACGATGCACAATCATACGTTTCTTCCGATGACGAGGATGTTCGATGATCCTTCTGTTCTATCTTTCTTTTCCATTCATGTTTTGCTTATGTTATTTCTCTTTTCAAACCTAGATGGGTAAGGTTGTTCCCATTCAATAAAAGCATGAGAAGTTTAATGTTGAGTTATTTATTTTGTAGCCTTACAATTTAATTAATTTTCAAAATATTAGATGTTGTATTTCCTTACTGGTACATAAATAATGTTTAATATGCGGCATATTTCTCATTGTTTTGTATTTATGAATGTGAAGAATCATGTCGGGAAGAGGACGTGGAGGTCGTGCCGGTGGTCGAGGTACCATCAACATGACAGCAGCGGAGCTTGCGGCACTAATCAATGATAGTGTGACTGAGGCTCTAGCAGCATAGAATGCTGCAGGTAAATGCTATACCCATTGGCTAGTGGAGTCAATTCAGCTCTCAAAGCACCTTTCCTAAGCCTTATAACCTTGAACCTATATTATGTCTTTAACTCCAGGCCAGCAGAATCAGCAACCGGTATACACGTTTAAGACATTTATGGACTGTAAGCCCCATGCCTTTAGTGGAGTTGAAGGAGCTATCGGACTGCTCCGTTGTTTCAAAAAAGTAGATACGGTGATTGCCATGTGCAACTGCCCAGTGGCAAATCAGGTCAAGTTCGCCACCGAAACTTTGGAGGGCCAGACTCTCACTTGGTGGAACGCCCAGGTCCAGATGTTGGGTCTAGCCATGGCAAATGGACTCCCGTGGGAGGAGTTTAAGACGATGATGAAGGAGGAGTATTGTCCTCGCGATGAAATTCAGAATGTGGAAGGAGAATTTTGGAACCTGAAAATGGAAGGTTCTGAAATTGAGCTGTATACCACTCGATCCCATGAGCTTGCTACCATGTGCCCATAGATGGTAACTCCGGACTACAAGAGGATAGAACTGTACATTGGAGGTTTAGTACCTCAGATTCAGAATATGGTTACTTCATCCAACCCGAATACATCCAGCAGACTTTCAGACTTGCCCACAAGTTAACTGATTAGGCGGTAACTCAAGGGACACTACCCCCGAGGGGTTCAGTTTCTAAAGCTACTGACAATCATAAACGCAAGTTTGATCACCACTCCAACACTCACCCCAACTCCAAAGGACCCCAGTTCAACCAACACCTGTTTAATCAACCGTAGCAGCAACAGCGTAAGTTTAAGCCTGCTAAGAACTTAAACCAGTCGACCTCTTCATGTCAAAATCAGGGTGGCTATACTGGAAAATCTCCTATGTGTACCAAGTGCAACTTCCATCACTTTGGGTTTTGCAACCGTTGTCAGCGGTGTGGCAAAATAGGTCATGCTGCCAAAGATTGTAGGGGTGAGTTGCAAGCCAAGCAGCCTTTTCAACAGCCTTGGTTTGCAAAGGGTTGTTTCGAGTGTGGAAGGGAGGGACATATTCGGAAGAATTTTCCTCAATTAAAGAAGGGGGTAATGGAAACCACAACCCTAACCTGAATAAAAACAATGGTGGCAACAACGGCAATAACAGAGGGAATGGTGCGAAGGGACGTCCCTTCATGCTAGGATCTGGAGAAGCTCGTTATGATCATAATGTGGTCACCGGTAAGTTTCTCTTAAATAATTACTTTGCTTTTGTCCTTTTTGACACTGGTGCTGATAGGAGTTTTATATTTAAGAAACTTAGTAATATGATAAAAGGAACTCCAACTCTGTTAGAAGCTAAGTATATAATAGAGATAGCTGATGGCCAAATAATTGAAGCAACCCACATTTTTAAAGGATGTAAGCTTGAATTAGCTAGCAATATACTTGATATCGACCTTATGCCGGTAACGCTTGGTAGTTTTGGTGTAATTGTCGGCATGGATTGGTTATCTAAAAACCAAGTTGAAATCATTTGTCGTGAGAAAATTTTTTGAATTCCTCTCCCGAATGGAGAAACCCTTTCCGTTTAGGGCAAAAAGGTTGGTGCAGTTATGGACATCATATCCTTTATGAAAGCACAAAAATGCCTTTGAAAAGGGATACTGCTATTTTGGCCCTCGTTGCTGAACAACCATCAGAAGAGAAGAATATTGATGATATTCCCATCGTTCGTGAATTTCTGGAAGTATTTCCTGAGGATTTGCCTGGTCTGCCACCACACCGTCAAGTTGAATTCCAAATCGATCTACCACCCAGAGTGGCACCGATCGCTCGGGCACCTTATAGACTGGCACCTAGTGAATTGCAAGAGCTATCTACTCAGTTACAGGAATTGTTGGATAAAGGTTTCATCCGACCTAGCTCATCGCCATGGGGAGCTCCAGTTCTATTTGTCAAGAAAAAGGACGGGACTTTCCATATGTGTATCGACTACCGTGAACTAAATAAAGTCACAGTCAAGAATCGTTATCCTTTTCCTCGTATAGACGATCTCTTTGATCAACTCCAAGGATCAAGTTTCTATTCCAAGATAGATCTTAGGTCCGGTTACCATCAGTTGAGAGTCCGAGATGAAGACATCTCTAAGACTGCTTTCAGGACAAGGTACGGCCACTACGAGTTTATGGTCATGTCTTTCGGATTAACCAACGCACCTGCGGTATTCATGGACCTCATGAACCGTGTGTGTAAGCCATACCTTGATCAATTTGTCATCGTCTTCATCAACGACATTCTCATTTATTCCAAGAATAAGGAGGAACATGAGGAACATCTACGTTTAATCCTGGAATTACTTAAAAAGGAGCACATGTATGCTAAGTTTTTCAAGTGTGAATTCTGGATCCGGGAAGTTCAATTCTTAGGACATGTGGTTAACGAGAGAGGAATACATGTCGATCCATCAAAGATTGAAGCCATCAAGAATTGGGCAGCACCGACAACTCCGACTGAGGTGCGACAATTTCTAGGATTGGCTGGATATTACCGTCGATTCATTGAAGGATTTTTGAAGATTGCACAACCTCTCACTTCCTTAACTCAAAAAGGTAAAGCCTACAACTGGGGCGATAACCAAGAGTCAGCATTCCAACTCCTTAAACAGAAACTTTGCAGTGCACCTATCCTAGCTCTTCTGGAGGGAACGGATGATTTTGTGGTGTAATGTGACACATCCATTCAGGGTCTGGGTTGTGTATTAATGCAACTAGAAAAGGTGATCGCATACGCTTCACGTCAACTAAAGATTCACGAGAAAAACTACACCACTCACGATCTAGAGTTGGGAGTCGTAGTTTTCGCACTTAAGATATGGAGAGACTACTTGTACGGTACCAAGTGCACTATCTATACCGATCATAAGAGTCTTCAACATATCTTCAAGCAGAAAGAGCTGAACATGAGACAACGTCGTTGGGTCGAGCTTTTGAACGATTATGACTGTGCGATCCGATATCATCCGGGTAAAACTAACGTGGTAGCTGATGCCCTAAGTCGAAAGGAAACCAAGCCTAAACGAATTCGAGCAGTATAGCTTACCATTCACCCCAGATTACCTGATAAAATCCGTAGTGTTCAACTTGAAGCCCTGAAAGAGGAAAACCTACCGCTGGAAGGTACACACGGTATGGAAGCACAACTCGAGGTCAAGTCTGACGGTATTTGCTACTTTGTCGAGCGAATATGGGTTCCAGTATTCGGAAACCTAAGGGAACTAGTAATGGATGAGGCTCATAAATCTCGTTACTCTATTCATCCAGGTTCCGACAAAATGTACCATGATCTAAAAGTGTTGTATTGGTGGCCAAAGATGAAGGCCGATATAGCCACCTATGTGAGCAAGTTCCTGACTTGCGTGAAATTCAAAGTTGAATGTCAAAAGCCGTCCGGTCTTCTCCAGAAACCAGAGATTCCAATGTGGAAATGGGAGCAAATATCCATGGACTTTATCACAAAATTGCCACGAACTCCTATCGGATGTGATACCATTTGGGTAATAGTCGATCGTTTAACAAAGTCCGCTCACTTCTTAGCAATCAAGGAAACCGACAAAATGGATAAACTTACTCGTATTTACTTAAAAGAAGTAGTCTCTCTGCACGGGGTGCCAATCTCTATCATTTCGGATCGTGATGCACGATTCACCTCTCGTTTCTAGCAATCGTTACATAAAGCTTTAGGCACGCGCCTAGATATGAGGACAGCATACCATCCTCAAACTGATGGCCAGACAAAACGTACTATTCAAACTCTGGAGGACATGCTACGAGCTTGTGTGATTGATTCGGTAACACTTGGGAGTCTCATCTACCGTTGGTGGAGTTCTTCTACAACAACAATTATCACACTAGCATCAAGGCAGCCCCATTTGAAGCATTATATGGACGTAAATGTCGTTCTCCTGTTTGTTTGGCCGAAGTTGGGGATAGTCAACTTACAGGTCCTGAACTCGTACTTGAAACTTCCGAGAAAATCATTCAAATTAGAAATCGTATGGCAGCAGCTCGTTATCATCAAAAGAGCTATGCCGATAAGCGTCGTAAACCGTTAGAATTTCAAGTATGAGATATGGTCTTGTTAAAAGTCTCACCTTGGAAGGGTGTCATTCGTTTTGGGAAATGAAGCAAGCTGAATCCTCGTTATGTTGGACCATTCGAGATAGTGAAGAGGATTGGGCCAGTAGCGTATCACCTGGACCTACCTGAAGGACTTTGTAGTGTACACAACATTTTTCACGTCTCAAACTTGAAAAAATGTCTAGCAGACGAATCACTCGCGGTTCCTCTTAAGGAACTACACATTGATGAACAGTTGCGTTTCATTGAAGAACCCGTCGAAATTATGGATAGGGAAGTCAAAACGTTAAAACGCAGTAAAATCACTATTGTCAGAGTCCGTTGGAACTCGAAACGCGGACCGGAATTCACTTTGGAGCGCGAGGACCAGATACTGCGCAAGTATCCTCAGCTGTTCAAGCAATCCACGTCAGATTCTTAAGGTACTATTCTAATTTTCGGGACGAAAATTCTTTCAACTAAGGGATGATGTGACATCCGAAATTTTTTATTTATTTATTTATTTAATTTTCGGGACGAAAATTCTTTCAACTAAGGGATGATGTGACAATCCGAGTTTTCAAGTTAATTCTGTTAGTGATTCCGTTAAATATTCTGTTAAATCCTAACCAAGTTAACCCAATTCTAAAACCATGGAATCATTCCTTTCAAAGCTGAAGTTGCAAGGGCTAGTTTGTAAATATTCAAAAACCTTAGTAGGCACGGTCGTGCCCCTTATTGGCACGGTCGCGCCTCTTGTCAGTTGAAACGTAAACGTAGCCTTTAATCGCAAATCCGTTCGAATATCAACTTGGTAACGTAAAATCTTTAATGGCGATCATCATTGAGACTTAATCATTTGCATTACGTTTGAATTAATTCCATTATGATCATTTATCTTGAAACCGTCGAAAGCCATCCCCATTACGAACGAATTCAACTATTCGGCCTGTTATACTCTCAATTCATCATTTGCGCACCTCTATCACCTCGCAGAAGCAAACCCACACACCAATTTGATCGGAATCGCAGCAGAAGTCATCGGAATTCAAGCTGGAACACATCGCAATCGAACTCTATCAATTCGTCAGTGTTTGAGGTAATTGAACACATCCTTATCTTCGTTTTAGCGTTTAGATTGAAAGCCCTAACTTATTCAAGGCTTGCATTACTGAATTATACTTGAATCAGATCTAAGACTCTTCATGTTTTCGTTTTAATTGAACTCTAGTCTGGACACAACCTCAACCCAATTAAAATACATGGTTATGTTCGAAATACTTTGTTTATCTAAAGCCCCATGATTTCCAACGTTAATCTTATAAGATTTAATCGATTTGCTTCTGAAATTAATCAGACACGGTTGTGCTAATCTAGTAGTGCGGTCGTGCCTATCGGAGCACAGTCGTGCCCCGTACCTGACCTGGTAGTGCCTGCTAGCCAGACAAGGTCATGCGTAGAGAACCCTAGACACGGTCGTGCCCGACACAAGCACGGTCATGCCCGACACAAGCACGGTCGTGCCTGATGACCAGACTTTGTTGTGTCTTCTGTTTGGATCAACACGGTCGCGCCCCTGACAAGCACGGTCGCGCCCCTGACAAGCACGGTCGCGCCCGTAACCTGAACATGGTCGTGCCTTGTCTTAGGCGCGGTCGTGTGTGAGAATGTTTGATTAATATTTATATTTTCAAAACAATAATTATTATATTATATTAATATGTTTTAAAGCCGGAAAACCACCCATAGACTCGGGTTTAGTCTTGTAATTCGTATCCGTTATTTAAAACTCGTTTATAAAATAATATATTATTTTCAATCCTTCAACTCAACTAAAACGATATATATATTTTATTATTATTTGTCACTCGTCACAAATCGTAGTTTTTCTTAATTGTATAATTCAAGAATCTTGTATTCTTGTGGACACATTTGTCTACCCATGGTCATTAGAGCGTTATTTTTAGGAAGTTCCTTATTCCGTATTGTCGTCACAAATCCCAATGAGTCCTTAATTGTTGTTTGTAATTTTAGGGCATTCGTGAGCCGTGTCGGGCTATTTTATCTTGGGGGAGTTAACATGTCGCAAGCTATTTTGGAATATTGTATTCATATGTTATCAATGTTAAAGCTAAGCGTAACACGATATCACTGAAAGTCCTCATCATACATCGGACCGTTAATATGGATCTTAGCGAGGTAATGTTTAGTAGTACTACTGGGTTTGACAAATTCCACCCTCGTTAGTCGCGCAAACTCGATTGGAGATCGAACGGGTGAAATGTTAGCCTATTCACATTTGCCAGAGTTGATAGACCTGGCAGGAGGCAAATACACAAACAGTCAGCTTCGGTTGCGAGCGCTTAAGTTAAACATGAACATAGGTTAGCTACCTATAGATACATATTGAATGATCAATAATCTGTTAAACGTTTATTTATATACTGAAACCTGTGAACTCACCAACCTCGTGTTGACATCTTTTCTTACATGTTTTCTCATGTCGCTAAGATAAGACACAGGTGCACTTTAGGACATGCATGGGATTCTTCTATTTGATTGATGTCTTATTAAATTGTTTGGACTATTTTGAATTGTGTTTGGTTTGGACTTTTGGGTGCGTGTGTTTTGCGCATTTACTTACTTTACGCTTCCGCATTAACTTTGATTGATATGATATTTTCATTTGAGTCCCATGTAGAGTCGTTCAATGTAACTAATGTCTGAGATCCGGGTTGGTCATTTCCCAAACGGTAAAACTCCGTTAGTGGAATTTGGAGGTGTGACACCATTACCTTAAGATGAATACCCATAAGATATCATGACTTAATTCAGTGATTAATCCTAAGTAACACTCACAGGCTATTTAAGCTTTACTAGTTGGCTGAGTCTACCAAAACATCACTAACTAAACACGTTTTTCAATTATTTAATCATTTAAACTCACAAGTAGATCTAGTTGTACTATCATTTTCCAAGTATATGCAATTATTTCCAAGGACATTTTTCAAAAAAAATTCAATTTTTTTTTTATTTTTGAATTTTTATAAACAAGACAAACTAGCTAAACTAGACACTCACATCCCCACACTTGAAAGACACATTGTCCTCAATAGACACAACTAAAAAAATGCAAAAATAAAAGGAATCGACTTAGCTGGTAATGTAGCATGAATGGTCCAACATTACTCTTCCACGTGTGCACCGTATAGCATTTCGGTCGCGGTTGCACAAACGACTGTTAGTTTGCCTTCATAAGATAGATAAGATGAGAGTCAACCCCGCCCGAATGGAGATTGAGTACGGACGGAGCGATCAAACCCTGCACAATAAAACTCAAACATACACGTAGTATCAAACTGACCTAAATTAAAATAAAAGACTCAAGTTAAAAGTAACGATTCACTAAGACTCTGGATAGATAGATAGATAGATGCAGAAAACAAACTCAATGGGTGGCAAACACATAGACATGAATGCCACAGCAAGGTCAGTCATCGGTCGCAAACGGTTTCAATTTCCCTATGGTCGTGGTGGTCGGATGGCATGAAGTGAATGGGTGATGGATATGATATGGATGATGAGAGTGGTGGATGAACGGTGATGAATGATAGAAGTGGTATGATGGTGATGGGAGTGGTGGTCGATGCGGGTGAACGGTATCGAGAAACCATGGAAAGCAAGGGAAGTGGGCTAAACCAGGGCTCCCCGTGTACCGCGAGAAAATTGGCAGCACTCCTCGCGTACCACGAGGAGGTAAGATTAAGCCAGCTCATTCTCTTGTCTCTCGCGTACCACGAGAGACTTGAGTACACACTTCGCGTACCACGAGGGAAGGTCCATCACAGAAAGTTAAGAGAAAATTTCAATTTTTATACTTAGAATATTTTAGACCCCATAAATTCCTTCTTCACCCAATTTCACCAAAAACCTGTCCCAAGCATAAGAACGAATGTAGAAATACCTGGGACTTCATTCCAGACGATTTTCCTCACTGAATCGAGTGTGAATCCCTGCAAGACATGACACAAACAAAACACACATACCGAAAAACACAGAAAAGACACAGACTTAAACCAAGTAATACATACAAACTCTACATCCCGGGCACTTGCCCGAGATTCAAGCAAGCCTATCAGGAGGCTTCTCCTTGTTCCTAACCTGTACCGCTTTCATCCTTCACGGTCTACCGGTCCTCCACAGCCTCATCAAGCTCCTACTTCTATCAAACTCTAAATGTATATCATATGCACCAATCCAGTCTTTCCACCACAACTTAAATCTACCAGGTCCAAAGATCACCTGGTTCAAGTACTTCAAGAAACTGTCACCCCTAAACATCCCCACACTTGGGGTTTTCACTCTCTCTAGATTAATAAACTCACTAAACTCTTGGAGTTTCTTACTGGGCGACCTAGATTTAGGGGATGAATCTGCTTCTATCCCCTCAGCATGCACATAAGTACAGGTTAAAGGCTTAATATGTGACATTACTAAAGGTGTAGCCTCTAACCTCTCGCCCGGATCCTCATGATCCTCAACTCTCTCTACTACGGGTGGCTCACAAACTATCTTCTGCACTTGTGCTAATATCTCGCTTAAGCTGAAATCATCATCGCTAGCATCTAAGAATGAAGATCCTACTAATTTCTTTTCAAACTCCTCCAACCAATCCGGAGGCTCCTCAATCTTTCCTTCTTCATTCCTTTCAACATCATCCTCTCCTAGATTAGAGTTCCGATTTTCGTCCACGAAGGCATCAAGCATGCACACGGAGTGGCTATTCTCGCTAACTTCCTTCACGGACTGTGTAGCATCGAATGTAATAGACTCATCCCCCACACGAAGTGTGAGTTTCTCGTAGAAGACATCAATCATTGCATTGGCGGTACGTAGGAACGGGCGTCCTAGGATGAGTGGGACTCTATCATCCACTTCCATATCAAGAATCACAAAATCCCCGGGGAATACAAACTTGCCTAATTTAACCAGAAGATTCTTTACAATTCCCCGTGGATACTTGAGTGAACGGTCAGCCAAGGCTATGCTCATGCGTGTAGGCTATGCTTCACCTAGGTCTAGCTGCTTATAAATAGAATATGGCATCAGATTAATGCTAGCACCCAGATCAGCCAACGCGTGGTTTAAGGGCAAACCGCCAAGCAGACATGGGATCGTGAAACGACCCGAATTCGCCAGTTTCTCCGGCATTTTATTCTGAACCATAGCAGAGCATTGCTCACTAAGTGAGACTTCAGAGATCCCCTCTAGCTTCTTCTTTTTGGAAAGAAGATATTTAAGGAACTTGCCATACATAGGCATATGCTGGAGGCCCTCTATAAATGGGATATTGACCTTGAGTTGTTTGAACATATCAAGGAAGGTACCGTATTCCCTAGCGTTTTTATGTGGCAACAAGTGCGCTGGATAGGGAACATGACTCAAGTCAATCTCGGGGGACTTCATCTCCACCCCCTTCTTCTTCTCCTCTGCCTTCTCGGCAGGTTTCTCCATAACTATCTCTTCCTCCACCGGTTCTTCCTCTTCTACAACCGGTGGGTTCTCATCCTCTTCTGCTCTCCTGCTCCTAGTCGACACAGCATTCGACTCAGACTCCTCTAGCATCCTAGCATCGATCTCAGCAAATCGAGCCCTCCAATCTACCTTCTTCACTTCCTCTACCGAAGGTATGCCTCAATGGAGTGGGAGTCATCCTCTTCAACCTCTCTCATCTCCACACTCCTAACTGACAGCCATCACTGAAGCATTTGAGCCCGAAGATGGACCTCCTTGTCTACCCTTCAGTCTCTGAGTGATGTCTCCTACCGTGCGTTGCAAATCCTGAAATGCCGACTGCTGATTCTTCAATAGAGTGTCGTGGGTATCCGGTCTTTGCCTCATGTCCTTGTCTTGCTGGACTAAGTGGGCAAGCAGTTGTGTCTGATTCTCGAGCATCTCTTCGATCTTCCTTGTATTCACACTGCTTCCCGAGCTCGCTCAAACTTCTGCTACTCCATACTGCTGGTGGCGACCATTAAACCCAGGCGGGTTATTTCCATATCTCCATCCAGAGCCATAAGTATTGTTGTAATTGTTGTACCCTCGGTTTTGGTTCTGGTTGCCAGCAAAACTCACCTGCTACTGATTATTGACAGGGCAATCCCTGGTGTCGTGGACTCCCCTCCACACTTGACACCACTGAGCACTGAGCTTCAGCTCCTTGATCTCGTTAGCCATTGAGGCGAGTGCAGCAGCCATGCTAGAATCAGGAGTGACCTGATGCACACCTCTAGGAGAAGAGGCGGGTGATCTAGCACTATGAATGGAAGTCCTAGTAGATGGATGCTACTATTCGTCTTGAGCGAAGCTCTCGAACATCTCCTCACACTCATCAGGCTCGAGTCTATCCATGATATGGCCTCCCGCAGCTGTGTTGAACATTTGCTGATTCTCGAAGGTGAGGCCATTATAGAACATCTCCACTAGCGCCCCGTCGGAAAGACCGTGTTGAGGACATCAGCTCAATAGCGTGTTGAACCACTCCCGGGCCATGTGATAAGGCTCGTCAGGGTCCATCCAGAACGAATAGATTTGGTCCGAAGGCGAGCGGCCCCGGAAGGTGGATAGTACTTCTTGTAGAATTTGGCTCGAAGATCCTCCCATGAGGTGATAGAATTTTCAGGAAAGGTGTCAAGCCAAGTAGATGGGCTACCAGAGAGCGAGAATGGGAAGAGACGCAAGTAGATAGCGTCCTTAGACACACCCGTGATATTGAATGTATCACATAACCGCGCGAAGCGGGACAAATGTCCCGGTGCATCCTCATCCTCAACGCCATGAAATTGGGTGGCATGAGTGATCGTGCTCATGACATGTGACGGGATCTGCCATGTATTGGTGTTAGGAATGGCAGGGCGTGTGATCGAAGATCTCGCCCCGGTGACCTCGTCACTGGCCCCTTGGTGCACGGTACGTCTCGCTGGCGTCGCCCATGGTAGGAAATGGAATTGGGCTAGTAGAACGTACCTGGGATTTGCAAAGCTCTTTCAAACGCTCTCGAAAGTCGCGGGTGCGCTCTTGTAGCTCTCGTTCGGGCTCTTGAAAAGCTGAATATGGTGGTGATCCATGCGAATGAGTGTGGTGCATAAATTAACACAAGAACAAAAGAAAATAAACAAAGACTCAAAACAGAAAGACTCAATCCTATGTTAGACTCACAGATAGCACGTAGGACAAGCACACAAACATGACTCAAAAACAAAACAAACCAAAAATCCCTAAAAGAACAAGTCAAAGCTAATATTGCTATTGCCAAGTGTCCCCGGCAACGGCGCCAAAAACTTGACGTCGTCCGGACGATCTATAAAAAAACTAACAAAATCTAACCTAGACTCCTAAGTAATAAATGTAAAATCTATGAACTAGATCGCACTGATAGGCAAATGTACCTATCGAGTGTAGCACAGCTTAATGGTAAACCGGATTATCGAACCCTATAGACACTGAATAACAAAACTAGACTCTGACTCAGACTAAAGATTGATTTGGTTTAGGGGTTGACTACACTACTGAATTAAACTAATGAATGCAGAGAACATAACGACTTAACTATCAAGCTAAGAACTAAAGGTGAAATCAGAAGACGAGAAGAATACTACCTAGGTCGGAATCCTACTTGCAAAGCACAACTTCTACCGGTTCTGGAAACTATGATGTATCTAGGTTTCTAAGGATGACAACTAAAGACTACCTAATGGATCCCTAATCACTCAGGGTGTCACCAACTAAGCTACCTAAAGTGTACCTAGATGGTTAGATCACCTCTCGAGTATTTCCAACAATGATAATCTACCCGAAAGACGGATTACCTCTCAGTCTCACTGTCCACAATACATTCAAGGAATGCACGGGGTAACCTCAAGATAAGAAGTATGACATGAACTAGCAACAATCACTAAACACCTAATACCAACGTCCTCTCAAACTATCAACACTCGGATTCCTAATGACGAAGACTAGATAACTAATTCTCACCTCTCGGGTATTGAACTAGGAAGAACACTTAACTCTTATCAGTAATCAATGACAACTCCTATGGCAACTACGTCTAGCAAACCACCATAATCACAAACCCTAAGATCTACGACCATGATACGCTGTTTGAACTGGCAGACAACCACAATCAACGCATTGAATTGAAATCAAACACTAGATCAGATCTAAGCATGCATATTCATCATAAATATTAACTCAAGATTCTTTACAAAATCATAAAACCATCATACGAATCCAAAAACCGATAAAAATCAAAACTTTAACACAATATTCATCATAAACCTAGGCAGTATCAATGTTCTAGCCAAGAATCATACTCAAAACATCCATAACAGAAGAATTAAACAAGAACATGATATCAAACATCACAATCAAAGAATAAAAATCGAATCTTTAAACCTAGAACGCTATTACTAACGAACCCGGAATCGAAATCTTCAAACTTTAACTCTAATTGACTTGTTACTCCTCAAAATCGCCCTAGAACCCTTCTCAGACGGCTGGAACGCGAACTTTTTGTATAATGGCTATCAAAATCAATTTAATTTGGAAATCTAGGGTTTTGCGGAATTTCCTTCCCTCGCGTACCGCGAGAAAATCTGGTAAGCCCCTCGCGTACCGCGAGGGCCAAATTAGTCGGGGCGCGTTTCTGAGTTCCTCGCGTACCGCGAAGCTTCTGTCTTCCTCTCTCGCGTACCGCGAGAAGTTGGAATTTCAACTTTTTCTCTTTTTTTTTATCTTCCGGCTTTGTTCTCTTGCTCGGTTTCTTCATGTATTCACTTGTATTTCCCACGAGCACGTGTAAACAAGACAAAGACTTAACAGTATACAAAAACAACTCAAAACGAACACAAAACTATGTAAAAACGCAAAAAACACTAGGAATAAAGATGTGTGCTTCGCACTACATCAGTGGGATATCAGTTTTGAACTTAAAAGTTCAGAATTTGGATGTGAGAATGGCTTAAACCCCACATTGCTATTTATAGTGAAAAATTGCGGCTGTGACAGACCGTTATGGATGATGATGGTCCGTCACCGCTTGCATCGTAACGGACCGTTATCTCTGGTGATGGTCTGTCACCGGGCAAGGGTTGGCGAGTCACCAGACACGTGTCAGCGTCTGGTTGAATTGCGGCGTGACGGACCGTTACGGAGCCGTGACGGTCCGTCATAGGGTTTCCACGTGTCAGAATTCATCCGCTAGTCAGCGGACACGTGGCGCGTCATCCTTGTCTACGTGTTCAGCCCGTAACGGACCATGACGGTCCGTTACTGTCGATTTTTCATGTTTTTCACTTTTGGTCCTTGTATTTTCATATAATTACATTTTTAGTCCATGTACTTTATATTTTGATATTTTAAACACGAAAATTTTTCAAATGTTACAAAGGAATTCCTTTAGTTGAGACCGGTGTGTCGAGAAGAGTTTGTGGGCTTTTGAATCACCTAAATCGAAGTCCGTATAGTCAAGATACGAGTACAATACGCGTTCGTATTCTAGACGCCATGTTTGGGAAGGTACATTCCTTATAACGCGTAGGATGTTAATTATTATTATTATTCGCTCGGGTCATGAATACATTATTTGAGAAGGACGAGTAGAGATTATATTCGACTAACATTTAATGACAATGTTTATTTATTTTTAATAATTATCTCTCGTTAAAACGCTTTGAGTACATGGTTATCGATGCAAGTTGCTAAAAGCTCGATTGTATGGATAATTGGCTATGACTTGGTGATGGAAATTAGACAAATTGAATTGTCGGGATTAGACCAAAAATAAACGAAACTCTATCCGATTTTCGTTAGAATTAAAGAAGTATATTTTGTCTAGACTTCCTCATTACGGTATGGGTTGTTTGGGGGAAAAGAACCAGTTCAGGCGAACTTAGTACGTTTGCCTGAATTAAGGATGGCCCTAATGTAGTGGAGGCAAACTTATGGCAGCGAACTTATTAAGTTCACTGGGCATGAACTAGGCAAACTTGACCTATGTTCGCCTATATGTTCGCTAGGGTTATACGGGGAGAACTTAGCCATAAGTTCGCCTAAAATAGAATGTGTAAACCTATAGAGTCGGGATTGGGTCTGATGTGTATTTAACTAGTCAATCCAGATCGTACGTGACGGTGTTGGGCCTTTTGTTAGGAAAACGAGGCTAGCTTATCAGGTAAGTTCTAGATGCCCTCTATTAAATGTTTAAATAATGTTTTTGGGCTGGTGTGCATACGCAACAATGTGACTGTTTTATAAAATGATGTTTATGAATGATGTATGTGATGTTATATGAAACAATGTTTATTAACAATGTTTTGGAAGGAAAGGTTATGAAAGAAGTATTTTTGAAATATTTTTCCAAAAGAAGTTCACGAAGTGTTTACGAATAAATGAATGATTTTTAATAAAATGTATGAATGTTTTAACTGCAGTTTTGAAGTAAAAGAAGTGAATGTTTATGATAGTCACAAACGAACGAATCTGCCATGATCCCTATGGGAATCGAAGCTATGGGTATGGGATGTATGTTATGGGCTTTACCTTTTAGGGGCCTATGTGGCTGGCCAACTATTGTACAACTGGGGTGATGACGGTCACCAAGGGGATTACCATGATCCTTGAAGTTTGTACGATTTACCTTGCGGGGTAGTCGTGCTTGAAGTTTGGTACTTGTGCCTTACGGGGTGCAGTGCTTGAAGTTTGGTACGTGTCATCCTTGTGATGCCGTGCTTGAAGTTCGGTGTTCAAGGGCCTAAGTATCGGGCCCTAGGTTTCTCCACCCGAAGGACAGTACGATGTTGAAAGGCCTAGTGGTGGTGATCTTTAGGTTTCTCTGCCGGTGTGCGAAGTTTGGAATTGACGGTTACGAGAAGGCCAGATTCGATATGTTCGTTGACTTATGGGATATGATGTTTTGTGTTTTTGTGACACCCTAGAATTTTTTTTTATTTTAATTTTCGGGACGAAAATTCTTTCAACTAGAGGATGATGTGACAATCCGGACTTTCATGTTAACTCTGTTAACCAAATCCAGTTAAAGTTAACCTAATTAACTTAACTCAGACTTCAGGGACTGTTTTTGTCATTTGTCTAAACTTAAAACTTCAAAGGACTAGTTGTGTAATTAGCTTAAACTCGATTCTATTTGACCTTGTAAAGTCAAAATCCAAGACTTAAGTCCTGTTGAATTTTAAAAGTCAACTAACCATGTTATTCAAACCTCAAGGACTATTTCTGCCCAAACCCAAACTTCAATACATGATATCTTAGGGACTAAATGTGTAATTAACCCAATCTTGATAACTTTGACTTGATGTGACAATCCGGACTTTCAAGTAAACTCTGTTAACCAAATCCAGTTAAAGTTAACCTAATTAACTTAATTCAGACTTCAGGGACTGTTTCTGTCATTTGTCTAAACATAAAACTTCAAAGGACTAGTTGTGTAATTAGCCTAAACTCGATTTTATTTGACCTTGTAAAGTCTAAATCCAAGACTTAAGTCCTGTTGACTTTTAAAAGTCAACTAACCATGTTATTCAAACCTCAAGGACTATTTCTTCCCAAACCCAAACTTCAATACATGAAATCTCAGGGACTAAATGTGTAATTAACCCAATCTTGATAACTTTGACTTCTGAAAGTCAAACCTCACAAAACTTTGGACCCAAGCTCAACCTATAACTGAAATTCATTTGAAATGTAACTGCTTTTGCACGTTTATGATCATTGCGGCCTGAATTAATCCATTAAACACGACATTGATTCGTAATCAAACCCAATTATGGGTAATCAAAGCAAAACCGTCAACATTTTAAGATTATCATTCAAATTGGTTCGTTTTGATCATTAAGCTCACAATTGAACAGTTGCGCACCGCTGTCATACCTCTCAGAATCAATTCCACACACCAATTCGATCATAGTCGTAGCCGGAGTCACCAGAGACCGAACCAGTCACAGTCGGAATCCTTTTTAGCCAGGAGCCATCAATTCGACATCAATTTTGGTAATTCCCTACACCCTTACCTTCGTTTTCATCTGTATATTGAAAGCCCCATCAATTCCAGGGCTTAAAACAACGAATTGGACAAGAACAGATTCTAGGGTTCTTAACGTATCCGGGTTTAATCGAATTATATCCTAGACCCGATTACAATCCAATTAAATCACATGATTAGAATCGCAACCTGATACTCTTTGAAAGCCCCATGTTAATTTAATAAAAAAATATCATATTATTCAAGATCTAGAATCTAGGGTTCGTTCTTAAAACGATTTGGGGGTTTGGACCTTAAACCCAATTTCAATCAAATTAAACCACGGGGATAGGTTCGCAAGGCCTTAATCTGTAAAAGCCCCATGGTTTCAACAGTTTTTAACATAAGATTCGATAGAATCGATTCTGAGTTCCTAGTTAGGGTTTTCGACATTTGAATCTGAGTTTAAACGACCCTAAGCTTGACGATTTCCAAATTAAACACACCCACAGGATCGCCAATACTCGATTATCATAACCCCTAATCAATCTTGCTTATTCGTTGTCGAAATTGGTGGATTGGGGACGGGTTTCGAACCGGGTATGCGTAGGGGATGGAAACCACAATGAATTGTATGTTAAAACCATTCCAATCCGGGTTTGTTCGCGATACCCTAGCGGGCGGAGGTGGTTATGGCACTGGACTCGTGTGCAGGAGACCCAGGTTCGAATCCGGTCTCCAGCGTTTTATTTTTGGGGCCTTTTCTAGTATTATTTTATTATAAAAACTTACCCCTATATTAATATATTAGTATATTAAAGTGTTTTAGTCCGGGAAATAACCCGTAGGCTCGGATTTGGTTTTATAACTTATAATTAATATTATTTCCACTTTTAAAAATAATATATTTATTTATATTATTTTCAAACCACGACTCCGTATAAAATATTATATTTATATTATTTTCAACCCGTGACTCCAACTAAAAATAATATATATATTTAAATATTATTTCGCCACGTTTACAAACATTATGAGACGTTTCAAACTAATAAATAATATAATTATTTATATTATTTACGTACGTTTATATTCTCGAATAAAATAATAGTTTTATTATTTTATTGTCACACATTTTAAATAATCGTGTTATTTCTCTAAAAATAATATATTAGTTATATTATTTTCCTAGCCATTATTTTAAACGGTGCAAACACACGAATAAATATTTATATGTTATTATTCGAAAATAGAGACGTTCGATACGAAACACTTTTATCTAATTATTATATTAAGAAACCTATATTCCTGTAGACACGTTTGTCTACATATTGATCCTTAGAATACGTTAAGACGTTCTAACCTTCCGTGTCGTCGTCACAAATCCCAATGTGTCCCTAATTTATGTGTTTATGATTCTAGGGCATACGTAAGCCGTGCAGGCTAACACTTGAGGTTCTTAATCTCATACTTGTGTGATACTACCTACTACGCAACGCAGGTGAGTTTCGCGCCCTCTTTTTACTCGTTTTCCTGTTGGGGGAGAAACATGTACACAAAACATCATACTTTTACTTGTTTTCCCGTGGGGGAGAAACTGGTGCGCAAACTATTTTAGATTATTGTAATTCATATGTGATTACTGTTGAGGCTAAGCGTAACACACTATCACTGAAAGTCCTCATCACGCAATTGATCGTTAATATGGATCTTAGCGAGGTAATGTTTAGTAGTACTACTAGGTTTGACAAGCCCCACCCGCGTTAGTCGCGCTAACTCGATTGGAGGTCGAACGGGTGAAATGTTAGCCTACTCACATTTACCAGAGTTGATAGACCTGGCAGGAGGCAAATACACAAACAGTCAGCTTCGGTTGCGAGCGCTTTAGTAAGACATGAACATAGGTTAGCTACCTATAGATACATATTGAATATACATAATCTGGCAAACACTCTCTCATTGTAAACTTAAAACCTGTGAACTCACCAACCTCGTGTTGACACTTTTTCTTACATGTTTCTCAGGTCGCTAAGGCACAGGTTGCGCACTTAGGACATGCATGAAGTCCTACTGTCATTTCATTCATTTCAATCAATTTAAACAGTTTTACTTATTTACTTTAATTGACGCTTGTTATGTGTAATTACTTTTGATTTCATTCTAACGCTTACGCTTCCGCATTTAACTCTGAATATTTATGTCATGACTTTTTAAGTCTCATATAGTGTCGTTTGATGTAATAAATGACTGAGATCCTGGTTTGTCACACTCCTAACGGTAGAACTCCGTTAGTGGATTTTTGGGGGTGTGACAGATTGGTATCAGAGCCAGGTTATAGAGAACTAAGATTGCATACTAGACTATAACCTTACACATTAGTTACACGGCACAGACACTCATACCTGATACATATAGCACCTATACATACATTGTAGTGCAGGCATGTAACACCATCCGTATCACTCTCAGTTGGCAAGGGACACATCATTTGCATTGCATCATCATTCCCAGTGGCGACGTTCGGGGAATCACCAGAACATCATCCACTCCCGTCCGAGGGCAGCGAGACGGAGCTTTCGGAGGAGTCACTTATATCACCATAACTCGTTGGGTATGGTGGGCTTTCTCAGGTCCATATTATGGACGACACTCAGCACTAACGCATATCTATTTGGGAGTTGGGATCGCCGGAGGCGAGTCCCTACTGTACCCGCCAGCAACAATACGTCGAATGAAGGCAGACCGTTGCACGCATTATTGCAGAATCCATTGACACATAGATGTCATCACTTTCCCGAGCCATGGGCTCGCATCTTTGGTTGATATTCTGTTGAGAATAGATTGACCACAAATATGAGAATGCATTGCTCAAACGACAGTTGACTCAGTTGAAAAGACGGCTACTGTGCTACTTCCTGTAACTTGTATTCATGAATTAGTTTCATTTCTCGAAGTCGCATTTCATGTACATGTTTGTCCCTTGTTCTCATCTACAATCCGCTGGATTGAACCCTCATATTGTGTTTCAACTCAAGTGAATACTCGGATCAAACGATTCCTGACTACTCATCCCTATATGAATTCTAGTTGATCAACTTATAGTTGATAACTAAGCCTCCCGATGACTTATCATATCTGACAACACTCTGTACTCGACAATAAAAATTTCAGGGACATTTTGACACGGGACAGGGACAAACTAGGGTGAACATGCAAAGCAAATTATCATTACGGGTGCACACGTAATGATAATTTGAGGTGCATGTAAGTCCTGGTGAAACCTAGTGTGTGGATAAATGGTCCTAATATGTGATTTACAGACTTAAGCTTCCACTGTCAGTAGAAGTTCTTGTAAACCCGCTCAACGACTAATTAGTATCGTTAAACCTGATCAAAAGTTGATAGACGCGACTATCAGGTTGAAGAGACTTACGGACACCCTGAGCTGTCATCAATGGAACCCATTATTTCATTTCACTCATGTAAGAGTCTTTGTGAACTTAAGACTCTCATCCAGACATGATCAATGAAACCACCTTGATTGAAACTCTAATAGAACCACATGGTAAATCCACCGACTCCAACTATGTAAGCGGAATTTGGGAAGTTCTTCCTAAACTAACACGTTATTCCTTACACTCTATCAATAAATTCCATTTGACCCTAATGCATTATCCGGTGACTAATCCTTAGATTAATTTGATTTATACCCCAGGATATCCAACTATGTAAATGGGCTTCTTCCTTCACAAAATTATCCAGTTGTTTTAATGACATTAGAAAACGGGGATTTAATCTAACTAACCATCGATTGAACGCGACTACTTAAACAGACAACCTATCCCTGGTAATACTGGAATCTGTATCTCATAAAATTTCTTTTCCTGCATGTGAACCTCTTCCCTTGGCCTTAGCATTGACCGACGCTTACCTTATAAGAACAGGTCTCGCTAGAAGTTCCAGCATGACTTCACAAATTTCTTACTGGTGCGGTCGTACTCCAACCCTACTAGAAGGTAAGTACACCATAGAAATAGCTGATGGACAGATAACTGAAGCAACTCACATTCTTAAGGATTGTAAGCTAGGATTGGCTGATCATGAACTTGATATTGATCTTTTGCCAGTCACACTTGGCAGTTTCAACGTAGTTGTCGGAATGGATTGGTTATCTAAGAACCAAGCCGAGATTGTCTGTCGAGAGAAAATCGTTCGCCTTCCTCTCCCAAGTGGAGAAACCCTTTCTGCCCAAGGCAAAAGGAGTAGTGCAGTCATAGGCATCATATCCTTCATAAGAGCGCAGAAGTGTCTGCGTAAAGGTCATACTGCCATTCTGGCTCTCGTCGCCGAGCAGCCGTCTGAGGAGAAGAAGATTGACGATATCCCGATCGTTCGTGATTATCCGGAAGTATTTCCTGAAGACTTACCTAGTCTTCCACCACACCGTCAAGTCGAGTTCCAAATTGATTTAGCACCCGGAGCAGCACCTATTGCTCGGGCACCGTAAAGACTTGAACTCGTGAGCTACAAGAACTATCTACACAACTGCAAGAGTTATTGGATAAAGGTTTCATCCGACCTAGCCCATCGCCATGGGGAGCTCCGGTCCTATTCGCCAAGAAGAAACACGGGATTTTCCGCATGTGCATTGACTATCGTGAGTAAAAAAAAGTGACGATCAAGAACCGTTATCCTTTACCTCGCATTAATGATCTGTTTGATCATTCACAAGGATTAAGCTTCTATTCCAAGATAGATCTTAGGTCTGGTTATCATCAGTTGAGAGTCTAAGAAGCAGACATCTCAAGGACTGCACTCAGGACAAGGTACGACCATTACGAGTTTATGGTAATCCATTCGGACTAACCAACGCAACCGCTGTGTTCGTGGACCTCATGAATCGTGTGTGTAAACCTCACCTAGAACAGTTCGTCATTTCTTTTATCGACGACATCCTCATCTATTCAAAGAATAAAGAAGAACATGAGGAACATCTTCGTTTGATCCTGGAATTGCTAAGGAAAGAACAACTATATGCTAAACTCTCTAAGAGTGAATTTTGGATTCGTGAAGTGCAATTCCTAGGACATGTAGTCAAAGAGAAAGGAATACATGTCGATCCATCCAAGATAGAAGCTATCAAGAATTGGGCGACACCAATAACTCCGACAGAGGTGCGACAATTTTTGGGACTAGCTGGTTATTATCGTCGTTTCATTAAGGGATTCTCCAAGATTGCTCAACCCCTCATAGCCTTAACTCAGAAGAGTAAACCTTATAACTGGGGTGATACTCAGGAATCAGCATTCCAACTTCTGAAGCAGAAACTTTGCAGTGCGCAAATCCTATCTCTTCCAGAGGGAACGGATGATTTTGTGGTGTACTGTGATGCGTCTATTCAAGGTCTCGGTTGTGTGCTGATGCAATGCGAGAAGTCATCGCTTACGCTTCTCGTCAACTGAAAATCCACGAGAAGAACTACACGACTCACGACTTAGAGTTGGGAGTCGTGGTATTTGCACTAAAGATATGGATACATTACTTGTACTGTACCAAATGCACCATCTACACCGATCACAAGAGTCTTTAGCATATCTTTGAACAAAAAGAGTTGAACATGCGACAGTGTCGTTGGGTCGAACTCTTAAATGACTATGACTATGTAATCAGATATCATCTAGGGAAGGCTAATGTGGTAGCCGATGCCCTAAGCCGTAAGGACACCAAACCTAATCGAGTTCGAGCATTACAACTTACTATTCACACCGGATTACCTGACAAAATCCAAAGTGCTCAACTTGAAGCCCTTAAAGAGGAAAACCTATCGCTGGAAGCCACACGCGGTATGGAAGAACAACTGGAGGTCAAATCAGATGGCATTCGCTACCTGGCAGAGCGAATATGGGTTCTAATGTATGGGATTTTAAGAGAATTGGTTATGGATGAAGCTCACAAATCTCGACACTCTATTCATCCAGGTTCTGACAAGATGTACCATGACCTAAAGGTGTTATATTGGTGGCCGACGATGAAAGCTGATATAGCCACCTACGTGAACAAGTGCCTAACCTACTCAAAGGTCAAAATGGAATACCAAAAGCCATTTGGTCTACTCCAACAACCAAAGATTCCAATGTGGAAGTGAGGACATATTTCTGTGAACTTTATCACTATACTACCCCGAACTCCTATCGGATGCGACACCATGTGGGCGATCGTAGATCGTTTGACAAAATCCGCTCACTTCCTAGCAATCAAAGAAACCGATAAATGGATAAACTTACTCGTGTTTACTTGAAGGAAGTGGTCTCTCGGCATGGAGTGTCAGTTTCTGTTATTTCGGATCAAGACGCTCGATTCACATCACGTTTCTGGCAAACCTTGCAAAAAGCTCTAGACACGCGCCTGGACATGAGCACAGCATACCATCCTCAGACAGATGGCCAGACGAAACATACTATTCACACTCTTGAGGACATGCTACGAGCTTGTGTGATTGATTTTGGTAACTCTTTGGAATCCCACCTGCCTCTGGTAGAGTTCTCCTACAATAACAGTTATCACACTAGCATCAAGGCAGCGCCATTTGAGGCATTGTACGGACGTAAATGTCGATCTCCTATCTGTTAGGCTGAAGTTGGAGATAGCCAACTTACGAGTCCTGAACTGGTATTTGAAACCTCTGAAAAGATCGTTCAAATTCGAAACCGTATGGCAGCAGCTCATGATCGTCAAAAGAGCTACGCCGATAAGCATCGTAAACCATTAGAGTTTCAAGTAGGCGGTATGGTTCTTCTGAAAGTCTCACCTTGGAAAGGTGTAATTCGCTTTGGGAAACGAGGCAAACTGAATCCTCGTTATGTTGGACCGTTCAAAATAGTGAAGAGAATTGGCCCAGTAGCGTATCAACTGGACCTACCTGAAGGACTTAGTGGTGTACACAACTTCTTTCATGTCTTGAACTTGAAGAAATGTCTTGCAGATGAGACACCCGGTTCCTCTTGAGGAACTACACATCGATGAACAATTGCGTTTTATCAAAGAACTGATAGAAATCATGGATAGGGAAGTCAAAATGTTCAAACGCAGTAAAATACCTATTGTCAGATCTCGTTGGAACTCGAAGCGCGGACCGAAATTCCCATGGGAGCGCGAGGATCATATGATGCACAAGTATCCTCATCTGTTCAAGCAATCCAAGTCAAACTCTTAAGGTACTATTCTAATTTTCGGGACGAAAATTCTTTCAACTAGGGGATGATGCGACAAATTTTCGGGACGAAAATTCTTTCAACTAGGGGATGATGTGACAATCCGGACTTTCAAGTTAACTCTGTTAACCAAATCCAGTTAAAGTTAACCTAATTAACTTAACTCAGACTTCATGGACTGTTTCTATCATTTGTCTAAACTTAAAACTTCAAAGGACTAGTTGTGTAATTAGCCTAAACTTGATTCTATTTGACCTTGTAAAGTCAAAATCCAAGACTTAAATCCTATTGACTTTTAAAAATCAACTAATCATGTTATTCAAACCTCAAGGACTATTTCTGCCCAAACCTAAACTTTAATACATGAAATCTCAGGGACTAAATGTTTAATTAACCCAATCTTGATAACTTTGACTTTTGAAAGTCAAAATTCGCAAAACTTTGGACCCAAGATCAACCTATAACCGAAATTCATTTGAAATGTAACTACTTTTGCACGTTTATGATCATTGCGGCCTGAATTAATCCATTAAACACGACATTAATTCGTAATCAAACACAATTATGGGTAATCAAAGCAAAACCGTCGACAGTTTAAGATTATCATTCAAATTGGTTCATTTCGATCATTAAGCTCACAATTGAACAGTTGTGCACCTCTGTCATACCTCTCAAAATCAATTCCACACACCAATTCGATCATAGTCGTAGCC
Organism: Smallanthus sonchifolius; assembly: GCA_023525975.1. Classification (NCBI taxonomy): domain Eukaryota; kingdom Viridiplantae; phylum Streptophyta; class Magnoliopsida; order Asterales; family Asteraceae; genus Smallanthus; species Smallanthus sonchifolius. The sequence continues at coordinate 22,589,475 of CM042026.1, read as the reverse complement.
GGAGTCACTAGAGACCGAACCAGTCACAGTCGGAATCCTTTTTAGCCATGAACCATCAATTCGACAACAATTTTGGTAATTACCTACACCCTTACCTTCGTTTTCATCTGTATATTGAAAGCCCTATCAATTCCAGGGCTTAAAACAACGAATTGGACAAGAACAGATTCTAGGGTTCTTAACGTATCCGGTTTTAATCGAATTATATCCAAGACCCGATTACAATCCAATTAAATCACATGATTAGAATCGCAACCTGATACTCTTTGAAAGCCCCATGTTAATTTAATAAAAAAATATCGTATTATTCAAGATCTAGAATCTAGGGTTCGTTCTTAAAACGATTTGGGGGTTTGGACCTTAAACCCAATTTCAATCAAATTAAACCACGGGGATAGGTACACAAGGCCTTAATCTGTAAAAGCCCCATGGTTTCAACAGTTTTTAACAAAATATTCGATCGAATCGATTCTATGTTCCTAGTTAGGGTTTTCGACATTTAAATCTGAGTTTAAACGACCCTAAGCTTAACGATTTCCAAAATAAACACACCCACAGGATCGCCAATACTCGATTATCATAACCCCTAATCAATCTTGCTTATTCGTTGTCGAAATTGGTGGATTGGGGACGGGTTTCGAACCGGGTATGCGTAGGGGATGGAAACCACAATGAATTGTATGTTAAAACCATTCCAATCCGGGTTTGTTCGCGATACCCTAGCGGGCGGAGGTGGTTAAGGCACTCGACTAGTGTGCAGGAGACCCGGGTTCGAATCCGGTCTCCTGCATTTTATTTTTGGGGCCTTTTCTAGTATTATTTTATTATAAAAACTTACCCCTATATTAATATATTAGTATATTAAAGTGTTTTAGTCCGGGAAATAACCCGTAGGCTCGGGTTTGGTTTTATAACTTATAATTAATATTATTTCCACTTTTAAAAATAATTTATTTATTTATATTATTTTCAAACCACGACTCCGTATAAAATAATATATTTATATTATTTTCAACCCGTGACTCCAACTAAAAAAAATATATATATATTTAAATATTATTTCGCCACGTTTATGAACATTATGAGACGTTTCAAACTAATAAATAATATAATTATTTATATTATCTACGTACGTTTATATTCTCAAATAAAATAATAGTTTTATTATTTTATTGTCACACATTTTAAATAATCGTGTTATTTCTCTAAAAATAATATATTAGTTATATTATTTTCCTAGCCATTATTTTAAACGGTGCAAACACACGAATAAATATTTATATGTTATTATTCGAAAATAGAGACGTTCGATACGAAACACTTTTATCTTAATTATTATATTAAGAAACCTATATTCCCGTAGACACGTTCGTCTACTTATAGATCCTTAGAATACGTTAAGACGTTCTAACCTTTCGTGTCGTCGTCACAAATCCCAATGTGTCCCTAACTTACGTGTTTATGATTCTAGGGCATACGTAAGCCGTGCAGGCTAACACTTGAGGTTCTTAATCTCATACTTGTGTGATACTACCTACTACGCAACGCAGGTGAGTTTCACGGCCCCTTTTTACTCGTTTTCCTGTTGGTGGAGAAACATATACACAAAACATCATACTTTTACTTGTTTTCCCGTGGGGGAGAAACTGGTGCGCAAACTATTTTAGATTATTGTAATTCATATGTGATTACTGTTGAGGCTAAGCGTAACACACTATCACTGAAAGTCCTCATCACGCAATTGATCGTTAATATGGATCTTAGCGAGGTAATGTTTAGTAGTACTACTAGGTTTGACAAGCCCCACCCGCGTTAGTCGCGCTAACTCGATTGGAGGTCGAACGGGTGAAATGTTAGCCTACTCACATTTGCTAGAGTTGATAGACCTGGCAAGAGGCAAATACACAAATAGTAAGCTTCGGTTGCGAGCGCTTTAGTAAGACATGAACATAGGTTAGCTACCTATAGATACATATTGAATATACATAATCTGGCAAACACTCTCTCATTGTAAACTTGAAACCTGTGAACTCACCAACCTCATGTTTACACTTTTTCTTACATGTTTCTCAGGTCGCTAAGGCACAGGTTGCGCACTTAGGACATGCATGGAGTCCTACTGTCATTTCATTCATTTCAAACACTTTAAACAGTTTTACTTATTTACATTAATTGACGATTGTTGCATGTAATTACTTTTGATTTCATTCTAACGTTTACGCTTTCGCATTTAACTCTGAATATTTATGCTACGACCTTTTAAGTCTCATAAGTGTCGTTTGATGTAACTAATGACTGAGATCCTGGTTTGTCACGCTCATAACGGTAGAACTCTGTTAGTGGATTTTTGGGGGTGTGACAGTTTTGTTATAGCATGTTTTACGTACGCTTTTATTAATGAAGTTGAATGTTATGTTTTTGTTAAATATTTGAAGTTAACGTTTTATGTTAAAACTAGAACTCACCAGCGTAGCTGACTCTTAGTATGCACATTCAGTTTAAGGACAGGTATGGAAGTTGAACGGTGGTGCTTGGCTGGCGAAAGGAGTTAACTGGTCGATTATGAAGACTGGCATCCCATTATGTTTTGACTATGTTTATGTTATGTTTTGACAATGTTTACGCTTCCGCATGTTTGACAATGTAACCGTTATGTTTGAATGAAAGTTTTTCGTTGCGTTATTTGATATTCAAGTTTAAGAACTGTTTACGAATGAGTAAATCCAACACGTGAGGCCTCTCGGGTTTGGGGTCTTACACAAGGACATGTTGAGGAAATACCCTCACCATGGGCTAGAAGTTTGGCTACAAGTATCATCATTCTACAATGAGTTACACAATCAAGCTCGTCAGACACTTGACGCTACTGAAGGTGGTATTTTTGGAAACAAGAGACCACATGAAGCTTACAACCTAATTGAGGAAATAGCTATAAACAACTATCAATGGTACAATCCGAGAAGTAATAGGGGAGCCACGCAAGGTTTTCATTATGTCGATACTGTCACTTCACTTTCTCCTTAAGTAGACGCTCTCACCACTCGACTCAATCAAATTAGCAATGGCAAGATAAATGCTTAAACTTCTGGAGAAACAAAAAGCACCACTGTCGATACTAAGCAAGTTGACTTTATCGGAACTAATCGCCTACAAAATAACGCCTACAACAACACTTACAATTCTGGATGGAGGAACCATCTGAATTTCATCCAGACGGATAACAACAACCAAGGATAATCTGGTTTTGGACAACAACAATTTCAACAAAGACAACCTCAGAACTTTCAGCCTTGTCAACAATTTCAAGGAACTAAAAAGCCAAGTAACGGGTTAAGCTTAGAGGACGCGGTAACTAAGTTGATAACTACAACTGAAAGTCAAGCCCTCTTAGCGAATGCTCGTCATAAACAATATGAAGAAAACTTTAGTCTCCATGAAGCTGAATTTAGAACACAAAAAGCAACCCTCCAATCCTTTAAGATACAACTGGCGCAGATTGTTAAGCTCTTATCTGAAAGATATCCTGGATGTCTTCCAAGCAACACTAAACTTAACCCAAAAGCAAATATTAGTTCTATTACCCTCAGAAATAGTATGGTTTACCCAGAACCACAAATGCCAGAAGAAGTTCAAACAGCACCACCAAAGGAGATATTTACTTGAGTTCTGCTTCGCCCGCCTACCATAGAATCAACCACACATGAATTACTATCAAAAGAAACTTCACAACCCATTCTAGTGAACACTCCTATTAAAACTTCAACAAGAGCTAAGGTGTGCACTCGTGAGAATGTGCCACCCATTGAAGGAACAAAGAGAACTTTCAAGCCATACATACCTTACCTAGGAAGATTGGTAAAGCAAAGGACTGATGTACAGTATGAGAAATTCATAGAGCTCCTAAGCCAAATCCATGTCAACTTACCTTTCTTGCATATATTTCAACAAATGCCAAAGTATGGACGATTCTTGAAGGATTTCCTCACTAACAAAAGAAACATGGAAGAAGCAGTCAAAAGAACCAACGAATGTGTCGCTCTCATTGAACGATGCCTTCCAAAGAAACTCTTCGATCTCAAAAAAATTTCTCGACCATGTTCTAACAGACCACTGCCATTGACTTTTGCACTCGCTGACCTAGGAGCAAGTGTGAACGTAATGCCTTATAACATGTTCAGAAAACTAAAAATTAGAAATCTGTAACCTGTCAATGCAACTATCGAACTTGCGTATGATACTATCAAGTCTCCTATGGGAGTTATTGATAATTTACTGGTAAAAGTCGGCAAGTTTGTCTTCCCTGTCGACTTCATGTTTTAGAAATGGGACCCGACTACGCTGTGCCTTTGATTTTAGGTCACCCATTCTTAGCCACTACTAGAGTAGTCATCAACATGAACGAAGGTATTCTGACACTTTGTGTTGGAAAACAATCAGTAACCTATAACATTGGGGGTAACGAATGTTTACCCAATGACCCCTTTGAAATTGCTCATTTCATCCACACTAATCTGGACTACCAACTGAAGAAAGCTAAAGAAATCAACAAAGGAAAGAAACCCGACCTTGGAAAGGACCGTAACAACACCAACCGGATTGATAACTGCCGGGACTAGCAACCAAAATTAACAAGGAAAAGGACTTTGAAGGAAGGAATGGGAGATACGGGGAAGATCCAAAGCCCCCGCCTGAAGATAGACCGATGAAGCACATACGGGTCCGGCCAATGACCCTTAAATAAATGTGGCGCTTACATGCATTTGTATATTAAGGGCAATGTACAATTTTAAGTGTGGGGTGGGAAATTAAGATTCATGACAAACTTGTTTTCTCAAAGCAGTAAAACTAAACTTGTAATTTTCTACCCATTTGACTAAAACCTTATTTTCACTGAAACCTATTTTCTTAAAAACCTTAAGAATTTGAAAAATCTTGAAAAACCTTAAAAAGAATTTAAACCTCTTTGAGTTCGTGCTTAAATAAACTAAAAGGAATAAATAGAAACCTTGCAAGTAGAAACAAATGGATATTATGCATAAGAAATCACTAAACCCTATCCCACCTGTTTTCATGTGATATTAATCTGAGCCTTTCATGAGCATCACACATAATTTTTCACGTGCTCTTTCGCTTGATATATTGAGTGTTTTCGATCGAATTTTATGCATACTTAGAACTTGCATACATATCAAGACCATAAACTAGTAATTGCATGGAAATGATAGAGGCACCTAGGACTTTATCACCATTTATTTTATTTACTCAGCCCACATACTAAAAATATCCGCCTAGTTAGTCCTTTGAGCCCTAGCCTTTTCTTTTTTATTACCCATTTATCCCCAAACCAGCTTTTCGTAAACACTGGTTATTGGCTAATTGTCTTCAAGATGGAGAATCATTAGTTTATATTGTTTCATTATTTCAAGTATGCAATTGTTAAGACAATTTGGAAAGAATCTGACTCACTCAAAGAATTGGAGTATACACAAGAAAGTGGATGTATTAGGAGGAAACAACCGAACAATCTGCAAGAAAGATATTGATAAAATATTTCAAGGAAATTAAGGAAAAGGATTTATTGAAGAATCAGTTTTCATGTTTATGTTCTCTAAAAAAATAGAAGAGAAGTTGGTCTTTTATCGGTTAGACATTAAAGAGCTAGAGGTGTATTCTTTTGATTTTCATTTGTTTTCTTGTATTCATTTCGCAAAGCCTGGATTACCTCCTGAACTCCGAGAAAAAGTGTTTGAAGAAACATTCAATGTAAGAAAACGTTGACACAAGCAAGAACAATTACCATCATTCTACGGCTTGTCAAAAAGTACCGCCAAAAGAAGAGTAAAAAGATTGGCAAATGTGGCAACCGGAGCCACGATGGAAAATGCAGCAAGAATCAAACTTATTCCAAACATGAGTATGCGCATCTGATCAAAGTAGGTGCTATTAGGTTACAAGCCGAAAGAACCATACTGAAAGGCAGTAATGTGTATTACGCAGTAAGGGAAGAGTTGAATATGATAAGAAGTATCGGTCTTGGCAATTTGACCATAAACGAGCAATCATATTAGTTATACATAATGAGTACTGTAGAGGGACCCACTAACATTTTCTAATCTTAAGCCAAGAAGCCTTAGCCGTGTATCCTACGTTAGCTGCAACCTTAATTAAAACCCTTTAAACACCCAAAAAGATTTTCATTTTCACCCTTTGTTTTCTTTTTAGCCACATTACAACCCTTTATAAGTCCTCTTGATTTATGCATGTTACTTAGTTAGTTGGTGGAGACTTGATTTGCATACAAGCTTATGACCATTGCTTAATTCGATTCGAACTTGAGTGTTCTACTTGACTTACATTATCCATATACATAAACCCTAGGGTTGAGTGAACATTGTGAGGAGCGAAAGAATATGCATAATTGAAAGCTCTAGTAGGCTTGTCATGGATTCCATCATCCTAAAAATAGAAAAACACAATAATAAAATAAGCGACTCATAAGTTATCCCGAAGTTTCCAACCACTTGGAACTTCATTTCCTTTCGTAAATTTTTTAGTTATGGGTCTAACCATGCATAAGTTTGCTTGAGCACAAGCAAAGTTTAAGTGTGGAGTGCTATGATATACCCTAAATTATGCATGTTTTACATGCATAATAATCCCCATATTATGGTACTAATTAAACAAAAGCCTTGCAATTGATACTTAAAACATTTATATTTCACAATTGCAGGATAAACGATATCCTGAGATAAACAAAGCAAAAACTACTCAAAAAACATCAAGAAATCAAGCTTTTGGAAAGAACAAGTCCGAACTTTGACCCCTAAGAAGGTAACCAAAGTCAACACCAGTCAAACAACAACTAAAAGACAAAATGGGGAGCAGGCAGGGCAATGCACGGCCATGCATTGTAATGCATGGTCATGCAAATGCTATGCTTGCTCCCGAAGGCTCCTAGTACCCTGCCATTTGTACCTTTGATTCCCGAGGTGTTTGCATGCCTATGCAAACCAATGCACGGCCGTGCATTGCTCATTTTGAGGCCTATAAATAGATGGCTTGGGTTCTTCATTCCACACACCTTATCACTCCTCAAGACACTATTCCAGAGAGAAAGTTACATTGTTAGAGTGCGTAGTTGTAGTTTAGAGTATAGAGTAGAGAGGCTCTTCCCCTTTGTTCGCAATAAGGGAACCTACGAAAGTCAACGTTATGCTAGTTCGTATGGCCATTCATGGCTAAACCCTTTATATTGCTTGGGTGAAGATGAAGTGTGGTGTATGTTAATGTTTAACTTATTAGTCTAACGGTATGTTTATGTTCTTTATCTATTCGCTTTTAAAACCATCTTCACGATGAACTTTCTATTATTATCTAATTTAGTCTTTACATTTGTGAGTGTTCTTGATTTTAAAGCATAAGACCGTAAAACCTTTTTAATCAAACTTCCCTTGAAACTTGTACGTGTTTATACAAGCTCATTTTGACAAGCCAAAGCTTGGTTAATATTAATAGCGTACGTCTTTATACGAGCTTATTATGAAACCAAGAATTGGTGAACTCACGTTGGGAACGGTACGTCTTTATACATGGTCCCATTGTTGCACCGCCTCCCGGTGAACAAAGCCTAATCACTCTTTTAATAAAAATAAAAAGTGTTCAAGTTTGATGTCATAAACCAACTCAGAGATAGAATCAAAGAGTTGAGGGTAACGATGTCCCTATCTGGGAGTCCTACCATTTTATTCTAAAGAACATAATTCGTGAACCAAATGTTGTTAGAATGAGGCTCTAGCGTTGTACCGTTCACACATTTGTATTAGTCATACCATCGGATTAGTTAACATAATATTATCATATATCAAGCGGATTCAAAGCCCAAAGCAATACTCGTCGTAACCTGATTATTCTCTAGCTATTTAATTTTCTATTATTTACTATTCTGCTATTTACAGTTCTGTTACACACTTCACGCACATTTTACATTTTATACTATTTACTTTACCGTCATTTACTTTTCTGTCATTTACTTTTCTGTTTCACAAGCACACAAAACCCACTCACTAATTAAATCGGCTAAACGATAACAAAAGTTGAGTATTGGAACTCGACCGTGTCCATTAGTTCGATATTTGGTTCTTACATAAACTATATTACGCTGCGATAGATACACTTGCCTATTATGTGTGTTTAGTTTGAGTATTTATCATTTTTTAAATTTAAAACATGATGTCGTGAAGCCATATAAACTAACAAAATATATTCTATATTTTGTTAACTAAAATTTATATACTAAACGACACGTGCACATCAACGACATTCATATGGAAAAAATACATGAATTTGTTGTCTCTCCATACAAATCTGGAAAAATACCAGTTTTCATCATCATTTGTTTCATCCCATCTCCATATTGTGCGGCATCAGCTGACCCATCATAAATTAGGTGGTAAAACTCACACGGGAGAATAGTCCGATGATCTGGGCACGACGGTAACTCATCTGTTCTTTATATTTCATCTAACCTCCAAAACATAAGTCTGTTTGTCCAAGCACGAATATACTGTAAATTAAAAATAACTATTATTACAGTTTGAAATACATTAATATAACGACTATATGTTTTAAAAAACTTACAATTGACTCTATATAACCATTTCCAGAATACCCTAGAACGGTACCCCAAAAATCTATGTTAAGTGCACTAGCACCCATATAACGAACCCTGCACCAATGGGCATCTCTGTTATAATAGAACAAGATAATATTTCATGACCAGTCCTGACCTGTCTGGAAATCCTAGTTGTCCACTAGTGCTGGAATGTTATCGGCTATGACGGGATCATTTGAGGATGACCCGTTCAGACACCTTGCGTTTCTTTTACTTCTTCTGTTTCTCTTGTTTCTTCCGATCGACGATGACCCGTTCGACGACATGTTATATTTTCACTAGTGTTTTGAATGAAGATATGCTTTTGAATTTATTTTGTGTCACACTCCGCCCCAAGCACCCCTAGGCGTATATGACTCGATTGGTACTTGTTCTTTGATCTCAGAGTTTGTATTTAGCAGCGGAAGATTTTCTTGGATCGAATCTTTATAAAACTCAACCTAAGGGTTGTCTTCGTAAATATAAAAATCTTGTTCAAAGAAACAAAGATCATTATTTATATAATCGGGATTTAAACACTCGTTTATATGATTACAAACATAGTTGAAATCAAAATACATTCCATGTCCTCTAGCAAGTATTTAGCCACAAGGTAATAGTATGCCTAGGGAAACACAGTCCTTTGGCACTATCCCTGTTTATATCTTCTGGATCTTCCTATGCTTAGGGCATCATAGTCCACACCGCATGAAACTGTAATATCTTTATAGATACACTTGACTTCGGGCTATATTCGTAGATAGCCCGACAATCAATGTTTATTCACCAATTCTATCGGGTTATATCCGTAGCTAAACATTACCATTTCATTTGTATCTGAAAACTTTTTTGGAAAATAAAACGTTAGCGCAAACACCGATGAATACGTTTATCATGACACAAAATTATTTGGCACAAACAGTTATTAAACTTTCAATCATAATTACTATATATTCAATCTACACATCCAGCAGGTACATTCCCCATGACTTGTCCGCACCACGATATACATTGGTATCATATCCTGTAAGACAACTACCAGAACTCCGGTCCTTATTTTACTTACTGTGGCTCTCAGCGAGCTTCGTCATACATTGCTTACAAAGTAAGTACCAGCCCTGTCAGGGACTTTCACCCAAGACACGTGTATTATTTTATCAAACTTTACATATACTTATGGCCTGAATGCTTTGTTTGTAGAAGAACCTTTATGCATAAATGGTTTAACACTTGTTTGGCCATTTTCTTAAACGTACGCATTTGATACTGGTTTGAAATAGGATAAAGTATTCACCTTAATATTGAAGACAATAATAACTTAGGAAAGTGGGTTCTTAGAGCTTGGACTATAGCTCTAGCACCGTATCCTAGTGTTTCTTCATTTCTGAGAGCGTTTCTTCGGTTCATCGAGCGTTTTAGCGAGAGTATGACACTTAACCGAGTACCCGATGTTTCAGGACGAAGTGGGTTCTTAATATCCGAGCTTAGAACGAGTTTGGAGTGAAGGGATTCAAATTTGGATAAGCAAATGGACTGAGATCGATCAATCTATTTATAGGCTGGTTTCCGACCCACAGCGGACCGTTATCCAAGGGCGTAATGGTCCGCTACCGCCCACTGATGGTGTCAGCGCTACGCGTCTTCTCCTTATTGGACCTTTCCTCAGATTGCGGCTGGCGGACCGTTAAGGAAGGGCTGGGGGTCTGCAAAGCTGACACGCGTTAGAATTTTCCCCCATTACTCAGCATACACGTGTCATCACCCGGTTGATTCCATAGCCACCACGTAGCGGACCATGTAGGAACCCTTAGTGGTTCGCTAAAGTGTCAAAATTCAAAATTTTCATTTTTGACTGAATTTCTGGAATTTAACACATCTAACCCTTGTGGTTTAACTTCTTGCATTTCTTTGATATTTTATTGATAGGTGTTACATCCACCCCACCTTTTTTTAATATCGTCCTCCAGATTATCATTCAAACAAGTGAGGGTATTTCTTTTTTATTCCCGAATCTAGTTCCCACATGTACTCACATCTATATCTGGAGTTCCATTTTACTTTGACTATCACAAGGGTTGTTCCATGAATTTATGCTTTTCATTTACATCTACATCTCGTAGAGGCATTACCAGGGTTTCGTCTACCAAACACTTGCGTTGATTTGATACGTGAAATACATCATGTACCCCACTCATTTCCACTGGTAATTCAAGCTGATAGGCAACAAGGCCGATTTGTTTCAGAATTTTGAATGGTCCAATAAAACATGGACTTAACTTTCATTTCTTTCCGAATCGCACCACGCCTTTCCACGACGATACTTTCAATAGAACTCAATCGCCTATATCAAATTCTAATGGCATATGTTGCTTTTCAATGTAACTTTTCTAACTATTTCATGTCCAGATAACTGTTTTTCTCCTATTTTAACCAACATACATGCGTTTTGCACTTTCTACCGTATAAGGCTTCAAACGGGGTTGCCTGGATACTAGTGTGATAACATTTATTGTACGAGAAATTCATTAGAGGCAAGTGGTCATCCCAACTTCCTCTAAGGTCTATCACACATGCTCTTAACATATCTTCCAGAGTTTGAATGGTTCTTTCGCTCTGCCCATCCGTTTGATGATGATATTAAGTGCTAAGATTAAGTTTCGTTCCGAATGCTTTCCGGAAGCTTTGCAAGAATCAAGATGTAAAACGTCTATCTCTATCCGACATGATAGATAGTGGCACACCGTGTAACAACACGATTTCATTTATCTATAGTTGTGCCAGTCTATCCATACTAAATGTTTCTTTCATGGTTAGGAAATGGATAGATTTAGTCAGCCTATCAATGATAACCCATGTCGTATCATTCCTATGACCGGTTCTGGGAAGTTTCGTAATGAAGTCCATGATTATCATTTCGTGTTTCCAAGTGGGTAACTGAACTTATTGCAATAAGCCAGACGACTTCTGATGTTCTGCCTTGATCTGGGAAGAAGTCAGACATTTTGTAACATATATTGCGATATACTTCTTCATACCTATCCATCAATAATCGGCTTTTAGGTTCTTATACATCTTATCACCCTTGGATGTATCGTATATTTAGAATTATGGGCTTCTTCAAGAATCTTTTCTCGTAAATCACCATTCACAGGTACCCATATTCTTTTATTCATCCTTAAGATGTCATCATTGCCTCTGATCAATTGTTCAAGCTTTCATTTCATTCCTTGTTTCTCGATGTTTTCTTCTTCTAAAGCAGTTTTCTGAGCTTCTTTAAGTTGAGTTATAAGATTGACCTAAAGGTCAAGTCTTAGAGCACGAACTCTTTTAGGCTTTTCTTTTTTCCTTTCTACTCAGAGCATCGGCTACAACATTAGCCTTGCCCTCATGATAGCAGATCTCACAATTATAGTCGCTTAGGACTTCCATCCATCATCTCTGCCTCATGTTAACTTCTTTTTCTTACCAAAGATGTACTTCAAACTCTTGTGGCCGAACTTGACTCCGTATAGATAGTGTCCCCGTAATTTCAACACGAATATTATGGCACCTAACTGCAGCTCATGAGTCGTATAGTTCTTTTCATGTGTTTTCAATTGTCTAGACACATAAGCTATGACTTTACTTCCTTGCATTAACACATATCCAAATCCGGTATATGTGATGCGTCACAATAAACAGTAAAGCGTTCATTTCCATCTGGCAGAGCCAGAATTGGCGCTTGTGTTAATTTCTGCTTCAAAGTTTCAAATGCTTTTGATTGCTTTAGTCTCCATTCATACTTAACTGACTTGCGGGTTAGAGAAGTTAAAGGAATAGTAATTATTGAGAAATCCTATATAAATCTTCTGTAATATCCTGCTAAACTGAGGAAACTTCGTACTTCGGTTCGTGACTTCAAGATTTCCCATTTTGAAATAGCTTCAATCTTTGTTGGACCTACTTGAATGCCATTAGCGTTAATAACATAACCAAGAAATTGTACTTATGATAACCAAAATTCACATTTCGAGAATTTGGCGTAAAGTTTCTCGTTCCTCGGGAGTTCAAGTAGAGTCCTGAGATTGTCTTCATGTTCTTCCTTACTTTTGGAGTAAATAAGTATATCATCGATGAATACGATAACAAAATTATCCAAGTAAGGTTTGCAGTCTTGGATATCTTAAGGATGAATAAAAGAATATCCAGGTGCATTAGTGAGTCCAAATGGCATGACTGTGAACTCATAATGACCATATCTCGTGCGGAATGCAGTCTTGGATATATCTTCCTCTTGGACTTTCAATTGATGATATCCAGAGCGAAGATCAATATTTGAAAAACATCGTGCTCCCTAAAGTTGATCGATAAGTCATTGATTCTTGGGAGTGGATATTTATTCTTAATAGTAACCATGTTTAACTCACGGTAGTCAATTCACATACGCATTGAACCGTCTTTCTTTTTAACAAACAAGACCGGGGCTCCCCAAGGCGACGAGCTTGGTCTAATGAATCCTTTTTCTAATAAATCATCGAGTTGTTTCTTTAGTTCCACCGTCTCTGTTGGAGCTAACATGTACGGGGATTTGGCAATGGGTTTCGTACAAGGTAGTAGGTTGACTTTGAACTCCACTTTTCTTTCTAGCGGTATACCTGGTAATTCGTCTCGAAATACGTTTGGATACTCATCTACAACTGGCACGTCTTCAATCTTCTTCTTGTTTTCTGTCGTTACAGATATTAAGTATGCAAGACATCCCTTCCGAAGAGATTTTGTGTCTTTCAGCATTGAAATTATTCCAATGGAGTTGGATAATTTGTCACCATTAATCGTAATGGTTTCACCTGTTGGTGTAGAAAGCTTTATTGCTTTCTTATCACAAAGGATACGGGCTTGGTTAGAGGCTAACCAGTCCATACCCTGGACAACATCAAACCCTGCCAATGTCATTGGCAATAACTGTGTAGGTATGATATGTCTGGATAACGTGATTTCACAATCGTTTAAGGATTCGGGGACTCAAATCAAATCTTCATTTGCGGTTTTGACTAGATACGTCTTGTCTAGTTTAGCTAAGGGTTTATTTAATAGATGAAAAAACTTATGATTTATAAAACTTTGGTTTGCACTAGAGTCAAATAAAACCCTAGTATAAACAATATTGACAAGAAACGTATTAGTAATCACTTCTGGAATATCTACCCCTTCCTGAGTATTTAGAACAAATGCTCTTGCATTTTTCTTTACTCCCTAGACAGTTTTAGGACCAGCCCCATCTATGGTCTTTAATTTTGGGCAATTAATCCTAATGTGGCCTGCTTCACAACATTCGAAGCAAGTAATGGGCTTTCTTTTAAAACAGTCTTCTGTTTTATAGCCCGCCTGCTTGCAGCTGTAGCAGTAGGTTGCAAGCCTACATTTCCAGAGATGTTTCCTTTTGCATATACGGCATTCGGGAAACAAGGTACGAGTATCTCTAGGCGTAAAGCCTTGACTTGGTTTTCTATACTCATTTCGACCTTCGTTACTGGCCTCTTTCTTCTTACCTTCTTCTTGGTTTTGGATCATGACATTGGTTAATAAGGCACCAAGTTCCATAGCCTCGTCCAAAGTCTCAGACTTGGACACTTTAACGATGTCACGTATCTCACTGGCCAGCCCCCAAATAAAAGGTTTAATGAGGTTTGATTCTGGTATGGCCAAGTGAGGCACAATCGTGGCATACTCCAATAACTCTGTTGCATATTTCTGGTGGTTAGTGCCCACCATTTTTAGACTAAGAAATTTGCCCTCCATTTGCTCCCTTTCGTTTAAAGGGCAAAATTTCTTTTCTACCCTCTCTTTAAACATCTTCCGGCCTTTAGTTGCTACAATATTATTCAACCACTCGAGAGCTTGATCTTTGAATAAATTAGAAGCATAGAGGACTTTATCCTCCGCCGCGGACTTGCTGATGACTAGAACAGACTCGATCTTTTCTATCCATCGTAATGCGGGAATCTCCTTCCTTGCGTGCAAAATTATAAGGCTTGCAGGCTTGAATGTCTTATGCGTGCATCCCACATTTTTACTTTTGTTACTCTTATGTGAGTAATTATTTCCAGAACCTTTTTCTGAGTAATTTTGATAGTATATATATCTCTCTCTCTATTCTTTTGGTCCACGAGCCTTGATGGCTATAGTTGCTCTCTAGGTTCCGAGAAATAGTAATTTGCTTTTAACGAGTTATATGTTTTGAGTGAACCGACGGTTGAACCGAAGGTTTTACTTTTGGTTCCTTGGCTTTCTTAGCCTGCTTTTTCTTTATTTCTGAAATAATAATCGAAAGTGATTCCTTGATTCCCTCAGTAATAAGCTTTTGGAACTCGTTTCTCTGAGTATTTAGCTCAGCAACATTGTTACCAATAACTTCCTATTTCTTTTTCCCCCTTGTATTGTGAGATGGTCTGGTTTGCCTCAACATGCTATAAAATTTCAGAATAATATTAAAGTCGAAGACTTTTAAAATAAAATTCTTTATTGATTTACAACACATCAATACAAGAAAATACAGAACATTATATTTAATTGCTACGATTTCTAGCTTCTTCTAAAGCTTGACGTAGCATAAAATTTTGGGCTTCTGTTTCGTTTTTTTCTCGTTTGAGTTCAGCTATACGGTTTAACAATATTCTCACCCGTTCAACTCCATGCGTTTCTTCATTTACACGAGGAGTGGGTATGTTAATCGTTTCATGGTATGGAATACAAGGTCTATTGCAATCAACTAGCTCTTCTCCTTCGGGTACGTATCTATTTTCATAAGGAATTTCGGGCAATCCTTCATGAAAATTATTAGGGAGTATTGGAGTAATATTATAACTTTCGGCCGTCGGAGAAGAGTTTATGCTCATTGAAGGAATATACGGGGGTATTTATATTTCCCGGTTCTTCTAGACTCCTGAAAGTAGAGCTTTCAGTGTCTAAACTAGGTTCCTAGTTGGTTTCTTTCGTAGGTTGTTCGTTGTAGTTTTGAGGAGCAAATCGACGAATGAAAATAAGTCCCTTGCCTTTTCCGGGCATTCTGGCAGAAAAATAAAATATTTTATTAAAAATATATACAATACATAAAGAAAGTACAATACATAAAATTATTCATCCATTACTCCTTCGCCTAGTTCTTCAAGTTCTTTAGCCTTCTCATATATCCGTATACCTAAAGACCATCTCTTTTTCTTCTCTTTCGAGAAGTCCTTTTTTACTTCATCCGTCTCTCTAAAAGAACGATCAAGACATTCTATGGGTGATCCAGGGGTACTATAAGGATAACCATACTTTGGAGGTGGATCTCGCACTCCAAGTACGATATCAATGTATACATGTTGATAGGGTTCATTTGGTTCAATGGAAGGAACATGATGAATATAGTGCTCGGATGGATCAAACCTAGGTGAATAATTCATAGTATTTCCCGGGTGTGGGAATATATACGTATTGTGTGTCACAGGGATTCAAGAGTAAAGAAAACATAATCTTCTGAATTTTCAGAAGCGGGTACTATATTTAGATCACTGTAATAATGTGGTCCCTCTTTAGAGCTCTCCCATACCTGGGGTAGATTTCTATATATTTTTTTCCATCCCTTCAGTAGAGGGCATGGACACTGCCTTAGTAGGCCATATAACCCTCAACCTATGCTTGGTTGCCCTACTAGGACTAGCCTGTTTCAGCACCGGTGGGGGTGGAGGTGGTGTGTCAAAACTCCGGTTGTTGAAGTTACAACCTCCAGCCAATCCTGAGCTCTCAGCTTCAAAGTCTTGCATTTGGTTCCCTCTAATGGGTGAATTCCGTTATATCGCGAAGGGATCATCATCATCTGGAATTGGAATTGGCATCATATGAGATCTATATATATCCTCAAGTGGTTCTTGTTTCATAGGGCGATTAGGATTGTAATAAACAGGAAAGATATTTCCTTCACACATCCTACAATTCTTAAATATTAGTAACTACCTATTTAAAGGTATTTCCTCCATTCGGTAAAGCTTAGATACTGATCAAGTATCTAATTAAACCTGAAGTATCAACGATTAAAGCTTAGATACTAATCCAAGTATCTAATTCGCTAAAACCTGTGGCTCTGATACCAACTTGTCACACCCCGCCCCAGCACCCCTGGGCGTATGTGACTCGATTGGTCCATGTTCTTTGATCTCGGAGTTTGTATTTAGCCGCGGAAGATTTTCTTGGATCGAATCTTTATAAAACTCAACCCCAAGGGTTGTCTTTGTAAATATAAAAATCATGTTAAACAAACAAAGATCTTTATTTATATAATAGGGATTTAAACACCCGTTTGTTTGATTACAAACATGGTTGAAATCAAAAACATTCCTTGTCCTCTGGCAAGTATTTAGTCACAAGGTAATAGTATGCCTAGGGAAACACAGTCCTTTGGCACTATCCCTATTTGTATCTTTAAGATCTTCATGTGCTTAGGGCATTATAGTCCACACCGCACAAAATCCTGTAATCTCTTTATATACACTTGACTTCGGGCTATATCTGTAGCTAGCCCGACAATCAATATTTATTAACCAATGCTTTCTGGTTATATCCGTATCCAACCCGACAAACATTACCATTTCATTTGTTTCCTGGAAACATTTTATGAAAATAAAATGTGAGCGCGAACGCTAGTGAATACGTTTATCATGACACAAAATTATTTGGCACAAACAGTTATTAAACTTTCAATCATGGTCATTGTATATTCAATCTACACATCCAGCAGGTCCATTTCCCCTTACTTGTCCGCACCACGGTATACACTGAGGTAACGACGATGGGCCGGATGATGTAACCATTCCGGTATCGTTTTATCGTTCAAGGTTTTAAGGCTAAAATGTACTGAGGTAACTCCTAAAAGTTACTCACCCAACTAATGTATACCTTCTCAATGGCTTCTCTTCGTGCTCGCCACTTGTTGCTATAACCAACAACAACGTGTAGCTAGTCTTTTAAATGTGCTTGAATCTAATTAACAGGAATATTGTGTATGATACATAGGGCGATATCTCTAGATTTTAAGATTCTGTTGTTGTTTCCAACAACTCTCTTGTAGCAAATGTGTGAATCCACCCATTTAACAATTCTCCATATGTGATTAGAGCTTTTTTTGTGGGGTAGACAAACCATTTACATGGGGGACCGCTGAGGAGATTAATGTTGCACCTGGAGTTTGTTATGTAGCATTTGTTGGGAATCCATGTACCAGTTTTAACTTTTAAAACAATTTTAATTAATCAAATTAAATAACAAATCAGATTTGCATTAGCGAAGCGGATGTACATGTCAACTGTTCAAAATCGGAATCCCGTCAGTGATCCGAATACACACCTAAAGACAATAAATAAATCTAACCATAGCGTGTTAGAGATTATACCTTTGACGATTCCGGGAAGATCTACACTTCAAAACAACGAACGTCTCGCTAGTGACTTGATCACGAAACGCGCAAACAACGGAAAACCGTCATACGGTTTGTGCTAAAAGCCGATGATGGCGGCGACAATAGCGGCGCAACGGTGATGGCGGCATCCGCGGAGACCGGCAGCAGAGGTGGTGGTTCTCGGCGGTGGAGAACGGCGCAGGGGGGTTGGCTCCCTTCTTGCGCAAGTTTGTAGTGGAGGCCAAGAATCCCTAGGGTTTTGACCTTAAGCATGTATTTATAATTACCATAATTACAAACTGCACCCCTTGGAAATTAACTGTTAAATCCCTAGTAATAGCTGTTAATTACTTTTATTCCTCGCGTTTTAATAATTACAAATAATTAGTATATCTCAACCATTTAACGTTTAAACCTTCATCTTTAATTATTTCTCTAAAGAATTAATCACCGAATAAACCGTTTAATTATTTAGCTAAATATTTATCCACCGAATTATAAATCCGTGTTTCGTGAATTATAATGTTTACGACTAAACATTATTAATTGTTCGTTGTCTAAAGTGTAACTCTTTGGATCTACCTCAATAGCAACGTTGATTTTATCGATGATCGGACATTTAGACGATTCCTCGATTAATCGTTTCAACGTAAATAATGGTGAACGCCTAGCTGCATCTCACTGTCCGTAGCAAGGTATGATGTATTACAATCGTCAACTAATTCCTTGTGTTCAAGTAACCATTACTTAACCAAGAATAAAAGTAGTGGTAAACTTATCTATTTATCCTTTCTGTTTAGGGCATCCGTTGAACATGAGACATGGATACTAATCAATTCTCATATGTTGTTCAACCATTCTTGCTCTCGTCTCTAATTCAAAGTGGTCTAAACAAACTATTCTTAGTTTGAGTGTAGCCATGCGTTTGACACTAGTTTGAATTAACGAGGGCGCCAGAATGTCCAACTCCTGATTAAAGGAGAACAAAATTCCTTTGGCCACATACAACTCCCACTTAACTTCAAATTTATTTCTAATCATACCCTTATTACTGTCTTTCACGGAACAACGTTAGATATGGTCAAAGAACAAACTTTAGTTAAAGTTAGTTCAAATATGTGCCTTGGGTCGGAGGACCGATAGATCTTACTATATTCAAAACTTCTTATGACATCGATCCATGAAGATAGTTTTGAAACGAGTTACGTCCGACATCATTCTCTAATGCATATCTATGAATCTTGGTTCTCAACACCTTGAGCTTTCACCTTGTGAACTAACCAACCATTCATAATAGTCTTACATTCAGATTGATTCCTATAAATCTGATCGACTACAGACATTTAGAATACAATATTCAAGGATACTAAAACGTATAAAATATCAAACATAGAAACATCTATTTATAATTCATTTAACCATTAAATCAAAATAAAATACCAATGTAACTATAATATTCGAAATCACCAATACTAAATTACAAATCAAACTGATTGTCTAGCCAATCTAAGGCCTATCATATCAGCATGCTCCTCATGCTTAGTTTAAGGCATAGGCTTAGTGAACACGTCAGCTATATTTTGATATGTGTGAACTTTGTTTAAAATGATGTCTCTAATATAATGAAATATCCTGAGTATGTGCTTCATGCTGTGGTGTGACCTTGGTTCCTTTGCTTGAGCTATGGCACCAGTATTGTCACACAGTATCTCGATCGATTTCTGAATGCTAGGCATCGATCAACAATAAACTTCTTCATCCAAGCAGCCTCCTTTGCAGCATCTGATGCGGCAATGTATTCCGACTCGGTGGTAAATTGAGCAACAACGCTCTACTGAGTACTCTTCCAAGTGATAGCTCCATCATTCAGAACAAACACATATCCCATCTGAGATCGAGAATCATCTCGATCTGTCTGGAAACTAGCATCAGTATAACATTTAATTGCTAGTTCTTCTTCCAGTCCTCCGTATATTAAGAACATATCCTTAATAGTTCTCAAGTACTTAAGGATGTTCTTCATAGTTGTCCAGTGACTCTTACCAGGATTCTGTTGATATCTACTTTCCATGCTTAACACGTACAACATGTCTGGTCTAGTACATAACATGGTATGCAGAATGGAACCAATAGTAGAAGCATACGAAACTCTTTCCATTTTCTTCTTTTCCTCGTCTGACTGAGGGAACTACTTATTACTTAGTATGGTTCCGTGTGCATGGGCAATGATCCTCTCTTAGAATCTTGCATTGAAAGGCGTCGAATGACCTTATCAATATATGTACTTTGACTTAAACTTATAAGTCGCTTCGATCTATCCCTATAGATCTTTATTCCTAGAATATAGGCGGTTTCCAATGAGTAGTATGTCATCTATATACAGAATCAGAAAAGTTATGAAGCTCCCACTTGCCTTTCTGTAAACACATAGTTTATCTTCATTTTTGACTAAACCAAACTCTTTGATTTTCTGGTCAAATCGAAAATTCCAACTTCGAGACGCCTGTTTCAATCCGTAAATGGATTTGTTCAACTTGCACACCTTATTAGGATTCTTTGGATTCTTAAAATCCTCTGGTTGAACCATATAGAGACCTTCAGTAAGGTGTCCGTTTAGGAACGCGGTTTGATATCCATTTGCCATATCTCGTAGTCATAATACGCAGCAATGGCAAGCAAGAACCTAATAGATTTAAGCATGGCTATTTGCGAAAAGGTTTCCTCATAATCAATTCCTTGAGTCAGAGTAAAACCTTTCGCTACTAGCCTAGCCTTATATGTTTGTACATTACCATCAATCTCGGTTTTCTTCTTGAAAATCCACTTGTTTCCTACACTCCGACACTCAGGAGGAAGATCAACCAAGTCCCATACATGGTTGTCATACATGGATTGAATCTCGGCGCTCATGGCTTCCAGTCATTTCTTAGATTCAGAATCTAGAATCGCAGACTTGTAACTAGTAGGCTCAACATGTTCAACAATCAGGATGTCGTCATTTTCGTGAATTCTGATATATATACCTGTCGCGTTCATGACGATCCCAAGTACTTCTTCATAAGCTTGGTGTTACAGTTGAATCTTGAACTCTTTCATATTCAGAATAAACAATATCATGTTGATCGGCAATTTCAATTTGAGATTCGGTCACTTATGGTTCTCGGACTTCTTCCAAATCCCCATGGTTTTCTCCAATCCCTCGCGCAAGCACTTCCTTCTCGAGATATGATTTAAGAGCTCTTTCTAAACTCCCTCTACATATTCCAGGAAATGTTGGTGAAGCTAGAGATTTTGAGAACTTTCTTCAGAATCAAACATTCAATGACTTCATATCCATGAAGACAGCCAAGCCAAGAAGAGTTCTTTCAAAAACAAGAGTTCATCCTCAAACCCAGAAACCTTGGGTAAGTCTAAGGTACAAGCCGACAACAACAGTCAAAACCATTCTCTTGCCGAGGTCCGTGCATGTTCAACTCTAAACTTTTAGAAGGTGGTTCTATAACCCAACAATAGGTAGTGCAGTGATCGAGTGCGAAGGAAAAGAAGACATTCTTATCTTCGAGCCCATGGAATTGCTTAAGTTTAAACCTGAGGATTTGGAAGTTATGTTCAACAATCCTATCCATATTCTCAGTGAGGTTGATGAAGCTGATGCTAAAGCATACCAAAGACGCACCTGTTGTCTAAAGACATTTATGCAATAGCTTAGGGGGAGATTCTAGGGCTAAGTATTTTGAAGCTATGTCAGCAATGTAATTTTAAACAATTATGTCTTTTGTCTGTTATGTCTGGTATTCAATAGTTTCTGTTTCATGTAATTTGTTGCTTTATTCAATAGATTCTAGGGAGGTTTGTTCAATCGAAACTATTAGTTTCGACAGATAGGTAGTTTCGACAGGTGGTTCTAGTTTCTGTTGTAAATGCTCAATCGAAACTAGTTGTTTCGATTGAACATAGTTTTGATACCTGTTAGTTGCCTATAAATAGCGTTGTTAGGGGATGTTTAGGGTATGAGTGATGGTTGTAACCCTTGCATTTCATTTTCATAGTTTTCTCTGAATCAGTACAAGCAGTGAGGTTATTCATTGTGTTCTTACACTTTCATATGGTATTGTATTGTGTTCTTGAGTGTGGTTAGCATGTGATCTTCACCATTTACTGTTCTTTGTCCCTGTTTCACCACCATACACATCTATTCCGCAGATACGTGTGTGTAATCGATCTGTTTGAGTGATTTTAGATAAAATCAGGACCTACAATACTGCTCACTTGCATGGGAAACATATGAACCTTATGGACCACAGAAACAATTCAGATATGACAATCTCTATAAAAGGCGTGATGATACTAGAAGCTCCTAGTTAATGAAAATATAATTAGTTGCGTGAATGTATTTCATGTTTGTATGGTGTAGTCTCTATGATATTCGAATAGGCACATTGGTATGTGTTTAGACAACTAACACTGAATGTCAAAAATTCATGATTACGTTCGTGGCGTTTAATCGTAAATTTACCTTATAACAATGTCTGAAATGTCCTTCCACCATGCATTCTTATGGCTTTGATAAGTTTACATGAAAATGGTGAAGTAATGATAAATGAAACGAGAGAAGATGCCAAACATTCTAATCACTAACTGAGATGCTTACTAACACAGTTGTGTGGAGTATATTTAGTATATGGCACATGTGAAATGCCTCTTGAAGCACGTGCGGTAGCAAGGTCTTTATGACATGCAGTCAAGTTTGTACGATGTCATACTCGTTTCAGTTGTGATGTCCACCATGTCCAGAAGCCATCTTAAATTCTAGAGTGAAAGCAGTGACATTGAAATAATAACTTAATTTTGAATACCCAAGAGATTCGTGACACGGAAAAGGTAACTACGATTAACAACAAAAGGGCCTTTAAAAGATAAATCAATAGATCATAACATGATGATCTTGACGATTGATCGGAAGGTGAAAATCTAACCCAACATCTACTGCCATTACCTCACAGGTTTTACTTTTAAGTTTGAGTTTTCTACAAGAAAGAGCCTTTGCTCTGATGCCATAACTGAAACAACTTAACCCAATTAGGGCTGACGTGTCTTTATTACATTTATTGCAGATATCAGATTAAAACACAATCAATGATAATTGAAGAGCAATGTTCTACTATTTAAAATCCAACAATCTTGAATAATTTAAAAGAAACCAAATCCCTAACATCTTAATCAAACATAGTCTTTATTAATTTACTCGTCTTCCACATTCTAAATAATTGCATTACTCTCTTCACACATTCCCATGATTCCCTTGAATACTTGTTGTGGAAACAAGAGAAAACAACAAAAAAAGAAACACGACTGAGCCAAAAATTGCTCAGCGACGGAAAGAACAAAAGTAGTGGTACTGAAGCTATAATAATGAAATGAAAGTGATACAATAGTATATCTGGTACTGAACAAATCACATGTTTCAAAAATCTGATATTGAACTGAACATATAATAAAAAAATCTGATACTGAACTGAATTGATAATACTTAATTTTCTAATATTGAACTGAACATATAATACTAAACTGATCTACACGACAAAAGTATATCAATAAAATAAGTCATGTAATATATGGAAGTACCCAGAGCCTAAACTGAACGGTACATGGCTACCTAGCCTTTGAACCTACTGAGACGGTGTGTGGGGCACACACACATAATTCCATCCCCTTGAACTGAACAAAACTAAATTGAACTAGGATCGATCCATACGCCTCTCATATAAATGTGGCCAATGTACTCCCTGGGTACTAAACGGAGACGCCGTGAGCTTTTAAAAACACTGTCACAAAAAGTGTCACATCATTGACGCCACAATGATATGTCTGAAATGCTCGGGTAACAGCTTACTAAATCTGAGGGGTACTATAACTACCTAACAAGTAATTGAACGTATTAACACATATCATCTAAGAGAACATGCAATAATCAGTACAAGTTTATAAATCTATTGCATGTTACAAGTTTCAATAATCCGGTTAAGTGTATATAACAATAATCACATGGACTTTAGGTCACTAACAAGTCAAGTAACGAGTTATGAATAGGTTTGAGTGACCAAGAGTAGAATGATATGAAAATAAAGACAAAAAATCCATGCTACATGAGTACAAAGATCAGAATCCGTACCTTAGCAAAAAAAAACAAAGCAAAGCAACGAAAAGTTGTCCTCGACAAGTTCGAGAATCTACACTTTAATTATAGCCCGCATAAGATTTACGACACATAAACTACATTGTGTGATTTGGTGATTTCTCTGTGCTCCGTCGACAGAGTTATAGGATTCTTAAAAAAAACAGGTGTATAAATTCTTAATTAACTATTACTAGGTTCTAGCAAAATTAGCATTTCTAAGTTTGAGGTTATCGTGTTTGTAATTCGGTACTGTTTCTTCTTTGGTTTCAAAAGTTCGTAAACTTCTAATATTAAGAAAATCATTTGTTAATTAACTTGATTGTTTTTTTGAAACAAATTATAAAACAATATTGCTGATGAAATCATAGGTAGAAAGTTTTAATGCACATTTATATAATACTTTTTTTATTTATAAATCTCATTATGAAATTATAATTTAAACACTTATATGGCTACAGTTGAGTAAAAAAAACAGTTGAACTCCAAGTATTAGTGGGCTTGAGGATAGGCTATCCGCTATTATCGAGTCAAAATAATTTAACTTAAAGGACGACCAGAGGGAAGATCAGGTGCCGAAAATCAAATTTCTTATTATGTAATGTTTTGGTCGCCGGAGCTGCAGAATTCGATTTAGAATGTTGTTACTGAAATTGAAAGTTGACCAGGGAAGGGCGAGGATCAAGTCAAGTGTTGCAGCTGGATCGCCGGGTTACAGACTTCTAGGCGCGGGTTAATTTCTCACGAACTCCTGACCCATTTTATTTTGTTTCAATTTCCACTTTTTTTTTTCTTTTTTTTTTATACCATTTATTCAATTTCCATAATTCTCTTTTATTTCAAGCCTAAATAAGCAACTTAATAACTAACTACTTAATCATATAAAACTTATTTAGTATATCATATTTATTTTAAATTATTAAATGATTAATTTATATATATATTTTTTCAAATATTTTGGTTATTACATTTCATTTCCCCCGAATACTTCCCCTTCTTAAACTAAAAATATAAATATACCATTTTTATTTATTTTATTAATAATAAATTGTAGAATTACTATTTAACCATCTTTTTACTAAAACTTAAAAATTTCAGATTTACTCATTTTAACAAGTTTTTTTTGTCTTTTTTTTTCCAGTTTTGCTTCTTTTTTTTCTAGTACAAAACAATTGCCAGTTTTTACGTTTTTTCGACAATCACCAAGATGTACATAACAAATGCCAATTTTTTAACCCATTATTGTACCAAAAAACAATATCTAACAATGGAATCAGAAGAGTCATGTTTTCTTGTAAGTTTAAAAGGTCATTTTGTCATAATGTATCATTTATAAAAAGAATGTGATATATGTAATTTAAGTTTTGGATTAGGTATATAAGTAACTAGGTGTCAAAGAGGTTGTGGTGTAGTGGCTGAGGTAAGGCCCGAAGTCCCAAGGGACCCGGGTTCGATCCCTGCCACCATCATTAATTCATGCGGCATCGCAAATGAGGCCTAGCTCTTAGGCTGATGTACCAAAGTTTTACCCACACCGATCCAGGGTTCGAGCCTTGGCTCTCCCTAAAGCCCGGAAGGGGCAGTATTGGGTGGGGTTTTTCCTTGAAAGTCATCCAACTCTGACGTCAAGTGGGCCCGGTTAAGACAACATACTCGCCGGAGTTGGACGAGGCTCCCCATATGACGGAGGTGCGACGTCACAACATTCAATGTTCGCTGTTTAAAATATATATATATACGTAACTAGGTTTTAAAATAAGGGAATATAAATAATTTCCTTGCTAAAAAAAAGCTAATGTTTTGAGCCTTAAATTCTAGAATCTAGAGAACCTAATTTTTTTAGCCCAATATTTTTCTTATTTAGTTAAAGAAAGACTGTTGGTATTTCCTCATTCGTGAAATCATCATTTGGGATTGAAATTAACATCATACTATTATTGTGTAAAGATTAGTCAAGGCTTTAGTTACACGCACACCCCCACATGTTACACCATCATTGCCCTGTATACGGGTCTTATTGTACCATACGACGCTTATGCCCTCAGAACAGTCAAATCATGCTTAGTTACGGGTAGTATGGTATAATACGGTTGAGTGCATACGGTCGTATGTACTATATCTTTTTAATTTTTACTTTTTTTTCAATTGTGAACTCAATACAAACTTGATAGATAGATACATGAAAAAATTTTAAATTAGCAACTAACAATAGATATAACCTAAAAGATGTAGTGAATCATACCTTCATATTAAACTGAAATAAAACTTCTGGACACCAAAAATTACATCTTCCAACAAATCACATCTAAATAATTCACCACTTGCTCTTACGGAGATCAATACTGTCAATTTCATAAGACCCATCAGGCTCCATTGGACTTTTATTAAGATGTTATATGTATCAGTTCTATTACTGTCTACTTCACACCATGCTAATCCATCACCTTCCCTTCCATAACAACCCCTTCGAACACCGTCGCCGACAACCATCGTAAAAATGTCGGATACACATTTGTCAATTTCACGACATGTGAAATAGCATGATTGAGGTTCAGGGGTAAAGGTGATAAAGTGTATGTGTGTGAAGTGTATCATATTATGTGAGAGGTTCTTCTACGTCGTCAAATAAATTTAGATATTGTCTTTCACATGTAGATTGGTCGAACACCAAACAATCAAACACCATATTTCCTTAATGTGTGAACACAATAAAGTCAAACTCTTGCACTTCATTACCACATAATGTTTGACCATTCACACCCACCCGTTTTACTGTTTCCATTAGAGTGTTTAATTCATATATATATTTATGAGTAAATCCAACGAGTGAGGTTTCCCGGGTTTGGGCCTTACGTAGCCACACATATATGTGTAGGTATAGCGTGCTATATACCTAAACATCAGTTATGTGTGGGCAATGATCTATAACTACAATCGCGAGGCAACACATTATGACACTTACTTTATGTGTACTTAAAGACAACTACTAACACATAATAGGCTTTTACCCACATATACTATATGTGGGTAAAGACCCAAATTTCTTGTAGTGAGAGCTTCAAGTGGATGTTAACTAACCCACTCTATGTCCTCTCCCCGATTCTCCAATCGAGAGTTGCTCCACTAAACGCCTCTTTTGAACGGAAGAGATCACCGGTACAATCGTCTCACTAAACAAAGGTACTGATCACCTTCTTCAACCAACTATCTCAAGATAGTGGTCCTTACAATACAAGCACTATATCAAGATAGTGCAACACTCACAAACTCAAGCATTCTATCAAAGTAGTGCACATCTCCCAACTAATCACTATATCAAGATAGTGATCCCACAATCTTACACAACACTATATATAGATAGTGTGACCCAAACTAATCATCAACTATGTCAATATAGTATGATGATGAACTCACACCAAGTGAGTGACCCTTGCAAATCTCTTTCTTAATCAAGTGGTAACAAGCTACCACATACAACACAAATACAAGACTAGAAAGAATGATAGTTGATGAACAACTCTTCTAATTTGCTCTTGATATTGAATCGTGAATCTCTCTCTTGGATTGATGTTAGAATATCAAAGGAACTAGAGATATTATATTAGATGCATATTTGAAAGTGTTGTGAGCAAAAAGGGTGAGTTAGAATGAAAGAGGATGGATCAATTTATAGGCACAACTCAAGAATCAGAAATAGGACACGCTAGTTGATCCACGGTCGCAGCCATGGTTGCTCGTGCGACCATGCTTCCTGAACTCCATCTTTTTTACTCTCTATTGTTGTGAACTTTATGCATTGTCTCATCCATCCATTCTAACCCATTCAAACACATTTTCGCTAGGTTTTGAGTCTTAAGATAGCGTTATTTGTTTGTAGCAAATTCTTGAAAGACTTTATACGTAATTAACAATTTTACTTTTGATTCTTTGAAAGTGTTTAAGATGCTTTCCCAAAGTATTTGTCCTTAAACCATTTAAGGTAATTTTGTGTATACAAGGTGGATGAAATTTGAATCGTTACCAAGCTTAGCAAGCTCCATCCATTATTTTTCAAGGTGGATGACATTTGAATCTTTACCAAGCTTAGCAAGCTCCATCTATTATCTTTCAAATTCAAATTAATTAAGAAACCAATTTTATATATTTCCGAGACTTGTTAATAATTTGATGTTTTATAAAAATCTTAGTTTTATAAAAATGATATTTTTATAAACTTGTTTAGAATTTATAAAATACCTTATTTTATAATCTCTCACAATTCCCATTATATTCATTTGACAGTTTAAGCTTTGACCTTCTTATGTTGACTTTGTTGACACAAACGTTTTCATCATTGTTGAACGTTTAGCTTGTGATTAATGATTCATCAAGTGTATAGGGACATGTATGTGGTATATGACCATCTTTAATCAACAAATAATAGCACGTGTTACTAATTCTTTATCATTATCAAAACAAGAGATTAGCAATCTTGAATTAGCATTAAACCATTGTTATCCTTAACTACCGGATAAAACATACATGTTTTCACTAAATTAATCTGGGATAAAACATAAATCAGAGCCATACATATAATCAAAGTCTAAACATCCATGTAGGCTTGTATATTAGGATCTTGTTCTAACTCACACATCTGTTTGTCCTCTAATTGAACCCATGCTTCCACCCCATTCCCTTCTTCATCATCCATCATCATCACAGTGTTTGGCCTTTTCGTATTTGTTGCGCTTCTCCAAACCGGCTTACCGCAACCAAAATCAGCAGTGTAGAATGAGAATTTGCACCATGAAGTGAACAAGTAGGAGTTCACATTATTGCTTATACTTTCATAAACCTCCGAATAGGGTTTTGATAAAACCTCATAATCTTTCTCAAAATGTGATAATGCTTTAGAATGATTACTTTTTATTTTGTGAATGGAGTCATGCAAGAGCTTAAGTAAAACTTGAAAATTGATCACTTCACTAAGCTCAACTCGTGCATTAGCTAAAGTAATAAAATTACCAAAAAAGTTGTCGAGGACTACTATATTCCTCAAGTTAACTGCTTGGCTGACGAAGGACGCCTTTGATTGTCCATTTCGTCTATCTATGTCCATAAAAGCCTTCCATAATAGTGCCACAATAAGTTGTACCTTTGAAGGCCTATGCCTTGTAGTATTATCCTCATCACTCATTATTTTTTCTCTTAATTTTGTTATCGCTGTCCTTTTAAATGAAAAGACTCGCAAAACACAATTACTCACACCATGTGAGCGAACGACAATATGATCATTTATAAGTACATCAGTAGTTTTTGGGAAGAGATGGGCCGAACTTGAAACACGTGAATATTTTTCTAATTCTAATTCATTGCGTATTTCTCGGCTTCTAGTAGCCCAATTATCAATGAATGTGCAAAAAGTGGCCATATCTGCAAATCTATGTGAAATGCACATACCTATGGAAACTCCACCGCACTCAAAACTCGTGACTTTAACGGATAACAAGGGGTCGCCGGTTTCTCCAGCCTTATTGACCTCATACGGAAGGAAATCTTGTTGCATATCTAGTTTTAACTTCTGATCCAGGCCTAGAAATTCCGAGAGATGGAATTTCGCTTTGGCTTGGACGAATAGAGCGCCTTGATCCCTACAATCAATAAATGAAGCATGACGAGTATATCTCCCGGCCAATGGGTAAAAGTCGGTTAAAGTTTTTGATAATGAAATCTCGAAATGATTAAAGATGTTGGTTTGTATATCCTTTTCTTCTTTATGTGATGTAGTGTAGTAGAGAATTAAAGGCACATTCATGTCCCAGGGTTTCTCATCAAAGAAAGAGATGTTATAGTTACAAAGGGTGGATGGAGTTGGTGTTGAAGGTTTCACAAGCTTTGAGACTTCCTCAATTATCTCCATTTTTGTTCATATCAAACAATTTGGTCATATAATGCTTATTTATAGAATAATTGTTTGGAGCATTTTTCAAATATAGTCCTTGCACTATCATACAAGTTGCAAACAAAGACGGTTTTTACCATGCTGTTCATCTATGACTTTATTAATGTTATAACTAATCTCTAATGAGACCATTAAAATTGTTCTTAGAGTTAATATTGTATATTTTAGAATTTGAAATTCTTATTAAACTGAGTGTAGTGGACTAACGCCCACGTACACCGTGACCAAATGAGGCGTTTAACACCACAAGGGGGGCCAAAGTGGTGGGGCGTGAGGGGTTTAACGGCTGTGTGTGGTAAGGTTGGCCAATCAGAGAGGATAGTGGGGGTGCCAAGAGGGTGGGGTGTGTTGCCTCAATACACTTAGTCTTATTATAGTAGCTATAAAAAATTAATTTTTAGGTCATATTAAATTGTTAACTGTTTCTAAACAATTGTTTTTGTATAAGTATTGGCCTAACTTTTGGAGACTTCTAAAGGGAATCAATATAATTAACTAAAAGAAGGGTTGAGGTTAAGAAGAAACAAAATTTAAAAGACACTACAAAATTTAATTATATATATTAAAACAAACAAACAAGAACTAATGTTCATTTGACATTAACAAACAAACTATTAAAACAAACAGATCGTAATGGAACAAACCATAATCACGTAAAAGTAACTAATCTTTAACGAGACCAATAAAATAGACGTTCATAGAGTTCTTCGAGTTATGTATTTGCTTGTCAAGGGACCACCTATGTATTTATGCTTCATTTAGGTTTAATTGAATTTTGTTCTTTTTGTCAATCATGGATGGTACGTGCCGTTACAAAAATAGAAATTTAATAAAATAAAAAAAATCATGAATGGTACATGCTACTCTTGTTTGATTCCTTTATGCACTCGTTTAATGCACTCCATTAATAGTTTTTAGAGTTAAATACGGTTTTAGTCCTTGTGATTTGACAAAAATAACTATTTCATAATAAATGTTTTGTAGTAACCATTTTAGTGCATGTGTATTTTCGTCTTTTCACCTTAACTTAATAGAATAAATGGATGGAGGTTGGTGGGTCGGATAAAAATGAGACAAATGAGACAAATGGTGAAACTTTTGTAGGTAAATCAATGTTTTTAAATTTTTGGACTGAAATAGTTATTTTTGTTAAGCCACAAGGACTAAAACCGTATTTAACTTTAGTTTTTAGAAAACTTTAGAGTTAATTACACAGATGGTCTTTGTGGTTTGTAGGTATTGCAATTTTGGTCTCCGAGTTTCAAAATTACATTTATGTTCCAATAGTTTTCCAAAAGGTAACACCGGTGGTCCCTAGAGTAGATGGATATTTGCAAACCACAAGGACAATTCGTGTAATTATGTCATGCTTGTAGCATGAAACCTGCAATTTCATATAAACATAAAGGACGTTTTCTGTAATTTA
This sequence comes from Smallanthus sonchifolius, assembly GCA_023525975.1. Lineage (NCBI taxonomy): Eukaryota > Viridiplantae > Streptophyta > Magnoliopsida > Asterales > Asteraceae > Smallanthus > Smallanthus sonchifolius. The sequence goes on along the minus strand of CM042026.1, from coordinate 22,557,871 downwards.
GTCAAGTATTTAATGAATATAAAAAAAATCAAACTAGCGCGGGTTAGTAAACATTCATTTCCCCCACTTTCATCTAGTTTTTATGCTTTAAAAAATCTTGAGTTAAGATTAGGGCATCTAGACATGAATCTTGATTCAAGAACAACCTAAGGTCTCCGACTAATTTTCTTTTTTTAACAGCAAACTCACACACCCACTAATCTACTCCTATATTACACCACTTTACCTATAAAGGAACTTAAACCTCACCACTTGTGAGGAAATTTCACTAACACTTTGGATACCACTAACACGACTTTGCCCATAAGGTCTCCCACTAATTGAAATCAAATTCCACTAATTGTATTCTTTTACTAAGTTTTTTGTTAAATTTATACTATCATTTTGGTTTTAGTTAATGTGACCGAGGATGAAAGTGTGGTTATAAATGTTACGTGTGTTGGGAATCTTTGTACCCGTTTTAACTTTTAAAACATAATTAATTTAATCTTATTAAATAAACAAATCAGATTTATTGAGCGGAAGCATTAGTACATGTTAACGGTTCTAAACCGGGATCCCGTCAGTGATCCGATTATACACGTATAAACAATAAAATTAAATCCAACAATAGCGGGTTAGGGATTATACCTTTGACGGTTACCGAAAAATCTACACTTTGGTTCAACAAGCGTCTCGCTAGTGACAGTACTTGTAAGGTCTCTTTCCCGGGAGACCTCACTCATTAGATTTACTCATAAACATAGTCATCAATTCTAAACTTTTAATTAAAATCATTCAACATAGCGGAAGCGTATCATTCAATTACAAACATAACAGTGAAAGTCTTAACATAAAAGAAACAATGTTTTAACACATAAGCAATTGAACAGGATGTCAGTCTTGGGTTAGGTAGCTAATGTTCTAAACGTATAGCTATTAAATTATTAACTAAATTAACATATTCTAGAAACTAAGTTATACTCTAGACTCTCTAAAACTCGACTAAACAACTAACCGGAAAGTGAACCGATCGACTCTAGTACAGCTAAATAAGTCCGGAAATCGAACCCACGAAACTCTATTTATTACGTAAATTAGACTCACTTAAACAGACTGACTGACACGACTAATTGTTTTTATATTTTGGGGGGGGGGGGGGTTTGTCTAAAATCCTAAGAGAAAAGCAATTAAAATACTATCAATTAACTAAATTACCTAAGACACGAAGGTGATTTTGGGTTTTACTTCAGATGACGATGGGTAACTACCTAGACTGGAATCCTTGGATACTTCGAGCTATACTTTTAACGGATGCAAGTTAATAAGGAACCGGGATCATAAATTTCTAACCTCTTGAGACACCGAACAGGACTCCCGACCCTTTTCGGGAAGACACCTAAGGGACTCTGAAGGCTGCTGAAAACACCGGTTGATCTAGACTTCCTCTCGGTTATCTAAATGTTTATGTAAAGTACCCTAATATGACCCACTCCCTCTCGGGTTGTAAACCTAGGATGACTTGGGTTCTTGATTTGACTCGATAGACAAATATTAGCAAGGCAACTACGACAGACTTCTCTCAAAGACCACCCTAGCAATTTACCAATTTAGACCTATCAATAATCTCGCACCTCTCGGCTATTAAGATTAGTATAACACCTAGACCTATTCAATTATCAAATATAGCTTCTAAGGTATTTTGGCCAATTAACCCAACAAATCACAACACAAGTTAATGATCTAGCATGACCCTATTACGCAAAAGACATTCACCAAAGATCATACGAAGCAATATATAACAATTAGAATAATTCTAAGCATGCATATTCAACGAATCAATAATCAAGTTTGCTACTTTATCATGAAATCCAAAATTAACAAGCATCCAATATAAAAATCACAACTTTAGCATCCCATTCATCATAGTCCAGGTAATTTATCTAATTTAGCTACTCATCATTGTCCAAATCAAAGACGCAATTTCAACAAAGTGGAAAGACATGGTAAAAATTAAGAAAACAAAGAGTTGATAAACCCGGATAGCCAAACCACGAGCTTGATCGATCCTAGGACTCCAACCTTCAACCGTTTCTCCTTCTTGCTTGAAATTGCTCCAAAATCTCTCCTAAATTCGTCCTAGATTCTTCAAAATCGGCTAGGGTTACAAGTATATGATTGAGATGTATTTATACCCCAATCCAGCATCAACCCACCTGAAAGTCGAAACATTCTGTGGAAAATAGGCCTTCGCCACCCGCGGAGCCCATTGGCTTCCATTCTCGCGGGTGGCGAGGAGTTAAAAACTGTGTTTAGTGATACAACTCCCTCGCGGCCCGCGAGGGACAACTCCTGACCTTCTCGCCGGTGTTTCTTCTCGAATTTCATGCTTTTAATTGACTCTTGACCTCCCGATCTCTTCCGGTACTCGGTTTTGCATATTTTTGACTCGTTTTCTGCCCATTTCAGCAACATCTATCACTCGAGACCTGGTAAACACAAATGAATCAGCAGTAACATATTCTAACTAAAAACTAAACAAAACCACTCAAACTGAACACGATAAATGGGTGTATTTTGCAATACATCAAATATCCCCACACTTACCCTTTTTTCGTCCCTGAAAAAGAATTATGTATACGGAATCATAGTCAGGTAGAAACTTGGTTCTCAAAAACTCAGTTATTTTAATTAAAGCTTAGTGACGTGTTAGCTGCGATTGCAAATATATTATCCTCTTAAACCCAAATCCGGTATCCAAGTTCCTTATCATGTTTATTTAATTTAAGTTCAATCAGATTATCTAGGGTCTCACGCATCGGAAGCTATAGTTTCATCTAACCCCACCTCAAGCTTATGGAACAAAAGGAACAACCAATTTATTATTTCCTAACCGTCTTATGCTTTAAAAATCAAAAGAATTAACATCAAAATTCTCTTTTTTTTTCTTTTCTTTTTTTTTTAGAGAAATCACGAGCACATAATATTCATACCTAACCCAGAGGTTGTTTCAATCAGAGTCACCATCCCCAAGAGCGACAACATGAGCGTCGGTAATCATATCATTTTATTTTAACTTATCCTAGCGGGAATTTCAATCAGAGTCACCATCCCCAAGAGCGATTCCATAGGCATCGTTATTTTATATGCCTTTTTTTTATTCTATATATATATATTTTTTTTTTCGATAAAAATTCTAAGATTTTAAAACTTATAACGTCATTCCTTATACTATTTGTGGCGGTATCGACGTCCCTACTTCTCCTAGATGATAACCCACAAATATCCCAACATTAGATATATTTAAGCTCAAAGAAAACTTCTCAACTGGTCGGGCCTACCCACATATCCCAAACTAGACACGCTTTCACTTTATTTATAATCTCATATTCAAAAACCAAGTAAAAACCCGACTTTACTATCATTTTCCGTGCTTTTAATTGCAAACTTCTAAAACAGAGACATTTTCCAATTTTATAATTTTTTATTTATTTTTTATTTTTTTTAAATCCATGAAAAATTAAATGTCCCATCCCCACACTTAAATGTTGCATTGTCCCTAATGCAGGAATGGAAAGAAATGAAAATACAAGATATACAACTGGAAAAGACTTAGCCGGTAATAAAGTAAGACTGTCAACGTGCGAGTCAATTTCCACAAGTGCCCTCCATACCGAACGTGCCCAGCCAACAATTCTCATTTATCACACACGAACGGAAGAGGCAACATCGTAACAACCTAAACATAATCAGAATACTCGCAGAGAAAACCATTCAGTATGTTCAAGCCAAACACAAACTAACCAAACCAACCCACCCAATGTATCAATGTATTAAAACATCACAAACCATAGATACGGAAAACATCATAAACGAAAAAATAAATAGAAAGGACACAATAACAGCTGCATCATCCCCACACTATTCTTCGTCCTCTTCACTCTCAGCTTCAAAAATCGGAAACTCTGGTGGTGAGCGGTCGGCACCATATTGACCTGAGCTGCCCGGTTGTCCATAAGAACCATACTGACCATAACCACTGTACTGCTGACCACTCGACCCCTGAGGCGCGAAAAAACTCGGGACATTCATATTCATGTTTCCCATCATATACCTCAATGCCTCCTCCTGACGTTGCTGCCCAGTAGAAAGCAGCGTCCTGATCTCATTATGGCCAGTGGTCACCAACCCATGTAAGTCCCTAAACCCATGCTCCATCCTATCATACATAGAATCCAATGTGAGGGGGTCTGGTCGTGGCTGTTGGAGAGGATACTGTGGTGCTGGCCTCTCAGACCGATGCAATGGCCTCTGATAACGGGTCGGTATCCCGGACTGCATAGCTGCTGCAGCCTCAGATCCTGCTGGTGGTTGACCCTGTGGCCCTGCTCGAATCGGTTCCCAACTAGGCGGTTCATGCATACTGAGAATCCCTGCATACTGTAATTCTCTAACCCCCATCATAACTGTAACCGGCCCATCTTTCAAATACCTCGCCTCATATTTGTCAAACACCCCAAGACTTTCAGGAATTCTAGTCACATAAGGCCCCATGTAGACACCAGCATCCGGACCACCCCTCCAGGTCCTTTTCATGGACCATGCGATAATACTGGCCACATTTGCAGGCCTCTGCTCCACCATACATAGCAAACAAAATAGATCAACCTGGTTGATCTTATTCTCCCCTGAGCCTCTGCCAACAAGTGTCGCTGTCAAAATCTTATGAATATACCTGTAGACCGGATCGATAATTTCTGAATTCAACATACTCCCTGAGAAGGGAGCATTTGAGATAGTACCCCAAAGCCTAACCAGATCATTCCTCACCAAGCTATAATCATGCTGCTTCGTAAAGACACCCCTCACACTAGTGATAAACCCCGGTGTTTGAACCTCTACCTATGTTTATAACTGAGTAGCCACTGCAAATTGGGGCATGGTCATCTCGTACACCTGTCTACCCAGAGAAAACGAGACCGCATCATGTTGCTCAAAATTTCCCTGCTTGTACCTGAAAGTAGCATGGAACTCTAAAGTTAACTCCTCATATTGTGGAGCCATACAACACAATGCAGCACTGAACTTATCACCCAGCAACGCCTCGATCCTATCTCTTTGGCCAATGTTATCTAGAAGCGTCCAATCGATCGTCCTAAATTGTAGTAGATCTGTATCAATCAAGGTATCCAATTTCCGCGATTCCTGAGTTCCCAACTCAAATTACAGAAGCGGGTGTTCTCGAAGCCTCGTGACTCTATAGTTAGGAATACGTTCTCTGGTATGATACTTGATCATCCTTTGACCTAGATTTGGATTATAGTCCTGCTCAGCCGCGTCCCCTCGCGGGCGCGGTGGTGGGCCTCTTCGCTTCCTTCCTGATCTACTTGACGAACCTTCACGTGACATATCTGCACATGAATAATCAAACAAAGAAAAGAAAAGCAGAAAGTCAGTATTCACAAACTATTTTTTATTTTTTTTATTATTTTTTTTTTATAAATAATCAACCGTATAGCATTTCATTCGCGGTTGTACCAGAAAACCTGAAGTTACAAACACTTTGGGCGACAATTTACAAGAACTAATTATAAGTTTAGACCAAACTCGCCCGAATAAAGATTGAGTACGGGCGAGTAGCCTTTAACCTGTCAAAACATAAAATTACCCAAAAACTAACCCGAAACAAAAAAAAAAACGACTCACTAACTAGACTCAATGTACATTACCTCCCTCGGCACTTTAATTGTCCCTAATTAAACCTAAGTGCCACAACAAACCGACATGGAGTACAGACCTTAAGTTATCCCGAACCAAACCACCTCAATTTCCGAATGTTCCCAAACCAAGCCACCGGCACTGACACAACCAAAACAGCCCCGAACTTACCCATTCGCATTGCATTTATCATCAAAGACCCAAACTAACTAAACGACACGATGAAGAACCGACACCTAAACATGCAAAACTACCCACTACCGATCAAAACTCGAAGACTAAAAGATTACAAAATTACAAAATACAAGAAAACATACATGGAGAGCGAGTTAATAAGTAAGAAAACTAATAAATAAGAGGTACACCCAGAACCCCGTGAAAATATATGCTAGTGAGTGAACAAATGAGTAGTTTCTGGTTGGTTTCAGGTGTAGGATAATATGATAGGTGTAAGAGGGTCAAAAATGGTGAATTGGGTGTAAAAATGGTGGATTTGTGGTGGGTTGGTGGTGGAGGCCGTAAGGTATTTTAGGGTTTGTAAGGAGAAAAGTGACTGCAGGTTTGGGGATGAGAGGTTTTGTTCTGAAGAGAAAGGGGGCTCGCGGCCCGCGGTGAGTGTGGGGATGTGTCTCGCGGGTGGCGAGGAGCCTCGCGGCCCGCGACGTAAATCTTCAATCCCTCGCGGGTGGCGAGGGGCCTATTTCAACAGAAAGTTTCGAGATGTTGCCAGCTCCATGCCTTAGAAAAAATTATAAGTTTTCCAAACCTACCAAAAACCCATTCCAAATAAAATCTAACACTGAGACTTACCTGGAAATTCATTTTCCTATCGATTGTTGCTCCCCAACGATGATGTTTTCCTGCACAAGACACAAAAACAAAAACTACGAAAAAAAACAAACTTTACACTTGAGCTTTCACTCAAGACTCTATACTTGGGCGTTGTTAGGAGGTATTTCGAGAGGAGTTTCCTCCACTTCGGTAAGATCTATGGGTCCCCCTACATAGTGTTTCAAACGGTGGCCATTTACTTTCCATGTATTCCCATCGGCTTCATCTAACAACTCAATCGTCCCGTATGGAAAAACCTCCTTGACCACATATGGTCCCGACCACTTGGACTTCAACTTCCCCCCAAACAACTTCAACCGGGAGTTATAAACAAGTACCTTATCCCCCTTTCTAAACTCCCTCACTCTCCTAAGCCTCCTGTCACACCCCGGTCGGCGGCGGATTACACGCCGGGGCTGACGCGGTTGTTCATAAGCACATGATCATCTATTAACAAGTGATAATATTATTTCATCATAATTAAAGCATCCGTTACAAATAGGAATGGAAAACAAAGAGTTCAAACATGACATAAGTTGAATTTAATCTTTAATAAAGCTAGGTCCAGAGTCCTAAGTGACCAAGTAGTGTCCTCAAACTGGTGCACCTGAAACATGTGAGTAACTGTCAACTACAAGTAGTTGGTGAGTAACATAGGTTTTGACACTAAACAAAAGTTAAGTATAAGTTTACAATTCAATATGTTCAAAGCGCGTCTAGAGCATAAATGTGAAAACATGCAGGGTTCCAAGCATACAATCAAGCCATGTTATATGTATGCACAATCCCCCGGATTGCGTGGAGTTCTAAATGTAAACACCAACCCGCCAAGGTTCGTGTTAAGTAATGTATCGGATTCCCGTATAAATGATCATAAAAGGTACTACCTTAGGCTTGCCACGCAAGTTAATGATTGTACTAACATGAACACACGTTTTGGTCACCAAGCAGTTTAAGACATAAAGCATAAAGACCAAGGCATAAGAACACAGGGTATTGAATTGTGTAAGTAATGTAATTGTAGACATGTTTCACCCAAAAAGTATAAAAATGAAAAAGGGGCTATGTAAACTCACCTTGCAATGAAGCTAGTAATGGTATGAATTGCTAGAGATGGATAGGCCTCATGAGGATTTCTCACAATAAACCTACATAGGTAATTGTACTCTAAATTCAATGTATGTCTAATGAAGATAAGAGTAGAGAATTTTAAGTCTATTTGAGTTTCTAGGAATTCTTGGAGTTTTGGGATTTGGTATAAGGCTTGTATGAGTTCTCAAGTATTATAATACTAATGGTAGTTAATAAGAATTAATTAGAATTAATGGAAACTTCTAATCAATTTTATAAATATAGTATTTCTAATGGTAATGGTATGTTTGAGTTTGTTTGAATAACTATTAAGAATAATTAATAACTCATGGATTAAAAATTTGAATAATTGTTTTATGTGAATAACATCACCACTTAAACAATTCAAATAGTTTCTTTTACAAAAAGAAAAGATATTGAATATGCATATTTATCTACATAAATAAATTACGTTTTAGCTTATTTAATTTATTTTCTATGTCAAATGGGTGTCGAGAGTTAAGGATCTAGTTAGTTTGTAACTAAACCAAAATTTTAAAGTATTACGATACCGCTTTGAACTATTTAGTAATTAAAACATGTTTACAAGTATAAAATCCAATTTAATTGGTGTTTGTATAATAAATTTATGAAATGGGGAAGTATGAATGTATGGGAGTAATGAATTTAGGTGGAGGCAAAAAGAAAGGAAAAGGGCGCCGTGCCTTAATCAGTTCCATGGTTCCCTGAGTTTTAACACCAAGGTCTGAAGACCTTTCTTCCCCAACCCAAACCCACGCAAACTCTAAGCCCCAAATCGAACCTGTCTGGATTCTAATCGATCATGAAACAAGAGGGCTTTTATTCCCGTAACAAAAACGAGTCGAATGACACTGGAATTACCTGGGATGGTTATGTGTAGAGGGTGATCGACAGGAAGCTGCAGGTCCGAGTTCGACGGTTGAGAATCGAGTTCTAGAGGTGAGTTCAATCGAATGTGCGAGTCCGAGGAGTTTTAGGTGGGTGTCATGTATGATGTAGGTTCATTTTTTTATAGATCAATTTCACCAGTACATGCCATTTATGCTCGAGTTATGGAGGTTCGGTTACGGCTTGTGATTAAGAGTTAATGCTTTTGATTTCCATTAAATCGAACTATCATTAGCATTGAAATCTGTCGCCTAATGACTACACACGTTTTGGGATCGTTAACCAGGTTCTTAATTCACGAATTTGTAACTGAAATCGATTGGGTTTGACCCCAGAAAGTCAAACCGACGGAAACGGTTTGAATCATTGTTTCCGGTTGAATTGGTTTGCTAAAATCCTTAGGAACTGCTCGTGTAGCGTTTAGCATGATTGGATGGAATTAAGGCTCGCGGATGTGGTCGATTTGGTAGTCGATAGATGAGGACTTCGTCTCCGTTGACCCTTCTAAGTCAAAATTGACGGGGAAGTTCCTGTTGACTTCAAAAAGTCATACTTTGCGAAAAAAGTTTAATTTGGAATGTAAGGATCCAAGTCTGGGGGTTCAAACTAGTTTCTAAGGGATTTAATTGAAATAGTGAGGGGTTAAACCCAAGTTAAATGGAAAATTTTAACCTTAAATATAAACCCTCTTTATTTTATTTGAAATTTATAAAACAATTTATATTATAAATTTAGAATGCTTTATTTGAAGATATAAGATTGTCTAAATTTAATAACTATTCCTATGTGATTTCTTAAATAATTTCATCTATAGATATGTTTGCATAAATGCATCTATAAATGATTATATTCTTTATATATATTTATCTATATAACACCTATATAAAAGAGTGGGAAAATGAATGATTAAAGTCTCTAAGTCATCTTTTGAAATAATTGGTTTAATAAAATATATATATATATGTGTATGATAAAAGTTCACATGTTTCATCCTAATATATATACTTATTATAGTAAAATGTTTACCTTTATATATATAAGCCTCTTAACATGTGTTAGAGAAACAATTATGTAATGCAAGGTTTAAAAAGGATTGAATTGATATATGTGTAAAATACTAATTAATGTGACATAATGTGTTTAAACAATTACTTGATTTAAACGTTGTATGATAAAATAAATAATAATTATAAAAAAATATGGTCTGAAAAATCATAGATGTTACAGTATCCCCATGTTGATGGAATTTCGTCCCGAAATTTAACTGTTGAGGCTACTAAATCAGGAAAAGATGAGGGTTTGGATTCTCGTTGAGTTTTGACTAACGTTTTGAGGAGTACAATTGATTACGAGGTTCAGGTCTGGTACTCAGGATTAGTTCAGGTCATTGCGTCAGGCATGGACGGTGGTAGTGGGTTTAGTTTGAGTGGAAATAAGGAGAAGATTGCCCTAGAATGATTTTTGGACTCAAATGATGGGATGCATCACTTGTAAGGAGGATGATAGGAAAGTTTAAGATCTAAACGTGTTTAGAATATAGCCTAAGATATTCGAGTAATGTCACTGGATAAGGATTTCACAACCTTTGATCAAAGTCAGAGTAATAGGAAACCCTACGTGATACGGACACCGTTACTTCTAACAACATGACAGGGGAATTTATACATATGATATACCAGAGGTATATCCACTATTTCCTTATCATATCCCATTGGTTTCCTTATGGTATATCACCATAGGTTTTACGTCATCACACGTGACAGAATTTACTATGTTTTCCATGCGCCGACTTTTATAATTACGTGTGCACCCGTAATTTCTCAAATCGTCGTATGGTCCGCATAGATCATTCTATTGTATGTGGGTACAAGGGTGGAAACACCAAAAACTTTTAGTTCATAATTATTTTTTTAATGTATAAGTTGTTAATAAGTAACTGTGTCTCTAGATAGTAAAGTCAGTCAAGAAGTAAAGGTTAGCAATGTGGCACAAGTCCTGAGTAGATGTTATATCCCTCCAGATTACCCATAAAGTTGATAGCTCTCTCGTGTCTGAACAAGAATACGTCAAACCTCGAGTAACTCAAAGTTCATAGCTTCCTTGTGTTTGAACAAGAATACGTCAAACCCCGAGTAGCCCCAAGTTTATAGCTATCAACTTTCATGGATAAAGTGAATGATCCTACCTCATGTATAATGTAAACGGTCTAGTTTCGTATGTACTGTAGGCACTCAAGTTCCATGTATAACGTAGATGATCTAGTATCACGCATATTGCAAATGATCAAGTATCATGTATCAGGTGAACAAGCTAGTATCATGTATATTGCAAACGATCAAGTATCATGTATCAGGTGAACAAGCTATTATCATGTATATTGAAAACAACCAAATTTCGTGTATAATGTGACCATTTAAGTTTCGTGCATAAGGTAAACAAATTAGTTTTCACGTATAATGTGAACGTTCATATGTAAATAATTGACTCTCATGAGTAACGTAAGTTATCCAATTTCATAGGTGATTAAGTTTTGTAGATAAGCATGTTGCTTGATATTCATGTATCATGTAGGTAGTTGGTGTTTTAAGTTTTCAATTTTTGTTGCAGTTTATATGGGTGGTTAACGCTTATGCGAAATGATTCGTTTCCTTGAAGTGACTAGTAAGCTCATACATGTCTGAAGGTACAAGATGATGGGAAGGTTTTGCAGGAAATCAGAATAATGTGTATGTGAATATCTAATTTGGACTTTTTGTTTGTATATAGACAAGTAATTGAAATTTTTACTCTTGTTTATAAATTAATAAGTAAGTGAAAATAATAATTTGAGTGGATGAATAATTGGATAAAAGCCTTTTATTCATTTAATTCAATTATCATGAAGAAGGTGTTTCAAAAGATAATGATGGCCTTATTATTTAATAATTAAGCCAAGATTTAAATATTAATTAGTTTAGCGGTATAAATAGTCATAATAATTAGTCAAGTTATTATAAAAAGGATGAAATATTTGTCAATACCCTTCTAAAACAATTTGTACAAGACGGGTATTAAGTTTCTTTATGAAGTAAAGGGGTTTGTAAATAATTTATAATCTGGATAATATTTGTAACCCAAGGGTTTGATAAAAGTTTTGTTTGAACAAAAATAATTGTGTTTGTTAAATTGAGTAACAACCAAATAATTAGTTACAAAGGAAGTTTAGATGTCGACCATTAAGGCGAGCCAAAAGTATTAACATTTATATTTGGGTACGGGATATGGATTTAAATTTAAATCTTAAGAAAACAAGGAATAGAAGTCCGGCTAACATCTCAGGTAATTTCCCACCGGGAAGCAGATGAGCACCGAGACAAACATCGTTGTGGTTATTCGTATTGCAGACCGAAATTCAGTTCTAGCTACTTCCGTACATGCATCCAGTATTTCCTGATCTCCATTTCTCGTCTCAGGAACTCTGTGGTCCTTACATATAGGTAAGCGGTATCAGATGGAACTCCTATTGCACTTGTAAGTCTCTTGGCTTGTCTTGCTCTTGATTCTGGATGGTATAAGTTAGGTGCTAGATAAGGGTCTCCCAATGGGGGTGGTTTAGCTGCTCGGAGTCTCATGCATGTGTTCCTAAGTCAATCTGTCATGCGGTCAAACATGGATTTGGCAGCTAGGCATGCCGGTGACTGGGTGTCTGGTGATGGGGACACAAAGTCTTCCTCTTGTGTTGACTCTGCTTCGGGGTGATTCTCAGGGGAGTGAGGAGGGTAAGAGGCCATGTCTAGCATGAAAAGGTCGTAAGTGTAATGATGAGTGTTAAAGGTGTTTATGAGTTTAGAATTTGACTAATAATAACACCGAGTTCTTATAGTAATATATCGGAGGTAACACTTGACCTATAAGTAGTGTACCCACGAAAAGGATTCCCAGGAAAGAGAGGTGGGTCACAAAGGACACACTGAAGTACTCAGTCTTTCCTTTGTCAGAATCTTTCATGGAGTTACACCCACTCTTCCAGCCATCATGTACAAGTGACATTATTATTTGAACTCATGGTTATGGTGAGAATTGTTAGGGATTGTGTCTTGTGGCTTAAGGGTGTGCTTCACCTATTGAAGCAGTTTCTTTTCCTCGTATGGTAAGGGCTAAGGGTTTAAATCATTTGCAAATGATAATAATGGTGATAAAATTTCCAAGGTATAAGGATGAAGAGGTATAGTTGACTTAAATATTATTAAGCGTAAGTATAAGGTTTAGACTTATGTACGAAATTATAATAATTAAGCGGATGATGTTTAGATTACATTCATCTGGCGCATAGCTGAATGGATGCTATGAAAAATCAAAGTGATTCAAGTTCTTATACTTTCAAGAAGACATGCTTTAGCCTATAGGTGAATACTCACTTCGAGAATTCCCAGGAAAGCATACGGATCCTTCGGTTGATTTGGATTTATATGAAATGCTTTCCTAGACAGAAGACCCAGAGTACAGACATTCACCCTTCCGGATTGCACATGTTCTCTACTAATTTTCAGAACCCAAAACTTTGACGGGATTTGAAAATTTTAATAGGTATTGGATCTAGGAGTTTAAATCTTTTCATGAGTGAATAGTGATGATGTGTAAAGATGGAAGTGTGTATGTCAAAACTTAGGATAGCAACTAGTGATATCAATTAGGTATTGCGCAGGCAGTTCAAATAGTGTAACAAATTAGGTATTATACTAGTAGCAGTTTTTGTGAACATGTAGGTTATCAAGTAATAAAGTACTTAAGAAAAAAAAATCGTATTGTATCATGCAATGTAATAAACCAGATAATGTGTAAGATACTTACATAAGGGTATCCTAAGGTTATAGGCTATAGTCTAGTAATATGTTTCAAGTAATCCGTATAGTTTCAAATAATTCAATGTAGTCCTTAGAATGTTGTAGTTCATGTAATTATATCATGTAAACAGAAATAGATAGATGTAGGTAAGTATGTGTATAAATGAGTATAAAGTGGAGTTCCTAATAAAAGACATGAGTTAAACTCATGTTTTGGGGACTCCTAGGTTATAGACTAGGTCATGTGTGTCTAATAACCTAATTCCCTATAACCATGGCTCTGATACCAATCTGTCACACCCCGGCCGGCGGCGGATTATGCGCCGGGGCTGACGCGGTTGTTCATAAGCACATGATCATCTATTAACAAGTGATAATATTATTTCATCATAATTAAAGCATCCGTTACAAATAGGAATGGAAAACAAAGAGTTCAAACATGACATAAGTTGAATTTAATCTTTAATAAAGCTAGGTCCAGAGTCCTAAGTGACCAAGTAGTGTCCTCAAACTGGTGCACCTGAAACATGTGAGTAACTGTCAACTACAAGTAGTTGGTGAGTAACATAGGTTTTGACACTAAACAAAAGTTAAGTATAAGTTTACAATTCAATATGTTCAAAGCGCGTCTAGAGCATAAATGTGAAAACATGCAGGGTTCCAAGCATACAATCAAGCCATGTTATATGTATGCACAATCCCCCGGATTGCGTGGAGTTCTAAATGTAAACACCAACCCGCCAAGGTTCGTGTTAAGTAATGTATCGGATTCCCGTATAAATGATCATAAAAGGTACTACCTTAGGCTTGCCACGCAAGTTAATGATTGTACTAACATGAACACACGTTTTGGTCACCAAGCAGTTTAAGACATAAAGCATAAAGACCAAGGCATAAGAACACAGGGTATTGAATTGTGTAAGTAATGTAATTGTAGACATGTTTCACCCAAAAAGTATAAAAATGAAAAAGGGGCTATGTAAACTCACCTTGCAATGAAGCTAGTAATGGTATGAATTGCTAGAGATGGATAGGCCTCATGAGGATTTCTCACAATAAACCTACATAGGTAATTGTACTCTAAATTCAATGTATGTCTAATGAAGATAAGAGTAGAGAATTTTAAGTCTATTTGAGTTTCTAGGAATTCTTGGAGTTTTGGGATTTGGTATAAGGCTTGTACGAGTTCTCAAGTATTATAATACTAATGGTAGTTAATAAGAATTAATTAGAATTAATGGAAACTTCTAATCAATTTTATAAATATAGTATTTCTAATGGTAATGGTATGTTTGAGTTTGTTTGAATAACTATTAAGAATAATTAATAACTCATGGATTAAAAATTTGAATAATTGTTTTATGTGAATAACATCACCACTTAAACAATTCAAATAGTTTCTTTTACAAAAAGAAAAGATATTGAATATGCATATTTATCTACATAAATAAATTACGTTTTAGCTTATTTAATTTATTTTCTATGTCAAATGGGTGTCGAGAGTTAAGGATCTAGTTAGTTTGTAACTAAACCAAAATTTTAAAGTATTACGATACCGCTTTTAACTATTTAGTAATTAAACCATGTTTACAAGTATAAAATCCAATTTAATTGGTGTTTGTATAATAAATTTATGAAATGGGGAAGTATGAATGTATGGGAGTAATGAATTTAGGTGGAGGCAAAAAGAAAGGAAAAGGGCGCCGTGCCTTAATAAGTTCCATGGTTCCCTGAGTTTTAACACCAAGGTCTGAAGACCTTTCTTCCCCAACCCAAACCCACGCAAACTCTAAGCCCCAAATCGAACCTGTCTGGATTCTAATCGATCATGAAACAAGAGGGCTTTTATTCCCGTAACAAAAACGAGTCGAATGACACTGGAATTACCTGGGATGGTTATGTGTAGAGGGTGATCGACAGGAAGCTGCAGGTCCGAGTTTGACGGTTGAGAATCGAGTTCTAGAGGTGAGTTCAATCGAATGTGCGAGTCCGAGGAATTTCAGGTGGGTGTCGTGTATGATGTAGGTTCATTTTTTTATAGATCAATTTCACCAGTACATGCCATTTATGCTCGAGTTATGGAGGTTCGGTTACGGCTTGTGATTAAGAGTTAATGCTTTTGATTTCCATTAAATTGAACTATCATTAGCATTGAAATCTGTCGCCTAATGACTACACACGTTTTAGGATCGTTAACCAGGTTCTTAATTCACGAATTTGTAACTGAAATCGATTGGGTTTGACCCCAGAAAGTCAAACCGACGGAAACGGTTTGAATCATTGTTTCCGGTTGAATTGGTTTGCTAAAATCCTTAGGAACTGCTCGTGTAGCGTTTAGCATGATTGGATGGAATTAAGGCTCGCGGATGTGGTCGATTTGGTAGTCGATAGATGAGGACTTCGTCTCCGTTGACCCTTCTAAGTCAAAATTGACGGGGAAGTTCATGTTGACTTCAAAAAGTCATACTTTGCGAAAAAAGTTTAATTTGGAATGTAAGGATCCAAGTCTGGGGGTTCAAACTAGTTTCTAAGGGATTTAATTGAAATAGTGAGGGGTTAAACCCAAGTTAAATGGAAAATTTTAACCTTAAATATAAACCATCTTTATTTTATTTGAAATTTATAAAACAATTTATATTATAAATTTAGAATGCTTTATTTGAAGATATAAGATTGTCTAAATTTAATAACTATTCCTATGTGATTTCTTAAATAATTTCATCTATAGATATGTTTGCATAAATGCATCTATAAATGATTATATTCTTTATATATATTTATCTATATAACACCTATATAAAAGAGTGGGAAAATGAATGATTAAAGTCTCTAAGTCATCTTTTGAAATAATTGGTTTAATAAAATATATATATATGTGTATGATAAAAGTTCACATGTTTCATCCTAATATATATACTTATTATAGTAAAATGTTTACCTATATATATATAAGCCTCTTAACATGTGTTAGAGAAACAATTATGTAATGCAAGGTTTAAAAAGGATTGAATTGATATATGTGTAAAATACTAATTCATGTGACATAATGTGTTTAAACAATTACTTGATTTAAACGTTGTATGATAAAATAAATAATAATTATAAAAAAATATGGTCTGAAAAATCATAGATGTTACACCTCCTATCGTGCAATGCCTTAGTTTTCTCCTTAATATTCCATGAACGTGCATATGTTGCATCCCTAAGCTCCTTTAACTCATGAATTTGGAAAAATCATTTTCGAGCGGCTTCGGTTAAGTCTAGGTTCACGGTTTTGAGAGCCCAAAGCGCACGATGTTCCAATTCTACGGGTAGGTGACATGCTTTTCCATAAACGACCATAAACGGGGTGGTTCCTAAGGGTGTTTTTTATGCGGTTCGGAACGCCCATAAAGCATCATCTAGCTTCTCGGACCAATCTTTCCTATTTTTCCCTACGGTTTTCTCTAGGATTCGCTTCACTCCTCGATTGGCATTCTCAACTTGACCGCTTGTTTGGGGGTGATATGCGGTGGACAAACGATGAGTGACCCCGTAGCGTGCTAACGCTTTTTCCATCACGGCGTTGCAAAAATGAGTGCCACGGTCACTTATGAGAGCTCTAGGTGTACCAAAACGAGTGAATAACTTCTTTAGGAATCTCACCACCACTCGGCCATCATTTGTGGGAAGAGCTTGAGCCTCTACCCACTTTGAAACATAGTCAATCGCCACGAGGATGTACCGATTCCCACTAGAGATGGGGAATGGTCCCATGAAGTCAATGCCCCAAACGTCGAATATTTCAAGGATCTGGATAGGATTTTGAGGCATCTCGTTCTTGGATGAGATATTGCCGGTACGTTGGCACGCATCACATCTCCTAACAAACTCTAAGGCATCCTTAACTACCGAAGGCCAATAAAACCCACAATCAAACACCTCTTGGGCGGTGGTGTGAGGACCATGGTGACCTCCCGTTAACCCTCATGAACATGCCTAAGGATCTCATTACCTTCCTCCTTTGTCACACACCTCCTAAGAATCCTATCTCCTCCTATCCTAAAAAGAAAAGGGTCATCCCAAATGTACCTCCTAGCATCCCTAAAAAATTTCTTCCTCTGTTGGGTTGTCATACCCTTCAACACAACTCCATTCGCTAGGTAATTTGCCAAATCGAAGAACCATGGCAAACCTTCCTTCTCCGCTGCCACAAACTCAACCGACTCATGAGGGAAATTATCACTTATCGCCTCCTCACGAATCTCCTCTCTCTTCGGGTCCTCCAACCGTGACAAATGGTCGGCCGCAACATTCTCCGCTCCTTTCTTATCCTTAATTTCTATATCGAACTCGGAGAGCAATAGGATCCATCGTATGAGACGTGGCTTAGCATCTTTCTTTTGGAAGAGAAAACGCAAAGCAGAATGGTCAGTGAAAACGGTGGTTTTCGAAAGCACGAGGTATGAACGGAATTTATCGAATGCGAATACTACGGCTAGGAGCTCTTTCTCTGTGGTGGTATAGTTTTCTTGAGCATCATTTAGAGTTTTGCTCACGTAGTAGATGGGGTGGAAGTGCTTATCCCGTCTTTGCCCCAAAACTGCACCAACTGCGTAGTCACTCGCATCACACATGAGCTCAAAAGGTAAGCTCCAGTCGGGTGATATAAGAATGGGGGCACTGATTAACTTTTCTTTCAAAAAATCAAAGGCTTTGAGACACTCCTCATCGAAGACAAACGGGGCATCCTTCTCGAGGAGTCGGGTCATGGGCCGAGTAATTTTGGAAAAATCCTTGATAAAACGCCTATAAAAGCCCGCATGACCGAGAAAACTACGCATCGACCTAACACTCGTAGGTGGGGGGTAACGTGCTGATTGTATCTATTTTGGCTCTGTCCACCTCTATGCCATCTCGTGAGATCTTATGGCCTAACACTATCCCTTCCGTCACCATGAAGTGACATTTCTCCCAATTCAACATCAATTTCGTCTCCGTACACCGCTTCAACATCTTCCCCAAATTAATCAAACCCTGATCAAACGAGCCTCCATAAACCGAGAAGTCATCCATGAAAACTTCCATGGAAGTCTCAATCATATCATGGAATATAGCGACCATACAACACTGGAAGGTAGCCGGAGCGTTACATAACCCGAATGGCATGCGGCGGTACGCATACGTGCCATAAGGGCATGTAAATGTCGTCTTATCCTGATCCTCCGGTGCGATGGGAATCTGGAAGTATCCCGAAAATCCGTCGAGAAAACAGTAAAACTGTTGACCCGCCAGACGCTCCAACATCTGATCGATGAACGGTAGAGGGAAATGGTCTTTCCGGGTGGCGTCGTTTAATTTTCGGTAATCAATGCACACACGCCAACCGGTGACCGTACGCGAAGGGATTAGCTCATTCTTCTCATTCATGACCACTGTCATCCCCCCTTTCTTCGGGATAACTTGGGTCGGGCTCACCCATGGGGAATCAGAAATTGGGTAAATCACCCCGACATCTAGCAACTTCAAAACCTCCTTCTTCACTACCTCTTGCATGTTTGGATTGAGACGCCTTTGAGGCTGCACCACTGGCTTATATTCATCCTCCATAAGAATCCGGTGAGTACAATAGGCGGGGCTTATGCCCTTAATATCCGAAAGGCTCCATGCAATTGCCTCTTTGTGCAACTTCAGCACCTCTAACAACCTCAACTTCTCCTCCTCCATCAACTTAGAGGAGATAATAACGCGAAGACTTAAACCCTTTCCTAAATAAGCATACTCTAGGTGTGAAGGCAAAACCTTTAGTTCTAAAGGGGTTGGTATCTCTAAGGGAGCTCTCTCACTCTCATTCCTAACCTCACTAAGCTCCATCACCTCGGGAAACCACAGGATTTCATCCTCTTCTTCTTCACTCTCCTCCAATTCATCAAGCACTCCCCCTCCCAACAAATCGACTCCACTGATATACTCGAGACATTGGTCCACGCCCGACATGAATGAATTCAAGAAATAGACGGAGTGGCATGGGCCGCTAAAATCACTAGAATCGTTTGGGTGTTGCATGGATCTAGCTACCTCAAATGTGACCTTCTCGTCACCAACGCAGAGTGAAATTTTTCCATCATAAACATCGATGAGTGCCTTTGCGGTGCGCAAAAATGGACGGCCTAGAATGATAGGAACTCCCTCATCAGCTTCTATATCAAGAATGACAAAATAGACCGGGAAGACAAACTTATCGACCTTAACAAGTAAATTTTCAATGATACCACGAGGGTATTTGACGGAACGATCGGCTAAGGATAAAGTCATGTGAGTGGGTGAAAGTTCGCCTAGGTCTAGCTTCTCATAGAGGGAAAACGGCATCAAGTTGATGCCAGCACCTAGGTCGGCTAAAGCTCTACATTGGGTATCACTACTGAATAGGCATGGAATGGTGAAGATACCCGGATCCGTCAGTTTTTCCGGTAATTTGTTCAAAACAACCGCGGAACAACCTCCGGTCAATGGAATGTTTGAGAGCTCCCCTAATCGATCCTTTCTTTTAAGAAGGTCCTTCAAAAACTTGGCATATTTGGGCATGCATCGGAGAGCCTCAATGAACGGGAGATTAATTTTTAGTTGTTTGAACATGTCGAGAAAATGCCCGTATTCCATGGCATATTTCTGTTGCTTAAGGCGGGCAGGATACGGGACTCGTGAAAGATCTATAACTGGTGAAGGCCTAGACTCTATCGGTCTCTTCTCAACGCTCCTCTCCACTTGGGGCTCGACGGTGTGTGCGGTAATTGCTGGGTCTAGCTTAGATTGCACTTTACTGGGAGCCTTCAACTCAATTTCTTTATCAACTGGCTCCTCCTCCTCTACCTCTAGCCCTTCTCTCACTTTCGGTTCACCTAAAATTCTTCCGCTACGAGTGGTGATGGCTTTCGCATGAGCATTCGTATTGAGTTGAGTGCCACTCGGAAATTGACCGGGTAACCTCTCCTCAAGTTTTCTAGCCATGTCACCAATGGACCTTTGAAGGTCAAGGAAAGCGGACTGCTGATTCTTAAGAAGAATATCGTGTTCAGAAAGAGTTTTCTGGGTGACCTGATCCTTAACAACTAACCGTGACAGGAGTTCCTCAATTCTATCTAAACCCTTGTTTGAACCCTGACCACTAGATGATCCCTGACCAACTGAACCTCCATTACCATTACCCTGTCCCTGGTTGTTAAACTGATTTCCAAACTAACCCTGTCCACCTGAACTCCCAGAACTGAACTGACCTTGACCCCGATTAAAATTATATTAGAAACCAGGGGGGTTACCGGAAGAACGCCAATTTGAATTATTATTATTATTATTACGCCAGTTCGAATTATAGTTATTATTATTAAAAGCATTTAATGGACCTCTCGACTGACCGGCTACGAAATCGACTTGTTCCTCACTCATCAACGGGCAATGTAAAGTGCTATGACCTCCCCTACAGAACTCACATTTGTCTACCTTGGATTTTATCTCTTTCATCTCACGGTGCAAGTTCTCTAGAACAGCAGCAACACTAGTATCTAGTGTGACCTGGTGAACACCTCGTAAAGATGAGGTTGTACTAGTGATAGGAGTGGTATTCCTATTTGCTGACCGCTGCTCAGACTCAGATTGGGCAAAACTCTCAAACATATCTAGGCATTCGCTTACTGATTTCTTACCCATGAGGTGTCCTCCCGCTGAAGTATCGAAACGAGCTTTCGTGTCATAATTGAGACCATTATAGAATTTCTCTACAAGGGCCCAATCAGAGAGACCATGCTGGGAGCATCGAGCGAGTAGGTTTTGGAAACGCTCCCAAGCAAGGTAATAGGACTCATCGGGTTCCATGCGGAACGAGTGAATCTGATCACGGAGGCGAGATGCCTTAGCGGTGGGAAATACTTCTTTAGAAATCCATCCCTAAGTGTGGCCCAAGTAGTGTATGTGCCTGCGGGTTGAGAATCGAGCCAAGTGGCAGCTCGATCGGCTAGAGTGCCTATGTGGCTGGCCAACTATTGTACAACTGGGGTGATGACGGTCACCAAGGGGATTACCATGATCCTTGAAGTTTGTACGATTTACCTTGCGGGGTAGTCGTGCTTGAAGTTTGGTACTTGTGCCTTACGGGGTGCAGTGCTTGAAGTTTGGTACGTGTCATCCTTGTGATGCCGTGCTTGAAGTTCGGTGTTCAAGGGCCTAAGTATCGGGCCCTAGGTTTCTCCACCCAAAGGACAGTACGATGTTGAAAGGCCTAGTGGTGGTGATCTTTAGGTTTCTCTGCCGGTGTGCGAAGTTTGGAATTGACGGTTACGAGAAGGCCAGATTCGATATGTTCGTTGACTTATGGGATATGATGTGTTGTGTTTTTGTGACACCCTAGAATTTTTTTTTATTTTAATTTTCGGGACGAAAATTCTTTCAACTAGAGGATGATGTGACAATCCGGACTTTCATGTTAACTCTGTTAACCAAATCCAGTTAAAGTTAACCTAATTAACTTAACTCAGACTTTAGGGACTGTTTTTGTCATTTGTCTAAACTTAAAACTTCAAAGGACTAGTTGTGTAATTAGCTTAAACTCGATTCTATTTGACCTTGTAAAGTCAAAATCCAAGACTTAAGTCCTGTTGAATTTTAAAAGTCAACTAACCATGTTAAATGGGAAAAGTTGGAGAAAGATGGCATCATTGGTGGCTCCTTGTAGCTGGAACGTACCTAAAATGCGAGTGAGGCGGGCGATATGTGCAGGTGCGTCCTCATCATCACGACCGTGAAATTGACACGTGTTAGAGATGGCGGTCATGACGTACGAGGGGATTTGCCACGAATTTTCATTGGCGATGGGTGGAATAGTGATGGGTGAGTTTACACCAGTGAATCCTAGGGTGGATTGTTGGTGAACAGTCTGACGGTCGGCCATTTGGTCGACTCGGAAAGGTGGTGGGCTGGATGGTGGTGAAGAAAAAATACTAACCTCCGGCGTGAAATCCGTTAGCGGAAAGTTGTTCTCCTTCTTTGGCTTAGGTAGCGGCCCCTTTGAGCGCGTATGCATAAACTTGGTTCTCAAAAACTGCAAAACTAACACAAGGAAACAGGTGAGAAGACTCTATTATTATACTGAAAAAAAAAATTTACGAAAGATAACTAAAAAGACATGACTGATTAGATACCTACGACTCAAAATATTACACAAGTAGTACATATTTATTATGCAGTGTGATCAAAGCTAATGAACGCAATCACCAAAAGTCCCCGGCAACGGCGCCAAAAACTTGATGTTCTAAACGTATAGCTATTAAATTATTAATTAAATTAACCTATTATAGAAACTAAGTTATACACTAGACTCTCTAAAACTCGACTAAACTACTAACCGGCAAGTGAACCAATCAACTCTAGCACAGCTAAATAAGTCCGAAAATCGAACCCACGAAACTCTATTTATTACGTAAATTAGACTCACTTAAACAGACTGATTGACACGACTAATTGTTTTTATATTTGGGGGGGGGGGGGTTTGTCTAAAATCCTAAGAGAAAAGCGATTAAAATACTATCAATTAACTAAATTACCTAAGACACGAAGGTGATTTTGGGTTTTACTTCAGATGACGATGGGTAACTACCTAGACTGGAATCCTGGGATACTTCGAGCTATACTTTTAACGGATGCAAGTTAATAAGGAACCGGGATCATAAATTTCTAACCTCTTGAGACACCGAACAGGACTCCCGACCCTTTTCGGAAGTCACCTAACTGACTCTGAAGGCTGCTGAAAACACCGGTTGATCTAGACTTCCTCTCGGTTATCTAAATGTTTATGTAAAGTACCCTAATATGACCCACTCCCTCTCGGGTTGTAAACCTAGGATGACTTGGGTTCTTAATTCGACTCGATAGACAAATATTAGCAAGGCAACTACGACAGACTTCTCTCAAAGACCACCCTAGCAATTTACCAATTTAGACCTATCAATAATCTCGCACCTCTCGGCTATTAAGATTAGTATAACACCTAGACCTATTCAATTATCAAATATAGCTTCTAAGGTATTTTGGCCAATTAACCCAACAAATCACAACACAAGTTAATGATCTAGCATGACCCTATTACGCAAAAGACATTCACCAAAGATCATACGAAGCAATATATAACAATTAGAATAATTCTAATCATGCATATTCAACGAATCAATAATCAAGTTTGCTACTTTATCATGAAATCCAAAATTAACAAGCATCCAATATAAAAATCACAACTTTAGCATCCCATTCATCATAGTCTAGGTAGTTTATCTAATTTAGCTACTCATCATTGTCCAAATCAAAGACGCAATTTCTACAAAGTGGAAAGACATGGTAAAAATTAAGAAAACAAAGAATTGATAAACCCGGATAGCCAAACCACGAGCTTGATCGATCCTAGGACTCCAACCTTCAACCGTTTCTCCTTCTTAATTGAAATTGCTCCAAAATCTCTCCTAAATTCGTCCTAGATTCTTCAAAATCGGCTAGGGTTACAAGTATATGATTGAGATGTATTTATACCCCAATCCAGCATCAACCCACCTGAAAGTCGAAACATTATGTGGAAAATAGGCCTTCGCCACCCGCGGAGCCCATTGGTTTCCATTCTCGCGGGTGGCGAGGAGTTAAAAACTATGTTTAGTGATACAACTCCCTCGCGGCCCGCGAGGGACAACTCCTGACCTTCTCGCGGGTGGCGAGAAGGTGTTTCTTCTCGAATTTCATGCTTTTAATTGACTCTTGACCTCCCGATCTCTTCCGGTACTCGGTTTTGCATATTTTTGACTCGTTTTCTGCCCATTTCAGCAACAACTATCACTCGAGACCTGGTAAACACAAATGGATCAGCAGTAACATATTCTAACTAAAAACTAAAAGAAAACTAAACAAAACCACTCAAACTGAACACGATAAATGGGTGTATTTTGCAATACATCAGTAGCCTTCATGCCTTTGCCCGTCATTTCTTCTTTCTTACCTAAAGTGCATACTAAAAGTCAGTAACGCTGGTGAGTTGTAGTTTAAATCAGTTAGGAATAACGTCATTCATTCAATTGTATCATTTGTGTATATATATATATATCATTATTTACCATTGAACATACATTGACTAAACACATTAGTATGTGCATAGACATATATCATTACTTCCATTGAACACACATTGACTATACACATTAGTAGGTGCATATACATATATCATTCTTTCCTTTGAACATTCATTGGTCATACACATAAGGGTGATCAGCCCTCCATTGATTGTGTAGGTCACAAAGACAGACGCTCCGTCCTACCGTCGTAGGCCGTAATTCATACTGTGTCTACCGAAGTAGTCTTTCCTTCATTACCGTTCGGCAACCTTAGTACGTCTATATGCCGTGTCTACTGTGGTAGTACGTCCTTACATACCGTGTCTACCCAAGTAGTCCGTCCTTACATACCGTGTCTACCCAAGTAGTCTGTCCTTGTTTCGTATGCCCTAGGGCATCTGTTTCTCATACGAACTATATATGCAGTCACGCTTCGATTAAGGGCCTCCGTCCTACCATAGTAGTTCGTATTTAGTCTACCTTTATAGACTTTAACATACCGTCTACATAATAGTTGCATGGTCGTCCGTCAACCGAAGTAGCCGTCACCATTGAGCCGTTCTACCGAAGTAGTCCGTATATCCATCCATAACGTTTACATACATTCATAACATGCATTATATGTAAATATAAAGCAAGAATTCATTCATTTACGTTTTGTTAATCATTCATTTTATTCCTTGTAAACATTGGTTTCATTCTTTGTTCATCATTACTATCACATAACACGTATGTCATATAAGCATTCATAACATTCATTCATTTAATGTATACACTTCAGCCCCAAAAACATTTAAATTGATTTGCACGTAACACATAGAGGGCATATAGAACTCACCTGATGAGCGGGGTACTAGCCGGCCAGTGAGCGTATCTAGGTGTCACACATAATCTGTATAAATCATTTGTATAAGTTAAGGTAACTGACCCAACCGACACTTCGTTTCTATCCTTAGAGTTTGGTGAACATGGTAAGTTCGCCACATTGGTCTTAAGCAAACTTAGGTAAGTTCGCTACTTTGACTTAGGCGTAAGTTCACCTATTTTGTATTAGGCGAACATGCTAAGTTCGCTACATTGGCTTAAGGCGAACATACTAGTTTCGCCTGAACTGGGTCTTTTCCCCGAACTGTAATGAGGTCGTCTAAGTTGTAAAAATACACTTCTTTAATCTAACGAAGATCGGACAGAGTACTGTTTGTTTTTATTTAAAACCCGACAATATAAATTGTCTATTTTCATTACAAATCATAACCAATGTTCCATAATAATGGAGTTTTAATTTCTAGCCTCGATATCTTTCTGTATCAAATAACACTTATAAAAATAATAAATCTTTGTCGGTTATTGTTTGTCAAATAAGATCGTCACTACACGTCCTCAAGTACGATGTTCATATCCAAGCTAATATTCCTAATTATCATTGTACGGGTTACGAGATATACCTCCCATACACAAACCCGTAATGTAACCGAGGCTCGAACCGAATCATTCTTTTCAACCGTACCCATCATTATCATCATTGGCTCATCCTCATCATGTAACTAATCATAGCATCATCATTATCATCATTATTATGGAATTACCATCATCATCTCATCATAACGTCATCATCATCATCTTTAAAATATCTTCTTGAAAGTACGATGTTCATATCCCGTCACACCCCCCCTATTTTCTCATTATTGCATATACTTTTAGAGAGAGAGAGACAAGTTAGAGAGAGAAAGGGCAAGAAAACGGTTATTTCGAGACTTTAACCTTGCCTCAAGCTGTGAAGATCGTTTGCGAATGAGCTAAGCAAAGAATCCTACCGGTTTTAAGGTAAGAATCAGTCGTAAACTCCTATTTTTAGTTTGAAACGGGTTTTAGGGTAAAGTGGGGTTTTATCCAAAAATGTCGTATTTTTACGTGTGATATCAGCAAGTTCCAAATCATGAGTCGGATAGTTGACTTCGTGAACTTTCAACTGCCGCGACGCATATGCAATCACTCTACCGCGTTGCATCAACACACACCCTAATCCCTGGCCCGACGCGTCAGAGTATAGCACCAGGTCTTCACTGCCCTCGGGAAGGGCCAAGACTGGGGCTTGGGTTAGCTTCTCTTTCAATTCCTTAAACGCCTCATCCTGGGTCAAACCCCATTCGTACTTTACCTACTTCCGAGTCAACTTTGTCAATGGCGAAGCTATTTTTGAGAAATCCTGGATGAATCTCCGATAGTAGCCTGCCAATCCCAAGAAACTGCGGATTTCAGTTGGCGTCTTAGGAATGTCCCATTCCCTTACCGTTACTAACTTTCCTAGGTCGACCATAATGCCGTTCGGGCCAATGACGTGACCTAGGAATTGGACTTCCCTAAGCCAGAACGCACATTTGGAGAACTTAGCATACAACTTCTCCTTCTTTAGAGCTTCCAATACTTCTTCAAGTGACACGCGTGATCACCCTCATTCTTGGAGTAGATAAGGATATCATCGATGAACACGATTACCGATCGATCCAGCATCGGTCAACACACCCTATTCATTAAATCCATGAACGCTGCGGGGGCGTTCGTCAATCCGAAAGACATTACGCGGAACTCAAAATGTCCATAACGCGTGCGAAATGCAGTTTCGGTATGTCTTC
Organism: Smallanthus sonchifolius; assembly: GCA_023525975.1. Lineage (NCBI taxonomy): Eukaryota > Viridiplantae > Streptophyta > Magnoliopsida > Asterales > Asteraceae > Smallanthus > Smallanthus sonchifolius. The sequence goes on along the minus strand of CM042026.1, from coordinate 22,530,769 downwards.
TTCCCTCACCTTCAACTGATGGTACCCGGACCGAAGGTCGATTTTCGAGAACCAACTTGCGCCTTGCAATTGATCAAACAGGTCATCGATCCTTGGTAAAGGGTACTTGTTCTTTACCGTTCGTTTGTTCAACTCGCGATAATCGATACACATTCTCATCGAACCGTCTTTCTTCTTTACAAACAACACCGGAGCACCCCACGGCGAGATGCTCGGTTGGATAAATCCTTTCTCAAGTAACTCGTCTAGTTGTGCCATTAATTCTTTCATTTCCACTGGTTCTAGTCGATATGGAGCCTTAGCCACGGGCTGGGCATCTGGTACTAAGTCGATTCGAAATTCAATCTCTCTATCGGGTGGTATCCCAGGAAAATCCTCTGGAAACACCTCCGGGTACTCGCGTACCACGGGTACATCATCTAGTTCCTTCACTTCCTTACACTTGTCAATTACGTACACCAGATAAGCCTCGCATCCGCGCCTCAAATAATTTGTTGCCTTAATCATCGAGATGACGTTTGGCATCGGGGCGTCACGATCTCCAAAAACCTTGACTTTGCTACCATCCGGAGCCTTGAGTTGGATTATCTTTCATTTACATATGATTTGTAATTCATTGGCAGTTAACCAATCCATACCCAACACAACATCGAACCCTCCCAAAATCATAACGAACAATCTGACAGGGAATCTATGACCTTCTATCTTTATCGTGGAGTTGTCAACTACATCGGTTACTCTTGCAGTTCTACCCTCAGCGGTTTCTACGCTAAAGGCCCTTTCTAACTTACTGACAGTGTACTTCACGCGTTTACAATAAGTCGCAGATATAAAACTCTTACTGGCACCCGAATCAAATAACACAGAAACAAAAGTGTTGTCGATGATGAACGTACCTGACGCCACATCAGGGTCCTTCCTAGCCTGATCCTGCGTCAGCGCGTACGCCCGCGTCTTCGCACGCGATCCCTCTCCCTTCTTTTCCGGGCCCTTTCCATTCCCGGTTTCCCCTATCTTGGGCTTGGTGCATTCCCGACTCATATGACCATTTTCCCCACAATTGTAGTATTTGTAGCCTTGCGGGCATTCACGGGAGTAATGTCCGGTCTTGCCGCATTTAAAGCACAGATTCGATCCTAACCGACATTCACCCGCGTGTCTTACCCCACATTTCCCACAGACTGTCATCTCGCCTACCGTGGCCTGCTTGTCCCGAGCCCCAAACAACTTCCCACCCGATCGTTTAGCGGGAAAACTCAACTTCTTTTTAGGCTCTTCAATGGCAACGAATCATAGGTAGTAGGGGCGTTTGCCTTAACATAGGTGCGGACCTGGTCCGGCAGTCCTTGAATGTAGCATGAAATCTTTCTTTCCTCCGTTGTGACAAGATGTGGCACCAGACGTGCCAGTTCATTGAATCGGGTTGTGTACTGCCGGTGCGTCATGCTCCCGGCCTTCAAACCCAGAAATTCCCTCTCTACTTTCTCAATCTCGTTCCTTGGGTAGAAATTCTTGATCACCAAAGTTTTCAAGTCAGTCCACATCATTGCATCCACAATCTCACTCCCTTTTGCCTGACGTATACCTTCCCACCAATGGGATGCTTCCTCCCTCAAGGAGTTAGCAGCAAATTTTACAACTTGATCCGTTCGACACTCGCTCAGACGAATGGCAGGTTCCATACGGATCACCCAATCAAACGTAGCCACCGCGTCTTTCTTTCCAGTAAGGACCGGTGGGTCACATGCTTTAAATGACTTGTAGTCGCATCCGCGAGCAGGCGGTGCGTTGTTGGTCTCATTGTTCTGAGCACCAATTGTCGTGCTAGACCCACCCGCCTCATTGACCTGCTTCAATGCTTCTGCCAACAGACCTGGCAGAGAAGTCTTCATCAACTCTGTAAACTCTCGAGCTATGGCTGCCCTCACTTCTGGTTCAAAAGTGAAAGGTTGTTCTTCAACCAGTGTCTGCTCAGTTCCATGCACACTAACCGCCGGTTCAGTGTGAACACTTCCTTCTTCACTATTCTCTTGGCGCGCAGGGATCCTGCCACGCCCACCATTTCGACCGCCGGTACGACCACCGGTACGGCCACCACGCCTTCCGTTTCCTCTCCTCGCCATTTCGTTCTATAAGACAAGAAATCCAATGTTATCACGCTAGTTAACAAATAAAATTCAATAAGCACTGTAAGATGTTAATATACACTGGCCATCTGCAATTAACCATTACACTACCTTTCGATTTCTATTTGACCACCTTTGTGATTCCATCAGAACACAAGGCCTCACCTAACCTCTTCTAAGGCATACTATATACGTAATATATATACTACCTTCATACCTGATGCTGTGGCTCGAGTTACCCGTAGTGGCATCCGTTTTCGGTCCCATTCACAGTTTAAGTTCAGACACTGGGAGTGTCCGAATCTCTCAAACTATTGCTCTGATACCAACTTGTAAGACCCCAAACCCGGGAGGCCTCACTTGTTGGATTTACTCATTCACAAACAGTTCTTAAACATGAATATCAAATAACGCAGCTGAAAATTTCATTTGAACATAACTTAATCGTTGTTCATACATACGGAAGCGTAAACATAAATACATCGTAACTAAAACATAACGGGATGTCAGTCTTCATGATCATCCGGGTAACTCTTCTCGCTTGCCAAGCATCACCATCCATCATCCATTCCTGCCTTAACCTGAATGTGCATACTAAAAAGTCAGCTAGCTGGTGAGTTCTAGTTTTAACATAAAACCTTAACTTCAAATAATTTGCCAAAAACATAACTTCATACTTCATTTAATAAAAAGCGTACGTAAAATAATGCAATAACAAAACATAACGCTTCATAAACATAAGTCAACGAACATATCGAATCTGCGCCTTCTTGTAACCGTCAAATCCAAATGTTACATACTGGCTGAATAACCTAAGGATCACCACCACTAGGCCCATCATCACCGTACTGTCCTTCGGGTGAGGAACTCCTAGGGCCCGATACTTAGGTCATCCAACCCTTCAACCACGGCGTCCCAAAGGATAGCGCGTACCAAACTTCAAGCACTGCACCCCGTAGGGCGCAAGTAGCAAACTTCAAGCACGACTACCCCGTAAGGTAAATCGTACCAAACTTCAAGGATCACGATAATCCCCTTGACGACCGTCATCGCCCCAGTTGTACAACAGTTGGCCAGCCACAAAGGCCCCTAAAAGGTAAAGGCCCATAACAAACTTCCCATCCCTTAACCTTCATTCCCTAAGGAATATTGGCAGATTCGTTCATTTGTGACTTTCATAAACCTTCGCTTCTTTTACTTCAAAAACTTCAGTTAAAGCATTCGTACTTTTTATTAAAAACATTCATTCATTCATTAAAACACCTCGTAACTTCTTTTGGCAAAATATTTCATAAACACTTCCTTCATAACCTTTCCTTCAAAAACATCATTCATAAACATCATTTTATAAAACGTTACATACAACCTTCATAAACATCGTTTTATAAAATCGTTACATCGTTACGTATGCACACCAACCCAAAAACATTATTAAAACATTTAAAAGAGGGCTTCTAGAACTCACCTTATAAGCTAGTCTCGGTTGTCCTAATCAAGGGCCCAATCACGTCACTTCCGATCTGAATTGGTTACAAAACACATATATCAGACCTAACCTCGATTCACACTCTACTCAGCTGATATAGGCGAACTTAATGTTAAGTTCGCTTCCTCTGGCCTAGGCGAACTTATAAGCGAACTTAATAAGTTCGCTTACCCTTTGGCCAGGCGAACTTAACCCAGGCCAACATAATAAGTTCGCTTACCCCTTTGGCCAGGCAAACTTAACTCAAGCGAACTTGATAAGTTCGCTTACCTTTTGGCCAGGCGAACTTAACTCAAGCGAACTTGATAAGTTCGCTTACCCTTTGGCCAAGCGAACTTGCCAGGCGAACATAATCAGGCGAACTTGATAAGTTCGCCTCCACCAAGCGAACTTGACAGGCGAACTTGCTAAGTTCGCCTGCACCATCAGTCATCTTCCCAAACAGTCCCGAAATTCGCGGATTTGGGTTCGGTTATGTCAAAACTTCAACTTTCTTTGCTCAAAACAACCGGTTTTCATTGCAGATACTAAACCTAAGCTTATTCTCAAGTTTCATCCGTAAAAACGTCCTATTTTCACCCAAAACCCAAAAAACCCAAAAACAAACAAAAACTCAGATTTAGGTCGGATGTTACCTGAATCGAGCTTCTGATTTGGAGATTTCCTTCACGAGTGCAAGAGACACGATTTGGTGCAATCTTGTGCGATTCCGACACTTTCTCTCTCTACGGTTTTCTCTCTCTAGAATGGCAAAGAGGAGAAGTGATGGGCTTTGGGCTATTTATAGGGGAGACCTCCCCAAGCCCGGTTCGCGACTGATTCGGCCCGACTTTGGCCTGTTTGAACTCGCTAACTTTATTTTTTTCGTCATTTTGGGATGTTACATAGAAGGTGGTTCTATAACCCAACAATAGGTAGTGCAGTGATCGAGTGCGAAGGAAAAGAAGACATTCTTATCTTCGAGCCCATGGAATTGCTTAAGTTTAAACCTGAGGATTTGGAAGTTCTGTTCAACAATCCTATCCAGATTCTCAGTGAGGATGATGAAGCTGATGCTAAAGAATACCAGAGGGTTGTCACTGTGAACGTAAAGCCTTTCTTTCCAAGATCCAAAGACGCACCTGTTGTATGAAGACCTTGAAGACATTGATGCAATAGCTTAGGGGGAGATTCTAGGGCTAAGTATTTTGAAGCTATGTCAGCAATGTAACTTTAAACAATTATGTCTTTTGTCTGTTATATCTGGTATTCAATAGTTTTTGTTTCATGTAATTTGTTGCTTTATTAGTTTAAGTCTGGCCATCGAAACTACCCAGTTTCGATTGAGGTTTGTTCAATCGAAACTATTAGTTTCGATAGATAGGTAGTTTCGACAGGTGGTTCTAGTTTATGTTGTAAATGCTCAATCGAAACTAGTTGTTTCGATTGAACATAGTTTTGATACCTGTTTGATGCCTATAAATAGCGTTGTTAGGGGATGTTTAGGGTATGAGTGATGGTTGTAACCCTTGCATTCCATTTTCATAGTTTTCTCTAAATCAGTACAAGCAGTGAGGTTATTCATTGTGTTCTTGCACTTTCATATCGTATTGTATTGTGTTCTTGAGAGTGGTTAGCCTGTGATCTTCCCCATTTACTGTTCTTTGTCCCTGTTTCACCACCATACACATCTATTCCGTAGATATGTGTGTGTAATCGATCTATTTGAGTGATTTTAGATAAAATCAGGACCTACAATACTGCTCACTTGCATGGGAAACATATGTACCTTATGGACCACAGAAACAATTCAGATATGACAATCTCTATAAAAGGCGTGATGATACTAGAAGCTCCTAGTTAATGAAAATATAATTAGTTGCGTGAATGTGTTTCATGTTTGTACGGTGTAGTCTCTATGATATTCGAATAGGCACATTGGTATGTGTTTAGACAACTAACACTGAATGCCAAAAATTCATGATTACGTTTGTGACGTTTAATCGTAAATTTACCTTATAACAATGTCTGAAATGTCCTTCCACCATGCATTCTTATGGCTTTGATAAGTTTACATGAAAATGGTGAAGTAATGATAAATGAAACGAGAGAAGATGCCAAAAATTCTAATCAATAACTGAGATGCTTACTAACACAGTTGTGTGGAGTATATTTAGTATATGGCACATGTGAAATGCCTCTTGAAGCACGTGCGGTAGCAAGGTCTTTATGACATGCAGTCAAGTTTGTACGATGTCATACTCGTTTCAGTTGTGATGTCCACCATGTCCAGAAGCCATCTTAAATTCTAGAGTGAAAGCAGTGACATTGAAATAATAACTTAATTTTGAATACCCAAGAGATTCGTGACACGGAAAAGGTAACTACGATTAACAACAAAAGGGCCTTTAAAAGATAAATCAATAGATCATAACATGATGATCTTGACGATTGATCGGAAGGTGAAAATCTAACCCAACATCTACTGCCATTACCTCACAGGTTTTACTTTTAAGTTTGAGTTTTCTACAAGAAAGAGCCTTTGCTCTGATGCCATAACTGAAACAACTTAACCCAATTAGGGCTGACGTGTCTTTATTACATTTATTGCAGATATCAGATTAAAACACAATCCATGATAATTGAAGAGCAATGTTCTACTATTTAAAATCCAACAATCTGGAATAATTTAAAAGAAACCAAATCCCTAACATCTTAATCAAACATAGTCTTTATTAATTTCCTCGTCTTCCACATTCTAAATAATTGCATTACTCTCTTCACACATTCCCATGATTCCCTTGAATACTTGTTGTGGAGACAAGAGAAAACAACAAAAAAAGAAACACGACTGAGCTCTGCGACGGAAAGAACAAAAGTAGTGGTACTGGCGCTATAATAATGAAATGAAAGTGATACAACAGTATATCTCGTACTGAACAAATCACATATTTCTAAAATCTGATACTGAACTGAACATATAATACTGAAATCTGATACTGAACTTAATAGATAATACTAAATTTTCTAATATTGAACTGAACATATAATACTGAACTGATCTACATGACAAAAGTATATCAATATAATACGTCATGTAAAATATGGAAGTACCCAGAGCCTAAACTGAATTGAACGGTACATGGCTACCTAGCCTTTGAACCTAATGAGACGGTGTGTGGGGCACACACACATAATTCCATCCCCTTTAACTTAACAAAACTAAACTGAACTAGGATCGATCCATACGCCTCTCATATAAATGTGGCCAATGTACTCCCTGGGTACTAAACGGAGACGCCGTGAACTTTTAAAAACACTGTCACGAAAAGTGTCACATCATTGACGCCACAATGATATGTCTGAAATGCTCGGGTAACAGATTACTAAATCTGAGGGGTACTATAACTACCTAACAAGTAACTGAACGTATTAACACATATCATCTAAGAGAACATGCAATAATCAGTACAAGTTTATAAATCTATTGCATGTTACAAGTTTCAATAATCCGGTTAAGTGTATATAACAATAATCACATGGACTTTAGGTCACTAACAAGTCAAGTAACGAGTTATGAATAGGTTTGAGTGACCAAGAGTAGAATGATATGAAAATAAAGACAAAAAATCCATGCTACATGAGTACAAAGATCAGAATCCGTACCTTAGCAAAAAAAAACAAAGCAAAGCGACGAAAAGTTGTCCTCGACAAGTTCGAGAATCTACACTTTAATTATAGCCCGCATAAGATTTACGACACATAAACTACATTGTGTGATTTGGTGATTTCTCTGTGCTCCGTCGACAGAGTTATAGGATTCTTAAAAAAAAAACAGGTGTATAAATTCTTAATTAACTATTACTAGGTTCTAGCAAAATTAGCATTTCTAAGTTTGAGGTTATCGTGTTTGTAATTCGGTACTGTTTCTTCTTTGGTTTCAAAAGTTCGTAAACTTCTAATATTAAGAAAATCATTTGTTAATTAACTTGATTGTTTTTTTGAAACAAATTATAAAACAATATTGCTGATGAAATCATAGGTAGAAAGTTTTAATGCACATTTATATAATACTTTTTTATTTATAAATCTCATTATGAAATTATAATTTAAACACTTATATGGCTACAGTTGAGTAAAAAAAACAGTTGAACTCCAAGTATTAGTGGGCTTGAGGATAGGCTATCCGCTATTATCGAGTCAAAATAATTTAACTTAAAGGACGACCAGAGGGAAGATCAGGTGCCGAAAATCAAATTTCTTATTATGTAATGTTTTGGTCGCCGGAGCTGCAGAATTCGATTTAGAATGTTGTTACTGAAATTGAAAGTTGACCAGGGAAGGGCGAGGATCAAGTCAAGTGTTGCAGCTGGATCGCCGGGTTACAGACTTCTAAGCGCGGGTTAATTTCTCACGAACTCACTGACCCATTTTATTTTGTTTCAATTTCCACTTTTTTTTTTTTTTTTTTTTTTTTTTACCATTTATTCAATTTCCAAAATTCTCTTTTATTTCAAGCCTAAATAAGCAACTTAATAACTAACTACTTAATCATATAAAACTTATTTAGTATATCATATTTATTTTAAATTATTAAATGATTAATTTATATATATATATATATATATATATATTTTTTTTTTCAAATATTTTGGTTATTACATTTCATTTCCCCCGAATACTAAGAAAACTCTCGGTTTTCAGGATATTACACATATATCCCATTCTTAAACTAAAAATATAAATATATCCATTTTTATTTATTTTATTAAAAATAAATTGTACAATTACTATTTAACCATCTTTTTACTAAAGCTTAAAAATTTCAGATTTACTCATTTTTAACTAGTTTTTTTTTGTCTTTTTTTTCCAGTTTTACTTCTTTTTTTTTAGTTTTTAGCCTTTTTTAGCTAAAAAAATATATACGTAACTAGGTTTTAAAATAAGGGAATATAAATAATTTCCTTGCTAAAAAAAAGCTAATGTTTTGAGCCTTAAATTCTAGAATCTAGAGAACCTAATTTTTTTAGCCCAATATTTTTCTTATTTAGTTAAAGAAAGACTGTTGGTATTTCCTCATTCGTGAAATCATCATTTGGGATTGAAATTAACATCATACTATTATTGTGTAAAGATTAGTCAAGGCTTTAGTTACACGCACACCCCCACATGTTACACCATCATTGCCCTGTATACGGGTCTTATTGTATCATACGACCCTTATACCCTCAAAACAGTCAAATCATGCTTAGTTACGGGTAGTATGGTATAATACGGTTGAGTGCGTACGGTCGTATGTACTATATCTTTTTAATTTTTACTTTTTTTTCAATTGTGAACTCAATACAAACTTGATAGATAGATACATGAAAAAATTTCAAATTAGCAACTCACAATAGATATAACCTAAAAGATGTAGTGAATCATACCTTCATATTAAACTGAAATAAAACTTCTAGACACCAAAAATTACATAATCAACAAATCACATCTAGATAATTCATCACTTGCTCTTACTGAGATCAATACTGTCAAGTTCATAAGACCCATCAGGCTCCATTGGACTTTTATTATGATGTTATATGTATCAGTTCTTGTAGTTCTATTACTGTCTACTTCACACCATGCTAATCCATCACCTTCCCTTCCATAACAACCCCTTCGAACACCGTCGCCGACAACCATCGTAAAAATGTCGGATACACATTTGTCAATTTCACGACATGTGAAATAGCATGATTGAGGTTCAGGGGTAAAGGTGATAAAGTGTATGTGTGTGAAGTGTATCATATTCTGTGAGAGGTTCTTCTACGTCGTCAAATAAATTTAGATATTGTCTTTCACATGTAGATTAGTCGAACACCAAACAATCAAACACCATATTTCCTTAATGTGTGAACACAATAAAGTCAAACTCTTGCACTTCATTACCACATAATGTTTGACCATTCACACCCACCCGTTTTACTGTTTCATTAGAGTGTTTAATTCACTATATATTTATGAGTAAATCCAACGAGTGAGGTTTCCCGGGTTTGGGCCTTACGTAGCCACACATATATGTGTAGGTATAGCGTGTTATATACCTAAACATCAGTTATGTGTGGGTAATGATCTATAACTACAATCGCGAGGCAACACATTATGACACTTACTTTATGTGTACTTAAACACATAATAGGCTTTTACCCACATATACTATATGTGGGTAAAGACCCAAATTTCTTGTAGTGAGAGGTTCAAGTGGATGTTAACTAATCCACTCTATGTCCTCTCCCCGATTCTCCAATCGAGAGTTGCTCCACTAAACGCCTCTTTTGAACGGAAGAGATCACCGGTACAATCGTCTCACTAAACAAAGGTAGTGATCACCTTCTTCAACCAACTATCTCAAGATAGTGGTCTTTACAATACAAGCACTATATCAAGATAGTGCAACACTCACAAACTCAAGCATTCTATCAAAGTAGTGCACATCTCCCAACTAATCAGTATATCAAGATAGTGATCCCACAATCTTACACAACACTATATATAGATAGTGTGACCCAAACTAATCATCAACTATGTCAATATAGTATGATGATGAACTCACACCAAGTGAGTGACCCTTGAAAATCTCTTTCTTAATCAAGTGGTAACAAGCTACCACATACAACACAAATACAAGACTAGAAAGAATGATAGTTGATGAACAACTCTTCTAATTTGCTATTGATCTTGAATCGTGAATCTCTCTCTTGGATTGATGTTAGAATATCAAAGGAACTAGAGAGATTATATTAGGTGCATATTTGAAAGTGTTGTGAGCAAAAAGGGTGAGTTAGAATGAAAGAGGATGGATCAATTTATAGGCACAACTCAAGAATCAGAAATAGGACACGCTAGTTGATCCACGGTCGCAGCCATGGTTGCTCGTGCGACCGTGCTTCCTGAACTCCATATTTTTTACTCTCTATTGTTGTGAACTTTATGCATTGTCTCATCCATCCATTCTAACCCATTCAAACACATTTTCGCTAGGTTTTGAGTCTTAAGATAGCTTTATTTGTTTGTAGCAAATTCTTGAAAGACTTTATACATAATTAACAATTTTACTTTTGATTCTTTGAAAGTGTTTAAGATGCTTTCCCAAAGTATTTGTCCTTAAACCATTTAAGGAAATTTTGTGTATACAAGGTGGATGAAATTTGAATCGTTACCAAGCTTAGCAAGCTCCATCCATTATTTTTCAAGGTGGATGACATTTGAATCTTTACCAAGCTTAGCAAGCTCCATCTATTATCTTTCAAATTCAAATTAATTAAGAAACCAATCTTTATATATTTCCAAGACTTGTTAATAATTTGATGTTTTATAAAAATCCTTTAGGAAATAATCTTAGTTTTATAAAAATGATATTTTTATAAACTTGTTTAGAATTTATAAAATACCTTATTTTATAATCTCTCACAATTCCCATTATATTCATTTGACAGTTTAAGCTTTGACCTTCTTATGTTGACTTTGTTGACACGAACGTTTTCATCATTGTTGAACATTTAGCTTGTGATTAATGATTCATCAAGTGTATAGGGTCATGTATGTGGTATATGACCATCTTTAATCAACAAATAATAGCACGCGTTACTATTTCTTTATCATTATCAAAACAAGAGATTAGCAATCTTGAATTAGCATTAAACCATTGTTATCCTTAACTACCGGATAAAACATACATGTTTTCACTAAATTAATCTGGGATAAAACATAAATCAGAGCCATACATATAATCGAAGTCTAAACATCCATGTAGGCTTGTATATTAGGATCTTGTTCTAACTCACACATATGTTTGTCCTCTAATTGAACCCATGCTTCCACCCCATTCCCTTCTTCATCATCCATCATCATCACAGTGTTAGGCCTTTTCGTATTTGTTGCGCTTCTCCAAACCGGCTTACCGCAACCAAAATCAGCAGTGTAGAATGAGAATTTGCACCATGAAGTGAACAAGTAGGAGTTCACATTATTGCTTATACTTTCATAAACCTCCGAATAGGGTTTTGATAAAACCTCATAATCTTTCTCAAAATGTGATAATGCTTTAGCATGATTACTTTTTATTTTGTGAATGGAGTCATGCAAGAGCTTAAGTAAAACTTGAAGATTGATCACTTCACTAAGCTCAACTCGTGCATTAGCTAAAGTAATAAAATTACCAAAAAAGTTGTCGAGGACTACTATATTCCTCAAGTTAACTGCTTGGCTGACGAAGGACGCCTTTGATTGTCCATTTCGTCTATCTATGTCCATAAAAGCCTTCCATAATAGTGCCACAATAAGTTGTACCTTTGAAGGCCTATGCCTTGTAGTATTATCCTCATCACTCATTATTTTTTCTCTTAATTTTGTTATCGCGGTCCTTTTAAATGAAAAGACTCGCAAAACACAATTACCCACTCCATGTGAGCGAACGACAATATGATCATTTATAAGTACATCAGTAGTTTTTGGGAAGAGATGGGCCGAACTTGAAACACGTGAATATTTTTCTCATTCTAATTCATTGCGTATTTCTCGGCTTCTAGTAGCCGAATTATCAATGAATGTGCAAAAAGTGGCCATATCTGCAAATCTATGTGAAATGCACATACCTATGGCAACTCCACCGCACTCAAAACTCGTGACTTTAACGGATAACAAGGGGTCGCCGGTTTCTCCAGCCTTATTGACCTCATACGGAAGGAAATCTTGTTGCATATCTAGTTTTAACTTCTGATCCGGGCCTAGAAATTCCGAGAGATGGAATTTCGCTTTGGCTTGGACGTATAGAGCGCCTTGATCCCTACAATCAATAAATGAAGCATGACGAGTATATCTCCCGGCCAATGGGTAAAAGTCGGTTAAAGTTTTTGATAATGAAATCTCTAAATGATTAAAGATGTTGGTTTGTATATCCTTTTCTTCTTTATGTGATGTAGTGTACTAGAGAATTAAAGGCACATTCATGTCCCAGGGTTTCTCATCAAAGAAAGAGATGTTATAGTTACAAAGGGTGGATGGAGTTGGTGTTGAAGGTTTCACAAGCTTTGAGACTTCCTCAATTATCTCCATTTTTGTTCATATCAAACAATTTGGTCATATAATGCTTATTTATAGAATAATTGTTTGGAGCATTTTTCAAATATATTCCTTGCACTATCATACAAGTTGCAAACAAAGACAGTTTTTACCATGCTGTTCATCTATGACTTTATTAATGTTATAACTAATCTCTAATGAGACCATTAAAATTGTTCTTAGAGTTAATATTGTATATTTTAGAATTTGAAATTCTTATTAAACTTAGTGTAGTGGACTAACGCCCACGTACATCGTGACCAAATGAGGCGTTTAACACCACAAGGGGGGGGGGGGTCAAAGTGGCGGGGCGTGAGGGGTTTAACGGGCGCGAGGGCAGGAGTGTCTGTGTGTGGTGAGGTGGGCCAATCAGAGAGGATAGTGGGGGTGCCAAGAGGGTGGGGTGTGTTGCCTCAATACACTTAGTCTTAATATAGTAGCTATAAAAAATTAATTTTTAGGTCATATTAAATTGTTAACTGTTTCTAAACAATTGTTTTTGTATAAGTATTGGCCTAACTTTTGGAGACTTCCAAAGGGAATCAATATAATTAACTAAAAGAAGGGTTGAGGTTAAGAAGAAACAAAATTTAAAAGACACTATAAAGTTTTTTTTTTAATGTTTAATTATATATATTAAAACAAACAAACAAGAACTAATGTTTATTTGACATTAACAAACAAACTATTAAAACAAACAGATCGTAATGGAACAAACCATAATCACGTAAAAGTAACTAATCTTTAACGAGACCAATAAAATAGACGTTCATAGAGTTCTTCGAGTTATGTATTTGCTTGTCAAGGGACCACCTATGTATTTATGCTTCATTTAGGTTTAATTGAATTTTGTTCTTTTTGTCAATCATGGATGGTACGTGCCGTTACATAAATAGAAATTTAATAAAATAAAAAAAAACATGAATGGTACATGCCACTCTTGTTTGATTCCTTTATGCACTCATTTAATGCACTCCATTAATAGTTTTTAGAGTTAAATACGGTTTTAGTCCTTGTGGTTTGACAAAAATAACTATTTCATAATACATGTTTTGTAGTAACCATTTTAGTGCATGTGTATTTTCGTCTTTTCACCTTAACTTAATAGAATAAATGGATGGAGGTTGGTGGGTTGTATAAAAATGAGACAAATGGTGAAACTTTTGTTGGTAAATCAATGTTTTTAAATTTTTGGACTGAAATAGTTATTTTTGTTAAACCACAAGGACTAAAACCGTATTTAACTTTAGTTTTTAGAAAACTTTAGAGTTAATTACACAGATGGTCTTTGTGGTTTGTAGGTATTGCAATTTTGGTCTCCGAGTTTCAAAATTACATGTATGTTCCAATAGTTTTCCAAAAGGTAACACCGGTGGTCCCTAGAGTAGATGGATATTTGCAAACCACAAGGACAATTCGTGTAATTATGTCATGCTTGTAGGATGAAACCTGCAATTTCATATAAACATAAAGGATGTTTTCTGTAATTTAGTCAAGTATTTAATGAATATAAAAAACAAACTAGCGCGAGTTAGTAAACATTCATTTCCCCCATTTTCATCTAGTTTTTATGCTTTAAAAAATCTTGAGTTATGATTAGGGCATCTAGACATGAATCTTGATTCAAGAACAACCTAAGGTCTCCGACTAATTTTCTTTTTTTAACATCAAACTCACACACTCACTAATCTACTCATATATTACACCACTTTACCTATAAAGGAACTTAAACCTCACCACTTGTGAGGAAATTTCACTAACACTTTGGATACCACTAACACGACTTTGCCCACAAGGTCTCCCACTAATTGAAATCAAATTCCACTAATTGTATTCTTTTACTAAGTTTTTTGTTAAATTTATACTATCATTTTGGTTTTAGTTAATGTGACCGAGGATGAAAGTGTGCTTATAAATGTTACGTGTGTTGGGAATCTTTGTACCCGTTTTAACTTTTAAAACATAATTAATTTAGTCTTATTAAATAAACAAATCAGATTTATTGAGCGGAAGCGTTAGTACATGTTAACGGTTCTAAACCGGGATCCCGTCAGTGATCCGATTATACACGTATAAACAATAAAATTAAATCCAACAATAGCGGGTTAGGGATTATACCTTTGACGGTTACCGAAAGATCTGCACTTTGGTTCAACAAGCGTCTCGCTAGTGACAGTACTTGTAAGGTCTCTTTCCCGGGAGACCTCACTCATTGGATTTACTCATAAACATAGTCATCAATTCTAAACTTTTAATTAAAATCATTCAACATAAGCGTATCATTCAATTACAAACATAACAGTGAAAGTCTTAACATAAAAGAAACAATGTTTTAACACATAAGCAATTGAACAGGATGTCAGTCTTGGGTTAGGTAGCCTTCATGCCTTTGCCCGTCATTTCTTCTTTCTTACCTAAAGTGCATACTAAAAGTCAGTAACGCTGGTGAGTTCTAGTTTAAATCAGTTAGGTATAACGTCATTCATTCAATTGTATCATTTGTGTATATATATATATCATTATTTACCATTGAACATACATTGACTAAACACATTAGTATGTGCATAGACATATATCATTACTTCCATTGAACACACATTGACTATACACATTAGTAGGTGCATATACATATATCATTATTTCCTTTGAACATTCATTGGTCATACACATAAGGGTGATCAGCCCTCCATTGATTGTGTAAGTCACAAAGACAGACGCTCCGTCCTACCGTCGTAGGCCGTAATTCATACCGTGTCTACCGAAGTAGTCTGTCCTTCATTACCGTCCGGCAACCTTAGGCCGTCCATCTAACGTGTCTACTGTCGTAGTCCGTCCTTACATACCGTGTCTACCCAAGTAGTCCGTCCTTACATACCGTGTCTACCCAAGTAGTCTGTCCTTGTTTCGTATGCCCTAGGGCATCCGTTTCTCATACGAACTATATATGCAGCCGCGCATCGATTAAGGGCCTCCGTCCTACCATAGTAGTCCGTATTTAGTCTACCTTTATAGACTTTAACGTACCGTCTGCATAATAGTTGCATGGTCGTCCGTCAACCGAAGTAGCCGTCACCACTGAGCCGTTCTACCAAAGTAGTCCGTATATCCATCCATAACGTTTACATACATTCATAACATGCATTATATGTAAATATAAAGCAAGAATTCATCCATTTACGTTTTGTTAATCATTCATTTCATTCCTTGTAAACATTGGTTTCATTCTTTGTTCATCATTACAATCACATAACACGATGTCATATAAGCATTCATAACATTGATTCATTTAATGTATACACTTCACCCCAAAAACATTTAAATTGATTTGCACGTAACACATAGAGGGCATATAGAACTCACCTGATGAGCGGGTTCCTGAAGTATACTAGCCGGTCAGTGAGCGTCTCTAGGTGTCACACATAATCTGTATAAATCATTTGTATAAGTTAAGGTAACTGACCCAACCGACACTTCGTTTCTATACTTAGAGTTTGGCGAACATGGTAAGTTCGCCACATTGGGCTTAAGCAAATTTAGGTAAGTTCGCTACTTTGACTTAGGCGAACATGTGGTAAGTTCGCCTATTTTGTATTAGGCGAACATGCTAAGTTCGTTACATTGGCTTAAGGCGAACATACTAGTTTCGCCTGAACTGGGTCTTTTCCCCGAACTGTAATGAGGTCGTCTAAGTTGTAAAAATACACTTCTTTAATCTAACGAAGATCGGACAGAGTACTGTTTTTTTTTATTTAAAACCCGATAATATAAATTGTCTATTTTCATTACAAATCATAACCAATGTTCCATAATAATGGAGTTTTAATTTCTAGCCTCGATATCTTTCTGTATCAAATAACACTTATAAAAATAATAAATCTTTGTCGGTTATTGTTTGTCAAATAAGATCGTCACTACACGTCCTCAAGTACGATGTTCATATCCAAGCTAATATTCCTAATTATCATTCTACGGGTTAAGAGATATACCTCCCATACACGAACCCGTAATGTAACCGAGGCTCGAACCGAATCATTCTTTTCAATCGTACCCATCATTATCATCATTGGCTCATCCTCATCATGTAACTAATCATAGCATCATCATTATCATCATTATTATGGAATTACCATCATCATCTCATCATAACGTCATCATCATCATCTTTAAAATATCTTCTTGAAAGTACGATGTTCATATCCCGTCATACCCCCCCCCTATTTTCTCATTATTGCATATACTTTTAGAGAGACAAGTTAGAGAGAGAAAGGGCAAGAAAACGGTTATTTCGAGACTTTAACCTTGCCTCAAGCTGTGAAGATCGTTTGCGAATGAGCTAAGCAAAGAATCCTACCGGTTTTAAGGTAAGAATCATTTGTAAACTCCTGTTTTTAGTTTGAAACGGGTTTTAGGGTAAAGTGGGGTTTTATCCAAAAATGTCGTATTTTTACGTGTGATATCACATAAAACTTTAGATCTTGCAACACGAATGTTAAATAAACGTTTTGAACGATAAGCGTTAGAAGCTCGATGCATAATCGGGTCAGAAGTCTTATGCAGAAACGAGGGTTTTAGCGTGAGTAAAGAACTGGGTATTCGTACAAGTACATGTGCGAATACTTAGGGTATTCGTAGGAGTACTCACATGCAAGAGCCAGGGTATTCGCATGAATACCCATGAACGAATACTAGGAGTATTCGCCTAAATACTTCACTGCGGGTACTAGGAGTATTCACCTAAATAATTCTTTGTGGGTACTAGGAGTATTCGTCTGAATACTCTATGTGAGTACTTAGAAGTATTCGCAAGAAATGCTTGTGCAATTACTTTAGTATTTATACAGGATGATGGGAGTTTGCTGGTGCCACAGATCATACTACATACAAGGCACTGGTTCTTGAAAATCAAACTAAAAGTGTTCACGAACCCCTGGTTATCATACCGAATGGTGAAAGGATAGCCGTGGAAGGAAGGGGAGATTACACCTTGGAAAGTGGAACAAAAATAAGAGGAGTCTTGCACGTTCCTAAATTCAATTGCAACTTAATATCAGTTAGCAAACTATCAAAAGACCTTCAATGTGCAGTGACATTTTTTTCCGGATTTCTTTGTTATGCAGGGCTTACACTCGAGGGCATTAATTGGAGCGGGTGAGTGCAAGAATGGTCTCTACTAAATGGGGATGATCGAAGATGAAAGAAAAGTTGTGGTGACAACTCTCGACACTTGGCACACACGTTTAGATCATGCCTCGGATTCAAAACTTTCTCATATTGATTTCATTAAAGACGTTTCTTTTAAGAATAAGAATTGGTTTTGTGACTCTTGTGCTAAGGCTAAGCACACAAGGTTACCTTTTCCTGCAGTTCTATTAAAACTCATGGTTGCTTTGAGTTAATGGATTGTGATATTTGGGGTCCATATCACACACTTTCAATTTCACGTGCAAGTTATTTTCTCACTATAGATGACTATAGTAGGGCGGTTTGGGCTTTTCTTATTAAACATAAAAGTGATGCAAGTAGATGCTTGATAGCTTTTCACAAGTTCGTAAAAACTCAATTTGAAAAGAACATTAAGAGGTTTAGATGTGACAATGGTGGGGAATTTACATCAAACCAAATGCTTGATTTTTATGCCGACCAAGGAATTGTTTTAGAAACAACTTGTCCACGCACCCCTCAACAAAATGGGATGGTGGAACATAAGCATAGACACCTACTTGAGATTGCACGAGCTTTGAAGTTTGAAGCAAACTTGCCAATAAAACTTTAGGGAGAGTGCATACTGACCGCCACCTACTTAATTAACCGGCTACATTCGGAGGTGATAGAGAATAAAACCCCTGATGAAATCCTATACAATTGAAAGTCGGATCATGAATTTCTAAGAGTTTTTGGATGCCTAGCATATTACATGAGTACATAAACGAACGGGGACAAGTTTTAAGTGAGGGGGAGACCGGGAATTCTCGTCGGATACCTATGGGGAACAAAAGGGTATAAAATTTATTATGCAAATCATGGAAAATCGTCATTGAGACGAGAAATTTATAGAAAATGTATTTCCTTTTCCTAATATTGATAAAAAAACATGGATGAAGAAGACGTTTTTAAAATACCAGACAGTTGGCGAGGAGAGGATATAAATATTAAAGAAGGAATGGGAATGGCTAGTGAACCAAACGAATTTGGAAACGACCCAAGAGAGGAGAACGATGGCCCAATTCAAGGGGCTTCCTCGGAACAGAATGAAGAAAGTGAAAGTGGCACAACCCAGTTCAGGAGACATCCTCTTCAGCCCAACAAAGTGAATTTGATGGAACTGGTAGTTAGAGGTGAAAAAAAACCGAAACCGAAACCGGAACCGGTTCTTCTGAAAACAGATTCTTCCGGACCTGAACCGGAACCGACCCTACCCTGGATAGGTTCCAATATTTCTACTCAAACCGGTTCTAAAAATACCCGAAAACGGTTCTACACAAAACCGGTTCTCTCCAAACCGGTTCCTACAAAACCGGTTCTTTCCCAAACCCGGTTCTCCAAAAACCGGTTCTCTCCCCAAAAACGTGTTGTATATGCGTTTAATAGGAAAAGAGATAAAGATCCAGAGTCATGTACGTTTAATAGGAATAGAACTTTTGAATTATTTATATATTCCAGTTATACACACATCGGAGTTGGACTTCCTCTGATGTCTACTTTACGTTAGTCTTGTTGTATATGCAAGCTAACACACAAAAAATATATAGGGGAGGAGTTGAAATAGTATGTTTAAATTTTCTTGATCTTTTAAACATCAAGCAAATTTTGCATCTTCATTGTTCATTAATACTTGGATATGCGTTCCATAAACCCTTGAAAAATGCTTTGCAAATTTCTTGCCAGCACTTTCTATCTGCCTCTGCAATTTCCAGCTTTGACCTTGCATCGTTTGCTAGTTTAGTCTAAGAACCGGAACCCGTTCTTAAAAAATCGAAACCTGGTACATAGGGTCTGGTTTTTCAACCAAGAACTGGACCTGGAACCGGAAACTTTAAGAACCCGAACCGGTTTCGGAACCGGTCTAGTACATAACATGGTATGCATAATGGAACCAATAGTAGAAGCATACGAAACTCTTTCCATTTTCTTCTTTTCCGTCTGACTGAGGGCACAACTTTTTACTCAGTATGGTTCCGTGTGCCTGGGCAATGATCCTCTCTTGGAATCTTGCATTGAAAGGCGTCGAATGACCTTATCAATATATGTACTTTGACTTAAACTTATAAGTCGCTTCGATCTATCCCTATAGATCTTTATTCCTAGAATATAGGCGGTTTTCAATGAGCAGTATGTCATCTATATACTGAATAAGAAAAGTTATGAAGCTCCCACTTGCCTTTCTATAAACACACAGTTTATCTTCATTTTTTACTAAACCAAACTCTTTGATTTTCTGGTCAAATCGAAGATTCCAACTTCGAGACGCCTGTTTCAATCCATAAATGGATTTGTTCAACTTGCACACCTTATTAGGATTCTTTGGATTCTTAAAATCCTCTTGTTGAACCATATAGAGACCTTCAGTAAGGTGTCCGTTTAGGAACGCAATTTGATATCCATTTGTCATATCTCGTAGTCATAATACGCAGCAATGGCAAGCAAGATCCTAATAGATTTAAGCATGGCTATAGGCGAGAAGGTTTCCTCATAATCAATTCCTTGAGTCAGAGTAAAACCTTTCGCTACTAGCCTAGCCTTATATGTTTGTACGTTACCATCTATCTCGGTTTTCTTCTTGAAAATCCACATGTTTCCTACAGTCCGACACTCAGGAGGAAGATCAACCAAGTACCATACATGGTTGTCATACATGGATTGAAGCTCGGCGCTCATGGCTTCCAGTCATTTCTTAGATTCAGAATCTAGAATCGCAGACTTGTATCTAGTAGGCTCAGCATGTTCAACAATCAGAGTGTCATCATTTTCATGAATTCTGATATACCTGTCGGGTTCATGACGATCCCTAGTAATTCTGCATAAGCTTGGTGTTACCGTTGAATCTTGAACTCTTTCATATTCAGAATCAACAATATCATGTTGATCGGCAGTTTCAATTTGAGATTCGGTCACTTATGGTTCTCGAACTTCTTCCAAATCCCCAAGGTTTTCTCCAATCCCTCGCGCAAGCACTTCCTTCTCGAGATATGATTTAAGAGCTCTTGCTAAACTCCCTCAACATAATCCAGGAAATGTTGGTGAAGCTAGAGATTTTGAGAACTTTCTTTAGAATCAAGCATTCAATGACTTCATATCCATGAAGACATCTAAGCCAAGAAGAGTTCTTTCAAAAACAAGAGGTCATCCTCAAACCCAGAAACCTTGGGTAAGTCTAAGGTACAATCCGACAACAACAGTCAAAACCATTCTCTTGCCGAGGTCCGTGCATGTTCAACTCCAAACTTTTAGAAGGTGGTTCTATAACCCAACAATAGGTAGTGCAATGATCGAATGCGAAGGAAAAGAACACATTCTTATCTTCGAGCCCATGGAATTGCTTAAGTTTAAACCTGAGGATTTGGAAGTTCTGTTCAACAATCTTATCCAGATTCTTAGTGAGGATGATGAAGTTGATGCTAAAGAATACCAGAGGGTTGTCACTGTGAACGTAAAGCCTTTCTTTCCAAGATCCAAAACGCACCTGTTGTCTGAAGACCTTGAAGACATTGATGCAATAGCTTAGGGGGAGATTCTAGGGCTAAGTATTTTGAAGCTATGTCAGCAATGTAACTTTAAACAATTATGTCTTTTGTCTGTTATATCTGGTATTCAATAGTTTTTGTTTCATGTTATTTGTTGCTTTATTAGTTTAAGTCTGGCCATCGAAACTACCCAGTTTCGATTGAGGTTTGTTCAATCGAAACTATTAGTTTCGATAGATAGGTAGTTTCGACAGGTGGTTCTAGTTTATGTTGTAAATGCTCAATCGAAACTAGTTGTTTCGATTGAACATAGTTTTGATACCTGTTTGTTGCCTATAAATAGCGTTGTTAGGGGATGTTTAGGGTATGAGTGATGGTTGTAACCCTTGCATTTCATTTTCATAGTTTTATCTGAATCAGTACAAGCAGTGAGGTTATTCATTGTGTTCTTGCACTTTCATATCGTATTGTATTGTGTTCTTGAGTGTGGTTAGCCTGTGATCTTCACCATTTACTGTTCTTTGTCCCTGTTTCACCACCATACACATCTATTCCGTAGATATGTGTGTGTAATCGATCTGTTTGAGTGATTTTAGATAAAATCAGGACCTACAATACTGCTCACTTGCATGGGAAACATATGTACCTTATGGACCACAGAAACAATTCAGATATGACAATCTCTATAAAAGGCGTGATGATACTAGAAGCTCCTAGTTAATGAAAATATAATTAGTTGCGTGAATGTGTTTCATGTTTGTACGGTGTAGTCTCTATGATATTCGAATAGGCACATTGGTATGTGTTTAGACAACTAACACTGAATGCCAAAAATTCATGATTACGTTTGTGACGTTTAATAGTAAATTTACCTTATAACAATGTCTGAAATGTCCTTCCACCATGCATTCTTATGGCTTTGATAAGTTTACATGAAAATGGTGAAGTAATGATAAATGAAACGAGAGAAGATGCCAAAAATTTTAATCAATAACTGAGAAGCTTACTAACACAGTTGTGTGGAGTATATTTAGTATATGGCACATGTGAAATGCCTCTTGAAGCACGTGCGGTAGCAAGGTCTTTATGACATGCAGTCAAGTTTGTACGATGTCGTACTCGTTTCAGTTGTGATGTCCACCATGTCCAGAAGCTATCTTAAATTCTAGAGTGAAAGCAGTGACATTGAAATAATTACTTAATTTTGAATACCCAAGAGATTCGTGACACGGAAAAGGTAACTACGATTAACAACAAAAGGGCCTTTAAAAGATAAATCAATAGATCATAACATGATGATCTTGACGATTGATCGGAAGGTGAAAACCTAACCCAACATCTACTGCCATTACCTCACAGGTTTTACTTTTAAGTTTGAGTTTTCTACAAGAAAGAGCCTTTGCTCTGATGCCATAACTGAAACAACTTAACCCAATTAGGGCTGACGTGTCTTTATTACATTTATTGCAGATATCAGATTAAAACACAATCCATGATAATTGAAGAGCAATGTTCTACTATTTAAAATCCAACAATCTGGAATAATTTAAAAGAAACCAAATCCCTAACATCTTAATCAAACATAGTCTTTATTAATTTCCTCGTCTTCCACATTCTAAATAATTGCATTACTCTCTTCACACATTCCCATGATTCCCTTGAATACTTGTAGTGGAAACAAGAGAAAACAACAAAAAAAGAAACACGACGGAGCTCAGCGACGGAAAGAACAAAAGTAGTGCAACTGGCGCTATAATAATGAAATGAAAGTGATACAACAGTATATCTCGTACTGAACAAATCACATATTTCTAAAATCTGATACTGAACTGAACATATAATACTGAAATCTGATACTGAACTTAATAGATAATACTAAATTTTCTAATATTGAACTGAACATATAATACTGAACTGATCTACATGACAAAAGTATATCAATATAATACGTCATGTAAAATATGGAAGTACCCAGAGCCTAAACTGAATTGAACGGTACATGGCTACCTAGCCTTTGAACCTAATGAGACGGTGTGTGGGGCACACACACATAATTCCTTCCCCTTTAACTTAACAAAACTAAACTGAACTAGGATCGATCCATACGCCTCTCCTATAAATGTGGCCAATGTACTCCCTGGGTACTAAACGGAGACGCCGTGAACTTTTAAAAACACTGTCACGAAAAGTGTCACATCATTGACGCCACAATGATATGTCTGAAATGCTCGGGTAACAGATTACTAAATCTGAGGGGTACTATAACTACCTAACAAGTAACTGAACGTATTAACACATATCATCTAAGAGAACATGCAATAATCAGTACAAGTTTATAAATCTATTGCATGTTACAAGTTTCAATAATCCGGTTAAGTGTATATAACAATAATCACATGGACTTTAGGTCACTAACAAGTCAAGTAACGAGTTATGAATAGATTTGAGTGACCAAGAGTAGAATGATATGAAAATAAAGACAAAAAATCCATGCTACATGAGTACAAAGATCAGAATCCGTACCTTAGCAAAAAAAAACAAAGCAAAGCGACGAAAAGTTGTCCTCGACAAGTTCGAGAATCTACACTTTAATTATAGCCCGCATAAGATTTACGACACATAAACTACATTGTGTGATTTGGTGATTTCTCTGTGCTCCGTCGACAGAGTTATAGGATTCTTAAAAAAAAAACAGGTGTATAAATTCTTAATTAACTATTACTAGGTTCTAGCAAAATTAGCATTTCTAAGTTTGAGGTTATCGTGTTTGTAATTCGGTACTGTTTCTTCTTTGGTTTCAAAAGTTCGTAAACTTCTAATATTAAGAAAATCATTTGTTAATTAACTTGATTGTTTTTTTGAAACAAATTATAAAACAATATTGCTGATGAAATCATAGGTAGAAAGTTTTAATGCACATTTATATAATACTTTTTTATTTATAAATCTCATTATGAAATTATAATTTAAACACTTATATGGCTACAGTTGAGTAAAAAAACAGTTGAACTCCAAGTATTAGTGGGCTTGAGGATAGGCTATCCGCTATTATCGAGTCAAAATAATTTAACTTAAAGGACGACCAGAGGGAAGATCAGGTGCCGAAAATCAAATTTCTTATTATGTAATGTTTTGGTCGCCGGAGCTGCAGAATTCGATTTAGAATGTTGTTACTGAAATTGAAAGTTGACCAGGGAAGGGCGAGGATCAAGTCAAGTGTTGCAGCTGGATCGCCGGGTTACAGACTTCTAGGCGCGGGTTAATTTCTCACGAACTCCTGACCCATTTTATTTTGTTTCAATTTTCACTTTTTTTTTTCTTTTTTTTTTTTACCATTTATTCAATTTCCATAATTCTCTTTTATTTCAAGCCTAAATAAGCAACTTAATAACTAACTACTTAATCATATAAAACTTATTTAGTATATCATATTTATTTTAAATTATTAAATGATTAATTTATATATATATATATATATATATATATATATATTTTTTTTTTTCAAATATTTTGGTTATTACATTTCATTTCCCCCGAATACTAAGAAAACTCTCGGTTTTCAGGATATTACACATATATCCCCTTCTTAAACTAAAAATATAAATATATCCATTTTTATTTATTTTATTAAAAATAAATTGTACAATTACTATTTAACCATCTTTTTACTAAAGCTTAAAAATTTCAGATTTACTCATTTTTAACTAGTTTTTTTTTGTCTTTTTTTTTCTAGTTTTACTTCTTTTTTTTTAGTTTTTTAGCCTTTTTTAGCTAAAAAAATATATACGTAACTAGGTTTTAAAATAAGGGAATATAAATAATTTCCTTGCTAAAAAAAAGCTAATGTTTTGAGCCTTAAATTCTAGAATCTAGAGAACCTAATTTTTTTAGCCCAATATTTTTCTTATTTAGTTAAAGAAAGACTGTTGGTATTTCCTCATTCGTGAAATCATCATTTGGGATTGAAATTAACATCATACTATTATTGTGTAAAGATTAGTCAAGGCTTTAGTTACACGCACACCCCCACATGTTACACCATCATTGCCCTGTATACGGGTCTTATTGTACCATACGACCCTTATACCCTCAAAACAGTCAAATCATGCTTAGTTACGGGTAGTATGGTATAATACGGCTGAGTGCGTACGGTCGTATGTACTATATCTTTTTAATTTTTACTTTTTTTTCAATTGTGAACTCAATACAAACTTGATAGATAGATACATGAAAAAATTTCAAATTAGCAACTCACAATAGATATAACCTAAAAGATGTAGTGAATCATACCTTCATATTAAACTGAAATAAAACTTCTAGACACCAAAAATTACATCTTCCAACAAATCACATCTAGATAATTCATCACTTGCTCTTACTGAGATCAATACTGTCAAGTTCATAAGACCCATCAGGCTCCATTGGACTTTTATTATGATGTTATATGTATCAGTTCTTGTAGTTCTATTACTGTCTACTTCACACCATGCTAATCCATCACCTTCCCTTCCATAACAACCCCTTCGAACACCGTCGCCGACAACCATCGTAAAAATGTCGGATACACATTTGTCAATTTCACGACATGTGAAATAGCATGATTGAGGTTCAGGGGTAAAGGTGATAAAGTGTATGTGTGTGAAGTGTATCATATTCTGTGAGAGGTTCTTCTACGTCGTCAAATAAATTTAGATATTGTCTTTCACATGTAGATTAGTCGAACACCAAACAATCAAACACCATATTTCCTTAATGTGTGAACACAATAAAGTCAAACTCTTGCACTTCATTACCACATAATGTTTGACCATTCACACCCACCCGTTTTACTGTTTCATTAGAGTGTTTAATTCACTATATATTTATGAGTAAATCCAACGAGTGAGGTTTCCCGGGTTTGGGCCTTACGTAGCCACACATATATGTGTAGGTATAGCGTGTTATATACCTAAACATCAGTTATGTGTGGGTAATGATCTATAACTACAATCGCGAGGCAACACATTATGACACTTACTTTATGTGTACTTAAAGACAACTACTAACACATAATAGGCTTTTACCCACATATACTATATGTGGGTAAAGACCCAAATTTCTTGTAGTGAGAGGTTCAAGTGGATGTTAACTAATCCACTCTATGTCCTCTCCCCGATTCTCCAATCGAGAGTTGCTCCACTAAACGCCTCTTTTGAACGGAAGAGATCACCGGTACAATCGTCTCACTAAACAAAGGTAGTGATCACCTTCTTCAACCAACTATCTCAAGATAGTGGTCTTTACAATACAAGCACTATATCAAGATAGTGCAACACTCACAAACTCAAGCATTCTATCAAAGTAGTGCACATCTCCCAACTAATCAGTATATCAAGATAGTGATCCCACAATCTTACACAACACTATATATAGATAGTGTGACCCAAACTAATCATCAACTATGTCAATATAGTATGATGATGAACTCACACCAAGTGAGTGACCCTTGAAAATCTCTTTCTTAATCAAGTGGTAACAAGCTACCACATACAACACAAATACAAGACTAGAAAGAATGATAGTTGATGAACAACTCTTCTAATTTGCTCTTGATCTTGAATCGTGAATCTCTCTCTTGGATTGATGTTAGAATATCAAAGGAACTAGAGAGATTATATTAGGTGCATATTTGAAAGTGTTGTGAGCAAAAAGGGTGAGTTAGAATGAAAGATGATGGATCAATTTATAGGCACAACTCAAGAATCAGAAATAGGACACGCTAGTTGATCCACGGTCGCAGCCATGGTCGCTCGTGCGACCGTGCTTCCTGAACTCCATATTTTTTACTCTCTATTGTTGTGAACTTTATGCATTGTCACATCCATCCATTCTAACCCATTCAAACACATTTTCGCTAGGTTTTGAGTCTTAAGATAGCTTTATTTGTTTGTAGCAAATTCTTGAAAGACTTTATACATAATTAACAATTTTACTTTTGATTCTTTGAAAGTGTTTAAGATGCTTTCCCAAAGTATTTGTCCTTAAACCATTTAAGGAAATTTTGTGTATACAAGGTGGATGAAATTTGAATCGTTACCAAGCTTAGCAAGCTCCATCCATTATTTTTCAAGGTGGATGACATTTGAATCTTTACCAAGCTTAGCAAGCTCCATCTATTATCTTTCAAATTCAAATTAATTAAGAAACCAATCTTTATATATTTCCAAGACTTGTTAATAATTTGATGTTTTATAAAAATCCTTTAGGAAATAATCTTAGTTTTATAAAAATGATATTTTTATAAACTTGTTTAGAATTTATAAAATACCTTATTTTATAATCTCTCACAATTCCCATTATATTCATTTGACCTTCTTATGTTGACTTTGTTGACACGAACGTTTTCATCATTGTTGAACCTTTAGCTTGTGATTAATGATTCATCAAGTGTATAGGGACATGTATGTGGTATATGACCATCTTTAATCAACAAATAATAGCACGCGTTACTAATTCTTTATCATTATCAAAACAAGAGATTAGCAATCTTGAATTAGCATTAAACCATTGTTATCCTTAACTACCGGATAAAACATACATGTTTTCACTAAATTAATCTGGGATAAAACATAAATCAGAGCCATACATATAATCGAAGTCTAAACATCCATGTAGGCTTGTATATTAGGATCTTGTTCTAACTCACACATATGTTTGTCCTCTAATTGAACCCATGCTTCCACCCCATTCCCTTCTTCATCATCCATCATCATCACAGTGTTAGGCCTTTTCGTATTTGTTGCGCTTCTCCTAACCGGCTTACCGCAACCAAAATCAGCAGTGTAGAATGAGAATTTGCACCATGAAGTGAACAAGTAGGAGTTCACATTATTGCTTATACTTTCATAAACCTCCGAATAGGGTTTTGATAAAACCTCATAATCTTTCTCAAAATGTGATAATGCTTTAGCATGATTACTTTTTATTTTGTGAATGGAGTCATGCAAGAGCTTAAGTAAAACTTGAAGATTGATCACTTCACTAAGCTCAACTCGTGCATTAGCTAAAGTAATAAAATTACCAAAAAAGTTGTCGAGGACTACTATATTCCTCAAGTTAACTGCTTGGCTTACGAAGGACGCCTTTGATTGTCCATTTCGTCTATCTATGTCCATAAAAGCCTTCCATAATAGTGCCACAATAAGTTGTACCTTTGAAGGCCTATGCCTTGTAGTATTATCCTCATCACTCATTATTTTTTCTCTTAATTTTGTTATCGCGGTCCTTTTAAATGAAAAGACTCGCAAAACACAATTACCCACTCCATGTGAGCGAACGACAATATGATCATTTATAAGTACATCAGTAGTTTTTGGGAAGAGATGGGCCGAACTTGAAACACGTGAATATTTTTCTCATTCTAATTCATTGCGTATTTCTCGGCTTCTAGTAGCCGAATTATCAATGAATGTGCAAAAAGTGGCCATATCTGCAAATCTATGTGAAATGCACATACCTATGGCAACTCCACCGCACTCAAAACTCGTGACTTTAACGGATAACAAGGGGTCGCCGGTTTCTCCAGCCTTATTGACCTCATACGGAAGGAAATCTTGTTGCATATCTAGTTTTAACTTCTGATCCGGGCCTAGAAATTCCGAGAGATGGAATTTCGCTTTGGCTTGGACGTATAGAGCGCCTTGATCCCTACAATCAATAAATGAAGCATGACGAGTATATCTCCCGGCCAATGGGTAAAAGTCGGTTAAAGTTTTTGATAATGAAATCTCTAAATGATTAAAGATGTTGGTTTGTATATCCTTTTCTTCTTTATGTGATGTAGTGTACTATATTAAAGGCACATTCATGTCCCAGGGTTTCTCATCAAAGAAAGAGATGTTATAGTTACAAAGGGTGGATGGAGTTGGTGTTGAAGGTTTCACAAGCTTTGAGACTTCCTCAATTATCTCCATTTTTGTTCATATCAAACAATTTGGTCATATAATGCTTATTTATAGAATAATTGTTTGGAGCATTTTTCAAATATATTCCTTGCACTATCATACAAGTTGCAAACAAAGACAGTTTTTACCATGCTGTTCATCTATGACTTTATTAATGTTATAACTAATCTCTAATGAGACCATTAAAATTGTTCTTAGAGTTAATATTGTATATTTTAGAATTTGAAATTCTTATTAAACTTAGTGTAGTGGACTAACGCCCACGTACACCGTGACCAAATGAGGCGTTTAACACCACAAGGGGGGGGGGGGGGCAAAGTGGCGGGGCGTGAGGGGTTTAACGGGCGCGAGGGCAGGAGTGTCTGTGTGTGGTGAGGTGGGCCAATCAGAGAGGATAGTGGGGGTGCCAAGAGGGTGGGGTGTGTTGCCTCAATACACTTAGTCTTAATATAGTAGCTATAAAAAATTAATTTTTAGGTCATATTAAATTGTTAACTGTTTCTAAACAATTGTTTTTGTATAAGTATTGGCCTAACTTTTGGAGACTTCCAAAGGGAATCAATATAATTAACTAAAAGAAGGGTTGAGGTTAAGAAGAAACAAAATTTAAAAGACACTATAAAGTTTTTTTTTTAATGTTTAATTATATATATTAAAACAAACAAACAAGAACTAATGTTCATTTGACATTAACAAACAAACTATTAAAACAAACAGATCGTAATGGAACAAACCATAATCACGTAAAAGTAACTAATCTTTAACGAGACCAATAAAATAGACGTTCATAGAGTTCTTCGAGTTATGTATTTGCTTGTCAAGGGACCACCTATGTATTTATGCTTCATTTAGGTTTAATTGAATTTTGTTCTTTTTGTCAATCATGGATGGTACGTGCCGTTACATAAATAGAAATTTAATAAAATAAAAAAAATCATGAATGTTACATGCTACTCTTGTTTGATTCCTTTATGCACTCATTTAATGCACTCCATTAATAGTTTTTAGAGTTAAATACGGTTTTAGTCCTTGTGGTTTAACAAAAATAAGTATTTCATAATAAATGTTTTGTAGTAACCATTTTAGTGCATGTGTATTTTCGTCTTTTCACCTTAACTTAGTAGAATAAATGGATGGAGGTTGGTGGGTTGTATAAAAATGAGACAAATGGTGAAACTTTTATAGGTAAATCAATATTTTTAAATTTTTGGACTGAAATAGTTATTTTTGTTAAACCACAAGGACTAAAACCGTATTTAACTTTAGTTTTTAGAAAACTTTAGAGTTAATTACACAGATGGTCTTTGTGGTTTGTAGGTATTGCAATTTTGGTCTCCGAGTTTCAAAATTACATGTATGTTCCAATAGTTTTCCAAAAGGTAACACCGGTGGTCCCTAGAGTAGATGGATATTTGCAAACCACAAGGACAATTCGTGTAATTATGTCATGCTTGTAGGATGAAACCTGCAATTTCATATAAACATAAAGGATGTTTTCTGTAATTTAGTCAAGTATTTAATGAATATAAAAAACAAACTAGCGCGGGTTAGTAAACATTCATTTCCCCCACTTTCATCTAGTTTTTATGCTTTAAAAAATCTTGAGTTATGATTAGGGCATCTAGACATGAATCTTGATTCAAGAACAACCTAAGGTCTTCGACTAATTTTCTTTTTTTAACAGCAAACTCACACACACACTAATCTACTCCTATATTACACCACTTTACCTATAAAGGAACTTAAACCTCACCACTTGTGAGGAAATTTCACTAACACTTTGGATACCACTAACACGACTTTGCCCACAAGGTCTCCCACTAATTGAAATCAAATTCCACTAATTGTATTCTTTTACTAAGTTTTTTGTTAAATTTATACTATCATTTTGGTTTTAGTTAATGTGACCGAGGATGAAAGTGTGGTTATAAATGTTACGTGTGTTGGGAATCTTTGTGCCCGTTTTAACTTTTAAAACATAATTAATTTAATCTTATTAAATAAACAAATCAGATTTATTGAGCGGAAGCGTTAGTACATGTTAACGGTTCTAAACCGGGATCCCGTCAGTGATCCGATTATACACGTATAAACAATAAAATTAAATCCAACAATAGCGGGTTAGGGATTATACCTTTGACGGTTACCGAAAGATCTGCACTTTGGTTCAACAAGCGTCTCGCTAGTGACAGTACTTGTAAGGTCTCTTTCCCGGGAGACCTCACTCATTAGATTTACTCATAAACATAGTCATCAATTCTAAACTTTTAATTAAAATCATTCAACATAAGCGTATCATTCAATTACAAAGATAACAGTGAAAGTCTTAACATAAAAGAAACAATGTTTTAACACATAAGCAATTGAACAGGATGTCAGTCTTGGGTTAGGTAGCCTTTATGCCTTTGCCCGTCATTTCTTCTTTCTTACCTAAAGTGCATACTAAAAGTCAGTAACGCTGGTGAGTTCTAGTTTAAATCAGTTAGGTATAACGTCATTCATTCAATTGTATCATTTGTGTATATATATATATCATTATTTACCATTGAACATACATTGACTAAACACATTAGTATGTGCATAGACATATATCATTACTTCCATTGAACACACATTGACTATACACATTAGTAGGTGCATATACATATATCATTATTTCCTTTGAACATTCATTGGTCATACACATAAGGGTGATCAGCCCTCCATTGATTGTGTAAGTCACAAAGACAGACGCTCCGTCCTACCGTCGTAGGCCGTAATTCATACCGTGTCTAACGAAGTAGTCTGTCCTTCATTACCGTCCGGCAACCTTAGGCCGTCCATCTACCGTGTCTACTGTCGTAGTCCGTCCTTACATACCGTGTCTACCCAAGTAGTCCGTCCTTACATACCGTGTCTACCCAAGTAGTCTGTCCTTGTTTCGTATGCCCTAGGGCATCCGTTTCTCATACGAACTATATATGCAGCCGCGCTTCGATTAAGGGCCTCCGTCCTACCATAGTAGTCCGTATTTAGTCTACCTTTATAGACTTTAACGTACCGTCTGCATAATAGGTGCATGGTCGTCCGTCAACCGAAGTAGCCGTCACCACTGAGCCGTTCTACCAAAGTAGTCCGTATATCCATCCATAACGTTTACATACATTCATAACATGCATTATATGTAAATATAAAGCAAGAATTCATCCATTTACGTTTTGTTAATCATTCATTTCATTCCTTGTAAACATTGGTTTCATTCTTTGTTCATCATTACAATCACATAACACGATGTCATATAAGCATTCATAACATTGATTCATTTAATGTATACACTTCAGCCCCAAAAACATTTAAATTGATTTGCACGTAACACATAGAGGGCATATAGAACTCACCTGATGAGCGAGTTCCTGAAGTATACTAGCCGGTCAGTGAGCGTCTCTAGGTGTCACACATAATCTGTATAAATCATTTGTATAAGTTAAGGTAACTGACCCAACCGACACTTCGTTTCTATACTTAGAGTTTGGCGAACATGGTAAGTTCGCCACATTGGGCTTAAGCAAATTTAGGTAAGTTCGCTACTTTGACTTAGGCGAACATGTGGTAAGTTCGCCTATTTTGTATTAGGCGAACATGCTAAGTTCGTTACATTGGCTTAAAGCGAACATACTAGTTTCGCCTGAACTGGGTCTTTTCCCCGAACTGTAATGAGGTCGTCTAAGTTGTAAAAATACACTTCTTTAATCTAACGAAGATCGGACAGAGTACTGTTTGTTTTTATTTAAAACCCGATAATATAAATTGTCTATTTTCATTACAAATCATAACCAATGTTCCATAATAATGGAGTTTTAATTTCTAGCCTCGATATCTTTCTGTATCAAATAACACTTATAAAAATAATAAATCTTTGTCGGTTATTGTTTGTCAAATAAGATCGTCACTACACGTCCTCAAGTACGATGTTCATATCCAAGCTAATATTCCTAATTATCATTCTACGGGTTAAGAGATATACCTCCCATACACGAACCCGTAATGTAACCGAGGCTCGAACCGAATCATTCTTTTCAATCGTACCCATCATTATCATCATTGGCTCATCCTCATCATGTAACTAATCATAGCATCATCATTATCATCATTATTATGGAATTAACATCATCATCTCATCATAACGTCATCATCATCATCTTTAAAATATCTTCTTGAAAGTACGATGTTCATATCCCGTCATACCCCCCCCCCTATTTTCTCATTATTGCATATACTTTTAGAGAGACAAGTTAGAGAGAGAAAGGGCAAGAAAACGGTTATTTTGAGACTTTAACCTTGCCTCAAGCTGTGAAGATCGTTTGCGAATGAGCTAAGCAAAGAATCCTATCGGTTTTAAGGTAAGAATCATTTGTAAACTCCTGTTTTTAGTTTGAAACGGGTTTTAGGGTAAAGTGGGGTTTTATCCAAAAATGCCGTATTTTTACGTGTGATATCACATAAAAACTTTAGATCTTGCAACACGAATGTTAAATAAACGTTTTGAACGATAAGCGTTAGAAGCTCGATGCATAATCGGGTCAGAAGTCTTATGCAGAAACGAGGGTTTTAGCGTGAGTAAAGAACTGGGTATTCGTACAAGTACATGTGCGAATACTTAGGGTATTCGTAGGAGTACTCACATGCAAGAGCCAGGGTATTCGCATGAATACCCATGAACGAATACTAGGAGTATTCGCCTAAATACTTCACTGCGGGTACTAGGAGTATTCGCCTAAATAATTCTTTGTGGGTACTAGGAGTATTCGTCTGAATACTCTATGTGAGTACTTAGAAGTATTCGCAAGAAATGCTTGTGCAATTACTTTAGTATTTATACAGGATGATGGGAGTTTGCTGGTGCCACAGATCATACTACATACAAGGCACTGGTTCTTGAAAATCAAACTAAAAGTGTTCACGAACCCCTGGTTATCATACCGAATGGTGAAAGGATAGCCGTGGAAGGAAGGGGAGATTACACCTTGGAAAGTGGAACAAAAATAAGAGGAGTCTTGCACGTTCCTAAATTCAATTGCAACTTAATATCAGTTAGCAAACTATCAAAAGACCTTCAATGTGCAGTGACATTTTTTTCCGGATTTCTTTGTTATGCAGGGCTTACACTCGAGGGCATTAATTGGAGCGGGTGAGTGCAAGAATGGTCTCTACTAAATGGGGATGATCGAAGATGAAAGAAAAGTTGTGGTGACAACTCTCGACACTTGGCACACACGTTTAGATCATGCCTCGGATTCAAAACTTTCTCATATTGATTTCATTAAAGACGTTTCTTTTAAGAATAAGAATTGGTTTTGTGACTCTTGTGCTAAGGCTAAGCACACAAGGTTACCTTTTCCTGCAGTTCTATTAAAACTCATGGTTGCTTTGAGTTAATGGATTGTGATATTTGGGGTCCATATCACACACTTTCAATTTCACGTGCAAGTTATTTTCTCACTATAGATGACTATAGTAGGGCGGTTTGGGCTTTTCTTATTAAACATAAAAGTGATGCAAGTAGATGCTTGATAGCTTTTCACAAGTTCGTAAAAACTCAATTTGAAAAGAACATTAAGAGGTTTAGATGTGACAATGGTGGGGAATTTACATCAAACCAAATGCTTGATTTTTATGCCGACCAAGGAATTGTTTTAGAAACAACTTGTCCACGCACCCCTCAACAAAATGGGATGGTGGAACATAAGCATAGACACCTACTTGAGATTGCACGAGCTTTGAAGTTTGAAGCAAACTTGCCAATAAAACTTTAGGGAGAGTGCATACTGACCGCCACCTACTTAATTAACCGGCTACATTCGGAGGTGATAGAGAATAAAACCCCTGATGAAATCCTATACAATTGAAAGTCGGATCATGAATTTCTAAGAGTTTTTGGATGCCTAGCATATTACATGAGTACATAAACGAACGGGGACAAGTTTTAAGTGAGGGGGAGACCGGGAATTCTCGTCGGATACCTATGGGGAACAAAAGGGTATAAAATTTATTATGCAAATCATGGAAAATCGTCATTGAGACGAGAAATTTATAGAAAATGTATTTCCTTTTCCTAATATTGATAAAAAAACAAGGATGAAGAAGACGTTTTTAAAATACCAGACAGTTGGCGAGGAGAGGATATAAATATTAAAGAAGGAATGGGAATGGCTAGTGAACCAAACAAATTTGGAAACGACCCAAGAGAGGAGAACGATGGCCCAATTCAAGGGGCTTCCTCGGAACAGAATGAAGAAAGTGAAAGTGGCACAACCCAGTTCAGGAGACATCCTCTTCAGCCCAACAAAGTGAATTTGATGGAACTGGTAGTTAGAGGTGAAAAAAAACCGAAACCGAAACCGGAACCGGTTCTTCTGAAAACAGATTCTTCCGGACCTGAACCGGAACCGACCCTACCCTGGATAGGTTCCAATATTTCTACTCAAACCGGTTCTAAAAATACCCGAAAACGGTTCTACACAAAACCGGTTCTCTCCAAACCGGTTCCTACAAAACCGGTTCTTTCCCAAACCCGGTTCTCCAAAAACCGGTTCTCTCCCCAAAAACGTGTTGTATATGCGTTTAATAGGAAAAGAGATAAAGATCCAGAGTCATGTACGTTTAATAGGAATAGAACTTTTGAATTATTTATATATTCCAGTTATACACACATCGGAGTTGGACTTCCTCTGATGTCTACTTTACGTTAGTCTTGTTGTATATGCAAGCTAACACACAAAAAATATATAGGGGAGGAGTTGAAATAGTATGTTTAAATTTTCTTGATCTTTTAAACATCAAGCAAATATTGCATCTTCATTGTTCATTAATACTTGGATATGCGTTCCATAAACCCTTGAAAAATGCTTTGCAAATTTCTTGCCAGCACTTTCTATCTGCCTCTGCAATTTCCAGCTTTGACCTTGCATCGTTTGCTAGTTTAGTCTAAGAACCGGAACCCGTTCTTAAAAAATCGAAACCTGGTACATAGGGTCTGGTTTTTCAACCAAGAACTGGACCTGGAACCGGAAACTTTAAGAACCCGAACCGGTTTCGGAACCGGTCTAGTACATAACATGGTATGCATAATGGAACCAATAGTAGAAGCATACGAAACTCTTTCCATTTTCTTCTTTTCCGTCTGACTGAGGGCACAACTTTTTACTCAGTATGGTTCCGTGTGCCTGGGCAATGATCCTCTCTTGGAATCTTGCATTGAAAGGCGTCGAATGACCTTATCAATATATGTACTTTGACTTAAACTTATAAGTCGCTTCGATCTATCCCTATAGATCTTTATTCCTAGAATATAGGCGGTTTTCAATGAGCAGTATGTCATCTATATACTGAATAAGAAAAGTTATGAAGCTCCCACTTGCCTTTCTATAAACACACAGTTTATCTTCATTTTTTACTAAACCAAACTCTTTGATTTTCTGGTCAAATCGAAGATTCCAACTTCGAGACGCCTGTTTCAATCCATAAATGGATTTGTTCAACTTGCACACCTTATTAGGATTCTTTGGATTCTTAAAATCCTCTTGTTGAACCATATAGAGACCTTCAGTAAGGTGTCCGTTTAGGAATGCAATTTGATATCCATTTGCCATATCTCGTAGTCATAATACGCAGCAATGGCAAGCAAGATCCTAATAGATTTAAGCATGGCTATAGGCGAGAAGGTTTCCTCATAATCAATTCCTGGAGTCAGAGTAAAACCTTTCGCTACTAGCCTAGCCTTATATGTTTGTACGTTACCATCTATCTCGGTTTTCTTCTTGAAAATCCACATGTTTCCTACAGTCCGACACTCAGGAGGAAGATCAACCAAGTCCCAT
The DNA here is from genome assembly GCA_023525975.1 of Smallanthus sonchifolius. NCBI lineage: Eukaryota > Viridiplantae > Streptophyta > Magnoliopsida > Asterales > Asteraceae > Smallanthus > Smallanthus sonchifolius. The sequence continues at coordinate 22,493,596 of CM042026.1, read as the reverse complement.
ACATGGTTGTCATACATGGATTGAAGCTCTGCGCTCATGGCTTCCAGTCATTTCTTAGATTCAGAATCTAGAATCGCAGACTTGTATCTAGTAGGCTCAGCATGTTCAACAATCAGAGTGTCATCATTTTCATGAATTCTGATATACCTGTCGGGTTCATGACGATCCCTAGTAATTCTGCATAAGCTTGGTGTTACCGTTGAATCTTGAACTCTTTCATATTCAGAATCAACAATATCATGTTGATCGGCAGTTTCAATTTGAGATTCGGTCACTTATGGTTCTCGAACTTCTTCCAAATCCCCAAGGTTTTCTCCAATCCCTCGCGCAAGCACTTCCTTCTCGAGATATGATTTAAGAGCTCTTGCTAAACTCCCTCAACATAATCTAGGAAATGTTGGTGAAGCTAGAGATTTTGAGAACTTTCTTTAGAATCAAACATTCAATGACTTCATATCCATGAAGACATCTAAGCCAAGAAGAGTTCTTTCAAAAACAAGAGTTCATCCTCAAACCCAGAAACCTTGGGTAAGTCTAAGGTACAATCCGACAACAACAGTCAAAACCATTCTCTTGCCGAGGTCCGTGCATGTTCAACTCCAAACTTTTAGAAGGTGGTTCTATAACCCAACAATAGGTAGTGCAATGATCGAATGCGAAGGAAAAGAACACATTCTTATCTTCGAGCCCATGGAATTGCTTAAGTTTAAACCTGAGGATTTGGAAGTTCTGTTCAACAATCTAATCCAGATTCTTAGTGAGGATGATGAAGTTGATGCTAAAGAATACCAGAGGGTTGTCACTGTGAACGTAAAGCCTTTCTTTCCAAGATCCAAAACGCACCTGTTGTCTGAAGACCTTGAAGACATTGATGCAATAGCTTAGGGGGAGATTCTAGGGCTAAGTATTTTGAAGCTATGTCAGCAATGTAACTTTAAACAATTATGTCTTTTGTCTGTTATATCTGGTATTCAATAGTTTTTGTTTCATGTTATTTGTTGCTTTATTAGTTTAAGTCTGGCCATCGAAACTACCCAGTTTCGATTGAGGTTTGTTCAATCGAAACTATTAGTTTCGATAGATAGGTAGTTTCGACAGGTGGTTCTAGTTTATGTTGTAAATGCTCAATCGAAACTAGTTGTTTCGATTGAACATAGTTTTGATACCTGTTTGTTGCCTATAAATAGCGTTGTTAGGGGATGTTTAGGGTATGAGTGATGGTTGTAACCCTTGCATTTCATTTTCATAGTTTTCTCTGAATCAGTACAAGCAGTGAGGTTATTCATTGTGTTCTTGCACTTTCATATCGTATTGTATTGTGTTCTTGAGTGTGGTTAGCCTGTGATCTTCACCATTTACTGTTCTTTGTCCCTGTTTCACCACCATACACATCTATTCCGTAGATATGTGTGTGTAATCGATCTGTTTGAGTGATTTTAGATAAAATCAGGACCTACAATACTGCTCACTTGCATGGGAAACATATGTACCTTATGGACCACAGAAACAATTCAGATATGACAATCTCTATAAAAGGCGTGATGATACTAGAAGCTCCTAGTTAATGAAAATATAATTAGTTGCGTGAATGTGTTTCATGTTTGTACGGTGTAGTCTCTATGATATTCGAATAGGCACATTGGTATGTGTTTAGACAACTAACACTGAATGCCAAAAATTCATGATTACGTTTGTGACGTTTAATAGTAAATTTACCTTATAACAATGTCTGAAATGTCCTTCCACCATGCATTCTTATGGCTTTGATAAGTTTACATGAAAATGGTGAAGTAATGATAAATGAAACGAGAGAAGATGCCAAAAATTTTAATCAATAACTGAGAAGCTTACTAACACAGTTGTGTGGAGTATATTTAGTATATGGCACATGTGAAATGCCTCTTGAAGCACGTGCGGTAGCAAGGTCTTTATGACATGCAGTCAAGTTTGTACGATGTCGTACTCGTTTCAGTTGTGATGTCCACCATGTCCAGAAGCTATCTTAAATTCTAGAGTGAAAGCAGTGACATTGAAATAATTACTTAATTTTGAATACCCAAGAGATTCGTGACACGGAAAAGGTAACTACGATTAACAACAAAAGGGCCTTTAAAAGATAAATCAATAGATCATAACATGATGATCTTGACGATTGATCGGAAGGTGAAAACCTAACCCAACATCTACTGCCATTACCTCACAGGTTTTACTTTTAAGTTTGAGTTTTCTACAAGAAAGAGCCTTTGCTCTGATGCCATAACTGAAACAACTTAACCAAATTAGGGCTGACGTGTCTTTATTACATTTATTGCAGATATCAGATTAAAACACAATCCATGATAATTGAAGAGCAATGTTCTACTATTTAAAATCCAACAATCTTGAATAATTTAAAAGAAACCAAATCCCTAACATCTTAATCAAACATAGTCTTTATTAATTTCCTCGTCTTCCACATTCTAAATAATTGCATTACTCTCTTCACACATTCCCATGATTCCCTTGAATACTTGTTGTGGAAACAAGAGAAAACACCAAAAAAAGAAACACGACTGAGCTCAGCGACGGAAAGAACAAAAGTAGTGGTACAGGCGCTATAATAATGAAATGAAAGTGATACAATAGTATATCTCGTACTGAACAAATCACATGTTTCTAAAATCTGTTACTGAACTGAACATATAATACTGAAATCTGATACTGAACTGAATAGATAATACTGAATTTTCTAATATTGAACTGAACATATAATACTGAACTGATCTACACGACAAAAGTATATCAATAAAATACGTCATGTAAAATATGGAAGTACCCAGAGCCTAAACTGAATTGAACGGTACATGGCTACCTAGCCTTTGAACCTAATGAGACGGTGTATGGGGCACACACACATAATTCCATCCCCTTTAACTTAACAAAACTAAACTGAACTAGGATCGATCCATACGCCTCTCATATAAATGTGGCCAATGTACTCCCTGGGTACTAAACGGAGACGCCGTGAACTTTTAAAAACACTGTCACGAAAAGTGTCACATCATTGACGCCACAATGATATGTCTGAAATGCTCGGGTAACAGATTACTAAATCTGAGGGGTACTATAACTACCTAACAAGTAACTGAACGTATTAACACATATCATCTAAGAGAACATGCAATAATCAGTACAAGTTTATAAATCTATTGCATGTTACAAGTTTCAATAATCCGGTTAAGTGTATATAACAATAATCACATGGACTTTAGGTCACTAACAAGTCAAGTAACGAGTTATGAATAGGTTTGAGTGACCAAGAGTAGAATGATATGAAAATAAAGACAAAAAATCCATGCTACATGAGTACAAAGATCAGAATCCGTACCTTAGCAAAAAAAAACAAAGCAAAGCGACGAAAAGTTGTCCTCGACAAGTTCGAGAATCTACACTTTAATTATAGCCCGCATAAGATTTACGACACATAAACTACATTGTGTGATTTGGTGATTTCTCTGTGCTCCGTCGACAGAGTTATAGGATTCTTAAAAAAAAAACAGGTGTATAAATTCTTAATTAACTATTACTAGGTTCTAGCAAAATTAGCATTTCTAAGTTTGAGGTTATCGTGTTTGTAATTCGGTACTGTTTCTTCTTTGGTTTCAAAAGTTCGTAAACTTCTAATATTAAGAAAATCATTTGTTAATTAACTTGATTGTTTTTTTGAAACAAATTATAAAACAATATTGCTGATGAAATCATAGGTAGAAAGTTTTAATGCACATTTATATAATACTTTTTTATTTATAAATCTCATTATGAAATTATAATTTAAACACTTATATGGCTACAGTTGAGTAAAAAAAACAGTTGAACTCCAAGTATTAGTGGGCTTGAGGATAGGCTATCCGCTATTATCGAGTCAAAATAATTTAACTTAAAGGACGACCAGAGGGAAGATCAGGTGCCGAAAATCAAATTTCTTATTATGTAATGTTTTGGTCGCCGGAGCTGCAGAATTCGATTTAGAATGTTGTTACTGAAATTGAAAGTTGACCAGGGAAGGGCGAGGATCAAGTCAAGTGTTGCAGCTGGATCGCCGGGTTACAGACTTCTAGGCGCGGGTTAATTTCTCACGAACTCCTGACCCATTTTATTTTGTTTCAATTTCCACTTTTTTTTTTCTTTTTTTTTTTTACCATTTATTCAATTTCCATAATTCTCTTTTATTTCAAGCCTAAATAAGCAACTTAATAACTAACTACTTAATCATATAAAACTTATTTAGTATATCATATTTATTTTAAATTATTAAATGATTAATTTATATATATATATATATATATATATATATTTTTTTTTTTCAAATGTTTTGGTTATTACATTTCATTTCCCCCGAATACTAAGAAAACTCTCGGTTTTCAGGATATTACACATATATCCCCTTCTTAAACTAAAAATATAAATATATCCATTTTTATTTATTTTATTAAAAATAAATTGTACAATTACTATTTAACCATCTTTTTACTAAAGCTTAAAAATTTCAGATTTACTCATTTTTAACTAGTTTTTTTTTGTCTTTTTTTTCCAGTTTTACTTCTTTTTTTTTAGATTTTTACCCTTTTTTAGCTAAAAAAATATATACGTAACTAGGTTTTAAAATAAAGGAATATAAATAATTTCCTTGCTAAAAAAAAGCTAATGTTTTGAGCCTTAAATTCTAGAATCTAGAGAACCTAATTTTTTTAGCCCAATATTTTTCTTATTTAGTTAAAGAAAGACTGTTGGTATTTCCTCATTCGTGAAATCATCATTTGGGATTGAAATTAACATCATACTATTATTGTGTAAAGATTAGTCAAGGCTTTAGTTACATGCACACGCCCACATGTTACACCATCATTGCCCTGTATGCGGGTCTCATTGTACCATACGACCCTTATACCCTCAAAACAGTCAAATCATGCTTAGTTACGGGTAGTATGGTATAATACGGCTGAGTGCGTACGGTCGTATGTACTATATCTTTTTAATTTTTACTTTTTTTCAATTGTGAACTCAATACAAACTTGATAGATAGATACATGAAAAAATTTCAAATTAGCAACTCACAATAGATATAACCTAAAAGATGTAGTGAATCATACCTTCATATTAAACTGAAATAAAACTTCTAGACACCAAAAATTACATCTTCCAACAAATCACATCTAGATAATTCATCACTTGCTCTTACTGAGATCAATACTGTCAAGTTCATAAGACCCATCAGGCTCCATTGGACTTTTATTATGATGTTATATGTATCAGTTCTTGTAGTTCTATTACTGTCTACTTCACACCATGCTAATCCATCACCTTCCCTTCCATAACAACCCCTTCGAACACCGTCGCCGACAACCATCGTAAAAATGTCGGATACACATTTGTCAATTTCACGACATGTGAAATAGCATGATTGAGGTTCAGGGGTAAAGGTGATAAAGGGTATGTGTGTGAAGTGTATCATATTCTGTTAGAGGTTCTTTTACATCGTCAAATAAATTTAGATATTGTCTTTCACATGTAGATTGGTCGAACACCAAACAATAAAATACCATATTTCCTTAATGTGTGAACACAATAAAGTCAAACTCTTGCACTTCATTACCACATAATGTTTGACCATTCACACCCACCCGTTTTACTGTTTCATTAGAGTGTTTAATTCACTAAATGTTTAAGAGTAAATCCAACGAGTGAGGTTTCCCGGGTTTGGGCCTTACGTAGCCACACATATATGTGTAGGTATAGCGTGCTATATACCTAAACATCAGTTATGTGTGGGTAATGATCTATAACTACAATCGTGAGGCAACACATTATGACACTTAATTTATGTGTACTTAAAGACAACTACAAACACATAATAGGTTTTTACCCACATATACTATTTGTGGGTAAAGACCCAAATTTCTTGTAGTGAGAAGTTCAAGTGGATGTTAACTAATCCACTCTATGTCCTTTTCCCGATTCTCCAATCGAGAGTTGCTCCACTAAACGCCTCTTTTTAACGGAAGAGATCACCGGTACAATCGTCTCACTAAACAAAGGTAGTGATCACCTTCTTCAACCAACTATCTCAAGATAGTGGTCTTTACAATACAAGAACTATATCAAGATAGTGCAACACTCACAAACTCAAGCATTCTATCAAAGTAGTGCACATCTCCCAACTAATCACTATATCAAGATAGTGATCCCACAATCTTACACAACACTATATATAGATAGTGTGACCCAAACCAATCATCAACTATGTCAATATAGTATGATGATGAACTCACACCAAGTGAGTGACCCTTGAAAATCTCTTTCTTAATCAAGTGGTAACAAGCTACCACATACAACACAAATACAAGACTAGAAAGAATGATAGTTGATGAACAACTCTTCTAATTTGCTCTTGATCTTGAATCGTGAATCTCTCTCTTGGATTGATGTTAGAATATCAAAGGAACTAGAGAGATTATATTAGATGCATATTTGAAAGTGTTGTGAGCAAAAAGGGTGAGTTAGAATGAAAGAGGATGGATCAATTTATAGGCACAACTCAAGAATCAGAAATAGGACACGCTAGTTGATCCACGGTCGCAGCCATGGTCGCTCGTGCGACCGTGCTTCCTGAACTCCATCTTTTTGACTCTCTATTGTTGTGAACTTTATGCATTGTCTCATCCATCCATTCTAACCCATTCAAACACATTTTCGCTAGGTTTTGAGTCTTAAGATAGCTTTATTTGTGTTGTAGCAAATTCTTGAAAGACTTTATACATAATTAACAATTTTACTTTTGATTCTTTGAAAGTGTTTAAGATGCTTTCCCAAAGTATTTGTCCTTAAACCATTTAAGGTAATTTTATGTATACAAGGTGGATGAAATTTGAATCGTTACCAAGCTTAGCAAGCTCCATCCATTATCTTTCAAGGTGGATGACATTTGAATCTTTACCAAGCTTAGCAAGCTCCATCTATTATCTTTCAAATTCAAATTAATTAAGAAACCAATCTTTATATATTTCCAAGACTTGTTAATAATTTGATGTTTTATAAAAATCCTTTAGGAAATAATCTTAGTTTTATAAAAATGATATTTTTATAAACTTGTTTAGAATTTATAAAATACCTTATTTTATAATCTCTCACAATTCCCATTATGATCATTTGACAGTTTAAGCTTTGACCTTCTTATGTTAACTTTGTTGACACGAACGTTTTCATCATTGTTGAACGTTTAGTCTGTGATTAATGATTCATCAAGTGTATAGGGACATGTATGTGGTATATGACCATCTTTAATCAACAAATAATAGCACGCGTTACTAATTCTTTATCATTATCAAAACAAGAGATTAGCAATCTTGAATTAGCATTAAACCATTGTTATCCTTAACTACCGGATAAAACATACATGTTTTCACTAAATTAATCTGGGATAAAACATAAATCAGAGCCATACATATAATCAAAGTCTAAACATCCATGTAGGCTTGTATATTAGGATCTTGTTCTAACTCACACATCTGTTTGTCCTCTAATTGAACCCATGCTTCCACCCCATTCCCTTCTTCATCATCCATCATCATCACAGTGTTTGGCCTTTTCGTATTTGTTGTGCTTCTCCAAACCGGCTTACCGCAACCAAAATCAGCAGTGTAGAATGAGAATTTGCACCATGAAGTGAACAAGTAGGAGTTCACATTATTGCTTATACTTTCATAAACCTCCGAATAGGGTTTTGATAAAACCTCATAATCTTTCTCAAAATGTGATAATGCTTTAGCATGGTTACTTTTTATTTTGTGAATGGAGTCATGCAAGAGCTTAAGTAATACTTGAAGATTGATCACTTCACTAAGCTCAACTCGTGCATTAGCTAAAGTAATAAAATTACCAAAAAAGTTGTCGAGGACTACTATATTCCTCAAGTTAACTGCTTGGCTGACGAAGGACGCCTTTGATTGTCCATTTCGTCTATCTATGTCCATAAAAGCCTTCCATAATAGTGCCACAATAAGTTGTACCTTTGAAGGCCTATGCCTTGTAGTATTATCCTCATCACTCATTATTTTTTCTCTTAATTTTGTTATCGCGGTCCCTTTAAATGAAAAGACTCGCAAAACACAATTACTCACTCCATGTGAGCGAACGACAATATGATCATTTATAAGTACATCAGTAGTTTTTGGGAAGAGATGGGCCGAACTTGAAACACGTGAATATTTTTCTAATTCTAATTCTAATTCATTGCGTATTTCTCGGCTTCTAGTAGCCCAATTATCAATGAATGTGCAAAAAGTGGCCATATCTGCAAATCTATGTGAAATGCACATACCTATGGCAACTCCACCACACTCAAAACTCGTGACTTTAACGGATAACAAGGGGTCGCCGGTTTCACCAGCCTTATTGACCTCATACGGAAGGAAATCTTGTTGCATATCTAGTTTTAACTTCTGCTCCAGGCCTAGAAATTCCGAGAGATGGAATTTCGCTTTGGCTTGGACGTATAGAGCGCCTTGATCCCTACAATCAATAAATGAAGCATGACGAGTATACCTCCCGGCCAATGGGTAAAAGTCGGTTAAAGTTTTTGATAATGAAATCTCTAAATGATTAAAGATGTTGGTTTGTATATCCTTTTCTTCTTCATGTGATGTAGTGTAGTAGAGAATTAAAGGCACATTCATGTCCCGGGGTTTCTCATCAAAGAAAGAGATGTTATAGTTACAAAGGGTGGATGGAGTTGGTGTTGAAGGTTTCACAAGCTTTGAGACTTCCTCAATTATCTCCATTTTTGTTCATATCAAACAATTTGGTCATATAATGCTTATTTATAGAATAATTGTTTGGAGCATTTTTCAAATATAGTCCTTGCACTATCATACAAGTTGCAAACAAAGACGGTTTTTACCATGCTGTTCAACTATGACTTTATTAATGTTATAACTAATCTCTAATGAGACCATTAAAATGGGTCTTAGAGTTAATATTGTATATTTTAGAATTTGAAATTCTTATTAGACTGAGTGTAGTGGACTAACGCCCACGTACACCGTGACCAAATGAGGCGTTAAACACCACAAGGGGGCGCCAAAGTGGTGGGGCGTGAGGGGTTTAATGGGCGCGAGGGCAGGAGTGTCTGTGTGTGGTGAGGTGGGCCAATCAGAGAGGATAGTGGGGGTGCCAATAGGGTGGGGTGTGTTGCCTCAATACACTTAGTCTTAATATAGTAGCTATAAAAAATTAATTTTTAGGTCATATTAAATTGTTAACTGTTTCTAAACAATTGTTTTTGTATAAGTATTGGCCTAACTTTTGGAGACTTCCAAAGGGAATCAATATAATTAACTAAAAGAAGGGTTGAGGTTAAGAAGAAACAAATTTTAAAAGACACTATAAACTTTTTTTTTTAATGTTTAATTATATATATTAAAACAAACAGATCGACATGGAACAAACCATAATCACGTAAAAGTAACTAATCTTTAACGAGACCAATAAAATAGACGTTCATAGAGTTCTTCGAGTTATGTATTTGCTTGTCAAGGGACCACCTATGTATTTATGCTTCATTTAGGTTTAATTGAATTTTGTTCTTTTTTGTCAATCATGGATGGTACGTGCCGTTACAAAAATAAAAATTTAATAAAATAAAAAAAGCATGGATGGTACATGCTACTCTTGTTTGATTCCTTTATGCACTCGTTTAATGCACTATATTAATAGTTTTTAGAGTTAAATACGGTTTTAGTCCCTGTGATATGACAAAAATAACTATTTCATAATAAAGGTTTTGTAGTAACCATTTTAGTGCATGGGTATTTTCGTCTTTTCACATTAACTTAATAGAATAATTGGATGGAGGTTAGTGGGTTGGATAAAAATGAGACAAATGGTGAAACTTTTGTACGTAAATCAATGTTTTTAAATTTTTGTACTAAAATAGTTATTTTTGTTAAACCACAAGTACTAAAACCGTATTTAAATTTAGTTTTTAGAAAACTTTAGAGTTAATTACACATATGGTCTTTGTGGTTTGTAGGTATTGCAATTTTGGTCTCCGAGTTTCAAAATTACATGTATGATCCAATAGTTTTCCAAAAGGTAACACCGGTGATCCCTAGAGTAGATGGATATTTGCAAACCACAAGGACAATTCGTGTAATTATGTCATGCTTGTAGGATGAAACCTGCAATTTCATATAAACATAAAGGACGTTTTCTGTAATTTAGTCAAGTATTTAATGAATATAAAAAAATCAAACTAGCGCGGGTTAGTAAACATTCATTTCCCCACTTTCATCTAGTTGTAAAATCAAACTAGGATGAAACCTGCAATTTCATATAAACATAAAGGTCGTCTAAGTTGTAAAAATACACTTCTTTAATCTAGCGAAGATCGGACAGAGTCCTGTTTGTTTTTATCTAAAACCCGACAATATAAATTGTCTATTTCCATTACAAATCATAACCAATGTTCCATAATAATTGAGTTTTAATTTCTAGCCTCGATATCTTTCTGTATCAAATAACACTTATAAAAATAATAAATCTTTGTTGGTTATTGTTTGTCAAATAAGATCGTCACTACACGTCCTCAAGTACGATGTTCATATCCAAGCTAATATTCCTAATTATCATTCTACGGGTTAAGAGATATACTTCCCATACACGAACCCGTAATGTAACCGAGGCTCGAACCGAATCATTCTTTTCAACCGTACCCATCATTATCATCATTGGCTCATCCTCATCATGTAACTAATCATAGCATCATCATTATCATCATTATTATGGAATTACCATCATCATCTCATCATAACGTCATCATCATCATCATCTTTAAAATATCTTCTTGAAAGTACGATGTTCATATCCCCTCACCCCCCCCCTATTTTCTCATTATTGCATATACTTTTAGAGAGAGAAGTTAGAGAGAGAAAGGGCAAGAAAACGGTTCTTTCGAGATTTTAACCTTGCCTCAAGCTGTGAAGATCGTTTGCGAATGAGCTAAGCAAAGAATCCTATCGGTTTTAAGGTAAGAATCAGTCGTAAACTCCTGTTTTTAGTTTGAAACGGGTTTTAGGGTAAAGTGGGGTTTTATCCAAAAATGTCGTATTTTTACGTGTGATATCACATAAAAACTTTAGATCTTGCAACACGAATGTTAAATAAACGTTTTGAACGATAAGCGTTAGAAGCTCGATGCATAATCGGATCAGAAGTCTTATGCAGAAACGAGGGTTTTAGCGTGAGTAAAGAACTGGGTATTCGTACAAGTACATGTGCGAATACTTAGGGTATTCGTAGGAGTACTCACATGCAAGAGCCAGGGTATTCGCAGGAATACCCATGAACGAATACTAGGAGTATTCGCCTAAATACTTCTCTGTGGGTACTAGGAGTATTCGCCTAAATACTTCTCTGCGGGTACTAGGAGTATTCGCCTAAATAATTCTTTGTGGGTACTAGGAGTATTCGCCTGAATACTCTATGTGAGTACTTAGAAGTATTCGCAAGAAATGCTTGTGCAATTATTTTAGTATTTATACAGGATGATGGGAGTTTGCTGGTGCCACAGATCATACTACATACAAGGCACTGGTTCTTGAAAATCAAACTAAAAGTGTTCACGAACCCCTGGTTATCATACCGAATGGTGAAAGGATAGCCGTGGAAGGAAGGGGAGATTACACCTTGGAAAGTGGAACAAAAATAAGAGGAGTCTTGCACGTTCCTAAATTCAATTGCAACTTAATATCAGTTAGCAAACTATCAAAAGACCTTCAATGTGCAGTTACATTTTTTTCCGGATTTCTTTGTTATGCAGGGCTTACACTTGAGGACATTGATTGGAGCGGGTGAGTGCAAGAATGGTCTCTACTAAATGGGGATGATCGAAGATGAAAGAAAAGTTGTGGTGACAACTCTCGACACTTGGCACACTCGGATTCAAAACTTTCTCATATTGATTTCATTAAAGACGTTTCTTTTAAGAATAAGAATTGGTTTTGTGACTCTTGTGCTAAGGCTAAGCACACAAGGTTACCTTTTCCTGCAGTTCTATTAAAACTCATGGTTGCTTTGAGTTAATGGATTGTGATATTTGGGGTCCATATCACACACTTTCAATTTCACGTGCAAGTTATTTTCTCACTATAGATGACTATAGTAGGGCGATTTGGGCTTTTCTTATTAAACATAAAAGTGATGCAAGTAGATGCTTGATAGATTTTCACAAGTTCGTAAAAACTCAATTTGAAAAGAACATTAAGAGGTTTAGATGTGACAATGGTGAGGAATTTACATCAAACCAAATGCTTGATTTTTATGCAGACCAAGGAATTGTTTTAAAAACAACTTGTCCACACACCCCTCAACAAAATGGGGGTGGTGGAACATAAGCATAGACACCTACTTGAGATTGCACGAGCTTTGAAGTTTGAAGCAAACTTGCCAATAAAACTTTAGGGAGAGTGCATACTGACCGCCACCTACTTAATTAACCGGCTACATTCGGAGGTGATAGAGAATAAAACCCCTGATGAAATCCTATACAATTGAAAGTCGGATTATGAATTTCTAAGAGTTTTTGGATGCCTAGCATATTACATGAGTACATAAACGAACGGGGACAAGTTTGAAGTGAGGGGGAGACCGGGAATTCTTGTCGGATACCTATGGGGAACAAAAGGGTATAAAATTTATTATGCAAATCATGGAAAATCGTCATTGAGACAAGAAATTTATAGAAAATGTATTTCCTCTTTTTTAAAATTGATAAAAAAAAAACAAGGATGAAGAAGACGTTTTTAAAATACCAGACAGTTGGCGAGGAGAGAATATAAATATTAAAGAAGGAATGGGAATGGCTAGTGAACCAAACGAATTTGGAAACGACCCAAGAGAGGAGAACGATGGCCCAATTCAAGGGGCTTCCTCGGAACAGAATGAAGAAAGTGAAAGTGGCACAACCCAGTTCAGGAGACATCCTCTTCAGCCCAACAGAGTGAATTTGATGGAACAGGTAGTTAGAGGTGAAAAAAAAACCGAAACCGGAACCGGTTCTTCTGAAAACCGATTCTTCCGGACCTGAACCGGAACCGACCCTACCCGTAGGGTCTGGATAGGTTCCAATATTTCTACTCAAACCGGTTCTAAAAATACCCGAAAACGGTTCTACCCAAAACCGGTTCTCTCCAAACCGGTTCTTTCCCAAACCCGGTTCATCCAAAACCGGTTCTAAAACCGGTTCTCTCCCAAAAAACGTGTTGTATATGCGTTTAATAGGAAAAGAGATAAAGATCCAGAGTCATATACGTTTAATAGGAATAGAACTTTGGAATTATTTATATATTCCAGTTATACACACATCGGAGTTGGACTTCCTCTCATGTTCACTTTACGTTAGTCTTGTTGTATATGCAAGCTAACACACAATAAATATATAGGGGAGGAGTTGAAATAGTATGTTTAAAGTTTCTTGATCTTTTAAACATCAAGCAAATATTGCATCTTCATTGTTCATTAATACTTGGATATGCGTTCCATAAACCCTTGAGAAATGCTTTGCAAATTTCTTGCCAACACTTTCTATCTGCCTCTGCAATTTCCAGCTTTGACCTTGCATTGTTTGCTAGTTCAGTCTAAGAAACGGAACCGGTTCTTAAAAAACCCGAAACCGGGTACATAGGGTCTGGTTTTTCAACCAAGAACTGTACCTGGAACCGGAACCGTTAAGAACCGGAACCGGTTTTGAGAATACCCGATTTGTGCACCTCTACAGGTAGTCATTAGAAAATATGAACAAGGAAAATGAAGGCAATGTGGGCCGAGAAGAAAATGTAAATGAAACAGTTGAAAATACATCATCGACCAGGGAAAGAAGAAACAAAACCCAATCAAGACACTTTTCCGACTATAATGTTAAACTTACCTTATCGGTAGACCATGCACGACCCTTCACTAATCAAGAATCCTAGACGATACATCCCTTGGCTAAAGTGCTAAGTCAATACCGCAGGCTCGTGGGACGACTACTTTATCTACAAGCTACCCGGGCCGATATTGCTTATTCTGTTAACGTGCTAAGTCAATGCGTTGCCCATCCACGCCAATCACACATGGAAGCTGCAAATCGTGTCTTACGTTACCTAAAGGCTACCCCAGACAAGGTATATTACTACCACGTGAAAGAGTAACCAATCTTGTTGCATATTGTGAATCGGGCTAGTTGGGTTGTCCTTTCACTAGAAAATCAAGAACATGATATCTTATGCTTTTAGGTGGAGCACCGATCTTTTGGAGATCCAAGAAACAACCAGGTGTGTCTCGATCATCCGCCGAAGCAGAGTACCGGGCAATGGCAACGACGGTAAGTGAAATACTATGGATGAGATGGCTTTTGAAGGAGTTAGATGTCACACAAAATGGACCAACACCTTTGTTTTGTGACAACCAAGTTGCGCGACACGTTGCTAACAATCCTGTATTCCATGAACATATAATACATGTTGAAATGGATTACTTTTTTATTCGTGAAAGGGTAGAGTCACAGGAAATACAACCGTTAAACATTCACACCAAGTCACAAATTGCCGACTTGTACACGAAACGAAAGCCTTAGGAGCTCAACAATTTCGTCTATTACTCAACAAGTTAGGTATTCAGAATCTTCACGCTCCAACTTAATTTACTCCATTAATTTACTCCTTGTATATTTTACCATATATTTTTTTTCTTTTATTAGCTTCCTTATTTTACCATATATTTTTTTTCTTTTATTAGCTTCCTTAGCGTTAGGCATGATTGGGTGTAATTCCCTCCTTCCTATTGTAAACTTTAGCTATATTACGAGCATATATTCTACTCTCTTTTGCATGAATAATAACATTCTGATTACCAAAAGGTAAACCTTTTGACAAACTATTGGAGTAAAGGTGTTATTTCTTATTCATGGGGATCAAAACTACAATATGAGCAAACCACATGGACGATCCATGTAATCAACTCTTTGAAGAACCAATCATCGTAGAACCACGGTTGGTGGACGACTCAATCGTAAATCTACCGTGCAATGTCTAGGTAAATTAAACAAGTTAAACTCTAATTTTTGTAGTCAGACTACAAATTATGTGGTATACAAGATTATACCTCACAAAATTAAGTGGTATACAAGATTATACCTCGCAAAAGAGACTCGTATATATTATTTTGGGTTATTATTAAAATATATTGGGTTATTTAGAGCCACAACTAAGGGGCTGTTTGGCAAATGTTGAACCATTAAGAGGTCTGAATAGTTCAGCATGGTTTTTCAACTGAACCATTAAGAGGTAAAATGAACCATTAAGAGGTGGGTTTTTAGCGAAACAAACACCCCTTACCTCTGACCGATTCAGAGATTAAGAGGCTACCAAACAGCCCATAAGTTACAATTTAGAGCCACAACTAAGTTGTAACTTGGAAGAGAATATCCTACTATGGTCTAAATGGGCTGAATAAAATTAAAGTAGAGTCGGAGCTTTTAGGATTTTATGGTTTAACTGTATGATGTTATGATGAACTGCTTGTTTCAATTTAGGATTTTAGGGTTTATATGTTTTAACTTTTTGATTAAATTTTGAAATATCAAACATAAAGCTGTTCATTTAAAGTTATTGTGGTTGATCCTACTGTTTAGGTGGTGTTCAAGGTTGAAATCCTCGTGTCTTGAAAATAACAAAACTAACCGTCTACAGGAATCAAAAGATCATACCGTAGTGTGGTTATTGATCATATTTCCAACAGAAGTGTAGTAATACTGAGTGCCTTTGGGGTCGATGTTTGACAGCACCCCACACCCGTACATGACCAACTGACCACCTCCTCAACCCCCTCCCCTGGTTTTGATATCTAGGATATGGAGACGACCATTTTGGGTTACGGGAGGATTAGAAGTTAGAACTAGTGTTGCAGGTCCTTTGGAACCTTCACTTGAAAAACGTGTTTAGACCCATACCCATTTTGGTGAAAACCTGTTCTAACCCGAACCAAAATGTGTCATTTTCTTAGAACGGTCCGTTCTGACCCGAATCCAGTATGACCCATTACCACGCCTGACCCGAACCACCAGCTTTGTCATTAGGATAACTTATGCATGTTTAAGTTAAGCTTAAAAACACTGGAAAATAACTCCATTTCTATAAAGCTTTTAAATACATCAAATTAAGGATAACTAACGTGTGTTCAAGTTCAAGTCAACAACGAACCTACATTTTAAGATTATACGGCATAAATACCAAGTTGTTTTTGTTGTTTCATATTTACACAAATATGTCCAAACTTGATCCTTGTTGCAAACTATTTACCAAGAATCATGGACAGTTTACAAAAAAAAAAAAAAAAAGAACCAAATACGATGATTGAGAAATAGAATCACCCAACAGCCAAGCAGAATATTCCAAGATCAACATATATATATATACCTGTTATTTTTCCTACAAAATCATCATTTTATACAGCAGACTGTTGGTCTAGGGTATCCTTGCTCGTGACTTCATACTGATTCTGATCACGAAAACTTAAATTCCCCGAATTCCAATCTCACAGTAGTATATAATAAAGTGAATTAGTCCGGCCGGGTCAATGGGTAGGGTCCATATTTTGTTGCCAAAATAAAACGGTGTATGTTGAAGGTAAGTTTTAAAGAGACCTAGATTTTGCTTTAAGAAAGTATTGTTGATATGTCGGTTTGAGGTCCATATTTTGTCGCTTTTGAATTCACAGCTGAGCTTCCTGCACACGCAATGTGACGATTATAGAGAGCATGCAAAAAAAGGTACAATTTCGACCATTTACTTGTGAATGGGTCAATTCAGTTTATATTTTATCTATAGTAACAGTCAAAAGGGTCGATTAAAAAAAACTAAAAGGGAAAATGGTTAGTTCGGGTTATCTTTTATCTCTAACAAGTCAAATGGGCATGTTTAGAAAAAAACAATAAAAAGGAAACGGGTCTAATGGAAGTCGCCTAAAGTGTATTCTTAATGCACACAGCTAACTAAATTGTCTTATTCAAGAAATTAGATTAGTATTGTATAATCGTATTTAAAACATTATTAACAAAAAAAATATTTTAAAAAAAGTGTCCCAGTCAACCCAACTCAATCCGACCCGTCTCAACCAGCACAAAAATGAACTGTTTTGACCTGTTAGTCAACACGGCCGAGCAGCCGTTCTGCCTTACCATGAAAAAATGTGAGGGGAATCAACTTCACCTGAATGATCTTTTCTTCAAATCATGATATAATACTCTTTGACCGCTTTGACCGCTTTGTTACACACATCTGCTCGCTAGCTTCATCTGGAAAGTTTTGGTCCGAGAATTCTGTAAATAAATAAATGAACATGAGTTTCCCACTGAAACTTAACATCCAAGACATTAAATAATTGGGCTCTGTCCATTTTGGAATTTTCACAATCCAAAATTTTATTATTTCTCCTTGTATAAAGCAAATGGGACACCCATAATCATCTCTATTTCTTGCATGCCATATATATGAGGACCACATATTGAAAACGCTGAATGGTGAAAAGTAAATAACTTTAATGCCATATATAAAGTTTCAGTTATGATATGGTGTGTTACAAAATTCGAGACTCGAAAATAATAGGAAAATCTAATCTACTGCACTCACAATTTCCTTAGCACAAAAAACATAGCTCAATATCAAACTTAAATAGGAAAATTCTAAATTACATGTATAAATTAATTCCACAAGAACTGATTCATAAGCAACCAACGCACCTTTCACAACCTTAGAACACAGTTCCATTAACTAATGAGTCAAATTTATAAACTCCTTCATGAGAGAACCAAGCATTAAATGATATCCAACAAACATTGAAAATATGCAAGTAAAATTCTTAGGAAACACCAAGATTACACATTAACTGATAGAACAAGAACACGTGATTACTGTGAAAATATCAATACCATAGGGACTAAAGAGTAAAATCAGAAAGTACAGGGGGCGTTTGGTATCTCTATGAGGGGTGGTTGGAGGAGATAATCCAAATCAGTTTAGAATTTGAATTTTAAAGTTAAGTCGGTGTTTTCTATTAACGATTTTTTAGTAATGTCGGTTTAGGAATTCTTATTAGTCAAGGATTTACTTGGTATAAATAGATAGGTTATTCATGTAATCGTTTTTAATTCTAGTTCAATTTAATCAAAGAGTCGATCAATTGTGATCAATTAGTGTGTGCGAGTGTTTGATACCTGCTGTTGAGACTCCCCAGTTTAACAAACTGGTATCAGAGCCACCAGCGATCAAAGAAGCAGGGGCTGAAGAACCGATCCAGAGAAGAAGCAGCGATTCAAGCAATTGGATCAGCAGCAGGTCCGATCGGAGCAGAAGAAAGAAGGTGACGAGTCAAAGACAAGAAGAAAACGAAGCCATGACAGATTTCCAGGTTATAGGCGGTGTCAAGAAACTAAATCACACCAACTATAATACGTGGTCGACCTGCATGATCTCGTATCTTCAGGGGCAAGATCTCTGGGAGATAGTAAACGGATCTGAAACCCAATGTCCAAGAATCGACACCAACGGGAGTATTCACAAGTGGAAGGTAAGGGCAGGGAAAGCAATGTTTATTCTGAAAACAACAGTAGAAGAAGAATTGCTTGACCATTTACAGGGTATCGAGTATCCCAAACCTGCTTGGGACACACTCGCAGCCTTGTTCTCCAAGAAAAACGATGCAAGACTGCAGTTGTTGGAGAGTGAGCTGATGATGATCTCTCAAGGTGATTTAACCATCCCTCAATACTTTAGGAAGGTAAAAACACTAAGCCAAGAGATAGGAGAATTGGATGAACAATCTCGGGTCGGAGAGGCTAGAATGAAGCGGGTTATCATTCATGGCTTGAAACCCGAATACCGAAGTTTCATAACAGCCATTCAAGGCTGGCCTACCCAGCCCACGTTAGTAGAATTTGAAAACCTGTTGGCTGGCCAAGAAGCTTTGGCAAGGCAGCTAGCAGGAGTGTCAATAAAGAAGGAAGATGAGGTACTATATGCAGAAAAAGTCAAAGGGAAGTCACGGTTTGGTAAGCCCTGGAACCGAAGCAAAGGAAAGGGTGAAAACAGCCGATATAATGCAAGTAACAAGCAGAAGTCAGCAGAAAAGGAGGAACAATCAAGCGGGAGTAAAGAAAAGACAAACAAACGGTTTCCCTACAACTGCTACAACTGTGGCAGAAAAGGTCACATGGCTAAGGACTGCCGTTCAAAGCCAAGTGACGAAGGGAACGCGGCTGAAGTTGAAGACGGTTGGGAGGCAGAAGCACATGTTGCACAAGAACAGGAGGTTCTTGCCCTAACAACCTCAGTTGAAGCCCCGGTCAACAAACTAGATGAATGGATTGTTGACTCCGGGTGTACCAACCACATGACCGGGGAAAAGAACAAGCTCACAAATTCAAGTAAGTATACAGGAAATAGAATCGTGGTCATAGCTGATAATTCAAGGCACACAATATCAAACATCGGAGATGTTGTGTTCCCCACCAAAGCCAACAAAGAAGATCTAGTGCTAAAGAATGTGTACCACGTACCCGGCATGAGAAAGAATCTGATTTCAGTACCTCAAATTACAGCTACTGGCCAGTATGTTCTGTTTGGGCCAGAAGATGTAAAAGTCTTTGACTATTTTGAAACCTCATCGGTACCAGTGCTACAAGGACACCGAAGAGAGGCAGTTTATGTGTTGTCTGCAGAGTCGGCTTACATTGAGAAGACGAAGAACAACCAAACAGTAGACATATGGCATCAAAGGCTCGGACACGTAGGGTTTGACAAACTCGAGCTAATGATGGAAAAACAAATGGTGAAAGGACTGCCAAAAGTGAAAATAAACCGAGAAGAGGTGTGCCCAGGCTGCCAATATGGCAAGGCACACCAACTCCCCTTTGAGAAGTCCAGCTACAAGACCCGTGAACCACTAGAATTGGTGCATACCGACGTGTGTGGGCCAATGAAACACAAATCAGTGGGAGGCATGGAATACATGATTACTTTTATAGACGATTACTCACGTTTTCTATGGATATATTTTATGAAACAGAAAAGTGAAGCACTAGAAAAGTTTAAAGAATTCCAGGTTGAAGCTGAACGAGTAACAGGGAAGAAGATCAAGATGTTAAGATCCGACAATGGTGGTGAATACAAAAGCAGAGAATTCACCGAGTACCTAAAAAGGTGCAAAGTTGGAAGACAATTAACATGTCCAAACACGCCACAACAAAATGGCGTGTCGGAAAGGAAGAACCGTCATCTAACTGAAGTCTCGGGCTGCTGGCTGCATAATAAAAATATTCCAGGGAGGTTTTGGGCAGAAACTATGAGAGCAGCAACTTATGTCATAAACCGAACACCACAACAAGGACTGGAATACAAGGCTCCTTTCGAGCTAGTGTTCAAAAAGAAACCGAACGTGCACCATCTTAGAGTGGTCGGGTGTGTGTGTTACGTGTTCGTCCCCGATCACTTGAGACAAAAGTTAGACAAGAAGGCTGTCCGGTGTATCTTCGTGGGCTATGACGAAGAACGAAAGGTTGGAAGTGCTGTGATCCAACAACCGGGAAGTGTTATGTCTCCCGCCATGTAGTTTTTGACGAAAACTCAACTTGGTGGTCCATCGAGGACCGGAATCTGCCCGATACAGCCGTCCTGAAGAAGAGACTTGAAGATGAAATGGTTAGTCTAAAGCTGAACAGTGAAGAGACTGACCAGGTTGAAGGAGTTGACCAGCAGGCTGGTCAAACTAACCAGGCCCCCCAACAGCAAGCAAGTTCAACACAACAACCAGAATTAAGGAGATCAAACCGAGAGAGAAGGCAGAATCCCAAGTTTAAGGACACCACAGCAGCCGCAAACATGGCTGTTATTGAAGAAATAAATGTGGAACCAACAACATATCATGAGGCATGTGATAAAATAGAATGGCAAGAAGCAATGAAGGCAGAAATTAATGCTTTAAAGCAGAATCAGACCTGGGAGTTAGTCTCTAAACCTGAAGATGTGAAACCGGTATCCTGCAAGTGGGTTTACAAGGTAAAGAAACGGGCAGATGGGTCAGTAGAAAGGTTTAAAGCAAGACTAGTGGCACGGGGGTTCTCTCAAGAGTACGGCTTAGATTATGACGAGACATTTAGTCCAGTCGCCAAGCTAACTACTGTACGAGTTCTAGTAGCACTCGCGGCTAGTAAAGGATGGGCGTTATGGCAAATGGATGTGAACAACGCTTTTCTGTACGGCGACTTGGATCGGGCAATTTATATGGAGCAACCAGCAGGGTTCGAAGACAAAACGA
Organism: Smallanthus sonchifolius; assembly: GCA_023525975.1. Classification (NCBI taxonomy): domain Eukaryota; kingdom Viridiplantae; phylum Streptophyta; class Magnoliopsida; order Asterales; family Asteraceae; genus Smallanthus; species Smallanthus sonchifolius. The sequence goes on along the minus strand of CM042026.1, from coordinate 22,472,212 downwards.
GACCCGGTTATGTGTGTAAATTGAAAAAGGCCCTTTATGGGCTAAAGCAGTCCCCCAGAGCGTGGTATGGAAAAATTTCTGAGTTTCTTGAGCATAACGAGTTTGTTGGTACCACAGCAGATGCTAGCCTATTTGTGAAGGTTAGAGGTGATAGAATAGCTGTGGTTCTTGTCTATGTAGATGACTTAGTCATCACAGGTGACTTAGAGAACGAGATACAGCAGCTGAAAGAGAACTTGAATACTCGATTCAAGATGAAAGACTTGGGCCAGTTAAAGCACTTTCTTAGGCTGGAGTTAGAGTATGAAAAACAGAATATAATTCTGCATCAGAAAAAGTATTCAATCGAGATGCTTAAGAAGTTTAATATGCTGAATTCCAAACCAGCAGTGACCCCACTGGATGTGAATGAAAAATTATACCCAGAAGATGGTAAAGAAGTAGAGGATCAAACCGAATACAGGCAGATTGTGGGCAGCCTCATCTACTTAACCTTAACAAGACCCGATATTGCATTTGTTGTCGGGGTCTTGAGTCGATATATGCAAAGCCCAAGAAGGCCTCACTTGTATGCAGCTCGACGGGTGCTAAGATATATTAATGGAACCGTGGGTTTAGGAGTAAAGTTCAAGAAGGAGCAGAAGATTGAATTACATGGGTATTGTGATGCAGATTATGCAGGAGATCCAAGTAGTAGACGGTCTACAACAGGATACATATTTAAGATAGGTGCAAGTGCAGTCTCGTGGTGCAGTAAAAGACAACCGACAGTGTCTTTATCAACCACAGAGGCTGAGTACCGAGCAGCAGCGGTTGCAGCCCAAGAGGTTGTGTGGCTGACAAGACTGTTGAAAGAATTGAATCAAGAAGTGGAGTACAAAGTCAAGCTGCTGTGTGATAACAGATCAGCCATACAGTTGGCAGAAAATCCAACTTTTCATGCCCGAACAAAGCACATTGAAGTGCATTATCACTTTATAAGAGAGAAGGTGTTAAATGGAGAAATCGAGCTGTCGTATGTGGATACAAACGAGCAGGCAGCTGATATACTAACCAAAGGGATGACTAAAGTGAAGTTGGATCAGATGTGCTCAATCGTGGGAATGAAGAAAGCCGGTATTGAGAGGGAGTGTGAAAATATCAATACCATAGGGACTAAAGAGTAAAATCAGAAAGTACAGGGGGCGTTTGGTATCTCTATGAGGGGTGGTTGGAGGAGATAATCCAAATCAGTTTAGAATTTGAATTTTAAAGTTAAGTCGGTGTTTTCTATTTACGATTTTTTAGTAATGTCGGTTTAGGAATTCTTATTAGTCAAGGATTTACTTGGTATAAATAGATAGGTTATTCATGTAATCGTTTTTAATTCTAGTTCAATTTAATCAAAGAGTCGATCAATTGTGATCAATTAGTGTGTGCGAGTGTTTGATACCTGCTGTTGAGACTCCCCAGTTTCCCAATTACCATATATATGATGCATGAACACATTTTAGACACACCTGTGCCCTTGATGCAAGAAGATTCTATGCATGAAAACTTTTTAGACACGAGAGCTAGCATGAGAAGATTAATAATCACCTTCAAAGTTATCAAGTGATTTCCCATGCCTTTCAAAAATCTGCCCTGTACTTAATCCAGCCTCATTGAAAAAAACATTTTTGTCTCGTGCGCCCAAATTCAAAGCAGTGCTGCTGTCCTGCATTTTGGTTGCCCTTACAAAACGTTGTTTACCTGCACACCTGGGATGGTTTTTAAATACAGATCGGTGCAACTGCTTCACAAACGATGATTCCAAATGATCAAGATACATATCATGCTTCTCATTTGTCCATGCTGTCTGCACAAAATGACAGCTGATTCACAAATTGGTCTTTGCGTTATGCAAGCGAAACAATAGAAGAAGGTAAATGTAGCTAAGAGGAACTAGCCCTTAAAATACAGTAGTATTTTTCATAGCTTGAAAGGATAAGAATATAAAATACACCAACAATTGAGAAGTGAATCACACACGACTACACGAGAACCTAAATTGACTTGAATACTTTGTAAAGGTGTTTAAAACAAGAAACATACATCTGAATGAAGTGGATTAGGTTCTAATATATTTAGGAAACAACCAATAGACAATTGTAATTCAGCAAAGTTGAAGATCCAGCTCTCACTATGTGCAACCGGGGGGACCCCAATTCCCACAAACACTCGATGTAATTTCTTTTTTCTTTTTTAGCAGATTTAAAAGAAGTTCAAGTGTAAAAAATCAAAGTATTCCTGATGCAGAAGCATCAGATTTAATTGAACCTTTACCCGCACCCGACGACGACCCGGTAGAGTCCGTTGAAGTTGGCGCACCCGGTGGATTTAATTGGAGTTGAATACGGATAATGACAACAAGTTTGAAGGAGATTAGAATGTTTATCTTTTTTCTAAATTAAGGATTATTATCTCTTTATTTTGCGTTTTGTTTGGGATTAGTATCAATCCATACGTGGGATTGAGTCAAACATTTATATGTATTATTTGTTTTGAATTTGAGGAGGATTATTTTTTAGAGATTGAATTTTATTTATGAAAAACCTTTGGGTTTGAAGCTTTTGTAATCCTTTAGCCATTTGAATGTTTATCTTTTTTCTAAAAACCCTCGGTTTTTCGAACCGATCTATGATAACGAATCTGTTCAGGAGTGCTTATCGGAAGACAACCCCCTATTCGATGAAGACGAGATTGATTTCGATGAAGAAGAATGTTTGTTTGTGCAGACAGTTCTTAGAGGAGTTACCATCCAAGAGAACGAGTTCATGCAAGAAACGGACGATACTGATCATGAGTATGTGAAGGTTTCGTCAGGTATGTTTGATTTTTTTGCAGGAAAATGAGGTTGGTAATGATGGTGTTCAGTTGATTCATGGCGATGGTAATATTTTCAACGTTCTCAAGACTCGAGGACGAGTCTTTTTCGAAGACGGGGAGAAGGAGACGAGGAGAAAGGTGCATAGCAACCCAATAGACCCAGGTGGTACGGGTCCAGAGCCTGGCGAGACGACCCGTGAAGTTGAACAATCGGGTTGATGTTCCTTTCGATCCAGGTGGTGGTTTTGATCCGGATTTGTGTTTTCAAGCTTACGTAAAACTCGAGGAGTTTTTTTTTCTAACCCGGGGAGTATGATGCAGAAGCATCAGATTTGATTGAACCTTAACCCGCACCCGACGACTAACCGGTAGAGTCCGTTGAAGTTGGCGCACCCGGTGGATTTAATTGGAGTTGAATACGGATAATGACAACAAGTTTGAAGTAGATTTGAATGTTTATCTTTTTTCTAAATTAAGGATTATTATCTCTTTATTTTACGTTTTGTTTGGGATTAGTATCAATCCATACGCTGGATTGAGTCAAACATTTATATGTATTATTTGTTTTGAATTTGAGGAGGATTATTTTTTAGAGATTGAATTTTATTTACGAAAAACCTTTGGGTTTGAAGCTTTTGTAATCCTTTAGCCATTTGATTGCTTCCGAAACTGCATCAATTCGAAGATGGAATCAGCCAATCTTATGACAATTTAGAGTGTCTTTGGGTGAAGGAAAGAAGTAGCAAGTGATCTTGGATTAGCAAATCTTCCATATTAGGAGGCGGAAAATGCGTGTCGTCCGGTATGACTTATTAAGCAAGTTTATGATTTAAGAATGTTGACATTCAAAAGCTAACAAAACAATGACTTTTCACTGCATGGCCGATCTCAACCCGACACATGAAGACAAGAACAGCTAAAACTTAATGTAATTTGCATTTGTGAAATCCAACTCAAAAGTTCACCTAATCAAATTAGAAGATAAGAAAACATATGGAAGCTTTCTCATGTGAATTTTAGGGACTTCTGCCACCCGCAGACGGCGGATCTACAACCAGTAAAAAATACTTGTGCCATTTCTTTACTATATCATCTCAGTATCATATATTAGTAAGCGAACAAAGATAAACTTAACCAGGTGGAAAACCTTAGTAACATGTAATGAGTTCATTCAGAGTAAACTTTCTGAAACATATCTTTCAAGTATCTCCATTCAGTTTATGTTCTTAGTTATTCATGGCAATTAATTCCACATATTCTCAACTAAATACCACATATAACCAGTTAATCCAAGAGGAATCATGTATACTAACAACTACCAGAATGTAACCCTAAGCAAAATCAATAAAAAATTTCAGCCGGTGTGGCTAGGTTATTCAATCAAAACAAAAAATCAAATCTCCGATTAACAGTCCAAACAGAACATAACCGTAAATCAAACCAAATATATATGTATGAATCATTTTAATTAGCTTCAACTGAAACCAATCAATAATAATGCGTAGAAGATAACGTATCATACTGATGCAATCAACATGAACAGAATACCTTCGCTGAATTTTCAATCGGATGTAACCTAACTTTTGAACTCTCAACAGTTAAAAACGAGTTCGAGATCATGCCCGATTCCGATTGATTCAACTCATTCTCGATATCCGCCGGGAGCGACGGAGAATCACGCCGGCGAATCGCTTCCATTTTTGTCAAATTTTGCAAAGGCTAACAATTTTAGGATCGGAGAGAGGAGAGAGAAGCGATGACTGGAACAACTACACACATGGCGACGCTTTTACACGTGCCGTTAGCATTTGCGTACGACACGTCAGAAAGGCCAATAGTATGTGACAATAATAATAATATCTTCGGCTACTGTGAGCCAGATATTTTTAATCGTCTAAATAAATTCATATTATTTTTTGAATTATTTAAACTTCACATTTATTTCATCGATTTGGGATGATAATTATAGTTATACGATATTCATTTTTATGTGTCACAGTTTATGAATTATACAGTATATGATATTCATTTTTATATGTTAGTTACAGTATTTGGTAATATACACCTTATGGTTTATTTGGAAAGTTAGACTGGTTGGGCTTCAATTCAATCAAACGATCTTCATAACAGGTGGTAGAAGAAATCATATCGCAAGGATTCGTGGGGATTAAACATAGCAAAGCTCAATAACATTTCCTAGTCAGTATGGACTTCTTTCTCTTTTACTTGTATTTCATAAAATCAGTGTCGTAGATGGTGAGGATTATGGTTCTAGTCATACTAACAGTCATTGGCGGATCTTGTGTAATTGTTTGTTGTTTGCTAGTTCCCCTAGCTCCTTAATAAAATGTCGGTTGTTAAAAAAAATATAAAGAAAAAACTGAGTGGCTCTGATTCAACAAACATTTTAAAAGATTGGTATCGGTAAAAAAGGTCTAGATTAGACCTAGGAAGAACTAAATAACAAATCACGAGCAAGGAGATTGTGGATAGTAAAAATATAGTTTAACCTCTTTAAAATAAAATAAAAAATCTTTTGTAAGGTACCTTGCCAAGTTAATCTTGGTTTACGAAATTTTTTGGCCAGTATATTCTTTGTGTTTGTTTGCTTGCTTTAAGGTTGTTGTTACATGATAATTTGATACTTATTCTATTCAAAGACTTGGGCCTTAATAGCAACACGAGGAGAAAATGGACTCGATTCAAATCAATTGCGGTGATTATGCAGTATATGTTTTCCTCTTCCCAACTCATGATATAAACTATAACCACAAGAAACTCATTAGAGAGCCTTGGAGTCTTAGCTCCAAGGACGGCCTTACCCTAATAGATCAGTCTTGACTTGGGCTTACTAAAATTGAGCCAATTTATGTTGAGCATAACATGTTGGGTTGGGTTCAATGCGGGGTAACCTCTAGTACTTAATGTTTGTTATTGTAGTTGATAGTATGATTTTTTCTATATACTTCGTAGAACCCATCTTGCGATTTGTTATATCATGTGAATCTGAAAACCAATCATAACCAGAAAAAATTCAAATGATTTGACTACATGCCAATAACAGGAAACACATGAACCAACTTAATTCAAATGGAGCAAAGAAATTAGGAATTTACCCAGTGAAAAAAAAAAACTGAAAACGTGAGAATCTGATTGGAATTCGAGGTCAGATACTGATATCAATCTTCATAATTATGGTCTCGATCGCCAGACTCCGATCGGAATTTTCCTAACTTCTGTGACAGACGTATCTTTTGCATCGATCAATGGTTCAATAACTAAATAACTATGGACTTTAAATTTTAGGGTTTCTTTTGCCTTTGCGTCATGTCAAAACGGTTTCAAATAAAATATTTTTTTCCAGATAATAATGGTTTTAGAAAAGAAAAGGAGAAAGTTTAAGAATGTAGGTCTTGTAACTCTTTATTGATATTAAATCAAAGAACTACTCTTAGTTTGGACAAAATCAAACTAACGATTGAACAACACATAAATCATAAAACAAACCAAAATAAACAAACCTAGAATACATTAAGATTTGCAATTGTTTTGCGGTCTCTACACTATTAATAGGTTTATAATGTACATGCCACACTTAATCTCCACCGAAGATATTAGATTACATAGAGTGTTTCTCTGATTTTTCCATTAAATCTTGATTCATTTCGTTAAATCTAAAGAGTCTGTTATAAACTTTTAAAACCACTGAATCATCTGTGGAACTTGCGTTGATTCTTCTTTGATTTGCGACCCACAAGATCTTTTATAGTTTGCTTAAAATCTTGTAATAAATGTCCGTTAAATCTTTTTTTTGAACGGCAATTTGGATCACTGACTCACCCGATCATCTCCACCTCCCTCAGGAGGAAACCCACAAATTAATGTTTTGTTTTGTTTTTTTCACATTATATGTGTTTTATTTATTTTAACGGTGAGAACATGGGAAATTAATTAATGGGACCAAGTTAATAGTCTGTTAAACTACATAGATCACATGTTATATAAGTTCCACATAGCTGTATTTGCTGAATGTGTGACTATTTTTGTATGAAATCTTTTGAGTATGGACAATATTATTCAAAACTATGTTTGTCATTTTCTATAAATTAGTGATCTAAATTATAAGACATCACGTTGATAACAACGAATGCTTGATATCTTATAATAACATTTAATTAAAAAATAAGTAAATTCAATAGTTTTGTTTTGTAAGTGTATGTTTTATATAATTTAATATTAGAAGAAAAAACATCGTATATTCTAACAAGAAGTTTTTACAATATTTCTGTTCAAACTTTTGAACGACGGAGATTTAGCATAAGCTTACAAGTAGAAGTTGTAAGCTCTAGACTCTAACGTAACAACATAAAATTAACAAAATTAAATTTACACCATTTTGATCATTCTAAAGGAAAATTGGCAATATTCTTTATCCAAATAAATGAACTCGCTTTTATTTCTTAACTAGGTTAGTACCCGTGTGTACTACACGGTTGATGAAAAGAAACATATATCATTAATAATAGTCTAAGACAATTTCATAAATACAATAAAATTTTAATTTACATAGGGAAAAAAATGAAATTACAATAGCATTCACAAAACTAAATATATTTTCATAAATCTCTAAATATTTACCATCTCTTTCCAGTATTAGTAATTTTACTCCGTCTCTACTCTTTACTTCTTACAGCGCCACATACAACTGTCCATTGGTGAAAACCTGTTCTTTTAAATACAAAGCAACTATCGCTAATGATTGTCCTTGGCTTTTATTAATCGTTATGCAAAACATACAGATCACTTGTCTTCTCTGGAACTTCAAATGGATCTTTTTATCTGACGGTATCAGATTAATTCTTGAAATAAATGTTCGAGTACCAATATTACTCCCAGAGATTATCTCGGCTTCTATAACACATTTACCAAGTGATATGACATGTAGCCTAGTACCATTACACAAACCATTTTATTGGTCAATGTTTCGTAGTAGCATTACCAGAACACCAACTTTCAGCACTAGCCTATGATTTGGTAATCCTGATATTTTAAGCTCATTAAGAACATCAGATGAGTATAAATTTTCTTGTAACGGATCATTACTTTTGAAATCCAATATACTTTTGGAGTTTGAGCAAGGAGTCGTTTATGGATCGCCAAGTACCCCAAAACGTGCACATGAATATCCCCTGCAATACTTTTTTTGTGACAAGGAGGATATAATTATAATAAGTCTAACAACTTAAACAAAAATTATAACTAAATACATTTCATCAAGGGGTGAACAGTTGTTAATCTTCATTGGTGGGATTTGTCGGTTTTGCCACGTGGCGTGTGGTCATTGGGCCTCTTTTTTTTAAGCTAGGGTACAAATAACATAGCTGATGGTACAGGCGATTTTGGGTATGGTGCTTGGGCAGGAAAAACGGAGAGGGTGAAGACGGATCTGAACCACAGCCGTGACGACGACAACAAATCTGAAAGAAATATTCAAAAATGGCGGTGGGCAGGGGTGGATCTCGTAAGAGAAAGGTTTTTTTTTTCAGAGAGAGAAAATGTTAAACTTAGAAAGAGAGAGAGAGAGAGACAAACGGCGATGGTTTTGCTATAGTGGGCCGGCTAGGTGGTTGTGCGATGGAGGCTAGAGGTGCACAAAGCGGTTTTTTTAAACCGAACCGGTTTGAACCGACCCGAACCGGGTTGGTCAACGTTTGGTCAAAACCGGTTTGGCCCTAAACCGGTTCGGGTTAAACCGGTTTACAAGCTAGGAAATCCCAACCCTATCAAACCGGTTAGGGTAGGGTCTAAACCGGTTTGAAGGCTAAACCGGTTTAAACCAGTTTTTTAATTAAAATTCGAATTATTTCAATAAAATTCAATATATTTAATAAAAAATCAAAAAGAAATACATAACAAATATAAAACATAAAGTTCAACGTTTTTGAGAGTTTAGAGAGCGTTTTTGAGCGTTTAAAGAGCGGTTTTAGAGATTAAAGAGTGTGGAGAGAGGTGTGATCAACCCTAAACATCCTCCACCTATTTATAGTGTTTTAAGGGTGAAAAAAGGGCCAAAAAACGGTCAAAAATGGTCCAAATGGCTATAAAGCCGTTATGTAACGGCTATAAATACCGGTTTTCTGAACCGGGTTGGGAGAACCGGTCCGTAACCCGGTCGGCTCCGGAATATGGCAAACCGGTTTGTAACCGGCGGTTTCACTCGGGTTTGAACCGGTTTAGGGTAAACCGGTTTAGTTTGAACCGGTTTTCGGGTTACGCCCGGTTTGAAAGTTCAAACCGGTTTTTTTGCCCATCTCTAGCGGCGGCGGTGGCTTTGTGGTGGTGGTGTGGTGCTCGGAGACAACGACTCTTAGGTGGTGCTGTGGTGGTGGCGGTTAGGTGGTAGTGTTGTCGTAGTGGCGGTTTTGTGGTGGTGGTGTGGTGCTCGGAGACGACGACTGTTAGGTGGTGGCGGTTAGGTGGTGGGGTTATCGTAGTGGCGGATAGGTGGTTGTGTTGTGCTGCCTGTGACAGTGACAGTAGCAGTGGTAGTGGCGGTTTGTGGTGCTTGTGTGGTGTTGAGGTTGGGGTGTGAAGAGATAAAGTCATAAAACTATAAAAGAAATGTTTGCTTTTTTGCTTTTTGTTTGTTTCCACGTGTATTTTATATATTCTCTTTGGAAGGATAAAGTATGGTTTTTTTTTTCACCCACTTTTTTATAGTGTTAAAGACTTTTGGTGGAGCCAGTTAAAACCAAAGGATTACTAGCCCAGTGGTAAAATCGCGTGCCTCCTCTCCCGTCTACTCGGGTTTGATCATTTGGAAAGAGGTTTTTAATCTATTTTTCTTTCCTATTTTTTTTATTCATATTTTTTATTTTTTAGTTTATTTTTAATCCAGTATTTTTTGTTTTGCTTTTTTCAACTTTTTTCTATTATTTTTACGTTACAAGTTTTAACACTCATGTTCTATTAACGTTTTAAAATATACAACCGTCAAATACGATTATAAGTATGAAAAAAAAATTGCGTTCCCCGCCACGTAGGGCGGGTGGTAATACTAGTTTGACACATTTATACAATTAACAAATAACTGTGAACGAAAATATATCCATAAAAAAAATATTTACATGATAACTCATACACCTTCTTTTATTATAAAAATATTTAAAAGAGTAACTATTTACATCACTTTTAATTTTAAACCAGGGGTTTATCCGTGCGATGAGGCTCCCACTAAGAAAAAATAAGCGTTGAAATTGCTTGACGACTTTGATTACTTATAAAAGAGGAAAAATGTTGAGTGAGAGAATCGAACCTTTAACGTCTCCTATAAAAGTGTGGGAAACGAACCAGCTTTAAATAAAACTTATATCGAAACGTAGATACAAATTAGAGTGTCGCAACACTATGTTCAGAATTTTATAAAATGTAACACCCGCAAAACCCGACGCTTATGGATTGGGCCGAAATGAAAAAATAAAGGAAGGTATGGGCTTAAAAGTGTGGGCTTGGCCCACTAGGGTTTCCTAACATAACCCTGACCAGCCTCCATGCACCCTCATTCCACCATCTTCTTCCATTTTCGTCTAGAGAGAGAGAGAAAAGAGTTTAGAGAGAGAAGGTAAAGAATCGACATTTTTTGGTGCAAGAATTGTCCCAAAGTGTTACTCCATCATTCAAGAGCAAGAAAACACGAAGAATCGCTGTCTTTGAGGTATGGATCGAACATAAATCTCTGTTTTTGTTCAAAAATGGGTTTTAAGGTAAAACTAGGGTTTTCATCTCAAAGTAAGGATTTTTACGTATTAAAAGATGAAATAAGACTAGATCTGACTTCATGGAAGTAAAACAAACGATTTGGACGTAAAAACTTGGAAGCTTGAATTGAAAATGGGCATGTTTGAGAAACTGTTCTTTAGGCGACACTGACCACGCCACCTTCATGTGGCGACACTAGTCGGGCTTGGCAGGGGAGTGTCGTGGATCCCAAGAGTTCAATGATTGGGGACACGTGTCATTCTCCTGGCGACACTCCATGTCGGCGACATTCTAAGTCGGCGACACTGGGGTTAGCGACAGTAGAAGGAAGTATGTTAATGCATGACACAAAGTCCAGAACGCAAGTTCTGGCGACGCGAACCATGTCACTAGCGATACTGTCCTGGCGACACTAAGATAGGCGACACTAGTCCTTTGTTGACATATTTCACTCATTTACTTACTACAAATCTCCAGGTGTCACGCCTAGCACGAACAGTTAAGAAGTTGAGTAGTAAAAGCAAAACTGGTGAGTTTCTATTGCCCATTTTCCCTTTTTAAGTTTTGGGCTGAAGTGCATGCTTTTGAATGAAATGAAAGAATAACGTTTTACAAACGTTTAGGGCAATTATGTGTTCTTTACTTACGCTATAATATATACAAATGTTTATAAATGTGCCATGTAGTTAATCGTGTGGTAGCATGTCAATATGTGTGTGTGACTATTTGTGCATGTTACCCCCGGGGCGAAAGAAAGAATGAACAGAAAGTCTTGTGCAAGCAGCAGTGGAAGACTTGTCTTCGGACGGGCAAACATAGGAGTCTTATCTTTGTGATAAGCAACATAGGAGTCTTGTACACAAGCAACAGAGGAGTCTTGCATTCATGCAAGCACAACGTTCCAAGCCTTCGAGACTTGGGACGGTTAAGACATAATGGTATCATTCGAGTGCTAGTCACTCAATGATAAGAATCTGAACCGAAGAATGAATGAATGAATGTAAAGGCAAGCTTGAATGTTAATTGAAAGTGAATGTTTTTTAAAAGAATGCTAGCATGAATGTTTCTAAAGGTTTTAAAGAATAAAAAGATTCCTACTAGGGAATTAGAATATTTGAATGGAAAAAAATGTTTTAAAATATCAAGCTTTTGTTATCTTTATATATTTAAGCTGTCTTGAAAAGAAATGATGAAATGTTTATTTACCAAAGTAAAATAGAACCCACTCAGTATATCTGACTTTTAGCATACACCTCAGGTAAATGAAGTATAGAACTGGATGGAGCAGCGAGGGCTTGATGGACATGGAATGAAGGGCCGATCTCTGCGATGACTGGCATTTCTGGAATTGAACTATGAACAATTTATGTTTTAATTCGTTTGGATTATTATAATGTTTAAGACTTCCGCTTTCAAGATTTCAGATTAATGCATGATTCAAAGTTTAAGAACTATGTTATCAATGTTTTGTGCCAACTATAAGAGGTTCGGTTTTGAAAAAAATCTATATCGAAACTGTAGACCCCTTTTGAAATGTATAGTTGTATAATTGCTGACAAATATATTTTTAATATATTATACTTATGTATTGTATTGTTTAGATTACCATCATCCACTACTAGAAAAAGCGAGTATTAGTAATAGAATATCACTGATGGTGAATATTTGTTGACAATTATCGACCGGTGAGCGACGGATCCCATAAAAAAAATCAAAACTATAAATATCCATCGGTAAGCTGGTGATTATCGACACATGACCTAAACTAGAAAAAAATGACTTTAATACATAGGCATGCAGTTGATCATTCGTTGGTAATTCTGGATAATTACCGATGGATATTCCATTAGTGATGGAGAAGATACAAGTTTGGATAAAACTTTGTCTTAGGCTTTCCAATCCTCGACAGTGGGAATCCCTTTGTGACGGATGTTCCGTCGCTAATTCTTAATATTAAATTTCAGATACGATTCTGTAGAAAATAAGAAGGGGGTGAATAGGTTTCTTAAAAATTTCTTTGATTAACTTACAAAGTATGGTAGATACTTGTTAAACTCGAAATATAAATAAGCAAGTATGTAAAGAATTTAATGATTAGAAAGTCAATACCGATTTATAGAGGTTTAAGTGGATGTTAACTAATCTACTCTACATCCTCTCCCGATTCTCCAATCGAGAGTTACTTCACTATACGTTTCTTTTGAATGAAAGAGATCATCGGTACAACCATCATTTCACTAATCAAAGGCAGTGATCACTTTGTACAAAAGTTTCACTATTCAAGGTAGTAATCACCTTCTTCGTTTCACTAATTATAGAGGTTGTGATCACCTTTTACTTCGAACTAATTCTAAGGTGGTGATACCCTCACAAACTTACCACTCAACCAATGGTAATAATACCCCTCACAAGCATCTCACTAGACAATGGTGTAAACCAAGAATTAGAAAGATGAAAGTTGTAGAACAAATCTTCTTTATTGCTCTTTGATCTTCACTTGATCTTTGATCTTTGATTTCACTTGAAAGATGATAGAATATGTTAGGAATTGAAGAGAGATCTATAGTCACACCCCAAATTCCACTAACGGAGTTTTACCGTTTGGCGTGTGACAAACTAGGATCTCAGTCATTAGTTACATCAAACGACACTATATGGGACTTAAAATGTCATAACATAAAAGTTCAGAGTTGAATGCGGAAGCGTAAACGTTAGAATGAAATCAAAAGTAATACACGCAACAAGCGTCAATTAATGTAAATAAGTAACACTGTTTAAAATGTTTGAAATGAATGATATGATAGTAGGACTCCATTCATGTCCTAAGTGTGCAACCTGTGCCAAAGCGACCTGAGAAACATGTAAGAAAAAGTGTCAACACAAGGTTGGTGAGTTCACAGGTTTGTATGTAAATAAACTGTTTGAGTGTTGCTGGATCCACATACGTAAGTCACACCTATTGCTAGCTAGACAATGTACAAGTTACTCTAAGCGCTCGTAACCATAGACTGACAGTTATGTTTGGTGCCTCGCGCCAGGTCTATCAACCATGGCTATGTTTTAGGTCAATATTACACCCGTTCGACCTCCAATCGTGCTAGCGCGACTAGCCCGGGTGGGGTTTGTCAAACCCAGTAGTACTACTCAACATACCTCGCTATTCTTCATATTTAAACGGTTCGATGTGAGGACTTTCATGATAGAGTTTACGCTTAAGTACACAAGTGGTAATGAAATACTATGTGATCCATGTCCGTTTTTGTGTGTCTCTCCCTGGCTGGAAGACAAGTAACGGATGTCTGTTCGTATGCATGTTTCTCCTCAACGGGGAAACAAGAAAAATACTGTTCGTTTGTATGCATGTTTCTCCCCAACGGGAAAACAAGTAAAATGATGTCCGTTTGTATACATGTTTCTCCCCAACGGGGAAACAAGTAAAAATACTGTTTGTGTGTATGCATGTTTTGTCCCCAACGGGAAAACCAGTAAAATGATGTTTGTGTGTATGCATGTTTCTCCCCAACGGGAAAACAAGTAAAATAATGTTTGTGAGTATGCATGTTTCTCCTCAACATGAAAACAGGTAAAATAATGTTTGTGAGTATGCATGTTTCTCCTCAACAGGAAAACAAGTAAAATAATGTTTGCGAGTATACATGTTTCTCCCCCAATAGGAAAACAAGTAAGAAGGGGCCGTGAAAACTCACCTGCGTTGCGTAGGTAGTGTCACACAAGTATGAGATTTAGAACCTCAAGTGTTAGCCTTCACAGCTTACGTATGCCCTAGAATTATAAACACATAAGTTAGGGACATATGGGATTTTGTGACGACGACACGGATGATTGAACGTCTTAACGCTTTCTAATAATTTAAGAGTAGACGAACGTGTCTACGGAATTATAAATATATCAATAATAATTAGGATCAAAGCGTTACGTGTCGTACGAATAATAAATAACTAAAATAATTAAATACATTCGTACATTAAAGTCGTTAACAAAAGTTAAGAAAATAACGTATTCAAACATATTATTTCTAAGTTCTCAAGATTAAATAAATAATCACTTTGTGTCAAAAATAATAAATATATTATTTTTAGTCGAATATATAAATACGAGTAAATAATATTACTAATTATATTATTTATTAGTTTCAAACGTTCCAAAAATGGTACGAAATAGTATATAATCATATACTAATAATATAATATAAGTCACGGTTTAAACATACTATTCTATATGAAATCGGGGTTCGAGAGTGAAAATAACAATCTTATAAATAAAAATAATGAAAATATAATTTATAAAGATCAAGCATCGAGATTACAGATTGTTTCCGAGTTTCCAGAATATCAAAAACAATTCTAATATAACTTTATCAAAATACAATTTTTACAAACAAGAATCTGTCAAAGAATCTGCCCACACACGACCGCGCCAAAGGTAGGCACGACCGTGCTCGTGCACTAGCGCGCCCGTGGTTGGGTCAGAAGACAACACAGGGGGTCTGTTCATCAGGCATGACCGTGCTCGCGTCAGGCATGACCGTGTCTAGGGTTTTTAGGGCAGGACCTTGTCTGGTCAGCAAGCACGACCAAGCCAGGTACGGGGCACGACTGTGCTCGGAGAGGCACGACCGCGCTCAAAGATTAGCGCGACCGTGTCTTGGTCAAAATCAGAGTGAAATCGATCAATTCTTATAATAGAATCGTTGGAAAACAAAGGGCTTTTGAAGAGTAGAGTTTTGCGAATACAATCGTGTAGTTTAATTGAATTTAAATTCGGTTTATAACATAATTCGGTTAAAATCAGAGAATAGCAAACTTGGTTCTGATTCGACTCAAATTCGATGGTGTAAGCCCTGAATAGATTAGGGCTTTCATCTAAGATGTAAAAACGAAAGTGATGGTGATTTCAATTACCAGATTAGATGACGAATTGATGGAAGTCGACTAAAACCGAGGGAGACGGCGACGGGATCGGCCTCCGGCGACTCCGATGCGACTCCGATGAGTTTGCTGCATGCTAGAGCTTTGAGAGAGTTTGTGCTGTGTGCGCAGAGCTTCACTTCGTGAATTGGTTTACGCATTCGATGAATTTGAGAATGGTTTGGGTTAAAACTCGACGGTTTTGGTATAATTGCGTATAATGGTGCGATTAATTGGAGTTATGGGTAGTTAGGACGTGCGATAATGGCTTGGTTACGCCTGCCATTATTGCAGATACGTTACAAATCGGATTCGAACGTTCTTGCGCTTAATGGCTTCGTCTGCGTTACGACCGGATAAGAGATGCGACCGTGCCTGAACACTAGGCACGACCGTTCTTGAGCACCGGGCGCGACCGTGCCTGTGCACAGGCGCGACCGTGCTTAGTAGGGTTTTGGTGAAGTTTCAAAACTAGTCCTGATGTTTGAGATTTGACAGGTTTGGTCCGTGTAGTTTATGAGATAACGGAGTTTAGATTGATGAAGCTAACGGAAAATTGGCGGGTGTCACATCATCCCCTAGTTGAAAGAATTTTCGTCCCAAAAATTAAAATAATAATAAAAAAAATTTCTAGATATCACATCATCTCCTAGTTGAAAGAATTTTCGTCCCGAAAATTAAAATAGTACCTTAAGAGTTTGAAGTGGATTGCTTGAACAGATGAGGATACTTGCGAATCATCTGGTCCTCGCGCTCCCAAGTGAATTTCGGTCCACGTTTCGAGTTCCAACGAACTCTAATAACAGGGATTTTACTGCGCTTTAGCGTTTTGACTTCCCTATCCATGACTTCTACCAGTTCTTCAACGAACCGTAGTTGTTCATCAATGTGCAGTTCCTCAAGAGGAACCGTGAGTGTTTCGTCTGCTAGACATTTCTTCAAGTTCGAGACATGAAAGACATCGTGTACACCACTAAGTCCTTCCGGTAGGTCCAGCTGATACGCTACTGGGCCAATTCTCTTCATTATCTTGAATGGTCCAACATAACGAGGATTCAGCTTGCCTCGCTTCCCAAAGCGAATGACACCTTTCCAAGGTGAGACTTTGAGTAGAACCATATCGCCTACTTGGAATCTTAACGGTTTACGACGTTTATCGGCGTAGCTCTTTTGACGATCACGAGCTGCCGCCATACGGTTACGGATTTGGACGATCTTTTCAGATGTTTCGAATACCAGCTCGGGACCTGTAAGTTGACTATCCCCAACTTCAGCCCAACAGATAGGAGATTGGCATTTACGTCCGTACAATGCCTCAAATGGTGCTGCCTGGATGCTAGTGTGATAACTGTTGTTGTAGGAGAACTCCACTAACGGTAAGTGAGACTCCCAAGGGTTACCAAAATCGATCACACAAGCTCGTAGCATGTCTTCAAGGGTTTGGATGGTACGTTCCGTTTGACCATCGGTTTGCGGATGATAAGCTGTACTCATGTCTAGACGAATGCCTAGGGCTTTGTGTAGAGATTGCCAGAAACGGGAGGTGAATCGAGCGTCTCGATCCGAGATGATGGAGATTGGCACTCCGTGCCGAGAGACTACTTCCTTCAAGTAGATGCGAGTGAGTTTTTCCATCTTGTCGGTTTCTTTAGTGGCAAGGAAGTGAGCAGATTTGGTTAAGCGATCTACGATCACCCAGATGGTATCGCATCCGATAGGATTTCGGGGTAGTTTGGTTATGAAGTCCATAAAAATCTGTTCCCATTTCCACATTGGAATCTTCGGCTATTGAAGTAGTCCAGAAGGCTTTTGGTATTCCACTTTGACCTTTGAGCATGTCAGGCACTTGCTCACGTAGGTGGCTATATCGGCCTTTATCTTTGGCCACCAATATATCACCTTAAGGTCATGGTACATTTTGTCAGAACCTGGATGAATAGAGTATCGGGATTTGTGAGCTTCATCCATAACCAGTTCCCTTAAGTTCCCGTACACTTGAACCCGTATTTGCTCTACGAAGTAGCGAATGCCGACTGATTTAACCCTAAGTTGTTCTTTCATACCACGTGTGGATTACAACGGTAGGATTCCCTCCTTCAGGGCTACGAGTTGAGCACTACGGATCTGATCAGGTAGTTCAGTGTGATTAGTAAGTTGTAATGCTCGAACTCGTTTGGGTTTGGTGTCCTTACGGCTTAGGGCATCGGCTATCACATTAGCCTTCCCTGGATGACATCTGATTGCACAGTCATAGTCGTTTAAGAGTTCGGCCCAACGACGTTGTCGCAAGTTCAACTCTTTCTGCTCAAAGATGCGCTGAGGACTCTTGTGATCAGTGTAACTGGTGTACGTGGTATCGTACAAGTAATGTCCCCATATCTTTAGTGCAGATGCCACGGCTCCCAAATATTAGTCATGGATTGTGTGATTTTCCTCATGAATTTCCAGTGGGCGAGAAGCGTACACGATCACTTTCTCGCGTTGCACCAGTACGTAACCAAAACTTTGGATAGGCGTATCGCAGTACACTACAAAGTCATCCGTTCCCTCGGGGAGAGATAGGATGGTGTACTGCAGAGTTTCTGTTTAAGCTGTTGAAATGCTGACTCCTGGGTGTCACCCTAGTTGTAGGGTTTACTCCTCTGAGTTAAGGTAGTGAGGGGTTGAGTAATCCTGGAGAATCCCTCAATGAAACGACGGTAACAACCAGCCAATCTCAAAAATTGTTGAACTTCAGTTAGAGTTCGTCGGTGTCGCCCAATTCTTGATGGCTTTTACATTGGTTGGATTGACATGTATTCCTTTTACGTTGACTACATATCTTAGAAATTGCACTTCCAGAATTCGTACTTGAAGAATTTAGCACACAATTGCTCTTGCTTTAGGAATTCTCGGATTAAACGAAGATGCTCCTCATGTTCTTCTTTATCCCTTGAATAGATGAGGATGTCGTCAATAAACACAATGATGAACTGATCGAGGTAGGGCTTACACACACGGTTCATGAGGTCCATGAACACCGCGGGTGCGTTGGTCAGTCTAGATGGCATGGCCATAAATTCGTAATGGTCATACCTAGTCCTGTATGCAGTTTTTGAGACGTCTTCTTCTCGGACTCTCAACTGATGATAACCGGACCTAAGATCGATCTTTGAATAGAAGCTTGATCCTTGGAGTTGATCAAACAGATCGTCAATGTGGGGTAGAGGATATCGGTTCTTGATGGTTACTTTGTTCAGCTCACGGTAGTCAATGCAAATACGGAAAGTCCCGTTTTTCTTCTCGGCGAATAGGACTAGAGCTCTCCATGGCGATGAGCTAGGTCGGATGAAATCTTTATCCAACAACTCTGGCATTCATGTGGATAGTTCTGGTAGCTCACTGGGTGCAAGTCTATACGGTGCCTGAGCAATCGGTGTTGCTCCAGGTGCTAGATCGATCTGAAATTTAACTTGACGGTGAAGCTGAAGGCCAGGCAAGTCTTCGAGAAATACCTCCGGATAATCACGAACGATCGGGATATCGTAAATCTTCTTCTCCTTAGATGGTTGCTCGGCGACGAGAGCCAAAATGGCAGTATGACCTTTACGTAGACGCTTTTGTGCTTTCACGAGAGATATGATGCCCATGACAGCACCACTCTTTTTGCCTTGGACAGAAAGGGTTTCTCCATTCGGGAGAGGAAGGCGAACAAAATTGTTCACGACAAATAATTTCGGCTTGGTTTTTAGATAACCAATCCATACCGACAATTACATCGAAACTACTGAGTGTGATTGGCATGAGGTCAATGGAAAGCTTATGGAGTTTATCGTTGGAGTATAAGGGATAACCTGTTAGCTTAGAAAGGATTCCTCAAATTCTGTGTACATAGTTGGAGTCGGTGGTTTGCCATGAGGTTCTACTAGATTTTCAATCTAGATGGTTCCATTGATCAAGTCTGGATGAGAGTCTTAAGTTCACTAAGGCTCTTACATGAGTGAAATCAAATGATGGATTCCGATAGTTCAGTGTGTCCGTAAACACCTTCAACCTGATAGTTGCGCCTATCAACTGTCGAATAGGTTTAATGATACCAATTAGTCGTTGAGTGGGTTACAGGAACTTCTACTGATAGTGGAAGTTTAAGTTTGCA
The DNA here is from genome assembly GCA_023525975.1 of Smallanthus sonchifolius. Taxonomy (NCBI): domain Eukaryota; kingdom Viridiplantae; phylum Streptophyta; class Magnoliopsida; order Asterales; family Asteraceae; genus Smallanthus; species Smallanthus sonchifolius. The sequence goes on along the minus strand of CM042026.1, from coordinate 22,452,544 downwards.
GATCACTGATTAGGACCGTTTATCCTTACATGCACCCCAAATTATTATTACGTGTGCACCCGTAATGATAATTTGCTTTACATGCTCACCCTAGCTCTCCCTGTCCTATGTCAAAATGTCCTTTAGTTTGTATTGCTGAATACAGAGTGTTGTCAGATATGATAAGTCATCGAGAGGCTTAGTCATCAATCATACATTGATCAACCAGAACTCATATCAGTATGAGTAGTCGGGAATCGTTTGATCCGAGTATTCACTCGAGTTGGAACATAATACGAGAGTCCAATCCAGTGGATTGTAGTCTGTAGATGGGAACATGGACATAAAATGTGACTTCGAGGAATGAAACTAGTTCATGAATGTGTTACCGGAAGAGGCAAAGTAGCCGTCCTTCCAACTGAGTCAGGATAGGGTTTGAGTATGCAATGAGCAAGGCGTTCTCATCCTTGTGGTCAATCTTTCTTCAACAGTATATCGATCAAAGCGCAAGCCCACGGCTCGGGAAAGTGATGACAACTATGTGTCAATGGATTCTGCAATAATGCGTGCAACAGTCTGCCTGCACACGGCATATCGTTGCTAGTGGTTACAGTAGGGAATATCCTCCGACGATCCCAATTCCGAAAGAGATATGTGCTAGCTCTGTGTGTCGTACCCAATACGAACTTGAGGAGACCAACCATTCCCTGATTGTGTCCTCGATAGGCTCAAGCCGGTGTCATCTTCGGCTCTGATGGTGTAACAAAGGTGCAGATGATGGTGGTGTGAGTGACTCCTCCGAAGGCTTCGTCTCGCTGCCCACGGATGGGAGTTGATGTTGTTCTGATGACTCCCCAAGTGTCGCCACCGGGAATGATGATATAATGAGAATGAAGTGTTCCTCGTCAGAAGGGGGTGATATGGATGTCGTCATCATGTCAGCAATGTAATATATGTATGGATACCAAGCGTATCATGTATGAGTGTCTGTGTCGTGTAACTAATGCACGTGTGCGGTTATAGTCTAGTATGCAATCCTAGTTCTGTATAACCAATGGCTCTGATACCAATCTGTCACACCCCCAAATTCCGCAAACGGAGTTTTACCTTTTGGCGTGTGACAAAGCAGGATCTCAGTCATTAGTTACATCAAACGACACTATATGGGACTTAAAATGTCATAACATAAAAGTTCAGAGTTGAATGCGGGAGCGTAAACGTTAGAATGAAATCAAAAGTAATACACGCAACAAGCGTCAATTAATGTAAATAAGTAACACTGTTTAAAATGTTTGAAATGAATGATATGATAGTAGGACTCCATGCATGTCCTAAGTGTGCAACCTGTGCCAAAGCGACCTGAGAAACATGTAAGAAAAAGTGTCAACACAAGGTTGGTGAGTTCACAGGTTTGTATGTAAATAAACTGTTTGAGTGTTGCTGGATCCACATACGTAAGTCACACCTATTGCTAGCTAGACAATGTACAAGTTACTCTAAGCGCTCGTAACCGTAGACTGACAGTTATGTTTGGTGCCTCGCGCCAGGTCTATCAACCATGGCTATGTTTTAGGTCAATATTACACCCGTTCGACCTCCAATCGTGCTAGCGTGACTAGCCCGGGTGGGGTTTGTCAAACCCAGTAGTACTACTCAACATACCTCGCTATTCTTCATATTTAAACGGTTCGATGTGAGGACTTTCATGATAGAGTTTACGCTTAAGTACACAAGTGGTAATGAAATACTATGTGATCCATGTCCGTTTGTGTGTGTCTCTCCCTGGCTGGAAGACAAGTAACGGATGTCTGTTCGTATGCATGTTTCTCCTCAACGGGGAAACAAGAAAAATACTGTTCGTTTGTATGCATGTTTCTCCCCAACGGGAAAACAAGTAAAATGATGTCCGTTTGTATACATGTTTCTCCCCAACGGGGAAACAAGTAAAAATACTGTTTGTGTGTATGTATGTTTTGTCCCCAACGGGAAAACCAGTAAAATGATATTTGTGTGTATGCATGTTTCTCCCCAACGGGAAAACAAGTAAAATAATGTTTGTAAGTATGCATGTTTCTCCTCAACAGGAAAACAAGTAAAATAATGTTTGTGAGTATGCATGTTTCTCCTCAACAGGAAAACAAGTAAAATAATGTTTGCGAGTATGCATGTTTCTCCCCCAATAGGAAAACAAGTAAAAAGGGGCCGTGAAAACTCACCTGCGTTGCGTAGGTAGTGTCACACAAGTATGAGATTTAGAACCTCAAGTGTTAGCCTGCACGGCTTACGTATGCCCTAGAATTATAAACACATAAGTTAGGGACATATGGGATTTTGTGACGACGACACGGATGATTGAACGTCTTAACGCTTTCTAATAATTTAAGAGTAGACGAACGTGTCTACGGAATTATAAATATATCTATAATAATTAGGATCAAAGCGTAACATGTCGTACGAATAATAAATAACTAAAATAATTAAATACATTCGTACGTTAAAGTCGTTAACAAAAGTTAAGAAAATAATGTATTCAAACTTATTATTTATAAGTTCTCAAGATTAAATAAATAATCAATTTGTGTCAAAAATAATAAATATATTATTTTTAGTCGAATATATAAATACGAGTAAATAATATTACTAATTATATTATTTATTAGTTTCAAACGTTCCAAAAATGGTACGAAATAGTATATAATCATATACTAATAATATAATATAAGCCACGGTTTAAACATACTATTCTATATGAAATCGGGGTTCGAGAGTGAAAATAACAATCTTAAAAATAAAAGTAATGAAAATATAATTTATAAAGATCAAGCATCGAGTTTACAGATTGTTTCGGAGTTTCCAGAATATCAAAAACATTTCTAATATAACTTTATCAAAATACAATTTTTACAAACAAGAATCTGTCAAAGAATCTGCCCACACACGACCGCGCCAAAGGTAGGCACGACCGTGCTCGTGCACTAGCGCGCCCGTGGTTGGGTCAGAAGACAACACAGGGGGTCTGTTCATCAGGCACGACTGTGCTCGCGTCAGGCATGACCGTGTCTAGGGTTTTTAGGGCAGGACCTTGTCTGGTCAGCAAGCACGACCAGGCCAGGTACGGGGCACGACTGTGCTCGGAGAGGCACGACCGCGCTCAAAGATTAGCGCGACCGTGTCTTGGTCAAAATCAGAGTGAAATCGATCAATTCTTATAATAGAATCGTTGGAAAACATAGGGCTTTTGTAGAGTAGAGTTTTGCGAATACAATCGTGTAGTTTAATTGAATTTAAATTCGGTTTATAACATAATTCAGTTAAAATCAGAGAATAGCAAACTTGGTTCTGATTCGACTCAAATTCGATGGTGTAAGCCCTGAATAGATTAGAGCTTTCATCTAAGATGTAAAAATGAAAGTGATGGTGAGTTCAATTACCAGATTAGATGACGAATTGATGGAAGTCGACTAAAACCGAGGGAGACGGCGACGGGATCGGCCTCCGGCGACTCCGACGAGTTTGCTGCGTGCTAGAGCTTTGAGAGAGTTCATGCTGTGTGCGCAGAGCTTCACTTCGTGAATTGGTTTACGTATTCGATGAATTTGAGAATGGTTTGGGTTAAAACTCGACGGTTTTGGTATAATTGCGTATAATGGTGCGATTAATTGGAGTTATGGGTAGTTAGGACGTGCGATAATGGCTTGGTTACGCCTGTCATTATTGCAGATACGTTACAAATCGGATTCGAACGTTCTTGCGCTTAATGGCTTCGTCTGCGTTACGACTGGATAAGAGAGGCGACCGTGCCTGAACACTAGGCACGACCGTTCTTAAGCACCGGGTGCGACCGTGCCTGTGCACAGGCACGACCGTGCTTAGTAGGGTTTTGGTGAAGTTTCAAAACCAGTCCTGATGTTTGAGATTTGACAGGTTTGGTCCCTGTAGTTTGTGAGATAACGGAGTTTAGATTGATGAAGCTAACGGAAAATTGGCGGGTGTCACATCTATTACATGTATATGTGAAAGTATTTAAAGCAAAATGGGTGAGTGTTGAAGTTGGATAAAGCTTATATTTGTAGCCACAAGTCAAAGCAGAAAAGCCACCTGGGTTACCCCATCCACAACCTTGGTCACTTTCTTAAACGTTAGAACTTATCTAATTTCACACTTTAAAGTCATTTCCACATATGTAAACCTGATTTTAAATTTACTAAAAGTTTCATTTAACCCATTAATTGAATTATAAAATCTTACACAAGAATGGAAAGATCACTTTTTGTATTTTGGAAAGTAAGGAAGACGTTGATATGTTAATAATACATATTGTCCCCCATTTTGAATGCTTTTTGTTACAAATTCTTTTGAATCAACACTTATTTGGTTCATTATTGAATTTGTAGGTTTTGTTGGTGTAAGGCCTCAAACCCGAGAGGCCTCACGTGTTGGATTTACTCATTCACAAACAGTTCTTAAACTTGAATATCAAATAAAGCATCGAAAAATTTCATTTCAAACATAACATAACATCGTTCAACATGAGGAAGCGTATCATTGTCTAATACATAAACATAACATAAACAACTCATAATGGGATGCCAGTCTTCATGATCTACCTGGTAACTCCTTTCGCCAGCCAAGCATCACCGTTCAACATCCATACATGTCCTTAACCTGAATGTGCATACTAAAAGTCAGCTACGCTGGTGAGTTCTAGCTTTTACATGAAACATAATTAACTTCAAATATTTGCCAAAAACATATCATTTAACTTCATGAATAAAAGCGTATGAAAATCATGCAATAACATAACATAACCCATAAGTTAACGAACATATTGAATATGCGCCTTCTCGTAACCGTCAATTCCAAATATCTCATACCGGCGGAGAAACCTAAAGATCACCACCACTAGGCCCTTCAACACCGTACTGTCCTTCGGGCGGAGAAACCTAGGGCCCGATACTTAGTCCATTCAACACCAAACTTCAAGCAGGGCATCACAAGGATGACACGTACCAAACTTCAAGCACTGCACCCCGTAAGGCATAATACCAAACTTCAAGCACAACTACCCAGCAAGCTAAAATTGTACCAACTTCAAGGATCACGGTAATCCCCTTGGTGACCGTCATCACCCAGTTGTACAACAGTTGGCCAGCCACATAGGCCACTAAAAGGTAAGGCCCGTAACATACATCCCATACCCATAGCTTCGATTCCCGTAGGAATCATAGTAGATTCGTTCGTTTGTGACTTTAATAAACGTTCACTTCTTTTACTTCAAAAACTTCAGCTAAAGCATTCGTATGTTTTATTAAAAATCATTCATTCATTCGTAAACACTTCGTAAACTTCTTTTGGCAAAATATTTCATAAACACTTCTTTCAGAACCTTTCCTTTCAAAACATCACGTACATTGTTCATAAACATCGTTTTATAAAACAGTCGCATCGTTACGTATGCACACCAGCCCGAAAATATTTATTTAAAACATTTAAATAAGGGCTCATAGAACTCACCTGATAAGCTAGTCTCGGTTGTCCTAAACAAAGATCCAACGACTTCACGTACGATCTGAATTGAGTAGTTAAATACACATCAGACCTAATCCTGACTCGAACGGTTTAACCATACTGAACTAGGCGAACTTAAAGCTAATTTTTCCTGATCCATACCCAGCGAACTTAGTAAGTTCGCTTACTTATTGCCCCAGGCGAACTTGTCCAACGAACATGGTAAGTTCACCCCACCCCCCCCTAAGCGAACTGCGGGGCTGTCTTCTTCCCCAAGAACCCTAAGTTCTTGCATGCGGATCTGATCACGTCAAGATCCCAACTTTCTACGTTCAAACCATTCGTTTTTCCTTCTAGATGCTAGATCTATGTTTATTTTTAAGTTTCATACATAAAAACGTCACCTTTTAATCCAAAACCCGAAAACCCCAAAGTAAACAAAAACTCAGATCTAAGCCAAACCGTTACCTGTATCAAGCTTCTGATTCGGAGGTTATCTTCACGAGAACTGGAGAATCCTTCCCTTGCAATTTCGAGTCGATCCCTCACTTTCTCTCTCTACGGTTTCTCTCTCTTAATTTTGCAAATGAGAGAAAGATGGAGTGTGTTGGCTATTTAAAGGAGGAGGCTCCCTCCTTAAGTTCGCCATTAAGTTCGCCGGGCCCATTCCCGGCCCGGCCCGTCACGCCTCGTTCATTTATTCCTTCGTCTTGTGTTTAACCCGTTATCATAATCATCATTTTATTTTTGGGATGTTACGGTTGGCTAATTTGCGGAATTTGAATCCTAGCTTACTTTGATGATGTGCATATGATTTTTGATGAGTTTATGTTAACGACTTTAGCATGTTTTTGAATTTTCTTCAATGATTATGTATATTTGTTTGATTTGAGTATATATTTTATCTCGTGTGTATCTTTACCATATTATGTTGGAAAACAGTATGTGTTAAGGTATTTATTCTTGGATATGTGTATGTCTGTATCTATATTCATAACATTTGACTAGGAATGGTGGACGGGGATTGGAATATATATGATTGTCGTTCGAATGTCATCTTTGTGTATATGCTTGGAAAGGCCCTTATATTCATTGTGAACCCCTCGTGTCATTGTGTACGTGTGCTTATGATTTACTAGCGTGAATTTATAGACTATATATTCGTGGTATGATATCACAAGTCTAACAATTTCTTTATTATGTTTTCAGTATGTGATTCAAGGTGGTTGTTGTGTTCATCGTATTAACTTTCCAAAGGATTACGGGACTAAGTATCTTTAGCAGGAGTTTAGTTCATCTTTATATTCAACATAATTATATCATTTGTTCTTCATAGAATGACTTTAGGTGGTTACTATGTTAACATCATTTTAACTTTCCGAAGAGTCATATAATTAGATAGCCTTAGATGGGAGTTTATTCTATTTCCATGTTACATACTTACATGTGTAAAATGATCTCAATATGAGTTTATGTATGTCGTCATTGTTGGGCTATGTGGATTCAATGTAACATCCCAAATTATGGGTATATTTTATATAAATACAAATATTTAAAATTTATGAATTTACTGTGTATTAATCATGGTGACGTATAGGATTAAATTATGTCTCTTACAAATAAGGTTAAGTTTGAATGAAATAAACTATAGCTTAAGGGGTGTAAGGAAAGATTTATTTTAAGACAATTATGAGGTAAATCAAACCGTAGTGGCCCAATGTGTTAATTAGTTAAATTAAAACAAAATCTAGTATATGTTGGGAGAGGCTATGTATGGGGTGTCTAGAAACAATAAAAAATGTGAGAGTTCTTATGGTTGAATTACAGATGTCGATGGTGGAATGTTGAATCAAGATAAGGAGCAAAATTTCTGCATAAATTGGAATGGAAACCAAGTCTAGAAGACAACATAACCCTCTTCATAGGAAGAAAGAGCTTGGTAAGCAATCTCTTGCCCTAATTATCAAGTTTTTTGTGATTTATATATAGATATGATGTATTAAGCATATAATTCTGGAAATAGTTGTTAATTTGAATTAGAAGTAGCCTACATATCTATGTAATCAAGTTAAAATTCACAAAATCCCCATTGTTGATGCTTGAGCTATATGGGTATGTTTGGGGTTTTTGAGTAATCTAGTGAATAATGACAAAATGCTAGTATTAAAGGAAGATTCTTGTTGTGTTTTGGTCAAAGACATCTCATTATATGAAAATATAGTAATTAGTATGATTATACATGTTCAATGAAAATTTTTTTAGGGGGGGGGGTGTTTGGTAAAATAAGTTTTGATAAATAAAAAAATGGAAAGAAATGGTTAACAACATGTTTATATATGAATAAATCAAATTTGGTGAATAAGGGGTTGGATGATGAGTTTAATGATATCTCATTAAAAAGTTACTTAATTGACTTAAGGTGTCAAATGAAGTAAATGATGCATTAATATGGCTAAAGTTGATCATGGAAGATGGAACTCATATAGTTAAATTATGAATAGCATAATAAGAATGTGTTTAGTGGTAGCTGAATATGAATCTATGTAAGTTGGGCATCACTTGGGTCAACGGGTCAAGAAAATGGGAAAATGACTTAACACTAATTATATATGTGTTGATGTTGTTAAACTAAATCCAACAACCAACAAGGGTTTATTAAAGATTGGTTAGTTATATAATTAGTTGAATTGATCAACAGGTTGTAATATAGGTTCCTATGATAAAGACTTACTAAATTATCATAAGAAGAGTTGACTTCAGAAAGTCAGTAGGATGAAGAAAGACATCTATAAATTCAAGATCCTACAGGCGAAGGTGAGTAATTCTATACTCAAATAGAAATCAAATATACATAACTTGATGTGGTATAAGTTAATTTGATTATAATGTAGAATTACTTATAAATTTGATCATTGTTTAATGACAAAGTTGACTTATGTTTATAAATGAATACATTGCAAGTCCTTAAATAGACTCAAGATGAGAGTATGTATTCAATAATGATTATGTATGTATGTAAATTTTACACCTTAACTAGTAAGTTGTACATTATATGTATAGAGGAGCATTACAGAGAAAACCACATAGTTATGCGAAAACTAGAGAAAACAAAGAAAACCAATAACGAAATTTATATATTATTTTTTCTTTTATTTGTTAAAAAGGTATTTAAGTATCTATTACATATATGTTGAACATAAATACGAGAATGGGGAGTCTTACGTATACGTAGCACAATGTGTTACATATACGTAACACTATGTCAAATGAGAAGTTTACGTATCCGTAACACTACGTGTTACGTATACGTAAGACTATGTTACGGTTTTCATTTGATCCATACCCCTATGTATATGTATATATAGGGTAGGATCAAATCATTTATAAATCATGTTATTAGTTTTCTTTAGTTTTTCGCATAATTATGTGGTTTTCTCTAGAACACTCCCCTATATGTGTGTGTGTGTATGAAATAACTAATATGCGATACATGAATTATATCATATTAGTTGATGATGTTAAAGAAAAGAAGATGTATGATAACTAAGATTTTGATTGAATCTTATACAATAATTAGTGACCCATAATCCAAATTAGGTAAATCATAAGTGGTTATTAGAAATTTGAGAGGTTAACTTGATTATGGGTACACTTATATATGATTCTAAATTCTTGGCTTATTAACAAAGTGAAGTTACAAACAAATTTATGAAGGTTGTAAGAAAAAAAAAGTATGTTGAAAATAACACAAGGAGTCAAGTGATTTACAAGTGAATTGAAGAATCCAACCTCATATCTTGAATGTTGATATAATATTAAAACGGATGACAAGATGATCGGTATGTTACTACAAAATCTAATTAACTGAATGAGACATCAATAAGGTATGCGTTTACTAAAACCCTTAACTTGTACAAAGATTGAATGTTATTGAAATGAGAAGCATAGTTAAATTACTAGTAGTTAAAATAGTAGTTGATAACATGTATAAAACATCAAATCAAAAGTCAAAACTAAAAAGTGTCAATATTTTATATTAGAAACATGATCTAGCAGGTGTGCGAAGTGCGAACGTGGGTGTATTAGGGAGTTGGGGCATTTACTTAGATGGTTTTAGCTATGGGTACAAGGCATTGGGCCAACATTTTTAAAGGGGAATGAGCTTTGGGGCAGAAAAATGTTAAAAAAGGGCCAAGATTAGTAAACCGAGAAACTCGGTGAGACAACCGATATTATGGAATCAAAATCTCGGCGATATATCGGTAAATATCACCGATAATATCGGGACCGATATTTTGAAATAGGACCGATAACCGATATATCACCGATATATCGGTGATATCGACTGCATAGTACGTCGGTTCCGGAGTTTATACGGCCAAACACACTGTATACCTCAAGTTTATACGCTGATCAATCCTGAAGTGGCATAAAATATGCCGAGTGGCGTTAATTACAGCGGTTCAGGATAAATTTTGAGATTTTGGTGATTTTGAGTCGTGGGCTGCATGTTTTGGTTAGATATCATCTTATATTTCAATAGTACTAACTTGTGGTGTTGTATCGCCTTAGGAAATGTTATGATTAGGTTGGAGATGGAAGATCAAGCTCTCGGGACAAAGGATGGACTACACATCTCATAGTTGAAGTTTGATTTGTAATCGTGTCAATGTTTTTTTTTTTTTGGATTTTGATGTAACAAATTCCATCATTACTTAAAAATTTAACTTCTGTGGTCTTGATTAAGTAGCCATCATTGACACATTTTGATTATAAGCAAATAACACTTATTTTGATGTTGTTTATAATGAAAGAAAAAGTCAGGAGCTATTTTCCAATGCAACTTTAAAAACTATTGGTTGATGTCTAGACACTCGATTTTTAACTAAAGCTATACTACTATATGATAGGTATAATTTCCTATTGTGTGTGTAGTTTAGTCCTAAGGTGATAATCGTTTATTTATTTTAAACATGGTTGTGTGAAAAATCTTTAATAAAAATCTATATACTTTACACACATCAGATGCATTCCATTTTTGTTTTGGCCTTATTCCATTTAAAACATGTTTGTGTCTTCTATGTGGAGATATGTTTAGATAATTCCACATATATAAGATCCACCACATCTTTTTCAAACTTTGGATGTCAAAAATACAAACTCAATTGATTCTAGTCATTAATCGATAAAGGTTTGATTTTTATAAAAACTTAGCCAAGTTTTATAAAATGTTTCTAGGAAATGATTATAATTTTATAAAAGTTATATTTTTATAATTCTAGTAATATTTTTAAAACATGTTTAATTGTTTAAGATCTCTATAATTCCACAACATATTCATGTTGACGGTTATGCCTTGATCCATGTGCGTGCATGTCGGTTTTCATTGATAGAATATTGTAGACTTGAATTGCATGGAGTTTGACATGTTTGAACTGGTTGATCATATCTATATGTGATTCGTTGATTGTTTAATGGCATGTATGTGGAATATGATCATCTTTAATAAACAACTAACAACACAAGTTACTTAATTTCTGTCATTACCAAAATTAGGTGTAACATCCAAAAAACCGACAAGCTAAGTTGGCCAATTGGATAGAAAGAAAAGATGGTGGGCTTGGTGGAGAATGGGCTTGGGCTGGTTGTGGTGGTGGTGGTGGTCTAAGAGGGAGGGTTTAACCTTAGCCACCCTCTCCATTCAGCCTCCATTACCAACAAACACCATTTTCGTCTAAAGAGAGAAAGAGAGTATTTTAGAGAGAGAAAGTGCTAGAAGTGCTTCATGATGCTCAGGATCTGCTCCAAATCCTTTCTCCAGTGTTAGTGAAGAATATTACACGAAGAAACGTCTGATTTGAGGTAAAAATCGAACCTAAAACCTCTGATTTTCAGTTTAAATGGGTTTTAGGGTAAAACTAGGGTTTTAATCTCAAAGTATGGATTTTTACGTGTAAATGGATAAGTAAAGGCTAGATCTGAATTAATGGAAGTTAAACAAACGTTTTGGACGTAAAAAGTTGCAAACTTAGGTTGAAAATGGGCCCGTTTGAAGAAGATATTTATCGTCAGTGTCGCCACCTTCATGTGACGACACTAGTCAGGGAAGACGATGGGGGATGGCATTGTTCCCAAGGTTTTTCAATGATTGGGACACGTGTCATTCCCTGGCGATACTGAGAGTGTCGTCAAAGCCAAATGGCGACACTAATAAGAGGCGACACTAGGTCCAACGACACTAAGTACAGAACGAAAGTTCTGGCGACGCTGATAGTGTGTCTGGCGGCATATTTGTGGAACATATTTGGGCTTTTGGTTTGCATTAGGAGGGACCCAAACACTATAACTAATATGAAATAAACCTAGTGGGCCGAAATCAATACTCATGAGCAAAAAAATTGGCTGGGAGGGGGCCTGGCCCCCTCTGCCCCTTAAATGTCCCGCCCCTGTAAGGGATTTAGGGTGCATTAAAGCTTTACATTTTTTATTAACATTTGTAATGTAATTTGATGTACATCTTTAAAATGGTGCATTACAATTACGCATCAAATTGTTGTAACTACAAGTAACGATACATCCAACTAATATACAATGTGTTAGTATTATATGTCACAACATTAACTATATTATACAACGGTGTGTCTAATATTCTAATAACTACGTGTCAATAATATATAACTTTACATTTATATCACCAATATTAGTCAACGACACATCTATTTAACACAATGCATCAATATGGCAATTGTTGGTAAAGAAATATACAATAGCGTTTCTAAATTATACAATAGTGTCTTTTAACAATGTTATGTAAATGTTACGTCCAAACAACGTGTTAAATATATTCAAGTACTTACAATTGCCAAAATTAGAATACTCAATGCACAAGGTACAAGTCATTACAACATGACTAATTTCCAAACATAGAATAGGTAAAGCATAGTTTACAAGTTCTTACAACATGACCTCAGCAACTTTGGTTTTTATGGAATTCTAAATTTAGGTCCTTGAAATATAACATATTTACTTTTAAACCCCTAAACTTTAAAAAAGTTTTTTCTTTATTTTTTTTCATAGATTTATACTTGCGCGTGATAGTGTATAATTTATGTAGTTGCTTACGTGCAACATCGTTATTAATTCTTTTTAACTCTAAAAGATTTTGCTTTCTTTTTCAAATTTTTTACCAATTGACTTTTTTTAACAGCTTTCTTACGGTATCATTTTTTTTATAAAGTTTTTATGATATTTACTAGCTATTTCGCTGCAACGCGTGGGTTTGCGTAAAGGTTTTGTTTTTTTATATAAATTATGAGTACATTTATTTATTTCGTAAAAGATAACTTTTTTAACAGATTCATTTCTTTCTATGTTTTTATTTTATAGGCTTTTGAGAACTTAAATCTCTTCCGTGGTTTAATGCGCCGCAGCGCGCGACTCCGTTGCAAATGACGTTTAAGAGCCGAGTCGCCGATGCGCACGGGCATGTTCACTAGTTATAAAACAATACATATAATATTGTAACAATTGCGTGTAAAAAGTATAAACTGTGCATAGTGAACCATCATGCATAAATATTACAACATATGTGTATCAATTTTACTAACATTTATTTGATACACATACGCCAATATTAAAACAACGGCGGAAGCGTCGGGTGGCGGTGGTGGGTGGTGACAAGGCAGTAGCGTGTGGTGGCGGTGGGTGGGGGTTGTGGCGCGGTGGTAGTGATAACAAGGGTGGGGTGACAGTTTTTTTTTTGGGTAACCCATATGCACTATTTTTAAGTTAACAAATTTTATAATATTTGATCATTTTGATCCGTTGACTAATTTAAAGTTATCCAAATTAACCCGTTGAATATTTGATGTGACCAAAATTGACCCGTTGATTAATTTAAGGTGACTCAAATTAACCCATTGACTAATTTGAGGTCACCCAAATTGACACATATTCAATTGATTTTTGTCCAAATAAACCCATTGTTTAAAAAATTGGTCAAGATTGCGACCTTTACATTTAAGTTAATATTACATCAAAAGTACTTTCTAATTGTGCGGTACAAATATAATTATGAATCTTTCTTCACTCGATTTTTGAAGATATTATTAGACGAATGAAAAGACTTTCCAAATTTATAAACTTTAATTATATTTTTATTCACTTTTATTGTGAAAAACAAAACGCATTTACTATATATATAGTGAGAAGGCCTTTGACAAAAATATCTTTACAAATGAAACATAAAAAATGATACACTTGTTTTAATTTCAATTAAAAAAGGAAAAAGAGTTATAAAAAGTTAATTAATTAGTTTGATAGATATTTTAAAATAATTAAATTTAGTGATTGTGAATTGAAGTATCATGTGATATATTACGTAGCTGTCATGAAAAGTTGAAAATTTGATTGCCACCTTTCTTAAGTTCAATGTTTAAAGACAAAATGTAAAACATGTTGTGGCAAGTGGCAACTATTTACATGTGAATATATATGTGAATCTTGTGTTAAACAACAGTTTTCACTTTTTATATTTAAGAAATATGTTCCCTTTACCTTTCTGGTGTATTATAATAGTTATGCATTTATAACATGATATCAAATTAAGCAGGGTTGTTAATTCTTATTATTATACTACTATATAAAGCATATAGAGTGGGTAAAGTTGTAATTTCACTAAAATTTTAAGACATTTAGGAAAAGAGTTGTTGCATTTGGTACAAGTGTTGATGCATAGCCCACCTCGCAAATTACAATTTTGTCCCCCTAAGAAAGTTAATAGTATCCCACATCGCCTGGTTAAGAAAATTTGCAAGGGAAATGTGGTTATAAAAGGAGAACACCCATCAGGCTTTCAATTAACTTATTTTTGTTGCTTAATCGACCCATTAGCCAGTATAGTAACGCAAAGTTTTGCTTTTTTTCATCAATTGGTGGAGATAGCTACAAGACCGGTTCGCCGAGTAGGCCGAGTTGAACAAGCTTGACCGAGTTTGAACTCTAAGAAATTTCATAAATCTATTATTTTTCTATCCCACATTGCCTGGTTAAGAAAATTTGCAAAGAAAATGTGGTGATAAAAGGAAAACACCTATCTGGCTTTCAGTTAACTTATTTTTGTTGCTTAATCGGCACATTGGCCTGCATAGTAACACAAAGCACATAACATATGCACTTATCCCACATCGGTGGAGAATAGAAAATGAAAGAAAGGATGAGTTATATAAATGGATTGTATGCTTACCTTAGTATACTCAATGCATGATCAAAAGTGCTCATATGATAGTTGGGATCTATCCCACATCACCAAGTTAAACAAAATTTCGAGTGTCCCTTGTCTTATAAAAGGGAGGCCCAAGCTAAATTCACTATCGTGGGTTTAATGGTTAGCCAACCAAACCTAGCTAAAACTTTAAAGTTTTAAATCAAACATTAAAGATGGTCGGGATCAATCCGTCAACTTGATATCATCTGAATCATATTGATTTTAGTAAGAGTGTAAGACTGTAAAATACTAAACCCAAGAGTAATGTGGTAGTATTTCACATCCGCAGCGAAATGCGGGCTTCCCTACTTTTTAATCTATACTACCTTATAGGGATCAAGAGAAAACCACAAAGTTAGGCGAAAACCGAGAAAACCACTAAAAGTCAATCAAATAATTTATAGATTTTTTATTTTTTTTAATTTATTTCTAAGTGTATTAATATAATATTACACAATTTACCAAAAAATCATTTTACGTATACGTAACCGCAATTTTTTTGTTTTATGTTTACGTATACGTAAAACATAGTGTTACGTATACGTAAGCCAATACTTTAATGATTTTTTGGTTAAAATGTGTAAAATTACAATGATACTCTTATAAATAAATAAAAATTAAATTAAATTAAAAATAAATATTAATATATGATTGGTTAAAATTGGTTTTTTTAGTGGTTTTCTCTGGAACCCTCCCCATAATGCATATTGGGTGGGCAAAAAGGTAATTTTACCCAATTTTAAGACACCATCTTAAATACCACTTGTTAAACACAATATACAAGTACATCAAAGCTTAATACTTTAACGCCAAACCAAATGTTTTTTTTTTTTTTACTTTTTAGCTTGTCCCACATTGATGGTTTACCCAACTTTTTAGCTTGTCCCACACTAAATGCATGGAGAAAAGACGTAGATAGAAACAAATACATTTATTTTTGAAAGAGCTATTTTTTAATCTCTATCCGACGTTATGATAGTAATTAAGTATACAATTACATTTTCTTATGATTGCACGTCGACATTTAATCCAAAAATCAACTCTTGATTCCAAATCAAGCACAAAATAATTATATGAGTTGTGTTCGGATTTTATCACTTCAACCTGTCATCCTAATATGATTGACAACCCTAGACTAAATGCACGGAGAAAAGACATAGAAAGAAACAAATACATTGAGTTTTCAAAGAGCTATTTATTAATCTCTATCTGACTATTTGATAGTAAGTATACAATTTAATTCTTCTTATGATTGAACACCGACATTCTGCTCCAAGAACCAACTCTTGATTCCAAATCGAGCACACAAATAGATATATGAGTTGTGTTCGGGTTTATTAATTCAACCTATCATCCTAACATGATTCACACCCGTAGACTAAATGCATCGAGAAAAGACGTATATAGGAATAAATACATTGAGTTTTTAAAGAGCTATTTATTATTCTATCCTGCGATATGATAGTAAGGATACAAGTACATTCTTCTTAATTACGACTACACACCGACATGTAGTTCCAAGAACCAACTCTTAATTCTAAATCGATCACACTAAACTTTATCCGTTTGTAATGCCACTATTGTAATATATATCACAAATCTATACTACGTGTAAAAAAAAGAAACTGAGAAACGAACTTTTGTTGAGCATTACCGACAAGAAAAAGGAACATTACACGTTAAATGATTAAACCAGTAATTGCATTTTTTAGAACAACTCATACACCCATCTAATTTACTCCTAATTCTACTCCATAGTCCACAACGGACCTCTAACCCTTGAACTCTGTGGGTGGGGGCACCATTTAACACGGCATGATACCATTAAGCTAAATGCTCTTTGATAAACCAGTAATTACATACTCTTTAGTTTCATATATACGCTATTTTTGGTTACCTTCGCAATAACTTCCATCACATTTGTGAATAAAAAAGTGTAACAATTATATGTACAAACCGTCTTAGTTATTGTATTTATGTTTAGATTTAAGCCGCTCATCGATTTAAGCTTTTATACACGTATCTCTTATGTATATCATGATATATATTATTTGTGACGAACTACAAAGTACATAGAATCTAGCTTTTCTAACATCATCAGTCATCACATAGCACTTGTACAATAAAAAAAAAAAACTAAAGAGTTTATTTGTAACATCCCGAAATCTATAATAATAAATGTGTAAATACGAACGGGACTAGAGGACTAAAAGAATAAACGAGGTTAAACGTGAAGGGGTAAACATGACACGGGGCAAAAGACGAGTAGGGAAGGGAGGCATAACCCTAGCCGCCACCTCCCCTTCTCCTCATTCTCACAATTTGCAAGTTTCTAGAGAGAGAAAGCTTGAGAGAGTTTAGAGAGAGAAAGTTGTGGATAAGGAAACCGAGCAGCAAAGATCATTCCTCGTCACGTGGTGAAGCTATTGATACGATTCGCGAGCTCAAACAGGTAAGAACCTTCTCCGAATATGAGTTTTTAGCTTTTATGAGTTTTTGCTTAAAATCACATAAAGGAAGGGTTTTCACGTATGAAACAACTAAATGAGCATAGATCTATGCTCATGGGTTGAAATGGAACCTTTTGGACGTAAAAAGTTCGTTGCTTGAACGAGTTGAAAACTTAGCCGAAATTCTAGGGTTTTGGGGAAGAAGACAGTTCGTGCAGGCGAACTTGCTAAGTTCGTCTGATGCTATTATGGCGAACTTGATAGGTTCGCTAGATCAAGTTCACCTAAGCCTGAAAGGGCAAACTTGGTATAAGTTCGCTTGTATAAGTGTAACATCCGGAATTTTATCATATCTGGTGCGGGTTTTTGCTTTACAGAATGGTGGGATTAGATAAGCTCTCGTAGGACGAGATCGGGCCTAGTGGGCCTGAGGTGGAGGAGGAGCCTTCAAGACTCCAACCCTCTTTCCCCACACCCATTCTTCACTTCATCTTCTTCCCCACTTCTAGAGAGAGAAACACCTAGAGAGAGAGTGTCGGTTTTTCCCCAAGATCGATCCATTCTTCTTCTCCGGTGATTACACGAAACTTTTCTGAAGAAACGAGCCGATTAGAGGTAAGAAACTTGTCCAGATATAAGATTTTGTTGAAATTGGGTTTTTAGGGTTTTCATGGAGTTTTTAACTTAAAGGTCGGATTTTTACATGTGTTTATGCTTAAAAACCATAGATTAGATGAACATTTTGGAATGTAAAGCTTATGATTTTGAACTGAAAACGGGTCTGTATGGGATTTTTGTTCTTGGGCCGACACTCGAGTGTCGACCACCTGCAACTTAGCGACACTCGATGGGGACGAAGACACTCAGAGTGTCGACCCTCAGAGTGTCAACCCTCATATAGCACGACCCAAAGTCCTGAACGCGAGTTCAGGCAACACTATGGTGTATCAGGTGACACTATAGAGTGTCAGCCGACACTATCAGCCGACACTAATAGGCGACACTAGCAAAGTTTAACCGATTTCATGTATTATATTCGTACAGATCACGTAGCATTTGTGTAGCCCAAAGCTTTTTAGTTTCCGCAGTAGACCATATACCAGGTGAGTTCTAATCCCCTTTTTGCCTGCTTTAGGGGTGGTGTGCATACTTAGTAAAAAGTGTTTATTACATATTTTATATTAATAAACAAAAGCGAATGTTATGTTTTAGAGAAATGTTTAAAAGAGGCAAAAGTATGTTTTGTGTAAAGTATAGTTTTATTTATGGCAAGAGTTTATTATATTTTATATACATAAACAAAGGCATATTATGTGTTAAGTTTTGATCAAGTCAAGGAAAGTTTTATGAAAAGAAAGTGAACAATTTTTCTACGGGAATGTGTACCAGCTTGTTAAGGTCCTTTGGAGACAGATGTTACTTGTATAAGATGTCAGTTATTGGTTATGCCCATTAGTAAGAACCTTTGTGGTTCGTTAACGGTTGTAAAACTAGTTCTTAGTGATAAGGAGTAACGACGGTTACTCATAGGGTAAAGCTAACCCTGCTTTGTGCTGAGTCGCTTTGTGCTGAGTTGCTTTGTGTTGAGTCGCTTTGTGCTGAGTTTGTCTTCCTAGGGGCAAAGAGCTGTAGGAGACATAGTGAGTAGTGAATCTTAGAGGTAGAGAGCTTTAGGATACACTACAGTTGCAGATGGAATTGACGGTATGGTGACAGTGTCCTGACCCAAGTCAAGACTGTTGTTAAAAGTTACGGTGATGCATCATGTAACCTTCCCTTATTCATTAGCCTTTGTACTTGAGCCATTTGGAAAATATGGAAAGGAAATGGAAAGTTAAAGATAAGATACAGTAAAGACAATTAATGAATGACTTAAAAGTTAAAGTACGTAAAGTTTTGCCTTAATGGCATCAAGAGTTATGTTTATGCAAAAAACCCTTCTTCTTTTATATTATATGTATGAATGTTTTATGTAAGCGTTAGAACTCACTCAGCATTGCTGATTTTTAGTATGCAGATAAGTTAAGTGTAGGTGGCTGTAGATGTATGTGGATGCTTGGCTTGGCGAAGATCAGAGTCACCCGAAGATCAGAGTCTGGCATCTCGTTTTATGATTAAGCTTATGTTGTTTTAAGACAAGTTATGCTCTGTACTTGCCAAGCTATGTTAAACAAGTTATGCTTCCGCTGTGTATGTTAAAGTTTTAATCGTTTTCGCTGTGATTGTGAATGTCTTATGTTTATGAGCTATGTGTTGATGAGTAAATCCAATAAGTGAGGCCTCCTGGGTTTGGGGCCTTACAATAAGTTCGTTGTATTCAGGAGGGCGAACATGACAAGTTCGCTAGTGTTAAAGTGGCGAACTTAACCATAAGTTCGTCATATTAAAAGTAGAGAACACCTAGTATCGGTTAGGTCTGTTAGCTTAACCCGCATGAATTGATTTCACAGATAGAGAGTGACAGTTACTGGACCAGTTCTAGTATTACCCAGATAGCTTGACAGGTGAGTTCTTATTGCCCCTTTTCCCTAACGGTTTTAGGCTGGCATGCATACTGGTAAAAGATTTGAAAGACAAAGTATAGTATTTATAAAAATGATATTTTTATAAAGCGGAAGAGAAAGTTGTAGTTTTTTTTATAAAAATGTTATTTTTTAAAAAGAAAGGTAAAGGGTTAAAGAGTATAGTACTATCTTTAAAATATATTTTTAAAGAAAGTAAAGAGTTAAAGCAAAGAAAGTAAAGGAGTTGCACTTCGGTGTAGCTTAACAGTGACAGATCCCATATTATATGCTTATGTGTTAATAGGTGTTATATGTCTATGTGTTATGTGTTTCAGTGGCATTATATTATGTAATGTAGTATAGTTGCATAGTAGTTGCAAAGTAAAAAGTCATGCAAGCAAGCAAAGTAGAAGTCTCACCCCGAGGTGTGAGAAAGCAAAGTAGAAAGTCTCACCCCGAGGTATGAGCAGGCAAAGGAGTCTTACACTTAGGTGTAAGCGAGAAAGTCCTACCCTGAGGTGTGGGCACAGCAAAATAAAAGTCTTACCCTGAGGTGTAAGCGAGAAAAGGGATCTTGTCCTCGGACATTGATCCATATGTGATAGTTAAAGTATGTTATAGTCATTTGTCATGTACAAGTGAAAAGCAAAGTTGAAATAGTAAAGGGGGACACCTTAACTGGTTTCCTCAAAAGTAAAGTTTTAAAAGAAAGAAAGAAACGGAACGATTTTATAAATTGTAACATTGTAATGTAACATCCCGAAATTCATAATAAAGAATAAACGATGGTTATGGGAAAAGAAATAAAGAAAGGATGAAGGAAGGACGGGTTTGATCGAGTTGGGCCTTGGGCCGGGTATAGGTAGCGCAAAGAAGAGGAGGGGGTAAAACCCTAGCCACCCTCTCCACCTTTCCTCCTTTCATCACCTTCACCCTCAACCTAGAGAGAGAGTAGAGAGAGAAAGCTTCAAGAATCCACACCCGAGGCCTTCGTGTTGCTCCCGATCATTGCTGGAACATCCCGGAGGACCGGAGAAGAAAGAATCAAACGTTAATAGGTAACAACTCGACCTCAGATCCAATTTCTGTATTGAAAGTGTGTTTTAGGGTTTATATGAGTTTTTCAATCAAAGATGAGATTTTTACGTATAGATTAGCTTAAAAAGTATATATCTAGCTTCATGGAAGCTAGATATAAGTTTTGGACGTAAAAAGATTGAAACTTGGATCAAAAACGGAGTATTAGATCATGAACAGATGAATCGTCCGAAATCTCCATGAATGGTCCGAAAACTCGGATACGTCCGAAAAGTATTTCGGAACACCATAGATTTTGGACAGAACTTTTCGGTCGAAAAGTATCTCGGACAGAACTCTTCGGTCGAAAAGTATCTCGGACGAAAAGTATTTTGGACAGAAAAGGATTTCGGACAGATATTTTCGAGCAAAACAGTTCTCAGACAAAAGTTTTTGAACGAAAAAGCCATTAATAGAAAATAGTTCTAACACTAGAGTTTTCGGTCGAAATAGATTTCGACCGAAAAAGATTTCGGACATAGGAGTTTTCGGATGAGATATGTAGGTTATAACCTTGTTCCATTCGTGAATCTTGAAACAGATATATTAGCATCCCACCTAGCTTGAAGCTTTAGTGCTAAGTGAGATAAACATAGTAAAAGTCAGGTGAGTTCTTATTGCCCTTTTTTCTAAACGGTTTTGGGCTGACATGCATACTATTAAATTGTAACATCCCAAAAATAAAGACGAGAATAATAAACGGGTTTTGATACGCGAAGAACGGGATGAGCAAGGCACGCCGGGCTGGGAAGGTGGGCCCAGCGGGCTTGAGGGTGGTGAACTTAGAGGGACCTTCCCCTGTAAATAGCCTAAACCCTCCATAAATCTCTTATTTTGCAACATCTAGAGAGAGAAACCGTTGAGAGAAAGTACACGGATCGACCCAAGAAGCTAGCATCTTGTTCCTCCACTGTTCGTTAGTAGGTTCTCCGATTCATAATCTCAAAACATGTAACAACCCAAGCCAAATATGAGTTTTTATTGTTTTTGGGGTTTTCGGGTATTTTCGTGAAAAAAATGGGTTTTTATGAACCAATTGAGAAATGGACTTCAGATCTGTGATCACGAATGAAAACTACAAGTTTTGAACGTAAAAAGTTAGCATCTTGAACGTGATCAGATCTGGCCACCATTTGCATGCAAACTTAGGGTTCTTGGGGGAGAAGACATCCCGTAGGCGAACTTGTCAAGTTCGCCTGGGAGCGAACTTGCTAAGTTCGCTTGTATCACATAGGAAGCGAACTTGGTAGCATCGTTGAGTTAAACAGCGAACTTATGGAAGCGACCTTGCTAAGTTCGCCGGGTATAGATCAGTATGTTCGCCAGGTTGTAAAGGGGCGAACTTAGCCTTAAGTTCACCTAGTTCAGTATGGTTGAACCGTTAGAGTCGGGATTAGGTCTGATGTGTATTTAACTACTCAATTCAGATCGTACGTGAAGTCGTTGGACCGTTGTTTAGGACAACCGAGACTAGCTTATCAGGTGAGTTCTAGAAGCCCTTATTAAAATGTTTCAAATAAATATTTTCAGGCTGGTGTACATACGTAACGATATGACTGTTTTATAAAACGATGTTTATGAACGATGTACATGATGTTTTATGAAACGATGTTTATGAACGATGTTTTGAAAGGAAAGGTTATGAAAAAAGTGTTTATGAAATATTTTGCCAAAAGAAGTTTACGAAGTGTTTACAAATGAATGAATGGTTTTTAATAAAACGTACGAATGCTTTAACTAAAGTTTTGAGGTAAAAGAAGTGAATGTTTCTGAAAGTCACAAACGAACGAATCTGTCATTATTCCTCTAGGAATTGAGGTTATGGGTATGGGATGTATGTTATGGGCCTTTGTGGCTAGGCAACTGTTGTACAACTAGGGTGATGACGGTCAGCAAGGGGATTACCGTGATCCTTGAATTTGGTACGATTTACATTGCGGGGTAGTCATGCTTGAAGTTTGGTACTTGTGTCTTACGGGGTACAGTGCTTGAAGTTTGGTACGTGTCATCCTTGTGATGCCGTGCTTGAAGTTCGGTGTTGAATGACTTAAGTATCGGGCCCTAGGTTTCTCCGCCCGAAGGACAGTATGGTGTTGAAGGGTCTGGTGGTGGTGATCTTTAGGTTTCTCCGCCAGTATGTGATGTTTGGAATTGACGGTTACGAGAAGGCGCAGATTCAATATGTTCGTTGACTTATGGGTTATGTTATGTGTTATGTTATGTTATTGCATGATTTCGTACGCTTTTATTAATGAAGTTAAATGTTATGTTTTTGGAAAATATTTGAAGTTAAAGTTTTATGTTAAAGCTAGAACTCACCAGCGTAGCTGACTTTTAGTATGCACATTCAGGTTAAGGACAGGTATGGATGTTGAACGGTGATGCTTGGCTGGCAAAAGGAGTTACCCGGTAGATCATGAAGACTGGCATCCCGTTATGAGTCGTTTATGTTATGTTTATGTATTAGACAATGATACGCTTCCGCATGTTGAACGATGTTATATTATGTTTGAAATGAAATTTTCCGCTGCGTTATTTGATATTGAAGTTTAAGAACTGTTTGTGAATGAGTAAATCCAACAAGTGAGGCCTCCCGGGTTTGGGGCCTTACAAGTTGGTATCAGAGCAATAGTTTGAGACATTCGGACACTCCCAGTGTCTGAACTTAAACTGTGAATGGGACCTAAAGCGGATGCCAGTACGGGTAACTCGAGCCACAACATCAGGTATAAAGGTAGTATATATTTACATATATAGTATGCCTTAGAAAGTGTTAAGTTAGGACTTGTGTTCTGATGGAATCACAAAGGTGGTCAAATAGAAATCGAAAGGTAGTGTAATAGTTAATTGCAGATGGCCAGTGTATATTAACATCTTATAGTACCTGTTGAATTCTATTTGTTAACTAGCGTGATGACTTTGAATTCCTTGTCTTATAGAACGAAATGGCAAGACGAGGAAACGGAAGGCGTGGTGGGGGTCGTACCGATGGTCGAGGTAGGACTCCTGCTCGTCAGGAGTACAGTGGAGAAGGAAGTGTCCACACTGAACCGGAAGTTAGTGTGCATGCGACTGAGCAGACTCATGTTGAAGAACAACAGTTCACTTTCGAACCGTAAGTGAAAGCGGCCTTGGCACGCGAATTCACTGACATGATGAAGGCTTCTTTGCCAGATCTACAGGCAGAAGCATTGAGGAATTCCAACGAGGCGGGCGGGTATAACACAGCAATTGGTGCCCGGAACAATGAGGCTGTCAACGCACCGCTTGCTCGCAGTTGTGACTACAAGTCCTTTAAGGCATACTAAGTTTGACTGGGTGATCCGTACGGAAGCCGCCATTCGTCTGAGCGAATTCCGAGCGGATCAAGTTGTGAAATTGCTGCTAACTCCTTGAGGGAGGAAGCATCTCATTGGTGGGAAGGTGTGCGTCAAGCCAAGGGGGACGGGGCTGTTGATGTGATGATGTGGAACGATCTGAAGACTCTGGTGATCAACAATTTCTGTCCAAGGAATGAGATCGAGAAGGTAGAGAGGGAATTTCTGGGGACCAAGGCCGGAAGCATGACCCACAGGCAGTATACCACACGGTTCAATGAACTGGCACGTGTGGTGCCACATCTTGTCACTACTTAAGAAAGGAAGATCGCCTGCTACATTCAAGGGTTGCCGGACAAGGTCCGCACATATGTTAAGGCAAACGCTCCTACTACCTACGATTCGATAGTGGAACTGAGTGGCGTGGTATTTGATGATCTGGCACTGAATGTCGTTACTGTGGAGGAACCCAAGAAGAAGCTGACTTTTCCTGCCAAACGATCAGGTGGAAAGTTATTTGGGGCACGAGACAAACAGGCCAGGGTGGGCGAGACAGCTGTCTGTGGAAAATGTGGAGGAAGGCATACAGGTGAATGTCAGGCAGGATCAAACTTGTGCTTTAAGTGCGGCAAGACCGGACACTACTCCCGTGAATGCCCGCAAGGCTTCAAATGTTATAACTGTGGGGAGGGCGATCACATGAGCCGAGAATGCACTAAACCGAGAATGGGGGAAGGTGGCAAGGGGAAAGGCCAGAGAAGAAGGAAGAAAGGCCCCGAGCAAGGACGCGAGCGTATGCGCTGACACGGGAGGAGGCCAGGGTGGATCCCGATGTGGCGTCAGGTACGTTCATCCTTGACAACACTTTTGTATCTGTGTTAATTGATTCGGGTGCCAGTAAAAATTTTATATCTTCTACTTTCTGTAAATGGGTAAAATACTCAGTCAGTAAACTAGAAAGAACCTTTAGTGTAGAAACCGTTGAGGGTAGAACCGCGAGGGTAACTGATGTAGTTGATAATTCCACAATAAAAATAGAAGGCCATAGATTCCCGGTCAGGTTATTTGTTATGGTCTTGGGTGGGTTTGATGTCGTTTTGGGTATGGATTGGCTAACTGCAAATGAAGCGCAGATTATATGCAAACGGAAGATAATCCGACTTAAGGCTCCAGATGGTAGCGAAGTCGAGGTTTTTGGAGATTGTGACGCCCCGATGCCTAATTTTATCTCGATGATTAAGGCAACAGATTACTTGAGACGCGGATGCGAGGTTTATCTAGTGTACGTGATTGAAAAGTGTAAGGAAGTGAAGGAACTAGACGAGGTACCCGTGGTGCGCGAGTAACCGGAGGTGTTTCCAGAGGATTTACATGGGATACCACCCGACAGAGAGATTGAGTTCCAAACCGACTTAGTACCAGATGCCCAGACCGTGGCTAAGGCTCCGTATCGACTAGCACCAGTGGAGATGAAAGAACTAATGGCATAACTAGACGAACTACTTGAGAAAGGATTTTTCCAACCGAGCATCTCGCCTTGGGGTGCTCCGGTACTGTTTCTAAAGAAGAAGGATGGTTCGATGAGAATGTGTATTGATTATCGTGAGTTGAACAAACGAACGGTGAAGAACAAGTACCCTTTACCAATTATCGACGACCTGTTTGATCAATTACAGGGCACAAGTTGGTTCTCAAAAATAGACCTTCGTCCGGGTACCATCAGTTGAAGGTGAGGGAAGAAGACAAACCGAAAACTACGTTTTGCACGCGTTATGGACCTTTCAAGTTCCACGTAATGTCCTTCGGATTGACGAATGCCCCGCGGCATTCATGGATTTGATGAATAGGGTGTGTCGACCGATGCTTGACCGATCGGTAATTGTGTTCATCGATGATATCCTCATCTACTCCAAGAATGAGGGTGATCACGTATGTCACTTGAAGGAGGTGTTGGAAGCTCTGAAAAAGGAAAAGTTGTATGCTAAGTTCTCCAAATGCGCATTCTAGCTTAGGGAAGTCCAATTCCTAGGTCACGTCATTAACCCGAACGGCATTATGGTTGACCCAGCAAAGATAATGACAGTAAGGGATTGGCATATTCCTAAGACACCAACTGAAATCCACAGTTTCTTGGGATTGGCAGGCTACTATCCGAGATTCATTCAGGATTTCTTGAAAATAGCTTCGCCATTGACAAAGCTGACTCGGAAGGAGGTGAGGTACGAATCGGGTTCGACCCAGGATGAGGCATTTAAGAAATTGAAGAATGAACTAACCCAAGCTCCATTCTTGGCACTTCCCGAGGGCAATGAAGACTTGGTAGTATACTTTGAAGCTTCGGGTCAGGGATTAGGGTGTGTGCTGATGCAACGCGGGAGAGTAATCGCATGACAACTGAAAGTTCACGAAGTTAATTATCCGACTCATGATCTGGAACTTGCTGCTGTTGTGTTTGCATTAAAAATTTAGAGGCACCACCTTTACGGGGTAAACTTTACCATATACTCCGATCATAAAAGTTTGAAGTACTTCTTCGAACAAAAGGAGCTGAATATGAGGCAGAGGCGATGGTTGGAACTTTTGAAAGACTATGATTGTGAAATCATATACCATCCTGGAAAGGCAAACGTGGTGGCTGACACTCTAAGCCAAAAGGATGTGCCTGCTCCTATTAGAATGAAAGCTTGCCAGTTGGTGGTAACACCGGATGTGATGAGGGAAATTGAAAAGGCATAAAGAAGGAGAGGATGGTTGGCCAACAGGACAAGTTGGAATATAACACCATTGGTGTTAGGACACGTTTTGGACGGGGTATGGATACCTATGGGTGGCGAGCTTAGAACCAAAATCCTGGATGAGGCTCATAAATCTCGGTACTCTATCCATCCCGGTACCAACAAAATGTACCAAGAACTGAGGAAGGAATACTGGTGGCCTGGAATGAAATACGAGGTGACGAAATACGTAAGCAAGTGCTTGACTTGCTCACAAGTAAAGGCCGAACACATGATATGTCCTAAATTATACATGTTTTGCATGCATAATAATTCCCATATTATGGTACTAATTGATTAATAACCTTACAATTGATACTTAAAACATTAATATTTCACAATTGCAGGTTATTCGGTGCTCCAAGATAAACAAAGCAAAAACTAGCTTAAAACATGAAGAAATCAAGCTTTTGGAGGACCAAACCCGAGCATTGACCCCCAAGAAGTCAAACTAGGTCAACATAGTCAAACCAGTAGCTAAAAGACGAGCCTGGGAGCAGGCAGAGGGTTGCACAGCCGTGCAACCCATTGCACGGTCGTGCAATGCCCTTCTGCCCTCCCCAGACTCCGGTACACTGTCCTTTGTACCTTGTTTGATTCCCGAGGTGTTTGCACGCCCGTTCAATCCAATGCATGACCGTGCATTGCTCATTTTGAGGCCTATAAATAGATGGCTTGAGTTCTTCATTCTACACACCTAAAATATCCCTTACACACCCCAAGAATACACTAGAGAGAGTTTATTTCATAGTTAGAGTGTATTAGTAGTGAGGAGAGAGGCTCTTCCTCCTTGTTCCGCAATAGGGGAGCCTACGAAACTCAGTGTTATGCTAGTTAGTATGGCCATTCGTGGCTAGACTCTTTGTATTGCTAGGGTGAAGATGAAGTTTGGTGCATGTTAATGTTTAACGTATTAATCCAAGTGATGTGTTTATGTCTTTAACTATTCGCCCTTAAAAACCACCATTTTGGTGGGCTTTTATTATTGTCTAAATCCGTCTTTATATTTGTGAGTGTTCTTGATTTTTTAAAGTGTAAAACCTTTTTAATCAAACTTCTCTTGAAGCTTGTACGTCTTTATACAAGTAGAAATTGATAAGCCAAGGCTTGGTTAACACTATTAAGGTGGTACGTCTTTATACGAACTTATTATGCAACCAAGAATTGGTGAACTCATGTTGGGAATGATACGTCTTTATACTTGGTCCCATTGTTACACCGCCTCCCGGTGAGGAATATATAATCACATATTTTACTCTAATATAAAGCATGTTACGTTCGATGTCTTAAACCAACCCAGAGATGACCATTCGAAGGGTTGAGGGTAATTGTTATCCTTAACGGGAGGCACTACCACTTGTTAAAGATCTTAAATTTGCAAATCAAATGTCGTGAAGACGAGGCTCTAGCGGTGACCCGGGTCACACATTTGTAGTAGTCATATCACTGGATTAGTCAACTTAACATTATCACGTACCAAGCGGATTCGAAACCCAAAGCAATACTATTCGTAACCTGATCATTTCCGACCTATTTACTTTCCTGTTATTTACTATTCTGTTCGTTACATTTCTGTTACACACTTCACACACGTTTTTACTTTTCTGCTATTTACTTTTTCGCCATTTACTTTTCTGTCATTTACTTTCCTATTCCACAAGCACACAAAACTCACTCACTAATTAAACCGGCTAAACGTTAACAAAAGTTGAGTATTGGAATTTGACCATGTCTGTTGGTTCGATACTTGGTTCTTACCTAAACTATATTACGCTGCGATAGGTACACTTGCCTATTGTGTGTGTTTTTAAGTTAAAGTAATTATCATTTTATAAATTTAAAACCTGATCTCGTAAAATCATCCTAAAAATATATTTGTTATATTTTTATATACTAAAAATGACACATCAACACCAGAAACCATATGGAAAGATTCAACCACTTGATATACCGGAATGGAAGTGGGAACACATTACAATGGACTTCATAACCAAGCTACCTCGCACAGCTAAAGATCATGACACCATTTGGGTAATTGTGGACCGTTTAACGAAGAGTGCTCATTTCCTACCAATTCGCGAGACGTTCTCGTCGGAAAGGTTAGCAGAAGTATTTATTAATGAAGTTGTGGCACGGCATGGGATGACTTTGACGATTGTATCTGACCGGGTGAAACACCCTACTTATTTTACTATTATTTTATCAGAGTTTAATGCGGACAATGGTCCCGGTTTGACAAAAACCTTGCCATGAATGGCTAAGGTATATCTTTCATTATAATATTATTGTTTTACAAAAGATAATATAATTACATCATTATACATAGGGATCTCTAACTCCGATTGCTCCGTCCTCAGGAAGTTTCATTCCATGTGCTTATTTTCTGCAGTGTTTGAAAAACATTTTTGAATTTACTTACGCTAAGTAAGTACACTGCATCATTCATTTTATTTTGAACCCTTTAGGTTCTTATTATTATTCAAGTTTCCCAGGCTCTCGGCGCCCCCGTGACCATATCCGAACGTATCTCCGGTCACGTCATTCGTATATTTTATGGGTGTGCTAACCCCCTCGCAACCATCTTAAGCCGTACCTCCGGTCCGAGTATTGGCAAGGTTCTTATACTTGTCAGTATAGACTCTTTGCATTTGTCATGAAGACTCATTCATTCCTCAGCCCCGTAGGCTTGGAATCTTTTCCTCTTTTAGCCCCGTAGGCCTGGAGTTCCTTTTTCTTTTCCTCAGCCCCGTAGGCTTGGAATCTTTTTAGTTCTTTTCTTTATTATTGAGATCCACCTTACATGCCAGGTATCTCATTTCTTTTGGGACCTTGAGTATCTTTTGACTCACAGCCTCCCAAATATATCAAGCATTTATTTTCATTTCATGTATATGCTTAACTTATTCCCCAACCAGTCCTCACCTTTAAAACTTATTAACGGTTTCTCCACGATACATTAAAAAGGGTTTATATATAGGAAGTACCAGCAGCGTATCCACCACCCTTTTAACACTTCGTGAGTACTCCGTTATTCCATTTTAGGGTTTAGACTCGTTCCATCATACTCATTCATATTTTGCACGTATCATCATGCATTCATGTATTCATCATGCATTTCACATATTCATATTCATCATGTATTCATATTCATTATGCATGATATATTCCCGTACTCATGTATTTTCATCACATATTCGTACTCGTCATATATTGTAAACTGGGGTGATTATCATTCCAGAGTAGTAACTCCAACAGAGATGTTCCCAGGAAAGAATGACGGGTCTAGGAGAGATTTATACACCACTCTTTCCTTAGACAGAACATTCCGTTTGTCAGATAACTACATACTGGTCGGAATTTCTCCCGTTCGTTTACTATACTTTCATTTTAGTCTATACCTCTAAACGTTCATAATGGTTTCGCCACGAAGCACCAGGAGATTTATATATAGGAAGTACTAGCAGCGTATCCACCACCCCTTGGATACGTCGTGACTACTCCATTACTCCCGTTTAGTGTTTAGACTAATCCGTCATTACCCCGTACCCTCGTCATATCATATATCACATAGCACATATCATTTAAGCACATAATTCACATAATCGTGTCTAGGGTACGGGTCCGGTGTACTTTCATTATCCTCAGGTAGTTCCTAAGTTCGTTCCTCGTCTAGATGTTTCCCGAACTCGAACCGCACTCGTAGTGTACCGCACTCGTAATCGTCATGCTAGCCTTTCGTCGGTTTGTGTGCAAGTTTGTGTGATGATGGTGGTAATGTTGTTGTTTTCATTTTGAACGGCTCATGCAACTATTTATAGGGTGAAACTTGCATCGGTGGCGGACCGCTAAGCAAGGGGGTAGCGGTCCGCTACCGCCTCTATTCCGGCTATCTGGCGTACCCCGCTCATGGCGGACCGTTACGCTTTGGGTAGCGGTTCGCTACCCAATCCTTATCAGCGAGTCATCAATCACGCGTCACACTCTCGTTGCCTGAGACCAATCGCGGTTGACGGACCGTTACCCGCCTGGTGGCGGTCCGCCATAGGGCTGAGTCATCACCCACGTCACTGCCACGTGTCATTCTCTGCATGATTTCATTGTCCACACGTAGTGGACCGCTTTGGAACCCGGTAGCAGTTCGCTACCGGCTCGATTTCCTTATTTTTTTTTTATTTTTCAGTCCTTTAACTTTGGGTTATTTACACATTGGCCCCTGGACTTATATTTCTTTGAAAATTGGGGTGTTACAACTCCCCCCCCCCCCTTTAAATTAGGTTTCGTCCTTGAAACCTGTTAATCCTTAAACAATTGAGGATAACTCTCTCTCATCTCTTCCTCACTTTCCCAAGTCATCTCTGATCCTTTTCTGTGCCTCCATTGCACTAATACGTGTTTGATTGTTTTGCGACGTAACTGCTTCTCTTTTGTGTCTAGAATCTTGATAGGTTCTTCAACATAGGTTAGCTTATCATCAACTTCTATATCTTCTAAAGGAACATGTGCAGTCTCATCTGCTAGACACTTTCTTAAATAGGATACATGGAATGTGTTGTGTATCTTATTCAATTCTTCAGGTAGTTCTAACTGATAGGCTACCTTTCTGACTTTTTTGATGATTTTGAAAGGACCAATGAATCGTGGACTCAGCTTTCCACGTTTCTTGAATCGGATTAGACCTTTCCAAGGAGATACCTTCAACAAGACATAATCTCCTTCTTGGAATTCTATTGGTCTACGTCTTTTATCTGCATATGATTTCTATCTATCCTGTGCAGCTTTTACATTTGCCTTGATTAAGTCAAGATTTTCTGACGTGGCTTGAACTATTTCTTTACTGCCTAACTCTTTCTGACCAACTTCTCCCCAGCATACGGGAGTCCTACACCTTCTGCCATATAGCATCTCACATGGTGGCATACCAATAATGGAATGGTAGCTGCTATTGTACGAGAATTTTGTTAAAGACAGATGATTATCCCAACTTCCACCAAAATCGATTATGTGACAATCCGGACTTTTCCGTCTAACACCGTCATCCAAATCCAGTTAAAGTTAACTTATTTAACTTATCTCAAACCCCAGGGACTTAACTTATCAATTTTCAAACTCAAATCTCAAGGACTAATTATGTAATTAGTCTAAATCTAATCTTGTTTGACTTTGTAAAGTCAAAATCCAAGAAATTGGTTCTGTTGACTTTTAAAAGTCAACTCAGCATGATAAACAAACCCTAAGGACGTATTCTGCCAACTTTCAAACTTCAACACATGAAATCAGAGGGACTAGAAGTGTATTTAACCCATTTTCGATTTCTGTTTGACCTGAGAAAGTCAAACTCGCGATCCTTGTTCAAATCCGAGTTCCATAACCGAAATTCGTTTGAATTGAAACTGTTATCGCATGAATGGGGTCATTAACAACCATGATCGTCGTTTTAAACACAATCATTACCGAATTAAACCAATTGATGGCAAGTTATTGCATAACCGTCGACACCTTCGTCCCTTATCAATCAAACTCAACGAATTCTTGTATCACTCGCACAATTGAACCATTGCACACGATTAACGAGGCTCTGTGAAGCTTCTGTACGCATCAATTGCACCGGAATCCTAGCAGAAGTCGCCGGAACCATTAGCTGTCACCGTCGGCATCCATTCTAGTCGAGCAACATCAATTTGAGTTCCATTCTGGTAAGTCCTTGCACCATTAACTTCGTTTTCATTCCTGGATCGAAAGCCCCTTATCAATTCGGGGATGCATCATCGAATTGATCATGAACCCGATTCTAGGGTTCATGTACATTCAGGTTTAATCGAAATCCATGCTAGACTCAACTTTAATTCAATTAAAAGCCATAATCAGTTTCGCAAACAGTCACTCTTTGAAAGCCCTTTATCAATTTCATCTGATAACATCGATCTTTTCAAGATCCGTAACTAGGGTTTGTTCATATAAACAATTTGGGGGTTTTGATCTTAAACTTAACCTCAATCCAATTAAACTATTTCAGCAGTTTCAAAACCCTCTTTTTGTTAAAAACCCTATGAATCAAACAACATCTAACATCGGATTTGTTCAATTCGAATATGTGTTCATAACCTAGGGTTTCGGTTCTTGAATCTGCAATTAAACGACACTAGGCTCGATGTTTTTCAAATTAAATGAACCTATGGACTCGCGAACATCCGATTAACGAAACCCCTATGATTCCTTGTTGTTTGAATATCGAAATCGATGGGTCAGGGCTGGGTTTTCGATCGCGGGTTTGTATGGGAGGGGAAACCACTTGACCTGATTGATAAAAGGGTTCGGAACTGGTTTTGTTCGCGACATCCTAGCGGGCTCAGCTGGTTAAGACTCTTTGCGTGTGCAGGAGGGACCCGGGTTCGAGTCCGGGCTCCTACATTATTTTTGGGGCTTTTTCTGAGTAAATTTAATTAATAAAAATTGTTTTATTAATTACTATTATTATATATAAATGTGTTTTAACCCGGGAAACGACCCGTAGACTCGGTTTAAATTTATTAACTTATTTTTATTATTATCCCTACTTTTATAAATGATATATTTATGTTATTAATGAATAAAAATAATATATTTATATTATTTTTGAACCGTAACTTGTATAAAATTAATATGTTATTATTATTTTAACCCATGACTTTTATTATTAAATAATATATGTCTATATATTATTTCGTACCATTTTTGGAACGTTTTAAAACTATTAAATAATATAATTAGTTATATTATTTACCCACGTTTATTATTTCGACTCAAAATAATATATTTATTATTTTTTTGACGTAAATGATTATTTATTTAATCATGAGAACTTAAAAGTAATATATTTAATTTTATTATTTTCTTAACTTTTGATAACGACTTTAAACGTACGAATATATTTAATTATTTATTATTCGTCATTAACGTACGACACGAAACGCTTTGATTCTTAAATTCCGTAGACGCGTTCGTCTACTCTCAATCTTTAGAAAAGCGTTAGGACGTTCCAACTTCCGTGTCGTCGTCACAACCCAAACTTGTCCCTAATTTATGTGTTTATATTTTAGGGCATTCGTAAGTCGTTTGAGACTTACACGCGTGATTTCAAATTAGCTTTCGTGTGATCCAATCCACTACTTATTCAGGTGAGTTTCACGGCCCCTTTTTACTATTTTTATTTGGGGGAGAAAACATATCACAACCTTTTTGGGTTACTGTATTTCATATGATATCACTGTTGAGACTAAGCGTAACACTATCACTAAAAGTCCTCAAACACATCGGACCGTTAATTTGACAAGCGAGGTAATGTTTAGTAGTACTACTGGGTTTGACTAGCCCCACCCACGTTAGTCGCGCTAACTCGATTGTAGGTCGAACGGGTGAAATGTTAGCCTACTCTTTTGGCCAAAGTTGATAGACTTGGCAGGAGGCAAACAACCAGTCATGCTTCGGTTGCGAGCGCTTTAGTAAAACATGAATATTGGTTAACTACCTTTTTGATATGCATATTGAATATACATTAATCTGCAAACGCTTTATTTGATAAGACTGAAACCTGTGAACTCACCAACCTAGTGTTGACTCGTTTTCTTTATATGTTTTCTCAGGTTGGCACAAGTGATCATGTTAAGGCATGCATGTGTCTTAGGAGTTGTCTTTAATTTATCATGATGAACTTGAACTCTGTGTACTTTTGGTTTTGTCTTTGGACTTTGGGCATGTTGTTTTGCGCATGCACTTTGTTTATGCTTCCGTACTTTTATTACTCTGAACATTAAACTTTTATGAATTTCTATTTGAGTCCCATATAGAGTCGTTTGAAGTAACTAATGTCTGAGATCCTGGTCAGTCACGCTCCCAAACGGTATGACTCCGTTAGTGGGAATTTGGGGGTGTGACAGATTGGTATCAGAGACATTGGTTGTAGAGAACTAGGATTGCATTCTAGACTATAGCCACACACATTAGTTACTTGTCATGGAAACTCGAAATAGATACTTATTTCTTATGTTGCAGGCAATATGTCTACACCACCACCTTCACCACCTAGCATCAATGAGGAAGATTTTCCTACTATTCCATCACCTGAGCCTAAAAGGCGTAGGTTGGAACCCTTAGATGAATCCATAGTATTTGGAGAACCTTCGCATGCCAAGAGTGAGAACAACTGGATTGGTACCCCGGTTTACTGTATAAATGGGTTAGACAAGAGCGAGGTCCCTCGCCATACTTTGGGTCTTCTTCATCATCAGGACCCCACCTACCTTTGTTGCCTTGCCACTTGGAGCAAGCCTTTGCTGCTTTCGTTGCTACCATGGGTCGGGAGATTCGAAAGATGAAGGAAACAACAGGGAAAGTAACAGGTCTAGAGGACAAGGGAAAACAAGTGGACCATAAAATGGATATACTAGTGGCAGAAATATCAAGCACTAATTATTTACATAATGAGTTAGTGGATGAGGTTAGAGCACTTCAAGCTAGAGTAGGTATGCTTGAGGGGAGAGTTTGGGAGTTAGAAACCCAACTAGCTGCTGCTTTGGAACCGGAGTTGGAACCGGAGGAGGAACCAGAGGAGGAGCCGAAAGAGGCGGAGGATGATGTCGAGTCGGTCATCTCATCAGCCGGCAGTAGAGCTTGATATTTCATTCTATTTTGTCTATCTTATCCTTGTTATGTCTTTTTGCTTTAAATAAAATCCTAAATGGGAAAGGATGTTCTCATTCTAATAAATTTAGTGAGTTGTTGCTTTGAGTTGTTTACTTTATTAGTCTTTATGATTCGAGTTAGACTTGTATTATGATCATAACCCGCATGACTTTACGCATTTCCTTCTGTTTACTTACACTTGAATGATGTTAATATGCGATATATTCACTCATTTCTTGTGTTTGTGAATATGAAGAGACATGGCCGGACGCGGACGTGGAGGTCGTAACGGTGGTCGAGGAAACATCAACTTGACACCCGCTGAACTAGCCGCGTTAATCAATGACAGTGTTGCTGAAGCGTTAGCAGCACACGTTGCAGGTAAACCTGTTAACTGTCAACTCTAGACAATCACATACTTATTCTACCCCTTTCCTAAACCTAACCTACTCTTTCCAATCCAGGGCAAGCAAATAATCCACCAAACAATCAACATGTCTGTACCTACAAGACATTCATGGATTGTAAGCCTCACACCTACAGTGGAGCTGAAGGAGCTGTCGGATTACTTCGATGGTTCGAAAAGGTTGAGTCAGTTTTCTCCATGTGCAACTGCCTTGTTGAAAATCGGGTTAAGTTCGCATCAGGAACCTTGGAAGGTGCTGCACTTTCTTGGTGGAATGCTCAGGTTCAAATGCTGGGTTTGGACACAGCTAATGCTACACCATGGGAGGACTTCAAAATTATAATGAAGGAGGAGTATTGTCCTAGGGATGAAATCCAAAAGCTTGAGGGTGAGCTTTGGAACCTGAAGATGGAAGGTTCAGAAATTGAATCCTACACCACCCGCTCACACGAACTAGCAACCATGTGTCCTCATATGGTTACTCCAGCTTATAAAAGGATCGAGCTATATATCGGTGGGTTGGTACCCCAAATTCAGAGTATGGTTACTTCTTCCAACCCCACCACCATTCAACAGACAATCCGTCTTGCCCACAAGTTGACGGATCAAGCTGTTACCCAAGGAAACTTGCCACCCAGAAAATGAGCTTCGAAGTCTACTGATCATAACAAGCGCAAGTTTGATAACAGTAGCAACAGCAACAACAAAAGTTATCAACAGAACCAGCCTCAGCAACATCATCGTAGGTTTGAAACTACGAAGAACTTCAACCAGTCAACCTCTTCGGGTCAAAGTCTAGGTGGCTATGCTGGAAAACATCCCAAATGTAACAAGTGTGATCATCACCACAGTGGTGCGTGTGAAAGACAACGCTGTCAGCGATGTGGCAAGACAGGCCATGCAGCCAGGGACTGTAGGGGTGACCTACAACCCAAGCAACCATTTCAACAACCAGGATCTACCAGAGGTTGTTTTGAATGTGGAAAAGAGGGATATTTTCGAAAGGATTGTCCACAACTGAAGAAGGGTGGGAACAACAACAACAACCACCAGGGAAATAATAACAACCAGAACAACAACAATAACGGGAATAATGGAACCGGTGCAAAGGGGCGAGCCTTTGTTATATGATCCCGTGAGGCAAGGAACGACAACAATGTGGTCACTGGTAAGTTTCTTCTAAACCATTACTTTGCTTCAATTTTGTTTGACACTGGTGCCGATAGGAATTTTGTATCCAATAATTTTAGCAACCTATTAAAAGAGACTCCAACTCAGCTAGAAAACAAGTATGTAATAGAAATAGCTGACGGACAGATAATAGAGGCGACACATATCCTTAAGGGATGCAAATTAGAACTGAATGGTCATGAGCTTGACATTGACCTAATGCCGGTCACACTTGGTAGTTTTGATGTGATTGTTGGCATGGATTGGTTATCCAAAAACCAAGCCGAAATAATTTGCCGCGAGAAGATAGTTCGTCTACCTTTTCCTAGTGGAGAAACAATCTCTGTCCAAGGCGAAAGGAGCGGTGCTGTTATGGGTATCATATCCTTCATGAAAGCACAGAAATGTCTACGCAAAGGACATACCGCTATTTTGGCTCTCGTCGCTGAGCAGCCGTCGGAGGAAAGGAGGATTGAAGATATACCAATCGTTCGTGATTACCCGGAAGTTTTTCCTGATGACTTGCCTGATCTCCCACCGCACCGATGTCACACCCCAACCGACGGCGGAAAACGTCAGGGCGTGAAGCGTGCAGACTGTTCATAGCTCATGGTTTGCTAAAGTTGAAATAATTAAACATGCAGTTTTTCATTGAAATCAAACAACAATCCAACAAGTACACAATACATGGCAAAGTACATAACAATGTTTATTTTAGGGCTAGGTCCTCAAACTAGGTGGAAGCAACTTGTAATCATCTCAATTGTTAGCACCTGAAACATGATTTAAAAACAAGGGTCAACTAAAAAGTTGGTGAGCATACATAAGTTTTAACACACGCAAAGTAGAGTTCAAAATGTTTATACAATTCAATTGATTCACATGGCATATAAGACAAATATGGAGAATCTATAGTTATACTGGGTGTACAATCAAACCTTGTGACTGAGGCATAACACGCAGGTTACCCTAATGTAATGTCGGTAACAAACACCCTACCCGGGTGGGTTTGTCAGACTCAATAGTACTATCCTTGTTTACCGTTGGCTTGTACGGAGTTAATGATTGCACGAGTTGCGTTATGTATGTATAGTAATAACTCATAGCATTCAAGCATATTGCACAAATAATTCATGTAATCAAGTAAGAATTGTATTATGAAATAGTTGCAAATAGTTCATTGTAAATCATGTCCACCCCAAAGGTGAAAAAGAGTAAAAGTGGGGTTATGTAGACTCACATGTAATGTTGCGTGTTGTTTGCACAAGCGAGTAAAATGCCAAAATGTGTTGTAGGTCACTGTGTACGACCTATTGAATAAGTGTATAACACGTGTCATTGTTTGTGTTATTTTATGTCAAAATGGATTCGTTGGTGGTTTGTACATTTAGGGTTGGTTTCGAGATAATAAATAAATAATTTATTTATTTATTTAAAATAGTAGTGATATATATATATATTTATTTAAATAAGATTTAAATAAATAATATTTGTTTGAGTCAAAATATATAGTAATCGAATATAAAATAGATAAATTCATTTTATTTATCTATTTGAAAATGCCATAAATATAAAGTAGTCTCTTTATATATTTTTGAAATGATTTTTATTCAATATAAATAGGTTTTTATAAAAATCTTGTCATAACTTTTTATAAATTTAGAAATTTTGAATTAAAATGTATTTTCAAATGATAAGAACCGGTTTAAAACAATTTACTCGATGAAAATATTTGTTGTGCTTAATAATGGTAAGATTCTGTTTAAACAGTTAGGTTTATAACATAAGTTTTATAAAATTATCAAATCTGAGAAAAACTGTAAAACTTAGTTTCTGACTGAGCACGACCGTGCTCATCAACGGCACGACCGCGCTCGCCTCCGGACGTGACCGTGGTGGTCTGGAGCGCGCCCGTGGTCGAGTCAGTAGACTACAGAGGTTCTAGTCATGGAGCACGACCGTGTTCGTGTATGGCACGACCGCGCTCGTTGCCGGGCATGACCGTGGTGGTCTGAGCGCGCCCGTGGTCGAGTCAGAAGTCACTACAAAGGTTCTGGACATAGAGCACGACCGTGCTCGTGTCCGGCACGACCGCGTCTAGTGTTTTGTTTTTGGTCAAGACCTGTTTGCTCGGTAAGCACGACCGGGCCTTACTCGGACCACGACTGTGCTTGGTTGGGCACGACCGCGCTCGTTGAGGAGCGCGACCGTGTCGGGTCTTTTCCAGACCCAAATCCGTCGATTCTTATATTATACGCTTCTGTATTCTTAGGGCTTTCACTTAGTGGATGATTACGAAGCTATCTATATAGTTTAATTGGATTTAAATCGTGTCTAAGTGGTAGTTCGACTAAAAGTTTAGTTTCGGCTTTTCGTTCAAAAATCGGACAGATTTGAGTGTTTCTACTACGAATTGGCATAGGGCTTTCGTAGTAGAGGATGATACGAAGCTAATGGTGTATTACTTACTTGTTATAATAGGGCAATTTAATGCTGTCGGCTACGGGTCTCGAAGTCGAGTGTTCCGGCGATCGATCGGGACTCCAGAGGTGTTGTAAGTGTCGAATGAGAGTCTTGGAAGTTCGAGTGAGTGTATATGAGGGCGTAGGAATCGTGTAACTTGGTTTATATCGACGAGTTTGTGAGTTATGATTATGGTGGGTATGGGATTAAACAATCGGGTCAAATTGCAGACGAATGTTGCGTGTTGCAGGTTGTAATCAGACGAGAATGGTGTGGCGCGTGAAAACCTGCCTTAATCATTTCAATTTCCGCGAATTCGGCAAGCATGGCTGTGATCTGACTCTGCAGAGTCACGGGTGTCTAGCAGCGCGACCGTGCCTGGAATTAGGCGCGACCGTGCTTAGATTTGCAAGCGCGACCGTGCTTGGTGTTTGGCGCGGTCGTGTTTCGCTTCTCTAGGCACGACCGTGCTTGGTATCAAGCATGACCGTGCTTGGCAATTTTGTCATTTTGAGTTTTTTTGTCAAATTTGGTCCTCGGGGTTTGTGAGGTAATGGCGTTTTGTTCCAGTTTGTTATTGTAACATAGTGTATTGTACAAGTGTTTGTATCATAGTTATAGCACGCGAATTGAAACTGAAATACTCGTTTATTGTATTGAAACGATTACATGATAAAAATTAGAATGTTACAGTCTCCCCATGTTGAGGGGATTTCGTCCCGAAATTCAACTAGTTGAGGCTGCTGAATCGATGAAGAGGTGAGGATACTTGAGTTTCATTTGGTCTTCTCGTTCCCATGTAAACTCAGGACCACGTTTTGAATCCCAATGGACTTTGACTATAGGAATGCGGCTGCGTTTGAGTTGCTTGATCTCACGGTCCATGATTTCCACCGGTTTCTCGACAAAGTGCATCGTTTCATCAATGCGCACGTCGTCAAGAGGTATGTGGAGGTTCTCATCAGCAAGACATTTCTTCATATTGGACACATGGAAGGTTGGATGGACATTGTTGAGTTCCGGAGGTAGCTCGAGTTTGTATGCTACCTTCCCAATCCTTTCGAGAATCTTGAACGGTCCTACGTAACGAGGTGCTAGTTTGCCTTTCTTCCCAAAGCGGATTACACCCTTCCAAGGGGATACCTTTAGAAGCACAAGGTCACCCACTTGGAATTCCAAGGGTTTTCGTCGCTTGTCGGCGTAGCTCTTTTGTCGACTTCTTGCTACTCGGATATTGTCACGGATTTGAAGAATTTTGTCGGATGTTTCTTGAATTAACTCGGGACCGGTGATTTGTGTTTCACCAATCTCGTTCCAACAGATAGGAGAACGGCATTTACGACCATAAAGAGCTTCGAATGGAGCCATGTTGATGCTGGTGTGGTAGTTGTTATTGTAGGAGAATTCAATAAGCGTTAGATGTGAATCCCAATTGCCACCAAAGTCTATGACACAGGCTCTCAGCATGTCTTCGAGGGTTTGGATTGTTCGTTCAGTCTGCCCATCAGTTTGGGGATGGTAGGCTGTGCTTAAATCCAATCGTGTGCCAAGTGCCTTTTGCAGAGATTGCCAAAATCTGGAAGTGAAACGAGCATCTCTATCAGAGATTATGTTCAAAGGTATGCCGTGTCGACTCACAATTTCGTCAATGTAGATTCGGGCCAATTTCTCAACCCGATAGTCTTCACGGATGGGTAAGAAGTGTGCGGACTTAGTGAGACGGTCAATGATTACCCAAATGCTATCATAGCCGCTTGAAGTACGGGGGAGTTTAGTAATGAAGTCCATGGCTAGATTTTCCCATTTCCACACGGGGATTTCCGGTTGTTCAAGTAAACCGGAAGGACGTTGATGTTCGGCTTTGACTTTAGAGCAGGTTAGACATTTTGCAACATAGAGTGCAATGTCTTTCTTCATACCAGGCCACCAATACTGTGGTCGAAGATTGTGATACATTTTATCCGCACCGGGATGGATAGAATACCGAGACTTGTGTGCTTCAGTCATGAGGAATTTCCGGAGGTCATTGCGATTGGGAACCCAAATACGATCCAAGAAATAAAGCAAGCCATTGTTTTTAGTCTCTAGTTGGAATTCAGCACCACACGACATTTCCTCATACATATTGCCCTCGGTGATCGAGACGTGTTGAGCTGCTAGAATACGGGTTTGAATGTCGGAATGAATCTTGACACTTTGAAGCATGACGCGTTCTTTACGGCTCAGCGCATCGGCTACAACGTTAGCCTTGCCGGGATGATAACGAATCTCGCAATCGTAATCACTGAGGAGTTCAACCCAACGTCGTTGTCTCATGTTGAGATCTTTTTGGTTGAAGATGTGTTGGAGGCTTTTGTGGTCGGTAAATACCACACATTTCGTGCCATATAGATAATGTCTCCAAATCTTCAAGGCAAATATGACTGCACCTAGCTCCAGATCGTGCGTCGTATAGTTCTTTTCATGGATCTTGAGTTGCCTCGATGCATAAGCGATTACCTTGCCTCGTTGCATGAGAACACAACCAAGGCCTAGGTTAGAGGCATCACAGTAGACGACTAGATCATCGTTTCCTTCAGGAAGAGTCAGAATAGGAGCCTCACATAATCTCTGTTTAAGAGTTTGGAAGGCTTCTTCTTGTTTTGGCCCCCATTCATAAGTTTTACCTTTATGTGTCAAGGCGGTGAGGGGAACATCAATCTTGGAGAAATTAGAAATGAACCTTCGGTAATAACCCGCTAAACCAAGAAACGAACGAACCTCGGTAGGGGTTTTAGGAGCACTCCAATTCTTAACTGCTTCGATTTTGGCGGGGTCGACATGAATTCCCTTTTTGTTGACAACGTGACCCAAAAATTGAACCTCCTTTAGCAAAAATTCACATTTGGAGAACTTGGCGTATAATTGTTCAGTTCTCAGGAGATCCAAGATTAGTCTAAGGTGATGTTCGTGCTCTTCCTCAGTCTTGGAATAGATCAAGATGTCGTCGATGAAAACGATTACGAATTTGTCAAGGTATGGTTTGCACATGCGGTTCATGAGATCCATAAAGACAGCAGGTGCATTGGTCAACCCAAAAGGCATAACCGTGAACTCGTAATGACCATATCTTGTTCGGAAAGCGGTCTTTGGAATATCTTCTTCTCGGACACGCAGTTGGTGATAACCAGATCGAAGATCAATCTTCGAGAAACAAGTAGAACCTTGGAGTTGATCGAAGAGATCGTCAATCCTAGGTAACGGGTAGCGGTTTTTGATTGTAAGCTTGTTGAGCTCTCGATAGTCAATACACATGCGGAATGAACCATCCTTCTTTTTAACAAACAAGACTGGTGCACCCCACGGTGAATGACTTGGCCGTATGAAACCTTTGTCAGCGAGTTCTTGAAGTTGACTTGCAAGTTCTTGCAATTCGGAAGGTGCAAGCCGGTATGGAGCTTTAGCCACGGGGTTTGCTCCGGGTACAAGATCGATTCGAAACTTTACTTCCCGAACAGGTGGAAGACCGGGTAAGTCGTCGGGAAAGACTTCGGGAAACTCCCGAATGACGGGAATATCTTCTACTCTTCTTTCCTGGTCTTCTTTTTGAATCACATGGGCTAGGAAGACCATGCACTTCTTTCGAATGTATTTCTGGGCAGTTATGCATGACATCAGTTTGAGTCCTTTGCAAGGTTTCTCGCCAAACACTTTCAATATGTCTCCCGATGGAAGAGGTACTCGGATGTACTTTTCAAAGCACATGACCTCGGCATGGTTTTTAGATAGCCAATCCATGCCGATGATGACGTCAAAGCTTCCCAACGGCATTGGTATAAGGTTGACTGGAAACATGTGACCATTGAGTTCTAGTGAGCAGTCGTGAATAATGGAGTTAATAGTGATGGAGTTTCCATCCGCCACTTCAACGGTAAAGGTTTTCTCTAGTTTGGATCGTGTTTTTGCAAGTAAAGGTTCAAAGTTAAGTGACACAAAACTCTTATCGGCTCCGGTATCAAATAGTATGGATGCAAATTGTTTATTTACAAGAAACGTACCGTTAACCACATGATCGTTGGCCTGAGCCTCGTTGGCGTTGATGTTGAAGGCACGCCCACGAGCTCCGCCTTGAGCATTGTTCACAAGTTTTGGACATCGGTCTCGGAAGTGGTTTGGGTCGCCACACTCGAAGCAAGCATGCCCATTACCAATAGCTGGAACTGCTGGATTAGGCCCGTTCCCCTTGTTGACTTGATTACCAGTTTGATTACTTCTGCAGGTGTTAGCTACATGCCCATATCTTCCACAGCTGGCACATAGGCGGCATGGTATGTTTGGAAGA
This sequence comes from Smallanthus sonchifolius, assembly GCA_023525975.1. Taxonomy (NCBI): domain Eukaryota; kingdom Viridiplantae; phylum Streptophyta; class Magnoliopsida; order Asterales; family Asteraceae; genus Smallanthus; species Smallanthus sonchifolius. Next base: position 22,408,652 of record CM042026.1, on the reverse strand, counting down.
TGATGGTAATTGCAGGTGTTGCACAACGGGTTGTTTCCCACGTATCGCTTTTTGACAAAGTTTTGAGCCATCGGAGCAACTTGGTTGATTGGGGCAGCCGGAGTGATCACAGCATAGTTCTTAGCTTTCCTCTTCCTTGTGTTGTGGTTCGGTTCGGTTTTGACCTCTTTGACATGAGCAGGAGGGGTTGCGGTGTCTTGGACTTTCTTAGCGCCCTTTCGGGTAAGAGTACCTGCTTTGACGTGGTAATCAGTCAATGTGGCAGCTAGGCGGATAGCATCCTCCAGATTAGCAGGATTTCTTCCTAAGACAGTATCCTGGATTTGTCGAGGTAAGTCACCGATATATTTTTCAATACACCTTGACAAAGGTGTAACCATGTGGGGTACTAACATGCTGAGTTCATGAAAACGGTTGGTGTATGCCAGGCTTTCACCGCTGTCTTGGGTAAGATCCCAAAATTCTGCTTCTAAAATTTTCATTTCGTTCCGAGGACAGAATTCCTCGGTCATGACTCTCTTCAGTTCGTCCCATGGCAGAGCCATTGCTACCTCCACTCCTCGGGTTCTCTTTTCCCCATTCCACCAGGTTAGTGCCCGTTTTTGGAAGACACTGGTGGCATGGCGGACGCGTAGATTATCCGGACAGTCACTATTGAGGAAGGTGCCCTCAATACTTTCGAACCATTGAAGGAGTCCCGTGGCTCCTTCGGTACCATAAAACTTCAGGGGATTGCAAGAGTTGAAATGCTTGAAGGTACATTATGGCGGGTTGGCACCACCGCCACCACCAGTATTAGCACTACCACTGGCGTTCCCATTGTTGTTGTTATTGGCTTGAGTTAGCTGAGTTACTAGCTGAGTGAGGAGAGCAGCAAGGTCGGTGTTATTGTTGTTGGCATTGCTGGTATTGGTGTTGGTGCTATTGTTGGCGTTGTCGGTGTTGTTGCGGTTGATGTTACGACGAGGAGGCATTCTATAAAAAGAGAATGATACAAAAGTGTTGTGAGAATTTATAAAATCCGTTGAAATTTTAGGATGGGAGGAATAATAACACATTTATTTCATAGTTCGGATTGTTTTCAAGTAATCACATTTCTACTTGAACACAATGACATATTAAGGTTAATTAGACTTATATAATTATCAAGGAGACGTGCTTTAGCCTATAGGTAAACACTCATCCCGGGAATTCCCAGGAAAGCATACGGATCCCTCGGTTGATTGGGATTTATATGAAATGCTTTCCTAGACAGAAAACCCAGAATACAGGTGTCACCCTTCCAGATTGCACATGTCCTTTAATAATTAACAGAGTCTAAAACCTTAACGGGTATAAAAAAATATTTTTTGATAGACTAATGTCTACGAGTATGAGTTTTTCCACAAGTTATGATGATGATGTCATAGAAGCAGATAAGGAGGATATGTGGCTTAGGATACGGGTACGGATACGATTTATTTAATTTATCATTTACGTATACTTAGAAAGTCATGTAATTTTAACAATTTAAGTATCAAATAACTAACACATAAAGCATGTGACATATAGCAATTAGCATGTATCACATAAAACATATAGCATGGCATTAAAACATATAGCATGGCATTGTTGGGTGTCCTAAAGTTATAGACTAGGTCAAGAGTGTCTAATAACCTAATTCCCTATAACCAAGGCTCTGATACCAATCTGTCACACCCCAACCGACGGCGGAAAACGTCAGGGCGTGAAGCGTGCAGACTGTTCATAGCTCATGGTTTTGCTAAAGTTGAAATAATTAAACATGCAGTTTTTCATTGAAATCAAACAACAATCCAACAAGTACACAATACATGGCAAAGTACATAACAATGTTTATTTTAGGGCTAGGTCCTCAAACTAGGTGGAAGCAACTTGTAATCATCTCAATTGTTAGCACCTGAAACATGATTTAAAAACAAGGGTCAACTAAAAAGTTGGTGAGCATACATAAGTTTTAACACACGCAAAGTAGAGTTCAAAATGTTTATACAATTCAATTGATTCACATGGCATATAAGACAAATATGGAGAATCTATAGTTATACTGGGTGTACAATCAAACCTTGTGGCTGAGGCATAACACGCAGGTTACCCTAATGTAATGTCGGTAACAAACACCCTACCCGGGTGGGTTTGTCAGACTCAATAGTACTATCCTTGTTTACCGTTGGCTTGTACGGAGTTAATGATTGCACGAGTTGCGTTATGTATGTATAGTAATAACTCATAGCATTCAAGCATATTGCACAAATAATTCATGTAATCAAGTAAGAATTGTATTATGAAATAGTTGCAAATAGTTCATTGTAAATCATGTCCACCCCAAAGGTGAAAAAGAGTAAAAGTGGGGTTATGTAGACTCACATGTAATGTTGCGTGTTGTTTGCACAAGCGAGTAAAATGCCAAAATGTGTTGTAGGTCACTATGTACGACCTATTGAATAAGTGTATAACACGTGTCATTGTTTGTGTTATTTTATGTCAAAATGGATTCGTTGGTGGTTTGTACATTTAGGGTTGGTTTCGAGATAATAAATAAATAATTTATTTATTTATTTAAAATAGTAGTGATATATATATATATTTATTTAAATAAGATTTAAATAAATAATATTTGTTTGAGTCAAAATATATAGTAATCGAATATAAAATAGATAAATTCATTTTATTTATCTATTTGAAAATGCCATAAATATAAAGTAGTCTCTTTATATATTTTTGAAATGATTTTTATTCAATATAAATAGGTTTTTATAAAAATCTTGTCATAACTTTTTATAAATTTAGAAATTTTGAATTAAAATGTATTTTCAAATGATAAGAACCGGTTTAAAACAATTTACTCGATGAAAATATTTGTTGTGCTTAATAATGGTAAGATTCTGTTTAAACAGTTAGGTTTATAACATAAGTTTTATAAAATTATCAAATCTGAGAAAAACTGTAAAACTTAGTTTCTGACTGAGCACGACCGTGCTCATCAACGGCACGACCGCGCTCGCCTCCGGACGTGACCGTGGTGGTCTGGAGCGCGCCCGTGGTCGAGTCAGTAGACTACAGAGGTTCTGGTCATGGAGCACGACCGTGTTCGTGTATGGCACGACCGCGCTCGTTGCCGGGCATGACCGTGGTGGTCTGAGCGCGCCCGTGGTCGAGTCAGAAGTCACTACAAAGGTTCTGGACATAGAGCACGACCGTGCTCGTGTCCGGCACGACCGCGTCTAGTGTTTTGTTTTTGGTCAAGACCTGTTTGCTCGGTAAGCACGACCGGGCCTTACTCGGACCACGACTGTGCTTGGTTGGGCACGACCGCGCTCGTTGAGGAGCGCGACCGTGTCGGGTCTTTTCCAGACCCAAATCCGTCGATTCTTATATTATACGCTTCTGTATTCTTAGGGCTTTCACTTAGTGGATGATTACGAAGCTATCTATATAGTTTAATTGGATTTAAATCGTGTCTAAGTGGTAGTTCGACTAAAAGTTTAGTTTCGGCTTTTCGTTCAAAAATCGGACAGATTTGAGTGTTTCTACTACGAATTGGCATAGGGCTTTCGTAGTAGAGGATGATACGAAGCTAATGGTGTATTACTTACTTGTTATAATAGGGCAATTTAATGCTGTCGGCTACGGGTCTCGAAGTCGAGTGTTCCGGCGATCGATCGGGACTCCAGAGGTGTTGTAAGTGTCGAATGAGAGTCTTGGAAGTTCGAGTGAGTGTATATGAGGGCGTAGGAATCGTGTAACTTGGTTTATATCGACGAGTTTGTGAGTTATGATTATGGTGGGTATGGGATTAAACAATCGGGTCAAATTGCAGACGAATGTTGCGTGTTGCAGGTTGTAATCAGACGAGAATGGTGTGGCGCGTGAAAACCTGCCTTAATCATTTCAATTTCCGCGAATTCGGCAAGCATGGCTGTGATCTGACTCTGCAGAGTCACGGGTGTCTAGCAGCGTGACCGTGCCTGGAATTAGGCGCGACCGTGCTTAGATTTGCAAGCGCGACCGTGCTTGGTGTTTGGCGCGGTCGTGTTTCGCTTCTCTAGGCACGACCGTGCTTGGTATCAAGCACGACCGTGCTTTGGCAATTTTTTCATTTTGAGTTTTTTTGTCAAATTTGGTCCTCGGGGTTTGTGAGGTAATGGCGTTTTGTTCCAGTTTGTTATTGTAACATAGTGTATTGTACAAGTGTTTGTATCATAGTTATAGCACGCGAATTGAAACTGAAATACTCGTTTATTGTATTGAAACGATTACATGATAAAAATTGGAATGTTACAACCGACAAGTCAAATTCCAAATTGATTTAACACCCGGAGCAGCGCCGATTGCTCGGGCACCATACCGACTTGCACCCAGTGAACTGCAGGAGTTATCTACACAACTGCAAGAGTTGTTAGATAAGGGTTTCATTCGACCGAGCTCATCGCCATGGGGAGCTCCAGTCCTGTTCGTCAAGAAGAAAGACGGGACTTTTCGAATGTGTATTGACTATCATGAACTGAACAAGGTAACGATCAAGAACCGGTATCCATTACCTCGTATTGATGACCTATTCGACCAACTTCAAGGATCAAGCTTCTACTCTAAGATTGACCTTAGGTCAGGTTATCACCACCTGAGAGTCCGAGAGGAAGACATCTCAAAGACTGCATTCAGAACAAGGTACGGTCATTTCGAATTTATGGTCATGCCCTTTGGATTGACAAATGCACCTGCGGTATTCATGGATCTTATGAATCGTGTGTGCAAACCGTATCTGGATCAGTTCGTCATTGTGTTCATAGACGACATCCTCATCTACTCGAAGAATGAGGAAGAACATGCGAAGCATCTTCGTTTAATCCTAGAATTGTTAAAGAATGAACAATTGTATGCTAAACTCTCTAAGTGAGAATTTTGGATTCGCGAGGTACAATTCTTAGGACATGTGGTCAACGAGAAGGGAATACATGTCAACCCATCAAAGATAGAGGCCAACAAGAATTGGGCAGCACCAACAACTCCGACAGAGGTGCGACAATTTCTAGGATTGGCCGGTTATTACAGACGATTCATTGAAGGATTCTCGAAGATTGCACAACCCCTCACAGCCCTAACTCAGAAGAGCAAACCTTATAACTGGGGAGATATCCAAGAATCAGCTTTCCAACTTCTGAAGCAGAAACTTTGCAGTGCACCTATCCTATCTCTTCCAGAGGGAACGGATGACTTTGTGGTGTATTGTGACGCATCAATTCAAGGACTTGGTTGCGTTTTGATGTAACGCGAGAAAGTCATCGCTTATGCTTCTCGTCAACTGAAAGTGCATGAGAAGAACTACACAACTCACGACTTGGAACTATGAGCTGTAGTCTTTGCACTAAAGATATGGAGACATTACTTGTACGGTACCAAGTGCACGATTTACACCGATCACAAGAGTCTTCAGCACATCTTCGATCAGAAAGAGCTGAATATGCGATAACGACGTTGGGTTGAACTACTGAATGACTACGATTGTGCTATCCGATACCACCCGGGGAAGGCTAACGTGGTAGCCGATGCCCTGAGCCATAAGGAAACCAAACCCAAACGAGTCCGAGCATTACAACTTACCATACATAGCGGGTTACCCGAGAAAATCCGCAGTGCTCAACTTGAGGCTTTAAAAGAAGAAAACCTACCGTCAGAAGGTACACGACGAATGGAACAGCAATTCGAAGTCAAGTCAGATGGTATTCGATACTTCGCAGAGCGAATTTGGATTCCAGTGTACGGAAACTTAAGGGAAATAGTCATGGATGAAGCACACAAATCCCGATACTCTGTTCATCCAGGTTCTGACAAAATGTACCACGACCTTAAGGTGTTATATTGGTGGCCAAAGATGAAGGCCTATATAGCCACCTATGTGAGCAAGTGCCTGACCTGCTCAAAGGTCAAGATAGAATACCAAAAGCCTTCTGGCCTACTTCAACAGCCGGAAATCCCAATGTGGAAATGGGAACAAATTTCTATTGACTTCATAACCAAACTGCCTAGAACCCCTAGCGGATGCGATACCATCTGGGTGATCGTGGATCGCTTAACAAAATCTGCTCACTTCCTTGCCATCAAAGAAACCGACAAGATGGAAAAACTCACTCGCATCTACTTGAAGGAAGTAGTCTCTCGGCACGGAGTGCCAATATCTATCATCTCGGATCGAGACGCTCGATTCACCTCCCATTTCTGGCAATCTCTACACAAAGCCCCAGGCACTCATCTAGACATGAGTACAGCTTATCATCCACAAACCGATGGTCAAACGGAACGTACCATCCAAACTTTTGAAGATATGCTACGAGCTTGTGTGATCGATTTCGGTAACACTTGGGAGTCTCACTTACCTTTAGTGGAGTTCTCCTACAACAACAGTTATCACACTAGCATCCAAGCAGCACCCTTTGAGGCATTGTACGGACGTAAATGCCGTTCTCCTATCTGTTGGGCTGAAGTTGGGGACAGCCAACTTACAGGCCCCGAGCTTGTAGTCGAAACATCTGAAAAGATCGTTCAAATCCGTGATCGTATGGCGGCAGTTCGTGATCGTCAAAAGAGCTACGCCGGTAAACGTCGTAAACCGTTAGAGTTTCAAGTAGGCGATATGGTTCTACTCAAAGTCTCACCTTGGAAAGGTGTCATTCGCTTGGGGAAGCGAGGTAAACTGAATCCTCGTTATGTCGGACCATTCAAGATAGTGAAGAGAATTGGTCCAGTAGCGTATCAGCTGGACCTACCGGAAGGACTTAGTGGTGTACACGATGTCTTTCATGTCTCGAACTTGAAGAAATGTCTGGCTGACGAAACACTCACGGTTCCTCTTGAGGAATTGCATATTGATGAACAACTACGGTTCATTGAAGAACCGGTAGAAATCATGGATAGGGAAATCAAAACGCTGAAACGTAGTAAAATCCCTATTGTCAGAGTTCGTTGGAACTCGAAACGTGGACCGGAATTCACTTGGGAGCGCGAGGATCAGATGATGCGCAAGTATCCTAATCTGTTCAAGCAATCCACTTCAAACTCTTAAGGTACTATTCTAATTTTCGGGACGAAAATTCTTTCAACTAGGGGATGATGTGACAACTAGAAAACTTATTTTCTTTAATTTTCGGGACGAAAATTCTTTCAACTAGGGGATGATGTGACAATCCGGACTTTTCCGTCTAACACCGTTATCCAAATCCAGTTAAAGTTAACTTATTTAACTTATCTCAAACCCCAGGGACTTAACTTATCAATTTTCAAACTCAAATCTCAAGGACTAATTATGTAATTAGTCTAAATCTAATCTTGTTTGACTTTGTAAAGTCAAAATCCAAGAAATTGGTTCTGTTGACTTTTAAAAGTCAACTCAGCATGATAAACAAACCCTAAGGACCTATTCTGCCAACTTTCAAACTTCAACACATGAAATCAGAGGGACTAGAAGTGTATTTAACCCATTTTCGATTTCTGTTTGACCTGAGAAAGTTAAACTCGCGATCCTTGTTCAAATCCGAGTTCCATAACCGAAATTCGTTTGAATTGAAACTGTTATCGCATGAATGGGGTCATTAACAACCATGATCGTCGTTTTAAACACAATCATTACCGAATTAAACCAATTGATGGCAAGTTATTGCATAACCGTCGACACCTTCGTCCCTTATCAATCAAACTCAACGAATTCTTGTATCACTCGCACAATTGAACCACTGCACACGATTAACGAGGCTCTGGGAAGCTTCTGTACGCATCAATTGCACCGGAATCCTAGCAGAAATCGTCGGAACCATTAGCTGTCACCGTCGGCATCCATTCTAGTCGAGCAACATCAATTTGAGTTCCATTCTGGTAAGTCCTTGCACCATCAACTTCGTTTTCATTCCTGGATCGAAAGCCCCTTATCAATTCGGGCATGCATCATCGAATTGATCATGAACCCGATTCTAGGGTTCATGTACATTCAGGTTTAATCGAAATCCATGCTAGACTCAACTTTAATTCAATCAAAAGCCATAATCAGTTTCGCAAACAGTCACTCTTTGAAAGCCCTTTATCAATTTCATCTGATAACATCGATCTTTTCAAGATCCGTAACTAGGGTTTGTTCATATAAACAATTTGGGGGTTTTGATCTTAAACTTAACCTCAATCCAATTAAACTATTTCAGCAGTTTCGAAACCCTCTTTTTGTTAAAAACCCTATGAATCAAACAACATCTAACATCGGATTTGTTCAAATCGAATATGTGTTCATAACCTAGGGTTTCGGTTCTTGAATCTGCAATTAAACGACACTAGGCTCGATGTTTTTCAAATTAAATGAACCTATGGACTCGCGAACATCCGATTAACGAAACCCCTATGATTCCTTATTGTTTGAATATCGAAATCGATGGGTCAGGGCTGGGTTTTCGATCGCGGGTTTGCATGGGAGGGGAAACCACTTGACTTGATTGATAAAAGGGTTCAGAACTGGTTTTGTTCGCGACACCCTAGCGGGCTCAGCTGGTTAAGACTCTTTGCGTGTGCAGGAGGGACCCGGGTTTGAGTCCGGGCTCCTGCACATTATTTTTGGGGCTTTTTCTGAGTAAATTTAATTAATAAAAATTGTTTTATTAATTACTATTATCATATATAAATGTGTTTTAACCCGGGAAACAACCCGTAGACTCGGTTTAAATTTATTAACTTATTTTTATTAGAGTTATTGGATTTTAATAATCCCACCTTTTACCAATTGGCCAATAATAATCCCAACTGAGAATATTCTTACCACTAGTCCCTACTTTCAAACTATTTTGTTACATTGGACTTCCCGTTAAAAAAACTTAACGCCGTTAGATTTTATATGACGTGGACATCTGCAAACCGCCAGAAAGTCGAGCCAAGCTAGCAGTGGTCTCATGGTGGGTTTTGAAATTGGCTTTGGTGGTGTTTAACTAGTCTCGTTGGTCAGGCAAGTCCAAACAGAGATAACGGTAGTGTTTAACGAGACCAGTTAAACACCACCAGAGCCAATTCAAAACCCACCACGAGACCACTGCTAGCTTGGCTCGACTTTCCTGTGGTTTGCAGATGTCCACGCCATATAAAATCTAACGGCGTTAAGTTTTTTTAACGGGGAGTCCAATGTAACAAAATAGTTTGAAAGTAAGGACTAGTGGTAAGAATATTCTCAGTTGGGATTATTATTGGCCAATTGGTAAAATGTGAGATTATTAAAATCCAATAACCCTTTTTATTATTATCCCCACTTTTATAAATGATATATTTATGTTATTAATGAATAAAAATAATATATTTATATTATTTTTGAACCGTAACTTGTATAAAAATAATATGTTATTATTATTTTAACCCATGACTTTTATTATTAAATAATATGTCTATATATTATTTCGTACCATTTTTGAAACGTTTTAAAACTATTAAATAATATAATTAGTTATATTATTTACCCACGTTTATTATTTCGACTCAAAATAATATATTTATTATTTTTTTGACGTAAATGATTATTTATTTAATCTTGAGAACTTAAAAGTAATATATTTAATTATATTATTTTCTTAACTTTTGATAACGACTTTAAACGTACGAATATATTTAATTATTTATTATTTATTATTCGTCATTAACGTACGACACGAAACGCTTTGATTCTTAAATTCCGTAGACGCGTTCGTCTACTCTCAATCTTTAGAAAAGCGTTAGGACGTTCCAACTTCCGTGTCGTCGTCACAACCCAAACTTGTCCCTAATTTATGTGTTTATATTTTAGGGCATTCGTAAGTCGTTTGAGACTTACACGCGTGATTTCAAATTAGCTTTCGTGTGATCCAATCCACTACTTATTCAGGTGAGTTTCACGGCCCCTTTTTACTATTTTTATTTGGGGGAGAAAACATATCACAACCTTTTTGGGTTACTGTATTTCATATGATATCACTGTTGAGACTAAGCGTAACACTATCACTAAAAGTCCTCACAACACATCGGACCGTTAATTTGACAAGCGAGGTAATGTTTAGTAGTACTACTGGGTTTGACTAGCCCCACCCGCGTTAGTCGCGCTAACTCGAATGTAGGTCGAACGGGTGAAATGTTAGCCTACTCTTTTGGCCAAAGTTGATAGACTTGGCAGGAGGCAAACAACCAGTCATGCTTCGGTTGCGAGCGCTTTAGTAAAACATGAATATTGGTTAGCTACCTTTTTGATATGCATATTGAATATACATTAATCTACAAACGCTTTATTTGATAAGACTGAAACCTGTGAACTCACCAACCTAGTGTTGACTCGTTTTCTTTATATGTTTTCTCAGGTTGGCACAAGGGATCACGTTAAGGCATGCATGTGTCTTAGGAGTTGTCTTTAATTTATCATGATGAACTTGAACTCTGTGTACTTTTGGTTTTGTCTTTGGACTTTGGGCATGTTGTTTTGCGCATGCACTTTGTTTATGCTTCCGTACTTTTATTACTCTGAACATTAAACTTTTATGAATTTCTATTTGAGTCCCATATAGAGTCGTTTGAAGTAACTAATGTCTGAGATCCTGGTCAGTCACGCTCCCAAACGGTATGACTCCGTTAGTGGGAATTTGGGGGTGTGACAGATTATACAAGCACGTAGCATATCTTCGAGGGTTTGTATTGTCCTCTCACTTTGACTGTCAGTTTGTGGATGATACGCCGTGCTGATTAATAATCTAGTTCCCATCTCTTCATGGAACTTTTTCCAAAAACGTGAAGTGAAACGATTATCTCGATCAGATACAATCGAGACTGGCACTCCATGTCTTGAAACAATCTCTTTGATGAATAAATCAGCTAACTTTTCTGAAGAGTATGTCTCACGTATTGCTAAGAAATGAGCACTCTTAGTTAACCGATCTACAACCACCCAAATGGTATCATAACCTCTAGCTGTTTTGGGTAGCTTGGTTATGAAGTCCATAGTGAGATATTCCCACTTCCATTCTGGGATTTCTAATAGTTGTAGTTTTCCATATGGCTTCTGATGTTCTGCTTTAACTTGTAGGCAAGTTAAGCATTTAGCTACATATTTCATGATATCGAACTTCATTCCGGGCCACCAATAATCCTTGCGCAGATCTTGGTACATTTTTGTAGTACCCGGATGAATAGAATATCGTGACTTATGAGCTTCATCGAGAATCTTAAGTTTAAACTCACCTGATCGTGGTATCCACATACGGCCAAACCGAGTCTTGACTTTATACTCATTCTCTTCTAGAAATTTCTCCTGACCAGTCATTCTTTCTTTCTTAATATTCTCACCTTTTAATGCTTCATTTTATGCATCTCGAAGGTGGCTCATGAAATCAGGAATTATCTCTAAATTATATGCTTTCACCTGAATAAGATGATGCTCTTCCTTGCGGCTTAGAGCATCAGCTACCACATTAGCCTTTCCGAGATGATATAAGATTTCACAATCATAATCTTTGACCAGTTCTAACCACCGTCGTTGTCTCATGTTTAAGTCCTTCTGATCAAAGAAATACTTAAGACTTTTATGGTCTGTGTAAATCGTACATTTCGTTTCGTACAGGTAATGCCTCCGGATCTTTAGTGCGAACACCACCGCAGCTAATTCCAGATCATGGGTTGGATAGTTTGCTTCATGTGTCTTTAGCTGTCGAGAGGCATAGGCTATCAACTTTCCTCTTTGCATCAGAACACATCCTAACCCAAGTTTCGAGGCATCAGAGTATACCATAAAGTCTTCTACTCCTTCTGGCAATGCTAGAACCGAAGCTTGTGTCAATCTTTCTTTCAAAGTCTGGAATGCCTTCTCTTGTGCCGCATTCCATTCGTATTTCGAGTTCTTTCGAGTTAGCTTAGTTAATGGGGTGCCTATCTTAGAGAAGTCCTGGATGAACCTTCTATAATAGCCCGCTAATCCCAAGAAACTTCTAACTTCTGATGGATTCTTAGGTGGAGACCATTTCATTACAGCTTTGCTGGGTCTACTGAGATACCTTCTGCATTTACAACATGGCCCAGAAATTGAACTTTCCTTAACCAGAATGCACATTTTGAGAATTTGGCGTACAGTTTCTCCTTCCGTAAAGTACTAAGTACTTCTCGAAGGTGTTGTGCATGTTCTTCTTCATTCTTTGAATAAATCGGAATATCAACAATGAAGACAATAACAAATTTGTCTAACATTGGCCGGCATACTCTATTCATGAGGTCCATGAAGATTGCCGGAGCATTCGACACTCCAAACGGCATCACTACAAATTCATAGTGTCCATAACGAGTTCTGAATGTGGTTTTAGGTACATATTCTTCTCGTACCTTGACTTGATGATAACCGGATCTTAAGTCAATCTTAGAAAACCAACTAGATCCTTGTAATTGATCAAACAGATCATCAATTCTAGGTAAAGGATACCTATTCTTGATAGTCAATTTGTTCAATTCGCGGTAGTCTATACACATTCTCATACTACCGTCTTTCTTTTTTACAAACAGAATTGGTGCACCCCAAGGGGACACACTTGGACGTATAAATCCTTTGTCCAACAATTCTTGCAGTTGTGACATTAATTCCTTCATCTCAGTTGGTGCTAACCGGTACGGAGCCTTAGCTACCGGCTTAGCTTCAGGGATTAAATCAATTTTAAATTCGATCTCTCTTTCATGTGGAGCACCTGGAAGATCATCTGGGAGTACTTCTGGGAATTCATTTACTACTGGAACTTGATCCAGTTCTTTCCCTTTCATCTTTACATCAGCTACGAAGGCTAAGAAGACTTGATGACCTTGTCTCACGTAGCTACTTATCTTGGCCATCGTACACAGCGTGATCTGGTTCCGTCGTTCACCAATGACACTCATTTCCTTTCCTGTAGGCGTCATGAATCGTATAATCTTCTGATTGCATATAATCATTGCAGCATGTGAAGATAACTAGTCCATTCCAATGATCATGTCGAATTCTTGCATCGGCATCGGAATTAAGTCGACGAGATATTCTTCTTTTTCTATCATTAGTCGGCAATCTCGGCATATTTCAGTTACTACACAGTTTCGATCACTCGCGATTTCGACTTCTAATGCCTTAGCCAACTTACTTCTATTGAACTTTCTAAAGTTCACGTATTTTAAAGAAATAAACGATCGACTAGCTCCTGTATCGAATAAAACACAAGCAGGTAGAGAATTCAAGAGGAATGTACCTGATACGACGTCAGGAACATCTTTCGCTTCCTCTGTAGTGATCTGAAAAGCCCTACCCTTTGGCTTCGGAGCCTCGATCCTTTTGACTTCATTTTCTGCTACTCTTGATCCTTCTTCGGTCTTTTCCGTCTGAAAATTTAGCTCAGGACATTCCCTGCTAAAATGTCCTGGCGTATAACAGTTGTAGCACAAACGGGTGCCACTCATACACTGCAATGCAGTGTGTCCTGCCTTCCCACACTTGTAACAAGTTATCATTTTGGATCGGCACTCTCCCAGGTGCCTCTTTCCACAACTCCTACAACTTTGAATACCTTTCCTTGGGGAAGAACCGCTCCCCGACTTATTAAACTTAAATCTTTTTAAGGGCATAGGAGAAGGATAACTTTATCCTTTCCTTTTCCCGTCTCTCTCAGTCTGTCTCTTGAGCTCAGTTTCTCTTTCCCGAGCCCAATCAATCATCTCCTCCAAGTTCGCGCACTTGGATGGATGGATAAACTCTCTAATCTATGTTTTCAAAACGAGATGGTATCTCGTCATCCACATCTCCGGGTTGTCAACAAAGCCGGACAGAATCGGGCCTTGTCAAAGAAGATGCCTGTGATTTCATCCACAGTCTCCGTTGTCTGACGGAGATGAAGAAATTCCTCAGTGATTCTTTCGATTGCCGCTCGAGGGAAATAATGTTTTAAGAAGAGATCTTTGAAATCTTCCCACCTCATGTCTTTGATTCTCTCTCTACCTTTTTCTCTCTGCACTACTCCCCACCAATCACCAGCTCGTTCTTTTAGCTGATTGGTGGCGAAGGTAACTTCATCTTCCTTTTTCACAGTGGCATGTCTCGAATGCCCTTTCTATTAAGGCAATCCACCTCTGACTTTCTAAAGAGTTAACAGCTCCCTTAAATTCTAACGGTTTACACGTCATAAAATCTTTGTACGTGCAACGAGTTGATTTCATATCAACTTTCGGATTTCTCCTTCTCCATTATGAGTAACATCTCTGTGGCTTTTGAACCAGCTTTCTAACGAATTTTGTAGATCTGCTTGTAAGATCGGGAAGTTTGCATCAAATGCTTTTCCTACTTCTATTGCGATTTGTCTCCGGATATTCTTCGGACTTGCTCAACTTCGTTTTCATCATGATGTGGAGATTCAGCTCTCCTGTGGCTTCCCTCGTCACGTACTTCGTCGTTTTGATGTTCAGCCATCTGCTGAAACATGATGTCGCTTTAATCTCTCATTCGTTTACCCTAATCATAGTCCAGGGTTTTATACTACAGGCCTCGTATCAGTTGAATCCTAATCAAGGATTTCACATAAAGCTCATACTCATGTATTTGCATATGTGCATGTATACATTCATTCATGTATCATAATCATGCATATTCACATTCTCGGCTTACTATCTGCTGACATAAGTTATCATATGTTGTTTGCGATATCATGATGGTTCCATGCATTAACTCTCATACTGGCCAGGTATGAGGTAATGTATGTTACCATCCTGATACTCCCAACTATCATATGGAGCTTATCTAATACAAAGTTCTGCCCAGTATACTCACACATTTCTGTTTTAAGCACTAGAATTTAAACATACCTGCTTCCTTGGACGGCCTCGGATTGAATCCCTATTTATATCACGAGCACTTATGGTTTGAGTTTAAGTACCCCTTTTGATACTTAAATCCCTCAAACCGTGCTCTGATACCAACTTGAAACACCCTACTTATTTTACTATTATTTTATCAGTGTTTAATGCAGACAATAGTCCCAGTTTGACAAAAAACTTCCCATGAATGGCTAAGGTATATCTTTCATTATAATATTATTGTTTTACAAATGATAATATAATTACATCATTATACATAGGGATCTCTAACTCCGAATGCTCCATCCTCAGGAAGTTTCATTCCATGTGCTTCTTTCCTGCAGTGTTTGAAAACATTTTTGAATTAGCTTACGCTAAGTAAGTACACTACATCGTTTATTTTATTTTGAACCCTTTAGGTTCTTATTATTGTTCAAGTTTCCCAGGCTCTCGGCGCCCACGCGACCATCTCCGGACGTACCTCCGGTCACGTCATTCATATATTTTATGGGTGTGCTAACCCCCTCGCAACCATCTTAGGCCGTACTTCCGGTCTGAATATTGGCAAGGTTCTTATACTTGTCAGTATAGACCCCTTGCATTTGTCACGAAGACTCATCCATTCCTCAGCCCCGTAGGCTTGGAATCTTTTCCTCCTTCAGCCCCGTAGGCCTGGAGTTCCTTTTTCTTTTCCTTAGCCCCGTAGGCTTGGAATCTTTTTAGTTCTATTCTGTATTATTGAGATCCACCTTACAGGCCGGGTATCTCATTTCATTTGGGACCTTGAGTATCTTTTGACTCACAGCCTCCCAAATGTATCAAGCATTTATTTTCATTTCACGTATATGCTTGACTTATTCCCCAACCACTCCTCACCTTTAAAACTTCGTAACGGTTTCTCCACGATGCATTAAAAGGGTTTATATATAGGAAGTACCAGCGGCATATCCACCACCCATTTAACACTTCATGAGTACTCCGTTAATCCATTTTAGGGTTTAGACTCGTTTCATCATACTCATTCATATTTTGCACGTATCATCATGCATTCACGTATTCATCATGCATTTCACATATTCATATTCATCATGTATTCATATTCATTATGCATGATATATTCCCGTACTCATGTATTTTCATCACATATTCGTACTCGTCATATATTGTAAACTGGGGTGATTATCCTTTCAGAGTAATAACTCCAACAGAGATGTTCCCAGGAAAGAGTGACGGGTCTAGGAGAGATTTATACGCCACTCTTTTCTTAGACAGAACATTCCGTTTGTCAGATAACTACATACCGGTCAGAAGTTCTCCCGTTCGTTTACTATACTTTCATTTTAGTCTATACCCCTAAACGTTCATAATGGTTTCGCCACGAAGCACCAGGAGATTTAAATATAGGAAGTACTAGCGGCGTATCCACCACCCATTGGATACGTCGTGACTACTCAATTACTCCCGTTTAGTGTTTAGACTAATTTGTCATTACCCCGTACCCTCGTCATATCATATATCACATAGCACATATCATTTAAGCACATAATTCACATAATCGTTTCTAGGGTACGGGTCCAGTGTACTTAAAATATCCTCGGGTAGTTCCTAAGTTCGTTCCTCGTCTAGATGTTTCCCGAACTCGAACCGCACTCGTAGCGTACTGCCCTCGTAACCACCACGTTCGTAACCGTCGTGCTAGCCTTGCCTCGGTATGTGTGCAAGTATAACACACCGTTCTAAAAACACGCGGAAGCTTAAAACAATTCCCAAGAATTTTTTTTTTTAAATCCTCGCGTACCGCGAGGAACACGGGCCACCTCCCTCGCGCACCGCGAGGGAGTCCCAAAAACTCACGCCCGGAATCCAGGTCTCTCGCGTACCGCGAGAGATTTCCCTGCTAGCTCTCGCGTACCGCGAGGAGACCCCTCGAAGCATCTCCGAAACCCTTGTCCCTCGCGTACCGCGAGAGAACCTATCCCGGTTCTTCGCGTACCGCGAGGCATCAGATTTCTAGAGAGTTTCAGTTTCCTGCAAAATTCCAAAATACAAGACAACAAATTTGCCCATCACATGGGTTTTAACCAAAAACCCTTCAACAACATGATCACACACCAAAAACATGTTTTGTTTATCAAATTTACAATCAAAAAGGGGAATTTCACCAAATCACCAAAACATGAAACTATGCATACGAGGATCCGACAACGCCTTGGACTTGACTTTGACTACCTCGGAGCTTTTCCTACAACCACATAAACATATCACCATTAGTAATGAAGATAAATTCATAACAAACAAGTAAAATTACTACTCGTTTCACCCATTCACCCATTTGACCCGTTTCCACCCAAATTGACATTTAGGCTACATATTACTTACACCCTTCTACAAGTTTCAATTATGATCAACACGTGATCCATTTCCATTATGGCACAAAGGCCATAACTCTGTTTCATTTATGATCAACACATGATCCATTTCCAATATGGCACAAGGCCATATCTCCGTTTCATTTATGATCAACACATGATCCATTACCATTATGGCACAAGGCCATAACTCCGTTTCGTTTGTGATCAACACATGATCCATTTTCATTATAGATTAACACTATAACTACATTCATTCATTGTACATACTAATCATTCACAATTGATCATATCACAAGTATGCACTCAAACACATAACACATAATCCACATAATTCACCATTTATCATCAATACTAAGTAAGTGCATAGGCACTTACCTTTTGGGTTAGACGACTCCGCTCCGCCTTCTAGACCCACAATTTGATTACCTAAACATACACACCTAGTTTAGTAATCTAATCATTCATTCAAAACACATACAATTGAGTTTACAACCCAAATTTTCATTTTCAACCCAAATTGACCCGTTTGGGTTATTTCCATATTCAAACACCCCCTTTAATTAAGAACTCAACCACTTGAATTCTCTTTCCAATACCTTGACACTAACTTTTTATCAAACTAGTTTCTTTAAGTTAATTTGGGGTTTGTTTAAGTGTCTAACATCTCTATAACACTTAATCATCATCAATTTATCAATTTTTCGTCAAAACTCCAAAAACCCTCAATTTCCTCCATATGAACCCTAACTTTCAAAAATCAAAATCAAAGGGTTCCATGGTGTTATTCACCTTCCTACACCTTTAGTTTAGCTAGATTATCAATAATCTAACACCATTTTACCACATGCAACCATAATTTCGGGTTTTCAACAAAACCCAACAAGAACACCATAAATGGTGGATCAAAGATGAAGAAATCACTTACTTGATGTTAGAAAGGTGATGTGTGAGCCAACACCTTCAAGTTTCAAGCTTCAAACACACGAATTTTGGCTTCAACCCGATTTCTCCTCTCTTCCTCTTCTTTTGAACGACCCAACTTCAAAAATGAAGTCAATTTTGACTTCTAAAGGTCAAATATGGCAGATTTGCCATGTTTCACCTTTAGCCCCTCTACTTTCAATCTTTTCCATTTTTCCTTCTAAACTAGTCAAAACTAGTATAACTCCCGTTACCAACTTGAAACCCGCTTGTTTCAATTTATTTCAAAATATTATTTTCAACATAATATTTATTTAGAAATATTATTTATTTATAACGAGACCCGGATTTTGGTTCATTACAGCAAGTGTGTGTGATGATGGTGGTAATGTTATTGTTTTCATTTTGAACGGCTCATGCAACTATTTATAGGGTGAAACTTGCATCGGTGGCGGACCGCTAAGCAAGGGATAGCGGTCCGCTACCGCCTCTATTCCAGCTGTCTGGCGTACCCCGCTCGTGGCGGACCGTTACGCTTTGGGTAGCTGTCCGCTACCCAATCCTTATCAGCGAGTCATCAAACACGTGTCACACTCTCATTGCCTGAGCCCAATTGCGGCTAGCGGACCGTTACCCGCCTGGTGGCGGTCCGCTATAGGGCTGAGTCATCACCCACGTCACTGCCACGTGTCATTCTCTGCATGATTGCGTTTTTCACACGTAGCGGACCTCTATGGAACCCGGTAGTGGTCCTCTACCGGCTCGATTTCATTATTTTCTTTATTTTTCAGTCCTTTAACTTTGGGTTATTTACACATTGGCCCCTGGACTTATATTTCTTTGAAAATTGGGGTGTTACATTGGGACACACGATTCATATCAAGGTTCTGGAAGAGATTTCATGAGGCGATGGGAACGAGGCTTAATATCAACACGGCGTACCACCCGCAGACGGATGGTCAGTCCGAAAGGATTATCCAAACGCTGGAGGACATGCTCCGTGCCTGTATTACTGATTTCGACGGTTGTTAGGATAGTCATCTGCTGTTAGCCGAGTTTTCCTATAACAACAGCTATCACTCGACGATAGACATGCCTTATGAGATGTTGTATGGTAGGAGATGCAGCACCCCGGTTTGTTAGGGTGAGATTGGACAAAAGGAATTAGGAAGTCTTGAAGTCGTAAGAGAAACGTCGGAAAGTTTGATTAGATCAATGCATGAATGAAGGCCGTCCAAGATCATCAGAAATCCTACGCGGATAAACGACGAAGGCCTATTGAGTTTGATGTTGGGGACAGAGTAACGTTGAAAGTGTGGCCCTGGAAGGGAATCATACTATTCAGAAAGAGAGGAAAGTTAAGTCCGAGGTTTGTCGGACCATTCAGAATAATGGTGCGGGTTGGTGAAGTCGCTTATCGGTTGGAGGTGCCTGATGAGTTAAGTGGGATTCATCCTACCTTTCATGAATCACACTTGCGAAAGTGTTTGGCGGATGAATCGGCTCACGTACCACTTATTGACATTGTGGTCGACAACAGCCTTAACTACATCGAGGAACCCGTGGCCATCTTAGACAGGAAGGAGAAACGTTTACGTAATAAAGTTATCCATTTGGTTAAAGTCCAATGGAAGCACCGAAAAGGGTCGGAAGCCACATGGGAAACAGAGACGGAAATGAGGGAATCGTACCCTCGACTATTCGACTTATGACAGGTTTCGGGGACGAAACCTGTCATAAGGGGGTAGATTTATAACATCCCAAAAATAAAGACGAGAATAATAAACGACTTTTGATGCGCGAAGAACGGGACGAGCAAGGCACGCCGGGCCGGTGGGCCCAGCGGGCTTGAGGGTGGAGAACTTAGAGGGAACTTCCCCTATAAATAGCCTAAACCCTCCATAAATCTCTCATTTTGCAACATCTAGAGAGAGAAACCATAGAGAGAGAAAGTACACTGATCGACCCGATTCAGAATGTCAAAAACAGGTAACAACCCGAGCAGAATCTGAGTTTTTATTGTTTTTTGGGGTTTTCGGGTATTTTCGTGAAAATGATGGGTTTTTATGAACCAATTGAGAAATGGACTTCATATCTGTGATCACGAACGAAAACTACAAGTTTTGAACGTAAAAAGTTAGCATCTTGAACGTGATAAGATCTGGCCGCCATTTGCATGCAAACTTAGGGTTCTTGGGGGAGAAGACAGCCCGCAGGCAAACTTGTCAAGTTTGCCTGGGAGCAAACTTGCTAAGTTCGCTTGTATCACATGGGAAGCGAACTTGGTAGCGTCGTTGAGTTAAACAGCGAACTTATGGAAGCGAACTTGCTAAGTTCGCTGGGTATAGATCAGGCGAACTTAGCTTAAGTTCGCCTGTATGTTCGCCAGGTTGTAAAGGGGAGAACTTAGCCTTAAGTTCGCCTAGTTCAGTATGGTTGAACCGTTAGTGTCGGGATTAGGTCTGATGTGTATTTAATTACTCAATTCAGATCGTACGTGAAGTCGTTAGACCTTTGTTCAGGACAACCGAGACTAGTTAATCCGGTGAGTTCTAGAAGCCCTTATTTAAATGTTTTAAATAAATGTTTTCGGGCTGGTGTGCATACGTAACGATGTGACTGTTTTATAAAATGATGTTTATGAACGATGTACGTGATGTTTTATGAAACGATGTTTATGAACGATGTTTTGAAAGGAAGGGTTATGAAAGAAGTGTTTTATGAAATATTTTGCCAAAAGAAGTTTATGAAGTGTTTACAAATGAATGAATGATTTTTAATAAAGCGTTCGAATGCTTTAACTGAAGTTTTGAAGTAAAAGAAGTGAATGTTCCTAAAAGTCACAAATGAACGAATCTGCCATTATTCCTCTGGGAATTGAGGTTATGGGTATGGGATGTATGTTATGGGCCTTACCTTGTAGGGGCCTTTGTGGCTGGCCAACTGTTGTACAACTGGGTGATGACGGTCACCAAGGGGATTACCGTGATCCTTGAAGTTGGTACGATTTACCTTGCGGGGTAGTCGTGCTTGAAGTTTGGTACTTGTGCCTTACGGGGTGCAGTGCTTGAAGCTTGGTACGTGTCATCCTTGTGATGCCGTGCTTGAAGTTCAGTGTTGAATGACCTAAGTATCGGGCCCTAGGTTTCTCCACCCGAAGGACAGTACGGTGTTGAAGGGCCTAGTGGTGGTGATCTTTAGGTTTCTCCGCCAGTATGTGATGTTTGGAATTGACGGTCACGAGAAGGCGCAGATTCAATATGTTCGTTGACTTATGGGTTATGTTATGTTATTGCATGATTTCGTACGCTTTTATTAATGAAGTTACATGTTATTTTTTTGGCAAATATTTGAAGTTAAAGTTTTATGTTAAAGCTAGAACTCATCAGCGTAGCTGACTTTTAGTATGCACATTCAAGTTAAGGACAGGTATGGATGTTGAACGGTGATGCTTGGCTGGCAAAAGGAGTTACCCGGTAGATCATGAAGACTGGCATCCCGTTATGAGTTGTTTATGTTATGTTTATGTATTAGACAATGATACGTTTCCGCATGTTGAACGATGTTATGTTATGTTTGAAATGAAATTTTCCGCTGTGTTATTTGATATTCAAGTTTAAGAACTGTTTGTGAAAGTAAATCCAACAAGTGAGGCATCCCGGGTTTGGGGCCTTACATAAAGAGATAGTTTTCACAGATAAAGAATGTTTTATAAGAATTATATATTTTTATAAAATGAAAGACAAAGAGTTAAAGAGTGTAGTATTATCTTTTAAACAAGTTTTTGAAAGATAACAATGAGTTAAAGCAAAGAACAATAAAGGAGTTGTACTTCGGTACGGCTCGACAGTGACAGATACCATGTTATATGCTTATGTGTTAACGTGTGCTTTTTATCTATTTAAAAGTTATGTGATTATATTTCTATTTTGTGTAATAGTGTAATTGCATAGTAGGTGCATAGTAGAAAGTCCTGCAGGCATGCTAAAGTAGAAGTTTTACACTTCGGTGTGAGCAATGCTAAAGGAGTCTTACACTTCGGTGTAAGCAATGCTAAAGGAGTCTTATACTTCGGTATAAGCAATGCTAAAGGAGTCTTACACTTCGGTGTAAGTAATGCTAAAGGAGTCTTACACTTCGGTGTAAGCGAGAAAGTCCTACCCTGAGGTGTAGGCAATACTAAAGGAGTCTTGCACTGACGTGCAAGCGAGAAAGAAAGTCCCACCCTGAGGTGTGGTCAGCGCTAAAGTAAAAGTCTTAACCTGAGGTGTAAGTGAGAAAGGGATCTGGTTCTCGGACCATGATCCATATGTGATAGTTAAAAGTGTGATAAAGTCACTTGTCCTATACAAGTGAAACGATAGTCAGACAGAGTATAGGAGGATACCCTGGTGGGTTTCCTCAAAGCTAAAGTTTTAATAACAGACAGAGCGTAACAGTGTTGTAATTGTAACGTTGTAAAGTTTTAAAGTAAAAGTTAAAGTGTTTTCAAAGAAAGTGAAAGTAAAGCTTATTTTATTTTTATAAAACCAAGCTACCAAAGAGAAAGTTTTACAGTTTAAAGTAAATATAGAACTCACCAGCGTTAGCTGACTTTTACTATGCATGACAGGTAGGAAAGGCAAAGCGAAAGAAAAGTAGAGAGAGCCGGGACATCGGGTGCTGTGCTGAAGACTGACATTTCCATTACCGATAGTTTATGTTATAGACAATGAAGTTACATTATTGATTGGTGAATGTTTTAATTTAAAAACCTCCGCTGTAATAGATTCCGATTTCTGGTTTAAGAACTATGTTTGTTATGTTTTGTGCCAACTATGAGATGTACCCGGTTCGGGGCGTTTCATGTAAAGTTTTGAAGTAAAGGCAAAGGTAAAGTTGTTTTAAAGTAAAAGAAAGAAAGCTTATTTTATTTTTATAAAACTGGCTATTTAAAGAAAGTTTACAGTTTAAAGTAAAGATAGAATTCACCGGCGTTAGCTGACTTTTAGTATGCATGACACGTAGTAAATGTAAAGCAAAAGTAAAGTAAAGGAGTCGTGAGGGCTAGATAGCATGGACTGCTGGGCTGCATATCTGAAGACTGACATTTCCTTATTCGATTGTTTATGTTGAACAATGTTTAGTTGTTGTTTATGAATTTGAATGTTTGAGACAAGACTTCCGCTGTAATAGATTCTGATTAACAGTTTAAGAGCTATGTTATTATGTTTTGTGCCAACTATAAGATATACCCGGTTTTGGGCGTTTCATTATTTTAATTCTATAAACTCACACATATATACATACATAAACACATATACACTTAGGGGCATGTTTAATATAAAATCAAATTTAAGCAGATGACTGTCAGGGCCGGTCCCGAAAATCGTTAAAACGTTTGGGCCCGGGACATGTAAAAAAAATTGGGCCCTATAATATAAACTCAATAATCATATATAAAAAAACATAATACGGGCTTATATATATAGTTTTTTTTTTAAATTGGGCTTATATATAGTTTTTTTTTATTTCTTGGTTTTTGGTTCAGATTTATAAACAATTGGGTTTATATATATATATATATATATATATATATGTGTGTGTGTGTGTGTGTGTGTGTTTAAAAAACACACATATATATATATAATATAAAAAAATTAAAAACTTCGGCCCCTAGGGGAGACCGGGCCCAGGACCGTCGCCCTCCCTCTGGGCCGGCCTTGATAACTGTAACAATCCATAATATATTTATACGTAGTGTTAACAAATTTAACAAGAATTAGAACGAGGGTAGTGTAAGTGTTTACATAACAATCTTATATATCACACTTGAAGCAAAATATATAGAAGTACATTATTCGGTTTTTAGATTCTCTACTTAAATTTGGTTTTATATTTACACTTATATATTATCATATTTTACAATTATCAGAATTGATTAAATATAAACGTTAGTGATTATTGAAACATCACGCAACAAAATGCATTTTATTTAACTAAAAATATTTTTAAAGTGCCTCCTTGATTTTGATATTTTATGTTCTTCATGTTTATTAGTGCAATTATGAAATAAAATCAAAATCAAAATAAACACCAAATATCTGAAAGATTTAGGATTAATAATTATTAGGCTAAAATACATAGAATCTAAGGTTGATTCCTTCATTTTCTCTCAACAACTTAAATTGCATTACGCTACAACATAATATACACACTCGGTCTAGACTATTCTGCAAACTCTATCGTTGGCTGCGTACAAGCTTCATGAACCGAACAAGCAACCACCTGCGCCCATCGCTTCAGTCTCATCTTTACCCTATTCGGATCATCGCCTGCATAACACAAAAAAAAAAAACAAATTATTCAATCAAAACACAAAATTAATCCACTACTAGAAATAAGAGAGTTTTCCTATGAAAATTTCCAACAAAAAAAGTTTGTCAGAAATTCTGACCAGAAAAAAACCCTAAATTCAACGATAAATTTCCAACAAAAAAATCTAACATAAAGTCGTCGGAAATCCGACTTTTTTCTAGCGGTGATCAGAATTCAACGTCAAAATCTCGTACTCGGATCAACAACGAAGATTGAGGACTCGTTGGAGTTGGAAGAAGAATCGGAGTCCATCGACGACGACCTAGAAAGATCTCGGTTATTAAACTGCCGATTAACAGCAATGTACAATTCAAGTGCAGGAAACACCCGCTTTAGCTTCGGATCCAAGTCATTTGACTGATCCAACCCAAACCCTAACTCGAAACAAGCTCTGAGCTCCTTGATGTCGTCATCGGTGACGTCGAACTCCGAAGCAGCATCCACGCTCATGCTGCGGCGGTGCAAGTTCCGGCGACGCTGTTTGAGCTTCAATTTCTCCCATTCTTTATCGCGGTGAATATCCGCTGACCACGAGCGGTTTTTGAAGAGAGTTGGAGGTGGGTTCGTTGAGTCAGCCATGAACAAGAACCGCCGTCTGCGGCGGAGAGATACCCGGAGGGAATGAGGGATACGAGGGTATATACTATATAGACTATAGAGAGCTTGCATCCTGGTTATATATAGTGAGGATTATAGATTCCGTGTGGTGGGGTATAGGGTTACTAATGTGGGCCCAATTGTAGGTTGGGCTTTTTGTACTATGTTTAGCATATTGCCATAGTTTGTGGCAAATTATTATATTTTTATTTAATTTTCTATTCTTTTGTGGCAAAAAGATGTGATATTCCACCTTTCCGGTTCAAAATATTTTGGAATTGTATTATATACCAAGTTTTTGTTGAATAATTTATCATGTATAGTAAACATATATTATGATTTTTGTATACAACATATAAAAAAATCCTATTTTTTTGGTTTTCTTGTAGCATAACCTTGCTTTTAAAAAGCGAGAAACGCAATGAGGCGACATGGTCTAAAACAAGGCGCAAAAGCGCATTGCTTTTCGTACGTGAAGCGCATGCTGCTTATATAATTTATTTTATATATCTAATAGGTTTTAGCATCCCTTACCTAAAATTTAGCTAAAAATCAGTTTTATATATAATTTAATATATAAATTACCTATATGTACAACCTAAAGAACATATCGTACAACATCCTGATTCACATCTGTGCTTTTTGTACATGAGGCACGTTCCTCATCTGCGCTTTTTGTGCGCTTTTTATGCACTTTTTGTACGCTTTTTTGTACAGCTCGTGCCTTGACTACACAAAAGTGACGAGACCTGCGCCTTAGGTCGCTTTGCATCTAGACGTGCTTTTTAAAACCAAGAGTATAACAAGTAAGCTATCTTTAATTATAAATAATATGAGAAGTGTCATTTTTCATATAGACTTTAATTTTGAAATATATAAAAAGAAAGAAGAAATATTTGGTAGTGACAATAAGTGGTTATACCAGAAAAATTGTTTTCATTAATGTGATGCATTAATTGGAATGGTTGCTACTTACATGTGAAATATAAGTTACTTTGGTAACTACAACAAAAAGTGTCTCCAATAAATTTTATATATATATATATATATATATATATATATATATATATATATATATATATATAAATCGTAAGTCGGTATGAACAGTACTGGTTTGTGATTAGTCCACGTTGCACGTACAACTTTTGATGTTCATGGTACAAGTCGGTAATGCAGGGTTTTTTTTTGGGTAAGGCGCGTGCACCTTAATCAGGTGGCGCGGTTCCATCCGTGCCCCCTTTTCCGGTTCGACTATGACGTCAGCACATCCTTTGCTGATGTCATAATTTTTTTAATTTAAAACTTTTTTTATTAAGTTTTTTTCTTATTAATTTAAATGTTTATAATTAATTTTGGGTTATAACATTTAAAATACTATGTTTTTTTAGTTCCAAGTGTGCCGTTGTAATACGTTGTTCAAAACCGACCTGACGCATGTAAAAGTTATGCATATTATATAGATATTAGTCAAATACGTAAGAGTATGAAGTGTATTATACGTACACGTACGTATCCTTTTATGTGTAACGATTTATGATGATCAAATCGGTAACAAAAACACAAATGAACACCTACAACTACAACTAATATTTACAACTATATATACTTCAAATGTAAATTTAAGGGCATATTTATAATAAGTATTGAACACAATTTAAATTAGAGTTTTCAAACTTTCTTTACCCATAAAAGTATCTTTTTAACCTCTTGGAGCATGTTATCGATCACAATTGTGGTAAGGTGATTACATGATGGCACACATAGCATGTTCATGTGTCACCTTGATTGTCTAGAGTATGGTATGTGCGGCATGGCATGCCATCATATTTGCATACGTAGTGGTGCACATGATGAAATACCACATTACATGTTACATATGCATCATGTGCTAAATTTGGATTTTTGTGATTTGTAAAAGTTACTTTTAAGCATAAAAAAAGTTTGCTACCTTTAATTAACAAAAGTTAGTTAAATAATTAAAATAAAAATGTATCTAAATTTCATTTTTTTATATAGTTCACCTAAATTCATCTTATCACACACTTAAATAGATATAAATGGGTCTTTCCATGATATTATTGTTTTAATTATCTTCATAATGCTCAAGAAAATAACCTCATAATAAAATGATTATTAAGTGAATCTTTTATATTTACATAATTTAGTCAACTCCCTTAAATGGTTGACCATGGAGAAAATGAGATTAATAATTATAAAATGTAAATGTCGACAGAATACATTATTAGGAAAAAGAACATCAATAATTTATAGCAACTCAATGCAATATAATTTAGTTTGGTAAAGTTGTTTAATGATGTTTGGATTTCAAAATCAAAATCAAAATCAAAAGACCAATAAATACTAGTTAAGAGTGTCTCCATCCTCGTAAAAGCGTGTACCTGCCCATATTACTCTTCTTAAGGCATGTGGTATACTCAATATGAAAATTATCCATGTGAAATACGTGGGTGTCACCTCACCACCTAGCGTTTTCACACCACTTTCACATGAGAAGGGGTATACTCGTGTGAAAGTGAATGGCGTGAAAATTAAACTTTTAGTAATTTTTATTTATATAATTTTAATTAAATATTAATATTATATTGGAAAACCAAAATACATAAATTAAATTAAAAAAAAATACAAAATACATAAATTAAATTAAACAAAATACAAACTAAACTTTTAATTAATCATCCTTAATATTATATTTTTCCTTTAATCTTTGTTTTTCTTTCTCCAAAAAAGCACGCTTCGGTCCGTGTACGTTTGAAATGTCGGGGGCTAAAAGTTTGTAGTCTTCCCGCTCTTGTTTTTTTTTCTTTTCATTTTGATCTTCTCCTTTTGATCCGACAACGCTTGCCATTTCGGCGAATGCCTTAAAATTTCCCACATCGCTAATGGAGCCGCTCCGCCATGATCCACTTGGTAACGGGTTGTTGCGATCCGCAAAACATCGGTATCGCTACAACCGCTTCGCCGGCTCCTCTCGGCACCTTGATAAATCCCGTGGAACTTTAGCACCCTTCTGTTAATATCCCGCCATTTAGAACTAAGTTGGGAGTCAGTACGGTACTCGGGTTCCTCCATGGCTCCATTAGGTTATAAATTTTTTTTACCTATACGTTCCCATAGGCCAGTGCTTGATTGTGTGTTACCTACAATTTTTAAATGTAAGTTAACTTATAAAATTAAAGTAAAAAATAAACTAATAAAGTAAATACCAACCACAGGATCTTCCGACACATCGACAAACGCCTTTTTGCCAAGTTCAACTCCTCGTTCGGCACCCACTTCCTTATGGTCCGCCCGGATGACCCACTTGTGTCGTTTTCTTCTTATGTTTTCTTTGTCTTGGCGTTGCTTGGTTCTCCTCAACGGATTCGGACATTTCTTGTGTTTCCGGAAAAAATTCAGGGTCGAGGTCGCTAACTCCATTACCATTACTAAAAAAATCAACCCTTAATTGAAACAAACAATCAAATCATATCATCGGGCTTATAGAACTAGAAATATAAAATCATTATCTATAGAATCATAGATATCGACGTGAGCTCAAGTGATAAAGACTCAAACAAATGTTAAAGTTGAAAATTTTAGTCTCTTTAATTTGAGTATAATATTATTTTATATATTTTTTTTAAATGTTTAAAAAACGTTGATATACAGTGTGTAATTATATATATAACTGTTCGGTAATCTATATCGATATAACCGGTATATAATATAGAAGCATGTAAGTAAATACAATGGATAAGAGATGAGAGATTGAGAAAGAGAGCTTATATGGAGTAGTAGCTCAAACATCTTAGGAAGGAGGAAGCTGCTCTTGTATGTTATTCAAGGGGAGAACAAGTTGGTCTTTTAATTAGAAGTGCTTGATAGAGTATTTTTATACGTATATGCTTAAAGTGAACTTTGATAGTATGTTCGATGAAAGATTATTTAATTATTGATTTTTAACACGTGTCTCGATGTCGTTCCAAGAGCTTCATTTCAATGTCACATTATGCTTGTTTTAATTTATCTAGAAGTTACAAATACTAACAATACCATGTTCGCTACATACAAGGCACTCGTTTACCAATAAAACTTTTTATTTCGTTGTCATAATTGTTGAAATATATGCAATTCCTTAAATGACAAATATATAAGTATGCATATTAGAAAATAAGAGCATCCGGTATACCAAGATTTTTCAAGCCGTGATCCTACGTAGAGAGCAAATCACGCCGTGAACCTACATGGGACACCGCCCCCTCTCGGCGTGATCATCGACGTGATTATTTGGCGTGATTTTTTTCACGCGGTGAACACACCCATCAAGTCGTTGTTGAACCCACCATTCTCATTCTTTCTCTGATTTGGGGATCTTGTTATGCAGTGGCTCCGATTTGGGTTTTCCAATTTGGTGTGATCGAAAGGTGCAGATGTGGTGGTGGAAGAGATGAAGAGAGGAGGAAGACGGAGGGTTAGCATAGGAGACATTTGGGGGAAATCGGAAAAGTCAAAATGTTGACTGATGGAAGTGGATTTGGGTGGTGGATGAGGGTTTGTTGTGAGGTGGTTTAATATTTATAAACTAACATTATTTGTTTGAGAACTTGCAATATATTTTGATATTTTCCATCTCTTTGTCAAAGAAGTGATTGAATTAACAAAAAAAATTAAGACGAATATTAGGGAAGAGAATGGATTTATATTTTTGTTAATTCAATATTATTTAAATGAATATTAAAAAAAACATTTAATTATCACACCGCCACAATCACACGGGTATACCCCTTGTCAAGTGATGGGTGGTGTGATCATGAGGGTAGTGACGTGGTGCCACGTGGCGTGCACTTTATTATTACACCACACCACAATCACACGGGTATACCCCATGCTCTAAGTTTAAAGTGTAACTCGAGTGAATAGTACATTCTCCATTAAATTGTTGCCACGTTTTTTTTTTATGTTTTCTATATTTTAATTTTCAACCCTTATACTATATATAATATACGTTTTTAGCCCGTTTCATTTTCTATTAATTTCGTTTTCCTTTAATAACTTTCGTTCGTTAACTTTTTTTAAAAATACGAAGTGCGCGCCTGTTTTTAGTTTTTTTTTTTTGTCGACGTTTCGATATATATTTTTTTAAAACGGGTTGTATTCAAAATCAAGTATTCGTTTTATGGTTTTCCTTTAATATAGTTTTTTTGTGGTACCATCACGAGCCGAACCTATTATGAACGAACAACATCATTGTCAGTATTCGTATTATCAGAACCCTTATCGGTATTCGCTTTATGGTTTTCGATAACCCGAACATGTCATTTTTTTATTTTGTTTTTTCCCTTTTTTATTATTTAGTTTTATGTTTATTTTTATTAACATAATTTTTAACGTTACGCCTACGTTTTCGTTTAAATTTTATTAACGATGAGCCCGACACCCGTCGCGAAGCGCGGGTATAACCATCTAGTTAGTTTTATTTTATAAGCTTTGTAATTTGTTGTCTGTATTTGTGCATGATGGGATTCATGGAGGGCTGATTTGTACCGAAGAGGTTACGAAAGGGATGTTTGGATGATCTTCTTTTGTTGGAGGGCTGGAGCTGAAATATTGATATCATAAATACCTAAAACTTTCTCTCTTTTCGGAATGGTTTCACAGACTTCACAATTAAACCCTCTCACGAACCCTAATCGTCTCTCTCATTATGAACGAGTTATTGTCTTCTCTGTTACATTCTACTACGTTTGTTCTTTATCATAAGATGAATCATCTCTTTAGATTGGTTTTATCTTCATTATCATGCACTTTTTCCTCATGGTTATTTTCTTCCTCTTCCTTGCTCTTCTTAAGTGCCTCTGATAGCAGATCAGGCAGCACGTCTTTCAGAGTTAGTACAACCTCACGGGCAATAGCATCCCTAACTTCGGGTTCCAATCGTAGAGATCCTTCATTGCCCTCAGCCGGTGGGGTCACATTTGTTTCATGCATGCTCTCAGTGTGTTCCACGTGCACACTTTCCTCTTCCTCATGTCTTCGGTTCCCTATTGGTCTACCGACTCGGCCAGTGCGACCGCCTCGGCGTCCAGTTCCTCTTTTACGAGCCATAGTTTTTTCTAGATTTCTTGATAAGTAAAAGGGTATACATCAATGTCATTCCTTCAGATCATAGTTTAGAACAGTACGAGCAAGGTAAATTCTTAATTACAGTGACCGGTTTGTGATTAATAATTTGCTTTGCTTTTTGGGTTCAAACTCTTCACATCAATAGTGACATTGACATCTAAGCGTTCTAAGTTAAGGCATCTATCCCTAACTACAGGCATTAACTTCATTACTTACTTGTTGTGTTGGCGTTGGCGTTGGCGTCCCAGACTGACATCCGTGCATTGGTCCCATTATCAGCTTGAGTTCAGACATTTTGGGATGTCTGAATCTCTCAAACTATTGCTCTGATACCAACTTGTAAGGCCCCTTTACCGGGTGACCTCACTCGTTGGATTTACTCATAAACATAGTCATTAATCACTGAACTTGAATTAAATATTTAACATAGCGGAAGCGTAACATTCAAATACAAACATAGCAGCGGAAGTCTTAAGAATTTAACATAAACATTGTCTTAACATGAAATTTAAGTAAATGGGATGTCAGTCTTGTTGCGGGGTAGCCATCACGCCTCCGCACGACCCTTTCTCTTTCTACCTGAAATGTATACTAAAAGTCAGCTAACGCTGGTGAGTTATAGTTTAAAGCAGTTAGGTATAGACATTATTTCTTTATAAGTACGTATGTATAAATATAAATATATAAATACACATTTACACATCCTTTGCTTTCTTTCATCATTCGTATGTGAGCACATAAATATGTATTCACCTTTACTTTCCTTAAACATTCATTGGTCATACATATAAGGGTGATCAACCCGTCTTACGTAAGTCACGAAGACAAACGTTCTTTATGAACTACCGTCATAGTTCCTTTTCATTTACCGTCCGGCTCTAGAAAACCGTTACGACAAATGTCATTAAACCGTCCGGCAACTTTGGCCGTCCGTCCTCCCGTCCTACCGTCGTAGTCCGAATTCACCCGTCTGCCCTAAGGCATCCGTTTCCCACTTGAGCTAGTTATACCACCGTGCATCGATTTAGGGACTCCACCGTAGTGGCCTTTATTTAGTCTACCTTTCTAGACTTTCATTTCTGGTTGCATACTAGTCAAGTGGTCGTCCGTCTACCGAAGTAGCCGTTATCATCGTTTCCGTCCACAACGTTCTTTCATACTTAGCAAGCAATATATACATGGATATAAAGCAGGATTTCTTTCTTTTACGTTATGTCACGTCTTTCATACTTGGCAAGCAATATATACATAGATATAAAGCAAGATTTCATTCTTATGCGTTATGTCGTGCTTTTCAAACATGGCAAGCAATATATACATAGATATAAAGCAAGATTTCATTCATTTGTTCTTTGTAAACATACGTTTCATTCTTTGCACGTCTTTCATTTCATATATGTATATATATATATATGCATTTATTCGTCACGTATGATCACATT
Source organism: Smallanthus sonchifolius (assembly GCA_023525975.1). Lineage (NCBI taxonomy): Eukaryota > Viridiplantae > Streptophyta > Magnoliopsida > Asterales > Asteraceae > Smallanthus > Smallanthus sonchifolius. Next base: position 22,375,996 of record CM042026.1, on the reverse strand, counting down.
GGCATTCATAACATATATTCATTTAGTGTATACACTTCAGCCCCAAAACATTTAAAATGATTTGCACATAACATAAAAGGGGCACATAGAACTCACCTGATGAGTCGTTTCTATAATACACCTAGTTGGTTATCGAGCGTCACTACGGTCACTCAAAATCTGTATAATAGAGTCGTACACATAAGGTAGTGCTCCTGAATGACACTAGACATTACTATGTTTGAACCCAGTAGTTTCGGGTCATGGAATTATGTCAAAACTATGGTAGTTTTGATGGGTCTTCATATATCGAAACTAGGTAGTTTTGATGGATTTACTTATATCGTAACTATGGTAGTTTCGAGTCATGGGTTCATATCGAAACTAGGTAGTTTCGAGTCATGGGTTCATATCGAAACTAGGTAGTTTCGATAAGTAACTTATGTAAAATCTTAGTAATTTAGGTTTAGGGTCTATATCGAAACTATGGTAGTTTCGATGGGTCTGCATCAATCGAAACTAGGTAGTTTCGATAGATTTGTCTATATCGAAACTAGTAGTTTCGATGACCCAGTCTTCTTCCCCAACCAGAAACCCTAGATCTGGCCATTTATTCTAATCGATCAAGCTTTGAACTTTTTATGTTCAAAATGTTCCATTTTCCCCCATGAACCCAAATATGTGGTTTGTTTCAAGTTTCATACGTAAAATCTAGACCTTTACTCGATTTTTAACCCGAAACCCGAAAGTTATAAAAACTCAGATTTAGGCATGATGGTTACCTGTTACTCCTTCCTTCTTGTTTCTGTATGTTCCAGAGATGGTGAGCAACAATCCTCGAGACTTTGAGCTTGATCTCGAGCTTTCTCTCTCCAGAACCGAGCACACTCTCTCTCTATCAAGCCTTGCACAAATGAGGGTAATGAGGAGAGGCTGTGGAGAGGCGCTGATTAGAAGGGTTTTCCTTCTAATATCGGGCCCATGGGCCGAACCTTGGCCAAGCCCACATTGTTTTCCTTTCATTTGTTTTCTATTTATTCGGGATGTTACAAGTCTATCCTCCTTAAAGGGGTTTCATCCTCGAAACTCTTTACTAGTTAAACAATTGGGGATATAGTCCCTTCATTTCGTCCTCCTTTTTCCCACGTAGCTTCTGGGACTCTTCTATGTTTCCATTGTACTTTGACTAAAGGAATTGACTTATTGCGTAGTCGTTTTTTGGCTCGGTCAAGAATAGCTATTGGTTCTTCTACATAGTTCAAACTGTTATCCACTTCGATTTCGTCATAGGGTATGTGAGCCGTATCGTCAGCTAGGCACTTGCGTAAGTGCGATACGTGGAATGTAGGGTTAATTCCACTGAGCTCTTCGGGTAGGTCAAGCCTGTAAGCAACCTGACCAACTCTTGCTACGATTTTGAAAGGTCCGACAAACCTTGGACTTAATTTGCCATGTTTTCGGAATCGGATAATTCCCTTCCAGGGTGACACTTTCAATAGTACAATGTCCCCTACTTGGAACTCTAAATCTCTTCTTCTCTTATCTGCGTATGATTTTTATCTGTCTTTAGCGGCTTTCATTCAAGCTTTTATCTGGTCAAACTTCTCTGAAGTAGCTTTGACCACTTCGAGACTTGCAAAGTCTTTCTGTCCAAAATCCCCCTAACAGACCGGGGTTCTACATCTTCTTGCATACAGCATCTCAAATGACGGCATGCCAATGGTTGAGTGATAGCTGTTATTATATGAAAATTCTGCCAAGGGCAAATGGCTGTCCCAGCTACCACCGAAATCAATGATACAGGCCCGGAGCATGTCCTCCAAGGTCTGAATGGTCCTTTCCGATTGACTATCGGTTTGAGGGTGGTAAGCAATGCTGATGTTTAGCCTAGTGCCCATCGATTCGTTGAATTTCTTCCAAAACCTTGATGTGAATCGAGTGTCCCTGTCTGACACGATCGTTAATGGCATACCATGTCTGGTTACGATTTCATTGATGAATATTTCCGCTAATTTCTCAGACGAGGAAGCCTCACATATTGGTAAGAAGTGAGCACTTTTCGTCAAGCGGTCGACGATCACCCAAATGGTATCATTGCCTTTAGCTGTTCACGGTAGCTTGGTAATGAAGTCCATTGTGATCTCCTCCCACTTCCATTCCGGTATCGTCAAGGGTTGCATTTTACCGCATGGTTTCTTGTGCTCGGCCTTAACTAGTGAACAAGTCAGGCACTTGCTCACATATTCAGTAACATCGTTCTTCATGCCAGGCCACCAGTATTCTTTCTTTAGATCTTGGTACATTTTGTTCGTCCCGGGGTGGATAGAGTAGCGAGACTTACGGGCCTCATCAAAGATCTTGGCCCTAAGTTCACCAATCTTAGGTATCCACATCCGGCCACAACGAGTTTGTACACCATACACGTTGGTTTCCAGATTACTCTGTTGGCCTGCTATTTTTTCCCGTTTCACATTCCTCTCCAACAATGCTTCTTCCTGTGCCTTCGCTATTTCATTCATTATATCCGGTGTTATAATCAACTGACATGCTTTGATTTTTATAAGTGTTGGTTCTTCTTTCCTGCTTAAGGCGTCAGCCACTACATTTGCCTTGCCTGGGTGGTACAGTATTTCGCAGTCATAGTCTTTTAGTAGCTCTAACCACCTTCTTTGTCTCATGTTTAATTCTTTTTGCTCGAAGAAGTACTTCAGGCTCTTGTGATCGGAGTAGATGGTATATTTAACTTCGTACAAATAGTGTCTCCATATCTTTAACGCGAAAACTGCTGCCAACAACTCCAGATCGTGAGTCGGGTAGTTAACTTCATGAGCCTTTAGCTGTCGCGAGGCATACGCAATAACTTTTCCCCTTTGCATAAGTACACAACCCAATCCTTGACCCGAAGCGTCAGAGTAGACTACCAAGTCTTCGTTTCCCTCAGGTAAGGTCAAGATTGGAGCTTGGGTTAATCGTGTCTTCAATTCTTCGAACGCGTCGTTTTGGGTTGGACCCCCATTCGTACTTTACTTCCTTACGCGTCAGCTTTGTCAGTGGCGAGGCTATTCTCGAGAAATCCTGAATGAATCTCCGATAGAAGCCTGCCAATCCCAGAAAACTTCGTATTTCTGTTGGCGTTTTTGGGATGTTCCATTCTTTTACCGTTCCGATCTTTGCAGGATGTACCATAATGCCGTCCGGGTTTATGACATGACCTAGGAATTGGACTTCCCTAAGCCAGAACGCGCATTTAGAGAATTTTGCATACAACTTTTCCTGCTTCAGAATTTCCAATACCTCTCTTAGGTGGCAGTGGTGATCACCCGCGTTCTTTGAGTAGATGAGAATGTCATCGATGAAGACTATAACTAACCGATCCAACATTGGTCGGCATACTCTATTCATTAAATCCATGAATGTTGCAGGTGCGTTGGTTAGTCCAAAGGACATCACGAGAAATTCATAATGTCCGTAATGCGTACGAAACGCAGTTTTCAGTACATCTTCCTCTCTTACTTTCAATTGATGATACCCCGACCTGAGATCGATCTTAGAGAACCAACTCGCGCCTTGTAACTGATCAAAGAGATCGTCTATTCTAGGTAGTGGGTATTTGTTCTTTACTGTTCGTTTGTTCAATTCACGGTAGTCGATGCACATTCGCATACTGTCGTCCTTCTTCTTTACAAATAATACCGGAGCTCCCCATGGTGAGATGCTCGGTCTGATAAATCCCTTCTCTGTTAATTCTTCTAGTTGGGACATTAATTCTTTCATTTCTGATGGAGCCAATCGGTAGGGTGCTTTGGCAACGAGCTCAGCTCCTAGCAATAAGTCAATCTAAAATTCTATTTCCTGATCGGGCGGCAAGCCAGGTAGGTCCCCTGGGAACACTTCTGGAAAGTTGCACACCACGGGTACATCTTTGAGCTCTTTTGTTTTCATTCTATCGTCAATAACATACGCCAGATAAGCTTCGCAACCGCGCTTCATGTAACTTTCGGCCTTGATCATCGAGATGACGTTCGGCATTGTGGAATTCCAATCACCATAAATCGTAATTGGACTACCGTCAGTAGCCTTGAGGTGTATCATCTTTCCCTTACATACAATTTGTGCTTCGTTGGCAGCTAGCCAATCCATGCCCAATACAATATCGAATCCTCCTAAGGTTAGCAGGAAATGTTTGGAAGGAAATCTATGGCCCTCTATTTCTATTATGCAATCTTCGGTCACTTGGAATACTGCCGAATTTTTACCAACGGCGGTTTGTACGCTAAAGGCCCTCACTATGGTGTCGATAGTAAAATCTAGTTTACGACTAAAGGCATTTGATATAAAACTTTTACTAGCACCAGAATCAAACATAATAGCAGCATGTTCATCATTAACTAGGAACGTACCTGACACGACGTCAGGGTTTCCTCTTGCTTCTTCCTCAGTCAGGGCGTAGGCCTGAGTCCTTGCCTTTGGCTGTTCTTGTTCTTTTGCTTTTCCTGAACCAAATGGCCCGGTTTTCCTACAATCCTTAGTAGTGTGCCCACACCAGCCACAGTTCTGGTACTTGAGATTGTTTCTGCAATCCTTGGACATGTGTCCCGGCTTCCCACATTTAAAACACATGGTTGTTCCAGCCCAACATTCACCGCGGTGTTGTTTCCCGCATTTTGAGCAAGTTTCGTACTCATCAGTCCTCGACTTCTTTACCTCAGTAGTAACATTTCCTCTTCCAGTCCCCCTGGACGGGTTCTCCCACTTCCTCTTTGGTGCCTTCGGTACTGGGTCCTCATTAGCATAGTCGTCATAGACGATTCCGGACAGATTCACTACTGACTCGAAGGTCGAGGGTAGGTTAGCTTTCACATGAACATAGACCCTTTGGGGCAGGCCCTTGACATAGTATTTGATCAATCGCTCTTCAGTCTCTACCAGATGAGGTACGAGTTAAGCCAGCTCATTAAATCTCGAAGTGTACTGGCGATGAGTTTTGTTGCCAGCCTTGAAATTTAAGAATTCATTTTCCACTCTATCAATTTCGTTCTGGGGGCAGAACTTTTGGATTATCAGCTTCTTCAGGTCATCACAAATCATCCTACTAAGAGCGTTTGGTGACTTAGTCCTCTGAATGTTCCTCCACCAACTCAGTGAGCGTTTGGTGACTTAGTCCTCTGAATGTTCCTCCACCAACTCAGTGCCTCGTTGGTGAAAGAGTGAGCCACATACTTAATAGCCTGGTCGGGTCGACATTCGCTTATGTTGATTACGTCGTTCATCCTTTCTATCCATTCAAGCGTAGCCACTGAATCTTTGTTCCCATCAAACTTGGGCGGGTCACCGTCCTTAAACCCCTTGTAGGTACACCCTCGTGTGTTCAGTACCACAGTTACTTCATCCTCATCACTATCATACACTTTTTCCTCATGGTTAATTTCTTCCTCCTCCTTGCTCTTCTTAAGTGCCTCTGATAGCAGATCAGGCAGCACGTCTTTCAGAGTTAGTACAACCTCACGGGCAATAGCATCCCTAACTTCGGGTTCCAGTCGTAGAGATCCTTCATTGCCCTCAGCCGGTGGGGTCACATTTGTTTCATGCACACTCTCAGTGTGTTCCAGGTGCACACTTTCCTCTTCCTCATGTCTTCGGTTCCCTGGTGGTCTACCGACTCGGCCAGTGCGACCGCCTCGGCGTCCAGTTCCTCTTTTACGAGCCATAGTTTTTTTCTAGATTTCCTGATAAGTAAAAGGGTATACATCAATGTCATTCCTTCATATCATAGTTTAGAACAGTACGAGCATGGTAAATTCTTAATTACAGTGACCAGTTTGTGATTAATAATTTGCTTTGCTTTTCGGGTTCAAACTCTTCACATCAGTAGTGACATTGACATCTAAGCGTTCTAAGTTAAGGCATCTATCCCTAACTATGGTAGTTTTGATGGGTCTGCATATATCAAAACTAGGTAGTTTTGATGGATTTACTTATATCGAAACTATGGAAGTTTTGAGTCATGGGTTCATATCGAAACTAGGTAGTTTCGAGTCATGGGTTCATATCGAAACTAGGTAGTTTCGATAAGTAACTTATGTAAAATCTTAGTAATTTAGGTTTAGGGTCTATATCGAAACTATGGTAGTTTCGATGGGTCTGAATCAATCGAAACTAGGTAGTTTCGATAGATTTGTCTATATCGAAACTAGTAGTTTCGATGACCCAGTCTTCTTCCCCAACCAGAAACCCTAGATCTGGCCATTTATTCTAATCGATCAAGCTTTGAACTTTTTACGTTCGAAATGTTCCATTTTCCCCCATGAACCCAAATATGTGGTTTGTTTCAAGTTTCATACGTAAAATCTAGACCTTTACTCGATTTTTAACCCGAAACCCGAAAGTTATAAAAACTCAGATTTAGGCATGATGGTTACCTGTTACTGCTTCCTTCTTGTTTCTGTATGTTCTAGAGATGGTGAGCAACAATCCTCGAGACTTTGAGCTTGATCCCGACCTTTCTCTCTCTAGACCCGAGCACACTCTCTCTCTATATCAAGTCTTGCGCAAATGAGGGTAATGAGGAGAGGCTGTGGAGAGGCGCTGATTAGAAGGGTTTTCCTTCTAATATCGGGCCCATGGGCCGAACCTTGGCCAAGCCCACATTGTTTTTCTTTCATTTGTTTTCTATTTATTCGGGATGTTCCATATATATATATATATATATATATATAGTGTGAGCTTTCGCTACAAAGTCAAAAAAGTGTAAAAAGTGGTTTAAAACGTTCATAACCGGCTTATACGAACTCCGATTTCACTCATTTTGGCGGCGTTGGAACCATCTCGTCGAACTCTATGATCTTAGATTGTAGGGTTTAGCTTTTAGGGTTTAGTTTTTTCCTTAGGGTTTAGCTTTTAGTATTTAGGCTTTTGGGGGGGGTGAGGTGGGGGGTTTTAGGTTTTTGGGGGTGGGTTGGGGTGGGGATTAGGTTTTTTTGGGGGGTTGGGTTGGAAGTTTAGGCTTTTGGGGGTGATGGTGGTGTTTTTAGACGACTTTTTCGGCTTTTTAAGGTTTTTTTGTTAGGATTTAGGTTTTTGGTGGTGGGGGTGGGGGGGGTTTTAGGTTTTTCGGGGTGGGGTGGGGGTTAGGTTTTGGGGGGGGTGGGGTGGGGGGGTTTTAGGCTTTTGGGGGGTGGTGATGGGGTTTTTAAACGACTTTTTACACTTTTTTTACTCTGTAGAATAACCCTCCCCTATATATATATATATATATTTTACTCTGTAGAATAACCCTCCCCTATATATATATATATATATATATATATAGGGAGGATCCCCTAAGAAGAGGATTATGCCTAAGTAGCCTAAGAAATGATCTTAACCATTAAATTTGATGATTAAGGGTTGAGATTCAAGTGGGCAAAAAAGGTGGGCTGGAGGGGTATTTCTGGAAGAGCCACAATTGTTAACTTTTTTCAACTTCCCCCACTTTTTTTAAACGGTTATAACTTTTTCATACGACATTATTTTTTTTTAAAATTACACCATAAAATCAAGCGTTTTTTTATCTTTAATTTGAGTATAGTATTGTTATATAAAAAATGTCATTTTAAAAAAGTTTTAAAAACTGTGCTGTATTTTTCTGAGTATAGTATTTGTGCTATATTTTTCTGTGCTGAATTTGTGTGCTGTATTTTTCTGTGCTATATTTTTGTGACTGTGCTGAATTTCTGTGCTGTATTTTTCTGTGCTATATTTTTGTGTTGTTTATTCTACGATGTATTTCTGTGTTGGATTTATGTGCTCTCTTTTCTGTGCTGTATTTTCTGTGTGCATATTTATGTGTTGTACTTGTGTGCTGTATTTCTATGTATGTACCCAGAAATCATGGAATTCCATTCCGTTTCATCTCTTCAATCGCCTATTTTTGAGTGACTCTCAACCTAGTTAGACCCATTTCCTTTTTAGCTATTTTTTTTTGTTTAACCCATTTGACACACTAGATATAAAAATAACTTGAAACAATCACCATACAAATGGGTCAAAATTAGGAGTGTACAATCCAGTATATCCAACACACTTTAGAAGAAAAAAATCCATCACATTCATTAAAACAAAAATTCAGAAAATTTTTTTCTCTTTGGTTAAATCCAACACATTATTGAAGAACAGATCCAGCAAAAAAAAAAGCCACAACAACAATAAACCTAGGAATTCTAATAATCTCAATAACGGAAGTATTTGGATATACAGTTCAAATCAATTCTCACAACTATTAATAATTATAAAATTAGCTGCAACAAGGTCATTAAAGTTGGGGATTGCTATGTATGCTTACATTTTCCCAAGTAAATTAGTTTTATTAATTATTAGACCAGATAAAGGATAATAATGTGCTTAAAAAAAATCCAGTTGCCATCAAGAAGCTCCATAGCATTTGTCGGTGTCGCCGTCAGATTAACCCATTTTAACCGAATCACCAATTTCATAACCTTCGCTTGTTCCTCAGTTGAAGCATTAAACCATAGAACAATCCCTTATAAACACCTCTTCAGATCTTCAATTTTACAATCATCTTCAACGATTGCACTACCATTACTGATTACAAAAACCTATCAGACTGTTCCGCATCGTCTATTCCCCACCCGTCCTTGTAACTGGGAGGATCTGAGGACGCTAATTTCGTCAAGGGTCCAGTTTCCGGGATGGATTTCTCGCCCCATTTTTCTGGTACCGTGGGTGGTTCTATGTCACCGTCATCAGCGGGGTGATTGGGGGAACGTTAGAGGATAACCAAATAGATGTAGGTTTTACTTTTCTAGGGTTTTGAGGGTGCGGTAAACGGATGGAGGTGTGGCGACAAAGAAATGGTGAATATTTTGGCCGGCGAGAGGATTTGGGATCTTGCTGGAAGTTAGAGAGAGGGAGACACAGAGTTTGAGAGAGAGAGAGAGAGAGGAGAATAGAAGTGCTTGATTTTGAGGTAACAAAAAAAACGAGTTTAGACCAAAATGCCCTTTAACCCTAATATTAAGAAGTGACACATGTTATCTCTACAACCCTTCCTAGCCTATTTAGGGAAAACTTTCTTCTTATTTGATCATCCCTATATATATATATATATATATATATAGGGGAGGGTTAGAATGAAAACCCATATTTGTTGTGAAAACTATGAAAACTCTATGTAACAACTTTATTTATTTTTTTTAAAATAGGGTAGTTTTGTTACATATTTTCGTCACTTAAAAAAAAAAAAATCAAAAAAGCGCCGAATATATATATTTTTTTAAAAGATGTAAAAATTGTAAAAAAATCCCGTTTTTATGTTGTTACATACGTAACAACACTGTAACGGTAATTTTTTGCAATTTTTTACATCTTTTTTTAAAAAAAATTCCTTCGACGTTTTTTTGATTTTTTTTTTTTTAAAGTGACGAAAATATGTAACAAAACTACCCTATTTTTAAAAAAAAAATAAAGTTGTTACATAGAGTTTTCATAGAGTTTTCACAACTCATATGGGTTTTCACCCTATACTTCCCCTATATATATACATATACATATACATATACATATACATATGGGAAAAATCATAAGAAAACTCATTTTTCATGAGAAAACCAAAAAACTATTTATTAAAGGTAAAAAAAATAATAAAAAAATCATAACTCAAAATATAAATCAAAAACTAAAAAACCGATTCGGAGACCTTGTTCCCCACGTCGTCCTCATTCAAAGAAAAAAATAAAAAATAAAAAAATTCAGCGCTTTGCTACATAGGGGAGGGTTCTATTCAGAACACAAATTATTACGAGAATATGGAGAACTAATCTGGACCACTCATTTTTGTTTAATCTAAAAGACAATAATTAAATAAGAAGTGTGACATCTCTAAAATTGTACGATTCTAGTTTCGTGTAATCTTGCTTCGACTTAACATACGAGTCTCGTTTTGCCTTATTTTATTTAATATATCAATTAAATTTCAATTTCTATTAAGTAATTACATTAATATTTTTTTAAACAAAAATGAAAATTATTAAATTGATTAGCTATATTTATAAAAATTTTAAAAGTTATAAAATTTAAAAGTTTATTATCAAAAAGAAAATTATTAATTTTGAAAAAAATAGACTTTGAACCCCCTTATTTTGTATTAAACCCCCTCAAAAAGATTTGAACCCCCTATTTGAACACCCTCCCCTCCCTTCTCCATGTTTGAACCCTGGAAGCAACAAGAACAATTTTGACTTTTAAAAGTCAAAATCGCATCCAAGTCAACCAAAAGTCCACCGAATTCGGGATGTTTAAACCCTCTAAACTCGTTTCTAATCATGATACATCGAGTGGAACAAGTAATTCGTGCAAAACGGTATCAATTTCAAACATTTGAAAATCCAAATTTGAAAACCCGTCGATGATAATCCAAGCTTCAAAATCCCACGAAATTCATTTTTATCGCAACTGTTAACGCGCTCGTGATGGAGCTAAACAACCTATATATACCCACGTCAATTCCTAATCGAAGTTACCACCAAAAATTCGTCTTTTCTTCTTCCTGTTTCCGAGCAACGCGCAGAAACCACCACCCCCCCCCCCAGCAAATCATTGACGATTTTGAATCTAACCCGTGTGATTCCGACTCCAGGTACTCGTTTTATGATAATCGCATGTTCTTCCTTCCTGTTTTCTTATCACAATCGAGTTTTAGGGTTTGAGTTTGATGTATGGGTTCACAATCTGATGTTTTGGGAAGATGGTGAAGGATTAATCACGTTTTAGTATTTATTTTTTTGAAACTTTAAACAAATGGTGCATCTGGTCTAGTGGTTAAAAGCATTTCACACAAACAAACACCCAAAAGGTCTTGGGTTCTAGCCTAGGGGCTGTCTTCTTTCCTTTCTTTTTCTGTTTGGTATTTTTTAACACACACACAAATTCATTTCCACACTACATACAAATAAATATTATTAACATGTTTCTAAATAAATAAATGTTACTAAACCTATCGTTTTCTTTAGAATTTCCATATATATTGGTCATAGAAGAAAAAAAAATAGTAAATATGAGGTATTCCTTTCCTTTAAATATCATGAATAAATTATGTATTTTCTTTTAAATAGCATAAAGGGATTCTATATACTTATCATTTTTATAAAGATTTTGTCAAAAGCCGTTTAAAGTGATGTTTTTACTTAAAATTAATAATGTTATTTAAACGAGAAACTATATATTATTAACCATTATTTAAAGATTTAGTATTCTTATTTAAAACCCAAGAATTATAAAATATATTTTATAAACACTTTAAAACTTGTTCAAACATTTTATTTACAAACTATATCTTTCCTAATTTATTTTTACTTTTAGAATTATGCTTATATTTTAACTCTTTAATTCCTAATAAAACGCTCTAATTTTCCATTTATCTATTTTAATCTTTATTAAATGCACATTTTCACTTTAGTCCTTATTTTTTTTTCCAAACTTACGAGTCACGTCCTAAACTCGGTTAAAGTGTACAAATAGAGTAAACTTCAAACTGGTATATAGCTATCTGACAAACAGTAAGGTTCTGGCTAGGAAATACGGGGTTCTGATCCGGCCAACTCTTTCCTGGGAACTTTGCTGTTGGAGGTACTACTCTAGTATGATAACCACTCTACTATACGACAACTACTTTCCTCTAATTACGAAACAACCCCTCATCTTTTCACAATTCTGTAAACTAACTCAAACTCGAACTTATTTAGGGAATTCTTAAGGCATCTTCTAAACCCAGTCACTTCAGCAATCAAGATCAATCCCACCTGCTGCAAGGTGAGTTCATAGCCCCTTTTTGCTTTCTATTTTGGGGTGGAAAACATGCTCTTATATCAAAACTGAAACCGAGTCTTGAGTCAAAACTATACTTTGCATTCTATAACAAACTTCTAATTCTAGTAACATTAAACTGATTTATACATGTTGCAAATGTCATTTCTTTAACTATAAAGTCTCTCTTAATTTCTAAAAACTACACAACCATTAACTTCGGGGAAGCCAAGGGAGTACGTAAATAGATCTATTGGCTTGACTAGCCCATCCGGTCCTCGGGTTGATGCATTCCAATAAATTCCGAGCGTCCTTCAAGTTGTGGATTCTATTCAACTTGGAAGGAGCTGGGTGTTCAGAAACTGCATTCTTGACACTTATACTATAGTCTAACACCCTGACAAGGTGTTGGGCGGGAGAGCTATCGATCAATAGGGTTGGTTGTGGACTCATGTATGATAGTTTAAATTACTTGGAATTTGAAACTTGTTTATGAATTGCTTCTGGTTATCTATTATTATATCTATCAAATCCTATGTTCTCACCAACTTTTTAGTTGACCTATTTTAGCATGTTTTTCAGGTAATGGAAACTAGTTTGCTGTCGTGCTCACGCTAGGATTCAAGGATAAGGCTTAGTGGACCTAGCTTAGATATAAATTGAAAATGAAACTATTTGGTTATTTGCTTTATTTGAATTAAACTTGATGTAATGACTATCGGTTTTTAAATAAATTCCTTAGTACTTTCTTTATTCCATGTGTAATGATTCAATTTCGTCGCCCCTCGTGTTTCCGCCTTGGCGGGGGTGTGACAGATTGGTATAAGAGCCTTGGTTATAGAGAATTAGGCCACATAGCATAAGACCTAGAATATAACCCTAGGAATCCCCCACGTTAGAGATTTCATGCACACATGTACTAACGCACTAAGTTTCCTCTTCTAGACATGTCGTCCTATTCTGCTGACGCTTCCGGCAATACACACGATAGCTCAGAACTACCCTCTTTTGGAAAATTAGTTAGCTCAATCAATTGGAGCCAACTAGCCCGGGACATGGAAGACCCTGAGCTGCGATCCGATGCAACGAGCCCCTATCGCCCAGAAATTGTCCTTATCACCCGAATGATCAACCCTATCCTTCCTGAGATCAGCTTCAAGAACAGAGGAATTGGAGCTACCCGCTCTTCTGCTAGCCGACCCCCGAAGATACGACAAGTAGAAGACGGTGCTGAGATGATTCCTTAATCACTCTCGTCAGAACTAAGTGCCCTAATGGTGGCTGATAGGAACATGTGTAATCTGGAAGAGTAGATACCTGTACATTAAAGATTCTGTCTAGGAAAGATGTGGTGTATAAATCCCTCCTGGACCCGTCATATCTTCCTGGGAATCTTTGATGTGAGTATCGCTTATAGGCTAAAACACATCTTTCTAGCATCTATCATATGGACCCGGAGTTTAATTAGTCATTTTATTTTCCAATTTATGTTCAAATTCTAGACATTATGTATCTATCTTTCCTCGTTTGTAATTTGGAACTATTTAAGTATAAATGAAATTCTATCTTTGGTTGCTTTATAATTCTATCTATCATTTGTCATCTGATTTTGTCATATCTAACATTGCCATTCATTTTGATCTTTGCTAGAATGCCTCCTCGACGTGACACCACCCAAGTTAATGAAATTGCTACCATCATCACCAATCAAATTGCTAATGTCTTACCCGGTATGGTCACTCAAGTGAGTGAAGCACTCCGCAATGCTGGGACTACAGGTGGCAACATCAATAATGTCTCCTACAAGACTTTTCTAGCCTGCAAACCTGTTGAGTTCTTCGGCAGTGAAGGTGCCACTGGTCTGCTTCAGTGGTTTGAAAAGATGGAGTCCACCCTTAACATGTGTGATTACCCCGAAAATCTGAAGGTCAAATATGCTTCCAGTACCTTCCAGAAAAGAGCCCTTACTTGGTGGAACGCCCAGGTGAGAACTAGAGGAAGGGAGCCTGCTATGGCTATGCCTTGGAACGACTTTAAGGAGTTAATGATCTCTGAGTTCTGTCCGAAGAATGAACTCCAAAAGATTGAAGTTGAATTCTGGAACCATGTTATGGATGGAGGTGAACACATGGAATACACTACTCGGTTCCACGAGTTATGCACTCTCGTGCCACACATGGTGACTCCTCTGAGTCGCATGATAGACCGTTATATTGGAGGATTGGTCCCTCAAGTTAGAGGCCACACTATGTCAGCTTCTCCTGCTACTCTCGAAGCTGCAATTCTTCTGTCTGCCTCTTTAACTGATGATCTGGTCAAGTCAGGGGTGCTATCAAGAAAGGGATCAAAGAAAGCTAAGGAGGACTATAGTAAGAGACCAGCTAAGAAGCAAAAGACAGCTAAGAACTTTGCTATGGCAACTCCTGCTGTACTAGTAAATGCAGTTGCTCCAACCCCTCAGTCCACTGCCCGGAAGCACTACACCGGTAACCTACCCAAGTGCCCCCGATGCCCATTTCACCACCATGGTGAGTGTCGCAAATGCAACAAATGCGGCAAACTTGGCCACACGAACCGTTTCTGCAAAGAGTCTCCTGCCGCAGCTAATGCCAACAATGCTGTTGTGGCAACCGTTGCCCCTGGGAACAACACTGCCAGGGCTTGTTAGGAGTGTGGTGGTCTGGATCACTTTCGAGACCGTTGTCCTAGGTTGAACCGAGGCAATAACAACAACACTCCAGCGGCAAATGGTCGAGCTTTCGTTATTGGAGCACCTGAAGCTCGTCAAGATCCAGCTGTCGTCACGGGTACATTTCTCTTAGACAATCATTTTGCTTCTATTTTGTTCGATACTGGTGCGGACAAAAGTTTTGTCTCCACTGATTTCGAGCCCATGCTTAATTTGAAACCTACTAAGCTAGATTCTACTTATACTATTGAGTTAGCTAACGGTAAACTGATTCGTGCTCATGCTGTTGTCCGAGGTTGTTCACTAACACTCGAAGATCACTCCTTCTCTATTGATCTTATCCCCATGGAACTCGGCAGCTTCGACGTAGTTGTTGGGATGGACTGGCTATCCAACAATCATGTCGAAATCATTTGTGCCGACAAAGTGGTTCGTATCCCTCTAGCATCTGGTGATACCCTAAACATTCATGGAGAGAAACCCGGTAAAAACCTGAAGATTGTTTCATGTATGAAGGCTCGTAGCTATCTTAAGAAGCATGATTCTGTGGCTTTCTTAGCTCATATAGTCGAGAGGAAATCTGAGGGAAAGAAGATGCAAGATGTTCCCATTATCAAAGACTACCCAGAAGTGTTCCCTGATGATTTACCCGGATTACCTCCGATCCGACAAGTTGAGTTCCGAATTGATCTTGTACCCGGAGCAACCCCTATTGCCAAATCACCCTACCGTTTATCCCCATCTGAGATGAAGGAACTATCCGGCCAGCTACAAGAACTTCTCGACAAAGGATTTATTCGACCAAGCTTCTCACCCTGGGGAGCTCCAATCCTGTTTGTCAAGAAGAAAGATGGTTCGTTTCGCATGTGTATCGACTATAGAGTGTTGAACAAACTGACCGTCAAGAATCGGTATCCACTTCCGTGGATTGATGATTTGTTTGACCAACTACAAGGAGCCACCTGCTTTTCAAAGATTGATCTCCGATCTGGATATCACCAACTCAGAGTTCTAGAAGAAGACATCCCTAAAACCGCTTTCCGAACCCGCTATGGACACTACGAGTTCGTGGTCATGCCCTTTGGGTTAACAAACGCACCCGCAGTGTTCATGGACCTCATGAATCGTGTCTGTAGGCCTTACCTAGACCAATTTGTCATTATCTTCATTGATGACATCTTGATCTATTCACAAACCAAAACAGATCACGAGAGACACCTGAAACTTATCCTAGAACTTCTCAAAAAGGAACAACTCTATGCCAAATTCTCTAAATGTGAATTCTGGCTAAGAGAAGTTCAATTCCTGGGTCATGTTATCAATGACAAGGGTATACATGTCGACCCATCCAAGATTGAAGCAGTCAAGAACTGGAATGCACCTAAAACCCCTTCAGAGATCCGTTCTTTTCTGGGTTTAGCAGGGTACTATCGAAGGTTCATCTCGAATTTCTTGAGAATTGCTCTGCCACTCACTTCCTTGACTCAGAAAAACAAACCTTTCATTTGGGAACAAAAACAAGAAGACGCGTTCCAGTTGCTCAAAGAGAAGTTATGCAATGCACCTATCCTAGCCCTTCCCGATGGCAACGAAGACTTTGTCGTATATTGCGACACTTCCAACCAAGGTCTCGGTTGCGTACTCATGCAACAAGATAAAGTCATTGCCTATGCATCTAGACAGCTCAAGGTGCATGAAAAGAACTACACCACTCATGATCTTGAGTTAGGTGTTGTAGTATTTGCTCTAAAAATTTGGAGACACTACTTGTACGGTATCAAGTGTGTTATTTATACTGATCACAAGAGCCTACAGCATATTTTCGACCAGAAGGAACTCAACATGAGACAAAGACGTTGGGTTGAACTACTGAGTGACTATGATTGCGAGATTCATTACCACCTAGGTAAAGCAAACGTAGTAGCAACGCACTCAGCCGGAAGGAAAGAATCAAACCCTCACGCATTCGTGCATTGGGAATGATTGTTCAAACTAGCCTTCAAGCCCAAATCCTTCAAGCCCAAAGACAAGCTCTTGTCAGGACTGATTTGAAGACTGAACTCGCAAGCATATCTGAAAATCAATTAGAGCCCAAGTCCGATGAAGTTCTCTACTTTATGGGTCGAATATGGGTTCCCAGTTTTAATAACCTTAGAGAACTCATTTTGGACGAAGCTCACAAGTCCCACTACTCAGTTCATCCTGGTTCCGATAAAATGTACCAAGACCTTCGAGGTTTTTATTGGTGGCCCGGAATGAAGAAAGACATAGCTTTGTACGTTGGGAAGTGTCTTACTTGTCTGAAAGTCAAAGCTGAGCACCAGAAACCCTCAGGATTACTCCAGCAACCTGAAATCCCTCAATGGAAATGGGAGCAAATTTCCATGGATTTCATCACCAAACTCCCTAGAACCTCTAGAGGACACAACTCAATCTGGGTCATAGTCGATCTTTTGACTAAGTCTGCTCATTTCCTCCCTATCCGTGAAGACTACAAAATGGAAAAACTAGCCAAGCTCTACATGAACGAAGTTATTACTCGTCATGGTGTACCCGTATCCATCATTTCTGACCGTGATAGTCGCTTCACATCCAGATTCTGGAAATCCCTACAGAAATCCTTAGGGACGCGTGTGGATCTTAGCACGGCTTATCACCCTCAAACTGATGGCCAAAGCGAAAGGACCATACAAACCCTAGAGGACATGCTAAGAGCTTGTGTAATCGACTTTGGTGGAAACTGGGATACACACTTACCTCTCATTGAGTTCTCGTACGATAATAGTTATCACACCAGCATCAGGTGTGCACCCTTCGAAGCCTTGTACGGAAGGAAATGCCGATCACCTGTGTGTTGGACTGAAATTGGTGATAATCAGATAACTGGTCCCGAGCTCATTCAAGAAACCTCAGGCAAAGTGTTCAAGATTCAAGAGAGAATCAAGGCCGCCCGAGATCGTCAGAAAAGTTACGCTGATAATCGAAGAAAGCCCCTCGAGTTTCAGATCGGTGACAGAGTCTTACTTAAAGTTTCCCCCTGGAAAGGATTTGTCCGTTTCGGGAAGAAGGGTAAACTTGCACCTAGGTATGTCGGGCCATTCGAGATCCTGGAAAGGATTGGTCCAGTTTCCTATAAACTCCGACTACCTCAAGAACTCAGCGGTATCCATGACACTTTCCATGTGTCTAATCTCAAGAAGTGCTTAGCCGATGACCCTCTACTTATCCCCTTGGATGAGATTCAGATTGACGACAAGTTACGCTTTGTTGAAGAACCAGTTGAGATCATGGATCGTGATGTCAAAAGGCTAAGGCAAAGTCGCATTCCGATAGTTAAAGTCAGATGGAACTCTAAGCGAGGTCATGAGTTCACCTGGGAACGTGAAGACCAGATGAAGCTCAAGTACCCCCCACCTTTTTCATCCTAGCACAGACTCTACTAATGGAATTTCGGGACGAAATTCTTCTAACTAGGGGAGACTGTGACATCTCTAGAAATTGTACGATTCTAGTTTCGTGTAATCTTGCTTCGACTTAACATACGAGTCTCGTTTTGCCTTATTTTATTTAATATATCAATTAAATTTCAATTTCTATTAAGTAATTACATTAATATTTTTTTAAACAAAAATGGAAATTATTAAATTGATTAGCTATATTTATAAAAATTTTAAAAGTTATAAAATTTAAATATTTATTATCAAAAAGAAAATTATTAATTTTGAAAAAAATAGACTTTGAACCCCTTATTTTGTATTAAACCCCCTCAAAAACATTTGAACCCCCTATTTGAACCCACCCCCCCCCCCCCCCTTCTCCATGTTTGAACCCTGAAAGCAACAAGAACAATTTTGACTTTTAAAAGTCAAAATCGCATCCAAGTCAACCAAAAATCCACCGAATTCGGGATGTTTAAACCCTCTAAACTCGTTTCTAATCATTATCCATTGAGTGGAACAAGTAATTCGTGCAAAAAGTTATCAATTTCAAACATTTGAAAATCCAAATTTGAAAACCCGTCGATGATAATCCAAGCTTCAAAATCCCACGAAATTCGTTTTTATCGCAACTGTTAACGCGCTTGTGATGGAGCTAAACAACCTATATATACCCACGTCAATTCCTAATCGAAGTTACCACCAAAAATTCGTCTTTTCTTCTTCCTGTTTCCGAGCGATGCGCAGACCCCCCCCCCCCCCCGAGCAAATCATTGACGATTTTGAATCTAACCCGTGTGATTCCGACTCCAGGTACTCGTTTTATGATAATCGCATGTTCTTCCTTCCTGTTTTCTTATCACAATCGAGTTTTAGGGTTTGAGATTGATGTATGGGTTCACAATCTGATGTTTTGGGAAGATGGTGAAGGATTAATCACGTTTTAATATTTTTTTTTTTGAAACTTTAAACAAATGGTGCATCTGGTCTAGTGGTTAAAAGCATTTCACACAAACAAACACCAAAAAGGTCTTGGGTTCTAGCCTAGGGGCTGTCTTCTTTCCTTTCTTTTTCTGTTTGGTATTTTTTAACACACACACAAATTCATTTCCACACTACATACAAATAAATATTATTAACATGTTTCTAAATAAATAAATGTTACTAAACCTATCGTTTTCTTTAGAATTTCCATATATATTGGTCATAGAAGAAAAAAAATAGTAAATATGAGGTATTCCTTTCCTTTAAATATCATGAATAAATTATGTATTTTCTTTTAAATAGCATAAAGGGATTCTATATACTTATCATTTTTATAAAGATTTTGTGAAAAGCCGTTTAAAGTGATGTTTTTACTTAAAATTAATAATGTTATTTAAACGAGAAACTATATATTATTAACCATTATTTAAAGATTTAGTATTCTTATTTAAAACCCAAGAATTATAAAATATATTTTATAAACACTTTAAAACTTGTTCAAACATTTTATTTACAAACTATATCTTTCCTAATTTATTTTTACTTTTAGAATTATGCTTATATTTTAACTCTTTAATTCCTAATAAAACGCTCTAATTTTCCATTTATCTATTTTAATCTTTATTAAATGCACATTTTCACTTTAGTCCTTATTTTTTTTCCAAACTTACGAGTCACGTCCTAAACCCGGTTAAAGTGTACAAATAGAGTAAACTTCAAACTGGTATGTAGCTATCTGACAAACAGTAAGGTTCTGGCTAGGAAAGACGGGGTTTTGATCCGGCCAACTCTTTCCTGGGAACTTTGCTGTTGGAGGTACTACTCTAGTATGATAACCACTCTAGTATACGACAACTACTTTCCTCTAATTACGAAACAACCCCTCATCTTTTCACAATTCTGTAAACTAACTCAAACTCGAACTTATTTAGGGAATTCTTAAGGCATCTTCTAAACCCAGTCACTTCAGCAATCAAGATCAATCCCACCTGCTGCAAGGTGAGTTCATAGCCCCTTTTTGCTTTCTATTTTGGGGTGGAAAACATGCTCTTATATCAAAACTGAAACCGAGTCTTGAGTCAAAACTATACTTTGCATTCTATAACAAACTTCTAATTCTAGTAACATTAAACTGATTTATACATGTTGCAAATGTCATTTCTTTAACTATAAAGTCTCTCTTAATTTCTAAAAACTACACAACCATTAACTTCGGGGAAGCCACGGGAGTACGTAAATAGATCTATTGGCTTGACTAGCCCATCCGGTCCTCGGGTTGATGCATGCCAAT
The DNA here is from genome assembly GCA_023525975.1 of Smallanthus sonchifolius. NCBI lineage: Eukaryota > Viridiplantae > Streptophyta > Magnoliopsida > Asterales > Asteraceae > Smallanthus > Smallanthus sonchifolius. Next base: position 22,355,817 of record CM042026.1, on the reverse strand, counting down.
AAATTCCGAGCGTCCTTCAAGTTGTGGATTCTAATCAACTTGAAAGGAGTTGGGTGTTCAGAAACTGCATTCTTGACACTTATACTATAGTCTAACACCCTGACAAGGTGTTGGGCGGGAGAGCTATCGATCAATAGGGTTGGTTGTGGACTCATGTATGATAGTTTAAATTACTTGGAATTTGAAACTTGTTTATGAATTGCTTCTGGTTATCTATTATTATATCTATCAAATCCTATGTTCTCACCAACTTTTTAGTTGACCTATTTTAGCATGTTTTTCAGGTAATGGAAACTAGTTTGCTGTCGTGCTCACGCTAGGATTCAAAGATAAGGCTTAGTGGACCTAGCTTAGATTTAAATTGAAAATGAAACTATTTGGTTATTTGCTTTATTTGAATTAAACTTGATGTAATGACTATCGGTTTTTAAATAAATTCCTTAGTACTTTCTTTATTCCATGTGTAATGATTTAATTTCGTCGCCCCTCGTGTTTCCGCCTTGATGGGGGTGTGACAAGAAGGGTGGGTTTAGGTTTTTGGGTGGGGGTTAGGCTTTTGGGTGTACTACATATATGCAGCACCTTTAATGAGGAGTTTTTTGGTTTTCTCATGAAAATGAGTTTTCTAGTGAACTCACCCCTATATATATATATATATATATATATATATATATATATATATATATTCTGTGAACCTTTTCTAAATGTGTCAAAAGCTAATAACTATTTATGTAATAAATTATTGAGTAAATTACACAGATTGTCCTTTAATTATAGTAGAAATTACACTCTCTGTCCTTTGACTTCAATAAGTACACCACAGGTCCTTTTCTTATATACTTTTATACACCATATGTCCTTTACACTAACTGATGTTAAGTTTTTCTGTTAAGTTCTGTCATGTGCCTTGCACATGAGGGTAAAATGGTCATTTTACCTCAAAAGGACAACTTATGTAATTGATAAAAATAAATATAAACCTCTCTCTCATCTCTCATCTCTCATCTCTCATCTCTGATCTCTAACCCCCAACCCTTCTTCTTCAACCCATCATCTTCTCCGCCGCCACATCAAGCGACGGTAGCGACGCCAGGTCTTCAACAGAGACGCCGATTTTGGCGGAGAGAGAGGCGGCGTCGCCTGGTTCCGGCCAGGGGAGGTAGAGGACGGCGGAAGGGCGAGTTAGGGTTACGGCGCCGACGAATAAGAACGGGGAGACATGCGATTGGATGTAGACGGCTAGGGTTTTGTCGGCCGGAAGAGTGAAGTTGTTGAGCAGGAATATGCAAACTTCGCGGATCTGGGAAGACAACAACGAACATTCTTCCGATTTCACCTGCAAAAAGCACGATTTGGTTCAGAGATTGGTTACGGAATGGAGATTAGTGTGAATTTGACGTTACTGCCGCTGGAGTCGCGAGTATGCCACTGTCGTCGGACCCCGCCGAGCCCAGCCACCAGAAGGTCGTGGTCGTCGGTTGTGACCGGACCGCCGCCCCTTCGTCTCTCTCTCTAGCAATGAGTTAGGGTTTTTGGTTGGTGGAAGATGGAGGATGGGAGATAAAGGAGGATAAGGGTGGAGAAGATGGTGGCTGTTGGTGGTGTTGCTGTCGTGAGGGTGGAGAAGATGGTGGCTGTTGGGTGGTTGTGAACGGATCTGGTGGTGGTGGCTGCCGGAAGAGCCTGGTGGTGGTGTTCTTGGTTTGGTTTAGAGAGAGAGAGTTGGAGTGATAAGACTCAAGATTTAATATTAAATTAGGAATTTAAATATGCAGCTGAAATGACAATTTTACCCATCATGTGAGAGGCACATGCCAAGACTTAACAGAAAAACTTAACACCAGTTAGTGTAAAGGACATAGAGTGTATAAAAGTATGTAAATAAAGGACCTGTGGTGTACTTATTGAAGTCAAAGGACAATATGTGTAATTTACTCTAAATTATTCTTAAGTGAAATGATTATTCATAGGTTTTCGTTCTTCTGTGAAGCATTGCGCCGTATACGGGTCGTATTGTACTAAATGACCCGTATGCCTTCAAAACAGTTATTCTTTGAAGATATAGTGCATACGGGTCATTTAGTACAATACGACCCGTATACGGGTCATTTGAAGATATAGTGCATACCCGGTAAGTATGGTACAATACGGCTGAGGGAATACGGATCGCATGGAGCAATACGACCCGTATGCACTATATCTTTTTAATTTTTAATTTTTTTTCCAATTGTGAACTCAATAAAATTACACAGATAGATACATGAAAAAAATTACAAATTAGAAGCTAGCAATAGGTATAACCCAAAAGATGTAGTGTATCATGCCTACTTATTTATCTGAAATAAATTTTTTGCACAAAAGGACACCAAATATTATATCTTTCAACAAATCAGATCCAGATAACTCACCACTTGCTCTTACTGATATCAATACTGTCAGTTTCATAAGACCCATCAGGCTCCATTGGATTTTTTTTTATGATGTTTTTTGTAGTAGTTCTTGTAGTTCTATTACTGTCTGCATTCGATTACAAGCTCCATCCCAACATTTTAGGCCTCCACATGACCATGCTAATCCATCACCTCCATCTCCATACCAACCTCTTCGACCACCGCCACCGACAACCATCGTTTGAATGTCGGATACGCGTTTGTTAACTTCACGACATGTGAAATAGCCTAATTAGGGATGGCAAAATAACCCAAGCCCAACGGGTATACCTAAAACCCGAAACAACCGGGACGGGTATACCCGAAACCCTCCGGGTATGGGATTAATTTTAAAATTTTTCGTGGGTATGGTTTGGGTATGGGATTAGGATACCCGGCCCGATTACCCGAAACCACATACCCGTTTACCCGAACCATAAACTAGAATCATATACCCAAAAAAATTTAATTTTAGTTTTTCGTTAAACCATGTCTATTAATGCTTCATTTTAGTAGGTTCATTATGTGAAAAAATAAATTTTCTTTTGAAATATGTATCTAATGACATTAATGTATGTAATTTATTCATATTTAATATTCTATTATAAATATAAAAATAGAGTCATAAAAAAGTACACGACACATACCCGACGGGTATTGGCTGATACCTGCGAGTATGCCTCATACCCGACACTAACGGGTATACCTGATACCCACGGGTATGCCTTATACCCGACGGGTAATTATCCGACACAAACCCGACGGGTAATGGGCCGGGTATGGGACACAATTTTACAACCGGGTATGGGTCTGGGATTACTGATACTTGGCCTGAACCCAACCCATTGTCCTTCCTAAGCCTGAATGAGGTTCAGGTAAAGGTGATAAAGTGTATGTGTGTGAAGTGTATCAGATTTTGTGAGAGGTTCTTCTACATCGTCAAATAAATTTGGATATTGTCTTTCATATGTAGATTAGTCGAATACGAAAAAGTCAAACACCATGTTTTCTTGATGTGTGAAAACAATAAATTTGAATTCTTACACTTCATTATCTATCATAAAATTCCTCCAACCGTCACCAAAAACCCCTCTGTCAGTAATGTACACCGGCTATTAGTGAAGCCCTCGTCTCAGTATTATTGTCACTGTAAAAGTTGGAATTCAAATATTTAACACTGAATTAGTTGACCAAAGTACCAAACATCACATACCTTTTCTGGTTTCACCTTCTCTACCTTTACTAACCTTCCGCGTTTCGTGAAAACCGCACTTCCGTAATGATCCGAATAACTGCACTTTCATAGTGTTTTCTACGTGTTGATTGTTTAGATCTCTACCTTTCCTAATACTAGGAATAACTAAGATCAAAAGCACAATTGTACTTTATACAGGCTATTTCACTTGTAAATGCTTCACCATACATTAAAATCTCTACTAATTTCTTCGTTTACGTCTTCCCTACTAATTTCTTCGTTTACATTAAAATCTCTACTAATTTAGTCGTCATACTTCTATTCTGATGTTACAAACAAACAAATTAAAGAGCATGACCATTCTAACCTACCATCTTCTCCTCAGAAATTGAATAAAGACTCTTTGAAACAATCAATGATTGCATCTTTTCATTTGGGTTTCTTTTTTAAAAACTGTGATTTGGTAAAGCAGAATGAGAAATTGAAAGACTGTTTTGAATGAAGAAATAAGAAAAAAAGAGGTGACGATGATGTAGAATTATGAATCAAAGATAAAGGCAATAATTGATGCAAAAGATGAGGTTTTGAACACTGCAAGAAAAGGAGACTATTGACTATTGAATCTATCTATTTTAATCATTTTTTGATCTCGCTGAAGGATTGGACCCATGAAGCTTGAATCAAAACCACTAACGATTTCATTTTCTAATTATGTGATGTTTGGTACTGTAGTCAACTAATTCGATGTTAAATATTTGTAATTGTTTATAATTATGAAACCAATGTTTTCTTTAACACATGTGTAAAACTTCCATGCTGCTTCAGATGTTGTGAAGTTAACAAATGCGTATCCGATATTCAAACGATGCCTACGTAAACGAAGAAATTAGTAGGGATTCTGTGAGAGAGTCTTCTACATCATCAAATAAATTTGGATATTATCTTTTACATGTAGATTGGTCGAACGCCAAAAAGTCAAACATCATGTTTCCTTAATGTGTGAACAAAATAAAGTTAAACTCTTGCACTCTATTACCACATAAAGAACAATCAATCCCTATTTTTTCTAGTGGTGTGGTCTACCTTATTATGATGTCATATTGCATTATTATCTTTCCACTTTTATGAGTTTCTCTAGATCTTGAAGTAAAACTTTATGGTTTGATAAAAACCTTATTTTCTCTGCTTTAATAATAGTGGATTTTAGTGATGATAGATCATGATTTTATGAAATACACGTAAACGAAGAAATTAGTAGGGAATTAATACGTAAACGTAAAAATTAATAGGGATTTTAACTTAAAAGAAGAAATTAGTAGGGATTTTAACGTAAACGACAAAGATGAGAAAACATCATTAGACCGTCACAAGCACTGCAACAACAGAGATGCCTGCAAGGTACAACAGGACGCACGAGCTTCTCACGTGACAGAAAAGCTATGAAGGTAGAATGGCCATGCTCTTTAACTTATTTGTTTGTAACATCAGAACGTAAGCATGACGAAGAAATTACAAGTGAAAATAGTAGGGATTTTAACGTAAACGAAGAAATTAGTAGAGATTTTATAGTACAATATGACCCGTATCGGGTTTGTATGTATAACACTTTCGTGTGTACCTATAACAGCCCCATTATTCATATGATAAATATCCAGTTGGTGATTGTGTCACATACTAATATTTATTACATTGATTAATATGTCATAATGTTGTGATTGTGCACATAATTCTTCAGTAATAATATATTAATTTTAAAAAAATGGTAAAGGTTATTAATACCCTTTAAACACTAGAATGGACAAAGAACGAGTAAAGCTCTCATATTTTCGTCTTCCGTAGCATCCCGCTTTTCTCTCATCTGTAATTAAACCTATTTGAGGGATTATTAAAAAAAACATATGGCAGAGGGGTGTTAAATGTAAATGTTGATTAACTCTAAAGAGGAAATGAGGGGCCTTAGCCGCCTCATTCTCCATCACCACCTTTCCTTGTTTAGGGAGGGAGGGAGGGAGAAAGTTGTTCAGGTTACCATAAAGGGAGTAGAAGTTTGGGTTGTTTGTTGCTGAAGGAAGCAAACACGAGGTGGTTTAACTCAAACTCGGTTTTGAGTTCAAATGTAATATTTTTACGTAAAAGTTTGCAACTTTACGTTGGATTTCGCCTAGAATTGAGTTGTATGATGATTATGTAGAGTTTCATTAGATAAAGATGGGATCTTGACATATTTCTAGATCTAAGAAGAGGTAGCCGCCATTCCATGCAACTAGGGTTTCGACCGAGGATGAAAAGTATGTTTCGACCGAAACTTATGGACTTTTGACCGCAAGTTTAACTTTTGATTAAGGATGTTTCGATCGAAATATCCTAACTTTCGATTAAGGATATTTCACTCTAAAGTCCCAACTTTAGATTGAGTTTATTTCGATTGAAAGTCTCCAACTTTCGATTAGAGTGTCTACACGAAAGTTAATATGTTTCACATGTGAACCTTTGACCAGTTTGATTGTTTGTTCAAGTGCCCAGTAAAGATTCTGTATTCAACCAGCCTAGAGCTTTTAGTAACCAGTTTACTCAGGTGAGTTCTAGAATCCCTTTTTTTAATCTATTTTGGGGCGGTATTCATACTTGGTAAAGTAAAGTAAAACATGTTAATTGAATGAATGAATGGATGGTTGGTTATGTTTTAAAAAAAAAGCCTTAATTACCGGTTTCATCCACTAGTTCAATTTTATAAACGATGTATGTATTTAAAAAAAAAAAGCCTTAATTTCATACCAATCACATGAACTTACTAATTAAAATAATTCTTTATAAAATATCTACTTCACTAAACGTCAAATATTTGTGTATGCAAAATGACGATCATGATTCGTTATTTGTTTGAGATCACATTTTGCAACATCACGACCGCAATTACCGGTCCCCGCTTTCATGATATTCAGGTACTTTTATTTAAAACTAAATTGTATAAATTATTCATGTAATTTAATTGAAATTATACTTTTATGAATCGATCCGGCCCCTATTCGAAGCTGCGACCGGGTACGTTCATTTTTATTTTATTAGAACTATTTATAAATTTAATCTACATTTTTATTATTTAATACGTTTATTAAATATATCAGTTCAACTATCTATTAAATACTATGAGTGCTTATTTTATAATTTTAACTTATAACAGTTAACTATTAATTCGTAACAAAGGGCTTGTAGCCTAGTGGTATCAAGCTGTAAAATAATGATGTTCCTTTACAAATGGGTGTGAGTTAGCCGCTAAAAAAACTTTTAATCCGTATTTTATGCATAAAACTAAAAAAACAATAAATAATTATGTATAGAGAGAAATCATACAAACAATCAGTCGAAGACATTTTTCTTTTTATCCTTTCACTCCTCATGCCAACCGCAAGTACATTGTGATGTAGGATCATCCATAAGCCAGCCTAGGAGTATTCGGTAATGGGCTCACGTGTTGGGGGGTTGGGATCGTTTGACCCAAGGATCAGTCCAGTTGCATGGTTTGGGTTCGGTTCGGATCCGTGTGCTCGATGGTGGAGACGTGAAGGGATAGGATGACTTCAAGTCATCGTGATCTTTTAATTGTTTGTTTTATTTAAATTTTGAATTATGTGATTTAATTTCCTACTTTATCTTTTTTGTTTAGTATAAGTTAGGGTTTTCTTCATTTTTTAGTTAGTTGATTATGTTTTGATAAAGAATTGGAAGCTTTAAGTTTGCCGACTGTATCATTCGATTCAGGCGTTTGATTGAAACCTTGTTCTTGATTAAGCCATTTGAATACGCTCTCGCATGTGCGTCAAGTGGTACCACATCTTTGGTTCTTCAAATGGCTTGTGAGAACATCGTTATCCTAAACTACAAATTCGTCGGAAGAGGCAGTGGTTAAGAGACGTTCGAATCACAAGGTTACATGCTTCAAGGATCCAACTCAGTGGTATTCTTGGGAGGCACGGACTCTGAGAAGGAAAGACGTCCTAGAGACTGTAACAGCATCTATCCGACACTGCTATGTTTCGATGTTTACCCGGAAGATAAGGTAAGTAAAGGAGAATTGGAATGGGTCATGAAGGCAATGGACGGGTCAGGTCGTCTTGACGACGAATCGTTGCAGGGAGGTAACGTGAAGGTTGATTATAGTATGGAATCAACAGGTGAGGTCGAGTGCATGGCTACTAGAGAGGTCCTAGGGGTTTGCATGGCGGCAATGGGGAATCAGGGTTTGGAAAGTCTCCAGATTTGTGATGGGTTGGGACGTCCTAAGACGGGCCTAACAAGGGAACCGGGTATCATATAGACTCACACGGGTCCTCACAAAAGGTCATGGTGGATCCAAGTCCTGTTACGGGTCCACGTTTAAATGGGCTTACAAGTTTTGGAACATTAAGGCTTTATTTTTATTTGTTCTATTTATGAAATCCAATGTTGAAATGTGGTCATGTTATCAATTATTATTTGTGTTATGAGATTGTGAATTAGTACACACCCCTCATTTTTTTCACAAGTTTTCTACTCTCACAGTGATATAACTACAATAAAAAAAAAAGGATTATTGGATTTTAATAATCCCACCTTTTACCAATTGACCAATAATAATCCCAACTGAGAATATTCTTACCACCAGTTCCTACTTTCAAACTATTTTCTTACATTGAACCCCCCGTTAAAAAAACTTAATGCCGTTAGATTTTATATTACGTGGACATCTGCAAACCGCCGGAAAGTCGAGCCAAGCTAGCAGTGGTCTCGTGATGGCTTTTGAAATTGGCTCTGGTGGTGTTTAACTAGTCTTGTTAAACACCACCGTTCTCTCTGTTTGGACTTGCCGAAAAAACGAGACCAGTTAAACACCACCAGAGCCATTTCTAAACCCACCATGAGACCACTACTAGCTTGGCTCGACTTTCCAACGGTTTACAGATGTCCACGCCATATAAAATCTAACGGCGTTAAGTTTTCTTAACGGGGGGTCCAATATAAGAAAATAGTTTGAAAGTAGGGACTGGTGGTAAGAATATTCTCAGTTGGGATTATTATTGGTCAATTGGTAAAAGGTGGGATTATTAAAATCCAATAATCCATAAAAGTAATATATTTTATTTGTGTGATTTTTGACTTCCTATACAATTTATTTAGAGTGAGAAAAGAAACTAACAATGAGATTCTAATTCATAACATAGTTGCATTACTATTTAATTGTATAAAATAATTGAAAATGAGGGGATTGTGTGAAATAAATGTTTATGTTATTCATGTGCTAAGTAAATGAACTATATGCATGAGCAATTACTTAGTTAACATGTTGAATATCATATCATACTAGTCAAATAATATTCAACTAAACTGAGAAAACTGTGGGTAAAAAGTGAGGTTAATCTTCATCTTACATACTCAAAGTCATTAAAGACACGACTTAATGACCTTCTGTTAGGGCTACAATGAGTCATACACTCATCGAGTTATTCAAGCTCAAGCTGACTCAAACTCTTTTAAGTCGATCGTTATTGATTGCATGAACAAGAAACATGTTTGAAACATATACCTAGATGAGTTTAGAAAGACTTGATTCAAACTCTTAGCAAGACTTAAAAGCTTTATGTAATATATAAGTGATAATATATGTATGTAAATGAGAACCCTATGAAACTCTCACTTTAAGATCAAATAAAGTTTGTCTAATCAAAACATAGTTTCTACTCATATTTACAAGACATTCAAGCTCTTAAATTGAGCTTGAATGTCCCTTGACCGGTCTACGTTATAAAGCATGCAGAATAATCATATAAAATTTGAGTTTAGCCTAAGATCTTTAAGTTGAACTCGAGTTTATCTTGACTTGTTAAAATATATAATCAATAAAATAACATGGCTATGCACAAACCATAGAAGGAATAAGGGTGTTATAAAAAGATATCCAAAAATTAAAAGGAATTTATATGCAGTGGCGGACCCAGGAATTTTTTTCATGGGGGTTGGAAATTTTTGCGGTCAGTTGTCTATCGTTAAATATTAATTTTTTTCAGTCCGATTCAAGCCGGGTCGGGTCACTTAGTACACATATTATCACAAATTACAATTAGTAAATAGTACATATGGCATAGTTTATAACAAAATAATATGATAAGCAAAATTCAAAACTTAGAAAAAACTTAAAAAAAAGTTATCTGAAATCGTGAGGAGGAAACGGTGCAAGGCTGTGAATAGTGAATCGACTAGTAGGGCTAGAATCGTAAATTCGTGATTAGCGAAGATGTTTGAAATCGTGAAGAGGCATGGCGAGAATTGTGATTAGCAAATTGTTGTTCTTCAGATTGCGTGAAGCGTGAATATGAAATGTCGAGACGTTGATGGATCAGGATTATCGCTACCTAGATTTTTTATCAGGTTAAATTGTTTAAAAATTTAAATGGGTAATGGGTTAACTAAATATGTGCTTAATTGTCTAAATGGGTAATAAATGTGAGTTTAATTGTTTAAATGACTAAGTTTTTAGTCCAATTTATTCCAAATGTCCAATTAAGTTAATAGTTTAAATGGAGGTCGGTGTTAAAAATTAATTTTTCTTGGGGTCGGTGTTAAAAAATATTTCTTTTGGGGGGTCGTCAAAATTTTATGGGAGTCGGTGTCAAAATTCCATGGGGGTCGGTCAAGATTATATCGCATATATAACATTTACGTAATTAATTAAACTTCGTGGATGTCCTTGATGTGGATCTTTGAATTTCGTTTTATGTGATATGTTTAGTTGTATTCCCCTTTTTGTGAGCTTAAAGAAGAAAAAGAACAACAAAATTGAAAATTAAATGAGAATTAAAGTTTGGGATCTTTGAATTTCGTTTTATATAATAATGCTTAGCTCTGATTTATCTAATCTTGAGGGTGTGAATACTACACTATACAAAAATAATTAGTTTTGGTTGTTCTATTGAACCCATTTAATTAGGCTTGTAAATGAACCGAACGAACACGAACGAGGCTTGTTCGTGTTCGTTCGTTTAACTTTAACCGAACAAATAAACAAACACGAACACTTAAACGAACAGAAAATCTTGTTCATGTTCGTTCATTAAGAAAATGAGTGTGTTCATGTTCGTTTACGTTCGTTCATTAATGTTCTAAACGGACGGTTCACAAACACAAACAAACGAACATAAACGAACACCAATTAAAAGTAAACATAAATATCTAAATTAAAGTTTAAAGTATCATCATCTTTGTATCCAACATTTTAAAAGTAAATAAATGTATTAAATTGATTTTAATAGGCTTAAGGGTTTTAAAATATGAAAATCAAATTGATTTTAAATTAATATTAGTAACAAATAAATTTGAATGAATACTTAAACGAACGTAAACAGACGAACATAAATGAATGAGCATAAACGAACATAAATGAACGAAAATGAATGAACGAACGACACATGTGTTCATGTTCGTTCGTTTAATTAAATGAACAAAAAATTGTGTTCATGTTCGTTCGTTTATTAAATGAACGAACATAAACGAACTTCCTGCCGAACGGTTCACTGAACGTTTGGTTCGTTTACAAGCCTACATTTAATATATAGAGGTCGTGTTTGGTTTGATATGATATGTTTATCTATGTAATTAAACGATCGTGTTCGGGTTGACATGTTTAACTCGTTTAATTAAACAAGTAAATATGTCAACCATTTAATTAGAATAAAAAATGTAATTTTTAAGGTTAACTCACCAAACCATTTAACTCGTTTACTACTTACAACCCATGTCGTGTTCAAGTAAGACGATTTTAAGCTTACTAAGTTAGGGTTGTTGTTTTTGACTTGAATAAATATATGTGTGTTATTTGAGTTCCAGTGCTGTCCCTGAATTTCGGGTGTCCTTTGCGACTTAAAAAAAAGAGTAAATTACCGTTTGCGTCCCTATGGCTTACACGATTTAATACAATGCGTCTCTAACACGAATTTGTAACGCTTTGAGTACCTGTGGTATACAATCTGTAATACTCTGAGTCCCTGGACCTAACTTCGTTAAAAAACTCCATTTAAATTCAGGTGAAATGTCCGTTGTACCCTTTTACAGTATAACAGTCTGCGTCCCTAGAAACATGTAATATCTGTTTGCGTCCCTGTCTGAGTCCCTGGACCTAACTCACCCGAAACTACTAGGGACGCATTGTGTTAAATCGTGTAAACCACAGGGACGCATTGTGTTAAATCGTGTAAACTCAGAGATTTTTTAGAAATTTATCCATGATCCATTCTTTAATATTCATCTTTTACATTTATTTTTTATAAATAAATTAACTATTATAATAAAATATTTAGCTTTTCGTTTCTTATAAATAAATATAATAAATTCTTAATCATATATCGAAAGTAAAAATAAACATGTATCTATTTTTACTTTCGATATATGATTAAGAATTTATTATATTTATTTATACGAAACGAAAAGCTAAATATTTTATTATAAAAGTTAATTTATTTATAAAAAATAAATGTAAAAGATGATGAAGATTAAAGAATGGATCATGGATAAATTTCTAAAAAATCTCTGAGTTTACACGATTTAACACAATGCGTCCCTGTGGTTTACATGATTTAACACAATGCGTCCCTAGTAGTTTCAAGCAAAAGTAGTAGTTTCGGGTGAGTTAGGTCCAGGGACTCAAACAGGGACACAAACAGATATTACATGTTTCTAGGGACGCAGACTGTTATACAGTAAAAGGATACAACGGACATTTCACCTGAATTTAAACGGAGTTTTTTTAACGAAGTTAGGTCCAGGGACTCAGAGTGTTACAGATTGTATACCACAGGTAATCAAAGCGTTACAAATTCGTGTTAGGGACGCATTGTGTTAAATCGTGTAAACCACATGGACGCAAACGGTAATTTACTCTAAAAAAATGGGCCTCTAAAAATCTAAAATATAAGTTATATATGTGAAAAAAAAATCATTAATATAATGAAAATTATAATAGAAATAAACAAAACAAAACAAAGTTATTGTAGCAAAATCATAACTCATAAGAAATTAAGAATTAAGAAATAAAAAGATAAAAAAAACTTGCTTGATTGGAGATGGGAAAAACCGAAAACACCAAAAATCAAGAATAATTGAGTCCTTTTTATTCAATCGATCAATTAAAGCACTCGGTTTGATTTTGTTTTTCAAAAAATCGATTCAACGATCGTCCCTGTAGTCCTTGTTTTGTTCGACTTCGACGATCGTCCCGGGGACCTCCTGTTCAACGACGATTGCTATTCCATAAGGCCGCAAGTTTTTTTATTAGGTTAATGGTTTGAAATTAGTTTAATGAGTTTAAAAGAAATAGAGCGATGGGCTAATAAGTCCGAAGGGCTTAAAAGAAATATAGTGATGGGTTATTAGTGAATTTTAAATGGACTAATTCTAGTTTTTAAATGATCTGATGGGTTTTAAATGGACTAATGGCTAATTGGCTAATGGCTATTAGTGAATTTTAAATGGTGTGCTTGATTTTAAATGGATTGATTCTGTTTTTATAACTCTGATAGCCCATTAGTGATTTTTTTTAAACTTATAGTTTATTTTAAATACAATTTTATACATAATATATATATATATATATATATATATATGTATAAATTAAACATTTGGGCCTCCCGAAACGGTTGCCCACCCCACACCTGCTCAGGGCCGGCCCTGTTGGGTTCATCAGTTCTACACATCAACCCAACATGATTACCCCTATTTTTAAATGATCTTTATAAACTTTAAGTGTTTAGGTAAGACAGTTTTAAGCTTATATTTAAATGATCTTGTTAGATTATGATAGGTATCGAAGAGATTCAACTTCCGAGCAACGAGTTCATTTATCAATCTCAATGATGGTGAATTCGAATATGCCATTGACCCGACAATCTTCTATACACGCGTTGACTTTTGATAAATTAGAAAATACATTGGGTGGAAGTGGGAAAGATTTTGGATCAATGAATATGGATGAACTTCTAAAGAACATATGGACTTGTGAAGATAGTCAAACAATGTCAGCAAATTCCAATTTTGGTGCAGCTAATAATGTGAATTTACCATAGAAGGATCTTTGACTTTACTAAGAACACTTAAACAGAAGATGTGCACTTGACCAAAAAACCAAACTTGCAAGGCACAAGAGAAGCAACCAGCTTTGGGTGAGATGGCATTAGAGTAATTCTTACAAAAAACAGGGGTAGTTCCAGTAAGTAACTTAACTTAACCAAATTGAAGGTTTTTTGATGATGAAAGTAGTTTTGGTTATGGGTTTGAAAACCCAAATCAGAACCAAAGGTTTCATCATATAGTATACTAAAAATATAAAAAAGGGCGTACCCGGTGGCCGGTGCTTGACTCAGCTTCCGCATTTGTGCAGCGTCCGAGAAGGGGCCAGATCGCTTCGTGATCTGATGTACGTTGTCTTACCTTACACTTTGTGCAGGAGGCTGTTTCCATGATAGCTAACCATTTTAAAATAAACGGTACATACATAATATAACCCAACTATAACCATAAAGTTTTTTCAATACAAAGTAATTAAATACTTATATAAAACTACTATTATCACAAGAGATTAAATATTTTATCAAACAATATAATAAATATAAAACTTAATAAAAAAACTACAAAAAGAGTAAAAATTATAATTTAAAAGACTTGATTTTTAAATTAATTTTAGGCCAATCTGTTTAGAGGTCAAATATTAACAACCAGACCTATAAACATGCCAAATATAGGTAAGTTGAATCATGACATGACCAGCCACAGTGAACCTTTCTTACAACACCTTTGGTTATCTTGTGGAATTGATTCTTGAATTTAACCGATAACCCTTGCAATCAACCTGGGTTTGCGGTTATATAGGCTATCGAACCACCCAAATGGTAACAGATTCAGCCAACTTTTGCTTTGTTTTACTTGCTTGAGCTTAGCTTGCACGGTATTCAAAAACAAGGCCGGTTGCTACACTTTTTGCTCTACCATGCCCAAAAAACTTGGCGATAATAGCCAACGCAAATTCCGGGGCACTCGAGAGACCCCGACATGTGATCAGTCTACCATCAACCACAACTTGTGAACTGACTATGGTGTTGCTATCGAGCATGCTCACCACAGACGGATGAGCTGTTGCTTTCTTGTTCTGCAAGAAAAATATAAATTTCAAAAGAGAAACCAATTTTTATGTAAATTCATACAAAAACACTATTTTGCAAGTTTTTAACTTACTTGGAGCAGGCCTTGTTTCTGAAGAATTGAAGGCGAAGAGCAAATGGCCCCATATTTTCGTCCGCTAGAAACTTGTTCTTTAAGCAACCTCTTCAAAATCCTGGATTTGTGTAACCGCTCGACACCAGAAACTCCTCCCTAGGATTTAATATCCAGAAACAAGACAATAAAGGACATTAATAAAAAATTAAAAATCAAGAAAATTACATGGATGGCCCATGTGGTAAGCTATATTACGGGTTTGGCCCTTTCTTTTCAGAAATTACTCACTGTTCACTCAGCAGTTACGCATGTTAGGTTCTGGTAAAATGACTATTATACCCTTTTTCACATAATTTAACGGAATTTTGAACACATGTTAGTGAAAAGGGCCAAAAGTGTTATGGGTCGGAAAACTCTTGGACTAAACCTGTAATTTCTGAAAAGATATGACCAAAACCGCGATATGGCCTTACCAAAGGGACCATCCTTGTAATTTACTCATAAAAATATGTTTAAACTCACCGGTAGGATGATTAAGTCAAATATTGATTCAGCAGCATTCTTAAGTAACTTGTCTGCAACAATTTTTATTCCCATGGACCCGAAAACCGACAAAGTTTTTTCAACTGAAGCAACTGTAACATCTAGCTTAGCTCGTCGTAGAATATCTACAACTGTAACCACTTCAATATCTTCGGACCCATTTGCAACTGGAATGAGAACCTGTGGTGATGAAGCATTTAATACAGTTAATCAAGCCTGACAAAACAGGCGGGTCGGGTTGGGTCGGCTAACGGGTCAAAACAGGTTTGGGTCAAACGTATAAAGTTTACTATAGTAACAAATTTTATATACAAATGTTTAAATAATTAGCTATAAGCCTATAAATATGAACTTAAAGGGTAATTAAATCCCAAAAACTAGAAAAGATGATATCTTACGCGAGGGGTATGGTCAACAGCCCACTCAACTTCATTGAACTCTTCCTTCCGAGAAACCTCATTAGCGGTATCCATTAACTTGTACACAATTGAAAACACAAAGAGTTAACTCAAACCGATCATCCATAATTCCATATAAAAAATTTACATCTATTAAGTAATTTAAATAAATTATATTTGAATTTGGTGGTCCTAAATTATGAATGACTTAGATAAAAACTTCACTTTGAATATCGATATTGAACACAACTTAAAACTAAATGTAAGATTGAAATACCAGAAATTTGCCCATCTCCATGGAAGCAGACTCCCCAAAAAGCTGTTCCACTAGTGATACAGAAAACTGGAAGCACGTACCAGGGCCACGACTTGTTGTCAATTCTTCAGAAACTTGAAGATTTGTTTTAATGGCCCGAAAACTCGGGAGCTTGTCAAAAAATGCTGGATGACAAGTTGTCTGCAAGAGGGAATGCACATACGTAACTAAAAGTTTAAAACACCATACCGGCATGCAGTATCCTTTAAATTATTAAGAAAAACATAGTACTAACATAGAAAACGCATATATATAAACCTTTTTTCTCTTGAGAAGACCCCAGGGCAAAAGGGTGACAGCTGGGGCAGCACAAATAGCACCATATAACCGTTTCTCCTCAGCTTGCTTCTTGGTAATTGCTTCAAGTGTTTTACAATCTCTCAAACGAACAGAACCAGGCATGCCTCCCTAGAAAAACATATGTGAGATAAATAACAATGAAATACCCATGAAAACTAATAAACAAAATAGATAACCATGAAAATTAATAAAGTGTACAGAAGTAAAACTCAGAGAACTAGGTTTGAAGTTAGGAGAGCTTACAGGAAGAGCAACCAAATCAAATATTTGATCTGAACATTCAGAAATGGATATATCAGCAACAAGTGTCGTACCACCAGAAAGTTTAACTTCTAGCTCAGGCTCCACTGATGCAAGAACCACATCAGCACCAGCTTGGCGCAACACATTCACCATTATAACAGCTTCCATTTCTTCTGATCCAAACCCAATTGGGATCAAAACCTACAGAAACACAACACAAAACCCACATTTGGAGTTTGCTCAAATGCGTACATGTTACTCTTCAAACCTCCATCCTATAAGTTATATATATGGTATAAGGTTTACAATTGTATTATGTAGGGTTAATTGGAAGAAAAGTCAATATACGAAATGGTAAGTGAGATGGATTAACTTTCAAAAGTTATGATTCGTTCCAACAAGTTTATATATGTTGTGTTAGTAGGTTTCCTGGTTAGCATTGGCCTAAACTTGATTTCTGAAAATCCAATACCTTATCATTGGATTTTAGAAGATCAGTGACAAATAGAAATGGAGCAAATGCACGACAACTTTTCGTGCAATAAACAAATCACAAATGTATGACATTTCATGCAATAAACAAATGTACGGCAAGTTTTCATGCAACAACCACCCTTCTATTTTAACCTAAAACTAGAAACACCCAATGTTCTAATAATCCCTGAATGAACGGTGATCTAAAAAGTCTTAAGCAGATCAAGGACTAAGTGACTCCATTTTTATCCTATTTATCTTAATTAAGCCATAAATTCACCAAGCATTAATATTTATGCTACACTCACCTTGCATAAATGACTTTTTGTGGTCCAACATTCCGTCCCATAAATCTTAATATACGTTGTATTGTCTTTTACCATTGACTTCACTAGATAATACCAGTGATAAATCTGCATTAAAATCTCATTCTTATCTGATGATTAGCGCTCATCATGTCTCCAGTATTGTTTAATATCTATTCCACACAACAAAAGATGTTTTTCCCTATTAACTTCCTATGCAAGCCACGGTAGTCAAAGGCTCAAGGTGCACTCAAGGCAAAGGGGTGAGAGTCGTGAGACTTGGGCCTAGACGGAAGGCACTTAAAAAGTGAGGGCTTTTTAAGCAATACGCACAGTATAAACATGCCATTTTAGGGGTTTTCCCGTTTTAGACATTTTTTAGTTGTTTCAAACCTATTCAGACCGTTTTTTGCAAATTTGGCCGACATTTGCCCCATGATGGACGCAAGGCATTATCCTACGCCTGGGCACCTAGGCGAGTGCCTTGTGCACCTTTGACTATATGATGCAAGCACATCTTTTGTTTCCCAATACACAATGTTAAAGTTACATATTCATGTACTTTTTCGTCGAATGTAATCTACCATCTTAGATTCCAAGGTGTTAAACCTCTATCTTCTCATTAACATACTACCGATTCTTAATAACCATTCTCAATTCACCTTATCATCAATTCCTCCCAGTAGGGATCTGAAAGAGTATGTCCTCTATAGGGCGTTGTTGTACGTACCTACTTTCATCTTCATTAAGTTCTCTTAACCTCCACAACTACAATATCTTACTATTTGTGTTCAAAAGATGTTAATTATTCTCTGTCATTCTACATTGACTCTTCTTTTCTTACTTCAAACATTGAGATGAATGAATAATACACCCCATTTTTCCTTGAATCTAAATTAACCAGTATCAATTTAAAATCAAAGCATGCCTTCTCCTTCTCTGCCTTTCAATTCAAAGAATCAGGAGAACATAACATAAAAGTAATTATATAATTACACAATTCCTAATTACTTGAGAAAGCATTCAAGTAAATAAGATTATCATATAAAACTAAGATAGAGAAGACACATGCTACTAATTATCATAATTTTAAGTAAACAAACAACAAACCTTCTTGAGTGGTAATGAGTTGGAAACTAGGGTTTCCAATGGTGCAATTTCGTTTGTAGAAGCGACGGCGGTGGCCTTCCTTATATGAGATGGAGAAAATAAGGTTTTCGGAGGGTTTGAATAGAAATTGCAGGTGGTGAGTGGTTGCCAGCGGTGAATAATGGAAGCGGCAAGGTTTCGTGATGGACGAAGAGCTGCGACGGCCGTCGTCACCGGAAAATTTGACGGTGGAAGAGACGATAGAGACGCCATGATAGAATTCACAGGCTGCTTGCAATGCAATGTCAGTTAATCAAGTTCCTCTATATTTAGGCACAAATGTATCTGTAAGTATATTATTATAAATAAAAAATTTAAAACGTAAACTTGCGCCCGTGGCCTAATGGATAAGGCGTCTGACTTCTAATCAGGCGATTGTGGGTTCGAGTCCCACCGGGCGTGAATTTTTTTTATGTATCGATTGTTTCCGGATTTCACTTTTGATTTCTTGCTGTTAAAAGTGACTAAAGTCGAGACAGGAAAGTTGCAAGTAGCCGGTTCCGATTTTAAGAAGGTACCGAATTCACGGTAGATGCGGTGGTCAAACATGAGACTAGCTCGAAAATTGTGTTAAGCACCCGAATTTTTTGCATATGAACAAGCGGATTTGAATGATTCCAAAAAGCTGAATATTCCAATTGGTAAGAGAGTCGACGATTGATTTTGCTTTCTCTGGTTGATGATTGAAACAATGATCTTAATCTTGATTTATGTCTTGGCTCTGATACCGTTTATTGATACTATGAGATAATGATTAACCATCAAACAAGAATAAAGAATTATAGGGAAGAAAACTTTAATCTGATTTAGGGCTCGTTCACCTTTCATTTCATTTACATGACTCGATGCTTTATACGGACCACAGGGAATCGGCGTAATGCTTTATGAAGCATCGTATCCCTTTGACAACCCTAATCTAATAGTTTCTAACTTTTAAGTTTACAGACTGACCCTTGTACAATAAATAAATACATAACTGACTATAAAATATACTTTATAATATTTACAATTCTAACCTAAACTTTGACATTCAAACTCAGTCAAATAACTAAGGCCAACAGTTTTCATTCTTTGTCCATGTTACCAATGAATTGAGAATCAAAAAATCAAGTTCAAAGCCAAACGATTGTGTTTATTGAATCCAAAACGAAATTACATGAACAAAGGAAAATTACAAGAAACGAAATTGGAAATGAGAACTATGAAATCGAACAACAGAAACTAAGCTAAGTGTAACCCCCCCTCCTTATCCACTATGATTAACGGCTATCTAATCTCTAACTAACAAGTGATTAGCTAGAAACTTTCAAGAACTACACTTCTAGTCCCTCATCTTTGACTTATTAACAAAACAGTAACAAACTTTCAATCTTGACTAGTTGACTTTATAGCAAAATGGTTGACTTCTGTTTGACTCTGATTGTTGACTTTCTTTGACTTCAATGGTTATTGCAGCACTTACTCATAACAGTCCATCTGTTCCTTTAGGTGTCTCAAAGATCCAAAATGCATTCATTAATTTGGTCTCAATGGTATTGTTCCCTTGCTTCTTGTCTTTAACTTATTGCCAAGTGAGAGTTTTGTTGTTCTTTGGTGGATCTGTTATTTTTCCACATTCTTGTTGTTTCATTTTGTCCTTTTTTTTGTATTTTTCTATGTAATTCTTCTAAAATTGGGTAATTGATAAAATATATATGTTTCTTCTAAAATAGAGCATTTCACTATTAAGACAAATTATTAAAAGTCCATGATACTTGTATGCCTTAAAAACTTCAACTTGTAGACTTGAAGCTCTTTTATCAAGCTGCACCTTTCTTAACCATTTCTTGATCTTAGGGTGGCCTGGCAGACGCAATCGCAGACACGATCGGACTTCTAACGACATGGGTTCCATTCACCTCGTGCCAGCTTAGATATCCACAGTTGCCAAAATACCCAGCATAGGTAGGAGGAGCATGAGTTATATCAACATCAACAATGACCTCAAACTTAGCAGTACTATATTTCCCTTCAAAAAAGATGGTTGAAGGCTTGACAACAACATTCATACCCGTAGCCGGAGTACTCACCTCGGCTCGATACGAAGAACTTGACGTCCCCACATTCGTTAACACTCTTTGAAACGTGTTACTCGTGGTATTTGTATTGTTTAATACCAGAATAAACGAAGGGTAGTTAAGATCTAGGCTCGCATTCGCACAATCAATCTCCGATTTCCTTGAAATGATTCGGATTTCGTTTTTTGTGTAGTTTAATGCACATAGATAGTTGATGTAGTCCTGTGGTTGAATGTCATAAACCAGACCAGGATCCATGGCTTTGTTCGGGTTAACATGGCCCGCACCGTAATCTAAGGGGGTACCTTGCTCTCTAGTGGTCATGTCCATGATTATGCTTCTGTTGTTGTCGAGAATATCCGCGGTTGTCATCATGGCAGACCGGATAGCAGCTGGACTCCAGTCGGGATGAGTTGATTTCAGTAATGAAGCTATTCCTACTACATGTGGAGAAGCCATGGATGTACCAGATACGAGTTTATAATCACTCAACAAGTAATCATCTCCTATTGGCGCGCTTTTTCTATTTGGCGCCCACGCAGCCAAGATATCGACTCCCGGAGCCAAGAGATCGGGTTTTAAGATCCATGGAGATCGCGTGTCGGGTCCTCTTGAGGAGAAGTATGCAACCTGTGGAGCTGGCTTAACACCTAATAAAGTCTCACCATACTTAACACTAATACTTGCATTTTTGGTGTTGATTATGTACTTCTTTAACCGATGTCCGACTTTCATGTCGAGTACAACGAAGGGCAAGTTGAACTCGTATGGCCGGAGAAAGTTACCGTCGTCTGAACTGAATATAGCTCCGGCAGCTCCGGAATTTTCCAGTTCGGAAACTGCCATTCCATCACAAAATATGTACTTGCCTTGAACATCTTTGGGATCAAGTGAGTAGTCATCACAACTTTCTTTGCTTTTATTTCCATATCCATAATAGATAGGAACCCTCTCTACTAATAGATTTTCTGGGAAAACAGATTTCCCAATTAGGGCTCCATATTTCGGATCATCTGGTGTAACATAGGCCGCGAAATCGCGGTCTATAGTTCCTGCACCAACAGTGGTGATCCATGGAGCCCCATTTGTGATAGTGTACTCATGGGGGCCAGCATTACCAGCTGAGCAAGATACAAAAATCCCTTTCTCCAAAGCTGCAAATGCTCCAATCGCGATAGGGTTTAGGTGAAACCGCGTCTCAATAAACCCTAACGACAATGACATTAAATCCACACCGTCTTCTATCGCTTGATCCATTCCAGCTAGTGTGTCACTGGCTGCAGCATCATAAGAATTATCCAAGAACACCACTTTGTACATGGCTAACCGCGCTTTTGGTGCTATTCCAGTGGCTGTCCCTTTAGCATACTCGAAATAATCAGCATGCTGTACACGACTACCAGCCGCGGTTGAAGATGTATGTGTTCCATGTCCTTCAAAATCTCTAGGTGAATCATAGTCATCTGTTATTGAAATATTCTCCTTCAAATGCTTCATTCCCTCGCTAAACGAACGCGCACCAATAACCTTCTTATTACAGAAACCTTTGGCTTCACAACTTCCACGCCAACGAGAAGGTACTTCAGACATCCCTTTGTCATGAAAACTCTCGCTTTCCGGCCAGATTCCTGTATCAAGTATGCCTATAATCATATCACCACCAAACTTAGAAACCGGCCACAATCCAGCATGTTTCTTTAGTCCCAAAAACCTAGGCGTATGCGTCGTGTGAAGCTGGCCGAGTGTATCCTCAAACGTAGCAAGATGGCCTGGCATCTTTTGAAGCTGCTTGAGCTGAGACTTTGTGAGGACTGCACTGAATCCATCCATCACATGGTTATATGTGTACAGATGCATAGATGGGACTTCATCTGATAATGATGAAAGTACAGAAGTGTACCAGTTGTGCTGATTAGAGAAGGGTGATGGCATCATTGACTTGTCCATTAGAACAATGTAAGCTTGATAATCATCTGAAAAAGATGTGATTGGCATGATTATGGAAGTGAAAAGAAAGAAGACGAAACGAAGATTCGTAGATTGTGTCATTTGGCTCGAATATATGTTGTGAAGTGTAACAAAGATATGTGATGTATATATAGTACAGATTGCCGGAAGGTTGATGCCAATTCAAGAGATGCTGTTATCTAACATTAGTAAAAGGTCACATTGTTACTTAGAGCATATCAATTACAAAGCTTATAGTTTGGATTTATGTGTATGGATAGTATGATAACTTGGATTCTGGAGATGCAAACTATGATATCAAGTAACAACTGAAAAACTTGTTTATATAAACCTACAAATTGATTGAGACAAAAAATCTCAACTCCAAGTTAAGAATAAGTAAATAACAATAACCTCGAACACTAAAGCAAATATAAAGGTTTTACACGATTATAATTTCATTCCTATTTTGACATGTAAAAATGAAAATTTTATCGTAGTACTTATGGTTTGATTAATGTTAATATTTAAACTCGCCTACTCTTATAAGCATATTTATTGTCCAAGATCAATGACAACAATTGAATCACACTAAAAAAAACACACTTTATTTTCTAATTATTGGAGGGATTCATCATCCTGACTTGTTCTTGACATATACGATATACATACACGAAAGAGGGATGAACCGACATATCCCTTTTGTGAATCGTTCTAGGCAACGGTTTCTAGGTTTAAGTTTTACGTATTTAACCATTCTACATAATACACAAAATACTCAAACATAAACTTTTGACTATTTACATAAAGAGTAAATTACAAAAAACAACCTTTATGTATATACCAAATTACACTCGCAGACCTTAATCTTCACTAATTACGCTGGACACCCTTTACGTATATGGTTTATATCAAATTATAACCTTTAGGCTAACAGACGTTAGATTTTTCAGTTAGTTTTTATTTAAATGACCAAAATGCCCTTACTATTATAAAATAAAATAAAACCAAAAGTATTGTGGGCCCAACTCCACCATCTTTATCCCACTGGTAATATCCCAGAATGGAGGGTAGATTGGTCATTTACATGTTATTTAACTGAAAAATCTAACGCCTGTTAGTCTAAAGGTTACAATTTGATACAAATCATATACATAAAGGGTGTCCAGCGTAATTAGTGAAGATTAGGGTCTGCAGATGTAATTTTGTATATTTATAAAGGTTGTTTTATGTAATTTGCTCTTACATAAATGACTCATAAACTTTACTTCATCAATCAAACTTGAGATAAACAATTAGGTTGTTAACAATCACCTCCCTAATTGTAGATCCATGTTTGAGTCTTCTTTTCTTGATCTTTATTGCCTCCTTTATCTTTGAACTTTGGTTTTCTTCCATTTTGATGGATATCATCTTCTTTGACTTTGTCTTCATGAGTTATAGCTTGAACTTTGTTTTCTATGTGTTTAACTTTTTCTTGAGTACCAACTTGTACACAATCTTCTTTCACTTGTGTCATTCCATCCTTTTGAGTTTTGACTAGTCTGTATCTGGACGGAAAATCATGAATTGCTCCTGGTTTCTTCTTCTTGTAACTTGGTTCTGTATAATTGTCATTCCTGCTTTCAACACATACAATAAACTGTTTATCTTCTTGTATTTTCTGATTTGTAACTCCTTTTAACTTCAATTCTTTTGTCTCTCTGTTTGCAATATCTCTCATATTCTTCAAACTCTCTAACTCTTTCTTTCTCTTTTCTTTAAACAACATCTCTCGTTCATGCAAGCATTTCTATAACTCTATTTCTCAATTCAATCTCAAATTCTTGTTCCTTCTGTTGGATTTTATGGACCGACCCGATGGACAACGCGACTGACCGAGCTATGACCCGTAAGAGTTACACCTTGGGCAACGAACATTAAATCCACTTAACCCGCTTAACTGGTAATTACGAACTGTTAGCGAGACGATATATTTTATATATATTTGTTACACGGGATTTATTATTTATACAAGTTTATAAATAATAATTTATATTTATTTGTTTTAATCTTTTATTGAAACAAATTAAATGGTTTCGGGCTTTTCATTAACTATTGAGTTTTAGGCCCGGTACTAATTTAAAAGGGTTATATTATGATTTTAGGTTTTAATCTAAAATCATATATAAATATATAATTGTTTCAGAACCAAAAACGTGAGTAGAAAACTTTTGTTTTCTTTCCTTTTTGCGAGCCGCCAAACAATTTGGGGAAACCAAGAAATCGATTTTCTTTATTTGGCCAAACAAGAAGCAATCGATTTTCTTCATTGGCAAATTCCGAAGGAGTGATCAAAAGGGATTGCTCCTGACTTTGCAAGTTCCGGTCAACCCCGACGCTTCCTGTTCTCTCGTGTTCGGTTCGTGATCTAGCATCGGTTCGTTGTACCTAAGTGTCTCGATCGGTTAATCATTAACCACTAAGGTATAATTAATCTCATTGGTAGATTAAATATTTACTCCGTGTTCGTATGTTTTGTAACCCAGATCCTGTCGGGTTTTTATTTTGTGTTGAATCGGTTTCGTTCCGCTGCGTTTTAATAATTACTAAATAATTATTATTAATCTATTATTATTTATCAACTGTTTTGATAACTAATCTAACCGATCACTGCTCAAAACCCCAACACCTTCATTTCAAAGTCTTGAAGTATATCTGACTTCCAAGACTCCAATTCTCTCTTCACATCACTTTCTTCTTCTAATCTTAAGCATTTCATCTTATACTCTTCTGCCTCTTTACTTAGATGAGGATTTTTTACTTGCTTCTTCTCAATACCGAATCCTCTCCATTCTGGTTCTTCGTGATTGAAATATTTTGATAATAAATACCAAAAATTCCTTTCTTTATTTTCCTTCTCAGTTGAGGAGGTCACCTCACGTTCTTCTTTATCTCCGGTAACTGTCGTTAAGAGTGTCGGCTCTTCATCCTTTTATATAAGATTTGATTCTTCTTTTCTGTGGTCTGGTTCTGGATGGCTCGACGCATAGTGTCCAAACTTTTTAAAATTGTAACACCTCACTTCACTTAAATCTCTTCTGAATTTATTCATATTTATCGAGTATCTATTTCCTTTATTATAATCATCATTCTTTCTGATGTCACCATGTGTCATATCACCTTCTCTTCCTTCTTGTCTTAATCTGCCACGACCTCTTCCTCATGACTGATTAAATATTCCTCGTCCATGATTCTCAAAGCGTTGTCCACGACTCATGTTATTGTCCTGATGTGTGAATAACAGTTTTTCATGATTATCAGCAACGTCACCTTCCTTGAATTTTATATCAAAGGTCTTTAATCTTGCAATAGATTCATCTAGCGTAATAGTGTTCAGATCAATGAATTGTTCGATGGAACCTTCTTGGTATGGAATTTAGAAGCTTCCACACTAAGGTTAATTGATCAAACATTGATCCACATGTAGCAGCTCTAGTGACAATGTTAGTCATTTTCGCGATAAAGGAATCTATCGTCTCATCTTCTCTCATTCTCATTGCTCAAATTGGAAAATTCATGTTGCTTAGCAACGAGCATTGGAAACTAGATAAAGATAGACATGTTTCTCTATACGGTACCACAAATTTATTCTTATTATGATCATCTCCCATATTTACTTAGTTTCTTCTTGATATCTAAGTTCTCTTCTGAACAGGGAAACCTCTAACAATCCAAGTTTTCAAATGGTTACAATAACTTAGGTTTTCTTCTAAAACCAACAATAATTTCTAAAAGGAATCAATAGCAATTCATTTCTGCCCTAACTCTCTATAGGTATAGAACAATTGTAAAATAAATTCCAAGTAATTAGAACGTATAGCGTGGAATTGTGAAATCTTCCTAAAAAATTATGATTGAATGACGTTCTTCACGGATTTGACTTTAATTACAGCACTCTCGAATTGGACAGGAACAAAAAAAAATTTCTTTCCTGCTTTTCGTAAGCAATAACCAAGAGGGACAAAAAAAACAAAAATCCTTGTTCTTCACTTTTTTTTACTCACAAACAGTAAAAAGGAATACACAAAAATTTTGTTATTTTTTTTCCTTTCTCTCTTCTAGCTTCTCGAATACAAGAACAATTATTGCAAGTATTGTTCTTTGCCTTCAATAATTACACTGGATGTCCTTTTTTTTAACTTGTTGTCACACCCCGCCTAGGCGGAAACGCGAGGCGTAACGTTCACCGGTTTCCAAAGCATATGATTACCGCAAACGCATACATAATGATTGGATACATAATCAAATTTAAAGTTTTACATCCCAAAATATCTATTTGAGTTTACAAAAGATTAAGATTTTACAAATATGACCCATAACGATGAGTTATATAAGGGAAATCTCCCAAAAATCCGTATCCGTTCATGCATGCATGTAATCCTACATTGCTAACCATTGCGACCACATTCAATTTCCTGAAAAACATACTTAAAAAGTGTCAACACGAGGTTGGTGAGTTCACAGGTTTTGATCAAATATTCTTGTAGTTCCGACGTTTACAAATGTTTAAATGAATAAGTTTTTCCGATCAAATAGTATATATATATAACCAATGATTTGAAGATTTCCTGACCAACTGACCCCATTTGTAAGCTTGCAAGGAATACAAATAATATGTAATGCACGAGACCGTAACCAAACCATGACAATGAATGCCCCTCCCTCGCTATACCACGAGAATAAGACGATATGCGGTCAATTGGCCATATAGACCCCTGGTTAGCGCGACTAACCATGACCGGGGGCGTCACTCCCAATAGTACTATCCACATAATCCCAGGCTAAGACCATAGCTAATGGTTACTAAATATATTTGTTCCAGGGGGCTTTACGAGCTCTATAATTGTTCCCTCAATGCACACATAACAATCTGGTCTTTGTTCATTTATGAAAATAGTTACAAGTATGATTCCTCCCCATACCATTTCAAAAACTTAGAAAAAGGGGACAGTGAAACTCACAAGGAGTTAAACCAGAGTATCCATGTTTTCAAAACATAATTAGTTAAGTATGTTTCTCCCCCCGATGTTTACAAACAGTAAAGAGTTAAAAAGGGGCCGTGAAACTCACCTCGACAGAATGCTAGCAAAAACTTGAATAACCGTAAACCCCGCTTATCCGTACCCTAAATACACAAGGATACCTTACGTGTTAAGACTAACCGTCTTAGACGCAAGTTGTTCACCCGACTTAACGAATCCCGTTAAGTACGTCTTTAATTAATAAAACAGTGTTTAAACGCGACGACTCGTTGGTGATTATTATTCAAGTCTAGACGCTTACTTATTTTCCGAGAAAATATTATGTTTCTATATCGGTGACTTGTTACGCGTACCAAAAATAAATATTATTTTTGTAATATCTTATAATATATTTATATTATAATCTACGTATAACCATATAATTATTTCTTATCAATAATTATATATTTTCACAATTTTCGTGCAAGTATACTTTATGCTAGTCAATTATCCTACGTGCACATATACCACGTTAACACGTCCACATGCAACTATTTCTACCCATATATTCACACAAGTGTTTTCATATTTCAACGGGTGCTTAAATATTAACATGCGATTATTTATTTATTTTTAACCGAACGTAATTAAGTTTCTTGCGTTCATGACAACGATCTATGTTATCAACTATAAACAACTTATAATCATGTGAATGATTTCAATTAATTAGTCATTTTATTACTCATTCCGAGTTAACCATTTTTTCCATCATTTACGTGCATATATATATCATGACTTCTATTTATATATATTTACATGCATGTTATTTCTAAATCTTTCCTAAGTTTTACAACTCATGATCGTGCACCCATATATATAGTCCGGTTTCTAAACATGCACACATACTCCAAATCATTTATTCAAGACAACAATTTGTGACATACGTACGGGTATATATATATATTCTTATATTTAGCCATTTTTCCAAGTTACCAAACTTAAACACACACATGCAAATCACAATTTCTTTATGTATATATCTACACATTTCATTTTTCAACTTAACCATTCATGTAGAAGTATATATCTCCATTTAGGAATTTCCATGTAACTCAACTAAGAATACACACATGTATACATACCTAGGTTACGATTTTTATACATGTATTTACATACTTCATCATTTCCAAATCATTAATCAAATCAAACATATACATATATGCATGCATATCTCGACCTATCTAAATATATGTATACATATTTTAGTTTTTCTTGTTTTAAAATCTTAATATCATATAATCAACAACAACTTATCATGAAATGATCAAATCAACAAATTATACATATAATTTCATTACTTTCGGCCCATATATATATATTTATACCAAAACCCTAATTTTTAAACTTAATAAGGTTAATCTTTATAAAATTCCTTAATCTTTTAAATCCTTTGATTTTAATGGCGAACAACGTGCCTTGAACTAAAAATAAAGACAAAGATGAAATGTGGTGTCGGTTTCATACCGCTAGACAAGCTAGGTGAAGATTCACGAGTAGAAAGTGAGAATGACTTGATATCCTAGCAAAAACCGACCCTTGAACCTTCAAGAACTCCTTGGATCTTCAAACCTCTAGCTAACTCTCTCTAACTTTGGTCTTGGATTGTGAAAGAGTAAAATGTGTATGTATGTATGAATATGTCGATATATATATGGATCATGAAAGGAGTTGGAGTGTGGAATACTCTATCATCATTGCCTAGAATGGTTTGAGATGATGGATTGACCTTTGGCTTGATTAACACTTGAAAGAGCGTGGTCTTATGACATGAAGTGAAAGAGTAGTTGGTTTGGTGAGTGGGTGGCCCCACTTGGGTGGGTTACGGCCGAGAAGTGCACAAGGGGGGGGGGGTTGGTCTTGTTCCTAGTTTCTAGTCTCACACTAACTATTAGTTAGGTTGTTTTTAGGTAGGGTATACTCGGTAGGTGATCCCGTGATCTAATACCCGATGTATGAACTTTTAAATGTCAAAAACCCTATATATTTTTGTGTTGAATCAACTAGTTTTAATAGTCAGTTACATCCGACATAGTTAATACTTTAACTATAATGTATATGTATGCACATATAAATAACTTTAAAGTTACGTAACAAATATTGTCACGTAAACTTTTACAGGTTTTTGCTCGCCAATATTTATGTGTTTATTTTTAAAACGCGTCTTTGAACTTTACTTGAATATTATTCTTGTTAATCACCAACGAACGCACCTTGCGGGTTATTATTGTTTATTCCCTAGTAATTCTTAAAATTACTAAAATATATAGTGTGTTCCTTTGCTAGCCCCCTGACAATATTATGTCAAAATAATAAACCAGGAAATATAAATCATGAACGTGAAATTATGTGATATGGATATTGACCTGAAATACTGGGTGTCACACTTGTACACAATTTAAGTCCTTTCTACTAACCCACATCCAAAAGTTTTGTTACGTCTAGTCATATGCCCCTCACATGAGGGGCATTTACGTCTTTTTACCCTCTTTAGGGTAAAGAACGAGGTTTCAAAATCAAGACCATCAACTTGAGCTCGGTTATCTCCGTCTCCCGCTCCTTATTCTGACTCAGAAGCTCCCTCTCGCTTCTCAACACCATCGCGAAATTCCTCACATTAGGCTTCACATCCATCATGTAACACCCAAAATATTCGACCGATTTTAACTTTCAAAACACATGCGGAAGTAGGTCCCATTAATGCTCTTAGACAAAGCAACACATATTAACTTCATTGAAAAGACAACATCATGCCTTGGTTTAATAACGACCACCCAAAGTCCCAAAAACAACAACAAATTTCAATATTTAACAAGTCAATTACGACAGTTTGACTTAACCTTTGTTTAGACGTTATCAAATTCAAAACCTAAGTTCTACCACTTAGTTACACCCATTTACACATTCAAAAGTTTAAAGCACTCGCAGGAGGCTTAAACAAACGACCATTGCATCAAAAGATCTTCCAATGAGAATCCGAAGCTTGAAACATGACCGGAGACTAGACCGGAGCTTTCCCTATATAAAAACATCCAAACAAACAACCATTAGTAGTGATAGACACTCCTTAGGACCCTTCACAAGTTAATGCCTCAACTCGGGTCCAAACGCCACTTTTCGGACTTAATTCAGCGCAAAATAGTGGGATTTCAGCGCATCATGCGCTGGCCAGCGCAACCTGCACACACCTGCACATTTTTGCGTCGGTGCTAGACCTGCACACACCAAAATCCATTTTAAGTGTTTTCCAGCCCCCCCCCCCCCCCCGACTCGGCCCCCGAACGTTTTAACAATTCTACAACGTTATGTCATTATTACAATCATCATATAACACCTCCTTAACACCCCATGAGGATTCATGTGAATCCAAACACAATTAAAGTTTTAAGCAAACTAATTATGCTACAAATTGCAAAGCTTAAAGCTTCTAAATGCCAACACACCCTTGTGAAGTTCGGAACCTCGAGATTACTTGTCCACTTGTGAGATTCTTAGATCTCAAACTCCAATCCTACTTGTGTGGTTCTTTTGACCATAAACACAAGCCGCCCTTGTGAGGTTCTTATACCTCAATTACAACCGCCTTTGTGAAGTTCATGACTTAAATTACGACATGTGAGGTTCTTAGACCTCAATACCGACCTTAAAAATACAACAAGTGCACACACACATATAAATTACAAAACCCATTCGTTATACTCGACATGTGGGGTTCAGAGACCCCAATTCCACCCTTTCCAATTTGTGAAGTTCAAAGACTTCAATCAACAATTTCACCCTTCCCAACCCTTGCATACAACATGTCATACAACACTATCACATAACAATTAGCAATCAACAACGTACGACCTACTACTATCATTACTAAGTGCAAAGCACTTACCTTGTGATTTAGATGATTCCGGTTTAGCTTCAATCTTAGCCACGTGATCATCTATACAACACACCTCAACATTAGTCTAGACATCCCAATTTACACCAATTGAGATTCTAAAATACCCATACCACCAAATAACCAACATTCCCATTTGTCTATGTTAGATTAACATAATCAAACCCTTAACACCCTTCCAACACCCCCTTAACCCAAATGACCCGTTTAGGAATCACCCAAGTTCAACCAAACTCCCATTTTACGAATCACCTTAAAAATTGGGGGTTTATAGTTAATTGTGTGTCTATTAAAATGAAAGATCTAGGAAGGTTGAAACACTTCCTATGCCTTGAATGTAATTATATCCTTTACTAAAACCAATTATGATGTACAGTACCAGAATTTCATTGGTTTTTATTAGGGGTGTAAACGAGCCGAGCCGAGCCCGAGCCTGACACTAATCGAGCCGAGCTCGTTGGATTATCCTGAAGCTCGAGCTCGGCTCGGTTCGAGCCTAAAATTTTTGGATCGAGCTCGGCTCGTGGAGTGAAAATAAAGCTCGAGATCGGCTCGGTAAGGCTCGATTTCATTCACTACGGTTAAATGAGCAAAAGCTCGGCTCGAGCTCGTTTATAGGAAGCCTTAAACTAGCCAAAGCTCGGCTCGAGCTCGATTTGGGGGGTTAAATTTAATAATATATTAAATATATAACAAAATAATATAAAATTTTACTAGGCTCGTTAAGGCTCGCGGGCCTAAACGAGCTTAGAAGGCAAAGCTCGAGCTCGGGCTCGATAACTAAACGAGCCATATTTTAGGCTCGAGATCGGGCTTGGGCTCGTTAAGGCTCTGCTCGTTCGAGCTTTTTACCGATCCGATCTCGAGTAGCTCTCGAGCCGGCTTGACTCGTTTACACCCCTAGTTTTTATGGACGGCAGACCCACGTGTAATTGTAAGGTTGGTTGAGTTTTTTTCTCTATTTAAACCAAAACTTCTCGATGTTATAAAAATACTTCTTGAAGAAGAAACAAAACTGACGTTTGGCTTGATGGTTATGAGTGAGCCACCACATAAGCTATTTCTTTCAACAACCCTGGTTCGATTCCCAGGGTGGAATTTTTTGTTTTTAATTTTTCGTTTGGCAAATCTTTTTTTTTGTTTTAATATATTGTTTTACTGCCTGCCGCTTTGCTCGTAACTCTCTCTGAGTGGTCGACGTGGCCAATTTTATTTATTTTATAATCTCCGTTTTCACTCCTTCTAACGTATATAATTTTCGCTTTCAACCCGTTTTATTTTCTATTTAACATCGTTTTTCTATAATAGCTTTCAGTCGTTAGGCTAAAAAAACAGAATGCGCGCCTTATTTTACTTTTTTTTTTTTCAAATGAAGTCGTATTTAATATCGATTATTTTTTTTCTATCCTACGCTGTACCAACCGACGTTAGCGTTGACTAGAGGTGACAAACCGCTTATGAGCGAACAACAATGCAGCGGATGTATTCGTATCATCATAACCTATATACGTGGTCTTTTTTTTTTGTTTTCGACGAGCGGAACCGACAAAACGAGCGGAACCGACAAAGAACAAACTCCTGCCGCGTAATGTGGGGAAAAAATGACCGCACTACCCCGCGAAGTGCGGGGAAAAAAACTATTATAACTATAACTCTACTCAATCACAAGTGTCAGTGGAGTTATCCACCGACCAAACTTAGCCCTCAAGTTTGTAACTTGGCAAAAAGCATCCCTCCAATTTCTACGTTTTAACTTTGAGACCCTCAAGTTTTACAGGTTTCAAGTTTACTCCCTGTAGTATATATAATCTGATTTTTCCTCAATGCGTTTGTTTGTTTATTTTCTTTGTTGACGTCCAAGTGCAAAATTTTTAAAAAACAGGGTCATATTCAAAATAAAGTATTTTTTAGGTATCGTGTGTTATATCGAATACCAACCATGAAGAATAAGACCGACACCAAATGAAAAATATCGGTACCGTTATCTAACTATCTTTTTATCTATGTTTCGACCTCCACAATCGAGTCGCCGTAACTTCATACGTTTTTTTTTATGAATTTTATGGTTCCCGCCGCGGAGCGCGGGGTTACAGTTTCTGGTTTATATTAAAATGAAAGATCTAGGAAGGTTGAAACAAAATTCAATGCAAAATGTGTAAAAATTAATATATAATTGGGTTTCGAAAATACGTTAATTACTATTTAATGTAATTTAACTTTCATTTACTATATGATTGAAAATAAAAAATTACATAATTAGATTTCAAACTTTCTTATAATAAGGGATAATTTAAAATAAATGTGTTTTATTATTATAATTAGTATTTTTTTTGAAAATATATTATTATTAAAAGATAGAGATGTATTTAATAAGAGAGAGAGGCGGGAAAAAAATGATGAGAATAAATATGGAAGCGACATGTGGCATGAAAAAACCTTTATTTATTATATAGTATAGATATAGATGACATCAAAATAATATATTTTTAAATATATAATCTAAATCTAATTATGAATAGTTATTATTTCATTAATCAAATGAATTTAATATGAATTAACATTTATCAATTACATAAAAAAAGTTAATACCCACTTAAAAAATGTTTTAAAAATTAATTAACAGAATTTATAACTGTCACGTCAAAGTACATTTTTAAAGACATATTTAGACGAGTGTATGTATTAACAGATTATATTATATTTTATTCAACACGTGTAATACACGAGTTATACACGAGTTTTTAAATATATAAATTTTTTATTACTAAGTATATAGCATTACATTTATTCCACCTGTGTAATACACGGGTAAGTAACCTAGTGCTTTATATTTAAACACTAAAATTCAAGTTTTATTTTAAAATAGAATTTACATGAAATCTGTAATATTCCATCATTACATCTTGTAACACTTTTAGTCATTACACATCAATGTGAAACGCTCATATATCACATTTGTTATGGTTATATTCTTAGCTGTCGTAATAACATAATTAAGAAAAATAGATGAAGAAGAATAGTGTTGTATGCTAACCGATCACGTGAACTAGCTAGCGTATTTTTTTTATTTGATTTTTTGAACTAGCGTATTATTGTTGACATTTACGACAATATTTAATGCTATTGATAACTATTACAATACTAACAATAATAATATTAATGCTAGACGATTGTGTTTTATTAATGAGCCACATATCAGCTGGTTTTGGATGAGGCGTTCCCATGGTCTTTCAATGTGGAGGTCATGGGTTCGAGCCTCACTTTGTGCAATATGCTCAAGTCGGCCGGAGGTTTTACCACTGTGGGTATTTGGGTGGTGGGTTTCCCCTGTAATGGTGAGCGAGCCGAGTCACCAGAGCTGTCTGCGCTTGCGGACGTGGGTGACCTTTCGCCAATGGGTTTACCCGGGTTGCCGGACTTATAGTATTCGTTGGTCGTTCAAAAAAAATGTTATATCTAATAATTCTTATTATAATAAATAAGTAACTAGGAGGATACATGTTACTCTCTGGTGTCTTCTCACACTTATTTTCTCACATCTCTCTCCTATTAATTGAGAGAACACGTGTCATACTCTGGTGTCCCACCACTCTTATTTTCGTAGCTTCTCTATACTATTAAATAATGATATTAAAAGAATATATATTTAAATATTCAATATAAATTTAATATGAAATTAATTATGCATAGTTATATTTCTGACGTTAATTATCAATTTCGAAAAATAAATTTGTATTATGGATAGTTATTATATTATTAAAACTGCTTTTACATTTTAATTAACTCCATTATTTTACACAACTAGATTAATAATTTGTTTTAATTTTTATCTGTAATTTTTTTAGTTCAAAATTTTATCCATCATCAATTAAATTGTTCAATCATACGTTTTACAATTTTTAAATCATCACTACTAATTATTATTTAACTTTTTCTTTATTTAGCCCCGTGTGATACACGATCCATTCATCTCTCTCATCCACCGTCACCACTTCAAATTCTTTACGTATACGACTTTGATTATCAGGTTTGAACTTAAAATCCTTTTGATGAAACACAATATATACCGTGTCGATAAATCCTATTGGTGGAAAAAAACAAAAAGAAACAATCTTTTTACATTCAACATGTTCTTTTAACACCTTTATTTCTTAGCTCCTTAATCTCTTCTTTCTCACTATTGCATATATAGAATCTAACATGGTTGAAGGGGTTGTTCAAGAAGGGTTTTTCTGGGATACTTATCCTTGGGTTATGTCTAGAAATTCTAGTGGCGGTTCTGGTGAAGGTGGAAGTGAAGATAAGAATTTACGCGATCTAAGCATGTGTAAAAATGGTAGCCAGATGACACAGACCGGGGACATGGATGGTTCAAATGGCGGTGACCAAGAAGTGGCAGCAACAACCGTCGGTGGTGGTAGCAAGAAAACTTATGATGTTTTTGAGGTAAAAAAGGATATCAAAACGGAGGTGGACGCCGAGGGGAGTCATCATAATGATCATAAGGCGAAAAGAGAGCTTGCGCCATATGATCATGACTTCCATATATGGACAGAGAGAGAAAGGAGAAAGAAAATGAGGAACATGTTTCATCAACTTCATGCCTTAATGCCTCAACTCCCTGAGAAGGTACCAATTTCAATTCAGTATTGCAATGTCCAGGGGAGGGCGAGCGGAACCAGGGGTTAAAGGTTCCGCTCACCCCTATCACCGCATTTTTATGGATATTTGTTATAATCTAACTTTTTTTTATAAAAAATGATTTTTACCTATTGGTGATAGTCGATACGATAGATAACTTGTGATGATCATGGCGAAAAGGTTCTTGGTCTACCAATTTATTCATATTTTTTTTACTATTTGTTTTCTAGTGGTCACATTCTAAATCTTTAATATTTGGGTTTGATATGTTTAGTCAGAAATATCAAATAGTGTTTCTTTTTTTTACTATATCATCTGATAAGATGTTAAATTTTTTACAATCACATTCATGCCGAAAGTGTTTGGAGCATCTAGAGAAGTGATGATGAATCCCCTCACCCTCTAATTAATTTGTTTGAATTCTTTTATTTTTAGATATTGTGAGATTTAAAATAATTATTAGAAGTAATGTACTCTTTTGATTTTATAAAAGTGTACTAACCGGGGTAGTTTTTTTTTTTTTTTTTAAACAACACCATCTAGATTTTCTAGGATAAATACATTATACCCTCACCTTGCAGGATTTGAACTCTAACCTTTTGGTTGTGGGACACACCACTTAACAATCAAGATGTCCCTATAGAGTAGCTATTTGCTAAACTCGACCGAGGGTTTAAGACCCTGGATTCTGTTTGTTTACTTTATTTTATATTGTATTGATAACTTTTAATTTATATAAAGTTGTGATCGAGTTATATTTGCTATAATATAGTTATAAAAGTTATAGAATTTCAAATATAATCAATTATAGTTTTTTATTAAGCATTAACTTACTCTATATCCATGCCATCAATATTTTTTTATCAAATATAAAGACAGCCTGTTAATTGAATTTAATAAATAATTTTAACTAATCATTAAGCACCTTAATTTCGATTTAGCATTACCAATTTTTTAGAAAAAAATGTAGACTGCATTTAATTTCACATGCAAATGATCTTTTCAAATAACCAAGTTGTATTTTCAAGAATTTACTGGTTTGGATAAATGACAGTTTTTTTTTTTTTGGAAGGCAGAATTATATAAAAGAACCCAACCTAGCAAGAAGCTAGGAAAACAACAAAGAAAAGAACAAGAAACCAACAGAAAATTAAATTTTGAATTCACACCAACTATCCCACTCAATATGCCCAATAACCGATCTATTCTTCACCCAAAGGAAGCTTGTACTCTTAAGGTCTTCAAAAAGCCACTTAATCGAAGCCTGCCTTTTACCGAAAAAAACACCATTTCTCAATTTCCAGATACTCCACATAGCCGAGTAAACAATAGCCTGAATAGCTTTAGTTCTTGTTGGATAAATGACAGTTGATTTACAATATTTCTATATATATTTTACAATTAAGTAATTCAATAAATATATTTTCTAAAATAACTTTAAAACAACTTATAAATGACTCCATTAAAACTTAAATTTGTAATCTCACTCTATTTTAAATTTCTATCTTATTTCAGGCAGACAAATCTGCAGTAGTTGATGAGGCTATAAGCTTCATTAAAACCCTCCAACAAACTCTCCAAAGGCTTGAAACAAAGAAGCTAGAAATGCTCTTTGGTCCATCAACCCAAATCACTACCCCTTCCCAGCTAGTTCAACCACAAAGGCTCGCTAGAGAGTCGATTTTAGCGGATCAGGGTTCCTCAACCGGCGTCTCACCGTCTAGCTCAACCTCATTATCCTTCCCATTGTGTTCACCAAAAGGGTTCCAAACATGGGTTTCTTCAAATGTCACATTAAATGTGTCCCAAAGAGATGCACTTATTAGCATTTGCTCATCCCCTAATCCTGGCCTGCTTACTGCAATTTGCTTTGTGTTGGAGAAGCACAAGCTGGACATTGTTTCAGCTCAGATTTGTTCTGATGAATCTAAGAGCTTGTTTATGATTCATGCCCAAGTAAGTAATGCTTCATTTCTTTTTCTGTGTTTTTGTTTCTCTTTTTTTTTTGAGACTAAACAATTAATAATTTTTTCTACCTTTATTTAATGAAAATTATTTTGATATAGAGAAAATATTAGCATAACAATTTTGAGACTAAACAATTAATCAATTATGAACTAAATAGTTTATAGTTAATTATTTAAAAAATTATATATACTTTAAATTTTATTTTTTCTACCTTTATTTAATGCAAATTATTTAATAAAAAATTTAGTAATATGTTTCTTCTAATAAAATAAGTAATGCTTCATTTCTTTTTCTGTGTTTTTGTTTCTCTTTTTTTGCATAATGTTAAGGTTTTTTGTTTCAGTTTTCCAAATTAGATTCAAATATTATATATAATAGTTGATAGTTTTGTGTTGGGAAATA
The DNA here is from genome assembly GCA_023525975.1 of Smallanthus sonchifolius. Lineage (NCBI taxonomy): Eukaryota > Viridiplantae > Streptophyta > Magnoliopsida > Asterales > Asteraceae > Smallanthus > Smallanthus sonchifolius. Next base: position 22,317,263 of record CM042026.1, on the reverse strand, counting down.
CCTTTCTTTATGATGATATATTTTAGAGTATATTACATTTTACGTCCTTTAAGTATCGACCAAATTTCAGTATACGTCTTTAAACTAAGGAAATTACAGAATTTGTCCATTATGTTTAGAAAACCTTATACGTTAATACATCCTTTGCACTAACGACCGTTAATTTCTGGCGTTAAATGCAGTCATGTGCCCCTCATGTGAGGGTAAAATTATACTTAATGAATAAAATAAAACATATCAAAACAAAAATCACCCCCTTTTATTCAAATCAAAACTCAAATCAAAATCAATCTGCAAGGTTTTCTAAACATAAAGGACAAATTCTGTAATTTCCTTAGTTTAAGAATGTATAATAAAATTTGGTCGATACTTAAAGGACATAAAATGTAATTTACTCTACCTTTTTAGATTTGCCATGGAATTACAATTGTACATTTCAACCAATACCGATTAAAAAGCACACAACAATATTATTTGTTATTACACTAGCGGTGGTAAGTTCTTGAGTTTCTTTAGTAAAATTCTCAGGTTTAAATCCATGTTTAAGTTTTCTATCCTTTAACCCTCTTAAAGGACATATGTCTAGTGCAAGCTGTGCTTTAACCGATCTCATTGGTTAACATGGTATTCGTGGGGTCTGGTGGGTTTTCCGATAACGGGTTCTCATTGTTAAAAAAAAATTGACCTCAAGACTTGGGGATTTGTTCATAACCATCTTTCAGGAAAAAAAAAGTTTGTGAAGGCTGATATTTTATTATATAGCAAGGGGAAATTTGAATTGTTCATTTGCCATGTTTCATAAGATGTTACTGTTAATTAGTTAGGATAGAATATAAAATGTGTTTTCGAAAATTCTATGTTGCACGATAAATTTATGAACAATGAAACAAAACCAAACATCTAGCTGAACAACAACTCACCATGTGTTATTGTACGTTTGTCTCGGACGAAACTATTAGTTTCAGCCGAAAGTTTTTCTTGGTTTTGTTAGTTAGTTCAATTTTGTTTTGTTCTTGTATATAAACCTTTTGTATCATTATTTCAATTTATTAATGACAATCGGAGAATTCCCCAAATCTTCTCTCTAGTCTAACATGGTATCAGAACATCTTTGCTCGATTATGTGATTTTCGCTTCTAATTCTTGTTGCTTTCTTTTCGTTTTTTCGATTGCAAATTCATCTATTTGCATTGAATTCATCATTATCTTCTCTTTAATAGTTCAAGATCTATTTTCGGTGTTAATGACATCTTTACTTCCGCATTCGTTGTGCTCTTTGCTCGTTCCTGGTCAAGTTTTTCATTTTCTGCATCGGACAAAAGTTTTCAGACAACACTTTTAGATAGACGAAAGTTTTCTAATTTCGGACGAAAGTTTTTCAGGCGAATTTTTCTTTTGGACGAAAGTTTTCTTTTGTTTCTTTATGGGTGATACATATACTTCCGTTAATACTTGTTTACTTATGGATTCTTCTAATACATTATTTCAACATCCTTCTGATTATCCTGTGATGTTACTGGTTTCCAAAAGTTTTGATGGTTCAGCTTTGGGTTCATGGAAGCGTGCCATGTCTATTGCTTTATCGGCAAAAAATAAACTTGGTTTTGTTAATGGCACTGTTCCCCCACCCCTCACATCTCCTGCTATTGACTTGTGGAAACAGTGTAATGACATGGTAATCTCATGGATACTGAATACTCTTTCACGATAATTAGTGATAGTTTTTTGTATGTTGAAACTACACATCAACTGTGGGATGAGTTATCAGATAAATGTGGGCAAAACAATGGGGCAAAGTTTTATCAGCTCTAGAAAAGTCTTTGTGGTATCTCTTTAGGGAATGATGGCATTGCCACTTATTTCATGAAAATCAATTCAATCTGGGACGAGTTGAATGCACTTGAGCCCATTCCCTCTCTTATTCTTGTGGGAATGCACAACTCTTGGCTAAACGTGAAGCAGATTAACATTGGATGCAATTTCTCATGGGTCTTAATTCATGTTATGAGATGATTATGGGAAATATTATCATGATGAAACTGCTTCCTTCTTTTAATCAAGCCTATGGTTTTTTGATTCAAGACGAAAAACAGAAGGAGCTTCATTCATCAATTCAGTTTCTTCCTCAAAATGTATGCATATTAATATACAAGTCCTAAGGAATTCTTCAAATCACAAGGGTGTTGTGTGTAGTAATTGCAAGAAATCTGGGCATGATAATAGCAAATGCTACAGAGTTATTGGATTTCCCAAAGATTTCAAGTTCACCAAACCCATAAAGATTGCTGCAAATGCTAATTCTGATAATGTTGCTACTGTTTCTACTGCTCAACCTGATTTGAGTGCAGATCAGTATGCGATTTTGGTGCAACTTCTTCAGCAAAATACAAGGAGTAATAATGGTGTTCCTCATGTCCAACCACTCAGTTTTGCTAGCTTTATAGGTATTGTTGCTTGCAATTCCACCAAAGTCAAAACTACTTGGATTATTGACACTGGTGTAAGTGATCATATATGCTTTGATTTTAATTTAATTTCTAACGTTCAATTGCTTCATAACCCTGTTTATGTTCTTCTTCCAAACGGGCATGTCTTAACTGTTACGCATGTCGGAACAGTTCATCTTACAAAAGATTTCTTTATCTCCAACGTTTTTTTGTTCCTCAATTCAAACATAATCTTTTGTCTGTTCCTAAACTTTGTAGAGAAACAAAAGGACGTGTTCAGTTTTATGAAACATCTTGTTTCTTGCAGGCCCTTCATAAAGGAGTCCTCCGGTTCTAGGCGATCTTCTCAATAGACTTTATCTTTTGAACCTAATAAGCTTTTCTCTGTGTCTGCTGATTCTTTTTCTCATTGTAATTTTGTTCTTTTCATTAAACTTTGGCATAATAGACTTGGACATTTGCCATGGTATAAACTCAAGTAATTGGATGTTCTTTCTAATACACATGATGCTTCTTTTGATCACGGCACCATATGTCCTCAAGCTAGACAGGATAAGCTGCCATTTCCCACTTGTACTAGATCTACTTCACAATTGATTGATTTTGTTCATGCTGATACATGGGGCTCATATCGTTCTAGTACTTATGATGGTTACACGTATTTTCTTACAATTGCTGATGACTAAAGTCGAACAACTTGGACCCATCTTTTGATTGCTAAAGGAAATGGATTTACCATTCTTCAAGGGTTCACTAAAATGGTTGAGACTCAGCTCAACACTAAAGTCAAGTGTATTCGATCTGATAATGCTTATGAACTAGGTTCTGTGTCTCATCCTACTGAATATTTTAGACATATGAGAATTATTCATCAAACTACTTGTCCTGGTGTCCCTCAACAGAATGGTGTGGTAGAATGTAAACATAAGCATCTTCTTGAAACTGCAATGGGCTCTTATGTTTAAATCCAAGTTGCCTATTACTTTTTAGGGTGATTGTGTCCTTACTGCTACTCATTTGATCAATCTCTTCCCTACTAAGATTCTACAAGATAAAACTCCTTATGAGGTTCTTTTTGGCAAAGCTTCTACATGCACTCATTTCGTACTTTTGGATGTTTATGCTATGCCTCCACCTTTGCACAAGGGAGAGACAAATTTCAACCACAAGCTCATGCTTGCATATTTGTTGGTTATCCTTTTGGGAAGAAATGATATAAGATCTATAATATTGACATTCACAAAGTTATTGTTTCTCGAGATGTCACTTTCCTTTAACATATTTTTCCATCTTTGCATTCTTCCGATCCTTCATTTCCTTTTCCATCTCTTAATGATATGTTTGATGCTACAAATCCTGTTGTTGATAATTCATCTTCTCCTTCAATTCCTCATGTTGTTGATTCTCCTTCTGTTTCTTCAGTTCCTCATGCTCCTCCTAAGGTCAAAAGATCTACTGGAACTTGTGTTCATCCTCCTTACTTGTAGGATTATGTTTGTAATTCTTATTTCATTGCTTCTCTTGATTCTCTTTGTTCTAATACTCTCCCCAGTCTTTGTTAGGCTTCTGCTTTTGTCAATATTGTTGATCTGTCGACAAATCCTTAGCAACTTATTCTTACTCTTAATACTATCAAAGAGCTTTCTTCTTATTGAACACTCTGCTTGGCAAGAAGCTATGTCTAAAGAACTTGCAGCCTTAGAAAGCAATTAAACCTGGGAAGTCATGTCTTTGCCCAAGGGTAAAAAGGCTATCAAGTGTAAATGGGTGTATAAAGTCAAATACAACGATGATGGTATGGTTAAGCATTGTATAGCCCTTTAGTTGTTCATGGGGATACTGAAAAAGTTGGTATTGATTACAATGAGACTTTCTTTCATGTAGTTAAAATGACCACTATTCGTAGTCTCATTGCTGTTGCTACTAAACGTCATTGGGGTTTATATTAGTTGGATGTCAATAATGCTTTCTTACATGCGATCTTGATGATGACATTTATATGAGTCCTCATCCTGGTATGCCTTTTTCATCCCCAGATCAAGTTCTCAAACTCAAGAAATCCCTTTATGATTTGAAACAAGCCTCTCACCAATTATATGGAAGTTATCTGATGTTCTCAAAACTAAAGGCTATATGTGGTCTGTCAATGATTATTCTTTGTTTTTCAAGTCCACGGGTGATTCTGTGCTTCATCTGGCAGTCTATGTGGACGATATTCTCCTCACGGGCAATGATGAAATGAAAATGTATGCTTTAAAGGATTTCTTACATTCCATATTTCAATCAAGGATTTTGGTACTCTTAACTACTTTTGGGAATTGAGGTTCTCAAGACTGGTTCTGGGGTCATCGTCACTCAACACAAGTTTTCCAAAGATCTTTTGACTAAGTTTCATGCTGACACTCTTACTTTTGTCACGTCTCCTTTGCCATTGCACTTACAACTTAAATTCAGTGACGACCAAGTTATTGAGGAGCCTTTAAACTATCATTGGCTAGTTAGTAAGTTGAATTACCTAACCCATACTCGGCCTGATCTTTCTTTTGTTGTTCAGTTTCTTAGCTAGTTCATGAGTGATCCACGGGTTCCTCACCGGGATGCTGCATGGCATACTCTTCGTTATGTCAAGGGTACTTGTTCACAGGGTTTATTCTTAAATGACAACTCTGATCTGTCTTGAGCAGCCTGTTGTGACTCTGATTGGGCTTTTTGTCCTAACACTCAAAGATCTGGCTGAGTTTCGTGTTCCTGATCTCACTCCTATTCCTCTCACATGTGATAGTCAGGCTACCATTCACATTGCTAAAATCATGTTTTTTTATGAATGTACCAAGCATATTGAGTTGGATTGTCATTTTATGTATGAGAAACTTCAAGACGGTTTGATTTTACTATCTTACACTCGTACTTCCGATCAACTTGCGAATTTATTCACGAAGAGTCCGTCTGGTCATCTGCACATCAATTTGCTTTCCAAGTTGGGGTTGTATACACCTCCAACTTAAAATTGGGGGGGGGGGTTGTTATTGTATATGTTTATTTCGGACGAATACTTTCGGACGAAACTTGCGGACGTATACTTTCTGACGAAACTATTACTTTTTTTTTGAAAGTCAACACCTAGATATTCTAGGATAATTGGGTTTCCCCAGGGCAACACCTAGAACATCCAGGGCAACCCACCCAAGGAGGAACCCCTCAACTGGGTAAACCCCCTGACCTGGCCACAGACCCCTTTTTTGCTGTGGCCCGGATTCGAACCCAAGACCTCCACTATGGAAAGTCTTGGGGCTACCATTGCACCAAATGGCTAACGGTAACTATTACTTTCGGCTGAAAGTTTTTCTCGTTTTGTTTGCTAGTTCAGTTTTGTTTTGTTCTTGTATATAAACCTTTTGTATCATTATTTCAAGTTATGAATCAGAAAATTCCGCAATCTTCTTTCTAGTTTAACACCATGACACCATGGTTTCTTTATTAAAATCCATTCTACGTTTTGAGCTAGCTAGCTATAGCTATATGATTTGGTAAACAATCTCCCGAATTAAACTTGGTTTAATGTTCATGTCGGCAAAAGTTTGTTGTGTTTCTTGAAAATTGCAGATTTGTGTATGTTCAATATCTATATCTGTATCTATCTATACTATCTAATAAATAAATATTTTTATGGTACACTTATCACTCTCCTATGCATTCTCAACATTTTTTTTCCGTTTTTCTCTCCTGTTAATTATACAAATTTCTTTAATTTCTTTTATAATTTTTTGTTTCCCGCCTCTCTCTCCTATTAAATAATAATTATTTCTATAATTTTTTTTATAAAAAGTTTTTTATTTAAAAAAATAGGTTTGTTCATAAAACATTTTTATAAATTGAATATTTCATTCATTTTTTTTATAAAACATTTTTTAAAAATAATTATATAACGTTTCTAGAATTTGTATTAAAAAACTATACAATATGTCATAAATATATAATATGTAAATCTTTATTACTAAGTATATAACACTATATTTATTCAACCCGTGTAACACATCGGTTTTTTAACCTGGTGTATATTATATACATAAAACTAATATTTGTTCCTTTTCTTTGCAATGTTGATCAGGCAAACGCTTGTGATCAATTTATGGAGATGTTTCATTTTGATGAGATATACAAGCAGGCTGCAACAGAGATAACCCACTGGGTTAACTCTAAATCATCATAATTCTTGGAAAAGGTTCTTTGGTGGTCTTAGGAAGTGCACGACGAAAGGAAATAATTTTGTGGATCACCATACATGTTCAGCATAGTAGATGAGATGAACATTTTTCCTATTACATTTTTTGAGTGACAGTTTAATTTGTTTTGTTTAAATCAGACCTTGTTTTATGTTAATTAATAATGTATTTCAGTTTTCGTTTACATTATCATCAAGAACAGAACCGATATCAAGAGCATACAATTATTTGGCTAACGCCCAACGAACTCTTAGTCAAGAAAACTTATCAAAAACTTGATTACAATAAACTCTTATACATAAACCCTAAACTCGGTTATGTATTTATAGATTAACTCTAACTTGGTTAACAAGAAAACAGTTAAAAAAAACCTAACCCTAAACAAACTTGTTTAGACTTTGGGCCGGGCCACCTATCTCGTGGACCCTAGAAATTACTCCAACATTCACCCCCTAAAGTCGTATTAGGTAGGTCTTTGACACCAATGAGCTCCCGCATTTATTTAAACTTCAACTTCGGTAGTGCTTTGGTGAGGATATCGGCTCATTGCTCCATACCGCTCACATGATCAACTTTCACTTGCCCTCTCTCCATGCATACACTCTCGGATGAAGTAATACTGAGTATGTATATGCTTGCTCTGTCCATGGAAGACGAGATTCTTCGTCAAGGCAATCATGGACTTGTTATCAACCAATAGAGCAACGGTCTCTTATTTTCTTCCGGTGATCTTGCTTACTAGTCCTCATAACCATAAAGCTTGGCACGCCGCTACGATGGATGCCATGAACTCCGCCTTGCATGAGGAAAGTGCAACGATCGTTTGCTTTTGCGAACACCAGGTGACCGGTGCATTTCCAAGATAGAACACATGACCCGTAGTGCTTCGACCATCGTTTGGTTCGATGTTACGGCTATTATCACTGAAGCCCTTTGTTGCCAAATCTCCACCTCGGTAAAAGTGTATTCCATAAGAAGCAGTGCCCTGTATGTAACTCAATATGTGTTTAAAGGCAACTCAATAAGTGTTTAAAGGCAAGATAATGAGACTCCTTTGGTGACTCCATGTAACGGCTCATTACTCCAACCGAAAAGGAGAGCGCCGGTCGAGTGTGGAGTAGGTATTGTAAACATCCAACTAGCCTAGTGCTTGACCCTCGACATCCTTCGAAATCTTCAAACCCGGTTCAAGAGGACAATGAGTTAAGTTAACATTCACGCATACTCGCCTCCTTTAATAATTTCATTGCATATATACCCTCTTGTTTGGACTAATACCATACGAACCTTGGTATATTTCAATACCCAAATAATAAGGCAACAACCCAAGGTTGCTCATATCGAAGGTCTTTGACATTTGTCGCTTGAACTCAACAATCTCCTCAATCTTGCTTCCCATTACTATCATATAGTCCACATAAGCACAAATAATGTGAAGGGCTTGCGAGGTAACTTTTCTATAAACAACATGTTCTTGAAGACGTCGGTTGAACTTCAAACCTTTCAAAATCCTATCCAATTTCGTGTTCCACGCCCTTGGAGCATGCCGCAAACCATAGAGAGCTTTTACAATCTTGTAAACCTTATGTTCTTGCCCCGACTTCTTGAAACCTTCCGGTTGCTAAACATGCACATCCTCTTGTAACTCCCTATTTAGAAAGACGGACTTTACATCAATGTGATGCAATTCCCATCCTTTAGAAACAGCTAAAACGACAATTAAGCGTATTGTTTCAAGTCGGGCGACCGGGGTAAATACTTCATCAAATCCACCCCATGCTCTTGCACATACCCCTTTGCATCTAAGTGTGCCTTGTACTTGTTAACGGTACCATCCGAGTTCCACTTTATCTTAAAAACCCACTTGACCCAACAGTCTTCACATTCTTTGGAGGATCAATCAAACGCCACGTTCCATTCTTTTCAACTGAATCGATCTTCGCTCTCATAGCCTTGATCCATTCTTTATTCACTTTAGCTTCTTGATAAGATCTCAGCTTGTCATCTTGAATTAAAGGTAACTCCAAATAATAAAGTTGATGAGCATCCTGATTTACTTGGTTTGAAGTTCCTCCAACATAATAGTCTTTGATGAATATGGCTGCGTTCGTGGTCTCATGGATCTTCTTAAAGGCACATAAGATTCTTCGGACTCGGAATCCGAAACTGGACTGTTTCGATCACAGAATTGGTCGCTGAAGTTTCTGTCGTCGCTGAAGGTGTCACAGGAGCTGTCGCTGAAGTTGTGACAGTTTTTTTGTAGCGACGCCTTCTGATTCTAAAACTGAATTAGTTACGCTTGCTGGATCGGTATTAGCGACACTTTCTGTTACGGATGTCGCTGTACATGACGTTGATCAAAACACACAAAAAGTACCAGTTTTGAAGGATTTTTCTTTTTGAGTTTTTGAATGAGGAACTTTGCCACTTCCACGTCCTTTTCTCTTAAAAAATAACATCCCGACTTATTATAATCTTGTGTTTGGTTGGTCTTGTGTTTGTTCGGATCATACAACCAGTAAGATTTTGAACCCGGTTCTATTCTAACATGCACCAAAGCTCTTGACCGACCATCGTGCCTTTTCACTTGAGGTACGGTTACCTTAGCATATGCGACACAAGCAAACACTTTGACATGCCCAACACTTGGCTTCTTCGCTTTGTAGGCCATATATGGCGTTTAAGACTTGATTGATGAGATAATTAGCATGTCTCACCGCTTCTCCCAATAGGTGGCCTTCATCAAGCTTCTTGCGATCTCCATTAGAGTCTGGTTTCTCCGCATACCCAGGGGCGGACCTACATAGCCCGGGAGGGGTTCACCGGAACCCACCGAGTTTCGAAATTTTTATAGAACGGTATGTAAAAAAACTAGGAGAACCCTCAAATAAATTATAGGGTGAACCTCTATACAAAGTTTAACAAGTGCTGTAGTAGTTTAGGCTTTCCTTTATAACCTAGAGGTAGTGGGTTCAAACCCCCCACTGTTATTTTTTTTAAACTTTTTTTTAATTGCGTCTAGGCCTGTGGAAATGATTCACGTGAAGAGAATATGCGGCATACCTCACCATTCTGTTAGTTTGGAACTGGAAATAACCATCGAGCTATTATTAATGTTATCCTAGGAGTGTTATAGGAAACATTCCTCTTGACAACAACTATTTTCACACAGCAAAATTAAAATCGAAAATAATAAAGGTAAAACGCACTTTGCAGAATTCGGTTTTCCTCTCGACATGAGTTGCATCAATTATGTATTTATGTTACAAATTTACGTGTTTTTAAAATTTATGCACTAACCACCTTATACACTCATATAAACTTTATGTATCTCTTATTCAATGACAGTTGTATTTTGATACTACCCGTTGCGAAGCGGGTATATTCAACTGGTTATTATGTAAGAAACCCTACACTAGTTTAAAAAATACAATTTACGGAAGAATTAAGAATATTGTATATAATATTGACAGCGATAAGTGTAACAGCTATGAAGATCAATCCTCACCATCGGATCAAGCTGAAACGCAATCTGAAAAGTCGACAGTTACAGGACAAATCAATACGGTTATGGGCGGTTTTAACTCATTCCTAAAACCACACTCCCTACAAACCGTTCTCCCCACGTTCCCCACTCCTTCACCTTCTCCTTATTTGACGGATGTTTTAGAAAGTAGGAGCATTCACATCAGCTTTTTATCTTCATCCTTATAATTGAACTACATATCACCCTTTTTTTCCAAATTTATCCTTAAATTTGTTTTAACCTCTCCATCTTATTCTCTATCTCACTCACAAACATTTATTTTATTATTTTTTACTGACATCTATGTTTAGAGAATCTTTTTTTTATAAAACTATAAAATTTAAAGATAAAGATGGAAATAGAGATGTTGATGCAGTATTAAAAAAATAAAAGAAAACTATAAATAATAGAGTAAATTACTATTTGAGTCCCTGATGTTTGTCTATTTTAACTAGTTCATTCCCTTATGTTTCAAAACATCGGTCTAAACCCTGGCTTTTCATTTTTGACTCCATTTGATTCCAGATGGCTCACGTCGTTAGATTTAATAGTTAACTTTGTTATGAAATGACTAAAATACCCCTAAGGACTCAAATTGTTATAGTTACCTTTATTTTTTTTTTACTATCTATTTTAGTGTGTATATATATATAGGGTGAGCTTCAAATGATAACCAATATTTATGTGATAACCACACTCACACATAGTTTTACGTATATGCAACAATTATCATTCTGTTAGTGTTATATATATGTAAACACTATGTGTCACGTATATGTAACATTATTTGTTACGTATATGTAAGACTCATCATTTCCGTATTTATGTTCAAGATATATGTTTAAGATACTTAAATACTCTTTTAACAATTAAAAGAAAAAATAATTTATAAATTATGTGATTGTTTGAGAGTGGTTATCACGGTTATCACATAAAAAATTGGTTATCATTTGAACCCTTCCACACACACACATATGTGTGTGTGTGTGTGTGTATGTATATGTATTAGTACCTAAAAAGAATGAACATTATTTTATTTATAAAAACAAATAAACCCACCCCCAACCCTCTTCCCTTCACCACCATATCCGGATCTCATCCCCCTATTTTCATCCAAAACCTCTCCTCAGTGTGAAACCCCCTCTAAACTACGTTTTCCTCTCTAACCGCCGGTATAAGGGCTCATTCCGAAGCTATCAATCACGGCGTGGTGGAGGTGCCTCAATCCATGAGTTTTGTTTCGAAAATCTTTGTTACAGCTTTGTTACTATATCATATAGTTTTTTTTATATATATCTCATCTAATAAGCAATTTGCTTGCTAAACTAAGCTTTGGTCCTAAAAATGCCTCAGCAAAATTTCATCATTTTTTATGTAATTATCTTCAATCTATTAGTGCCAAGTGCAGATGCTTTGATGTTCATATCATCCTTATGGAATCAAATTGTAACATGTAACAACTAGAAAAATTCTCGAAAGAAATACAAGTACAAGGACCCAAGGACTAAAAATGAAAATTTGGAGAAAATGGTCCATAACGGACCGTCACCCAGGATAACGGTCCGTTACGGCCCTGACGAACCATCATCAGACCGTAACGGTCCGTGCCGCATAAACCAGAGGCAGTTTGGGGTTTCTGACACGCGTCCTCTGACTCAGCACTCGTGATGGACTGCCATGAGACCGTAACGGTCCGTTACGTGGTCTGGAAGAACTTAGCCGCCAAGTAAGGGCGTGAGGGACCGTCACCACCCTGTAACGGTCCGTCACGGACGCAAAGTTTGCCCTACAAATAGATCGATGATCCCAGCTCATTTGCACACACTTCACATACTCAAAACACCTTTCTACACACACACTTAGCCTAGGGAATCGTGCTAAGGTGCGGTACACGTTGGGAAGTCCGGTTTCTAGCGTTTCGACCCCAATTAGCCATAGATAGCTTCGAGGTAAGGTTCCGACTGGTTATTAAGGTCTGGTTAATTATCCTTAAGTTTATTATAAGTTTTAATGTATTAATATTATTAGGATATTGCTCAGGGTTATTATTTCGATTATAAAAACATCGAGGGGCTGTCTAGGTGAGTTCATCTGAATTGAAATGTGTATTGATTTACACAGTTGTTATTTGAAATATGTCTGATAAGTAATTCCCTATTCCAAGTATATATAATGCGTATTAAGTATTGTATACGTTCTGAAAGTGGATGGGACCTACGGGTGGAACGACTATCTCATGTTGCTAGTGTGGTAGGACTAGTAATGTGGGATGGTTTGTCCATTTTATACTGGTGTGGTAGGACCGGTGGCGGGAACGGTTGGCCAGTTATATATATAACAAAAGCTTATTAGTTTTGTATAAACTAATGGGTGGGACATGGGATTATTGATGATCGAATAACAACCATGTGGTAAAGGTTCATGAACTCACCAACTTATGTTGACCCAGTTGCTTTTATTATTTTTAAGGTTGTTGCAGGTGGATCTTTGGTAGATAATAGATGTGGATAGTTATTTGGATGATCAGAGGATTGTGATCGATGGAGGCATGCTTGGAAGAGCTGTAAGGCCTGAAGTGTTTTGAGTTCCTTAACAGGGACTGGGACTGATGTTGTTAGTTTGGTTAGTTTGTAATAGAAGTTTGTTTTATGATGTAAAATTCTTTAGTTATTAATGAAAGAGGTTTACGGTTTAGCTTTCGCTGTGTGTTCTGTACCATGCGTCACGTCTAACCAGTGCCTGGGACTGGGTGTGACAAGTTGGTATCAGAGCCTCAGTTTAAGGGATTTAGGTACTAAGGTTTAGTATCTAAACTTAAACTAGGGTTTTGTAAGTTAGCTGGAATGCCATAAGATATGTCATAGGTTGATATGTTGACTTTCATTATGAATATAACGGGTGATATTAAGAAAACAGATAATTAATTACATTATTGGCCAAATGTCATTAATTTCTGCTTTTCTGGATTATTACTAGTTATACGAATTCGGATGTCATACATCTGTGTGTAGGTACAAATAGCAGGAAGAGGTAGAGAACGAGGAGGTAGTAGAGGTAGGGCACCTAATACTAGGTCTCGTACCCGTGACACGGCGAATGCTGACCCAAATGTAGAGGCGAATACCAATGCTAAACCTGAGCAGCTTACAGAGGAGGTGATTATGACAGAATCTCAGTTTCAAAGAGCAGTGGCGTCTGAGGTCACCAAAGTGCTCCAAGCAACATTACCAGGAATCATTGACGATGCTTTCCAGAGAAGGATGGGTTCCAAAAATCAAGGAAATAGGAATGAAAGAGCCAATGGTGCAAACCCACGAGCAGAGGATATTATTTATACCAACCCCTGTAGGAAATAATAGTGGTGCTACCCAAACCCCTGAAACCGTTGTGACTACAAACCAGAACACGGGAGATAAGTACCAAGGATGTACTTACAATAACTTTAGTGATTGCCACCCTAAACCTTTCAACGGCAAGAAGAATGCCATTGTAGCCATGCAGTGGATAACTTCTATGGATACCATAATCAAAATGAGTGAATGCAGACCTGATCAAACGGTCAAATTTGTTGCACATTCATTCGAGGAAGATGCACTTGATTGGTGGGAGTCAGTCAAACAAACTAAAGGAGAGGAGTACACTGATATAATGAAGTGGGAGGATTTGAAAGCATTGATTGTTAGTAGATACTGTCCACATAATGCAGCTGACAAGATTGAGATAGAGTTTCACCGATTCAAAGCTGGAAATCTTAGCCATCAGGAATATACCAGCAAATTCAATGAGATGGCCAAGCTGGTGCCACATCTGGTGACTCTTGAATGTAGGAGGATTAAGTGTTATGTGTAAGGATTACCACCAAAAGTTTGAAACTTAGTGAAAACTATTGTACCTGAAACAATAAATTCGGCGGTACAACTTAGTGCAGTAATGTATGACGAGATTGAAGCTCATGAGATAGATAACAAAAGAAATCTGGAGAACATAGCATACGAACCTACAGATAACAAAGTCCCAAGAAAAGAAGGAGACAACTTGGGAAAAGGTGCTCAAGGAATTATATGTAATAATTGTCAACAAACAGGGCACATTGCAAGATATTACCCAGCAATTAAATGCCACAATTGTAATGAGATGGGGCATTATAAGTTTAATTGCCGAAAGACACCTTAAGCTAAAATCTGTGGAGGAGCCAAAGGATGTGTATATAACCTAGGAAGAAGGCACGCAGGAGAAGAATATGTATGTTTCTTACAAAATAATTAAGTTATATAAACTATGTGTTTATCCTTAAGGGAAAATTTAGATAAGAATTAAATATATAAAGAGATAGAATTCTTAAAACAGAGGGTAACCATCCGACCAGTATGTAGTTATCTGACAAACTGAATGTTCTGTCTAAGGAAAGAGTGGTGTATAAATCCCTCCTAGACCCCTCATTATTTCCTGGGAACATTTCAATTGGAGATACACCCTAAGTATGATCATTCTAGTAATCCCAAATTTCGAACAAATCAAACAACAAGGACTAAAAATGAAAATTTGGAGAAAATGGTCCATAAAGGACCGTCACCCAGGATAACGATCCGTTACGACCCTGACGGACCGTTACGACCCTGACGGACCGTTACGACCCTGACGGACCGTTACGACCCTAACAGACCCTCATCAGACCGCAACGGTCCATGCTGCATAAACCAGAGGTGGTTTAGGGTTTCTAACACGCGTCCTCTGACTCAACACTCGTGACGGACCGTCACGAGACCGTCCATAAGAACTTAGCCGCCAAGTAAGGGCGTGACGGATCGTCACCACCCTGTAACGGTCCGTCACAGACCCAAAGTTTGCCCTATAAATAGATCGATGGTCCCAGCTCATGTGCACACACTTCACATACTCAAAACACTTTTCTACACACACACTTAGCCTAAGGAATCGTGCCAAGGTGCCGGTACACGTTGGGAAGTCCGATTTCTAGCGTTTCAACCCCAATTAGCCATAGATAGGTCTGAGGTAAGGTTCCGAGCGGTTATTAAGGTCTAGTTAAATATCTTTAAGTTTATTATAAGTTTTAATGTATTAATATTATTAGGATATTGCTCAGGGTTATTATTTCGATTATAAAAACGTCGAGGGGCTTTCTAGGTGAGTTCATCTGAATTAAAATGTGTATTGATTTACACAGTTGTTATTTGAAATATGTCTGATAAGTAATTCCCTATTCCAAGTATATATAATGCGTATTAAGTACTGTATACGTTCTGAAAGTGGATGGGACCTACGGGTGGAATGACTATCTCATGTTGCTGGTGTGGTAGGACCAGTAATGTGGGATGGTTTGTCCATTTTATATTGGTGTGGTAGGACCGGTGCGGGGAACGGTTGGCTAGTTATATATATAACAAAATCTTATTAGTTTTATGTAAACTAATGGGTGGGACATGAGATTGCTGATGATCGAATAACAACCATGTGGTAAAGGTTCATGAACTCACCAACTTATATTGACCCAGTTGCTTTTATTATTTTTAATATTGTTGCAGGTGGATCTTTTAGTGGTATTCCAGGTAGATAATAAATGTGGATAGTTATTTGGATGATCAGAGGATTGTGATGGATGGAGACATGCGTGGAAGAGCTGTAAGGCCTGAAGTGTTTTGAGTTCCTTGACATGGACTGATGTTGTTAGTTTGGTTAGTTTGTAATAGAAGTTTGTTTTATGATGTAAAATACTTTAGTTATTAATGAAAGAGGTTTATGGTTTAGCTTCCGTTATGTGTTATGTACCATGCGTCACGTCTAACCAGTGCTTGGGACTGGGGTGTGACAAACTTTTAGTTACCTTCTCTTCCAAAACTTTCTAAACCGGAGACGCTAATTCAAGCGCGTTTATGTAAGAACGGGGCGATCATTTCCCGGTAATGAGTCGGCAGTGAAGGTTGTTCGGGGATGTCAATTTCGACGTGAGAGATGCCTATGTCATTAAGACGAAACCCTAGTTTTTCGCCGATTCTTGAAGCGAATTTGGCATCCCAAAACTTGTGGGATCTATGGTGAACATGGATCGATAGTGTGGCATGAGTTCTTGTTCGGTGGACGAGGCCATGGCGACGATGGAGTCGATGGCGGAGTTGGTGACTTGAGCAGTGATTTTCCGACAAGATAGAGCTAATCGGTGAGTTTTGATGGTAACGGTGGCTATATTTCGACAACCATCTTCACTCGAATGGTTGTTCTTGATTTCCAGCAACATAGTTTTGTTCTGAATATCTTTGCAAACCGGTATAACATATCGGCGACGTTGGTGATGTAGGAGCGGTGAGCGGCGGCTCTCTCACGTTTGTGTGGTGTTTGTGTCTTCCTTTTTTTCTCAAATCTCTTTACTATACTATTTTCTCTCACTTTGGCTTGTACATAAGAAAAGAAGAAGAAATATTAGAAGAGAATTAAATCAGGAAACCAGAAGATGAAGAAGTTAAAGTGAAGATGGTGGGTGTGGTTAGTCAAAGTGAAGACGGAGGTGGAGACGAGTGAAGAAAAGGTGAGAGAGGTGGGGGTTGGGGTGGGTTTATTTGTTTGTCTATTTTATATATGCACACTAATAGATAATAGATAGTAAAAATAAAGAAAATTTTAACCATTCGAGTCCTTGAAAGTCTTTTAATCATTTTAGAAAAAAAAAATTAACTGTTAAATCTAATGACGTTAGCCATCTAGACTTAAATAGAGTCAAAAATAAAAAAGTCAGGGTTCAAATCAAGGTTTTGAAACACAAGGAACTCAGCTAGTTAAAATGAACAAACGTTAAGAAATCAAATAGTAATTTACCTGAATAATAAATAAAATAGAGCACACTACGGAGAGAAAGAAAGAGTGACGGAGAGAGAAAGCTCTGGGGCATGGAAGATTTTGTGTGACAAAAGGTTTCTCACCTATGATGGGTTTTCTCCTGATGTTGATGGAGATGATCAGGTGGGCCAGTGGCTCATCAGTAATCCAAATTGTTGTAAAAAAATAGGATTTGTAGAGTGAAATGGTAAAGGTGGAGGGGGCACCCATGCCATGAAGCCTCTTGAAGCCCCACTAGAGTATGACACCTTATTTGAAGCCCCATGAAGACTCACGAAGCCACGTTGGTGGCGGCACCAAAGCCCCTTGAAGCCACAAACAAAAAAAATTTGATTAAAAATTAAAAAAACATAATTTAATTAATTCATTTAGTTCATAAAAATAAAATAAACTAAAATTACAAAATAAAAAAGCCTTCCTAATCTTAACTAAATCCAACACCCGAATCATCACTTTACAAAAATAAAAACATATTAACATAAAAGAAAAAAAAAGGTAATGAAATGTGTCCAAATGATAAAAACTAAACTTTCATAATCTAATGAGAAATTAATACTCCATATTTTTAAAAAGCTCGCACCTCTCACCTCTCACCTCTCACCAGTCACGACCCCCACTTCTCTGCTCCTCTCTCTCTCTCTCTCTCTCTCTCTCTCTAAAACCCTATTTTGTTCTGCTATGCTCTGTTTATTTTGGGCTCCAAAATATCAATCCACAGGAACAAAAATGGAGAATTTCATCATTCATCCGTTTTCATTTTGGGTCATGGGTTTTCAAGAAATCTCCCAATTTTATCTTTTGATGAAGGGTAGTTTTTTCTTTCTTTTTTTAATAAATTGTAAAAGAGCCGTTGGGCTAAACCATAACTGTCGGATTTCTCACAAACCACACTACTCTGGGAAGCCATGAATGGGAGCCGCAAGTCGTCGTAGTGGGGGTGGCGGCGGTGTTGCCGTGGAAGCCCTTGGAGCCGCACGTCGCCGTAGCGGGTGCCCCTTCCACCCTAACAAGATGCACATATAATCTTCTATTTTCTGAAACCCTCATTAATATTATTCTTCGATGGGATTCCAAAGTCCAGATCCAACGATTTCATCTTCAGTTGCGAACTCCATCCCTTCTCCCCCTTTAACCTAATTTCTTGATGAAGAGGGTTTTCTCCGGTGCTCACTCCGATCTATGTTCACAATCATGGTAATGTTATTATAGATCGTTGTTTCTGATGTTCTGAATATATGTTTCTATTCATAATTCGGTATTGCTCTATAAATTACAAATGATTTACATTCATTCTTATGCATTATCATGGTACATGTTTGATGTTCTTTCGTTTGTAATCGCATTGTGCTACTATCAGTTTTTAGGTGTAACTCAATGGAATTGTACTACCTATAAGGTTTTATGTCAATCGGTCTCCCTATAATCATATGTAATGATTATGTGTATCTTTCTCGCATAACATATTTATGCAAATTCGGAATTAAATGATGTTAATAAGATTAACATAGTTTGGATAATCTGGAGCTATTAAATTGCAGTGCTGAGGATCAGGACTTTCATTATGTAGGATGTGGTTGTGCATAACCTGTAATTGAGCTTGATTTAAACAGAATTGAGTGATTTAATTGTTAATCTCAATAATCATATGTAATGATTATGTGTATCTTTCTCGCAGACAACATCAAGGCGTCTTGCAGACAAGAATATGCCACAATTTGCTTTGTTATTTTAAGGGTTTACATAGTGGATTATGACATAATTTGTGTGCTACATTGTTCTGTATCCAGTTTTACGTATGGGTGCGGTAAATGCAGCATCAGGATCTGCTTATGCAGAATTTGGTAACACAAAAGTTATTATGTCTATGTAAGTTCAACTCTTGTGTAATTGCTAATTTTGAGATACATGTTAAGGAAAGTTCAACATGAGCATCCAAATTCTATGAAGATATTCTCGCTAATACAACTTTTGATCTACAATATATCTACTATCTAGACACTAGCTACAACTGCCATTGAATTCATCAGTTATGCAATAGGGTACTCAAAGAATGAACGTTTGAGTTGCTTACACTTTTTCGAAATGTCAAATTAAAATGGTTGTATTACTATCATTTTCAACTGTCTGCCTATTTAAATTTATTGCCATTTCAATTTTTTTATCAGTTTTGGGCCCAAGGAAAGTAAGAAAGCAATGATAAGGATATTGGTTGGCTGAATTGTAATGTTAGTTATACAACTTTTGCCACTCCAGATCGTGGTTAGGTATGCCTATGAAATAACCTATTTTTGGACTAATATAGTTTCCATTAGTATCATAATTTCTATGTCTCTTATTTAAATCCATTGTTTTCATGATTTTGTTTCAGCTACTACTAAAGCCTCAACATTTTCTCAATTTATGAAAGTTTTGACAGTTCCAGCAGATGTTAGGGTGAAGGTCATTAATGAAATTTCTGCTCAAGCTAAGTTTTCAGACATCACAAAGAATTTCTTAGGTATTGATCAATTCCAAATTTCATGTGTTGATGTTATGGAAGATCTATTTCATGAATGAAATTAACTCCATTTATTTAATTATCATGTGATTTTGTCAGTTGTTTTGGCTGGCAATGGGCGGCTTCGACATGTTGATCCATTACCAAGTGATTTGCAGATTTGACCATGGCACATAGAGGAGAAATCAAAGTTATCGTCACTACAGTGATTGTAAGTCTGATTTTGACTTTAAAAAGTCATAAACTAAAAAACCTTGCCATTACCTCAACTTTTTTAAACATAATGCATACCATCTTTGTTTTCTTAAGCCCACAAATTAGTTATGAAGCTTTTTTTGTCCAGTTGTACCATAGTTGCTTGCAATTTCTTGGATATTTTCTTTTCTTTTTGAATTTTTTGTTAAGTGTTGATCTCAGTGAGGTTATATAGTAATATAATGTTGAAGATTCACTAATTATTTTATTTGATCTGGTCAGAGGGAAAAATAAAAGAAACACATTGCATACTTTTGATTTGTTTAACTGGTTGTCTTTAGCATGTTGTCTCATTTTCGTTTCATCTCTTAATCTTGATACAACTCAATTTGATCTTATTAATTGCACTCTTACATATGCAATTGATGTTATGTTTTAAAATGCATTGTTGGCTACTATTAGGCTGCAATTTAAAGGGTTGATGGGCTGCAGTTTAAGGGGTTGCTGGGTTGTAGCCTACTGGGCCGATAGGTAATGACTTTTGGTCCAATATTTATGTAATTCAATCCTTATACTTATACACTATTTCTGATTCACACTCTTTAACTATAAAATAATAACTGCATACAGTTGGTTTGAAGTGAACCACAATGCTCATGTTTTTAGTGCAAATGACAGAACACATCCTCAAATTGAGGATATTAGGAAAAAGATTGATGTTTTATGGATGAAGATGGATGTTGTTCATGTGGTGATTATTGGTGAGTCCATTGTTTAATGCACATCTAAATGTCATAACAAAGAATCAGATCAAGGGTAAGGTCACCAAGCAAAGAAAGTAAGAAAGAAAGAGGATTGCATGTAAATAACATGAAAAAAGTTCTTGTCCTGCTAATTTATAGAAGATCCATGAGGGTATATTTCTTTGATTTTTTTGTTTGTTTCCATCTATTTTGTGGCGCACACCCATCTTATATGTGTGTGAGTTAATGTCTCACTTGCAACTCATTTCTTAAAAAATATGATGTGTGTTCATTAAGAATAATGTATGATTTGCAAATGATTTCCTAAAAATTTTGATATTGTTCTTTTAATGTTCATTTGATGTTCTGAAAATTTCTTTAAAAAATTGATTGTAACAGTGACAATTGGATGAGTTTTTTTTTTGAACGGCAACACCTAGATATTCTAGGATAATTGGGTTTCCCCGGGGCAACACCTAGAACATCTAAGGCAGCCCACCCCAGGAGGAACCCCCAACTGGGTAACCCCCTGACCTGACCACAGACCCCTTTTTTGTTGTGGCCAGGATTCGAACCCAAGACCTCCACTATGGGAAGTTTTGGAGCTACCATTACACCAAATGGCCAACGCTGACAATTGGATAAGTAAGTCCATTAACTATGAAATTACTTTCCTATTGATTGCTTGCCCAACGTTCACTTGCAACAAGCACATTGGTGTTTTTAACACACAAACAAGCGAATACATGCCCTTGGTTGTTGCCCTTGCTTTGGTGCTTTTTAGCTTAGCCAAGTACAAGCCTAGTCAACGTGCAGAGGTCGTGTTAACTGGCGGTGGATTCTTCTGCACTGCTGCTCTTATTCTACAAACCTTGTTAAAAAATGATGTCACAGATTTTTGGTATAGAATTCCTTGCCTACTCTCAATCATATCAACGATATAAATATACAATGGTTTGACCTATTTCAATTATGGATAGGATTACAATATTCAAAATACAATATATATATATATATATATATATATATAAGCAAAGGCCGACGGACTCGTGAGTTGAGAAGGCGAGTGAAATGTGAGAGGGTAGAGGTCGCCGGTGCTGTCAACGTTAGTGCACCAATGACAACCGAACAAATGAGAAGTGTGCTAGGGCTCTACTTGGGCGTGGATAACTGTCCCCAAGAAGAGTTGTAACTCCGATCAGCACCTGAAAAAAGAAGCCCAAGCAGACAAGAATCTTTGCAACCCAATGGCTGCTAGGAATGAAGCTCGCTTGTTTGAGACGGAAGAATCCAACACTTGCATACCAGGTCAGAGAGCTGAGGGTCGTAGGGGTGTTTATCGGTTTGGGTTACGGTTTTTTTGATTTATTTGATTCTGGTTTTTCGGGTTATAAAGTGGTTTTAGGTTCGGATTAGGTTTCCACGAATTAGGTTCGGTTCGGATCGTGGTTCCAACAAAAAAAAATTCAACCCGAAAAACCCGAATCGAAAAAACCGTAACCCGAACCGATGAACACCCCTACAACCCTCAGCTCTCTGACCTGGTATGCAGGCATTGGATTCTTCTGTCTCCAACAAGCGAGCTTCATTCCTAGCAAGCCATTAAAGATTCTTGTCTGTTTGGGCTTCTTTTTCAGGTGCTGATCAAAGTTACAACTCTTCTTGGGGACAACTATCCATGCCTAAGTAGCCCTAGCACGGTTGTCATTCGTACGTTGACAGCACCGGCGATCTCTACCCACTCGCCTTCTCAACTCACGAGTCCGTCGGCCTTTGCTTAAATATATATTGTATTTTGAATATTGTAATCCTATCCATAATTAGAATAGGTCAAACCATTGTATATTTATATCGTTGATGTGAACGAGAAGAGGCAAGGAATTCTATACCAAATAACAGGGACAACCTTTTTTAACAAGGTTTGTAGAACAAGTGGAGAAGAATCCACTGCCAGTTAACATGACCTCTGCACGTTGACTAGGCTTGAACTTGGCCAAGCACCAAAGCAAGGGTAGCAACCAAGGGCATGTATTCGCTTGTTTGTGTGTTGAAAAACACCAATGTGCTTGTTGCCAATGAACGCCGGGCAAGCAATCAACACGAAAGTAATTCCATAGTTAATGGACTTACTTGTCCAATTGTCACTCTTACAATCAATTTTTTAAGAAATTTTCAGAACTTTAAAACAACACATATCAAAATTTTTAGGAAATCAGTTGCAAATCATACATTAATGAACACATATCATACTTTTTAAGAAATGAGTTGCAAATCAGACATAAACTCACACATATTCAAATTATATGAGATTAACTACGCAAAGTGGAACAATTAACAAATTCAAAACATCATTAATCAGAAGTTAATGAAGACAACATTAATCTGAGATTAACTACATAAAGTAATGTGAGATTAACTACAAAAAGTGGAACAATTAAGAAATTCAAAACATCATTAATCAAAAGTTAATTAACACACAAATAACAAATCCAAAACATTAATCTGAGATCAACTACACGAATTAGAACACTTGACAAATTCAACACATCATTAATCGGAAGTTAATGAAGACACAAATCCGAAACATTAATCTGATATTAACTATAGAAAGTGGAACAATTAACAAATTCAAAACATCATTAATCAGAAGTTAATGATCACACAAATAACAAATCCAAAACATTAATATGAGATTAACAAATTCAGCACATCATTAATCAAAGGTTAATGAACACACAATCAACAAATCCAAAACATTAATCTTAGATTAACTACACAAAGTGGAACGATTAACAAATCCAAAACATCATTAATAGGAAATTGAACGTCGTATGTAAAACAGGACGAAGTGGAACAAAAATCGAAGGTAACAAATCCAAAACATTAATCTGAGATTAACTACAGAAAGTGGAACAATTAACAAATCCAAAACATCATTGATTGTGACTTACATTTTTGGGTTTTGTGAGTGAGGTATAGTATGAGTTTGCGGCTTATTGTCGAGATATGTATCCCTGGTAATACATAGAAGGAAAGATGAGGAATTGATGAAGATTTGTTTCTTTTAAGGTGGAAAAAATAAACTGTATAAAAACTTGTAGGTCATCGTCTCCTGGTTTCAATTTTAGATTCTTGTTAGAAGTTGTCATTAGTTATGCTAGAGGTTTTAGTTGTGCATTGATGACACAAGGTCTTAGAATCCATAATAGTCAATTTTAAAAAAGTGAGTCAAGCGGCTCGTAATTGAGTACTCTGATGCTATCTTGGCGTATAAACTGGGTAAAATAGGACAAGGTTTACTCTCCGAAGGATAAGGGGGGGGGGGGGTTTGGGCTTGGGGTCTCTTAAAGAATTTAATCTGAGCCTTCTAGCAAAATGGTGGTGGCGGTTCATTTCGGACGGTAATTCAGCTTGGAAGGAGGTGATTTGCAGCATCCACGGCCATGTTAGAGGAGCCGCTTGCATCCCTGGCAGAAGGGGCATGGCCAGCGTGTGGGGAAAAAACTGGAGGTGCATTTCACTAACCTAAACATTAACTTCAATTATTTGGTGGAAGAGAAGGATGGTGGTTGGCGCTGGAAACTCAATGATCTGGGTGTATTCTCGGTTAAGTCCATGCGTGACTTGCTTGATCCGGTCACAATATCACCTGATGTGTACATTATTAATTGGTGCAGCTCGGTACCTCTGAAAGTAAACATTTTGGCCTGGCGCGCGGATCTTGACAGGATTCTCACAAGGCAAGCTTTAATAAGAAGGAAGGTGAATATCCCTTTGGATGGCTGTCCCCTCTGTTCTAATAGTGTGGAGTCTGTTGAACATTTGTTTACTTCCTGTTACTATGCCAACATGCTTTGGGGATTCATTAGCACCTAGTGTAAAACCACTCCCATTTTCGTATTCTCCGTTAGAGATGTATTGGATCTTTATAAAGCTAATCTGGTGGCCCCAAATAAACGAAAAGCTTTTCAAGTGGTGGTTCTATAGGCAATTTGGAAAATAAGGAACGAGGCTGTCTTCGGGGGAAAACGACCATCTCTCCGGAGGCTTTATGAAGATCTCAAATGTACAAGTTACTTATGGGCGAAAAATAGGAGGGAGATAGGGGTTCAAAACTGGGAGAATTGGGTGTCCTTCACTATCTAAAAGGGGTTTTTGCTGTCTAGTTTGTCTCTACTGTTTTTTCTGTTTTATGTTCTTGTACTTATGCTAGTTTCTTGATCTAATACGTTCCAAATTAGATATTACATGTTTTGGCGCCCGAAAAGAGATATATAGTATATCCCAAGAGCTTCAAGAACCAAAGAAATGAGTATCGACCGACCACATGTCGAAAGCATATTTGCCTTCCAATTTGTTCTTCTCAAATTTTTCCATAATAAGATTTCACCCTTGAGCACGATTCATATTAGTCCCTATTGGGATACCCAAATATGTAAACAAAAGCTTTTCCGCACGACATATAACATATATAAGTAAAATAAATTGTTAGATAATATTACTAGGCCTATTGTGATTTTATAGCATATTATATAGTATAGAGACGAGTTTTTTTCTCCAAATGAGTGTATTTACAAAACTTATTTGTCAAAAAGGTGTTGTCTTAAAAGTATTTACTAAAATAGTGTTTGAATTATGAAATTTAAATAAAACTTAATTTGGTAGTTTCTCACTCTTAATCTTATTAGTTAACTTTAATTCATTAATTAACTAATGATTAAATTAATAATAATATACTATTTAATGATAACTCATCCTATTTATATATTTGAATTTCTGTACGTTCTTCCCTGCTTATATTTTTTTTTCATATATTAGTTTCTTATATGTATTTATAAAGTAATTTCTAATTCTACACATATTAAATTTATGCATACATCTAATTAAATTTAATGTATGGAACAAGAGAACAAAAAATACGTGTTATCTTATTACATAATGATAATGATAGAAAGTGTGGCATACGAACTTTGTATGGCATAAATAACATATTTAAAATAAAAATATTTCCATCCAACATATAAAATTTCACACTTCGGAACTATCTCTAAATATTGTTCAGGTGTGTTTACGTTTAAGTAGAGGTGTAAACGAGTCGAGTCGAGCACGAACTCTTTTAGGCTTGAGCTCGGCTCGTTTAGAGCTTTATTTCTAAAACTCGAGTTTGGTTCGTGAGTAGTTTTTCAAGCTCGAGCTCGGCTCGGGCTTTGTTCATTTATTTTTTTATTAATTATTTACTTATTTTATTTATATATTGTTGTAATATATATATATATATATATATATATATAATTACAATTTTTATATAATATGATATATATTATTTAATTATTTTTATCATAATTTAATATAAAGTAGATATTATAACATAAATACATATAATAAATTTTATATAAATAAAATGCTGGTGGTGACAAATGGTCCATGCGATTTCTCTCCCCTGATGATTATATAGACCTAATCTTGAAGGGTATTTTAGGTATTTCACTCTAACTTAACAGAAAACTTAACGTCTGTTAGTGTTAGTACCCAAACTCGTTATAAAATTGAAATTATAGGGCTCAAACTTGTTACTTTTCAAAGTTAGTACCTGATCTTGTTATTTTGCTCAGACCATAGGACCCATTTGTGTAGTTAACTCTAAAATAAATGTGTTTTATTAGTATAATTAATAATTTTTTTAAAAATTATATTATTATAGAAAAGATAGAGGTGTATTTAATAATACAGAGATGTGGAAAAAAAATGATAAGAATGAATATGAATGCGACATGTGGCATATTAAATATTTATTTATTATATAGTATAGATATAAATTTAGATTTGTGTTTTTTTGTTGGTTAAAATGTTTCTGGGCCTGTTTCAAGTGTTGCTATCAGCCTGCTTCTTCAGCCCACAAAAAGGCCCATGTTGCTGATTATTTAGGGTTCGGTTTTGCGCATATATATTGGGGGCTTTGTTTCAACCTAGAGCTTCTCATACCTGATCCATCATCTTTTATTAGGGTTTTCAACCTGACCGGTTGTTTGTTTCACGATCGTGATGACTACTTAGTCACACATTTGATAGTTGATGTTATCAGATTTGTTTAAGAGCTTAGTTCTTTGTATTTTGTAAACGTTTTTGGTTTAAACTTTAATTTAATAACAGTTATGAGGTTTTTATCAGTAGTCCCTGTCGGAGAATGAGTCACCCTGACCCCACCCCACACACCCCCCCTCTTGTCGAAGATCGGAGGTGGTGTCCGGCCACATTCAGATCCTGGTAATTTCTGTTAAGTTTCAAGTAGGTATCAAAGAAACACACTCTTTCGGATGATATTATTCATGAATGAAAATGGTGGCTTTATAAGCCTACATGACTCCAACGTAAACAATACAAAACGGAATAGACTTTTGACTTCAACATTCTTGACCTACTCTTACGGAGGACTCCTCCGCTGAACAAAGCAGACTAAATCAACCAAACTGGACCCAAACAAAAAAGACTGGATTGGACTCCTAATCAGTTGGGTTAAGCCCATTATTCATAGACCCATTAAAGCTAACAAATCTTTCCCTTAAACTAACATGGGTAGCTCATTCAGTTTAACCTCCGAATCTTTCATCCCCAGCATTCTTCTTAGCATCTCAAATACATCCAGTTTTTCTGGTTTAGTCATTAAATCCGCCACTTGATCTTCAGTTGGACAGTACGTTAACTTCACTTGTTCTTGATTAACCAGCTCCCTTAAATAATGAAATCTGATGTCTATGTGCTTTGTTCTTTGATGCATAACAGGATTTTTTGCTAGCTTGATCGTAGAACTATTGTCACATAGAATCTCAATTGTATTCCATGGTCTTCCTTGTAAGTCTTCCAACAAACCTTTTAGCCATATTCCATGACACGCACAAGTTGTAGCCGACACACTCGGCCTTCGTCGATGATAAAGTTACTATCTCATGTCTCCTTGAACTCCAACATATTGCATCGTTGCTAAGAATGCATACATACCCTGAAGTACATCTTATGTCTTCTAAATCTCGTGCATAATCACTGTCCGTAAATACTTGCAGCCTCCCAGCATCCCCTCCTTCATACATCAGCCCATACGTGTAGGTTCCCCTTACATACCGAAGTATTCTTTTTGCACCTTGCATGTGTTCTTCCCTTGGTCTTGCCATGAACCTCGACACCAAGCAAACACTGTAAGTTATGTCAGTACGGGTCACTGTAAGGTACATGAGACTGCCCACTATGCGCTTGTATTCTGTTGCATCCACTTCCTTCCCCACTCCGACTTTAGTAAGGACTGTACCAGGAACAATGGGATTTTTCACTGAATTCCCTTCCCATAATTGAAATCTTTCAAGAACTTCTTTGGCATATTGCTTCTGACAAATGCTTATGCATGCTTCTCTTTGTTGCACTTCTACACCCAAAAAATACCTCATCTTCCCCAAGTATGTCATCTCGAATTCCCTTTGCATGGATTTTTTAAAATCCTCACAAAACAAAACATCATTTCCGGTATAAATTAGATCATCAACATAAAGACTTACAATGATAATCTTGTTCCATACTTTCTTTATGAACAAAGTAGAGTCATATCCACTTTTCTTGAATCCTTCCCTTTTGAAATAGCCCTCGAT
The DNA here is from genome assembly GCA_023525975.1 of Smallanthus sonchifolius. Lineage (NCBI taxonomy): Eukaryota > Viridiplantae > Streptophyta > Magnoliopsida > Asterales > Asteraceae > Smallanthus > Smallanthus sonchifolius. Next base: position 22,289,149 of record CM042026.1, on the reverse strand, counting down.
TCGTGTGAACCAAGCTCTTGGAGCTTGTTTCAAACCATAAAGAGCCTTTTTCAGCTTATATACCTTTGTTTCTTCTCCCTTCTTTATGAACCCCTGAGGTTGTTCCACATACACAGTCTCTTGAAGTTCACCGTGTAAGAATGCACTTTTGACATCGAGTTGGTGTACTATCCACCTTCTTTGTGCTGCAACAGCCAACAAGGTTCTTATTGTGTCCCATCTTGCGACGGGAGCGAAAACTTCGTCATAATCCACACCGTGTCTTTGAGCATATCCTTTAACCACCAACCGTGCCTTGTGTTTATCTACTTCTCCTTTCTCATTCAACTTTGTTTTGAAAACCCATTTGACTCCAATAGCTTTGGTCCCTCTTGGCAGCTCAAGTAATTCCCATGTGTGATTCTTCTCGATGGATTGAATTTCAATTTCCATGGCCTTTACCCATTTAGCTTCCTTGGATGCTTCCTCAAATGAGGATGGATCATCCAGAGGACTAAATAAAGCAAAGTCAACTTCTTCTTCCGAGAGACCTTCGCCTGAGTGATAGTCTCTCATCCATCCAGGGTTTCTGCTGGTTCTTTTTGGTCTGCTTTCTGAAGTGTTTTCATCTTCTTCATTGGCATTTGAAGTTTCTCCTTCTGTAGGCTCACTAACAGATTCATTAGTGTTAACATCTAATTCAGAATTTTCAGAACATACCTCTTGATTTTGTTAGGAAGTTCCACCTTCCTGTCCCCCATTCTCAATATTAATTTCCAGGCCATTGTCTTCATCATAGTCGGCATCAGGTATAATCAACTTGTTATCACCCAATTCAAATTTTTTTCCCACGTCCATTTTTCCTCTTCTTCAAACACCACATCACGACTGATTACTATCTTTTGTTGGATGGGATCATACAGGCGATAAGCTTTTGACTCCATGCTTATCCCTAAGAATATGCATTTGTGGCTCCGATTGTCAAGTTTAGTTCTTAACTGTGCTAGGACGTGAACATGATCGATGCATCCAAATACTTTGAAGTAATCTACATTTGGTTTTGATCCTGACCATGCTTCCTCCAGAACCTTATCTTCCAAGGCAGTTGTGATACACCTGTTAATGATGTAACTTGCCCAATTTGCTGCTTCAGACCATAGCCATTTGGGCATTAATTTCTCAGCCAAAAGACACCTAACCATATTCATTATGGTACGATTTTGACGTTCATCAATCCCGTTGTGTTGTGGAGTGTATGCCAGGGTGAGCTGTCTTTTAATTCCACAATCTGCACAGAAATCATTAAATTCTTTCGAAGTGAACCCACCACCCTGATCACTTCGTAACCCCTTAATCTTGCTGCCGGTCTCATTCTCCACCATAGCTTTGAATCTTTTGAACGTATCAAAGTTGTCTCCTTTATTTGACAGAAAATAAATTCAATTCTAGTAATCGGGCCACACAAGTCCGTGTGGATAAGTAGAAGTCGTTCGGTTGCTCTCCAATTACTCCTTTTTGGCATGTTCTCCCGACGTTTCCCCACATTACATACTTCACATATCGTGGTTTGTTCAGCCATTTGAGGTAATCCCTTAACCATATGTCGATATTGCATCGTCCTTATCGACTTATGATTGAGATGTCCAAGTCTTTTGTGCCAGATTTGAACATTACTTTCACCCTCAACCTTGAAGCAATTGTTTACCAAAGGCTTCATCACACCACTCACAATGAACATTATGTTTCTTGTCATGTGTGAGGTAATGATCACCCCTCTCTCTGGATGTTGTATCTTACAAATTCCACCCCTTATTATAATAGTTAACCCCTTTTCTTGTAACTGACCAACACTTAACAGATTAGAAGTGAGATCAGGAACAAAGTAAACATTTGTTACTACGTGAGTTATGCCTTCAACTTCAAACCTAATATCTCCAATTCCTTTCACAGTTAAACGAACATCATTTCCCAGTTTCACAGTATGTTTAATGCTTTCATCTAAGTTAATAAACCAAGATTTATGACCTGTCATATGATTAGAGCAAGTTGAGTCAAGAAACCATATACCTTTCCTTTCACCCGTGTTGATCTCAGCGTGTGCCATCAAAAGTAGATCTTCTCCTTCATCAAATTCGGTGTAATTCACTGCCCGTTCTCCTTGTGGGCACTCATATTGAAAGTGTCCAGTTTGACGGCATTTGTAGCAATCAACTGTTGACTTATCGAAATCTGCACGTCCCCTTCCTCTACCACGTCCTTGTCCTTTATTGAACGAGGATCGACCTCGTCCCCGGCCTCGACTTGCGTTTGTTTCATTCTCTACCTTTAAGACCTGATCTTCGCTTGGTTTCCTCTTCAACTTTTGCTCATGAACCAGCAGAGAACTTTGTAATTCATCAACTGTCATTTCCTCAATGTCCCTAGACTCCTCTATTGAGCAAACAACGAACATGAAATTTTTAGTCATGGAACGTAGAATCTTCTCGGCGATCTTGACATCTGGCATGTCTTCTCCACAATTCCTCATATCGTTGGTGATGATCATCACTCTATTGAAGTATTCATTCACCCCTTCTCCTTCTTTCATCTCCAAAATCTCGAATTCACGTCTTAGCCTCTGCAATTGGGCCATTTTAACCCTAGTATTGCCACGATACTTCACCTTCATGGCTTCCCAGATCTGTTGAGCAGACTCCTTCTGCGTAATCGTCTTCAAGATTTGTTTGTCAATAGATTGGAACAAATAGTTCCTGGCCTTCAGGTCTTTAATTCTCATCACTTCCAAATTCGTCCTTTGGGTGGGTGTCAATTGCTCGCCATCCTTGGGTTCCTTAAACCCTTTCTCGATCACCACCCAATATTCTTTAGACCGAAGTAGTGTCTCCATGACCAAGCTCCAGTGGTCATAGTCTCCATCAAATTGAGGCACACTCGGGACTTGGAAATTTGATGCTTCTTCGGCCATTGGTCTCTCAATTCACTCTAATGAACTCCCAGACTTGTGCTCTGATACCACTTGTTAAGTTTCAAGTAGGTATCAAAGAAACACACTCTTTCGGATGATATTATTCATGAATGAAAATGGTGGCTTTATAAGCCTACATGACTCCAACGTAAACAATAAAAAACGGAACAGACTTTTGACTTCAACATTCTTGACCTACTCTTACGGAGGACTCCTCCGCTGAACAAAGCAGACTAAATCAACCAAACTAGACCCAAACAAAAAAGACTGGATTGGACTCCTAATCAATTGGGTTAAGCCCATTATTCATAGACCCATTAAAGCTAACAATTTCTAGACACTCGCTTCTACTTTTGGTCAAAAATCATCTGATTTGCTTCTGTTTGCATAGTTGTTGATTTAGGTTTTCGTTTAATAGTGATTTAGGATTATTGGAGTTATTGCTGTGTATTTTGTTGATTTTATTTGCTTAATGAGTTTAGGTTTTGGGGATTAAAGTCATGAGTATTTCAACACTCAAGCCTTTGATTTGATCATACTTTTTGTCTGATGATATTAATCATCTTTATGTGGGGCATATGAGATTACCTACTGCTTCAATTACGTGTTGATAACTTCATTGTCTTCAAAGAATTGATTCTTTCATATATTCTTTTTGTTTTCATTTGCTGTATTATTGTTTCTAAATGCAAGATCTATTGTGACAGTTGTTTGGTAAGCAAAACGTATGGTGTTTATAAGAAATTTCTTATATGATTATCTTAAATCGTCAGATTCATACTAGTTATAGATTCAAGATTAATATTGATTTTGTGTTTTTATCTCAAATCTAAAGTGGGAATGTGAATTTTTTTTGTTTGGAAATGTTGGATGGAATTGAATTGAATTATTATTGGAAGTTGTCCAGTTCCCCCAAAATGGAACTGGACTTGTAGCTTTCAAGTCAAGGACCAAATTGGCATATTAGTATTTTGGTTAATCATTTATGCAACGGTTGGTTACCCTTTTCTGGTTTGTGGGATTTGAGAAAGACCCTTGATGCTGGTTCATGAGATTTGGTTTGCAACTTAGCATAAAATAACCGTATATTGTTGTATTGTTGATATACTACCAAAAAAGTAATGCGAATTGTTTAAGAATATATTACCATTTCAAAAATACAAATTAGATAATCTAACTTTTGCAAAATTTTATTAGAAATCAATATTATAGAAAAAGATAATAAGATGAAATAGTTATTAGTTAAGATTGTAAATGAAAGAAAGAGAAATAAATAATAAAAAAATGAATAAAAGGATAGAGATAGAGAATGAGATGTAGACGGTTTTTAGAAGATAAATGAAATATAAAGATAACGGTGATTTTTAGTTAAATTATAGAAATGAGGATATAGAACCTAATGTGAATGCTCTAAGTTCATTAACTATAGAATTACTTTTCTGTTGATTGTTTGTCTGACGCTCACTTGCAACAAACACATTGGTGTTTTCAACACACAAACAGGCGAGTACACACCCTTGGTTGCTGTCTTTACTTTGGTGCTTTTTAGCTTGGCCAAGATCAAGCCTAGTCAACCTGCAAATGTCGTGTTTACTGGTTGTGGATTCTTCTGCACTGTTGCTCTTGTTTTACTAACTTTGTTAAAAAAATGTCACTGTTATTTGGTAAAGAATTCCTTACCTCTTCTCCCATTCACATCAACGATATAAATATACAATGGTTTGACCTTAAATAAATTATGGATAGGACTACAACATTTAAAATACAATATATATATATATATAAGCAAATGTTGACGGACCGTAAGTTGAGAAGGCGAGTGAAAAGTGAGTGGGTAGAGATCGTAGGTGCCGTCAACGTCAATGCACCATTGACAACCGAACCAATGAGAAGTGTGCTAGGGCTACTTAGGCGTGGATAGTTGTTCCCAAGAAGAGTTGCAACTTCGATCAGCACCGGAAAATAGAAGTCCAAACAGACATAAGAATCCAATGCCTGCATACCAGGTCAGAAGGGATGTTTGAGAATTCACATTTTCATTTGCAACAACAACAAACAAAGCACCCCCCACTGTTTTCTAGCTTAGCTTTAGGAGTTCTTCAACCCAAGTGCTAGCGATGTTTCTCGTCAAATGTGTACCAACTCTAAATATATCGGCTAATAGTCACTTCCCCATACTTGGAGTTATTGGTTACTTTGGTGGCTGGCGTTTCGATGATCTCTTTTCATAATGCAATAAAACTAGTATATACATTTGACGAGAAACAATTCTAGCATTTGGGTTGAAAAATATTAATACATAAAATTTTAAATATTTATGTATATATTTTACATGTATAAAAATGTATTACATATAATCAGATTAATGTTTTGGATTTGTTATTTGTGTGTTCATTAACTTTTGATTAATGATGTTTTGAATTTCTTAATTGTTCCACTTTTTGTAGTTAATCTCACATTACTTTATGTAGTTAATCTCAGATTAATGATTTGGATTTGTTATCTGTGTCTTCATTAACTTCTGATTAATGATGTTTTGAATTTGTTAATTGTTCCACTTTGTGTAGTTAATCTCATATTAATGTTTTGAATATGTTTCATATGTGTGTGAGTTAATGTCTGACTTGCAACTCATTTCTTAAAAATTATGACATGTGTGTTCATTAAGAATAATCTATGATTTGCAAATGATTTCCTGAAAATTTTGATGTGTTGTTTTAATGTTCTGAAAATTTCTTAAAAAATTGATTGTAACAGTGACAATTGGATAAGCAAGTCCATTAACTATGGAATTACTTTCCTGTTAATTCCTTGCCTGACGTTCACTGGCAACAAGCACATGGGTGTTTTCAACACACAAACAAGCGAATACATGCCCTTGGTTGCTGCCTTTGCTTTGGTGGTTTTTAGCTTTGCCAAGTTCAAGCCTAGTCAACGTGCAGAGGTCGAGTTAACTGGCGGTAGATTCTTCTGCACTGCTGCTCTTGTTCTACAAACCTTGTTAAAAAGGATGTCATAGTTTTTTGGCATAGAATTCCTTGCCTCTTCTCATTCTTTAACCTTGTTCTACAAACCTTGTTACAAACCTTTATCTTCGTTTATGATCTTTATCTTCGTTATGATCTGCGTAAATTCATTGTTTATGATCTTTATCTTCGTTCATGCATGATCCGAGTAATTAAATTTATTGTTTCTGATGTTTATATATGTTCGTACGTTTGTGTATGTTTACAGTTGGGTTAAAAAGCTGGGATGCGAGTGTTAGCATGGTTGGACTTGGTGCACTCGCGCAACAATCTGGAAAAATAAGAAAAATGATAAACCTTTCCATATTGGGATCTGAAGTGGACGCCCATTCCACCCCAGGGAGTACAGCACTCATAATCTCATACTGCAACAACTTTGATTACAACTTTATCTTTCCCAACCCAAACTGGTGGAATGATACCCTTTTCTACAACGCCATGGTATTCGGTCTAGCCTGCACATCACAATTCCTTGAGATACACGCACTCTTGACACATTGTTTGGATTTGATCTCACTACAAATGCCCAACAGAACTTTTCTAGAGGTCCGCCGAATCTTCAACTTTGATTTCTACGACATGTCACCTGAAGAAGATGCCTTCCTCGACATGCTACTGCTCTGGTACGATGCTTTAATGGTTACTTGTTCGGCGTTCACAACCAACAAGTACCTTGTTGTTTTCAACATACAATGTAGTGAGTACATGCCCTTAGCTGCTGCAGTTGCTCTAGTGCTGTTTAGCTTGGCTAGGTTCAAACCTACTCAACGCGCTGAAGTGGTGTTAACCGGTGCTGGATTTTTCTCCACCGCTTGTTTGTTCTGTTGACTTTGGTAAAAAAGGATGGCGAATCGCCATATTTGTGGTTTTGGGTTCTTCTGGTTGCTGGCTTTTCTATGATCTTCTTTTATATACAAGTAAACGCTGGTGCACATCTAACTAGAGACGTTCCAAACACTTGGGTAGAAGATCTGCTGAAACAAAGCTGGAAGGCGATGGGCGCTGCCTTGTTTGTGGTGGTAGCAAATGCAAACATGACTTCTCAAACATCCATGACCTCTGTGACCTGGTTTGCGTCCTTTGGCTTCTTTTGTATCCAGCAAGCAAGTTTCTTTCCAAGCAGCCATTGGGTTGCAAAGACCTTTGCTTGTTTGGGTGTCGTTTTTGAAGTGTTAATAGGACTCACGACACTTCTTGGGGACACCTATCCTCACCTTAGCAGCCCTATCAGACTTCTCGCCGGCTCAGTCATCATTGCTACACTGACATTGCTCGGAAAATTTGGTATGCCGACAACCACAAGCAGGGCCTGGTGGAGGAGGGGTAGAAGGGTTTTTCAAGAGGCTGCCTAAGTGGATGTTGTGTACAAATGTGGCTAACACTGTTGAATATTACATACTACTGATGGTATATTGGTATATATAGATATGAGATGAGTAGGGATTTGTTCAAAACTCATTATATGAAATAAACAAATTTTTTGCTTAAAGTTACCTAAAAATCTTTGTTTGTTACATACATACATTTATATACATAGATATACACTACGGGTGTCCTTATTTCAGTGCACATGAATGAGATATATAAGGATGCAAACACATATATGCAAATGTGCAATGTAATAGAAAATAACAGAGTTTATACCAATTTACTTATAAATGAGTTAATTTGGTTGCATTTTTAAAGCAAAAATAAAAATGGCTCGAACCGGTAGAAAGTCGCACAATGCATAATTAAAGCAAAAACCTCCCAATCATATTATTCAAAAAATAAAATATATATTAAACTACTAGCTTTAAACCCGTGTGCTACACGGGGTGAAACGTTAAAAAAATATTGATGAACATCTTAAGAACTCTTTTTATACAATATTTGAGGTTGCATTAATGGTAACTTTTCCATCATTAAAAACTATTATCATTGGTAAAGATAATGGCAAATATCATTTTTCAAGCACTAAAGAAACATGATAAACTAAAGGACCAATTCATAGACTTGCTAACCCAAATTGACCCAATTCACGACATTCCCCTCCTAGTTTTAAATAAGTATTTATGATAAAAAAAAAATACAACCTAAATTGACCCGTGCATAAACGAATGGATTGAAATTTCTACTTTTATGAGTTGAATAATTAAAACAATATATTTCATAAAGTACTTTGCATGATGCTTCAAGTTCAAACTACTTAAAATTCACAACTTCAATATGTTAGAACTGATTGACACTTTACAAACTTATTTATCCATACAATCATACATGAAACTTTATTATATTTGAATATAACAAATGCAGGCAGTATTAGACATTTACTATTAGACTAGTATATATATTGATGTTGATTTATAATTATTAGATAGTTCAAGGTAGTATTCAGTAAATATTGTAACTATATAATCCCAGTTTTGTGTGAATGAAATCAGATCAGGCGTTACGCTTTTATGGTATCAAACGCCAATCGATCCCTTCCCCTACCCTAATCCTTCCCTGTTCCCTTCTCCGATCATCTCCCCTCTCAACCCCTAATCTTCCTCCATGACTGGCGCAACCCCCCCCCCCCTCCTCCCCCTCCATCTTCTTCCGCCACTCATCCAACCACCACCATCACCAACATACGCAATCAGATCCCTATCATCCTTGAGGCAGATACCGGACCCTACACTCACTGGGTAGAATTATTCAAGATTCAATGTCGTGCTACCAATGTGCTTGATCACATCATCCCTCCTGACACTTCATCCTCTAAAGGCAAGGACCCAGAAATTGATCCTACTGAATGGCATCGGTTGGATTCCATCGTTCTTCAGTGGATATATGGTACCATATCCAAAGACCTTCTCTCTACTATCCTCAAAATTGATGCTACTGCCCATGACGCTTGGAAAGCCCTTGAACACATCTTCATTGACAGCAAACCTTCACAGGCTATTTACCTTCAACAACAATTTTCCAACACTAAACTAGAGTCCTTTGCTTCCATGACAGCTTATTGTCAGGATATCAAATCCCTCTCCGACCAGCTTGCTAATGTTGACGCTCCGGTATCGAATCAACAACTTGTCTTACAACTAATTGCAGGGCTGAATGAGCAATATGATCACGTTGCCAGTCATCTCCAACAATCTACACCATTACCAGATTTTTACACTGCTCGGTCTAAGTTAGTTATGGAAGAAACAAGGAAGAAACACCAAGAATCACCTGCTGCCACTGCCCTAGCCGCCACCCACATCTCAACCCTGCCACACCCCAACTATCAGACACCACCCTCCAACAGACCTCCCCCTATTCGGCCTGATTATCAACAGCAACATCGCAGTTTTGGGCATGGTCTCTATGAGCCTGGATACCGTGGCCGAGGCCGTGGTGCACGCAATCGGGGCCGAGGCCGTGGTCGGGGTCGTGGGGGTTATACTGCCACTTATTCACCAAACCAGAATTGGTTTAATCCCACCTATCCATCACCATGGCAACCTAACTCCTGGCCCACACCCCCAGCTCCTCACCCAACTGCTCCATACCCACGGTTTTCTCCTCGTCCCAACCCGTATGTCGGCCTCCTTGGAGCTACACCCTCCCATGCATACTCGGCTGCCAACTACACACCCACCAACATCGAGCAGGCTCTTCACACAATGACTCTCAATCCGGACCAGACTTGGTATTTCGACACTGGAGCCACTAATCATATGTCTAACTCAGCAGGTAACATCTCTAATTATGTTCATAATAGCATGTCGAATTCAATTGTTGTTGGCAATGGTTTCCATATACCGGTTCATGGCACAGGAAACACTACATTATCCCACCCTTACCCTCCCTTAAAACTCACAAACATTTTACATGCACCAAACTTTATCAAGAATCTAATCTCTGTCCGTCGTCTTACAACTGATAACTTGATTTCTATAGAATTTGATCCTTTTGGTTTTCTTGTGAAGGATTACCAGACGCGGATTCCTATCCTCCGATGTGATAGAACCGGGGATCTCTACCCTCTCTCGGTACCACAGGCTCACGTCACCACACCATCTACCTTTGCTGCTTTATCTCATGATCTTTGGCACCGCCGTCTTGGGCACCCGGGATCTACTTTACTTCGTATTTTGAATAAAAATAAACATATTTCTGTTTCTAATGTTTCTGGTGAACAATTATGTCAATCTTGTGTGTTTGGAAAACATATCAAACTGCCGTTTTATGATTCTATCTCATCTACCACCTTACCATTTGATATTGTTCATAGTGACGTTTGGACCTCCCCGATACAAAGCTCGGGAGGTCACCGATATTATGTGTTATTTTTAGATGACTTTACCAATTACTTGTGGACATTTCCTCTAGCACACAAATCCAATGTCTATTCTATTTTTCTACAATTCACCACTTTCATTCAAACTCAATTTGAAAGAAAAATAAAATGTTTCCAATGCGATAATGGTACCGAATACAACAATAAATCGTTTCACAATTTTTGTACCACCCATGGAATGCGTTTTCGATTCTCCTGTCCTCATACTTCACCACAAAATGGTAAGGCCGAACGTAAAATTCGCTCAATAAATAATATCATTCGCACCTTACTTACTCATGCATCCTTACCCACGCATTTTTGGCATCATGCTCTCCAAATGGCCACATACATACTCAACATCCTCCCATCCAAAACTAAAAACAACTGTACTCCAACCTCTCTTCTATACCTCAAAGACCCCATTTATACTCACTTACGTGTTTTTGATTGTCTTTGCTATCCTCTCATTCCCTCAACCACCATCAACAAACTTCAAAATCGCTCTCTCCCTTGTGTCTTTCTTGGATACCCCTGTCTTTCTTGGATACCCCTCCACTCATAGGGGATATAAGTGCTATGACTTGTCCACTCGTAAAGTCATCATCTCTCGCCATGTCTTATTTGAAGAAAACACGTTTCTGTTCGCCAATCTTCAATCACCTCCCCCTTCCTATGACTTCCTTCACACCTCTTTCTCTGATGACATCCACCCGTCCATCCTTCAATCTCTTAACCAACCCAACACCCCATCTCCTCCTACACCAACGGTCTCCGCTACCACTCCGCCCAACCCTCAAACACCACCCTCCACCCCACCACTTTCTCCCCGTCATGACACCCAACCTGCCCTAAATACCCCATCTGCCACCCCCCATTCTGCCCAGCCTTATGCTCAAACATACTCTCGCCGACCCAAAGCCCCCATTCCCACTTCCACAACTGATCCAAACCCTCACCCTACTCCACCACCACCTCCCCCACCCCCACCACCACCCCCCCTCCCGTACCATTCACACCCGTAGCATGTCTGGAATTACCAAGCCCAAACAACCCTTCTCCCTCCACACCTCTACCATTGCCCCTCTACCCTGTAACCCAGCCGAAGCCCTAGCCAATCCGGTGTGGAAACACGCCATGACATCTGAGTTTAATGCTCTTAGGGATAATAATACATGGGATTTGGTACCTCGTACACCAGACATGAATGTCATTCGTTGCATGTGGTTATTCAAATGCAAAACTAGGTCTGATGGGTCATTGGAGCGCTATAAAGCGCGATTGGTGTGTGATGGTCGAACCCAACAGGTGGGCGTTGATTGTGATGAAACATTTAGTCCCATTGTGAAACCGGCTACCATCCGAACAGTTTTATCCATTGCTTTATTTCACAAATGGGAGATTAACCAATTGGATGTCACAAATGTTTTTCTCCATGGAAACCTAGCTGAAACAGTTTACATGCACCAACCGGCTGGGTTTCGCAACTTGGATCTCCCACATCATGTATGTCGACTTAATAGATCTCTCTATGGTCTCAAACAAGCACCTCGTGCATGGTACCAAAGGTTCACCGACTACGTCGCCACCTTGGAATTTCACCACAGTTCATCTGATCACTCTTTATTTATATATCGCCACGGGCAGGATGTTGCTTATCTACTTCTCTATGTAGACGATATACTTTTAACTTCATCCTCGGCATCATTGAAACAGTACCTCCTTAGCAGACTCGCTTCAGAATTCAAAATGAAAGACCTGGGCTCCTTACACTATTTCTTAGGTATTTCAGTCACTCAAGATTCTCGTGGCCTTTTCCTCTCTCATGAGAGATATGCGACTGAAATCCTAGATCAGGCCAATATGTCCACCTGCAATCCGGTTCATACCCCAGTCGACACTGCTGGCAAATTGGGGGTTAATGCAGGGGAACCGCCCATCTCTTTACCGCAGTATCTCACCTTCACACGTCCGGATATTTCCTATGTTGTTCAACAGGTATGCATGCACATGCATGACCCCAGGACCGGTCATTTCAATGTGTTGAAGCGTATATTGAGGTATATTAAAGGCACCATTCAGATGGGATTACTTTTACAGCCGACAGCTCCATCGTCGCTCATATCCTACACAGACGCCGATTGGGCTGGCTGTCCCAACACTCGGCGGTTTACATCCGGATACTGTGTATACTTAGGAGATAACCTGATTTCGTGGTCTTCTAAACGCCAAACCACCATCTCTAGGTCGAGTGCTGAAGCAGAATACCGAGGGGTAGCAAACGTGGTTGCTGAGATATGTTGGACTCGGAATTTATTACTTGAGTTGGGACACCCTCCAAAGCACACCTCATTGGTCTACTGTGACAATATCAGTGCCATTTAGATGTCCGGAAACCCTATTCAGCATCAACGAACCAAACACATTGAAATAGATATTCACTTTGTTCGTGAACAAGTTCAAAGAGGTCAAGTTCGGATCATTCATATGCCATCACGGTTCCAACTTGCCGATATCTTCACAAAGGGCCTCCCTCGAGTATTATTTGAAGAGTTTCGATCCAGTCTAAGCATCCGGAATCCTCCTCCTTAGACTGAGGGGGTATATTAGACTAGTATATATATTGATGTTGATTTATAATTATTAGATAGTTCAAGGTAGTATTCAGTAAATATTGTAACTATATAATCCCAGTTTTGTGTGAATGAAATCAGAACAGGCTTTACGCTTTTATTTACTAAACATTGTATAACCATTGTTATTAAAGATAAAAAACCATCAGATACCAGAACCAGATTAAATAAATATTACAGTTACTAATTCTTGAAAGATTTCCAATCTAAAAAATGTTCATAATAATAGGATTCATGTCTAAAAAGAAGTGGTTGCAATAAAGGGAAAAATTACTATTGAACTTGAGAAGTAGTAGAACATGCCAACAGTAACATGTAGTTTGTCTTCAAGATTTTTTATAGATTTCTAAACTTTTGAGTTGATGGTGAAGTCAATGCACGTCTGACATGAGCAGTCGGAAAAACAACATATGACATAACCGAAACAAACGCAGGACCTGCAGCCTCTGCAGGTTGAAGAACGAACACACCCTCTGTATACCCTTCGGCTTGCTCATTCCTCATCATCATCACATGTCATTCTGAGAAAAAAAAGATACGAAAATGATCGTATCTACTTACATACATAAATACATAAAGAGAGTGTTTTCATTCTAATTACATGATTAACATCATATGAAATGTATCATAATCACCCTACAGACGCGATAAAGTTCATCATAACCGTGCATAGTAATTCGGAAACATAAAAAGTTGAGTGTATATGGATTCAGCTCCCTGAAAATAGAGTGACAAGGGTTACAAAAATGTGCAGTAACAATAGATTGATTTGGGTTATATTTTACTTCTCACAAGTCAAATGTGTAAACTCTGAAACAAAGGTCAAAAAAGGAACGGGTCAAATGTGTAAACTCTGAAACAAAGGTCAAAAAAGGAACGGGTCAAATGTGTAAACTCTGAAACAAAGGTCAAAAAAGGAACGGGTCAAATGGGTTTGAAGGTGACCCAATGAGTGTTAATATGCTTACAACCCCTTATATCACTTTATTCTACAAATCAAAATTAATAAGTTAGTAAAATAGATGTAATCATATTTAATATTTTCATAGTTTCATTAGTTAATTTTTTTTTGTCTCAAACGGGTTAAGTGTTATATATCAAATTTGTTAAATGAATAAGGTAATAATCTTAATGGGCTGAATGTTTTTATCCCCAACGAGTTAAATGAAAAGGTAATAATCTTAGCGAGTTAAATATTGTATCTCAAACAGGTTAATGAAAAGGTAATGATCTTATCACGTTAAATGTATATCTAGAACGGGTTAAATTAAAAACTAAAAAGATATAATTAAAGTACAGTAGTACCTCCTTAGCAAAGGGATTGACAGGGCAAGCCGACAAGGTATTTGTTGCCTTGGCTGTTGATGGTGGGGTTTGCACTTCCACCAATGGCATCATCTCCCATTGGGTGTAGTCATTGTTCACCACACTGAAATATCCATGTCTACATCTGCAATTTTTTTACCAAATTTAAGTCATCCATGGCATAAAACTTCTTTTTATTAAAAAAAAACAGTTTTTTAAACTTCAACAAATAATGGATCAGTACCTTGGCATTCTTTGAGCCCATGACCGCATCAACCAGCCTATCAGCACAGTTAGACAGAGAATTATGGTCATCCCAAATATGGCTCGAGACAAAAATGGAAATCACGTCACCATCAGCCATTGTTCTCCAACTATCTGACCAAGGCGTTCCCAGACGGTTTACAATCGTGGATGATAACATTAGTGACAAACTGTATGGTAATACAACTACAAGCTCCATTAGCTATGTGCACATTGACCCCGCGCGCATCGATTGTTTTAAAACTTTTCATAATAAGTTCTTGTTTCAACTGGATCACCATGCCGCGTTTGAACACGATCCAAAGGGGTTCATCTTGGATGACAGCTTGGTGTAATGTGCCAGGTCTCAGGTTGACAGGATCATCATCACTAGAATCTGTCACAATGTAAAACCGGCCATTACGACAGCCAATGGCATTGCGCCCAAACCCGGTGCCACAATCTGCAAGCAAAGAAATGCATGAAAACAACAGTTAATGCTTCATTTCCAAATTATGAATACACAAATGATCTTCGATGTAGACTTCGGAATGCTAGAGGTAATGTTTCATTTCCAAATTATGAAACAACAGTTAATGCTTCACAATGTAAAACCGGTCTCATGTAGTCTTTATAATTAATCTGTATTCCTTGAGCACACAGACCTTACTTCTATTCATACTATTCTCAGTGTGTCAAGTACGTTTATTAGACTTGCCATGTATCACAATCACGACACACACAAGTCATGGCTCACACGACCATGTCGGATGTATACATGCTCGTGTGGATCGCTAGTCATCATTAGACTTGCCATGTATCACAGCTTGCCGACTTATGAAGGGACATGACCGTGTCGAGACGGTGGCACAGCCGTGTTAGTGCAAGCACAACAATTCAAAAGTTGACACGTGGGGATGATGTCAACACCAAATATCTATAAATAACATCTTCAACTCTCATTTCTATTGTTCAATTCTGTTTCACCGGTATGGGTTTGAATCCCGGTGCGAACCAACACGTTTAGACCCGTGTTCATAGGAATTTGTGGGTTTCGAGTAGAGCCGTATGTGTTTGTTCTTCTCTTTTATACCCTTAAATGAATTTCATCTTTATCACAAACATACTCCTAAAAGGTTCATAAAAGGTGTAAAATTCGTTTTTAACATATTATATATAATTAAAAACTTATGTTCATGAATAGTAAACTATCCCATTCAGCACTCATCACGTGGCAGCTACTAGTTGTTTTTTTTTCCTTTATATGTTTTATATGTGTGTGTATATACACACATACATACGTATATATATACATACTAAATCATGTAAGACACGATTTAATATGTGGCTCTTATAATCATTTATCTAATTATTAAATGATCAAATATAATTATTTATTTATTTAATAACCTATGGCTAGTAATTAGTTGATGGGTCTAATTACTTTTAATGGGCTATTAATGGGTTTCCTCTTGGGTGTACATATAAATAAAGAGTTAATTAAAGGGAATAGACTAATGTTCATTTAATCTCTATCACCACTCATTCGTCACTCTCTCTCTCCAAACTGTGAGCTCTCACGATCTCACCTAATACCATCCTAATCGTACACCCTAAACGGGAACTCAATCCAGATCAGAGATCATGATGTCTTCCCTATCATCGGTGAACTTAGCATGTATGATTTATATATTGTTTTCCATTACTTAGCTCCTGGTCCATTTTAATTGTTTTGTAAGGGCCAGGGGATCGTGAACCAGTACACCATGCCCGGTACTCCTCAGCAGAATGGTGTTGCTGAGAGAAGAAACAGGACCGTAATGAACATGGTACGTAATATGTTAGCCAACTCAGGTTTACTCTCATTCCTCTGGACCGAGGCCTTAAAAGCAGCTGTTCATATACTCAATAGAGTTCCTTCAAAGTTTGTCCCTAAAACTCCTTATGAACTATGGACAGGAAGGAAACCGAGTCTTAGATATATGAAAGTATGGGGTTGTCTTGCCAAAGCTAAACTCTATAATCCTTTCTTAAAGAAACTTGACATGAAAACTGTCACTTGTTACTTCATCGGTTATCCCGATCACTCAAAGGGTTATAGATTCTACTGTCTTTCTCACGTCACTCGTATTGTAGAAACCAAGCATGCCAAATTCCTTGAGGATTTTAAGGTCAGTGGGAGCTGTGAAAATCCTTATCCATATTTAGAAGAAGTACAAGACGCGGGGGGGGAGAGAGATTCGTCGTTTACTATACCTCCGTTTACTCCTCTTGTACACCACGCTGCACCGCACGTCACTGCACCACTTCCTCCTCCCTCAGATCTTAATGATACTCCTTTTATACCAGAGAATGAAGGCACATCAAACTACCGACATGAAGACAATGCCGAACCCGATAATCAACTCAGGAAGTCGTCTAAGTCCAAAAGGACTACTAACTTTGATGATTTTGTTACCTACCTGACTGAAGCTGAAATGGATGTCGGAAAGTTTACAGATCCTACTTCTTATCATGAAGCCATTAGCAGTGATCAGTCTTCTGAATGGAACAAAGCTATGATTGACGAGCTTGACTCCATGAAGAAAAATGATGTTTGGGAT
Organism: Smallanthus sonchifolius; assembly: GCA_023525975.1. Lineage (NCBI taxonomy): Eukaryota > Viridiplantae > Streptophyta > Magnoliopsida > Asterales > Asteraceae > Smallanthus > Smallanthus sonchifolius. Next base: position 22,272,104 of record CM042026.1, on the reverse strand, counting down.
TTAGTTGAATTACCCAACGGTGCTAAACCCGTAGGATGTAATTGGGTCTTCAAAACTAAACTAGATCCGAATGGAAACATTGAACGCTATAAAGCGAGATAGTTTGCAAAGGGTTTCACTCAGAAAGAAGGAATCGACTATCAAGAGACCTTTTCTCCAGTTTCTCGAAAGGATTCATTGAGGATCGTGATGGCCCTAGTAGCTAACTTTGACTTAGAGCTGCATCAGATGGACGTTAAAACCGCTTTCCTCAACGACAACTTGAATGAAGACGTGTTCATGAAACAGCCTGAAGGTTTTCAACCTGAAGGTCAAGAACATCTAGTCTGTAAGTTGAAGAAATCCATATACGGGTTGAAGCAGGCATCACGTCAATGGTACCTAAAGTTTGATGAAGTCATGCAGAAACAAGGTTTCCTTAATAATCAAGTGGATCAATGCACCTAACTCAAGATGAGTGGGAGCAACTTTACTATACTTTTCCTTTACGTAGATGACATTCTATTGGCAAGTAATAGTTTAGATATGTTGCATGAGTCGAAGCGTTTACTCTCGCATAACTTCGACATGAAGGATCTCGGAGAGACTTCTTACGTTATAGACATCCGAGATAGATCTAAGGGCATTTTGGGATTATCTTAGAAAGCCTACATTGAACGGGACCTCAACGTTACAATATGCAACACTGCTCTCCTTCGGTAGCTCTAGTAGTTAAGGGAGATGTTTTTGGTTTTTTTCAATGTCCAAAAACAGAGGTTGAGAAAGAGCAAATGAGAATGATACCTTATGCATTAGTAGTTGGGAGTCTTATGTATGCTCAAGTCTGTACTCGTCCAGATATCGCTTATATTGCTGGAATGCTAGGCCGTTATCAGACTAATCCTGGCCTTGATCACTGGAAAGCAGCTAAGAAAGTGTTTCGATATCTGCAAGGGACGAAAGACTATAAACTGACTTATAAAAGAAGTGATAATTTGGAGGTGGTTGGTTATTCTGATTCTGACTTTGCTAAGTGCAAATATGATAAGAAATCCACTTCAGGGTACATCTTTATGTTAGCCGGCGGACCTATTTTATGGAAGAGTCATAAGCAACAGTTGACCACAACATCCACTATGATGGCAGAATACATAGATGTGTATAACGCGACCTGTCATGGAATGTTGCTAAAGAATCTGATCACTGGACTCAAAATAGTTAATTCCATTTCTCGACCATTGAAGCTTTATTGTAATAACTCAGTTGTCGTTAATTTCTCAAACAGTAACAGTTCGACTGGAGCTGGATTATATCTTGATACAAAGTACTTGTTCGTACGAGAGCGAGTTGAGGAAAATAATCTTTGTATTGAGTATATAAGTACTAAAATTATGCTTGCGGATCCGATGACTAAAGGTCTCCCACCTAAAGTTTTCGAAGAACATGTTTCGAAGATGGGCTTTTCTAAAAACCTTATTTAGTAGCATAATTGTACTTACTTATGTTTATTAATGAAATTTCCTTAGTTATTGAATTTGTTTGTCTCTAAATATGTTATACATGCCTAATGACATATAGACACTAAGTATACAAATCAACGTTAAAGGGCTTACTTGTAAATTTGATCCTAAAGATTACTTAAGTTTTAAATTTGTGCTATAGTATGATTAATGGAGGTCTTGAGTTGAATACTGATTCAATGACTGTATTTCTATGCTATAGTTACAGTTTAGAACTAAAATGAGTGTTAAATCTCTGCAGACTTACTAATGCTCATAATAAATGATTACTCAGCCAAATGGGAGAATGTAAGACACGATTTAATATGTGACTCTTATAATCATTTATCTAATTATTAAATGATCAAATATAATTATTTATTTATTTAATAACCTATAGCTAGTAATTAGTTGATGGGCCTAATTACTCTTAATGGGTTTCCTCTTGGGTGTACATATAAATAGAGAGTTAATTAAAGGGAATAGACTAATGTTTATTTATCTCTATCACCACTAATTCGTCCCTCTCTCCAAACCGTGAACTCTCACGTTCTCACCTAAAACCATCCTAATCGTACACCCTAAACGGGAACCCAATCCAGATCAGAGATCATGATGTCTTCCCTATCATCGGTGAACTTAACAAGTATAATTTATATATTGTTTTCCATTACTTAGTCACAAGAACTGATCAACAAATCATGGTGTTAACACGTAGGAGGGCGAGCTCTGGTGGTTGGTTAGCTGCTTTGTCTCATCCGCAACACATGTTCGATCCTGAGGCAACCCCCTCCTACATCATTTAGTAAACTTAGAGTTAATAACTTCTCCTTTAACAAACATTTACGGATGTTAAATCACAAAAATTGCCGTGGACATGCAATTAAGTTCACTTTATAATACATTATTTATCAAGTTGTAAGATTGAATTACTAACCTTTTTTAGGACGATCCCGCTTTATGATCTTCTTCCTTGACAGTTTGACTTCCTATGAGTCAACGTAAATGTTAAAACCATTTCCACATCAATTCTTTGTATGCACATCTTTATCAATTCCATAATAAGGCCCAATTTGCATTGTTACAATTACTCTATATCATCTTTCACATTTTTTACAACTTGTCTCACACAACATGTAGCCTCTATACATCTTGATGTTTCATTTACTATATTCTCACAAATATGATTCGTTAGCACATGCCTAATTGTTTGATCTATTAACTTTGCATACAAACTCAATCATTATCCTTATTAATTATAATAAATAACTAGGAGTTCACGTGTCATTCTCTGTTATATTCTTACTCTTATTTTCTTACATCTCTTCTATTAAATAAAGGGGCACGTGTCACTCTCTGGTTCATTCTCACCATTATTTTCTCATTTCTCTCTCGTATTAAATAATGATATTAAAATAATATATTTTTAGATATTTAATATAAATTTAATTATAGATAGTTATTATATTAATAATTATATAAATTTAATATGAAATTAATTATGAATAGTTATAATTTATGGCGTTCCTTATCAATTTCGAAAAATAAATTTGTATTATGAATAGTTATTATACCATCAAGACTATTTTTATATTTTAATCAACTCCATTATTTTAGACACCCACGTTAATAGTTCGTTTCAATTTTTATCTATAAATTTTTTAATTCAAAATTTTATTTATCGTCAATTAAATTGTTCAATCGTTTTATAATTTCTAAATCATTATTACTAATTACTATTTAATTTTTTCGTTATTAAGCTTGTGTAATACACGGGTTTCTAACCTAGTGTATATATAGAGAGAAAGTTTTAAATACAAATGACTCTTATCATACAAAGTGTAGCAAGGATTTTAAACCATTGATCTAAGAAATCAAGGGTTAAGATGAAGGTTGTGCATAATCAGCTTATTTTTAAGCATGAAAAGAGTGTGAAAGGGTAAAACTGGAAAGCCTACAACTGTTTATTTTTTTTCAAGTTCCCCCATTGTTTACTTTTTTATACGACATTATTTTTTATTTTTAAATTACACCATAAAATCGAGCATTTTATTTTTTTTAATTTGAGTATAGTTTTGCTATACTTTTAATATAAAAACCGACTTTTTTTAAGAAAATGTTAATATGTTATACGTATAACATGCGTGATTATTCGTATAACATGCGTGATTATCACTATGCATTATTATTTATATGACATCCGTAATTATTCGTATAACATGCGTTATTATCATTTTAAAACATGCGTTATTATCATTATAGCACATGCGTTATTGTTAACATTCATATAACATGTGTGATTATTCATATAACATGCGTTATTATCATTTTAGAACATGTGTTATTATCATTTTAGAAAATGTGTTATTATAAAGCATGCGTTATTATTATATAACTTGTGTTATTATTATTACGATGACGCATTTACCCCTCACTCTAAGGACACGTGTTGCATTGTAGTGGTTTCGTAACTTCGCACGCTAAAAACCCTTTGTATAATAACCGGACTCTATTACATAAATCCATGTCATCTTCCTCAATCTCTTTCTTCTTTCTCTAAAAAAAACGTACCCCAATCTCTATCACTCCTCTCTCTCTCCCCCTCCCACCCTCCCTCTCTCTCTCTCTCAGCAGCCCCAATCACCCCCTTCATTTCTTCCATTGCTGACCTCCAATTCAACCTTTTTGCTCGGCTATTGTTTCATCACTATCGTGAATTGGAAAACCCTAAACCTAGAATTGGAACACCACCGCCACCGCTACCGTGTGGTGAGAAAAATGAAGATCTGGCGGTGGGTGGTGGTGGCTGACGTTGTACAGAGGGGATTTGAAGATCTCAGCATCGTCGCTCACTTCACCTTCATCTTTCTCAGGCGATTTGAAAATGAACACAACGATCACCACCTCTTTGGTTGTCTTCTTCGTGAAGCAGGTCGTTGGGCCCCTCTCCTCCGCTAGCGATTAATTTTAACCGAGTTTCTTTCTTGATTCCTATAAAACGCAAGTCATGGCTTCGTGACAAATCACATGAAATTAAAATAAAAAAAGGACCCACAAGAAAGAAACTGAAATAAAAATTACCGGGGTTCCTTCTTATGGTGCAACGATGACTTAAGCGGTGGTGGTTGTGGTTTTAGAAGCCTTTGATTAGGGTAGAGAGAGAAGAGAAAGGGAGGATGGTGTAGTGGTTTTATCTAAAAGTGTATTGGGTAACAGTTTTAGTCTAGGGGTATTTTTGTCTTTTTATAAAAACTTAACCTAAAAAATGGATGGCGTTAGAGACGCGTAGTTGATTGGAACAATTGATATAACACAAGGACTTAAAAGGTGAAATTGTAACTATTAGATCTATTAGACTCAAAGCATTATTTTAAACAAATCACATGTATTCAAAACGAAATTTATTCTTAAAAGTTATTTTATGTTACATTTATGTCCCCTTTTTGTACCTCATCCTACCCGATGACTAAGAGCATTCACACTAGTTTCTGTATATGTTTGTGAGTGAGTTTCCTATATTTTAGAGAGTGTTTTAAAGTGGTTGTGAGTGAAGGAGAGAGAAAAAGTATAAATTTTCTGTATATTTTGTGGAAACACTGTTCACCTGCATAAACTTTTTATTATTTTTTTAAAGTGGTTGTGAGTGGAGAAGAGAGAAAATATAATGATAAATGTATAAAAAATATTATTTAATTAAAAATAAGAAAAAAAATATTATTTAATTAAAAATAAGAAAAAAAATATACTAATTTTTAGGGTAATTACAGAGATGATGATAGAAAAAGTGATGAGAATACTCTAATTTAGTACTTTACAATAATGGCCATGTTCAGTAACTATTTCTTGAAGTGAAAATAGGAAAAACACGGAAATGGTGTATAAAACAAAAAAATATATATATTTATATAATAATAATTCAAAATAATAAATAATATATTATATTATACATTAAAATTATTATATAAATATTCATAAAAATAATTATAAAAGTGTTAAATAATTAATAAAAAAATAAATGAGCTGATTTACCCTCGAGTCGAGCTCGAACCTTACAAATAGAGCTCTAAACGAGCAGAGTTTGAGTTTAGGTGAATTTGGGTCGACTCATTTACACCTAGGGATGAGACCGGTATCGTACCGATACCGAATTTGTGGAAAATTGGGTACCGGTACGGTACCGGTATTTGTTACAAAATGTTCATCTCTATATGTATCGGTACCATAACGTTACCGGTACCAAAAATACCGGCACCGAATTTATGTAAAAGTGGGTACCAATACTGAATCTATCGGTACGGTACGGTACTGGTATCGGTACTCGGTACCAAATGCTCATCCCTATTTACACCCCTGAATTTTTTATTATTATTATGTTACTATTTAACTAATTGTTTTTTATATATATTTATCTAAACCATTTTTATGCTTTAATATTTGAATTTATTATAATAACACACTAAGTTTTTAAATGCTATATCTTGGTGAGATACGGTTTTATTTTTATAGCGACGTGACTTTTTCATGATTTCCGATTATATCATTACGACGTGTATTTTTTATCTACATTTCGATGTTTAGAACCTAGTAGCCACCACGCTCATCCAGCCACAATGCACCGATAAACGCCCACTAGTTTGAACATAAAAGTACAACGATTAAAGTTCAATCAATCAAAAATCTTTTCCATTTATGATACCAACCCAAATGGTAAGATCTATTACAAAAGCGAATAAAAATTAAAAACCTGTATCATTTAATTTTTTTTATCAATGATTCATACTTTTTAAAACTTTCTTCTTCTTACATATAAATGCTTATGTTATACAAATAAAAGTTAGTAAACTAATTTGTTTATATGTTTTGTTTTAAACTTAAAGAGTTTACCTACACATGAATGTGTAATATATAATATACACATGACTTACAATGTGTAGGTTATATATATAAACGAAATTTGTTTATATTTTTTTTAATTTCAGAACAGATGGATAAACATTGCATTTTAATATTTTTCTTAAATTTTAGAAGTTTTATGATTAAAAATAAATAATTTATTTTATTACGTGCATAGATCTCTCCCTCGACCCATTTTATAATAACTAAAGGGCTGTTTGATAGCCTCTTAATGATTCCATTAAAAGGCTACCTCTGAATCGATCAGATGTAGAAGATGTTTCTTTCAGATTTTACCAGTCTCTTAATAGTTCATTCAGCCTTTTAATGATTCAGCTCAAAAACAATGTTGAATCATTAAGAGATCTTAATGATTCAGCTCTTAATGAACCAAACAGCCGTAAGTAAAAGACTCATATTGACGATACTTTACTTTTGAAAAAATAAATAAATAAATAAAATCGATGAGCTTTATCTTAAAATCACGTTTTTGTGACATCCACAAGATTCTGTCATTAAATTTTGCAATATGTATTCATTGCATATAAATTCGTAACGCTCGTAAGTTTCATCTTGTAATGAGTAAACTTTTATCTGTAACAATTACATAAAATAAAAAATAAAGAATATTTTTGTTTATAATGAGATGGAACTCAATATTTAAATTTCTCTTATTTATGATTAGTAATTTTTATACTAATAAATAAAAATTTTACGGGGACACGTCACTTTCTGGCACATTCCCGGCATATTTTTTCTGTCTCTCTCTCTCATATTAAATACTGATATTAAAAAAATATTTTTAAACATTTAATATAAATTTAATTATAGATACTTATTATTTAATTGTTGATAGTTATTATATCATTAACCAAATAAATTTAATATGAATTAATATTTATCAATTATATAAAAAAAATTAATACACAGTTGAAAAAATATTTTAAAAATTAACTTAAATAATTTATAACTGTCACTTCGAAATACATTTTTTAAAGACACATTTTGACGAGTTTATTTGTTAACGAACATTATATTTATTCAACATGTATAATACATGAGATTTTAACCTAGTGTAGTATATATTTACTTCATATGTGTGTATATATATATATATATATATTCATGTATAAAACAATAAAAAGAAAATAATTAATGTAAGGTACATATGGGACATGTGATTTTAAGTATTATAACTACATAATTAAGAGAATCAGATAAGCAATTTGTCTATTTTTATCCAATATTTTAATCTTCATACATAAAAAAATGATTTTTTTCTAAATTATATTGTGCCTCATTCATGTTTCATGCATTAAGCACAGCTAGAAAGTGAGATGTCTATACATAAAAACAAATTTATGTTGCAAAATTTGTTTTAGGCTAGAGTAATTAACGGCTTATTTTGTGTTCTTCTGCCATAACCACCTTATAAATCAACTTTATAGTTTGCCATCTTCTTTAACACACCTTCATTTCTTAGCCACCTATTTTTTTCAATTGCTGAATTCAAGCATAATCAAGTAGTGTTGATCATAGCCAGATGAAGCAACCTTATATGGGATCAATAGGGGGTTCTGGAAGTGGCATCAATGGTGATCATTTTAAGATAAAGAGTGAGAACAATCAGGAGAGTGGCAGTGAAGATGAGAAGGCAATGAGAGATGATCATGTTAAACATTTGTTGACAGAGAAGAGGAGGCGAAAAAAGATGAAGATCATGTTTCAAGAACTTCATGATTTGCTCCCTAAACAAACCCCTAAGGTACCAATTTTATTAGACCTACTACATGTCTATATTATTCTACTTGTTTTCGACTTTTCGGTTACTGTTATTGAACCAACCGCTCTACCACTCTTTTCGGACCGATTTCGTAAACGAATGACAACATATGTGTGCGTATTTATAGATTAATTTAAAATATAATATGATATTACTTTTTCTTTTGGTATGGTTTTAAAGTTTTAATAAAATATGTAATCTGAAAGAAATAAAATATAAAGCTTGAATTAGTAAATGAGATTTTACATAGGAAAAAAAAAGATCAAGGCGGATTAAAAAATTTTCTTATGTATGAGGCCGGCCATGAACGTTCCTTCAATTTTTTGTTTTTTTTTTTGGATGTTGCAATAACACGTTCCAAGTTGTTTAACTGTTTTTAACAACTATTTTATTTAGAGTTTATTTTGTTAGAATTATGTTTAATACTTGGGATTAAGATATTTATTACCAATTTGTATTTATCATCACAAGTTTTGTATAAAGTTAAATATATATGTTTCTAGATTTCCTATATATTAAAGGTTCCCTTCATTTCATTGTAAGACAACTTTCAAATGTAATATAATTCTAGGGCCCAAATTTCTGGGGGGCCAAAAAAAATTGTTTATGTAGCGGGTGCTTGGCACTGGCGGCGCTTCTACTGTCCTTGGGCGGTTGAAAGGAGTGGTCGGAATGCTATGGTTATGTTTTCCGGTGAATGCTCTAGTTTTGTTTTTCGGTGAAGGTAGAAGAAGGTTGAAAGATAAAAGAAAATGAAAAATCTAACGGAGATATAAGGAGAAAGGAGACTTGGTGATGTGAAAAAAGAGTGATATGTTCTAACTTTTTTGTTTCTTTGCTTTGGTTAACTTTTTATGATTTTTTTTATATTATAATTTCTTTATTTTTTATTTATTTATTTTTTGAACGACAAACTTTTTTTTTCTATTTGTGTTATTGTGTCTTGGATTAGGCTACAACTCACTCTCTTTTTACCACTACACCCACAACCTTTTTCTAACGGCTATCTTTTTTATAATTTCTTTACAAGCTGTAGTATTTTTCTACTTTTTTTCCTTTTCAATTTGTATTTTTGGTTTTTTTTCTAATTTGTTTCTTTTTATTTTACTTTTTCTTTCTTTTATGATGTGTTTTTTTATTCTTTTTGGTTCTTGATCTTATTTAATTGTTTAAAACTTGCAACTCATATGATTAGGTCATTAGATTATAACTTATTCTTATATGATTTACATAAATTATGTCTCCCAAACAACCTTCTGGTAGTCAAAAATGTAAAAAGAGAATATCAGATGATTAGTTTATAATATTATGTCGTATTAATGATTTTTTTATGTATAAAGGGGCCCGTTTTTTCTACTCGCACACGACATCCGAAATCTTAGAGACGGCCATGTATAATTCAACTCTCTTTTACATATAACCAGTGTTGTAAAGATCGTTAGGCGCTAATCGGGCGGTGGGATACCGACTAGTGATTAATCGGATTGGAATCTTTATATGTAATTATCATATTTATATATATATACACACACACACATTTTTATATGTAATTTTTAAAATTATATATATATATACACAAATTTTTATAAATCACCGGAATTTACAAGAAAATGGTCGGAATCCTATCGGAATCCGCCAGAAAACGGGAAGCCACTGATCTTTGGCCGATTAGGGCCACCTAGGGCCGATTTTGACCACCGTTGACCGATTAGCGATTTTTAGGCCGATTAGATCAAAATTCCTGAGTCATTAGCCGATTAGAGATTAATCGCGATTTTTGAAACATTGCATATAACACAACCTTTAGTCAATGGTGAAATGGAGTAAATTTACATACGTTCCACTTTTCTTTTGTTGTAAACTTATGTGTTTTACTAGATAGAATTGCCACAGTTCATATGACCCTCAATTACAGAATCACATTTAATATTTGTATCTCAGGCAAAACTTATCACAATAGTGGATGAAGCAATAAGCTATATCAGAAACTTGCAGCAGACTCTTCAAAAGCTCGAGACTCAGAAGCTAGAAAGGCTCAATCGTCCTTCAACAAACACCAATATCACTTCATTGACTCATTCACAAAAGCCCACGGCCGAATCATTTTTAGCCGATGGGAGTTCATCAAGCAGCCGTTTGGACCGCGTATCTTGTCCTAAGTTGGACCCCTTTTACTTCCCATTGCATTCAAAACCAGTTTTTCAAACATGGGCTTCGTCTAATGTCACCTTAAACCTATGCGGTCAGGATGCACATATAAACATTTGTTCGTATAAGAATCCTGGACTCCTTTCTGCTGTTTGCGGCGTGCTGGAGAAGTGCAAACTGGACATCGTTTCCTTTCATATATCTTCGGATCAATCTAAAAGCATGTTCATGATTCATGTTCGCGTGAGTAAAAATTTCTCAATTTATCTTAAATTTCGTTTTTTCGAGTCTGATTACAAACAAAAAATTTATTTTGCTTAGGTGAATGCTCCTGATGAGTTCCTGGCGGCTTATTCTTATGAAGAGATATACAAGCTTGCTGCACTAGAGATGATGCTTTTGGTTAACTAAAGTCCTCATAGATTTCATTAAGGGTATGTTAGTTAGTCCATAACATTTTCTGTACCGGGAGTTTTTTTTTTTTTTTTTTTTTTATGTTTTGAAACAGCCTAAACTTTTTATGGTTGCTTTCCGTTTATCTTAAATTAAAACATCAGATAATGAAAATATTATTAAGCAAGATATTATAAAAATAAAAATAACATAATCTATCAATTATAATAAATAAAGGTTTTGAGGTGTTACGTATCATCATTCTAGAGCCTTTAGATCTTTGTTTTCTCGCCTAAACATTTTCATTTATCTATTTTAATTTATTTTTTTTAACTCCTAAATTGATTAAATACAATTTAAACGTTTTGCATATTTCTTATGATTTTAAATTTTAAACATTAAATGTATGATAACTTTTGGTTGACCAATAACTTTCTTTTTTAAATACATTATTTATGATTAAATTTAACTAATTCATTATAATTCTTAAGATTTAGAGGTGTTTTTTTTATATTTTTGAATATTATGAATTGTTACTATATTCGTATTTTTTAATATACGAATACAACTAAATTTACATATATAAATTTATTTTTTATGTTGTATTCTAATAATAAAGATAATAAAAACAAAAAAAATAGTTTTATTTGGTTTTTACACGAGTTCTCGCGGTTCTCACAATATTTATGAGTTCTTATTTGATTATTCGCATATGTTTATCATGGGAAATGGGGTTGAATATATGTATATTTTTAAGCTTTTTTAGTTTTTAAAGAATAATTGTACTTTAGTCAATTTATCTCAAGTTAACATAATCATCTTAACAGTGTTGGTCAGCTGAACTTAATTAAGATGAAATGAAACTAATTGACTAAATAAGCCAAACTAAAAATATTAAACTAAAACGATTATTAAAATAAAATTTTGTCTTTTTTTTTAAATATAACATTCTATTAAATCATATCTTAAAATTATGAAATTCGGTACAAATAAAAGCCTGAGTAGTGAAAACATTGGATGGTGAGGGGACCATAGAGTTAATATGTAAACCACAAGGGGTGCTTTTGAAATCAAACCTATGAATATCAATTCTCTCTGAAATTGGGGAAAATCAGGAGAGCCAAAATGTTAGGGTTTATGACCTTCACTATAACACCCGTCCAATTTCGTCAATTCCGATCACGAACCCAATTCCACAACGACAAACACTGTTTCCATTGATGAAAACCCAGGGTTCAAATTCGAATAGAAGAAACCCTAGAGGATTGAAAGCGTCATTTTCAGAAGATAAAGAAGAATTGAGCGGAGAAAAAGAAGATGATAGGGTTAGACCCGTGAGGAAGAAGAGAATGCTAAGAGATAGAGAATAATTGACTTAACTTCTGGATATCCTTCAGTAGGTTATGATTCATTCAATATATAAAAACTAGAGTTACAAATATAACCCTCAAATAAATAGAAAACAACCCATATGACCCCTACATAATGCAAAATATGAAAAAACCAAAAGACACGTAACAGAAGATGATCTGAAGAAGAAGAAGAAGAAGAAGAATAAAGGAGGAGATGAACGGCCGAGATTCAATTTGCGGTGGAGCGAGTTACTGTTTGATCCGGATCCGGATAATGTGGTGGCAGTGAGTTTAACGGAGTTCTGGGGTGGGCGAGTGTCGTGGCAACTGTTTGTAATATCGTTTGCGATACTCATTGCTGCTGTCAAGTACTCATTTATTAGTACTCGGCTTTGATTCCCATTCTGTAATATTTGTTTCATCTTCGATTTGTGCCATGATTATCTTTGCCATCAAGGGTTGATCCTAGTTTTCAACGATCAAGTCGACTCATCATGTCGATGATATAGGAGATTACAGTTTACATAGAATGACAAGTATGTTGTTGTTGATTACCTGCCAATGACTGCTCCTCGATAACATTATCATGGAATCAATCACTTTCCCCGGTTTTGGAAATGATTAACAACTTGAATTGACATGTTAAATAAATCTCTTGGGGTCTGGATTTGATCAGTTTTTGTACTGAACCAAATTTACTTGAAAAGCAAGACCAAAGATCAACCGTTTTGTGCATGAAAAAGCCGCCGGTTCAACTGGTGTTCCCTGGCGGCACCCCGGTGACCACACTCCATAACCTTATGGAGGTTTTAGCGTCTAGAAAAATGTGCAATATGCAAAAGATTATTGTTGTAAAGGTGAAGTATTTCGTTTGTTCAAAAGAGGGTTTAGGTTGGTGGGAGTTCAAAACTATCCTTTCAAACCCACCATTTAGACAAACTATCATTCCAAACTACCATATATGGTGAGATTGGTACCATCCAAGTCTCCAACCCACCTCATTTTTTATTTTTTTTTTAAATTAAAACAAATTAATAACCAAATTTTAAAACTAAAATTTAATTAATTAATTAAAAATACATTACAATAAATAAATAGACCATAAAAAGGTTAAAAAAAAACACCTAAAAAATTCGAAACTTTTTTGGACTCCATTGTATTTTTATGTAAAGAATAGAGGAGAAAGAATGTATTTTTTTGTATATTGAGTAGGATAATTGGTTATATATAGGGGTTAAATTTTTATGAACATGTGATGAAAATGCTAAGTATAATTATTTGTATCCTTAGATATTTTGTTCTTAAATTCTCACAAACAATGTCCTGAAGATCACAATTAGATAGAAGACACACGCTCCCACTACGAGTCAGCCATTCCAAGCCTTGTTCAAAATTGAAGAATCGATGATAGAAGAACAAGGATTGATGGCCTGACACTTTTGAAAGTTTATAATTGAAGAATCGATAATAGAAGAACATGGATCGACCATGAGGGCGAACCTGGAGAGAGTGATACTTTTTAAAAGTTGATTCTCACTCCATTTAAACAAACATTCTTCCCACATTTACCGTAATCTTCTTGTAGACTAAAAATATAGTTATCTTCAAGTAAATTGTAACTCTTTAAACACTTTCTAACATTAGAAAGAGATTTTGGATTGCAAAAGAAAAGATGTCAAAACATTCTTCCCATGTCTACGGAGAATCTTGGTGGTTGCGAACGATTTCCGTAAGATCTGAATCTTAGGCTTGTAGTTCTGTCAAGTCTCTGACTTATCTCCACCCTTGCTGGAACCCTTGTTGGGGTTATTAGAGTTGGCCTCAAATTCCAGCTCATTCCTTCCAAATCTTCTATACTTCTTCTTTCCCCGGGTATAGCTGTGATTCCATTTGTAGCTAGGTGATCAACTACGTTTTCTACGTTGTATTGGAACCCAGTGTAGCTGGTATTTGATATTCTTGCCACAAGTCCTACTGTTATTAGTAGGTTGCTTTCTCCACCTTGCCGTTCGTTGTACCCGTGAGTTTGTATAGCAACTTGTACATGGTTATGGAAGTCATCTATACCTAGTACCATGTCAGGTACCATGTATATCAGATGTGTTCCTGCTGATAAATCTACTTCCATGGTTCCGATGAATTGCCTATCATCCATCCACCTCGTATCTCTTAAGACCACAAGGGCTGTAGTCCCAGCTCCTCTTCTGTGTAAGGTATGCAGTCTGATCATAAACATACAAAGGTGGATATGTTGCATTCCGCACTCTCTTAGCCTTTGGTGGCTTTGTAGGTTACATAATCTGAGCTCTGTTTGAGTTTCATCAACACACAATATTCTTTGTTCTGAGTAGTGTTGGTAGACTCTGTGCCTGACAGTTTGCCTGTTACTTCCATAGAGTACTCCCGCCGGTACCAGTTCAGCTCTTCTTTGTCTTGAAACTTCTTAGGGTTATCTCCCTTTTATCAAGATAATATATTTTTAGTTTTTCTAGGGAGTTTATGCAAGCATTGATTTCTGCATCGATGGTGGACTGGATGGTTTTGAACTTTCCGCTTGCATATGCGTTTGGGTTGGTCATAAGGCTTGGTTAAAAGGCTCGTCCTTTTCATCTTTCACACAAAAACAGTTACGATCGAACCACTCTGGTATCAGAGCCTGTCGAACTTTGTTCGGTTTGCTCATGTCTGACCGTTTTGAACAAACAATTAAAGATTGGTATAACCATTCCCGAACCGTTAACCTTGAATTTATAAACCTCTCAGAAAAACAAAAACTCAGTCTTTTTGATTTAGATAATAATATTTCTTGTATTTACGATCGGTTACTATTATTCTCAAAAGTCTCGATTAAAAACTTTTATAAAATTACTGAGCACCTTGAAAAACTTGAACAAAGAATAGAAAAGTGTGAGGAAAATATAAGAAAAACTCATAGTGAAACCAGAAAAGGCCTCCAGCAGATATGTTCGGAAATCCACGAGTTAAAGCCACTTACAAAGAATCAAGTTCATAGTCTTGTCAACGAGATAGCTCATCAGCCACAACTAGCTGAAGAACAAGCTTTAAATTTATCTGAAGAATTTAACCAAAAGGTCCAAAAGGTTGAACACCTTTTGCACGAAGTAAAAGCGTTAATCACTGGATGATCCTAGCAATTCAAAGGGCGAATCCTGAATATCAAGAAGCCGTTAAAACAACAGAAGAAATAGAATCACCATCCTTGGGTTTTATAAGACCATCAGATTATAAAACAGGCGCTACTTCTCTAAGCGTAGCAATCATCAAGCAAAATAATACACTTATTTACTTAATCACTAAGCAAGCTCAAAGGCTCATTGAAATAAGTGAAGAAGTTGAGAAGCTAAGAAGAAGCATTGAAGCCATAGGAAAGAGAGAATCCAACCCAGCTAACTTGGAAGACTCCATAGAAAGTCTTACAAAAACTTCCTCCAAATCTATTTCTAATAGATCTGTTGAAGTTGTGCATTCTCCTGGCTGTCGTCCTGTAGTCTCTTATTTGGTCAAAAATAGAAATGCTTCAAATGATAGCATCCTCAAAAGATAGCAAAGAACAAATTTTCCATACAACCAACAAAAGTCCGCAAGATAATTAATAACCAGCTTTATAATGTTGAAGTAGAGTTTGATATACCAAATATTAAACTCTTCAAAGTCAAAGCTATTATCGATACCGGAGCCACATCATGTTGCATAAATAAGAGTGCAGTTATATTCGAGGGCATATGTCTTCTGAATCCGCCTATATATAAGTTTGCTTATTTCGTTTTTGAGAGCATCGAAGCATATACACTTCACTCTCAAATACCTGTAACAAAATCTTAAGTTTGCAAGTAGTGTGCTAAGAAGCTTTGTTTAAAGGTGTGTTTTGCAAATTACTATTTCCATCTCATAAATTACTGTCTTTATAATTTTAATGCAAGGCTAAAAAGCCTAATTTCAAGGTTACTGGGAAGGAAACTCTGGTTATTACCAATCTCTTGGTCATTATTTTAATCTTTGTCTAAAATAAACAAAAGGAAGTCTTTTGATTCCCTTATTATTCCTAAACAAAAGGTCAAGTACTCGTTTTAAAGAAACAGTGTAGTGTTTTACCAGAGGAAAGCTGAGTTTGGGTTGGTCATAAGGCTTGGTTAAAAGGCTCGTCCTTTTCATCTTTCACACAAAAACAGTTACGATCGGACCACTCTGGTATCAGAGCCTGTCGAACTTTGTTCGGTTTGCTCATGTCTGACCGTTTTGAACAAACAATTAAAGATTGGTATAACCATTCCCGAACCGTTAACCTTGAATTTATAAACCTCTCAGAAAAACAAAAACTCAGTCTTTTTTATTTAGATAATAATATTTCTTGTATTTACGATCGGTTACTATTATTCTCAAAAGTCTCGATTAAAAACTTTTATAAAATTACTGAGCACCTTGAAAAACTTGAACAAATAATAGAAAAGTGTGAGGAAAATATAAGAAAAACTCAGAGTGAAACCAGAAAAGGCCTCCAGCAGATCTGTTCGGCAATCCACGAGTTAAAGCCACTTACAAAGAATCAAGTTCATAGTCTTGTCAACGAGATAGCTCATCAGCCACAACTAGCTGAAGAACAAGCTTTAAAGTTATCTGAAGAATTTAACCAAAAGGTCCAAAAGGTTGAACACCTTTTGCACGAAGTAAAAGCGTTAATCACTGGATGAGCCTAGCAATTCAAAGGGCGAATCCTGAATATCAAGAAGCCGTTAAAACAACATAAGAAATAGAATCACCATCCTTGGGTTTTATAAGACCATCAGATTATAAAACAGGCGCTACTTCTCTAAGCGTAGCAATCATCAAGCAAAATAATACACTTATTTACTTAATCACTAAGCAAGCTCAAAGGCTCAGTGAAATAAGTGAAGAATTTGAGAAGCTAAGAAGAAGCATTGAAGCCATAGGAAAAAGAGAATCCAACCCTGCTAACTTGGAAGACTCCATAGAAAGTCTTACAAAAAGGCTAGATAATCTAGCAATTTCCGAAAAAAAGCAAACAAGTAGCAAACAAGGTCCCATATACGTATTCAAAGACCCAAATCAAATCTTCAAAGAAGAATACGAGAAAGAAGGTTCAGGAAGAAAGGCGAAATGAATACGTTTAGAACGAACGTCCTAAATAGATCTGCAACACAAATAGATCTACCTACCCAAGAAGACCAAATAAGAGACTACAGGACGACAGCCAGGAGAATGCACAACTTCAACAGATCTATTAGAAATAGATTTGGAGGAAGTTATAGAAGAAGTTTTGAATCAGAATTAGATCCAGATAAACCGAATGGCATGACTAGCCATTCATAAAGCCCTTTTGGGACTAAGAAAGCTGTCCACTCAATTGAGTCCTCTGCCATTGCAACTTGATGGAACCCTGATTTAAGATCGAATTTTGAATATATTTTTGCTATTCCGATTCTTTGTATCAGAGTGTTAATACCAGGTAAGGAATATTGGTCTTTATAGGTATTATCGTTGAGGGTTCGATAATTAAATACCATCCTTTTTTTTCCTTTAGTTTCTTTTCCTGTTGTTGGGTCAACAGTAGTTCCCGAGTTTACCATCATTGCCATAGTTCTGTGCCTGCTTTTGCTTGGACGGATTACTCCTAGTTTTAGGAGGGCATCAACATGTTTCTGGATGCTTGCTTCAAGAGCCGGTGTTACATGTTTTAATGGTTTATCTTGTATTGTGACATCTGGATTGATGATATCCAGCCTACAAGTTTCACCATTCTTCCTCCAATGTTTTAAAGGTTCTTCTCCAATATACCCTTGTTCTCGAAGCTTGTTTAATATTGGTTTGAACCTTGCTTTCAGCTTTTCTGAATCTTGTTTGGAGAAGAACACCGTTTCTTGTAGTTCTTGGTAAAACTCTTCGTCCATATCAAGCTCTTCTATGGCTGTCGTGTTTACCTCCGTTGTCTGATTTGTTTTTAACCTTGTGACCTTTTTATATAAGGTTACCTCATCACCTTCAATTCTGATTCCTCCATTCATTAATCTTGTAAAGTTGGTACCAATTAGCATATCAATGCCATCTCCTGTTCTCATTTCCAGGGCATATATTACTTTCAACTCTTAGGTTGAAATATATGAGTGTCAAAATTGTAAGATTTGTAAAAGGTGATAATTACAATTATTAGTGAGAAGATAGAGTGGTGATCACTATGAAATGTTAGTAAGACGAGAAGAAGTGATCAGTGTCAATTTAGTGAGACGAGTTGAGGTGATCACTACCTTATTAGTGAGAAATCATAAATGTACGTAATTCCTACCTCCTTAGAAGTATGTTGTTAGTGAGGTGAAAACTATGTAGTACACGTCACGTGGATTAAATAGCATTAACCTGAACCACTATAAATTTGTGTGTTGATATTCTTCTACTTTAAACTTGTTTACTATTGTCTTGCAACTAACAAGATCTTAGCAAGTAATATTTTATATATAAGCCAAGATCTTTACAAAGTTGTCATAAAATTAAAAATAGCATATTCACCCATTCGTCTCTGAAAAATAATATACAAGTATAACAACATAGTTTAATGCTCATAAATAACAGATTAATTATTAATAAAATTAAACCAAAGGGTATTTGGCCGGACAATATAAGGTGATATATATTATATGAAGGTGTATCAGATTTCAAATCAATTTTGTTTCTTATAAACGGACCTTTATTTTTTATATTTGATCAAGCCCAATGTAGATTTGAATCATATCAATATGAATTGGACCGGTTGAGCAAGACCGAGTGGTCGTACTGGATTTTGAATTTTTTATTTATGCTCTACTAAAATCTCAATTACTGATTAATTTAATACTTGAAAGCTTAGACTTCATATTTTGTTTATTTTAGACTTTATATTTTACTAAAATTACAAATTCACGTATTTTGTTTTAAATTAGTTATATATATATTTTTTTAAATTTCTATAATGTCATCCTGTTTTTTAAACCAGTCTGACCGGTGAAGGACCAGTAAGACGACTGATTCGATGACCGGTCCAGTTATTAAAATTGCTCAAAACCCATATTTTGGGGTTTTAACTTTTAACCAAGCATGAGCTAGAACCAGACCAAAGGACTTTTGTGGTACTCATTGTTAGTTACCACCACTCTCAGTGTCTTCAAATCCTATACTTCATTATGAACTTATTTATTGAAAACTAAATATAACCAAGCTCACAAACACAAGTCACTAAACAAACAACCAAACACCATTTCAAGAAACCATTACATCTTTCATGCACCAATAGTGAGCACCTTCTTGCTGCTTCCTCTCTTCTTTCTAAACAGAAGCTTCTTCAGCAGCTCGGTGCCCTTATTCTGCTTCTTACTCGGTACAATAGCCAACGCCCCAGGTCCAACACGCGACTTGCAGCTGCCCACACGAACAACAGGCAGTGGCACTTTCGTTTCTGTGGCAGTTATGATCTCCTTGGTCTTGGGGGAGCTTAGCAGATCATCCATGCTACCACCGTCCTCCGCCACAATATGGTCACGTAAAGATGAACGTTGACTTGACTTTTGTTTACTAGTCAACTCTGCTGACTCCGGTGGTGGTGGGGGTGGTGTTAGTGCTTTCAACTGGCGGCCGATGCTGAATATGGTCTCTTGACACTCCGCCAATTTCGCAGAAGCTGCTGTTATTTCCCATCCCTGCAAAAGTTTTCATAGTTTGAAATCTCTTGATATTATTTGTAACCGGTCAAATGGGTAAAATAAAGAATCAAGCTACAAAATGAAACGGGTCAAATGGATTGCTAGCGGCCTATACTATATTTTCAATGCATACGACCTCCTAAATTGCTTTATTCCAAAAATTAGACTATTATTGTCATGATATAGTTTCTTTGATTATATTTAGCTCATTAATTATATACATAATACAATAAATGTACCCAAAAAATTAGGGTCAACACAACACGCCCAATTTGCCACCTCTAATTTTCTCTTTTTCGAAAAGATAAAAAGCTGCTTACAGTTTGGACCAGCTTTGCCTCTTGCTCAACATCTACATTTGCCACATCTTTATCAGCCACACTGCACATTACATCTTCAAGATTTAGACCAGATTTCGATTTTACAAAATTTCTTAAGTTTTTTAAATTTTACAAAATTTCTTAAATTTTAAAAAACTTCTTAAATTTTACAACATTTCTTAGATTTTTTAAATTTTACAAAATTTAAAAACTTTACAAATTTTCTTAATTTTTTAAAATTTTACAAAATGTCTTAAATTTTTTAAATTTCACAAAATGTCCTACATTTTTTAAGTTTTACAAATGTCTTAAATATTTTAAATTTTAGAAAATGTCTTCAATTTTTAAAATTTTACAAAATGTCTTAAATTTTACAAAATTTCTTAAATTTTTTTAAAATCAGAAAGCTAAAAGCATGTACCTTGCTAGTTGGAGTTGTAGATCAAGGCATGTTGCTTCTAGATCTTCACAGCAATGACTTCTATCTTCTAATTCCACTTTTAGAGCTGATATACTCTGATTTGCTTCATTTATTTGAACTTGAGCAACAGAAAGTTTATGATCAAGTTCCTCATTGACCAACTTCTGGTTCTCCAATTGGTCCTCAATCATTGACTTTGACTTTTTCAGGTCTTCAAGTTCAGTTTTTAGGCTTGTTTCAGTATCAGGAGATTTCCAAGTGATATAACCACTAACAGGATCGGTATCGCGTTGACATTGTAAACCTGTTTTAATTTCCTCCAAGATTTCATCAAAACTTCTTTTTGACACATGGGTTTGCTCGAAAATCGTGTTTAGAATGCTTTGTAACCAACCGTTGTCTTCATTAGATGGATTGATGATGTCACCTTGTGTAACAGGAACTAGTTCCTTGCCTACAGAATCAAGATTACTTGCATGTGAAGTAACAATTGCTAACCTCTCCATCTCAACAAAATCATCCATCAAACTCATTTCTGAATCCACAACCATCGTGCGTTGACTCGCGCTCTCATCACACCTGATCATTTGAGCAAACTCTGCTTCTAAAAGACGAAATTCATCTTCTTTTTTATGCATTTTTTCTTTTAAAATCTTGTTTTCTTCTTCCACTTCACACAACCGATTTATCATGAAAATCGTTCGTTTATCATTTGACCCCGTGATCTGTTTCTTCACCAACAACCGAAGTTTCTGACATTCAGCGTCTAACTTCACTACCCGTTTCAAACTTTCTTGATTTTGCCTGTTTGCCACGTCAGCACACCGCGTTCTTATCTCAAGTTCTCTTTCAAGAACGCGATATTCATATTTCAAAATATCATTTTCCTTTTC
Source organism: Smallanthus sonchifolius (assembly GCA_023525975.1). Classification (NCBI taxonomy): domain Eukaryota; kingdom Viridiplantae; phylum Streptophyta; class Magnoliopsida; order Asterales; family Asteraceae; genus Smallanthus; species Smallanthus sonchifolius. The sequence goes on along the minus strand of CM042026.1, from coordinate 22,250,717 downwards.
AGCAGAATCTAGTCTTGAAATCAGCTCATTGAATCCCACGGTTGCTTGTGACATTTGATGACTTACATCTTCAATTAGTTCTTCTTTCATCAAAAGCGCATTAGCAAGTTGAGCATTTTCAACCGTTAAATTCGCAAGCTTTTTACTTGTTTCTATGAATTTTTCTTCTAACTTCTGATGTGCCCGTTTGAGGTCTTCCACAGCTTCACTCACCTTTTCATCTTGTTCTTCTTTTAAACAACTTAACTGCTGTCGGTAATCTTTTAATGCAGCGTTTAAGTTAACTAATCTTTCATTAGCCTCTGCTTTCTGCAGCACTGCTGCTTCAAGTTCTTGATTTTGCAAAGCCATTTCTGCAACCGCCTTCTCCCGATCTTAAATAACAAGAAGATAGTAAGATACATGAACAACAAGACATTTAAAATCGAATGAAAGCATTGAATTTAAAAGGATTAATGATCACCTGCAATGGCTTCTTGGGCGGTTTTTGCATGTTCAGCTATGAGATTATCTTTGGCATTGCATTCACAGAGGAGAAGCTACCTTTTCATGGAGGTTTTTCACAGTCCTCTCTAAAGCTGCTTCTTTATCATACTGAAGCCTCTGTTGTATAAATTGAACATGTTTAGTACATTAGTCATTAGTTTAACGACTAATGGTTGACTTTTTGAACCTCTCAAAAAGTCAATGAGCATCTGCAATGCTATGGAAAAAACATTATCCATATCACTGTCACGTCGGTTTTTAAATATCACTATAATCCATTTGTCGATATATTTTTTAGTTGGGTCCCACGTTTTACACTAATATTCTACACAACTTTTAGTTCTCCAACTGTTATATGGTTATTTGTTAAAAAAATAAAAAAATGTTTTTTGTAAAGCCGAAGAAAACATTATCAATTGCAAGAGTAAGTTGGCTCAGATAATATTTTGGCAACTATGATGGTTCTTTCTAAATTTACATTTCATAGTTCATCCAGAATCACTCACTCTAGAAATATGCAACTTTTATTAAGATTTAATTTAAAAAATATTTAATCAAATGTAAAAAATAACTGAGTAAACAATAAAAGAAGTTGGTATATATTTACTTTTAACTGCAAATAGGTATAACAATACCTCCCCCTTCAGTCACTTATTCCTCCAGGCTCTATCTACCCCACCCAACCACCAACTGCCTCTCACACCTCCCTCTTCCACCCACTCTCCACCACCCCGCCGCCTACTCATGCTCCCAAATCATGTTCAAACCCGTCCGCATATTGTTGGAAAAATTAGTGAAAAAATGGTTTTATTTAATTTTTTCATTTGTTTATATATATATGGTATTGTACTACATTTTTTTCACGAATAAAGAGAGCATCTTTATTTATTTTATTATTATATTTTCACTAAAATGATTCTTTAATTCATGATTTTGTACAAGAATTTCAGTTAATTTAGTTCATTTCTTTAGGAAACAACTGAATCTTTTCTTTCTTCTTGTTTGATTAATTTTGACTGGACAAAAAACAGAAATGGTGGTCAACTTGGTCATGTGAAGAACAGGTTAATAAATACTCTGAATACTTTAAAGCAAGAACTAGTAAAATTATTACACTAGCAAATTAACTACTAAAATACCTCTGCTTCATTTTCAGATTCACTGTTTGCATCAATTGACTTCTGGGCAAATTTTTTCTTCCAAAGCCATGTTTTTTGGTCCATGATTTTCTGCTCTGCTCACAATAATCCCACACACATCAACTAAACACAAAATTAAAGCAAAAAAAAAGGAAAATAAAGCAAGGATTACTGAAAAAGAATCACTCCCTCAAGAGAAGACTGCATTTTTATTAGGAAACAAAAAAGAAAAGAAAAGTGGGATTCTTACTTAAAGCCAAAAAATTAAGTAGAAAATTATAAATCATGTAAAGAAAAAGAACAGATGTTTAAAGAATTCTCATTTTTTGTCCCCATAGCATGCACATATATTATTTATTTATACAAAACATTTCATATTTGTCAACATAATATCACTTGATTTCACCTCTACACCTTCTTTTATCAATCATTTATTGTTTAAAGAACATCAACTAATATGTATATTTTTTTTAAACACCCATGAAAGAAGAAAGCAAGAAGCACATAACTCTCCAAATTCTTCAAAATTTTGGATCTTTAAACATGAGTAACCTTCAAGGCTCCAGATCCAGAGGCCTTTTTTCTTTAAAAATGTGCTGAGGTGGCAAGGACTCCCTCATTTTATAATACCAATCTTCATAAAATATCTCTCAACAAAAACATTACTCTGTATGTTCATACTAATCTTGATAGATAATCTAGCAAACCCATAAGTGAAAAAAAAAAAATTTGAAACCCACAAAAGTTACCTGCCTGAATGAATGAATTCAGCTGAGAGGCTTAGAAATGCTTTGATTTCAGCCAGAAACAAGCATATACAGCAATGACAAAAATTAAAAGTTGGTTGGGGAATTTCAACAAACAGGTTGAATGCATTGGAGAAATTATATGATTTTGGCAAGATTTCCGGTGGAGATGAGACAAAGGCACCGACAGATAAATTTGTTTGATGAGAAATTAAGAATAGTGGTGTGGTGGGGGTTAATTGAGTGGGAAAAAATGGCTAAAGGGCTTGAAAAAGAAAAAGGGTGATGGCAAAATAAAAGTCATCGGATAGTACAGTGGAGTGCGACCAGTGGTTGGTAACTTTGCTTTGCGACATGAACGTTGCCGATCTCTGAACATTGTCTACGGAATTTTGTGTAAACATTATGGACAAAATAATTTTGTGTACTAAATTTATTTACTCTTTTATGTAGTAATGTGTTAAAAGTTGTATAGAAAATCAAACTTGGGGTTTTAATTTGGTTTTTCAATTTACTAGTGTACTATTTTATGTCCGAGCATACGTGCGGGTAACGAATTATGTTTAAAGAATGTTAGTGGCCATGTGACGTTTGTGTGGAGGCAGCCTGGCAGGGACGGGACCATAGTCTCATTATGTAAAAAAAAAATTAGTGTTATATACGTGTTATATCACGATCACCGCCCATAAAATTTTGCGAGCGTCCCCCATGAAAAAAAATTTGTGCTTTATACGCGTTATATATCGCTAGTCAACTTGCCTTTGAAAAAAAAATCTGAGTCCGTCACTGTGTGGGGGTAAGGTGGAATGTAGGCTTTTTTATCTTTTTATTATTTTATGTCTGAGGGTACGTTATGTTATTTTTTTCCAATGAAGGTTAACTTGAGCATGTTAGTGCGTGTGACACGTTTTGTACAGGTGAGATGGGACGTAAGCGTTATGAAGGTAGGGGCAGCTCAATTGTAAAAAAGTTAAGCTGAACATAAGGGACCTTAATTTTTAGGGTTTAATACAATGTTTTAAAAACCAGTTTTTAAAACGTATCGGGTTTTGCTCTGAAATGGTTGAACCGGTTGTACCAGGTTGTACTGGGCGGTTCAACCGGGTTGACTAGTTAACCTTATAATTCCATAAAAATACAAATTCAACTCAAAAAATACATGATTCCATAATAAAAAATAATCTAAAAGTTAATTCTTAATCAAAAAACACTCAATTTTCCAACAAAGTTTTTTTTAAATAAAAGTGTACAATTGTTTTATGTCATTTGAGTGTTGAATGCATCAAGTTCACAATCGCTTAAAAGATAAAATTCACCATCATCGCCATCCCCATCACTCTCGGGCCGCTAGAACTTAATTTTTTTGTTTAAACCTAAAATTTTACTTTGGCGTAAAACTTTGGTTTAATTTTTTTTTAAAGGTAAACTTCATTAAACAAAACACCAACAGACTATCTCCAAGACGGAGAAAGCCGCGGCTAAACACAATTACATCGGCTCAAGGATAAAAGAATTCCAACCTATCCAATCTACAACCACATCCTTACCCCTACTTCTATACCAAAGAAAGCTCAACGATTTTACATCCGAAACGACATGGCTCACACTCCTAGTAATGTTGGAAAAAACCTTTTCGTTCCTCGCTTTCCAAATTCTCCAACACGTTATAATGAAAATACCGTACACAATGCTTCTCCTAGACTTTGAGCCGCCCATTTGATCAACAATCTTCGGTATATCATCGATAGAAAACATAATCATCGGTGGTAACCTGCACCAAGAGACGATGTCATTCCAAACTTCATCCGCAAACCTGCATACATTAAACAAGTGATCTGTTGTCTCGTCGACATCTTCACAAAAACCGCAGCAGCTGTGTCCAGTCGATATGTTCCTTCTTCGAAGCGCACATCGAGTGGGAATTCTATCCAGAAGGGCTCTCCACATGAAAATATTGCACTTGCTTGGAATCCACTTGCACCATTCAAATAGCTTACTAAACTCCTCAGAGCCGGTGTTTTTTAACCAATCTTTTACCTCTTTAACCAAGTCATCCTTCGAATCTCCAATACTCCAAACCCAAGAATCTTCGGCCTGTGAAAGTTGAGTCCCCGTGATCAATCTTTGACACTCAACAGCTTCAATCATCTCTTGCTCAGTTGTCGGGTATCTCTTCCAATCCCAAGTGATCAAATTACCATCATTTTGTGTCTCAATCCTATCCGCCAACACACACCAATTATCCGACTCAAGCCGAAATAGAGACGGAAATCGTTGTTTAAGAGGCATGTGGTCAATCCAAGGGTCAATCCAAAACCTTATATTTGTACCATTACCCACACTACCTTTAATCATTCCAACAAACGGAACCTCTCCCACTTTTAGCTTTCGACCGCACAAGACTATTTTAGACCAAGCTCCTGAAAACTTGTTATTACATGGGAACATATCCCATCTTCTACGAGACCCATGAATGGCATCTATAACTTTCCTCCAAAGCGCATCTCGTTCTTTACGGTATCTCCATAACCACTTTAAAACCAAAGCATTATTACTCACCTCCAGTCTATTGATGCCCAAGCCACCATTTTTCTTAGAACATGTAACCGTCTCCCATCCTACCCAATGAACTTTATTCACATCGACACTTCCACCCCAAAGAAACTTCTTGATCAAAGCCTCCAATTTATTCACCACTGCAACTGGCGCTTTATATAACGAAAAATAATACGACGGAAGGCTCTCCAATACCGATTTTATAAGAACAACCCTCCCGTCAATGGAGAGGACCTTAGCCTTCCAATTTGATAACCGATTATTAAAGACCTTCACAACAGGATCCCAACTATTTATCCGACCCATATTAGCGCCCACTTGAACTCCCAACTATGTAAACGGAGTAGAACCCGCTCTACACCCCAACTCAACTGCTTTTACGCCCACCTCATCTAAACTCTTCCCAACCCCATAAAGAGTAGATTTGTGAATGTTAATTCTCAAACCGGAACACAAATGGAATATCCTCAAAATACGCCTCATAGACTTGAAATTAAAATCCGACCACTCGCCCATCACCATGGCGTCATCAGCATACAAAAGATGAGAAAGAACAGGTCCTCCATTAGGGATAGACACCCCATTAAAAGACCCAATATCACTCGCTTTTTTAATAAGCCCTGAGAGCGCTTCCATAATAATAATATCCTTCAACTTTTAGGTTTTGCTAAGGAGATCAAATAATATGTATATTTGGAAGGGTTTTCTTTTTAATAAACTCACTCCAGCTTTAATATATGTAATTGTGTCTTTTTATAAATCATATACAAAAAATACATGACATCATTTTTAATGAAAAATGCCTTGATTTTAGATTTCGCTTTAAGCCCTCTAAAAAGGTTGAATCGGCCTTCGATTTAAACACCTTAAACAAACTTTAAATACTACAGTTTTAGTTACATAAATCTCGTCGTTGAGGTTACAGGGTGTTTCAGTTTCATTCAGTTACTCATTCATAAATCACAGCTGCGCCACTGTCTAGTAGTTTAACAAAATTCATACTACTTTTCTAATTGTTAGTATTTAAAGTTCTTTTTCAATTATATTCAAGTTACTGAAAATTTATTTAGTATTTTTACGATTTTTCATCCATCTATATCTATACTACTATATAATATATATTTGAAGGATATTGTTGTAATTTACTTAAAAAATTAAGACACCTAACATAATTTTTTTTACATAGTATACAAATTAGCAATGCCTCAAATGTGTACAATTACCTTCTAACCTATTTTATAATTAAAGCCTAATAATTACCCTTTAACCCATACACTTAATTCTCTCATTTACTAACCTATACACTTAATTCTCTCATTTACTCAAAAAATTAAGACACCTAGCACAATTTTTTTTTGCATAATGTACAAATTAGCAATCATCAATTGTTTACAATTACCTACTAACCCATGTCTATAATTTAACCCATGATTAAATTGACACTATATTAAATAGAGAAAATCAATTAAAGACGTTCAATTCTCGAAGGCAACGCGCTGGATACCTCTTATGTGTGGTCGTACCCCATATAAATATTTTATAAGCAACTTGTATATTTTATAAGCAACTTGATTAAGCAAATATTTGCACATAATTAATTTGTCGCGGCCGCACATCGTGCGGGTTCCCTACTAGTACTACATAATAAACAAGTAAATTATGGGATACATGGCATCTTTCTAAGGCCTTGGAGAATTGGTTTTCCCGACTCACTACTATTAATAATCAACTCCATTATTTTAGTCAACTAATTAATAATTCGTTTCACTTTTTATGTACAGAGTTTTTAATTCAAAATTTTGTTTGTAGCAATTAAATTGTTCAATCATATTTTTATGAATTTTACAAACTAAAACAATTTTATAGATAGGTCATAGGTAGGATCCAATTAAAAAAAAAACTTCAATTAAATATTTACTTATTCAAAGATCTAATATTTATTATAATTTTGTTCAATCTCACGACGTTTTTGTCATATCGTTATAGTTGAAAGTATTCAAGTAATTTATTTTCTTTTATTCCCATTTTGTTTGATTCATTAAATTGAGTTTTGCAAAAAAAATGTTCTAAAATATAAATAATTTTTTGTCCTAATTCTATTAGAAATGAGACATATTTTATACAACTGTTCTCCATAATTTAAGATTTAAAATTTGAAATCATAACAAATATGAAAATGTATAAATTTTAATTAATCAATTTAAGAGTTTTTTTTTATAAATAAAATAGAGAATTAAAAAGAAAACAAAATTTTTATTTTTATTTTTTTAAAAAGCTTCTGCTCTTGCATTATGAATTAGCCTTCCTTCCCTATTGATAACAACCTCTCTATGATTTCTACTAGTGATTTAGGAATCAATTTCGTTATATGTTGCGACTCAAACTAGTTGTTATCAACACACGAAGCCCTCGGCTGAATCGGCAAATCGCTCTTATCGTTACAACATACCATACTCTTCATTTACATTTTGTAAGTCATGACCCTATCATCACTTCAAGTAAGTGGAACTCAATTACATTTTAAATTCTCTTTCAACGTATATGATAATTAGGTCATTTTTATCAATTATGTAAAAATATGTTCATTTGGGTTATTTTCTATTACTGACACGTCAAAAAGATAATACAGAAAATTATCTTCATAATTAGAGGGTCACTTTTCTTCCATTATGTGAAAATGTGTTAATTTAAATTATGTTCTATTACTCACGGTGAAAATGGTAAAACTGAAAATTCTTTTCTTCGTATATGAAAACTGGAGGTGATTTTTGACCTATTGTGTGAAAATGTGTCAAATTAGGTTATGTTCCATTACTAACAGGTCAAAAAGATAAAACAAAGAATTTATCAAATGAACAAAAAATTTCTTTCTCTAGGCGGCACTTAAATCAAAAGATGCTTACTTGAAAGCTTGAGAATACTGATAATTATGTAGCAAGATTAACCCAACATATAAAATTATACGGGACTCTAATTCATGTTTCTTTCTAACAGTTGATCGTTTTTATTATAAGTTGAAATTCTTTTATACCGACTGCTTAAATTAATAAAATTCCATTTTTAATTTAATTTTTTAGACTGAAGTTAACAGTATCTGAAATCTGCATGTAATTGAAGAGGGTAGGAAATGACTTGCTAGGTTTTTAAATACTTTGCCGACGAATATATACACCTTAGTGGCACTTGAGACTTTCCTTGAGGTGAGTTTAAATCATAGTTTATTTTAGCTTTTTACATATGCTTATATATGTTTTGTAGATGTGACAACTTCGATCCATTTCTTATGAACGGGGCGATTTGGGTTATGTTTTAGCTTTAGCGGGTCAAGATTACGGCCTTAATATTTAATATTTTATTTATTAATATTTACTTTATTAATATTTCATTTCTCAACTATTTCTTTTATTTTTTTCGCTTATTACTAACTGTTTAATATATCATTTATTCAACTGTGTAATATACAGGTAATATTTTTCTCGCACCTTTATTCCAAAAATTAAATTGGCACCTTCAGACAAACGAATTCCTTTCAAGAGACAAAGAATACAGTTTTTCCACTCTCTGCTTATTTCGCCATGATAATAAATAAGAGCCAAGGTCGGTCACTATCAATGGTTGGTTTGTTCTTGAGGCAACCGGTTTTCGCACATGTGCAACTGTATGTGGCACTTTCCAGAGTTAAAAACAGAGACGGATTAATACTTTTAACCTTAGGTAGGGATGAAAAAATTACAAATAAAACATCTAACGTTGTATATAAAAAAAATATTTATAAATTTATAAATTATATTCAACATATTCATTCCATGTTGTATCATTTATTCAGCACCCGTGTAATACATGGGTTCGAACACTAATAAAACTATAAAAGTGTAAAATGGTGTAAATTTTGGATGTAAAATATTAAATATTACGTTATCATGTTTTGACCGGTTTAAGAGTTAATAGACTTTTATTTTAGTTTTCCTTATGAATGTGTATTTTAGACAAGTTTAATAATTTTGACATAAAAATTTTGATTTATTAAACTTTTTTTATACTTTTTTATAAATTTAAGAACTTTAATATATAAATTAGAATGAGTGTTATTTTGACGTAAAACAAAAACAAATATGTTATTTTTAATGGGGTTTATCCTAAATAATATACTAGTATTTGATTATATAGTTTTATTAAAAAAATTCTAGAGTAATTACACTTTGCAAATAATAAATTTATAAGACGTCATTTTTGGAAGAAATTTTTTCTTTTTTTAACATCAAGAAGTGGGAGTCATCTCATATTATATAGGATTATTGGATTTTAATAATCCCACCTTTTACCAATTGGCCGATAATAATCCCAACTGAGAATATTCTTACCACTGGTCCCTACTTTCAAACTATTTTTTTACATTGGACCCCCCGTTAAAAAAACTTAACGCCGTTAGAGTTTATATGACGTGGACATCTGCAAACCGCCGGAAAGTCGAGCCAAGCTAACAGTGGTCTCGTGGTGGCTTTTGAAATTGGCTCTGGTGGTGTTTAACTGGTCTCGTGGGTCCGGAAAGTCCAAACAGAGAAAACGGTGGTGTTTAACGAGACCAGTTAAACACCACCAAAGCCAATTTCAAAAGCCAACACGAGACCATTGCTAGCTTGGCTCGACTTTCCGGCGGTTTGCAGATGTCCATGTCATATAAACTCTAACGGCGTTAAGTTTTTTTAACGAGGAGTCCAATGTAAAAAAATAGTTTGAAAGTAGGGACCGGTGGTAAGAATATTCTCAGTTGGGATTATTATCGGCCAATTGGTAAAAGGTGGGATTATTAAAATACAATAATCCCTATTATATATAAAGTTATTTCATTAAACTTGAATTAATATTACATTTTATATAAAATTAATCAGAAAATAATTAAAAGGGCAGATAATAGTGGGAGTGGTGACAAAAATAGAGAGGAGAGAGATGGACAAGTAGGGCAGCTACATGTCAGTGTCATCATGAAGATGATGGTAGAATGGGTGGAATGAGTATCTATTATCTCTATTCAAACAAAGGTGTTTTGTTTCCGTTCAAAAAAAATAAATACCACAAATTTAGTCTTTATTTAGGGTATTTAATTATTTATAATGGGTTTGATATATTCATCTTTATTTTTATATTTTAGATTAAATTTAAGAAAAACATTCAAAGTATTTCTTTATCATATTTTTTAAAATATTTCTTATCTTTAAAATTTAACAACAAAATTTATGAAAGACTACATACAGTGGTAAATATATCAATCTCAACTCATCTCATATCCTTATATTTTTATTACTTTTGTGAGCGGAAGAGATAAACATTTGGTAAAAATTGATTAAAAGAGTATTATTTTAATCAAATAGATAAAAATATAAGGAACCAGATGTGAGGTTTTTTTTTAAATCTTTAAATTGATAAGATAAATGTGTTTTTTAGTTAAATTATATAAATAAGAATAAATAACCTATTCTGAATGCTCTCATATTCTAAAAGATTAATATATTCTTTTTTTATTATAATATAATATTATAATAAACATTACATTGAGGCAGGGATGTCATGTAAAATTGATTGATATAAATAATATTTTAAATATATAGTACATTCCGGTGGTGTTATAATCAAAAGATTAGTGGTTTAAATCCTGTAAAGTGCCGGTTATAGTGTATTTTTTTTAATGACGGTAATATATAAAGCAACGACCAGCATGATGACAAAAAAACAAAAATGGTTCATAAAGTTTAGAGGGTTTTGTAACCACTCTATCCAAGTAATCTTTTCTACTACCAGGCCAAAGAAAAGAAAAATACACCATATCGTCAAAATGCGCCGTCTTTTTGGGTTGAGTCTTTAAGAATACTACATCGTTTCTTATTTTCCAAATGGCCCACCACACAACAAAAATGATCAAACCTACAAGCTCCTTCTTAGCCCTCACTAAATTGGAATTATTGATCCAATCCGTTGGGCCATTCGGAAATGTAATTGACGGCATGTTTACATTCTACGACGCAGCCACCATATCCCAAATCCTCCCCCACCGTAGCTCATTCCCCAAAACGTGAGAGAATGGCTCAGAAACATCATTGCATAAAGGACAAATAACAGACATGACATCAATACATTTCCTATCCAAGTTAACCCGAGTATGAAGCCGATTACCTAACACACTCCAACCATAGATGTTAACCTTCTGAGATAAACATCTAGACCATGAAGTTTGCGTCGGACCACTAGGAAGCTTGGCACCACCATCAATCACTTAACAAATAAGGCAAATATTATAAAACTAACATACTTTTATTTTCACAAAAGTCACTGAATAATTTTTTTAGACATAAAAAACAACATGTTTTATGTTTTCTCTCACAAAAGTCATTCAACAATATTTTGCACATAAAAAACTAACATACTTTCTCGTTTTTTTCACAATTTAATCATTAAAGTCCTTCATATTTTAGATTTAAACAAAATTGTGAAACTTTTTATTAAAACAATCTGGAACTGGTACATCCGATTTGCTTTGCCTAAGTGAACTTTTTTCTTATGTGACTTATAAATCGACATAAGTAAAGCAAAGGAAATTGACCGACTAAAGCAAGAGCGAAGCAAGCGGTTAGATTGTAAAACTACTTGATTGTTTATGTTTTTTTTATAGATTTTATATGTATTTTTACAAAATGGATTTAATTTAATTACAAATCATCTCTTTATAAAATGGATTTTTTTTCTCATAACAAAGTTTATTTTGAAAAAAGATTATCGATTCATTTGTTAGGGTAAATAGTTTGTTAATCTCTTTAAATGTTCACCTCTGTTCTTTTGTTTTTAGATGGAAAAAAATTATGTCACGTAAGAAAAAAGAGTATACATATGCAAAACAAACCGGATGTACCGGTTCCAAGTTTTTTTTAATTTAATTCTGTTCAAATTTAAAATGTGAAGTACTTTAATGTTTAATTTTTTTACTGAGTTTTGTGAGAAAACCTAGAAAGTAATGTTGGGTTTTTAAATGCAAAAAAATATTGAGTTTTGTAAGAAAAACAAAAAGTACGTTAGTTTTTTACATGTAAAAAATATTGAGAGACTTTTGTGAGAAAAAAAAATAGGAAGTATTGTTGAAAATAACTCAAACTATAAGGATGGAATATAAAATTGCTATTGTGCATGGGGAGTTCACGTGCATGTTTTGTTTAAGTTTGAAGGAATAAGTCTCATTCAATGAGTCCGTTGGTTAATTCAAAGTTCCGTTGGTGCAGTCTTCAAGATCCAGTTTTATCGCATGTTTCTTAGCTTTATTTGTTTCCAGTTTATGTATTTATAGTTCCTGCATTTGCTTCTTTATGTATTCAGAAATCGTACTCTTTGGCTATTAATAAGAAAGTTCATTTGAGTATTTTTGTGTGTGCAATTAAGTGTTCTATACCAACAAGTATTTTGGTTTTTATGGTATTTGCTTTAGCAAATATTTTAAGTACTAAAATTTCTTTTAAATATTTATATGTTCATCAAATATTCTTTTAAATATTTCTAAAATCTTAATTTTTTTTTATTTAATTTTCACTTGATGAAATATCATTTCTTTATGTCAAAATCGAGCGTATACATCATACGAGCTTTTAAACGGTCAAAAGAGACAAAAAAAAAAAAAGGAATGAAGTTGAGATTAGAGAAGGGGAACCTACAAAATCATGACCTTTGATTTTTCTCATCTACCTAGCAAAGGAATCTTGATTGCCCACCCCACAAAAATTGCATGAATCGATTAATATTTAGTATTTGTTAAAGTTTGCTTAACTCGTCAAAATCTTTAGTTTTTTATAAATAGTTAACTATGGAGAGAATTATTTTAGATCACTAAATTATTGTGAGAATACGAAGAATAACCAAACTTTCATTCGCATCTATTTAAACTTGTTTAAGAGAGATGAATAAGCATTACATTTCAATATATTTTTTTTAAGATTAAAAAATGAACGATTTATTTTGTTTCCCATGTTCTCGCAATATTTAGTGTTATGAATTGAACTCTCGCCTAGTTAATTATATATAATATAGACTACGGTCAATCTAAGTTATGTACCGTTGGATCATGCAAAAACCAACCCAAGTTTCAATCGTATCCGTTTAAACTAGGCAGTTATGCCTAAATTTGACGATTCATATTACGGGTTCATGTTGAATCCCCACTCCCTCCAAAATTTGGCGGTTACATATTACGGTTACATGTTAGATCTCCACTCCCTCACTCTCCTCAACTAGATTTCTTCCCCTTTTCTCTACAAGAATCAACAAGAACTCGCCATCCTCATTTCATTTCTTCTTCTCATCACCATCATTAGTTTCAGCGTCAAAAACCTCCCCCCATCGGTTAAAAAAAATTCCATTTCATGTTTAAATCACAAATCGAGTGAGAGAAAATGTAAGAATCGAAAACTCTTGTGAGTTTTCCTCCTTGAAGTTGCGATTCTGCTCAAAATTGGTGAAGGAGAGGTGCATGCAGTTGTGAAAATTTAAGAAATCGTAAAACATTTAAAAAAAAACTTTTGTTGGTTACAACCGGATACATAAATGGGGCAGTCTTACCACTCACGCGAAGGTAGGTCAGTAGGTGAGTGGGAAGACTATTGGTAGTTACTAAACTCCTATTATGTACAGTATAAGAGCACTCCTAACACATTCCCTATACCCATCTTTATTCTTAAAATTTGGTGAAATCAATTAAAAACACCAATTCATCTCGTTCCTCATCTCTTACCATATCCTTGTATTTTTAAGGAAAACTAAAATGAATCCTCGTATTTAGGGATTCACCATTCATTATTCCAAAACTTTTTTAATTTAAATCTTTAAATTCTCATTTTATTTTATAAAACGTCATAACTTATGTTTCTAAGTTTTTGAACTATTTATTATATTTTTTTGAAAATTGTAGTTATTAACTTAATAATTAAATGTTTGGATGCATAATTTTTATTTTAAATATTTACAAGTCTATGAATATTACGATCTTTAGATTTTGCTGTTTTTTAAATCAATCCGTCCTAACCCGAACCAAAATAACCATTTTCAAATGGAACAACTGTATAAAAATTTATTACAAATCAATTTTAGAAGAGAAAGATAATAAGATAAAATACTTATAAGTTAAAAATATAAATGGAAAGAGGAGAAATAATTATAAAAAAAAAACAGAATACAGAGATAAGAATGGGGAATGGGGGTATGAGAGCTTTTTAAAAAATGAGAGATAAAATTAGAGAATGATGATTTTTTATTAAATTATAGGGATGGAGATGAAGAATCTACTGTGAATGCTCTAAGTAGATGTTTTAGGTTATCATAGTCTTATTTTGTTTCTCATTATGTTAGTTGTTTAATAAATTCAGGTGGTTGTTGATACCAAACATGTAAGGCCTCGTTTTCGGTAAGCCCCGCTTATTGGATTTACTCATTCACAAACTGTTCTTAAACTTAAATCATTCATTCATGCAACGGAAATAAACGTCATTACATCATTGTCAATTTGTCGCCCAATTAAAACATTGAAATCATTGTCTCAACTATTACAACTTTTCATTCAAACACATGGGATGCTAGAAGCCTTCAATGTTGGGTCACTCTTCTTAACCAGCCAAGCAATCCAAAGCTATCTCTATACCTACATTTAACCTGATGTACATACTAAAAAGTCAGCTAACACTAAGTGAGTTCTAACTTTACATAAAACATACATTCGCACGATTTAATGAAAAAAAAGGATTTACACACGCTATCACACTTCCCGATAAGGGCATAACATTCACACACTTTACTTTTTAAGTCATACATTATTATGTCTAATCTGCTTTCACACACACATAGTCTGTCAAGTTAGTACCATCCATGACTACTGTCCACGGAATGAATACCACATCCGTCAATTCACACTAGTTACTATATTCCATGACGACCGTCAGGGATCTACGCAACGTTCATGACGGTCGCCCATGAAATGTTCATATTGCCTTTATCATGACGACCATCTATGATGCAGATAGAACACACGAAGGGCCATGTTAAACCTATGAGCAACCGTCGTTACCCTTACAAGACCAATTGTACAACTGTTAGCAAACCACAAAGGCTCTTGTAGAGGGGGCATAGCCCGTAATTGTCCTGACACTTGTTCCCGTAGGAACCCTTTCCTTCCCTTCCAAGATTTAGACAATGTAATGACTAATTAAAATATTTACATTCTTAGTTTATTAAAAACATTCTTTAAACACAAGTTTTGCCTTTTTTCAAACTTTAATTTGAAACTTTCCTTTACTTTCATTTACTAAAACACATTTATAACACTTTCCTTTCATTTACCAACACACAATTGTGGTAAATACTACACACACTTTTGTTCATTAACACACTATTATAATAAACACACAGTATTCACACCACCCCAAAAGCCGACATAAAAGGAGTCTAGAACTCACCTGATCGTCAGATATCTAACTCTGAACGTAAGGTCTAAGTTAGGTTGTCTGCTAGTCAATCTGCATAAGAGTTAACACGCTAAACTATCAAATATGACTAGTGTCGCCTAACACACAATGTCGCCAACACTCAGTGTCGCCAAGGCAATGTCACCAGGCACACCATCAGTGTTGCCAAGGCAGTGTCGCAAAACTTACATTCTGGACTTAGTGTCGTGGAACCTAATGTCGTCCCCTAGGGTCGCCCACTTTAGTATCGCCATTTGGCTTTGGCGACACTCTTAGTGTCGCCAGGAATTGACACGTGTCCCCAATCATTGAAACACCTCGGGCATCACGCCCTTCTTCCCCGATTTCCCCGACTAGTGTCGCCACATGAAGGTGGCAATACTTACAATGTCGCCTGATGAACGTCATCATCATTCAGGCCTGTTTTCAACCCAAGTTTGCAACTTTTTACGTCCAAAACGTTTATCTAGCTTCCATGAAGCAAGATCTGGTCTTTAAGCTCCATATTACACGTAAAAATCCCTACTTTGAGATCAAAACCCTAGTTTTACCTTAAAACCTATTTAAACTGAAAATTAGATGTTTAAGGTTCAATCTTTACCTCAAATCGGACGTTTCTTCGTCTAATTTTCTTCACTAACACCGGATAATCAACTTGCAAGTAATCTTGGAGCAAATGGTGAACATTCTTGACTTTATCTCTTTAGAAAGCGCTCTCTCTCTCTAAACGAAAATGGTGAAATATGGGGAATGGGGGTTGCTCTCTCTTGCTACTATGGTTTAATTCCTTTGCTCTCTCCCTCTCTCTCCAAGCCCGGTTATACAAGCCCACCATCTTTCTCCATTAATTTCTTCGGTCCAAAAGTATATGTCAGGATTTTCGGATGTTACAGAATAAGAGGATGATTCTGACAACCCTAAGTCTGAGGTAAATGATGCTGATACGACTATACAAAGCTCATCAGCCGGTTGCCAGGCAATCTTGGTTTTAAAAAGCGCGCATGAGGCGCGTCTAGGCGATTCAAGGCGCAGGCCCATTCGCTTTTGTCTACATAAGGCGAGAGCTGTACGGAAAACGCACAAAAAGCGCACTTGAGGCGCGCGCCTCATGTACGAAAAGCGCAAATTTGCATTAGAATGTTGTACAACAGGTTTTTTAGTTTGTATATTTAGGCAATTCATATATTAAATCATATATAAAGCTTAATTTTAGCTAAATTTTGGGTAGGGGATGCTAAAACCTATGGGATATATAAAGAATTTATATATGCATATTGCGCTTCACGTACGAAAGCAATGCATTTTAGCGCCTTGCGACTTGGTTTTAGACCCCGTCGCCTCGGTGCGCTTATCGATTTTTAAAACCAAGCAGGCAATAGGTCAACAACATGGATCGAGCTATCAGTCGAGACCTAGAAGGATTATGCAAAAGCTCAAGCGATTTAAGGAGTAGATCATGCTCCTATTTATTAATTTGAACCAAATTGTTGGCTTACGTTTGTTAATTTCAAGTTTACTTATTAGGATTTTTTTGGTAAGCAATTTGGTAAAGTTTTTTGTTATTATATTGAAAGACTCGGACCACAGACGGGTATAAAGCTAGTTAATTATAATGAAGCTTTTAAGTAATTCTAGTTTTTTTTTAAATGGGTCAAGTAAGAAGGAATTTTAACTTTGGGAGTGTTTAAAATTGATACCTACAAATTTAGATATCCAAAATTTTTAGATAATGTATTTGGGTATTTGAATTCGTAATTAAAATTCAGATCCGGATTTCAAATTATCAAAATATTTGTTTATATTTAATTTTAACTTCTAAATCAAACATATAACTGATAAATAATCATAAGCTTATGTATGCTTTTCTTTATATTACATGTACTAGGTTAAAATCCCGTGTATTACACGGCTTTAATAAATGTAATATTATATACTTAGTAATAAAAAATTTATGTCTATAAAAACTCGTGTATAACACGGGTTAAATAAAATATAATGTAATATGTTAACACATACACTCGTCAAATTATGCCTTTAAAAATGTACTTCACGTGACAGTTACAAATTCTGTTAAGTTTATTTTTAAACATTTTTTTCAACTAAGTATTAACTTTTTATGTAATTGATAAATGTTAATTCATATTAAATTTATTTGGTTAATGATGTAATAACTATCCATTAAATAATAAGTATC
Source organism: Smallanthus sonchifolius (assembly GCA_023525975.1). NCBI lineage: Eukaryota > Viridiplantae > Streptophyta > Magnoliopsida > Asterales > Asteraceae > Smallanthus > Smallanthus sonchifolius. Next base: position 22,233,109 of record CM042026.1, on the reverse strand, counting down.
AATAATTACATTTATATTAAATATTTAAAAATATATTCTTTTAATATCATTATTTAATAGAAGAGAGAAGCGGAAAAAACATGTTTAGGATGCAGCAGAAAGTAACACGTGTCCCCCAAGGATTTTTATTTATTAGTATAAACATTAGTATTTTCTTTAAAAAATATATTATTATTAAAAGATAGAGGTGTATTTAATAAGAAAGAGAGACGGGAAAAAAATGATGAAAATAAATATAGAGGCGACACGTGCCATGAAAAAAAAGCTTTACTTATTAGATAGTATAGATATAGATATTTAAGCTTTGATGATATTAGAAACCTTTAACTTTTTATTAAATTCAAAATGTCAAATTACTTGTCACTAAATCGTATTAATACCGTAACTAACAAAGAAATTTGTATTTCAACAGGAACAATAACTTTACATTTCAACAAGAATCAAATGAAAGAGATTACTTAAATTGTTTTAAATAAAGAGCTAAGAGTTCTTGAGATTGTACACTTGTATATATTGTCAAAGTTGTTAACTTGAAGAAATGAAGAATTTTGAGAGTTCGTCTCTGAAAGGTTGACTTACACGAACCGGAAAGAAGGTACCAACGAGGCGACAGGTACATCACTTGACCAAATGTCGTATAGCCAATACATCAAGATCGGCTTAGCTTCTTAGGGTCGCAAATCGTTTGGGTGGGAAGTGAAAATCCAAGAGGTGTGAGAAGTGAGAACGATGATACAATTAATGATTATAGAGTTGTTTGTCTAGAACTAGAAAATAAAAAATATAAAATTAACAAGTTTAAAAATACTTTTTTAAACTTTGTGACACTCAAACCTTATTCAAAATATTAAAAATTTTACAATACTAGTATCTGAATCCAAATTTGAAATAAGGACTACTAAACCTAAGTTTGAACCCTTCACGGATAAGTCCTTCAAACAAATCATCGAGCCAAATTATTTAGCATATAATTGTTAATATTTGATAAATATAGTATTGTAATAACCTATTAAGACACATGGTTTCATATATTAACCAGACGGGTGAATGCTTTTCTTGATGGATAAAACTCCACATTTACATTTCTCATGGGCAATGATTTTTTCTATATTATCAGGTGTCTTAGATACGGCGTCGCGTTTTCCGTCATGGAATTTGCTTATTTTTATGTTTTTTTTATAAATTTTCTTATTTTTCGAGATTGTATGTTTTTCTTATAACAATATATTATTGTTTTTCACTCTAGTCTAGCTTTTGATTTCCTTCTGCTCCAACTGTCGGAAAGTATTAGATAGATTATATTAGTTAGAGTTTATTGTAATTAATCTGTAATATAATTAGGAGATATGATTTGATTAAATTTTTTTATAATTAATAATTAATTAATAATACACAATATCTAATAGAACTTTCATTATTTTATAATAATGTCGTAAAATACCAATTAGTAACGCCTTAAAATCCAAATTGATCATGCTTTATGCATATAGTACAAGTTAATATACAATGATTCATTGGTAATTTACTCAAACTATAGGGTTTTTTTTACAAGTAAAGTTTCATTTTTTACTTTTGAGCCCCTCAAGTTTAGTTGTAGGTATCTTTATACCCTATATTTTCTATTCTTTTTATTCCTACAACTTTTAAAATATGATTTTTATAAAATCCAAATTTGTACATGCTTATTTTTATTAACGTTTTTTTTCCTTTGCGACGTGCTTATTTTTATCGACGTGCTTATTTTTATCAACGTTCCGACGTGAATTCTTTTCACGGCTTCGTTCTTTTACATAAAGTTCTGAATATTATCAACGACCTCGCCGCAACGCACGAGTTTGCGACGGTTTTGTTTTTTTATATAAAGTTTCGCATGTTATCAACGACGTCCAGTTTTCGTTTTTCTTATATAAAATTACGTATGTTATCAACGCCTCCTTCAATGCGCGGGTTCTCGGCGACGTTTGGACGTTACTTTTTTTCACGGTTTTACAAATTACGCCCCGCCGCAACGGCGTGCTTCGTCTTTTATATAAAGTTTCAAATGTTATCAACAACGCCAGAGGCGTCTCCGAGATTTCAAATGTCCAGCGCGACTATAGAAAAAAAACCACCTCGAAAACCATCAAAATATTATATATATATATATATATAAGTTATAAAGATGAGTCATTAACAGATTATAAAGACTCAAGAAGAAACAATTGCAAATCTGCAATGACAGCTCGTACAACAGGGAAAAAATACACAGTCTATACAAAGTCATATTGAAAACAATATGTTAAAACAAAATGTTGAAATTCTCGAAGCCAAAAATATGCTGCTGTTACAAAGGCTTGATAAAAAAGAAAATAGTTACAGAAGTTATGACTCTTTCAGAGCCAGAATGCTAGATACCCCCTGGAAATCTTGTCTTCAGACTGTGTTTATTCAGTTTTCAGAATTCGAACAGATAATATCCCAAAAAATTAATACATAATTCCCAATGATATTATATGAATTACAGCTAAGACTCATGACAATTGCCCTAAATGAAGAAAAATATAAAGGGATAAGAGTTGTCGAAAGAACAGGTGAAGACGGAGAGGGAACTTGCCTGCTCCTCCTTCAAATAAACCTCAAAGAAACATACATGCCTCATGACCTAATTCTACAATTCTACCATAATGGTATGATTGATTATATAGAATTAGAACTAAACCCCAAGACAGAAAAAGAATTATAAATCTTTTCAGAGAAAATTTTGTAATGACCATCGGAAACATCTCTACACACGTCTCCCCTCCATATATTGGTTGTAAAATCTTTTCCTCCCTTCCTTTTGCTAACGACCACACATACAGACCTGCTAGAAAGAGAATGTTCATCAGCCATAAAATCTCTGGCAAAGATTACCTAAAAAACCTTGCCATACAAACTGAGATGCAATTCTCAGAGCTTTACTAGGTTGACAACCTTGCCAGCCTCGCCACAGAGAACCCTGAAAAACATAAATAAAGAAAAGATACTACACATTTTATCACCCTAAACCAAAAAACTCCCATATTACCATCAAGCTTTCACTGGGAATGCTATCACTTCCTTGTTGAAGGGCACTACATACAAATCTAGAGCCACAAAAATAGGAGAATTGGACCTAGGATAACCTTTACATTTGGTATTCTAGTAGAAAAATGCAAAGAAGTTGCTTTACAAGAACAGATAAAACGAAATGCATTTGCATTTTGTAAAACAGTGATTTATACTCCACAAGCCTACGGGTATTATGACAAGAAAAAGAAAATTAGGAAAAGCACTACATATAATAAAGAATATAAACCATATAAAAAATACACTAAAAGTGTAATATCACATAGTTTAACTCATGAAAAGTTTCATAAACCTCTTACATATAGGTTAATGACAAGAACCGTAGAAAACAGGCTAATAGACATAACACATTACCTAGAACCTGTAGGAATACAATTCCTAGACTTTGCAGGAAATTATAGTACAAAGTATGATATTCCTCAAATAAACATTAATCCACAACACCTTAAATCTAGAGATTTTGGCTGTCCATTTTTTAAAATCTTATTCTGGATATAGTTGATTAAAACCTGATTTTAGATCAAATTTAGAAAAGATTTTGTTATTTTGTATTAGTTGAATTAAACTAGTATGCTTAAGTCCTATTTATATGGAAACCCGCTTATGTAAAGATTAGGGAAAAAAATTGCTTTGAATTACTAAACTAGATAAAGTTATCAAAGATTTATGTCTCTTGTTTTAAACTTTATTTATGTCTCTTGTTTTAAACTTTATTTGTTAATTAATTTTAATGATAAAATTGGGATGTAGAAAAATGCTATAAGAGAAAACTAAAGAGATAAGGTGCTTTCTAGAAGAAATCAGATTTTTAATCAAAAAATTATTGAATCGTCAAAAATATTCAAAAAACTTGAATTCTTGAATTTAGAGTTTACAGAAAGAAGTGAGCAAAAGGTTATAAATAACAACTATTATAATCATATTTATAGATTTAAAGAACTACATACACACAGTCTTCACACAGAAAATACACATCTCAATAGTATTACAGATTTAATTATAAATTTAGGATTTAGCCTACAAAAGGAATCCATAAATAATAAACATTTATTAGAAAGAATTACACATCTAATAACAAAAGAAACCGAACAAATTAAAAAGTTTACATATAGTTTAGAATATATAAGAGAACAAAAAAACCAAATATTATTAGAAATAAAAAATATTAAAAAAAATAAATATAAACCTGAGGAAGAAGAAGATTCTATTGAAATTAACAAAATTATCAACAAACTAAATAAAATACATATAAGTGACAATAAACCAAAACCTTATAAACATTGGAAGCCAAATGATGAATAAACAAATTATCCAAGGATCTAGAAAATCAACTAATAATATAAAAAATATTATCTCATCAGATACCTTTTTAAACAGAATTTTTAAAAAAGGATAATCTTCTAAAAGTACACAGCCAACAATACAATTAGAAGAAGAAATTGATCTAGATAAAAATATAAATTTATACAATTAACATCAACTGGATATCTTAAATCCAAGAACACTATATCAAACAGGGATGCTAAACGTTAACACAACATTAATACGGAGTAGTAGAGAAAAAAGTCTACGAGTAGTAGACAAAATGGTAGAAATAGATTTGTTTTCACCTGAAACAATTCAAAGAATAAAGTTATCAAAGATTTATGTCTCTTGTTTTAAACTTTATTTATGTCTCTTGTTTTAAACTTTATTTGTTAATTAATTTTAATGATAAAATTGGGATATAGAAAAATGCTATAAGAGTATATTACTAGTTGATTTTCTAGATCCTTGGATAATTTGTTTATTTATCATTTGGCTTCCAATATTTATAAGGTTTTGGTTTATTATCACTTATATGTATTTTATTTAGTTTGTTGATAATTTTGTTAATTTCAATAGAATCTTCTTCTTCCTCAGCATTCTGGCTCTGAAAGAGTCATAGCTTCTGTAACTATTTTCTTTTTTATCAAGCCTTTGTAACAACAGCATATTTTTGGCTTCGAGAATTTCAACCTTTTGTTTTAACATATTGTTTTCAATATGACTTTGTATAGATAGTGTATTTTTCCCCTGTTGTACGAGCTGTTTTTGCAGATTTGTAATTGTTTCTTCTTGAGTCTTTATAATTTGTTCATGACTCATCTTTATAACTTGTGAGAAGGTTTGAACCTCTTCTGGTTCAATAAAAAAGCTGTCTATGCCAAAATGATTTCTGGCTGTATCTAGAGCTTCAGAGAAGCTATGATAACCTTTGTAAATTGGACCGTGACACTGTATATACTTTGGAGTGTCGGATGAATTATTGAGATTTTGTAAACTGTCGGCAGAATTATTGAAATCTTTGTAGACTGTGGGTTTTGTCGTCATTGCTTACGTCTTACTGCAATCTTTAGAATTCTCTGTGAGTGTCTGGGATCGTTGGAGGTGAGTAAATTAAAGTAGAAAAATGACAAAAGACTTTTCTTTTATCTACAGTGGAGTGTCGGATGAATTATTGAGACTTTGTAGACCGTCGACAGAATTATTGAAATCTTTGTAGACTGTGGGTTTTGTCGTCATTGCTTACGTCTTACTGCAATCTTTAGAATTCTCTGTGAGTGTCTGGAATCGTTAGAGGTGAGTCTGTATCACTGAAGTCATCTGGGTTTAGATAGTAGCCTTCTAAAACCAGCACAATTAATGTTTTTGGTCAATAATATTTTGTCTTGATACTAATTTTTTATCACATTAATTTGTTATTTCATGTCACATAAATGCTATTGACACATCGAAACATAGTAGTGTTACTAGACAATTCAACCAATCAACTTATATAAATCGTATGATCTTGTTATGATGTAATAAAAACAAAAAGTATAAATTACATAAGAGATGTAATTATGTTTTATAAAATTATAACCGGAGTACAAATATATAATTGAGATAGCATATGATACAATTAGATCATAAACATTTAAAAGAATAATAAATAAGTCTAATAATAATAAAGGAGTAAAGATATAAAATAAAAAAAAAAGAATAAAGGGAAAAACTAGAAAAATAAAATCGACGGTTGAAACTGTATTAGTATGTATATTATTATTATTATCATTATTATTTCATTTTCATATTATTGTATCTTATTTTTCCTTGCTGCATACACATAGACACGGTTTAAAAATACAGTAAATAACAAACAAAAATGGATTAAGATTTAAAAAGTTTTTTTTTAAATAATCCTTTCTTAAAACATTAACCAAAAAGAATCTCTGTAAAAAAAATAATTAAAGAAGCAATCAGTTCATAAATTAATTACGTTTATTAAAGTCTTTTTAGAAATTTTTTTTATATAGAATACAATTTCTCCTTGTATAAAAGCTTAATAGTAATTAGTAAATAACAATACACCATTTAGTCATTAATGAACTAGGTTAGAAACTCCGTGTATTACACGAGTTGAATAAATGCAATGTTATATACTTAGTAATAAAGATTTACATATTACATATTTATGACATATTATATAGTTTTTTAATACAAATTCTAGAAACGTTATATAATTATCTTTTAAAAATGTTTTATAAAAAGAATGAAAGAAATGTTTAATTTACAAAAGTGTTTTCATTATTATGTAATAGGAGAGAGAGAGACAGGAAACAAAAAATTATAAAAATAATTAAGGAAATTTGTATAATTAATAGGAGAGAGAGGCGGGAAAAAAATGTTAAGAATGCATAGAAGAATGACAAGTGTCATATTAAAACCTCTATTTATTATATAACTAGGTTAAAACCCATGTTTTACATGGGTTGAATAAATACAATTTGTTATAAAACAGTATTTTCTATGAAGATTTGTATGTTTGGTATTATTAGTCATCTGTGAAATAAGAAATAATTGAAATTTTCTTATGATTTAGTAATTTTTAATAGAATATTAAAATATAGATTTTATTAGAAGTCGATATGTAGCAATATAGTTATTCATTTATTATAATATATGTTAGAAACCTTGTATATTATACAGGGTGAATAAATACAACGTTATATATACTTAGTAATAAAGATCTAATATTACATATTTTTGACATATTACATAAATTTTTAATACAAATTTTAGAAACGTTATATAGTTAATTTTTATAAATATTTTATAAAAAGAAAGAAAGAAAGAAATGTTCAAACTATAAAAAATATTTTATGAACAAAGCTATTTTTTAAATTAAAAATTATTTTATAAAAATCATTATTATTTAACAGAAGATAGAGGTGAGAAACAAAAACTATAATTTTTTTTTATAGAAACTGTATCATTAAATGGTAATTTTTTTTATAGAAACTTGTATCATTAAATAGGAGAGAGAGGCGAGAGAAAATTATTAAGTATGAACATGAGAATGACATGTGACACCCCAAAACCTTTATTTATTAGTATGTATAGATATAGATATAGATGTATAGATATAGATATATATATAGATTAGGTTTTATCCAACAATATTAGAAGTGAGAGAATCAAATTATCTAAAAATATTATTTTAATAAATATTTTTTCAACTACACCATTTTATTAAATAATTTTTTTTAAAAAAAAAAAAACTTCCCATCCACCGCCATCTCAACGGAAAAGGGAATTTCTAGATTCGCAGATATCTAGGGCATGGAAAAACTCTTCCGGACCCTAACATCATACTCTCAATCCATGGAGATCGCTCCGGCGACGCTTTCTTCACACGACGGAATCGGACAAGACGCCGCTGTTAACGCACCGGCTTCTACTCAGAGTCTGCTGATTGGTAATCTAAATTCTTCCGGCATCATAGACGACGACGACGAGGTCGTTTGTCGGATCTGTCAGAATACGGGAGACGCCGATGATCCTCTTCGATATCCGTGTGCTTGTAGCGGTAGTATTAAATTTGCAGTGGCTCAATCACAGCAACGCTCGCCAGTGTGAGGTTCGATTGTCTTATTTATTTGTTTCAGTTGAATTTTTCTTGTTTTATAAGTTTAGCTGGTTATTCTGATTTAGTTTATTGATGTAGTATTGTTTATGCTTGCAAATTGATGGTAGATTGACTTTTGAGCAGTGAACTATAGCTTCAGTTGTAGTTGATGTTTCAGCATTCATTTCATAGTTGCAAACAAGTAGTGTATAGGATGTAGTTAGGAATTTTATGCATCTGATTTTAGTCTTGTCATGTGACTTGTTTAGGCTGTTATATATTATTTATTATAATCTGTAATTCTGTATATCAATTGTACAAAATTTCTTATGTGTTTTTGTGTTATGATATTGCTGTCTATGGTCAAGGACTAGAGAGAACTTTGACTTTGCAGTTGAACAAGTTCCTTCTGAATCAAGTAACACTTTGACTTTGACTTTGACTTTATAGTTAGGGATTTTATGCATCTTATTTTTTTCTGCACATTAAGTACCACAATATTCCGAATGTGGATATGTATATGTTATTATTGATCCTATGAAATGTACGTTGACATCTCTAGTTTCGTGGATAATAGGATGTTTATAGGTTATAAGCACGGTACATCGCATTCTTTTTTTTACACTTTATAAAATATCCTAGTGGAATTTGTTGGCTCTTGTTTGTGCTTTTACAGTTTTACACTAGTTATCTCAACTTGCATTTCAGGTTTGCAAGCACCCATTTTCATTCTCACCCGTGTATGCTGAAAATGCACCTTTTCAAGAATTTGTAGTTGGGATGGCAATGAAAGCCTATCATGTGCTGCAGTTCTTTCTACGGCTCAGTTTTGTGCTTTCTGTATGGCTTCTGATCATACCATTTATAACTTTTTGGATATGGCGTTTCTCATTTGTTAGGAATTATGGTGAAGCCCAGGGATTGTTCTTGAGTCATATTTCCACTACTGTTATTCTTACCGACTGCCTTCATGGGTTCTTACTCTCTGCAAGTATAGTGTTTATTTTTCTTGGGGCCACATTCTTAGGGGACTATTTTAGGCATTTGAGAGAAATTGGTGGGCAGGAGGGTGATAGAGAAGATGAAGGAGATAGAAATGGTGCTCGTGTTGCGAGAAGACAACCAGTTCAAGCCAACAGAAATGTTATTGGTGAGGGGAATGGTGAAGATGCTGGTGGGGCCCAAGGAATCGCTGGTGCTGGTCAGATGATTAGAAGAAATGCTGAAAATGTTGCAGCCAGATGGGAGATGCAAGCAGCTCGTCTTGAGGCACATGTTGAGCAGATGTTTGATGGTTTGGATGATGGGGATGATACAGAGGATGTTCCTTTTGATGAGCTAGTTGGCATGCAGGGCCCTGTTTTCCATTTGGTGGAAAATGCATTCACTGTGAGTACAGTTTTTTGTTGACTTGTACTTGTGCAAGAATTGAGGGCTGAAGAACTAATACTTTGTCACAATTTATTTTGTTTTAAGGCATGTACACTACTTCTGTATGCCTTCTCTTGCTTACAGGTTCTTGCAAGCAACATGATCTTTCTTGGGGTTGTAATCCTTGTGCCTTTTCACCTAGGACGTTTTATACTCTATCATTTATCATGGATTTTATCGTCCGCCACCACCCTCGTGTTTTCAATCGGTGTTCCGCTTAGTGAACAAGCACTTGCCTTGGCTAACATTACATTAAAGAATGCACTGACTGGAGTCACAAATCTGACATCTGATACCAACTCAGGTAGCAATGTGATTGGCCACGCTGCAGATATGTTAAAGGTGAATTCTACTGGACTTGTTGAATCATCAAACAATGTCACAATTTCATCAGATATTATAGAAGGGGCGGCCATAGGGGCATCATGGTTGTCAGATGTTACAACCCTTGCTGTTGGATATATCTTCATCTTATCACTTGTCATTTTGTACTTTGGAGCTATTGTGGTGATCAGGTACACCAAAGGAGAGCCTTTGACAATGGGAAGGTTTTATGGTATTGTTTGTATAGCTGGGACAATTCCTTCTCTCTTCAGACAGTTTGTGGCAGCAATGAGACATTTAATGACTATGATTAAGGTTGCCTTCCTGTTAGTCATAGAGCTAGGAGTTTTCCCTCTCATGTGTGGATGGTGGCTAGATCTTTGTACTATAAGAATGTTTGGCAAATCTATGTCTCAGAGAGTTGAGTTCTTTTCATCGTCTCCACTAGCAAGCTCTTTGATTCACTGGGTTGTAGGTATCATCTACATGTTACAAATATCCGTATTTGTCAGCCTTTTGCGTGGGGTATAATCTGCTAACCTTTCAATAAATCTTGTTTAACATTTAAATTTCCAATTTTATTTTGATAAGCTATTTTTCACATGAATTTGCAGGTTTTGCGTAATGGAGTTCTTTATTTTCTACGAGATCCAGCTGATCCTAATTACAATCCATTCCGGGATCTACTTGACGATCCTGTGCACAAGCATGCTCGTAGGGTTCTATTATCAGTCACTGTTTATGGAAGCTTAATTGTAATGCTTGTATTTTTGCCGGTTAAGCTTGCCATGCGAATGGCTCCATCTGTTTTCCCTCTTGATATATCGTAAGTATTTTTCTTTTTAAATTTCTACCTCATATGGTGTTTTTACCCAGTCATGAGTAACATTCTGTCTTTGCAGAGTATCCGATCCATTTACTGAGGTCCCTGCTAACATGCTTCTCTTTCAAATTTGCATCCCCTTAGCTGTTGAGCACTTTAAGTTGAAGGCAACAATCAAGTCACTTCTTCGCTACTGGTTTACTGCAGTTGGCTGGGCTCTTGGTTTAACAGATTTCTTATTACCAAGTCCTGAAGATGATAATGGACAAGATAATGGTCAAATGGGTGGTCAAGATAGAGCCGTGGTTGGATATTTGGCTCCTGAAGATCTAAACAGAGTCAGGCAGGCAGCAGCTGATGCTAACCTTGCAGAAGAAGTTGATGGCGATGAACAACCTGATTCAGAGTAAGTTATTATATCTTGTTACAACAATGTGAATACCCAATCATGAACTGCATTTGCATTAAATTACCTTGCAGAACTAAGTTTACATTTCCAACTGTAATGCTTTATCTAGTTATTTTTTTCTTAACTATTAGGAGGCATGGATTTGTGCTATGTATTGTGTTGCTTTTGCTGGTGGCATGGATGACACTGCTAATCTTCAATTCTGCTATAATTGTGGTGCCCATATTCCTTGGACGAGCGCTATGTAACTCAGTTCCCCTTTTCCCAATAACACACGGCATAAAATGCAACAGTAAGAAATTTAAACAGAAGACCACTTTGTCATTCTTGTGCAGTGCTCTAAAAGCTTATTTGATATATTTCGCTTCATTGAAAACTTATCTCCATTCTTTTTCTGATGGTATAGTATTACACTAGTACTTACAAAAACCACATAAACTGCTTCTTTGGTTTGGGTAGCATCTTTTTGTGTTTCTGCGTCAATAATAGAGATGATAATTTCGACCCATTTACTTATGAATCCGAAACGGGGTCACACGAATCAAATCAATAAAATTAGCTAGAATATAATGGTTCAAACAGGTTGAAAGGTTGTCCAAAGCGCATTTGTTATGCATGCAATCTTCTGAATCGCTTCAATCAAATATTGTAGGTAACTATTGTAATTATATAGGTTAGGTTTTGTAGATAACACATTAACTATTTACGTAAAGAAAAAGAATGAAAAGGTGACAAAAAGTGTTTTCAGGTCAACACGTCCCACACTAAAAGTAACTGTTTCAACCCAAGCCCACGTGACATATTACCCGACCTTTCTAACCCGTCCATTTTGCCACCTCTGATTAACTAGAAGATATCGTCAACCTAGAGCTTGTGACAAAAGCAGTTGGTTAAAACATTTGCAACTGAATAAGTCTGTTATCTCGTTCTGTTTCATGTTTTTAGAAAATATGCAGTTCCGCCACAGGGGGGCAAAAATGATGATGTCAAAAATGGGTTGGGTCAAAATAGGTTAAAAACGCATGAATCAATCTTAAGAACCTTGGACGGCTGACACTGCAATTGCCATTTCTTGCAGACCTGTATGTGTTCATTATTGGAAGTTATGTCATCTGGACTGCATTAGCTGGTGTAAGATATGCAGTTGATCAAATTAAAACAAGGAGAGCTACAGTTTTATTAGTTCAAATCATGAAATGGTGTTCCATTGTTGCAAAAAGTCTTGTATTGTTGTCTATTTGGGTAAGGCCACATTTCCTATTAGCTCTTTCTCTTTACTAGATTTCTTTTTTGTTTAACCTATTTTTAATACCATCTTTTTACAGATTTTCATGATCCCGGTGATGACTGGCTTACTGTTTGAGCTTTTGGTCATTGTACCAATGCGGGTGCCTGTGGATGAAAGCCCCGTTTTTCTATTGTATCAGGATTGGGCTCTAGGACTTATCTTTCTGAAGATATGGACTCGACTGGTGAGTTACCACTATTTTTTAGACTTAGCAACATGGATTTTATCAATGTCAATGCACGCATTAAAATTATTACCTGTTGGCATATGCATATTCAGTTCCAAAAGTTTATTCGTCTTGTAACTGATTCATTATTGAGTTGGTCTTGGCTTAGCAGTGTAAACGAGCCGAGCCCGAGCCTAACTAAAGCTCGAGCTTGGCTCGTTCTTTATTTACTTACTATTCATTAATTATATATGTGTGTGTATGTATAATTGTAACTATATATATACATAAGTTACATTATTTAGTTCCATCGAAGTTATATTTATAACAATATTTATTATATATATAATAATAATAATATAAAAATTATTATATTTATATAAGTAATAGGCTCGTTTAAGCTCTAATCAAGATCGGTGTATGAAGTTCGGGCTTGAGTTCACTTATAAGCTCCAATTTAGGCTTGAGCTCGGCTTGATTCGAGCTTTGAGCAAGTCAATCTCGAGTAGCTCACGAGTGGCTTAGCTTGTTTCCACCCCTACTTAGGTTATTAATGTTGATTTACACTTCTCTTTTACTCATCATATTGGTTCCATGATATGAGTTATTCTGACCCTAAATGGCTTGTTCAAGAATGCTCTCAAGGATTTGGTGGATTATCTTAATTTTATTGCTAGTACTTATAGGTGGCATCTCTGACCAATTTACTTATGATGGGTTGATTTGTTTATGTTTTTATCTCTAACGGGTCAAATAGGTAAAGTAAACAAAAATTCAGTTAAATTGTCATATTAAAAAATATAGATTATTATTGTGATGATATAGTTTTTATAGTAACACGCCGATAATATATACTTGTGTGTGTGTATAAGTTTGCATGAAAGTTGTTTTGGGTCATCCCCGATCGTATCTAAAAAATCCGTTTGACCTGTTACCCAACCCGCTCGACTCGAGTCATTTTGCCACCTTTGACTAGTATGCGTTCTTTCATAATTCAATATAATTTATGATTCTCTAAACAGGTAATGATGGATCATGCGTTGCCTTTGGCGGACGACAACTGGCGAGTAAAGTTTGAGCGGGTGAGAGACAACGGTTTCTCAAGGCTGCAAGGACTTTGGGTGTTACGCGAGATTGTGGTCCCCATTGTCATGAAGCTCCTAACTGCTTTGTGCATTCCTTACGTGTTAGCTAGAGGGGTATTTCCGGTATTTGGGTACCCGCTAGTGGTCAACTCAGCTGTTTACCGGTTCGCCTGGCTAGGGTGCCTTGGCTTTAGTTTGTTATGCTTTTGTGCCAAGCGGTTCCATGTCTGGTTCACCAACCTTCACAACTCAAAAAGAGACGACCGCTATTTGATTGGCTGGAGACTTCATAACTTTGGGGAAGACAAACAAAAGACCCCTCGTGAGGCGGGTCCTGTTGTTGGGACCTCGGGTTTTGTGGGACCTGCAATGATGAGAGATAACGGTGATGATGATGCTGATTTAAGGTGGAGGCGTAGGGGTAGGCGTAGGCACAATATCATAATAGAGGATTAAGGATGGTGGGGTGTGGTAAGGAATAAATCCTAATTTAACTTCATTTAGTGATTTGTGTTTTTCTTAGTTTTGTGAATATGTGATTGTGGTAAGTTAGGTGTATAGGTATAAAGATACAAAACCTTAATGTAATTATGGTCATATAAAGAGGGTATTAACTACTTCAGCATATTGTGCAATCATGTCTGTAGTTGCACCATTGGGCAGTGACAAACAATTGTTGTTAGAGGCGCGTTTAAGCCTGACAAAATGGGTGAGTCGGGTGACTGTGGGTTATAAACACTTGAAGCCCGATTTGGTTGAGTTAGCCTGTTCATTCTGTGTTCCAACTCAACTGTATTTTTTTTTGTTTTCCGTATTAGTTTCACATCTAACTTATTTTTAAATGACATATACATGTCTCAAAATTAAAAGAAAAAAGATAATAAAGACGGCCGGTTCCAAGTTAAAAACTGTTTGGCAGCTAAACTGGCTAGGCAAGGCTAAATCGTTAAAGTCCAACCGTGGAGGTAATCGTTAAACCATCAAACTGAATAGATTGACTGTTTGCTTGAGTTTGACTTTAACGATTTATAACACCATAATTCATCTTATTCTTTTATTCATTTTTCATTTAATTTTTTGGTTAGATTTATTCATTTATCCAAATTTTCATTCTTGGATCTGAATTTTAGTTAAATTCATCCGTTTAAGGTTCTTATATTTAACTGAGGTTCATACCACTAACTTCATTTAACTTCTAGCTTATGACTCTTGGATGTTAAAGTTTTGGATCTTAATTTTGATTTAGGTTTCTAATTTTCTAATTTTTTGGTTTAAATGTTTTGTTTTAGATTTTTTATATTGATATTAAGCCTGTTTGGATTTTTTTAAGTTTACGGTTTGATTTGGATTTAGGTTCCGTTTTTTACATATTTGTTATGGTACATTTAGGTGAGGGGTCTTTTGGTAATTATTTAGTAGTGTATGGTCTAGATGTAAATAAAACAAGTAATGTGTACTTGAACATAATTACTCCCAATGAGATATCAACTATGAATTGAATTGGACTAGTTCCTTCTTCTCTACACAATTCTCTCTCACAAAACAGTTCGTAACATTGATATCATAGCCAAATTCGGAGTGGTAGCATGGAGGAAACCAGCCGTGACTAACGAGGATGTTGGCCCTTAAGGAGGGTCGAATGTTACGGACTGAAACCATTGCAATGTATGAGACTCGTCC
This sequence comes from Smallanthus sonchifolius, assembly GCA_023525975.1. Lineage (NCBI taxonomy): Eukaryota > Viridiplantae > Streptophyta > Magnoliopsida > Asterales > Asteraceae > Smallanthus > Smallanthus sonchifolius. The sequence continues at coordinate 22,217,907 of CM042026.1, read as the reverse complement.
CATATTGGTTATGTATGGGTCAACTAATGTGGGGTTTAAAACCCAAATGAACTCCCTCACCCATAAGATTAATCTTTTGGGTTGAATTCTCTTGTTTGGTTTGTAACAATATTTTATTTTTTCATCTATTTAGAGAGTGGCGGAGGAGGTGGATTTGCGATGGCTTTCTCTTCCGGAGATCCAGGCGACTGGATTAGTCACCATTTCATTTTTTCCCTAAATTTTATTAACCTAAACCTAGCAAATATTTAATGTATTGGTGCAATTTTTGATGATTCCAACTTTCTGCTTAAGATTCTGATTGATTTAGGCATAGGGGCGGCATATGTGGCCAACTAATCAGCAATCCTACTTGTAGTTTGCAGTGAACTAATTATGTTTTTATAGCATTTGATTTTGTTTTCGTACAAGATGAAGATGACGATGAATGTGTGTTAAGAGGAGCATATTTCAATATGATATGACAACGATACAGAAGAAGATTAAGGCTAAAATTATAGAATTTTAATTAGTATAAACATATAATAATAAGAATTATGTCAAACAAAATTAAAATGAAGAAATGTGCCTTAAAATAAACCCTTGATGTCAAGTAACGAAACATGCATATTTTGAAACACATGAATACATCTGGTCATAAACTTTAAGATAAAAATTAAAAAATAAAATAATCAAGTTTTTTAAATGTCTCATTAAAGTTTTTTTTTCATGTAAAGTCACTTCACTTTAATTAGTTGTTTCAATTTTTCGCAAAGTTTTTATAAAATTAAGGCAAATGAAACATATATGAATTTAGTTTACTCTTTAGTGATTTTTTTTAGTTTGATTTAAATTGAATAATTATGAAACTTGGTTATTATTTAATTAATTTTTTTCTTCACTATTACCTCATATTTTAAATTAATTTAAAAAAAAATCACAATCAAGATTCATACATGTTACATTTGTCTCACTAAGTTTAAAATTTTTCAATATTTATAGAAAAAATATACAAGATTGGAACACTTAACGAAAGTGGAATGACTTTATAGTAAAGAAAAAATCCGTGATTTTAAAAGAACACTTGAAAACTTGGTTACTATTATGTGAAGTTTTTCAAAAAATAAAATGTAAAAAGGTTAAAGAAGGGATAGATGTCATGGATATATATATATATAGGTTATGAATTTCATGAACACTTGGAAAATTTGGTTACTGTTATGTGAAGTTTTCCCAAAATAAAACGCAAAAAGGTTAAAAACAAGATAGGTGTCATGGATACGTGGTGTTACTATTCATCATGAACGGTACATGTAACACCCTGAAATTTCCCGTAAGAACTTAATAGCTAAAAATATTAGAAAATGAAAGTCCAGGTGTTAAAATGTAATTAGTCCAAAGTTAGAGGATCAAAAGTGAAAAATTTGGATTTTTGGACAGTAACAGACCGTCACAGACTATAACGGTCTGTTACGGGTTGAGCAAGGAGTTGCGCAGGAGATGACACGTGTCTAGATAACTCAGCACTAATTTGGATGCGTAACGGACCGTCACCGGGGAGTAACGGACCGTCACAAGGGAGTAACGGTCTGTCACACCGCAATGTGATCAGAGGCCGCCACGTGTAAGATGACTCATGCGCGCTAGGTCGGTGACGGACCGTCACCAAACCATAACGGCCCGTTATGCTGGGTGACGATCCGTCACCGCCTCGCCATAAGCTTTAATTATATAATGTTAAGTGCATTATAGATCTTAATTAAGAAATGTTAGCAGTTAAATATACAACAAGGTGCTTGTAATCCCCAGAAAATTCCGACCTTTATTTTAACTATTCCGGCAAATTGTAATTTCATTATTTTATGATTCGCATTTATGAAAGTATCCTATTTATTCATTATAATTCATGAATGTGCATACATACTTATATGATTGCTATGAAATAAATATATACCTTGTTATAATAACCAAATCTAAACTTACAAGCTTTGATTATGAATTGATATCCTTTGTGTCTATTTATAAATATATATATAACTATATATATATACACATGATAATTAAACCATTTAAACAACTTATTATGAAAATATAACATTGTTAGTTAACATTAATAGTGTTTTAAATTAATAAAGATAAATAAAACAAATAAATATATAATTACATTTATGATAAAATGGAGTCATAAACATAAAATTTATGAGCACTTAAGTTAGTATATGTTATGAAATTAAAGACTATTATTCATCTTTTGCAATCTAGTCCTTACAACAAATTAAATTTCATGAATAAGCCCCCTGATCCTACTCTATAAATAGAGCCCTTATTCTCATGTATTATCCACACCTCAATGATCCTCTAGGGTTCTCTAGCTACTAAAGGTCGTTCTTCTCATCTTTTGGAAGATTTTAACTTAAATCATTCAATTCTAAGTAAGTTCTTCTTATGTTCTTGCTTGCTCATACATTTCATGTCAAAAATCCTTCATAACTTAGCTAGATCTATGATCCCTAACATGTTTATGTTATAATCATAGACCTATCCAAGATCAAAAACCCTATTTTAATTAAACTTGTTCAAAACTTTTATTTAAAAGTTTGTTAGATCTTTCTTGTTACTTTCAATTTCAAAAATTATGTTTTTACTAAAATCCCTTATTTTCAAATTAAATTATTTAATATTCAATTTCTATCTTTACTAAACTCATATTTCCACTTTAGCCCATATACTTTCCAAACATACCCTAAACTTGGTTAAGTATGCAAATGAAATAAATTTCAAACCAGTATGTAGTTATCTGGCAAACATTAAAGTTCTAGCTAGGAAAGACGGGGTTCTGATCCGGCCAACTCTTTCCTGGGAGCTTTTCTGTTGGAGGTACTACTCTGGAATAATAAACATTCTAGTGTACAACAACTTTCAACTAATTATGATTATGATTATAAACCCATTTCTTTGCAAATATTTATACAAACTTTTATATAATTTATTTTTATTATATGAGAACAATTAAAACACAATTCTATACTTTTAATTAATAATTTATTTGGCTTAATTATTACTTAATTAGAACATCATTATTATACTTTAAATTTTGGTTTAATTACCAATTAATTAAATTATTATTTTTTTTAAATTTATTTTTCATAAATCAAATGAAAGGTTTTACTCACTTATTTATGTAGTAAATTATTTAATTACTCAACTAATTATTACTCATTTATTTATTTACCCATTTATTAATTTATGCGATTGCAAATAAAAGAAAACTACTTGTTTACTTATTTGTGTATTTATTTACAAACAAAAGAAACCTAATTATTTATTCATACGTTTATATAATTATTACAAACAAACAAAATCTTTATTCATTCTTTCACTTATTACAATACAATTATTTATCAAAGACTTACATAAAATATTATTTGCAACTCAAATGATTATTTTATTATTAAAATGAGGACACCCACATCAATCTCCTCGCACATTAGGATTCACTTATTTATGTAGTAAATTATTTAATTACTCAACTAATTATTACTCATTTATTTATTTACCCATTTATTAATTTATGCGATTGCAAATAAAAGAAAACTACTTGTTTACTTATTTGTGTATTTATTTACAAACAAAAGAAACCTAATTATTTATTCATACGTTTATATAATTATTACAAACAAACAAAATCTTTATTCATTCTTTCACTTATTACAATACAATTATTTATCAAAGACTTACATAAAATATTATTTGCAACTCAAATGTTTATTTTATTATTAAAATGAGGACACCCACATCAATCTCCTCGCACATTAGGATTCTCTATTTCTTTTGTACAAATAATTGGTACATATATTCCATCAAACATAGGTTAACCTTGTAGTTAGCTAGAACATTTGTACAACAAACAATATACTTGTATGACATTCAAGCTACTCATTGCAAGGTGAGTTTATATAGCCACTTTTTTCCTTTTTATACTTTTGGGGTGAAACATGTTTACAATTACATTACATACACAATTCAATACCTTTGTTCTTATGCTATGGTCTTTATACTTTATGTCTTAAACAACTTGGTGACCATACATGTGTTTATGTCTAGTACAATCATTAACTTGCGCGGCAGGCCTAAGGTAGTACCTAACATGATCATTTATAGGGAAAACCGATACATTACTTAACACTAACCTTGCCGGGTTAGTGTATACATTTTGGTACTTTACGCAGTCCGGGGGACTATGCATACATATTACACAGTTTGATTGTACACTTTGGAACCTCGTGTGTTTTCATATTTATGCTTTAGACATGCTTTAAACATATTGAATTGTAAACTTTACTTAACTTTGTTTGGTGTTAAAACCTATGTTACTCACCAACTACTTATAGTTGACATTTACTCACATATTTCAGGTGCACCAGTTGAGGACACTACATAATCACATAGGACTATGGACCTAGCATTAATAAAGATTGAATTTAACTTGTGTTATGTTTGAATTCCGTGTTTTCCATTTCTACTTGTAACGGATTTTTTAATTATGTTGAAATAATATTATCACTTATTAATAGATGATCATGTGCTTATGAACAACCGCGTCAGCCCTGGCGTATAATCCACCGCCGGCCGGGGTGTGATAAATTGGTATCAGAGCCATGGTTATAGGGAATTAGGTTATTAGACACACATGACCTAGACTATAACCTAGGAGTCCCCAAACATGAGTTTAACTCGTGTCTTCTATTAGGAACTCCATTGTATACTCATTTATACACATGCTTACCTACATCTATCTACTTCTGTTTACATGATACAATTCCATGAACTACAACATCCCAAGGACTACATGGAACTATTCGAAACAACGTGGATTACTTGAAGCGTATTCTTAGTCTATAGTTTATAACCTTTGTGTAATCTTAGGCATTACATTGCACGATACAACATTTGTTACCTAATGTGCCATGTTACATGTTTACAAAGACTACTACACATTGTGATACCTTATTTGCTACACTATTTGATTTGTCTGCACAATACCTATTTGATACCACTAAATGGTATCCTAAGTTTTGAAATACACTTATTTATATCAAAGACCTTACACACTTTCATCTTTACACATCATCACCAATCACTTATGGATAGATTCAAACTCCTAGACCCAATGCCAATTAAAATTTTAAAATACCGTCAAAGTTTTGGGTTCTGAAAACTAATAGAGAACATGTGCAATCCGGAAGGGTGAATGCATGTACTTTGGGTCTTTTGTCTAGGAATGCATTTCATATAAATCCAAATCAACTGAAGGATCCGTATGCTTTCCTGGGAATTCCCGAAGTGAGTGTCACCTATAGGCAAAGCATGTCTTCTTGAAAGTATATGAACTCAAATCACTTTGATTTGTCACAGTATATATTGGGTTATGTCCCAAATGAATACACCCTAAACATCATCTGTTTAAATACTACAATTTGGTACATATGTCTAAACCTCCCTATTTTGATTCTTACATTTAATCTTATTTAAGTTCCTATACCTTCCATCCTTATGCCTTGAAAATCCTATCATCCTTATCATCTCTTGTGAGAGTTATACACCCTTAGACCCCACCATACAAGAAAAGGAAGCTGCTTAAATGGATGAAACACCCTTGAGCCACAAGACAAAATCCCTAACGATTCTCACCATAACCATGAGTTCAAATAATAATGTTAATGGTACATGATGGCTGGAAGAGTAAGTGTAAATCCATGGAAGATTCTGACTAAGGAAAGACTGAGTACTTTAGTGTGTCCTTTGTGGCCCACCTCTCTTTCCTAGGAATCCTTTTCATGAGTACGCTACTTATAGGTCAAGTGTTACTCCCGATATATTATTATAAGAACTCGGTGTTATGATTAGCTAAATTTTAAACTCATGAACACCTTTAACACTCACCATTACACTTACGACCTTTTCGTGCTAGACATGGCCTCTTACCCTCCTCACTCCCCTGAGAATCACCCCGAAGCGGAGTCAACACAAGAGGAAGACTTTGGATCCCCATCGCCAGACAACTAGTCACCGACACGACTAGCTGCCAGATCCATGTTCGACTACAATGCAGATTGGCTTAGGAGAAAGCTTGAGACTCCGAGCAGCTGAAGCACCACCTCCGAGAGACCCTTATCTAGCACCTAACCTTTACCATCCAGACCCAGGAACAGGACAAGCCAAGGAACCTACCAGTGCCTTAGGAATTCCAGCTAATACCGCTCACCTATATGTAGGGACCGCAGAGTTTCTGAGGCAAGGAATGGAGACCAGGAGATACTTGATGAACATACGGAGATAACTAGGGCTGAAGACCGGTTTGCAATACGAATAACCACAACGATGTTCGTCTTGGTGCTCATCTGCTTCCTGGTGAGAAACTATCTGAGATGTTAGCCGAATACTCTATTTCTCGTTTTCTGAAAATTTTAAATTGAAATCCATATAAACCTTCATTGTAAACTAATTATTTTGTTATTTCTTGATTCAACTACTATAGTTATTTTGTTCAAACAAAACCTTTATCAAACCCTTGATTTATAGATTTTGTCTAGAGTATAAACTATTTACAAACCTATTACCTTGTAAAGAAACTTCATACCCGTCTTATGCAAATTGTTTTATAAAGCGTTAACAAATATTTCATCCTTTTAATAATGACTTGATTAATTATTTTATTATGACTTTTTATTTCGTTATTTAAATATTGGCTAAATTATTAAACAATAAGGCTATTATTATCTTTTGAAACATCTTCTTTATGATAATTAAATTGAATAAATAAAAGGTTCTTATCCAATTATCCATCCACTCAATCTATTATTTTCACTTATTTATTAATTTACAAACAAGAGTAAAATTTCAATTACTCGTTTATTTACAAACAAAAAGCACAAATTAGATATTCATGAACACACTATTCTGATTACCTGCAAAACTTTCCCATCACCTTACACCTTCAGGAATGTATAAGCTTACTAGTCACTTCAAGGAGATTAATCATTTCGTGTAGGCGCTAACCACCCATATAAACCTCAACAAAAATTGAAAACTTAAAATCCAACTACCTACATGATACATGGATGTCAAGCAACACGCTTGTCTGTAAAACTCGAAACCTCAACAAAAATTAAAAACTTAAAATCCAACTACCTACATGATACATGGATGTCAAGCAACACGTTTGTCTGCAAAACTCGATCACCTACGAAATTTGATAGCTTACGTTACTCATGAGAGTCAATTATTTACATATGAACGTTCACATTGTACGTGAAAACTAATTTGTTTACATCATACATGAAACTTAATTGGTCACATTATACACGAAACTTGGTTGTTTGCAATATGCATGATACTAGATCATTTACGTTATACATGAAACTTGAGTGTTTACATTACACACAAAACTAGTCTGTTTACATTGTTTACAATTAATTGCCCACTATATACATGAGGCATGATTGTTCACTTTATCCGTGAAAGTTTATAGCTATAAACTTTGAGCTACTCGGGGTTTGACGTATTCTTGTTCAAACTCGAGGAAGCTAAAAACTTTGAGTTACTCGGGGTTTGACGTATTTTTGTTCAAACACGAGAGAGCTATAAACTTTATGGGTAACCTGGAAAGTATGCCATCTACCTAGGACACCCATGTATGGGGTTGTGCCACCTTGTTAGTCTTTACTCCCTGATTTACTTTATCATCTAGACACACAATTACTTATTAGTAACTCATACATGAAAACAATAATAAACTAAATGTTTGGGTGTTTTCCCCACCTCTATACCCACACACAATAGAATGATCTATACTGACCATACGACGATTTGAGTAATTACGGGTGCACACTGCATAGAAAGCATAGTAAATTCTGTCGTATGTGATGACATAAAACATATAGTGATATACAATAACGAAACTAATGGGATATGACAGGGACATAGGGGATATACCGATGGTATATCCTACATATAGTGCTCCTGTCATATTGTCAGAAGTAACGTTGTCTGTATCACGTAGGGTTTCCTATTACTTTGACCTTGACCAATAGTTGAAAAATCCTTATCCAGTGACATTACTCGAACATCTTAGACTATATCCTAGACAAGTTTAGATCTTAAAACTCCCATCATCCTCATTACAAGTAATGCATCCCATCATTTGAGTCCAAAATCATTCTAGGGCAATCTTCTCCTTATTTTTCACTCAAACAAAATTCACTACTACCACCCATACCTGACGCGATAACTTGACCTGAACCTTGTCATCAACTATGCTCCTCAAACCGACAAGCAAAACTAGATGAGAATCCAAACACACATCTCTCTTTCTTGAACCCTCTTCTTTCTAAAGTAGGGGAGACTGTAATCCCTAGGAAATTCCGACCTTTATTTTAACTATTCTGGAAAATTGTAATTTTATTATTTTATGATTCGCATTTATGAAAGTATCCTATTTATTCATTATAATTCATGAGTGTGCATACATACTTATATGATTGTTATGAAATAAATATATATACCTTGTTATAATAACCAAATCTAAACTTACAAGCTTTGATTATGAATTGATATTCTTTATGTGTGTACTTATAAATATATATGTAACTATATATATATATATACACATGATAATTAAACCATTTAAACAATTTATTATGAAAATATAACATTGTTAGTTAACAGTACTAGTGTTTTAAATTATTAAAGATAAATAAAACAAATAAATATATAATTACATTTATGATGAAATGGAGTCATAAACATAAAATTTATGAGCACTTAAGCTAGTATATGTTATAAAATTAAAAACTATTATTCATCTTTTGCAATCTAGTCCTTACAACAAATTAAATTTCGTGAACAAGTCCCTGATCATACTCTATAAATAGAGCCCTTATTCTCATGTATTATCTGCATCTCAATGATCCTCTAGGGTTCTCTAGCTACTAAAGATCATTTTTCTCCTCTAGGGTTCTCTAGCGGCGGACGAAAAAGACTTGGCGATCGAATGTCGGGAAGAGATGAGAGACAGTAGGCTTTGGGTGAAGGGGGTGGCTGCCGTGCATGGGGGCACTGTGGTGGTGCTTCACGGCGGCGGACAGCGGAGATGATGGTTGGTGTTGAATTCGGTTAGGATTAGGCATAACGACGAGATCATAGGTGGTGCATGATGGCGTCATACATGGGAAGTACACGGTTGGTGATGCGTGGCGGCGATATACGAGGATGAGACCAGGTTCTTGCATGTGTACTCTTATGGAGCAAAAAGGAGGGTGGATTCGGGTACACCCGATTAGGGTTATGGTTGGACGAGGGGGATGAAGACGGGACACGACGACGGGTCGGTTGGAGCTTCACAGAGTGTGCATGCAATAAGGGCCTAACCCGGGTGCATGTATTTGCATGGTTATGTTTTTACATGCATGGCTTGTGTATGATAATGAGACCAGGTTCTTGCACGTGTACTCTTATGGAGTTATAGTTTGCATGGCTCGTTTACGCGCATACATTAGGAAGGATCAATTCAAGTACGAGTATCATCGTGAGATTAGGGTTTCTTGGAGATGGATTGACAAACAATTGAGACTCGGGGTTTTATTATGTTGTTATACGTTATCCAACGTATGTTGTATCCTGATCGTGTGATCATACGTTTTTCAGGTTTGGGATTTGAGCGTGGACGAGCGAGTTGCAGAACAAGGATCAGGACGTGGCATTACCAGTGAGTTACTAATCCCCTATTTTAAACGTTTTACTGTTTTGGGGTTATCGTACATACTCGTATGTTTTATTAAACGAACGTATTACGAGTTATGATTTAAACTTGAAGTTTTTTATGAGACCATTATGTAATAATGAGCTTAGAGTCATTATGGGATCTCTAGGATGGGTGAACAAGAGTAGTGATAATCTGTGTGTATCATCTTATGAGTTAGTCGGGTGATTCAGGAATTTAGTTAACCCTGTGTTATATAAGGAGACTTAGTATGGGAACCCGAACGTGGTTCATTAATGAGTCAAGTAGGTGCTAGTATGCTTGATGTTGTGTGTATGGGCTAGAAGTCAGTATGGTGGATTCGTGTGCTTGATGTTGTGTGTATTGTGTCTTATCCTCGTGACACGACGGGTATCGTGTTTGCATGAGTGTATGTGGTGTCCATAGTATGTATGGGCTAGAAGCCAATATGGTGTTTGTGTGTCGTATAACTTCCTATTCGGAAAGAGTTGGGTAAGGTGTCTAGATGTTATGAGAATACGTCTAAGTAAGCGTTGGATTACATGCGTAAGTGATCCGTAATATGTCTAGGTAGTGTCATTTGTATATATGTGTTTCTTTGTGTGCTTGCATTGTTGTCCGTGTATACGGCTAATAGTGATGTGGAGGACGGAGTCCTTCGGGGTCATCATTGTACGTGTGATGTGTCAGTCACCGTATGGTAGATGATATAGTCACCGTACGGTGGCTGGGTAGTCATCATAGATGACGAGTGTGTCGCTATATTTAGCGGCGGGGCCCTGAAATAAGGGTGGAGCTGAGCTTAGGACGAGTATCCCGACGGGGATAACCCTGACGAGGGTGTAGTGATGAGGTATGTATTTGTGTGCTTATATATGTGTTAAATTGTATGCAAGTGATGAGTTATATTAATTGTGTATGGTTAATATATATAGTAAATTGTGAGTTATCAGAATAGAAAGTTCGTTCTATGTCAGAGAGACTTACTTAGTTAAAGTAGTGGGTTGAGTCTAGGGTGGTGAATCCTTCGGGATATTGTAAGGTAACAGGGTTATCTATATGAGGACAATTTATAAAATGATTTTATAAAGACCAGAGGATATTGAGTGGAAATAAATATTAAATGAGACGAGTTGGCTTTTGTTAAATTAAACTATTAGAACTCACTCAGCGTAGCCGACTTTGTATGTACGTTAGATTGTTTTACAGGTGAGTCTGCTAGACATGGTACCTTGGCTTGGGAGCGGGCTACTCGGGTTGGTGCGCATGCATTCGTCAGGTAACGTTATGAAAATTAACGAGTTTAAAGATAATACTATTTTGATAAAGACTTCCGTTGTTTACTTAAATGAAAGTTAGATGTTTTTAAAGAGTATAACCAGTTATGAGAACCAACTGTAGGGTGTCTGGTTTGGGGCCTTATAAGTTGGTATCAGAGCCGAGGTTTAAGAGAAAACTGGTGTTTTTAAACAAATAAAATGCCTTAACTTAAACTAAAAATGGGACAAGGGTGAAACGAATGACACCACGAGTAACCGCGAGCCAAGAGGTGCGTCTTTTGAGTTGAGAAGTAGTTATTATTTACCATTTGTGTAGTGCTACACTAGGTAACGTAATTGGTGTGAGTAAATGATTTATGGTTCCGTGTAGGATCATGTGGTGTGATATGTGTTGTAGTATCATGTAGAACTACTTGAAGTTGTGTGGTGTGTAGAACTACTTGAAGTTGTGTGGTGTGATTGATTGAGACTATAATGTGAGTTGAGTAATGAGGAGTAGCATTAATTGTAACCATGTGAGATAGTTTGGTGTGTCGATATGATTTAGTGATTTTGTGTGCAACCTTGGGTGGTGTGAAAATGTGATAAATATGATAACTTGCTAGGTTATTGTGTAGTGATATGTGAGTTATGTGAGATGCATGTGCATTCGGGGTGTGGGAAAGATAGAAAGCTGGTGTGAATATGATGGGGAAGGTTTAGAATCCGAGCAGTAATGTGGACCACCAAATTGCATTTGATCACCGTGATTTGGCAGTCTATGATTACTCTCATATTTTGAATTTGACGCCCATAGTAATCACTACAACGTTCTATCTTGTGCAGGTATTGATGGCCATGACGATTCGAACTAGATAGATTAGGCGAGGAGCTCTCATCAGGAGGTTGATAGAACGGCGGGCTAGACGTGCGGCTGCTGTTCGTACGGCTATCTTTGGGAGAAGACGGATCTTAGCGCCTGTTCCATTGACGGTGGTTCCACCGGCGGCTGGAGATGAGCAGGAGCTACCAGCACATGAGGTGATCTTGGTGCTTCCGGCGCCTAATGCTCCCAGTACTACCAGGGCAGTTATGAGGAGTGGACTTAGTAGCTCCTTCTATAGGAGAAGTAGTTGGTGAGGAAGGAACGCACTTGCGGTTAGGCATCTGCCTCCGAGGCAGGATTCGGGATCGGGAAATGGATGGCTGGAGGAATCTGACGACTAGGAACAAGTGGGTGATAAATTTGACTTGTTCGGTGATTAGAGCAGTGGTGGTTACCACGAGAGGACGAGATCAGTTTGAGTAGTGGCCGTCAGGCACTTTTGTGATGAAATATTTGTTCTTGGTTTTTCAATTGCTTGATTTTAACCTTGACAGTGAATCTTACCATGGGATGGTTTAAACCGTAGTTGATGATAGTTGAATGTGTGATAGCTTGCTATTGGTGGTGCAGTGTTAATTATGTGTGATTATGTGATTACCTTTTGAACAACGTGAATTCATACTAAATGTAATCTTTGATGTGATGCTAGAGCTTGGTTAATTAGACTGTATGAGTAGACCTGAGTTTTGATTACTTGTGTGTGTCTACGGTCTTAAGATAGTGTAACATATGTGTTATGTTTAGGTGATGTCTAAAGTGTAAGGGGTGTGTTGCACCTTGTGTAGTTGTTCAGGACGAAGTCGTGTGGGAAATATTAAATATACATCTTTAGTATGTATGACTGTTCAGGACGAGGTCCTGTGGGAAATTGTAGTTACATACCTTATGTCTAGGTATACATGTTCAGGACCAGATCCTGTGAGGAAGTAAGATATTTTATATCTTGTGTGTGTGAATGTTTAGAGTGATGTTTTGTGTCTAGACTGAGTAGTGTGTCGTCTTGAAGTATGGGTACGACCCGTATAGGTACGACCGAGTAAACTATGTATGAGTATATGATGACGTGTGACATGGGCTACCATTGTAGTGAGTAAGAGGTAAGGTTCAAGAGTTTGTGTGTCGATAAATGACAAGGTTATATTGTATGCAAGTAGATTTACTCAGATCTTGTGTATGTGCACGTGATGTGTGTTTAGAGTTTGGGGTTACTAGTACATGTGTAGAACCTTGTGTGTTCTGTAGATATGTGTGTCGGTGTGTGTCCTTGTAGTACACGCTTAGTCATGCATAGGACGGGTGGTCAGTATGCTCGAGTATAGTATTTCTATCTTGACGATTTTCTCGACGTTGATACATCGAGGTGGTGCGAGGAGTTTTAACGTCTTCTAGGCGACCGTGAGGTGCTCTTATGATATGCCTATGCTTATATCTCGGGAATTCGGAGCACGAAACCAATGGGCGGAGCTGGGGAGTTAGTGATGAAAGCGGTTACGTAGACGCTGGACCAGAGATATACATGATGTGATTAAAGTGATGATGTTGAAGATTTCAGCACGAAGTAAACAAGGTGATGAAGGACCTTCATGGAACACGTTCCATATAAAGAATTCAGTCGAGGCGAGACACCAGATGAATAGGGATGCTTTCCCTAGACGGGACGATGAATAGCTGAGGCTGGTGAGCAGACGGACTTCGTGTTCGTAAATTATAAAAGATGTGCGGTCGGTGATCGCATGGTAATGAAATAAAGAGATACTATGGTAAAGGAATTTTGTGGAGACCAGTGTAGCTTTGTACAAGCTCCTGGAGATCATCAGAGAAGGGCAGAAGTAATACCCTTATGGGTAAGCAATGGGCTTGAGTTTGAAAACTCATCGCAGGATGGTGATCAAGGTGTGAGGCGAGAAGTATGACGACTTCAGTAGGGAAGAACGAAAAATGTCGTTAGACATGAGAGGCAAGAAGCCATTTGGGGAGATGACCGTTAGAGTAACGAGATCACCATGATTATACAAAGAATGACGACAAAGGTGCCCATGAGTAAAATAGGAAAATGGGATAAACGAGCAGGTAGTTGACGGTGTTGTGCCATCTGAGTAATAATTGGAAGGACGAGTAATGAGGGAATACGTAGGTGAAACCTACAAGCCACAAAGTTGAAAGCATGCAACAAAGAAGCCTTCTTTGGACACCAATGGGGATGGTCGCATTACAAGCAAAGTAATGAAAGCAGGCAGTGTCAAGGTGAATGTTTGACACCGAATGAATTTAGTGCACAAGTAAAAACAAAATGATATGTTGGGGTGGATTGTACCGACACAGGATCTTGACGGCGGCGGACAGCGAAGATGATGGTTGGTGTTGAATCCGGTTAGGATTCACAGCGACGAGATCATAGGTGGTGCATGATGGCGTCATGCATAGGAAGTACACGGTTGGTGGTGCGTGGCGGTGATGTACGAGGATGAGAGTTCACAGAGACGAGCAAAAATGAGGGTGGAGTCGGGTACACCCGATTAGGGTTATGGTTGGACGAGGTGGATGAAGACGGGACACGACGACGGGTCGGTTGGAGCTTCACAGAGTGTGCATGCAATAAGGGCCTAACCCGGGTGCATGTATTCGCATGGTTATGTTTTTACATGCATGGCTTGTGTATGATAATGAGACCAGGTTCATGCACGTGTACTCTTATGGAGTTATAGTTTGCATGGCTCGTTTACGCGCATACATTGGGAAGGATCGATTCAAGTACGAGTATCATCGTGAGATTAGGGTTTCTTGGAGATGGATTGACAAACAGTTGAGACTCTGGGTTTTATTATGTTGTTATACGTTATCCAACGTATGTTTTAAACGTATCCTGATCGTGTGATCATACGTTTGTCAGGTTTGGGATTCGAGCGTGGACGAGCGAGTTACAAAACAAGGATCGGGATGTGGCATTACCAGTGAGTTTCTAATCCCCTATTTTAAACATTTTATTGTTTTGGGGCTATCGTACATACTCGTATGTTTTATTAAACGAACGTATTACAAGTTATGATTTAAACTTGAAGTGTTTTATGAGACCATTATGTAATAATGAGCTAAGAGTCATTATGGGATCTATAGGATGGGTGAACAAGAGTAGTGATGATCTGTGTGTATCATCTTATGAGTTAGCCGGGGTGAGTCGGGAATTTAGTTAAACCTGTGATGGTTATATAAGGAGAGTTAGTATGGAAACCCGTACGTGGTTCATTAACGAGTCAAATTGGTGCTAGTATGCTGTCATGCGTCGTGTGCTTGATGTTGTGTGTATTGTGTCATTGTCCTTGTGACACGACGGGTATCGTGTTTGCAATGAGTCTATGTGGTGTCCCTAGTATGTATGGGATAGAAGTCAGTATGGTGTTTGTGTGTCGTATAACTTCCTATTCGAAAAGAGTTGGGTAAGGTGTCTAGACGTTATGAGAATACGTCTAAGTAAGCGTTGGATTACACACGTAAGTGATCCGTAAATGGTGGTGAGTCATAGTACATGTCCATGTAGTGTCATGTGTATATATGTGTTGCTTTGTGTGCTTGCATTGTAGTCCGTGAATACGGCTAATAGTGATGTGGAGGACGGAGTCCTTCGGGGTCATCATTGTACGTGTGATGTGTTAGTCACCGTACGGTAGATGATATAGTCACCGTGCGGTGGATGGGTAGTCATCATAGATGACGAGTGTGTCGCTATGTTTAGCGGCGGGGCCCTGTAACAAGGGTGGAGCTGAGCTTAGGACGAGTATCCCGACGGGGATAACCCTGACGAGGGTGCATTGATGAGGTATGTATTTGTGTGCTTATATATGTGTTAAATTGTATGCAAGTGATGAGTTATATTAATTGTGTATGAGATGGTATTGATGTGATAAATAGACAGAATCAATGTGGTGTGTCGAGTTAGATTGACCGTTGTGTCGGGCTGAGTACATTGTGTACAACTGTTGAGTCAATTGGTTTATGAGAGTCCTGGTTAGGACTGGTAAGTTGGTGTCTAGAGGTTGGATGGGTTAACCAGTGTATGGTTAATATATATGGTAAATTATGAGTTATCAGAATAGTAAGTTTGTTCTATGTCAGAGAGACTTACTGAGTTAAAGTGGTGGGTTGAGTCTAGGGTGGTGAATCCTCCGGGATATTGTAAAGTAACAGGGTTATCTATATGAGGACAATTTATAAAACGATTTTATAAAGACCAGAGGGTGTTGAGTGGAAATAAATATTAAATGAGACGAGTTGGATTTTGTTAAATTAAACTATTAGAACTCACTCAGCGTAGCCGACTTTGTATGTACGTTAGATTGTTTTGTAGGTGAGTCTGCTAGACGGGTTACCTTGGCTTGGGAGCGGGCTACTCGGGTTGGTGCGCATGCATTCATCAGGTAACGTTATGAAAATTAACGAGTTTAAAGATAATACTATTTTGAGAAAAACTTTCGTTGTTTACTTAAATGAAAGTTAGATGTTTTTAAAGAGTATAACCAGTTATGAGAACCAACTGTAGGGTGCCTGGTTTGGGGCCTTACAATAACGGTCCGTCACGATGTGAGAATTGGCCTATAAATAGAAATCGTTGGCATATGAGTTTGACACAATCTTCACACACCAAAACACCTCCCAACACACACTTAACCTAGGAAGTCATGCCAAAGTCCCGGTACGCGTTTAGAAGTCCAGTTCTAGCCTTACGCATTCTAATTGCAGTAGATAGTGCTGAGGTAAGGTTCCAACAATTTGGTTACTTACCATTAAGCTTTAATTATATAATGTTAAGTGCATTATAGATCTTAATTAAGAAATGTTAGCAGTTAAATATACGATAAGGTGCTGTCCAAGGTGTTTGACATATAATTGATACAATAAGCCGAAATACTGCCCAAGTGAGTTCCTCTGAACTTAATGTGTATTGTTACACAGTTGTTATTTGAAATAGTCACACTATTCCTTGTATATATAATGCGTAATAAGTACTTTATATGTTCTGTTGTGGGATGGAACCTATGGGTGAATTATCTCATTTTATTGGTGTGGGAGGGCCAATAGGGTGAGATAGTTTATTCAGTTTATACTGGTGTGGGAGGACCAGTCGTGAAAAGGTTGCCAATTATATATATACCAAAAAGCTCACAAGCAATGTGGCATGTGGGTAGGATGTGGGAATAACAACCATCTGTTAGTGGCATTCCAGGTAGTTAATAGATATGGATAGTCGTCTGGTTGGTTAGAGAATTGTGATGGTTGGAGGCATGCTGAGTAGAGATGTCTGGTGGAGATTTTAACGTTTATCATTTGGTTAGTTTGTAATAGTGGTTTGGTTTATGGTGTAAAACAGTTTAGTTATGAATGAATAAAGTTCTATGACTTAGCTTCCGCTGTGTGTTTTGGGTATCAACTTTACTGTAACTAGAAGGCTACCTTCTGACCGGTATATAGCTATCTGACGAATAAAATGTTCTGTCTAGGAAAGGACGGTGTATAAATCTCTTCTAGACCCGTCGTTCTTTCCCGAAAACATATCTGTTGGAGGTACTACTCTGGTTAGACGACTGTCCTGTGTTACAGGTGTGACAGTACAACCCTCCATTTGCCACCCTCAGTTGTGTACTAATACTCATACATAGTAAAATTCCACGAGTTTACCCACTTATTATAGGCTGACCAAGAAATTTACCAAAATAAACATTAATTTGTCATAAGCATTTGTTTTTTCCACCAATAAAATAATTACAAGTGACATTTTTTTACAAAATAGGCGTATTTTATGCCATTGAGGCTGATGAACCGGATCACGTCACGAGTCCTTATTGGGCACAATTTACGCCAGAAGAGTTACTACCGGGCAAAAGTCACGCCGGCTAGACCCTCTCAGCTAATTTACACATGGCGTGCGAGCAAAATTTACACGTGAGGTGACCCAGAGTGCAAAATTCACGCCTACTATGCCCAAAAGGGTACCCAAAGGTGTAAATTCTACACTAGGAGTCGCTATTAGACGTAAGTGGTGCTCACACGCCATGTGTAAGACTCCGATTGATCTATATGGTGTAGCTTACTTAACTTTTGCCCATAGATGACTCTTCCTGTATACATTAATCCAAATGAGAACATATGTCCTGGTTTGTTTTGTCCATCTCATAGACATAAATTACTTCTAAGATGACATGTGTGATTGTTTCATTTGTGATAACAGTAAATATTTATAAGAAACAATGTTGTAAAAATCAGGGCGGCCATTTAACTTGTAATTTTGAGCTAGGCGGACCATTAATCGGAATCGGGCCTAGGCGGTCTTACGCGGGTCTAGGCGGTCCTAGGCGGCCAGATTCCGGCGAAAATTCCGGCAAAAACCTGAAACTTTCGGTCAAATCCCGGCGAAAGCCTTGGATTTTCCGGAAAAACCTTGGATTTTCCAGCCAACCCCTTCAAATTCCAGTCAAATATGTGTATAAATATTTAAAAATGAACATTTTTATAAAAGTTACTTATAAAAATGTGTGTATATATATAAAAAACTAAAAATTACATATAAAAATTCCAATCCGATTAATCCCGCCTAGGCCTAGGCCTCACCCCACCGCCTGACTAGCGCCTAGCGATTTTTCCAACCATGATAAGAAATAAAATAAATCAAATTCTTCATTTCCATGATTTTTCCTTCATGACTTGTACATCTCGGTAGCAGTTTTCTTCTCATCTATCACCATCAAATTATCATTGACTATGTCACATTCAACTATTAACAAGTCAATAAACTACACCTACAGACTAAAAATTGTAATTTGCGGAGTTGCTGAATAATTAAATACAGTTATCGGATGGGAATATCTAATCGTACACCTCATATCAACACTTTTACATAATACAGTCGTATTGTGTAAATTTTGACACAAAACGGGCAACAATACAGTCGTATTATGCTTTTTCTGACACAATACAGACGCGAGTGATGTGAGATGTCTGAATGTTTTGTCGGCTTTACTTTTACCTATACGACCCATATAACACCTATACCAGTCATATAGACGGGTGGTGTACACATAGGTGGCACTGTTGGAAAGTCAAAATTGGGGACATGAAGGCGGTCATTTAACCGTGAATCAAACAAACTTTTGTAGGCGGTTTGAATTATCACCGACCGCTTTCCCTTTCGCGTGTCCCCCTTCACGATTCTCCGATTCTCCGTTCATTCATAATTTCACACCTTCAGCACCCGAAATGTGACTCTAACCTTCTCTCTCTCTCTCTCTCTCTCTCTCTCACACACACACACACATATACACGCACACGCAACTTCCATTAGCGTTTTCGAATTACACAATGAGTTCGATCATGTTACCGGCGGCCTGTATCTCCGGTGTTGTTTCCTCCGCAGAATATCGCCTGTTACCGTGTTCATTGTCACAGACTAGAGGTTTTCGCCGGTACCGATTTACTCTTCCGTCACTACGTTTCTCCGATCGCGATCAGAGCCGTTTGCCAGCTGTTCACCCCGTCGCTGCTGATTCTATTAATTCTACAACTGTAAGGATTTGTTTTTGTAAGATGTGTTTTTGTGAAAGATTCTAGATATTTTATATCTTTTATATGCCGAATTGTGTTGTTTTGGATACCGTGTTCACGTATTTTTCAGATCTGATATAAAAATGAAAGGTAGCGTGTAGCTTTTGTTTTATTTAGCTTTGAATGATCAAGTTAGGGATACAGTTCATGAAATAGTTAGAAATCATGATTTATTTCGAGAGAAATTGCCGTTATTGAAGATTCATGTTAGTATGTTGCATACATTTGGCCTCTCATATTGTTCATGTGAAATTGTCTTAGCTATAATGGTGAAGGTTTGGGAATCGGAACCTATTAGAAGTTTGCAGTGGTTAGTCTAAAGTTGAACCAATAGATTTGATAGAATACATAATATCATTCTCCAAGGATGACAATTGACAAATGCTGAACAATACAATACTGAAGTTTTTTGACCTTGTGAGTTGACTAGAAGAATTAAATTCTATTTGGAATCTGAAAGTATTTATATTAGAATACTATATATTGTCAGAAGAATAAAATAATGTAGAGAAAGAGGGGATGGGCTAAAGAGGATAGAATTGTATCCAGATTGAGTGTGGAAAAATTAGTAAACTGAATCAATTGAGTGCTGTGGCTCTCTTGTCTGTAAAAAGGAAATTGAATCCCTTAGAGTGTTCTATAGCTCTCAAGTCTGGAAATGAAACAGGTTGCAGTTGTAACTTGTAACCTATAAAGAGCCCAGATTTCATGTATGTTCCCATTGAAAAATTTGGTCTTGTGTTCAAGTAACATTCATTTTCTATCTTATGGCACAATACTGACATCCCAGTTCAAGTTGGGTGAGTGACCAACTTTATTCTGAACCTAACTTATGGCACAATGTTTTAGTTGTTTGTACTGTAGAGCCACCCATGCAGGTGACCAACTTTATTCTGAACCTAACAAATATATACGAGAGTGAAGCAGGACTAATATAGGAGCATAGAAATTATCCATAGCATATATTCAGCTTCTTTCTTATGCTCTGCTTAGGCAGGGCATATATTAGATATGAATATGGTACCTCAAAAGTTGAGAACTTATAGCCTGTGAGTTGAGCAACAAACATCCACTGTTTTGAGGGTTCCATATCCATCAGTAATTAGTGTTCACCTGTTTATTGGTGAATGTTATAATTTAACATTAGTATATTAAATATAACTACTTTGAGTATGCTTAGGTGATTGCAGGCATCAACTTGTTTTGCATATCCCTTTTTGTCGCTCTTTTTTTTCTGATTTGGTATGTGAATTTGCAGCCCAGAGATGGAATATACACAGTTGCAGATTTTATGACAAGAAAAGCTGACTTACTTGTGGTACAAACATCAACACCTGTTGACAGGGGTATGCATGATATCGAAGTTTTGCTATAGTAAATTTACATATCAGACATGACTTCTTAATTTTCTGTTCTGTATCAACAGCACTAGAGATTCTAGTGGAGAAAAGAATAACGGGCTTTCCAGTGGTTGATGCTGATTGGAATTTGGTGTGTTCTTCCCTTTTCCTAGTCATATTTTTGTAGTTTGAGGATTGAGCTAAAGAAATATGGCTGTAGTGTAATATATCACTCTCAATTTTATACAATAATTTCATTATGAAAGAGTATATTCTTTTTGTAAATGTCTCCAGGTTGGTGTCGTTTCAGATTATGACTTGTTAGCGCTTGATTCAATTTCAGGTACTATTTTTAATTCCTTGAACCTCAGTTGAACTTGTTGGATTATGTTTCTGATAACTATAAATACTTTTTGTTAGTTGCTGAATTATATGTTCCAAAATTTTGTAACGTTCTGTTAAGAATATTCAAATATTAGTATACTAGTTTGAGATATCACAAAAGAGGCATTGTTATCAGCTGGTATTTTGCTCCTGATGTTTAGATGTTTTGGTGTATCAACATCTAACTCAACTTTAGATAAGTCTATCAAACTATCAATATGTCCTAGATCTATGCATTGTTTTTCTAATTGTTAAACTGGAACCAATTTACTGTGCCTTTTCATCAATGTCATTGCTTTGAAGTACATTGGACATTTTTGTCTTAAGCCATCCTGGTTATTGTTCAAAGAATCATGCTCACATGGGTATTGTCACGTATTATGTAAAGCTTTCATGTTTGTTTCTCTTACATATTTTATAGGTGAATAGACAAAATATTCCCTTTTTGAACCTAATTTAAATTGGTTACAATCATATATGCTACTTCTTTTTATTCAGTTGTCAACTGTCATCACTGTTAACAAATTAAAGCAAATATTAAGGCAGTTAAATTATTTCAAATAGTGAAAGGGGTCATTGCTTATCAAATAAATATAGAGATTGAAGGTTGGGAATTTATGCTGCGTTTGGTTCATGGAATTTTCTTTGAAGGAATTGAAATATGTGGAATTGAAATTGAATGTTGTCAAAGGAATTGGAATTTATGATGCGTTTGGTTGACAATAAATCATTTTTGGTTTGTTAATTTGCTTGGGGTGGTAGCGGTGGGAAGGGCGGCTTGCCATAGTCGGGTTGGTGGCAGCGGTGGCAAGGGAGGCAATGATCGGGGTCGGGGTGGTGGTGAGGGAGTGGGAGATTCTAATTTCTTTGGGTTTAATTCCTTCACAATTTGGAAAGAATATTGAACTTTTTTACTTGAAGGAATTTGAGAGAAATTCCAATTCCACTCATTTTCCAACCAAACATGTTATCATTTGAAGTCAGATTCCAATTCCAACGAATTTTGTGAACCAAACATGTTGGTAATGAAATTCAAATTCTAATTCCATTGTATTCTAGCGAACCTAACGCCCCCTTACATTTGTGAAATTTCATGTCAACAGTGATTTAAGTATGTGATTAATAAATCTTGTTTAGACATGAAAAATGGAAACCATGAAGGTTCAATGATCATTTTTTTTCCTTTTTTATCTTTTATATTTCTGTTTATGAATTTGTGCAATTTTTGCTGTTTATGAAGCTTTTGAATTGTAGCTTCTAGCCTATCTTTTTTTCTTCCCGTACATTTATATTGGGTTCCTTGCTCTCATCGGTTTTCAGGTGGTAATCACGGGGACACAGTTTTGTTTCCTGATGTTGATAGTTCTTGGAAAGTATGTCAAATGAACTCGTCACTTTTAAAACTTCACGTGACTGTCGATATTTTCTTATCCTTCATTATAGCAAATGCAAATATCAAGAATACACATTCTTCTATTTCTTTGTACTGCAGACTTTCAATGAGATACAGAAACTACTTGGTAAAACTGACGGGAAAGTTGTCGGTGACTTGATGACACCTGCTCCGCTTGTCGTTCATGAAACCTCAAACCTTGAGGAAGCAGTAAGGTATTATAGTATTTTTGTCACTCAAAGTAACCAATTTTTCTAAGTGTTTCACTAACAAAGATTCATGCATGTTCTATTTAGGTCACTTAATTTTAAAAACTTATAATATTTATAAAAAAAAATTCAAAAGATTGGTACACGTTATTAAAGTTGAGTGACTTTAGACAGATGGAATAACTTTGAGTGACTTTAGTGGATCAGATGAAAAACTTGGTTATTATTTGATGAGTTTCCTCGTTTTATATATTTTTATTTTTTATTTATATATTTTTGGCAAACCAGGTTGTTACTTGAAACAAAATACCGCCGACTTCCAGTCGTTGATGATGATGGCAAGCTGGTTGGACTTATTACAAGAGGTGATGTTGTTAGGGCTGCCCTACAGATTAAACATGCTATTAAGAAGATGCAATTATCCAAAGATTGAGTTTAAATATCATGATTTAGAGGTCATCCATGGTAAGCCTATGCTTCATGTTCTCTATTAATTCAGCATTCTTGTTTCTGAAACTTACGAGCTGGAGTTTGTGTCGAATAGAACACGTTCAGATTCTCACCACTGCTGTGGAACCAGGTAGCCATTTGGGGCGTACGAGGTGATGAGTGATTCAGCACATGAGGTATTCTGATAGATATATTGTATTGCTATTGTACTGCATTTAGTACCACCATGTTTATAACTTATTAAATAGAATTGCATAACTATTTGAGTAAAATATTGGTAAAACTACATTTGTTCTTAACACAGATAGATTGTGACATAACCTATCAATTCTGGCTAGAAATGAGATTGATTTGATTATTAAAGAAAAGAAAATTAGGACATGAGCAAGTAGTAGCTGCTACATCTGTAAGCAAGCTTGAACTCGACCAGTGGCGGATCTAGGAAAAAAATCCAGGGGTATCTAAAATTTCATTCAGGGGTATCTGGATACATAAAACGGTAAAAAAAAAAAAAAAATTTCCCGCTGCGCGTCAAAAATTCTCACTACGCGTCGAAAGTTGAGAGGCACCGACATGTACCCCTACCCTAGGTGTAGATCAGCCCCTGAACTAGACTAGGTTTCAATTCAACCTTACGGTATTCTGTTAAACTCAAATTCGATTCGATAGCGTGATGAGTCTATATGCATACCAGAGTTCGGCTCGCTGAAGATTCGAGCTTATTTGCATACAGCGTTGTAAAAATCGCTAGGCGCTAGTCGGGCGGTGGGGTAGGGCCTAGGCCTAGGCGGGATTAATCGGATTGGAATTTTTATATGTAATATATATATATATATATATATATATATATATATATATATATATATATATATATATATATATACTAGTAGGAAACCCGCGCGATGCGACGGGAATTCCGTATAAGTTACAAACTGTAATAAAATGAACGTCTAAATCACCTAAACCGTGTTTTACCAAGTGCTTTACTTTCGGGTTCGTGTAAATGTTATAGTTTCTTCAAGTCTTCCAAAGTTTCCATCAAAAGCAACTGTCATCATCTCAAGATGCACCAAATTCAGCTAGTCTATCAGGCTAAATATAGAGTATAAAAGTTGGACACATCCTTCGCTCCGCGCCAGGGGTGGACCGCTTTTTTACATCCATCCGGATAAAGGTATCCAAACATAGATTATATTAACATCTGACTAACCATTGCAATCAAGTTGAAGGTTTTAAAGAAAACATTTTAAAACTAAATTGGAAAAATTAGTATCTAACATAAAAAAACTCATTCTACAGTGCCTGTTTATGAAACTCTTGTGATTGTGTACTGTAAGGTCATCTGTAGTGGTTTCACGCCCCTCCACGTCAGCGCCACATCATCGCAGGAGTTTTCACTGTCCATTTTTACTAAGGTGCGTAGTGGTTTAACGTCCCACATTTAATTTTTAATCAAATACCAATAAAATAAAATTAAACTAATTAAAAAACTACATTAAAAAAAATAAAAAAAACTACATTCATACAAAAAAACGACATTTATAAAAAAAACTACATTCATAAAAAAAAACTACTCATCCTCGTCGTTTATGTTTTGGTGTTCGTATATTTCTTTTTTTCGCCTCTCCGCTGGTTTACTGACACCTCCGGTAAAGTGGTCAAAGTTCATAGTTAGAAACTTGATATCTTGTAGTTGTTTATCCTGTCTAAAAGAAAGTAGCTTTTCAAGCTTCGAGTCTATTATTTCAAAGCGGGTGTCCGATGCTGATGAAGAAGCAACCCGTTTACCTTTGTTTCTTCCAGGCGGACGAACCGGTTCTTCCGGTGCTTCAACTTCGTCATCGGTATCATTTATATTAATTCTTGAATTGATACCAGGCGAATAATCGCCGGTAGACGACGATTTAGTTCGTTTAGACGACGAGGACATCAACGGGACTTAACCCCACTTGAGAGATTTTCTAATAATCTCCTATGATTTATTAGAATTTGTTGAAACCTAAATCTCCCATGGTTGTTTCTTTCTATGTGAACGTTTCTTCGGTTGAGTAGACGGTTGTGTCTCGGGGACGGTAAATTCTTGTGTTTCGGGTATTGAATCCGGTGTGGGAGGGGTTTGTGTAGGAGGGGGCATTTGTTGAAAGTTAAATCCACAAGGAATTTGTTGAAAAATGTTTGGTTCTGGTGACGTACTCGGAACGTAAACGTCTTGAATATTTGGATTGAAAAGGTTGTTCGGGTCGTTGTTGGGTTGAAAGGGTTATTTGGGTCGTTACGAATGTTTGAAAAAAATGGATTATTTGGATTCCAAAGATTCACTGTGGTGTTTGGAGAAGAAATTGAGAAGTTGGTTTGATGAATTAGTGAGTAAAAATAGGTTGGTATTTATATTAGATTTTGGATTAAATTATATTTATTTTTTTTAAAAGGAATTTTTTTTAACAGTAATATTACCGTTGGAGGGTGTTGTGTGTTGGTGAGTGAGCATTGCGCCCGTGAAATGCCGTACGCCCCCCTTTTCACGCCACTTTCACGACTAGGGAGGCGGTGTTCCCAGGGCGTGAAAAGCATATGTGGCTCACGCCACCCCCTCTCACCCAATTTGGCATACCTATTCGTACTTTGAGTGATTATAATATGTTACAATCTACCGGTGTATGCATACCCCTAACAGTCTGAAATCTGAAATTGAAAATCCCCAAATTAAAATTTAGGTTTTTTTTAAGAATAACCCAAACCCTAACTACTCCAGCAAACAACCAGATGAACTAAAACATAATGTTCTAACAGAGTAATTAACATAAACCCTAAATCCCAAAAGAAACCCATAAACATATGGCCACAATCTTGTAATAAATCTAACATCTAAATCGAATCAGGTAACAGTGGTACAGAGAGGATCAAGCGAAGCTCAACCTGCGATTCAACGAACCTGCGATGTCTAGCTCGAGTTTGGTATTGGAGTGTATAATAATATTGATTTTGATTTTGGCATACTACATGGCAAGGAATGTGGATCGTCACGCTTGGGAAGTTGGATTTTTTCATCGCCGTTTGGGCGAATATGGTCCCCCAGAAACGCCGTCGCCACCATCAGTACCATCGCGCTCAAACACCTTCGCCTATGACGGTGGCTTCCTCCTCCGCCAGTCTCTCTCTCTCTTTTCTCCCGATTACAGCATAGGAAAGGTTTAGTTGAGGATGGGTTAAATGAATAATTAAGTATTGGGCTTTTAAGTGTATGGGTTAAATGATAATTATTGGGGTTTAATTGTAGATCTAGGTAAGAAAGTAATTAAACACATTTCATGCGTTGTTAATTTGTACATTGTGTAAAAATATTTGTTTTAGGTGTCTTATTTTTTTTGGTAAATTACAACCATATCCATCCAATATGTATTATATAGTGTATATATATATATATATATATATATATATATATATATATATATATAGGGTGGGGTTATGCTAAAAAGGCTAGAGAGTTTAAGAAGAGTAAGAAGAGTTTTCAGCCTTTAGATGATTTTTAGCCTTTAGATGATTCTTAAAATAAGTAGCCTTAGTAATTGCAACTTGACACATGTCAGCTTTTCATGGTTTCTTAGCCTTCTTAGAAATAGGGGTCTTTTTAACATAACTTTTACCTATATATATATATAGTTATATACACATAAATACTTCAAACATAAACAATTAAAGATTAAATACTTCAAAATTCAAAGATTAAATAGTTCAAAACACACATATTAACATGCTACTAGATAAGTTCAAACAACACAAAGATCAAATGGTGAAGCAGCAGCGATGTGAAGCAGTAGCGCAGGTTTAGTTTAGGGTTTGAAAAGGAAAGTAGCGATTGAATGAGTATGCCAGCCGTTCAAGAAAGGATTTTGCCCGATTTGGGCTAAAATCATAAAAAAGGCCCAAAAAACCTGGCCCGCCTAGCCCGACTAGGCCCGATTTGGACCGCCCAGCGATTTCTGGAGCGACTAGGCCAAAATTACTCATCACTGGGCCACCAACCCGAGTGATAGGACTTAGGAGGCATATATAGTTATTTTGGTTGATACCATTTTCCTTGTCTCATTAATTTGTTAATTTGGAAGAAAGATATTTTTTAAAGTTTTTGTAAAATTTCGTATTCACTAGAATGACAGTTCAAATTGGTGATAAAACTATAAAAGGTTTATTAATCAACTTATATTACATAATACTAAGAAGAATAAGTTCATTTATTTATTTATTTTAATGAAAAACTCTTATTACATAATAATAAGAAGAATAAGTTCATTCATTTATTTATTTTTTTAATGAAAAAGTCTTAAAATTAGAGTTAATTACACAGATAATTCATGTGGTTTGCGGAAAGTAACATGTTTATGTACTAAGGGTTTAAAATAACAAGTTTGGGTCTTATGTTTTTAATTTTGTAACCAGTTTGGGTACTAAGGGTTTAAAGTAAAAGGGTATTTTGGCTAACTTATGTTAATATTTATGTTAAGTTTGGTTTGAAATGACTAAAATACCTTTTGTGAAAAGTAACATGTTTGTGTACTAAGGGTTTAAAGTAAAAGGGTATTTTGGTCATTTCACCCCAAGTTAAAAGAAAAGTTGACCGAAGTTAGTCTTAATACCCAAACTAGTTACAAAACTGAAAGCATAAAACCTAAATATGTTAATACTCAAATCTGTTACTTTTCGTTTGTTGATTACTTAATTTAACTCCTTAAAATTATTATTATTATTATTATTATTATTTTAGATCTCGAAATAGATCATACATAAAAATACGTGCAACCGTACAAGTAGTAGTTAAATGATTTTCACAGTTTCTAAGATCAAGCGGTATACAAGCCGTGAGACTCATTCACGGTGTGAGTGGGTATTGCACACCACCCCCTTGACGGCGTGAGGGGTGAGTGAGTGGTTTACGTGAAGATCTTCACGGGAAGGAGAGGATGGGTGGAACCTTGATGGTGTTGTACCTTGTGTTTGTATAATTGTACCATTTATATAAAATTAATATCTAGATATAAAATGCATTTAATACTCAGACCACCTTCACTCACTTGGATATTTCCCTACCCTCACTCACTTGGTGTGAGAGTTAAAGAATATGACGTGACGCCACATGATAACCACTTTTTCTCTCATTCAATTCGATATACCACATGCTCTAATATTCACTTTGGTCTTTTATTGAACTCCTCCTATCACAGTATTCAAACACGTGTACAAAAGCATTATATTAATGGCAGTCCTTAATGACCCTTGATGAAGGCAATGATGAATGATTAATGGGTTTAAAGTGGAGAATAACGTACAAATCTGTTAAAACACGTTTACAACTTTGTCTTAAAAAAACATTATTATTCAAATTGAATTGAACATAATGTCAGTTTGTATTAATCAAATACAAACAATTCATTACCTACTCTCCATGTTTGCCTTTTTAGATACACATGTGGAAAAAAAAAAGGTTAGGTTTCTTTGATTTCTAAACATTTTTTTATAGCAGCTTATAACTAATTAATATATTTAAATATAACTAAAAAATCTAATTTTCAAACACAAATATATGTAAGGTTTTATGTTTATTACTAAAAATTTAGAGAGAGTGAAAGACA
This sequence comes from Smallanthus sonchifolius, assembly GCA_023525975.1. Lineage (NCBI taxonomy): Eukaryota > Viridiplantae > Streptophyta > Magnoliopsida > Asterales > Asteraceae > Smallanthus > Smallanthus sonchifolius. The sequence continues at coordinate 22,189,009 of CM042026.1, read as the reverse complement.
ATGATATATACTTCTATCGTTAATTAACTATTTAAAAGGCATGAGGGAGAATAGTAACACAACCGGTAAGAAATTGTAATGTGAAAAGCATTAAGTATTTTTTTTTGTTTCATTGGCAGTTTTTGTTGGTATGTATAGATTTTGAAGGTAAAATAAAATAAGGTTGTTTTAGGCACGCTGGTAATAGCCGAGTGACCCGGTTTCGAGTCCTGTGATAGAATGTTTCTTTCCTTTATTTAATAATCAGGGTTTTCTTTAGTTTTTTTCTTTTTTGTTTTTTTATTACTTAAGTGAGAACATATTTAGCTGGAAAAATAATTGTGTTTTTTTTTACTTTTGGGTTTCTTATGTAATGTTTGAACGTTAGTTTTTTCAGTGGGTGCGTGGGTTTGAAAATTTTTTTTGTCAACGTTTCGATATAAATTTTAGTGAAAATGGAGTTTTATTCAAAATCGAGTATTATTTTAGGCTATAACGAGTTTGTGTTTCGACGTCAGTTTTATCCTTGCAAACGAGTCGAACCGATAACGACCAAACTCTCACCGCGTAGCGCGGGGAAAAAAACAAGTTTTGTTTATTAAGAATGAACCTGGTATATTTTGAGTTTTGTTATATTTTTTGAATCTGGAAGACGCTTTTTAATTTTTTTTTATTTCACACTGGGCAACTGCTAAACTCAAGAATCCACTTTTATGATTTATCAGAAGACCAATTATTAAAGAATCTTCTTTATTCGTGCTAAAGCCTAAAAGTGACTCCATGTAATTGAAGATTAATTCTTTTTCTAAATTATGAAAATGGAATAATACATCTTATCTCACTCAGATGCTTTTTATTAGTATTATTCAATTTTTAAATTGTCTTTTATTGTTTATATTATATGTACTGTTTTAACAAAAATATACTATAAAAATGATCTTTAAGTTTTCAAAAACTTAGAACTTTTTAAATGGAATAATCATACGAACATTTTTGTTGTTTTGACATTTTTTTAGAACTTGATATAAATGTATAAGATTGGTATTCTTCACAAACATTATCCCAAGAAAATCAATTAAATTGCATGTTTATTTGGCGAAAAAAATGAAGGGTGGAAGAGGTGGGATGGGTTGGGCTTCGGGTAACATGGGAACACCGTCGCAAGTGACGCGGGTTAAAAATCGGCTTAATGAACCCGTGTGTGGCAGTTTTGGGTTTTAAGGTGGTATTACATGGTTGGTTTGTTCAAGGAGTTCATTCGGGAACACCGCCGCAACCCATTCGGGTACTTTATGGTTCATTTAGAAAATATGAGGTGACACAATATAATTGGTTAGTTTAAGGATTTGAAGGGGTTCCACCCCTCAAGAAAAACAAAATATCTGGTATGAACTTAAATATAAATGAAAACTATTCTACCTCATAAATTCAACTAGTAGTTTTATCCGTCGCGCGTTGCGGCGGCTTCGAAACGTACCATAACTAGAATTCCCGTGTCACACGGCATAATAGGCCCGGGTCGTCGCGGTACTATGACGATAATGACACTTGCTATGTGCTACGATACCAAAAAATACTCGACTTTGAGTACAAGTCCGTTTTAAAAAAAATTATATCGAAACGTCGACAAAAAAAAATTAAAAGGAGCCGTGCATTCCGTTTAAAAAAAAATTAACGAACGAAAGTTATTAAAGAAAAACGAAAGTAATTCATAATTAAACAGGTAAAAAGCGTCGAAGCCGCGCGTTGCGGCGGCTTCAAAACGTACCATAACTCGAATTCCCGTGTCACGCGGCATAATAGGTCCGGGTCGTCGTGGTACCATGACGATAACAGCACTCGCCATGTGCTACGATACCAAAAAATACTCGACTTTGAATACAAGTCTGTTTTTAAAAAAAAAATTATATCGAAACGTCGACAAATTTTTTTAAAAAACAACCTTGCATTCTGTTTTTTAAAAAATATTAACGAACGAAAGTTATTAAAGGAAAACAAAATTAATTCATAATTAAACGGGTAAAAAACGTAAATTATATATAGTATGGGACTATGGGGTGAAAAACAAAAATTTCAGCAGCCCGACTGCTTCACTGTTACTCACGGACGTTTCTTTTTAAATGAGATGGTAATTGCATGGGTTGAATTTGGACTCTTATTTATATTTAATTTTTTACTTGATCTTAATATATACATGTATAACCATATATCAAGTAAAGAATTTGATGGTTAAAATTAACATATTAATAATTCTATAACTAATTGAAAATTAATAATGATTAGAAAGGGTAAAATAAAGAATTTGACTCGTTGACTTTTTAAATTTAGTTTCACCCATTTTTAAAACTCAAGTAACTCTTAACATATAATATTCATGTTTTTTCATATTATATCATAAAATCAAGAATTTATTCTATTAGTATGATATTTTTCGTTTAAAAATGACATGCAATGTGTGAAAAATGGTGCATCTAGACCTATCTACATGATGTGCACATATGTCTAACCTATTATATTGTGCGGATGTGTGTCCATGTATATAATGGGTTTTGAGTATGCATTAGATGATGTGTCTATATTCCATTTACATGCTCAAATGTATGTATCAAAAATTTTGCGTGTATAAATGGACACAAATACCTTACCTATAAAACCTATACTTGTGCATATGTCGTCTCTTCATGCTTTTTAAAAAAAGGGCTTTATACCAAAACCGATCATATTTGTGCACGAACATATGTTAAATCAAAATCCATAGTTGAGAACCGTTTAATAACTTGGACGTAATGTTTAAGTAATGGTTTATTAATTAACTAGGTTAAAACCCGTGTTTTACACGGGTTGAATAAATAAAATATTGAATAATTAGTAATGAAGACTTACGAATTATAAAAGAAAATGTTAAATAGTAATGAAGATTTAGAAACTAATAAATAAATATTAAATAGTAATGAAGATTTAGGAATTAATGAATAAAGTATTAAATAGTTAGTAAGAAAAATATTAAATAGTTAGTAATAAAGAAAACAATAAGCGGGAAAACGAATCTTAGACTCATATAATCGTATCACATGACGCAACCAGTCATTTATTCTTTGCTAAAAGAAAACAAAAAAAATAACTTCTTTGTTTCTCTCCCCTTTCAGGCTTTCACCTCTTTTTCTCTGTTTTCTCATTTATTCTTTCTTCCATTTCTTCTCTCATCTAACATTCAAATAAACAAATTACGGTCACCATTTATGTACACTTAGAGCAAAATTTGATCTTGAATTTTTGGTATGGTATTCGTGTTCATAAGCACGTCAGAGTTTCTGAGTCACTCGAATCAAATTTACACACATGCTTACGCGTAGGTGTATGGGTAAAACGCAATAAACTTACCGACATTTACGCTTGTTTCTTGAAAATATATATGAAAGATTATACTCATATATATAACATACACCTGTATATGTAATATTATCTACACATGACCTGCACGTATGTAGGTAAACGTTAAAAGGTTTAAAAACATATGAAGATATAAGTTTGTTGATTTTTAATATACATAAATATAGCCATTTATACGTAAGAACTTAAAAAATTTAAAATATGAACCATTAATTGAAAAAATGATTTAAGTTTGTTCTTTTTTTCTCGTAATAATTTAGTGTTTTATATAAAAAAAAACTTTATCCTATAATCACACATGTCCAAATTTAATTAAAAAACCCCTATTTTCTTCTATTATTTCAACATATATTGATAGCCTTCAATTTTAAATGTTTTTAGCACTACTTAATGGGTGAGTGATCACTTGGTATAATTTATATCTTAAAAATGGTTCAATGCTAATCATCAACATAAGATACAATAAATTATCACCTTTTGTTTGTTGGTCGAAATAAACAAAGTGATTGTATATAACCTTTATGCAAGTGATAATTGTATAAAGATATTGATTACAACTAACTCTTGTTCGAGTGATAATGGGATTTTTGACATTCCACCTGAAAAAATCTAACTTTTTGAGAACAACATGCCCTTAATTAGCGGTGTTGCTTTGTAATTATTGCCACTAACGACTAAAATGTTAAAAAAACACACCCCACCCACCCTCAAACCTCCCATCCACACACACGTGTATATATAAAAGTCACGTTCAATAGAGAACTATGAGAAATACATAACCATGTTCGTTAATGTTGTTTAGGGTTGGTGTCGTGTTGCTATAAAAGCTGCCTTTTAAAAAAACATAACCATGTTCGTAATATATGGAAGATGAGGGGGGTGAACCATAAAAAAATGGGGATCCGTAGAACCATGTGTTTCACATGTGAAAATTTATTTTTACGTATTTTTTTTCGGAGTTTTTGCATATAAACAAATGAAGACCGTCCTAACAATAAAAATTTGTTTCTGCAAAAAAAAAATTACTTTTTTTTATTTTTTAAAATTTTAATTTTTTTATTAGATCGACTTGTAAATGTGTTTATATAGAAAAGCTCCAAAAAAATTTACGTAAAAATGAATTTTTCACATGTGAAAAATAAGTTTTTTTATTAGTTTTTCATATTTGAAACACATAATTTCTCGGGTCCCTATTTTTTTGTGGTTTCCCAAAGAAACTTCCCCTATGGAAGATAATCACATGTAGAGAAGAGAAAACGATACGATTAAAAAACATCTTATATATAAGTCGTTTTTTAGTTTTCTATTTAAGATTGGTTTTACGTTTAACATCTCACTGTATAATATAATAGAGTATAATATAATATATTATTATATTCGATATGCTAGCCACCATTTTGTAATTAATTTTTTTATATTTATATTTACATTATATTATAAATACTCTTAATCATAAAGGTCGGTGCCTATTGTCACCGACATGATCTCCCCCTCACTTTTGTAAATGGCAAAAGTCCCCTTTCACTTTCTAAAAGTTAATTTTAACCCCTTTAATTTTTTCAAGTTTCAAGTTTACCCCCTTTAGTATATATAATCTGATGTTTGCTCAATAACTTTCGCGTTTGTTTGTTTATTTTTTTTTGACGTCCCAGTGTAAATTTGGTTAAAAACGGAGTCGTATTCAAAACAGTTTTTTTAAGTATCGTGGGTTATATCGATTGACACCCGTAAAGAATTAGATCGACATCGACTGAAAAATATTGGTATCGTTATCTAACTGTTTTTTTATCCATGTTTTGACCTCCACAACCGAGTCGTCGTAACTTTATACGTTTCTTTTATGTATTTAACTACATTTCTTTTTGTGCTTAGACACGTTAATGTCACGGCCTCAACCGGTTAAGGTCCGCCTCCCGTCGCGGAACGCGTGATACTATTTCTAGTTTGAATTCAAAAGCAAATTGCAAAGACATTTTTTTTCATATTTACATTTATATTATACATATTATAAATAAACTCTATTTACCCTGTTGAGGAATGGTAACTACATGATTTTACAATATGAAATTTATTTTAAATACTTAAAACCATGACAATGACCCAAAAACGGACCAAGTAGTAATTGAATGAGTGAACCATTTATTAATTTATTGCATATTATAAGAATACTATATGTAATGTTATAAACGAAAACAGCGTTCTTTAATGTTGAATTATTGGAAGGAATATATTATTTCTTAATTGTTCCATTATAACTTAATTTACATTGATTCATGCTCGTTACGACGCTTTAAACCTTACATTTTCAATAATAATACACAAGAAGTTTATGTAAATCATGTAATTCACTCGTTTTCTCTCGTTCTGTAGTAAATACGAGCACATACATGCGCGGACACACATATGTTCACAAACTTCACTTTCGATATATATTCACCTCTCTTTCACAATTAATTTTAAGTAATCACTCAAATAAAAATTAAATTATAAAGTAATTTCTCTTTCAAAATTAATTTTGAGTAATCATTCAAACAAAATTAAAATTATAAAGTAAATTCACTTTGACAATTAATTTTAAGTAATCATTCAAACAAATTAAAATTATAAAGTAAACTCACTTTGACAATTAATTTTGAGTAATCAATCAAATAAAAATTAAAATTGTAATTGTGATAATAACTTGTAAAGACTTTAAATAAAAAGGAATGCAAGCATCTAAATTTTAATTTAATAACTATAGTTTTCTAAAAAAATATAATAAATAGTTATAAAAAGTTAAAAATATAAGATGTGACATGTTATAAAATAAATAAGAATTTAATTATTTAAATAAAAATGTTTTTGGGTGAAGAATAGTGAATCCTAAATATGGAGATTTATTTTAGTGTTTCCGAAAATTATAAAAGTAATGTATGGGGATGAGAAATGAAATGGAGTGGTGTTTTAGATGATTTATTTATATTTTAAAGATAAAGATGAGGATGAAGAAATAAATAACAGATTGGAAATGCTATAAGGGTGGAGGATTGGAACCCCTAACTACCTTAAAAATTAACCAATCAACACACACAATGTCATGTCACATCATTTGAACCTCTAAGTGATGGTGGTCATATGAACCACTGACACCAGCTAGTGTGGATAAGAGCTCTGTGACCCTAAGGTCACAAGTTCAAATCACACTTCAGTACAAAAATCTTGTTGCTATTAACAGAGGTTGTCAATGAGCTTTCCAGGCATAGATAAGTCTGGGGATTTTACGAGCTAGTCGGTTTCCTCCTGGAACGGGTTGGTGCAATCTTCGAGCGTCAAACTAACTATGGACAGTTGAAATCCCGTCTGAGGTATGGACATACCTGGGCTATGAAGAGTCATGCCACTGAGCCCGAATTGCCATCGTCGTGCAAAAAAAATTTTTGAACCCCCTAAGTTCTCTAAACACAAGGGGTGGAAACCTCTAACTACCCTAGCTTTTTTGAGGTAAACGGTCAAAATTTGCAACGGCAACAAGCACAAAAGACTCGGGTTCATGAAGCCGTGAAAAGTACCCGAGTTGCTCCAACCCGTGAACCCCTTGGTGTTGCGACGGTGTTGCCGACTACCCATGAGAACCTGAGGGGGAACCCGAGATAAAGTTTTATTACTAAAATAAATGGTCAAACTTGAATATAAGTTTTTTTCTTTTTCACGGCGAAAACTTAAATATAAATACCTCAGAAGTTTCATTTATTATCATAAAAAAGATTAAACATTATCTTTTACTATATATCATCATCTAACTTTATTTATTTCAAGTCACAAATTCACTTTTACATTTTTTTTTAAAGGTGAACATTGAATGTTGTGACGTTGCATCCCCGTTACATGAGAGAGCCTCGTCCAACTCCGGTCAATATGTTGTCTTAACTGGGTCCACTTGGCGTCAGAGTTTGAGAGCTTTCAAGGAAAAACCCCACCCAATACGGCCTCTTTCGGGCTTGAGGGAGAGCCGATGCTCGAACCCTGGATCGGCGTGAGTAAAACCCTGGTGCATCAGCCTAAGAGGCCTCATTTGCGATGCCGCATAAATTAATGGTGTTGGCAGGGATTGAACCCGGGTCCCTTGGGACTTCAGGCCTCACCTCAACCATTACACCACAACCTCTTTGGCTCAAATTCACTTTTACTAGAAGATTAAAAGTAAATGAAGTTAGACTAAAACTAAGATTACCAAATAACGTAGATGTCCATGGTCGTATAGTCTAATGACATTGATGATTGTCTCCTACAAAAGTAGTATAAGTTTAACTCATTCAAGTACATGTTATGTGGTATTTAGAAGTAAAAAATCTTGTTCAAGAAAAAAAACTAAATAATGTAGCTAGAGTTTCATTCACTATAGAATTAAATTTAAGTATTGAACTATAAGAATCATATAAACATTCATACGTGGTTCTTTAAATATATAACAGGAAAAAAAGACGATTATACAGTTAAATAACCTTATTTTGTTTCGCATATAAGACACCTTATACAAATATTCATACGAATGTGACAAATATTACTTTTTTTTAGAATGATGAATTTCTTTACTTGTATGGACTTGAAATCAAGACCTTCAAATCTAAGTGTTATAAGTGCATCCGCCACTGGACCACCGAATCCAGTGGTGACAATTATTACTTAAAATTGTTTTTTTTTAAACTATATTTCACAAATAAATAAATAAATAAATAAATATATATAACTAATAAAAAAACAGTTACTCCATTCGGAAAACAAGGTCCACTTCTCAGGGACAGGAGACCCGACCACGACGACCCATCCTCATCCCCACTTTTAACTTTTACTTTGGACTCAAATCCTTTCCCTCCAACAATGGATCCTCATCTTATTTTACTTTTCTATATTTTCATTTTTAAATATTTTTTATATTTCATTTTTGTTGAGTCATCATGATATTTAATCATTAACCTCATCAACCTAGCGAAACTGAAAAGCGTATTGGTATCATCAAAGGGTTAATAATATTTTACCTTTTCAATTGTCTACTATAAGGCTTTGGGGACTACCCCGTGAAAACGTTGTGAAAGTGAGGTGGCACCCGTGGCCGGCGTGGAACACCACGTCCCCTTTGGCATGGTCCACAGGCGTGGAGCCTGGGTGTGGAGATTTCCATGGCGTGAAGGGAGAAGAAGTGAAGGAGGTGGGACCAAGGAGGTGGGGTCAAGACCAATAATGTGTAGACACGTATATTTTCTAGGTGTGTGGAAAGTGGAATAGCAAGCCTCCCACATGTGGATACCGTGTGGAAATGATGTGGCGCTGACATGGAGGGATGTGAAGGTGTGGAAATTTGTGAGTACCCCTTAGCTTAATGTTTCTAACGAAAAATCTTGGTGGAAAGGTGTTTTACCTTTAATTTAGAGATAAAGAGTTTAAACCATGTAAGGTGTCTATATAGATAGTCTATATGAGTAGATTAAAAGCTGTTCAAACAAAAAAAAATTCTTTACTTTAATTATTTGTATTTTTAATATATAGTTTTTAAATAATGTTACTAACTTTTTATAACGATTTAACTATTATATAGAGTAAATTACAAACTATGTCATTTATAAATATATGAAGTTACATGGTGTATTCACATTTCAATAAAACTAAATTATAATTTTTGTCTTTTATAACTATTAAAATTATGGAATTGGTACTTTAAAATTTGACTTTCACTTACTGTCCTTTTTTAAAAAGTTCTCTTGTTTTTTGTCCTTTTACCTAACTGAAGTTAAATATTTCTGTTAAATCAAGGGTATTATTGTCTTTTTAGCACTAAATGACAATTCTTTTAATGCTAAAGTTACTTTATTTTTTTTTTCTTTTCTTTCCTTTCCTTTTATTATTCTTTTTATCACTTTTATTTTATAAATTTTGTTTAAAATTTTATTAATTAACTAACCAACTTATTTATTTTATAAAGATATATATACATATATATATATATATTATTTAATTTATTTATTTTCGTTTGTTTAAGTAATATACTTTTCTTAATTTTATTTTAAAGATTTTTTTTAAAATTTAATTAATTAACTTATATGTTTTATAAAAACAGATTTTTTTATACTTTTATAATTTATTTATTTTCTTTTTTTATTAAACTATTTATTTTTATCATTTACAATTATTATATTTCTTTATACTATTTTTTATATATTAGAGGGTTAGTAGAAGTTTAAAGTTTATTTTGTAATCATATACTCAATCTTGAGGCCTTGTTTTCAGTCGAGCAAGTGTTCAATGGATGCTCGTTTGTTTTATAGCCTAGTTTTAACCCAATAATTTTTAACCGAGAATTTTGTGAACTACAGAAACAGGGAATTGATTCGATATCAATGTGTTATGTGTATTAAGTCCCAAACTAAAGACTGAACCAAACGGGTGAAGCGTTGATTTTCGGTTGTCAAGATCGGGCATTGGGGTCGTTCAAACCGGCTCTAACCTTTCTAGTATTTTACCTAAAACCGTCACGTAAAAGAAACCCTTAGAAGGGGTTCTAGAGACAACCCTGTGATGATTAAGTCGGTATCTATAGGCTTGTAAATGAACTGAACGAGTACGAACCGGACATATTCGTTTCGTTTGTTTAACCTAACCCAAACAAACGATTGAACACGAACAATTAATCAAAGGAAGTTTTATTGTTTGTGTTCGTGTTCGTTCGTTAAGAAATTAAGTGTGTTCAAATAAAATATAATAATTAATAAAAAAATTTAAAAATCTATAAAATAAAAATGAGAAAAGTATATTACTTATTAATACAAACGAAGATAAAGAAAATTAAATAAAAAATAAAATATATATATATTATTATAAAATAAATGAGTTGGTTAATTAATTAATTAAATTTCAAGAGTGAGTGTATAATTATAAAATAAAGAGTTAAATACGGTTTTAGTCCCTTTGGTTTGACAAAAATAACCGTTTCAGTACAAAAATTTTAATTTGACTTTTTTAGTTCAATAGTTTCAGTTTTATTTCAATTAAAGTCCACTTTTTTAACACCATCTATTATTCTGTTAAATATTATGTAAAAATACAAAAGTACCCTTGTAATTAATTAAATAAAATAATTATATAAACACTCATACACTCTTTTTATCATCTTCACCAATCTACTCCATCTACCCAAACCCTAGATAGACTCCACCCAGGCCACCACCTCCGGCCAGGCTGCCACCTCCGTCCAGACCCGCCACCTCCAGCCAGACAGACCGTCGCCACCATCGGCTCTTTTTATCATCTTCACCGATCGTAGAACTCCCAATTGTCATAATAACACAAACTATTGGGGGCAACAATGGCGCCTGAAATTAACCACAGTCATCTTAATTAGAGGTTAATAAGGTCGGATTTTGAGTTTTAATCAGAAAACAAAATTAAAAGCTGACCTTTAAGAAAACCAACAAACAGAAGACCAATGAAATAGGGTAAGAAACAGATGAAGTTCCATAGATGCAGCAAACACCCTCTTGGAGGTTCCATTACAGATCTCTGTATCTTGTTCTTCACAAAGTTCGGATCATTCAAAAACCCGTCAGAAACCGAGCAGAAGCTTGAAGATTATTAGGGTTCTGCTATCGATTCCAATTGTAGTTTATTTGACCACCTCCGTCCAGTCCGCTACCTCCGTCCAGACCCACCACTTCCAGCCAGACAGACCGCCGCCACGACCGGCTCTTTTTATCATCTTCACCAATCTACTCCATCTACCCAAACCCTATATAGACTCCACCCAGGCCGCCACCTTCGTTTGGGAAGAACTCAGCGACATTAGGGTTTAACTTGGAGAAGTTAGGGTGGTTGTTGGCCGGAAAAGAACGGGAACAGAGGGAACATATGATGGTGGTGGTTGGTCGGTTGGGGTTCTATTGCCGGAAAAACGAGTGAGCTATGAATTGGGGTTGGTTTCATGGTCGATTGGGGGTTCCATTGCCGGAGAAGCAAGGAGCCGGCCAGAATTGTTGGTGGTGGTATTTGACCTCCTGATGGGGTGGTTTAGAGGGAGAGAGTAAGGGTAGAGAGAGATTAGAGAGAGAGAGTTTTAATTGACCTCCTGATGTTGGTGGTGGTATTTGACCTCCTGATGGCGTGGCTCGCCGGCGAACTGCCTGAAGAGGGTTGCCGGAGTGGTGGTGGTCTTGCAGGTTTTCCGGCACTGGACTGTCGGTGGTGACAGGTCTTGCAGGTTTCTAAAGGGAATTTTTCGTTTGATGTTGATGGGGTCTTTAAAGGGAGATTTACCAAAATAGCCATTTGACCATGTTTATGAGCCAAAACAATCATTGACTTTTTTTTTTATCAAAATAGCCAAAATGGCGAAAATTTACCATAAATTTTTGTCAAAAATTTTCGCCATATATTTTTTTTTTTGGCAAAAATTTGAAAAAGTGGCGAAAATTTGAAAAAAGTGACGAAATTTTCAGATAAAGTGGCGAAAATTTGAAATATTAAAAAAAGGCGAAAATTTAAAAAATATAATTTAATAATAAATGGCGAAAATATCTAATATTTTTTTGCCATTTTTCAAAATGGCGAAAATTCTATATATTATGATTTTTTTTTTTGGCGAAAAATTAGATGTTTTTTAGCGAAAAATCAAATTTTTAGTGAAAATTTGGCTCAAATTTTCGTCATTTTGACAAATGGCACGACCTGATTGGTTGGCTATTTTGGTAAAAAAAAAGTCAATGGCTATTTTGGCTCATGAACATGGTCAAATGGCTATTTTGGTAAATCTCCCTTTTAAATCGGTTAATTGGGTTTTTTTGTTTAATTTATATTTATATTTTTTTTATTAAAAGAGGTATTTTAGTCTTTTTTTTTAAGTTAACAAAAAAATTTGGATGGAGTTAGTGGACCGGACTGTAATTGATACGAAAATAAAACTATTGGACTAAAAAAATTAAACTTAAACTTTTGGATTAAAATGGTTATTTTAGTCAAACCACAAGGACTAAAACCGTATTTAACTCTAAAATAAACTTTAAACTTCTACTAACTCTCTAATATAGTAATATATAAAAAATAGTATAAAGAAATATAATAGTTATAAATTGATATAAGTAAATAGCTTAATGAAAAGAAGAAAATAAATAAATTATAAAAATATAAAAAAATCTATTTTTATAAAACATATAAGTTGTATTATTAATCAATTAAATTTTAATGAAATCTTAAAACAAAAGTGAGAAAAGTATATTATTTAAACAAACGAAAATAAATAAATTAAAAAAAATAAAAAAATATTTATATCTTTATAAAATAAACCAGTTGGTTAATTAATTAATAAAACTTTAAACAAAATCTATAAATTAAAAGAAAAATAATAAAGTAAACTTTAACATTACAAGAATTGTCCTTTAGGGCTAAAAAACAATTATATTTTTGACTTAACAGAAATATTTGACTGTAGTTAGTCAAAATGACAAAAAAATGAGAGAACTTTTTAAATAAATGACAGTGAATGAAAGTCAAAATTTTAAATGACCCATAGTTATAAAGAATAAAAATTGTAATTTAGTCTTTCAATAATTACACTGGATTTTCTTTTTTTTTTTAAATATTTTTTACACATTTCGTCCTTTCTACTAATTGGTTTTAACTTTATTTTGTTAACACTAATCATGTGCCTTGCACACGAGAGCAATATGGTCATTTAACCATATAAATGAAACATCCTACTTATTTATTTATTTATTTTATCAGAGTATTATATTACGAAAAACGATCCTAGATTTTCAAAACCTTGTCATTAAATGACCAAGGTATATTTTTCATTTATAAATATTGTTTTACAAAAGATGTTTATTTACATCATACTACATAGGGATCTTTCATGATAGCTTTGTCCTTAGGAAGTTTCATTCCACATGCTTCTTTCCTTTAGTGTTTGGAAAACATTTTTTAATTAGTTTACGCTAAGTAAGTACACTGCATCATTCATTTTATTATGAACCATTTAGTTTCTTATTATTGTTCAAGTTTCCCAGGCTCTCGACGCCCCCGTGACCATTTCCGGACGTACCTCTGGTCACGTCATTCGTATATTTTATGGGTGTGCTAACCCACTCAAGATCATCTTCGGACGTACCTCCGGTCATAGTATTCATTTCATTCATGGGTGTGCTAACCCCCTCATGACCATCTTTGAACGTACCTCCGATCATAGTATTGGCAAGGTCCTTATACTCGTCAGTATAGACTGTCACACCCTCAAATTTCAACTAACGGAGTTTTACCGTTTGGGCAGTGACGAACCAGAATCTCAGACATTAGTTACTTTGAACGACTCTACATGGGACTCAAATGAAAATACCATAATAAACAGAGTTTACATGCGGAAGCGTAAAGAAAAGTAAATGCGCAAAACACACGCGCCCAAAAGTCCAAATGTCCAAACCAAACACAATCCAAAATAGTCCAAACAATTTTAATAAAATAAAAATCAAAATAGAAGAATCCCATGCATGTCCTAACGTGCACCTATGCCTTATCTTAGCGACCTGAGAAAACATGTAAGAAAAGATGTCAACACGAGGTTGGTGAGTTCACAGGTTTCAATATATAAATAAACGTTTACCAGATTCATTGATCATTCAATATGTATCTATAGGTAGCTAACCTATGTTCATGTTTTACTAAAGCGCTCGCAACCGAAGCTGACTGTTTGTTTATTTGCCTCCTGCCAGGTCTATCAACCCCGACGGTGTGAGTAGGCTAACATTTTACCCGTTCGATCTCCAATCGAGTTAGCGTGACTAACGCGGGTGGGATTTGTCAAACCCAGTAGTACTACTAAACATTACCTCGCTAAGATCCATATTAACGGTTCGATGTGTGATGAGGACTTTCAGTGATAGTATGCTACGCTTAGCTTTAACATTGATAACATATGAATACAATATTCTAAAAATAGTTTACGACATGTTTTCTCCCCCAGGATAAAACAGTAAAAGGGGTCGTGGAAACTCACCTGAACAGCGAGATAAGTTGGAACCACGAGTGTAAGTCTCAAGCGACTTACGAATGCCCTAAAATTATAAACACATATATTAGGGACAAGTTGAGATTTGTGACGACGACACGGAAGTTGGAACATCTTAACGCATTCTAAGGATTTAAGAGTAGACGAACGTGTCTACGGGAATAAAGATCTTTAATACAAAAATTACGATCGAAGCGTTACGTGTCGTATGTTAATAATGAATAATAATTAAACGATTACATAAATTCGTACGTTTGAGTTGTTTACAAAAGTTAGGAAAATAATATAATTTAATACATTGATTTTAGGTTCGACGGATTAGCTAATTAATCATTGCGTGGAAAATAATAAATATATTGTTTTTAGTCGAGTATGAAAACGTGAGTAAATAATATAAACGATTATATTTTTTTTTAGTTTAAACGTCACACAAAGTAATTTGACGAGATGAAATAATATAAAAATATATATTATTTAATAGTGGGAGTTACGGGTTAAAAATAATATAAATATAATTTTATAAATGAGTTTATAATAATAATTAAGGTTTACAAACCAAGCCCGAGTCTACGGGTGTTTTACGGGTTCAAAATACGCTAATATAATAATATAACAATATAGGAATAGGTTAAGTATTTAAGTAATAGTTTAAAATAATAAAAATGCCAAAAACAGGGGAGGGAGACTCGAACCTGGGTCCCCTCCCTGTAAGCACAAGTGTTTAACCAGTTCAGCCCGCTAGGGAATCGCGATATGAACCAGATCAAAATGGTTTTAATCAAAAACTCCCGAGAGCTTTTTCCCTATACCCGATCGCGATCGGTCCCAGCCCAAAACCCACGAATTCGATCGTGATTTAACAAGATTGATTAGGGGTTTCAATGATCGAATCATGGCGAGTCTGAGTGTGGGTTTAATCGCAAAACTAACGAGTTTAAGATCATTAGATTACATGAATTAGGGCCGAAACCCTAGTTCAAGAACACAAGATTGAATCGGTAAAATCTGATATTAGATGTTGTTTGAATCATAGGGTTTTCACTGTTTAGAGCGTTGCGAGTCTATTGGTATAGTTTAATTTCATTGAGGTTGGGTTTAAGATCAAAAACCCCAAATCGAATCAAGAACAAACCCTAGGTTAAGGGTTGTGATCAATTTGATGTTATTTGATAAAATAAACATAGGGCTTTCGATGAGTGATAGATTACAAAGCTAACCATGTGAATTAATTGAATTATGATAAAGTCTAGAATCAAAAGCCCCAATTCGGATTTCGCATGAACCCTAGAATCCGGGTTTCGATCGATTTGATGTTATGAGCCCCGATTAACATAGGGCTTTCATTCAATGGATAAAAACGAAAGTGTGGATGCAAACAATTACCAGAAACGTTGACGGATTGATGGTGATCGACTAAACCGAGCCGCGACTTTCGTGAATCGAACTTCGGCTACAACTAATTCGATTTTCGGTGTAATTGATGTGTGGAACAGATTCGCAAGGCTTCGTTTAGTGTGTGGGGAGGTTCAATTCCAGTGTACAGTGTCAGATTGATGCGATTTGGTGAACAATACGGGACGAGTTCGACGGTTACGGGTTGAATGCCCATAATTGAGTTTGAATTCGATAATTATGGTGATTAAACCGACGGTTACGACTGTTAATGATGAATATAACTTGATCCGTTACAAAATTTGGTATTGATCGATTATTGAATTTGGATTTGAGTTCAAAAGTCACGATTTTGACTTTGCAAGGTCAAATAGGATTCATTTGAATTGATTTTGACTTTGAGAGTAACAATTCAAGTTTTAGGACTTGGCAGAACTAGTCCTTGCAGTTTGAGATCAGGAAATGATAGAATTAGACCCTGGGGTTAGATTTAACTGGGTTTAGTTAACGGGGTTAAGTTTTAGATAGGATATTTAACGGAATTATTAACGGAGTTAATTTGAAAAGTCCGGATTGTCACATCATCCCCTAGTTGAAAGAATTTTCGTCCCGAAAATTAAATAAAAATAAATTTTTTTTCCGGATGTCACATCATCTCTTAGTTGAAAGAATTTTCGTCCCGAAAATTAAATAGTACCTTAAGAATTTGACGCGGAGTGCTTGAACAGATTAGGATATTTGCGCATCATCTGATCCTCGCGTTCACACATGAATTCCGGTCCGCGTTTTGAGTTCCAACGAACTCTGACAATAGGTATTTTACTGCGTTTTAACGTTTTGACCCCCCTATCCATGATTTCTACAGGTTTTTCGATGAAACGCAACTGTTCATCAATGTGTAGTTTCTCAAGAGGAACCGCTAGTGACTCGTCTGCTAGGAATTTCTTCAAGTTTGAGACATGAAAGACGTTGTGTACACACTAAGTCCTTCAGGTAGGTCCAGTTGATACGTTACTAGCCCGATTCTCTTCAATATCTTGAATAGTCCAACATAACGAGGATTCAATTTGCCCCGTTTACCAAAACGAATGACACCCTTCCAAGGTGAGACTTTTAACAAAACCATATCCCCTACTTGAAATTCTAACGGTTTACCACGCTTATCGGCATAACTCTTTTGACGATCATGAGCTGCCGCCATACGATTTCTAATTTGAACAATTTTCTCGGAAGTTTCAAGTACGAGTTTAGGACCTGTAAGTTGACTATCCCCAACTTCGGCCCAACAAATAGGAGAACGACATTTCCGTCCATAAAGTGCTTCAAATGGAGCTGCCTTGATGCTAGTGTGATAACTGTTGTTGTAGGAGAACTCCACCAACGGTAGGTGAGACTCCCAAGTGTTACCGAAATCAATCACACAAGCTCGTAGCATGTCCTCCAGGGTTTGAATAGTACGTTATGTCTGGCCATCAGTTTGAGGATGGTATGCTGTGCTCATATCTAGACGCTTGCCTAAAGCTTTATGTAACGACTGCCAGAAACGAGAGGTGAATCGTGCATCACGATCCGAAATGAGAGAGATTGGCACCCCGTGCCGAGAGACTACTTCCTTCAAGTAAATACGAGTAAGCTTATCCATTTTGTCGGTTTCCTTGATTGCTAAGAAGTGAGCGGACTTTGTTAAACGATCAACTATTACCCAAATGGTATCACATCCGGTAGGAGTTCGTGGCAATTTGTTGATAAAGTCCATGGATATCTGTTCCCATTTCCACATGGGAATCTCTGGTTGTTGGAGAAGACCGTAGGCTTTTGATATTTAACTTTGACCTTCGCGCAAGTCAGGCACTTGCTCACATAGGTGGCTATATCGGCCTTCATCTTTGGCCACCAATACAACACCTTTAGATCATGGTACATTTTGTCAGAACCTGGATGAATTGAGTAACGAGATTTATGATCATCCATGACTAGTTCCTTTAAATTTCCGAATACTGGAACCCATATTCGCTCGGCGAAGTTGCGGATATCGTCAGATTTGACCTCGAGTTATGCTTCCATATCACGTGTACCTTCCAGCGGTAGGTTTTCCTCTTTCAGGGCTTCAAGTTGAGCACTACGGATTTTGTCAGGTAAACCGGGGTGAATAGTAAGCTGTAATGCTCGAACTCATTTGGGCTTGGTTTCCTTTCGACTTAGGGCATCAGCTACAACGTTAGCTTTACCCGGATGATACCGGATCGCACAGTCATAATCATTTAAGAGCTCGACCCAACGACGTTGTCGCATGTTCAACTCTTTCTGCTCGAAGATGTGCTGAAGACTCTTGTGGTCGGTGTAAATGGTGCATTTGGTACCGTACAAGTAATGTCTCCATAACTTAAGTGCGAAGACTACGGCTCCCAACTCTAGATCATGAGTGGTGTAGTTTTTCTCGTGAATCTTTAGTTGACGCGATGCATATGCGATCACTTTTTCTCGTTGCATTAATACACAACCTAGACCCTGAATAGATGCGTCGCAATACACGAAAAAATCATCCGTTCCTTCCGGAAGAGCTAGAATAGGTGCACTACAAAGTTTCTGCTTAGGGAGTTGGAATGCTGACTCCTGGTTATCGCCCCAGTTATAGACTTTAACTTTTTGAGTTAAGGCAGTGAGAGGTTGTGCAATTTTTGAAAATCCTTCGATGAATCGACGGTAATATCCAGCCAATCCTAGAAATTGTTAAACCTCAGTCGGAGTCGTCGGTGCTGCCCAATTCTTGATGGCTTCAATCTTTGATGGATTGAAATGTATTCATTTCTCGTTAACCACATGTCCTAAGAATTGAACTTCTCGGATCCAGAATTCACACTTGGAAAACTTAGCATACAGTTGTTCCTGCTTAAGTAATTCCAAAATTAGGCGTAGATGTTCCTCATGTTCCTCCTTGTTCTTGGAATAAATGAGAATGTCGTCGATGAAAACGATGACAAATTGATCAAGGTATGGCTTACACACACGGTTCATGAGGTCCATGAATACCGCAGGTGCGTTGGTTAATCTGAAAGGCATGACCATAAATTCATAGTGGCTGTACCTTGTCCTAAAAGCATTCTTAGAGATATCCTCATCTCAGACTCTTAATTGATGGTAACCGGACCTAAGATCTTTCTTGGAATAGAAACTTGATCCTTGGAGTTGATCAAATAGATCATCTATACGAGGCAAAGGATAACGATTCTTGATTGTGAATTTATTTAGTTCGCGGTAGTCGATACACATACGGAAAGTCCCGTCCTTATTCTTGACAAACAGGACCGGAGCTCCCCATGGAGATGAGCTAGGTCGGATGAAACCTTTATCCAATAATTCCTGTAATTTAGTAGATAGTTCTTGCAATTCACTAGGTGCTAGTCGATAAGGTGCCCGACCGATCGGTGTCGCTCCGGGTGCTAGATCGATTTGGAATTCAACTTGACGGTGTGGTGACAGACCAGGTAGATCTTCGAGAAATATTTCTAGAAATTCACGAGCGATAGGAATATCATCAATCTTCTTCTCTTCTGATGGTTGCTCAGCAACGAGAACCAAAACAGCAATATGCCCTTTTCGAAGGCATTTCTGTGCTTTCATAAAGGATATGATGCCCATGACTGCACCAACCTTTTCGCCCTGAACGGAAAGGGTTTCTCCACTCGGGAGAGGGATGCGAACAATTTTCTCACGACAGATGATTTCATCTTGATTTTTAGATAACCATTCAATGCCGACAATTACATCAAAACTACCAAGCGTGACTGGCATGAGGTCGATATCAAGTATATGACTAGCTAGTTCAAGCTTACATCCCTTAAGAATGTGAGTTGCTTCAATTATTTGGCCATCATCTATCTCTATTATATACCTAGCTTCTAATAGAGTTGGAATTCCTTTTATCATATCACTAAGTTTCTTAGATATAAAACTCTTATCAGCACCAGTGTCAAAAAGGACAGAAGCAAAGAAATTATTTAAGAGAAACTTACCGGTGACCACGTTATGATCATAACGAGCTTCTCCAGATCCTAGCACGATGGCTCGTCCCTTCGCACCATTTCCTCCACCATTGCCGTTGTTGCCACCATTGTTGTTATTCTGGTTAGGGTTGTGGTTTCCATTACCTCCCTTCTTTAACTGAGGACAATTCTTCCGAATATGTCCCTCCTTCCCACACTCGAAACAACCCCTTGTAGATCCATGCTGTTGAAAAGGTTGCTTGGCTTGCAACTCACCCCTACAATCTTTGACATCATGACCTATTTTTCCACACCGCTGACAACGGTTGCAAAACCCGAAGTGATGGAAGTTGCACTTGTTACACTTAGGAGATTTTCTCGTATAACCACCCTGATTTTGACCTGAAGAGGTCGACTGGTTGAAGTTCTTAGTAGGCTCAAACTTACGTTGCTGCTGCTGCGGTTGATTAAACTAGGGTTGGTTGAATTAGGGTCCTTTGGAATTGGAGTGAGTGTTGGAGTGGTGATCAAACTTGCGCTTGTGATTTTCGGTGGATTTAGAGACCGAACCTCTCGGAGGTAGAGTCCCTTGAGTCACCGCCTGATCGGTTAACTTGTGAGCTAGTCTGATCGTCTGCTGGATGGTAGTAGGGTTGGATGAAGTAACCATACTCTGAATCTGAGGTACTAAGCCTCCAATGTACAGTTCTATTCTTTTGTAATCCAGAGTCACCATATGTGGGCGCATGGTAGCAAGTTCGTGTGAACGAGTGGTATTAAGCTCAATTTCTGAACCTCCTATCTTTAGGATCCAGAATTCCCCTTCTAGCTTCTGAATCTCATCTCGAGGACAATACTCCTCCTTAATCATCGCCTTAAACTCCTCCCACGGGAGTCCATTTGCCATGGCCAGACCCAACATCTGAACCTGGGCGTTCCACCACGTGAGAGTCGGGCCCTCCAAAGTTCTAGTGGCGAACTTGACCTGATTAGCCACGGGGCAGTTGCACATGGCAATCACTGATTCTACCTCTTTGAACCAACGGAGCAGTCCGACAGCTCCTTCAGCTCCACTAAAGGCGTGGGGCTTACAGTCCATAAATACTTTGAACGTGCATGTTGGTTGCTGATTCTGCTGGTTTTGCTGGCCTGGATTTAGAAACAATATAGGATTGGGATTATAGAGCTTAGGACAGGCTCTTTAAGAGATGAATTGACATCATTAGTCAATAGTTAAAGCATTTACCTGCAGCATTCTGTGCTGCTAGAGCCTCAACCACACTATCGTTGATTAGTGCCACCAGCTCCGCTGCTGTCATGTTGATGGTACTTCGGCCACCAGCACGACCTCCACGTGTAACATCCAGCCTCTTGTACCAACAATATTGTCCGCTTTGCCCACTAAGAGCTCACGGATTTGTTTTTTGGTTGCCCGGCTGAAAACTTCCTAGGGGGTCACCCATCCCTGGATTACTCCCACCCGAGCACGCTTAACTATGGAGTTCTCCTCTCATCCACTACATTAAGCCCCAAAACGCGTTGTTGATTTAAGAGGCAGGACATTTCTTATGAACCAATGATCTCTCTTGTCCACGACCGATGTGGGATTTGCCTAGGGTGTTACAATCACCCTCCCTTTTGGACTCATCGTCCTCGATGAGGTTTGCCCCACCATCCAATTCAGGGATGTGGGATTCGCCTAAGGTGTCCTCTTGAACACCCCCGGGGACTCAACCGTGATCGCTGAGGTTTGCCCCACCATCCCGAACGACACAAGAGTGTCTCTGATACCATTTGTAACATCCGGCCTCTCGTACCAACAATATTGTCCGCTTTGCCCACTAAGAGCTCACGGATTTGTTTTTTGGTTGCCCGGCTGAAAACTTCCCAGGGGGTCACCCATCCCTGGATTACTCCCACCCGAGCACGCTTAACTGTGGAGTTCTCCTCTCATCCACTACATTAAGCCCCAAAACGCGTTGTTGATTTAAGAGGCAGGACGTTTCTTATGAACCAAGGATCTCTCTTGTCCACGGCCGATGTGAGATTTGCCTAGGGTGTTACACCACGTCCTCTTCCCGACATGATTCTTCACATTCACAAATACAAAACAATGAGAAATATATCGCATATTAAACATTATTCATGTACAAGTAAGGAAACACAACATCTAATATTTTGGAAATTAAATAAATTGTAAGGCTACAAAGTAAATAACTCAAACATTAAACTTCTCATGCTTTTATTGAATGTGAATAACCTTACCCATCGAGGTTTGAAAAGAGAAATAACATAAGAAAAACATGAATGAAAAGGAAAGATAGAATATAAATATCATCAAACATCCTCGCCATCGGAAGAAATGTATGATTGTGCATCGTCGATCTCCACTGGTTCCTCCTCGGGTGGCTCCTCCTCTAGGGGCTCATCCTCGAAGGGCTCCTCCTCTAAAGGCTCCTCCTCGCCGTCCGAAAGTGGAATGTCCTCAGGGAATAGGGCTGCTTGCAGTTGGGCTTCTAAGTGCGTCACTCTCTCCTGAAGTCCTTCAGCAGTATGGTCTGCTACTTGCAGCTGAGCTTCCAGAGTAGCCACTCTCTCCAGAATCCCTTCTACATCATGGTCCGAGGTTTCCACCCTCGTCTCTAAATGTGTCACCCGATCCACCAAAACGTTATGGACCTGATCCGTCACTGCTAGCTCAGCAGTCAAAAGCTCAATTCCTACCTTGTTCTCCTCTATTTGTGACTCTCGCTACAGAATGTCAGGTATCTCATCAGTAGCTTCTTTCACAATGCTCAGTTCCCTAGACATATAAAATACAAAAGCTGCAAAATCTTGTTCCATAGTGCATGGCAAGCTAGGTAAAGTAGATGACGAGGAAGCGGAACCAAAGTAAGGTGATGAGACATTTCCCATTTCGATCCACCTTTGGATCATTTACGGGTATGCATTCCAATTGCGAGCAGGATTCGTTGCTTGCGCGCTACTTGTTTCACCCTGATCAACCGAATAGTCAATAGAGCTAGTCCGGCGCCTTTTGGGCTCCGGGGATGGTAGAATAGGTGCATCATGTCCTGGTGCCTTAGGTGATGGTGTTGGAGTTGACGACATGATCCTGTAATATAATATATAAGTGCCAAACATCCAAGGTTTATGACATGTAACTAATGTGTGAGGTTATAGTCTAGTATGCAATCCTAGTTCTCTATAACCAATGGCTCTGATACCAATCTGTCACACCCCCAAATTTCAACTAACGGAGTTTTACTGTTTGGGCAGTGACGAACCAGGATCTCAGACATTAGTTACTTTGAACGACTCTACATGGGACTCAAATGAAAATACCATAATAAACAGAGTTTAAATGCGGAAGCGTAAAGAAAAGTAAATGCGCAAAACACACGCGCCCAAAAGTCCAAATGTCCAAACCAAACACAATCCAAAATAGTCCAAATAATTTTAATAAAACAACAATCAAAATAGAAGAATCCCATGCATGTCCTAACGTGCACTTGTGCCTTATTTTAGCGACCTGAGAAAACATGTAAGAAAAGATGTCAACACGAGGTTGGTGAGTTCACAGGTTTCAATATATAAATAAACGTTTACCAGATTCATTGATCATTCAATATGTATCTATAGGTAGCTAACCTATGTTCATGTTTTACTTAAGCGCTCGCAACCGAAGCTGACTGTTTGTTTATTTGCCTCCTGCCAGGTCTATCAACCCCGGCGGTGTGAGTAGGCTAACATTTTACCCGTTCGATCTCCAATCGAGTTAGCGTGACTAACGCGGGTGGGATTTGTCAAACCCAGTAGTACTACTAAACATTACCTCGCTAAGATCCATATTAACGGTTCGATGTGTGATGAGGATTTTCAGTGATAGTATGCTACGCTTAGCTTTAACATTGATAACATATGAATACAATATTCTAAAAATAGTTTACGACATGTTTTCTCCCCCAGGATAAAACAGTAAAAGGGGTCGTGGAAACTCACCTGAACAGCGAGATAAGTTGGAACCACGAGTGTAAGTCTCAAGCGACTTACGAATGCCCTAAAATTATAAACACATATATTAGGGACAAGTTGAGATTTGTGACGACGACACGGAAGTTGGAACATCTTAACGCATTCTAAGGATTTAAGAGTAGACGAACGTGTCTACGGGAATAAAGATCTTTAATACAAAAATTACGATCGAAGCGTTACGTGTCGTATGTTAATAATGAATAATAATTAAACGATTACATAAATTCGTACGTTTGAGTTGTTTACAAAAGTTAGGAAAATAATATAATTTAATACATTGATTTTAGGTTCGACGGATTAGCTAATTAATCATTGCGTGGAAAATAATAAATATATTGTTTTTAGTCGAGTATGAAAACGTGAGTAAATAATATAAACGATTATATTTTTTTTTAGTTTAAACGTCACACAAAGTAATTTGACGAGATGAAATAATATAAAAATATATATTATTTAATAGTGGGAGTTACGGGTTAAAAATAATATAAATATAATTTTATAAATGAGTTTATAATAATAATTAAGGTTTACAAACCAAGCCCGAGTCTACGGGTGTTTTACGGGTTCAAAATACGCTAATATAATAATATAACAATATAGGAATAGGTTAAGTATTTAAGTAATAGTTTAAAATAATAAAAATGCCAAAAACAGGGGAGGGAGACTCGAACCTGGGTCCCCTCCCTGTAAGCACAAGTGTTTAACCAGTTCAGCCCGCTAGGGAATCGCGATATGAACCAGATCAAAATGGTTTTAATCAAAAACTCCCGAGAGCTTTTTCCCTATACCCGATCGCGATCGGTCCCAGCCCAAAACCCACGAATTCGATCGTGATTTAACAAGATTGATTAGGGGTTTCAATGATCGAATCATGGCGAGTCTGAGTGTGGGTTTAATCGCAAAACTAACGAGTTTAAGATCATTAGATTACATGAATTAGGGCCGAAACCCTAGTTCAAGAACACAAGATTGAATCGGTAAAATCTGATATTAGATGTTGTTTGAATCATAGGGTTTTCACTGTTTAGAGCGTTGCGAGTCTATTGGTATAGTTTAATTTCATTGAGGTTGGGTTTAAGATCAAAAACCCCAAATCGAATCAAGAACAAACCCTAGGTTAAGGGTTGTGATCAATTTGATGTTATTTGATAAAATAAACATAGGGCTTTCGATGAGTGATAGATTACAAAGCTAACCATGTGAATTAATTGAATTATGATAAAGTCTAGAATCAAAAGCCCCAATTCGGATTTCGCATGAACCCTAGAATCCGGGTTTCGATCGATTTGATGTTATGAGCCCCGATTAACATAGGGCTTTCATTCAATGGATAAAAACGAAAGTGTGGATGCAAACAATTACCAGAAACGTTGACGGATTGATGGTGATCGACTAAACCGAGCCGCGACTTTCGTGAATCGAACTTCGGCTACAACTAATTCGATTTTCGGTGTAATTGATGTGTGGAACAGATTCGCAAGGCTTCGTTTAGTGTGTGGGGAGGTTCAATTCCAGTGTACAGTGTCAGATTGATGCGATTTGGTGAACAATACGGGACGAGTTCGACGGTTACGGGTTGAATGCCCATAATTGAGTTTGAATTCGATAATGATGGTGATTAAACCGACGGTTACGACTGTTAATGATGAATATAGCTTGATCCGTTACAAAATTTGGTATTGATCGATTATTGAATTTGGATTTGAGTTCAAAAGTCACGATTTTGACTTTGCAAGGTTAAATAGGATTCATTTGAATTGATTTTGACTTTGAGAGTCAACAATTCAAGTTTTGGAACTTGGCCGAACTAGTCCCTGCAGTTTGAGATCATGAAATGACAGAATTAGACTCTGGGGTTAGATTTAACTAGGTTTAGTTAACGGGGTTAAGTTTTAGATAGGATATTTAACGGAATTATTAACGGAGTTAATTTGAAAAGTCCGGATTGTCACATCAACAATTCAAGTTTTGGGACTTGGCAGAACTAGTCCCTGCAGTTTGAGATCAGGAAATGACAGAATTAGACCCTGGGGTTAGATTTAACTGGGTTTAGTTAACGGGGTTAAGTTTTAGATAGGATATTTAACGGAATTATTAACGGAGTTAATTTGAAAAGTCCGGATTGTCACATCTTCCCCTAGTTGAAAGAATTTTCATCCCTAAAATTAAATTAAAATAAAAAAAAAAATTCCGGATGTCACATAGACCCTTTGCATTTGTCACGAAGACTCATTTACCACGAAGGCTCGTTCATTTCTTAGCCCCGTAGGCTTTGATCTTTAGTTTTCTTCTTCTTTATTTTATTGAGAGCCACCTTATAGGTCAGTTATCTCTTTTCATTTGGTACCTTGAGTATCTTAGACTCACAACCTCCCAAATGTATCAAGCATTTTTGTTCATTTCACGTATATGCTTGATTTATTTCCCACCCATTTCTCACCTTAAAACTTCGTAACGGTTTCTCCACGAGGCACTAAAAGGGTTTATATGTAGGAAGTAACAACGGCGTATCCAGCCGTTATTTCATTTTAGAGTTTAGACACGTTCCATCATACTCATTCATACTGGCATGTATCATCATGCATTCACGTGTAACACCTGCCACTAAAATGTCCAAGATTTGGCTAAGGTATAAACCATAGGGACTATAAGTTAATTATACCAAAGATCAAGGTTCAAAAAGTAGAAAACATGAAAATTCAACGGTAACGGTCCTTCACAGACGGTAGTGGTCCGTTACGGGCTGAACACGCGATCAATGATGACGTGCTACGTGTCCAATGACCGAGACCGTCACGCCCGATAACGGTCCGCAAAACTCTTAGGGTGCGCCACGTTTCACTCCGTAACGGACCGTCAAGCCTGGTAACGGTCCGTCACGCCACAAAATGACCAGAAGGTGACGCGTGTCTTATGTGATACCCGACAAATTCAGGTTAATATCCATACCCGACTATTACTTGAATTCATATGATTACACTTGCGTCATACTTAATTATAGAGTAATTAAGTACATATTTCATATAGCAAGTCCATTCGTTTCATTTCATTACATGCATCGGTAATCGGGCGGATTACCGTGTCACACACGCGTCCTGTCACACGAACGTTGGTGAATTTTTAAAAATAATATTTAGACATATAATTAGTGTGCAAAAATTATATGTAATACTATGATTTAATATTTCATGCTTATATGAATTTTTCCGGAATTTTTAGAGCAATTTTTAGAATGCAAGGCCCAACACCATTTCACTTAAAACTCCTAAACACTCCCACACTCCTTCACTTTTACCCTAATCACTTTGCACAAACCCTAGCCTCCCTCTCTAAGTTTCGGCCGCCACTCCCTCCCCTCTCTCCACCCTCTTTCAACTTTGTTTCCTCCATTCAAGTGTTCTTGAGGGCTATCCAAGGTGATTGAAGGTGTACAAGCCAAGAGAACATCTATTTCATCATCATACTTGGATTTTGTAAGTTTCTACCCATGTGTTCTTCATTATTTTTGTCCATATGAGGTGCCATACCCATCTAAACGATTTTCTTGGTTACAAGTGTTTAAATCCATGTTTTAATCAAAGAGTTTTCATAATATGAAGTTGTTGACACATATTTGCACTTTTTATGGTTTGAAATGCTTGTTTTACATGTATATTGCTCGTTTCTATTTAAGGAAACTTTGTTGGTTATGATTTTGTAGAAATGTGTATATCATATGTTTGATGGTTTGTATGTTTCTAGTAATGTTAGAATAGATTAGAAATATGATTTTTTTTTTGTTGAAATGTTGTTTTACACTAGGTTATGGTCGTCTTTCTATAAAAGGAAACTTTAATTTGTCATATTTTGAGTTACAGTGTTTTAATGGATGAAAGCATGCTAATATGGTTCTATAACATCTATTAAAGTGTTAGAAAGATTTATTGAAACTTACACATGTGTAGAAGGTCGTTTGGACCACTTTCCTAAAAAAGAAACTTTAATTGAACATATTTTGTATGTGTATGTTATAAATGTTTAAAGTTGGTTAAGTGGCTTTATTACTATATGAATAGATGAATTATGAAAGAATATGTGATTTGGAGTTGTATTATGACATGTTTCGGAGGACCTTGCTAAATAAGGAAACTTTATTAGTTTGAGAACTTCACCTTTGCTTGAAATAGAAAGTGTATGTATAGAATCATTTTTATAGCATGTTACTAGTATAATTTCATGTGAAATTTGTTTAGTTTAGCTATGACACCTAATGTACACTAAAACCCTAATTGCCTAAAAAAGGAAACTTTGCTATGTTAAGAACTATGGTATAGAAATGACATGTTATGATTCTTGTTCAAATGAGTTGAAATATTGTTAATAGGTTATTAGTGTAATGACATAACTTATGTGGATGATTGATTAACATGTATGAAATATACCATGAGGATGTACAAATGCCATGTTACTTGTCATATGTTAGTTACTTATGCAATTACTTGAAGCATGCATGATATGTCATGAGGTATGACTTAGGTGTTACTTAGGTATTAGTTATGTGTTACTTATATGTTACTTATGTGCTACTTGTACATGTCTTCATCATGTGTCAACTTTGGTCAACATCGGTCAACATAAGTCAAACTTGGTCAACATTAGTCAACTTTGATCAAACTTAGTCAAACTTGGTCAACGTTAGTCAAACTTGGTCAAACCTTGGTCAACTTTGGTCAAACTTTTTCAAAACGTCAATGTAACCTTTCAACGTTGAGTCGTTTGGATGAATGTGGTTACATAAACCATGTTTACTTTCATAGACCTTATAGCCTTACTATTCCTAGGGCTCGGTTAGGTCGGTTGTTTAGACTTGCTAGATTTCTCGTGTTGCTTTCATACTTCATTCACCTCATTCCCAGGTGAGTTTTCACGGCCCCATTTTACTTACTTTTCCATTTGGGGGAGATACATGCTAAACCATTTTCTTACTTAGTCGTATGTTGATTACTTTGATTTCGCTTTAATATATATAAGTGGGTGCATTTCCCGCACATAAAGTCCTCTCATATTCTAACCGCTAATTATTACACAAAGCGAGGTGATTCATGAATAGTACTATTGGGTTTAACAACCCTCACCTGGGTTAGTCGCGCTAACTCTGACTGAGAGTCAAACGGGTGCATAATTGACCTAATCCATTGCGTGCTGGCATGTAAGAGGCAAAATGCTAGTTTCTGCATTCCTTCGTTGAGCTTCGGTTTCGGTGTTGCTTATATAATTAATGTTTATTGTCTGATCAACAATCGAATCACTAGTATACATACGTACTGTTACAATGTTTTCATTCTATTTCTGTTACTTAAACCTGTGAACTCACAAACCCTGTGTTGACACTTTTAAGCATGTTTATCTCAGGTCGCTAAGCATTCACGCATGGACTAGGATTGCATATCTGGAGTCACATTTCATGTTTTTCATTTAGAATCTAGGTTTATGGGAACCTAATTTGTTATGCTTCTATATTTTGCTACTTTACTTTTGCTTCCGCACTTTACATTCCACATTTTCAAACTCTGTATTACTTATTTGCTTTTGTATGATGTTCAAACGGAATGTCTTTTCGAAAACCATTTAGAGGTCGTTCGAAATGACTGGGACTAATGATCCTTGACAGTCACAACCCGCAGGTAAACCGCGCTGGAATTTCAGGGTGTGACATCTTATGACTACGTAAACCCTAAACTGGTGACGGATCGTCACCACCCGTAACGGTCCGTTACGGCTCCAGAATTAGCCCTATAAATAGATGGTCGGGTTCAGTCCAATTTCTCACACCAAAACCGTTTCCTACTCTCAAAACTCGTTCCAGGAGGTCCTTAGCCTATTCCCGACGATCCCGATCCAACTCCCGCTCGTTTTTGTGCTCGGTTTAAGAAGAAAACACTCATAGAATGTCGAAATGCTAGAGAAACCAAGTTAAAAGGTTGATTCTATAAATTCCAACTTAGAGACTCATTCTTATAATCAAGGTGAATACTTTATCTATTTCAAAACTTGTGTCAAACATTTACATTTACGAAAATGGCTAAATAAAGGTTAAGGGAATAATGCTCAACGTTCTTCTACGAACAAAGCATTCAGGCCATAGGTATACGTAAAACTTGCAAGGGATACACGGGTCTCGGGTGAAAGTCCCGGATTGCGACTGATGCTTATCTTATAACAAACTCGGAGGCGTATACCTGTCGGTTGTTATAAAGTATGACGCCAGTGTATACAGTGGTACATATGATCAGGAAATAAGGGTCTATTGAATGTGTGGATTCAACATAAAGTTGTGATTATGAAATTAATACTTGTTTGTGCTAAATGATTTTACTATCAAGATAATTGTATTCACCGGTGTTCGCGCTGACGTTTCATTTTCAAAATGTTTTCAGGCAATGAATAAAAAGTAAAGGCAAAAGGGGATACGGGCAGACAAAGGATCTGACCCATGAAATGAAAATGAAAGGATGAAATGCATGTTGGATTCTCAGGCTTCATGCATAGATAATCCTGAAAAGAAGAAAAGGGAGATAGGACCAAGGAATTGATCAACCTTGGATAGTACTATTTCCAGTGGCTTGAAACTTGTCCAAAGATACAAGAGATGTATTTGATTTCAAACTCTGTTTTGTAGTCAAACAAAAAGGGTATTTAAATCCCTATGTTATGAAATAAATACAAGGCTTTTGTTTTCCAACTAAGTCTTGATATTTACAAAAAAAACAACCCTTGAGGTTGAAAATGAAACGATCCTTTTGAAAAGACTTCCGCTGTATTTTATAAAAACTCTGAAATCAAAATATGTATCAATCTAGCTCGCACACGTCTGGGGGTGCCTGAGGCGGGGTGTGACACGTATTCGTATTCATCATGTATTCACGTAATCATGCATTCACGCATTCAATTTTATCACATATTCATACTCATCATGTTTCATGAACAAAGGTGATTATCTTCCCAGAGCAGTACCTCCAACAGAGATGTTCCCAGGAAAGAGTGACGGGTCCAGGAGGGATTTATACACCACTCTTTCCATAGACAGAACATTCTGTTTATCAGATAACTACATACCGGTCGGAAGATCGCCTGTTTGTTTATTATATCTTTATTGTTGTCCTTTAATCTATACCCCTAAACATTCATAATGGTTTCACCACGAAGTATCAAAGAGATTTATATACAGGAAGTACTAGCGGCATATCCACCACCCCTTTAATACACCGTGGCTACTCCATTATTCCCGTTTAGTGTTTAGACTAATCCCTTATTACTTTTCCTTATTATCCCGTACCTTAGTTTCATGCAGATAGCACGTAGCACATAATTCACATAACCATTATCTAGGGTACGGGTCTAGTGTACTTACATTATCCTCGGATAGTTCCATAAGTTCGTTCCTCGCTTAAACACTTTTCTGAACTCGAACAACACTCGCCGCGTATCGCACTCGTACTTAAGCGCACCGCAACGGGTCCCTTGCTCTTTCTCAAATTCGTGTGTGTGTATGGAGTGTGATTTGTGTTTGTGATGTTTGGAAAGTGAATGATGGTACCATATATTTATAGTTGAAACCCTGGGTCCGTAACAGACAGTTACCATATGGTGAGTTGGTGACAGTCTGTCACCGCTTGTCTTGGCGGCTACGCACTTGGCGGCCATGTAACAGAGCGTTATCCTTTCATGACGGTCCGTCATGACCCGTAACGGACCGTTACCCATCATGACGGTCCGTCATAGGGTTTACAGGCGTCACT
This sequence comes from Smallanthus sonchifolius, assembly GCA_023525975.1. Classification (NCBI taxonomy): domain Eukaryota; kingdom Viridiplantae; phylum Streptophyta; class Magnoliopsida; order Asterales; family Asteraceae; genus Smallanthus; species Smallanthus sonchifolius. The sequence goes on along the minus strand of CM042026.1, from coordinate 22,157,429 downwards.
TCACCATGATGAGTCACAGGACACGTTTCACTTTACTTTTCTTTGCACAAGACATCTCCTTAAAACCATTTCATGGAGAAATCATGCCAAAACTCTCTTTTCAAAACTAAGCTCGTGTCAAAATCGTTTCTCTATGTAAAACCGCTCTTTTGTTTAAAAATCATTTTTAACGTATACTCTTGCAAATAAGCCATTATAACCAAGCAATGTTCCCAAACAAAGAATCATTCAATTATAAACAGTTTTAACATAAAAAATTTAACATGCATACATCCCAGCCCAAAAAGTAGTTGAAAAGGACATCATAGAACTCACCATATCCTCGGTTAAGCACTACACTAGTCTAATCCCGCACCCACGTTAGCCTTGATATCCAATAATCAAGACATCGGGTCACACACATGTACATAACAATACCTCTATAGTGTTTATTCCCTAGGGATCACGTTTATCTGATCTCGGGTTCAACTAATCACTACATGCTTCTAGTTTTACATTGAGCAACTAGGCACAATTAACTTCTATGCACAACTTTGCATAGTCTAGATGCCTTGCACCACAGTGCATGGCCTACTGCTCTGCACCTCAGTGCACAGCCTAACCGCTCTGCACATCAACGCACAACCTATTAATTCTGGCACGGTTGTCATTTCCTACATGCCCATAGCGATCACTAGGCTACCTAACGCGATTGGGCACCTGACTGCGCAACCACGTTCACCGTATCCCTAATCCCTGATACTACCCATTCCCCTAATTCGGAACATAAACGTGACCTACTACAATAGGGTTACGAAGCTTACCTCAACGACCACCGACCTTCGCACAAACCGTCTACGAGACCGCCTTTGCAAGCACCGCCGCATCACCACTCGCACACCCACACTCTCTCCTCAAAAATCCTGATATATCAAGAGTATTTATAATGGTACTCTCGTATTACTAAGTATACTGATAGCGTATTTTTAGTAGTAAAAATATTAATATAATAATATACTAATATTTAGAGATATTGGTTTCACGAGATCAGGTTTTAAATTTATAAAATGATAATTACTTTAACTTAAAACACACACAATAGGCAAGTGTACCTATCACAGCGTAATATAGTTTAGGTAAGAACCAAGTATCGAACCAATGGACACGGTCGAGTTCCAATACTCAACTTTTGTTATCGTTTAGCCGGATTAGTTAGTGAGTGGGTTTTGTGTGCTTGTGAAGCAAAATAGTAAATGATAGAAAAGTAAATGATGGTAAAGTAAAAAGCATAAAAGTAAAAACGTGCGTAGTAGGAAAGTAAATATCTCGGAAATGATCAGGTCACGAAGAGTATTGCTTTGGGCTTCGAATCCGCTTGGTACGTGATAATGTTAAGTTGACTAATCCAGTGATATGACTACTACAAACTTGTGACCCGGGTCACCTCTAGAGCCTCGTCCTCACGACATTTGATTCACGAATTAAAATCTTTAAATTAAAATAGCAGTGCCTCCCGTTAGGGACAACAGTTACCCTCAACCCTTAGAATGGACATCTCCTGGTTGGTTTAAGACATCGAACGTAAATGCTTTAAATTAAAGTTAAATATGTTATATTTTGTTCACCGGGAGGCGATGTAACAATGGGACCAAGTATAAAGACGTAACGTTCCCAATATGAGTTCACCAATTCTTGGTCGTATAATAAGTTCGTATAAAGACGTACGACCTTAATAATATTGACCAAACCTTGGCTTATCAATCTCTGCTTGTATAAAGACATACACGCTTCAAAGGAAGTTTGATTAAAAAGGTTTTACGATCTTACACTTTAAAAATCAAGAACACTTACAAATATAAAGACGGATTTAGACAATAATAAAATCCCACCAAATGGTGGTTTTAAGAACGGATAATTAAAGACATAAACATACCACTTAGATTAATACGTAAAATATTAACATGCACCAAACTTCATCTTCACCCTAGCAATACAAGAAGTCTAGCCACGAATGGCCATAATAGCTAGCGTAACGCTGAGTTTCGTAGGCTCCCCTATTGTGGAACAAGGAGGGAGAGCCCCTATACTCACTACTACTACTCTAATACTACTAAAAACGAACTGTTCTCTCTATCTTATGGAGTGGAATGGTGTATTGAGGTGTATCAAACCAAGAACCCAAGCCATCTATTTATAGGGCTCAAAATGTGCATTGCACGGCCATGCAATGGGTTGCATGGTCATGCAAAGGCCTCGCGAATCAAAACGGGTACAAATGGCAGTGTACTGGGTCCTTGGGGAGCAAGTTAGGCTTTGCACGACCGTGCAATGGGATGCACGACTGTGCATTGCCCTTCCAGCTTTCCTGCTTTGTCTTTTAGCTCCTTGTTGACTTGTGTTGACCAATTTTGACTTCTTGGGGGTCAAAGCTCGGGAATGATCATTCTAGAAGCTTGATTTCTTTGTGTTTTTGATAGACTTTATCTTGATTTGTATTTTCAACACCGAATAACCTGCAATTATAAAATATAGTCGTTTTAAGTATCAACTGCAAGGTTATTATTCAATTAGTACCATAATATGGGGATTATTATGTATGCAAAACATGTATAAATGATAGCATATCATAAAACCCCACACTTAAACTTTGCTTGTTTTCAAGAAAACTCATGCATGATCATACCCATAACTAAAAACTTTACAAAGGGTAATGGAGCCCCAAGTAGGTGGAAACTCCGGGATAACTCTTGAGTTGCTTATTCTATTTTTGTATTTTTCTATGATGGAATCCATGACAAGCCTACTAGAACATTAATTATGCATAAACTTTCACTTCTCACAATGTTCACTTAACTCTAGGGTTATATATGTATGGATAATGTAAGTTAAGTGGAACACTCAAGTTCGAATCGAATTATGCAATGGTCATAAGCTTGTATGCAAATCAAGTCTCCACCAACTAACTAAGTAGCATGCATGAATCAAGAGGACTTTAAAAGGGTTGTAATGTGGCTACAATAAAAATAAAGGGTGAAAATGAAAATCTTTTTGGATTTTTAGGGATTTAAAGGGTTTGAAGGGCTGCAGCTATCGTGAAACACACAGCTACGGCTTCATGACTTAAGATGGAAAATACTAGTGGGTCCCTCTACAGTACTCAGATCATGAGGGTATAACTAATCTGAGGGCTCGTTTATGGTCAGATTGCCAAGACCAAGATCTCTTATCAATGCCAACTCTTCCCTCACTGCGTAATACACATTGTTGCCTTTTCGTATGGTTCTTTCGGCTTGTAGCCTAACAGCTCCTACTTTGATCAGGTGTGTATACTCACTCTGAGAATAAGTTTGATTCTTGCTACACTTTTCATCGTGGCTCTAGTTGTCACACTTCACACATTTTACGTATCTTTTGACTCTTCTCTTAATGACACTTTTTAATAATTTTAACCCCTCGATTTTCAACGACAATTTTTACTTGATAAACTCAGTCAACCAACACTCAAAGAACATCGTTCATTTCCAAACATCTCAAATGTAAACATTCCTATTCATTCTCGATAGTATGTGAGTGTAAGAAAAATATAAATAATAAAAAATAAAGGAAATATCATTAAATTAAATTGAGAGATAAATAAACAATGTGATCTATGAGGTTTCTAAATGATGAATAGATGTAAAAAAAATAAAATGAATTAGTTAAATTATAAAAATGAGAAAGAATATATATACCGAATGATGAAGTAAATTTAATACATATTACTAAATTCTTTATATTTTTTGTATACGGCTAACTCACACACTCTCTAGTTACTTATAAATCTACACTTTTCTATACATCATAAACTTAAACTCTCAACGATAAAAAATAGACATTTTTACTATACATTTTGATAAATATACCCACATACCATCTATCTATTATAATAAATAAAGTTTTTGAGATGACACGTGTTATCATTATAGAGATTCTAGATCTTTGTTTTCTCACCTAAACATTTTCCAATTATTTATTTTAATTTATTTTTTTGAAACACCCAAATTGATTAAACACCATTTAAACGTTTTCATATTTCTTATGATTTTTAATTTTAAACATTAAATGTAGGATAACTTTGATTGACCTATAATTTTTTTTAAATACATTATTTATAATTAAATTCAACTAATTCATAAGATTTAGAGGTGTTAAATTTTTATTTTTTAGAATATTATAAATTGTTAATATATATAAGTGTTTTATTTATGTTAAAAACAATTCCATACGCTTACACAAACATATATTTAACTAATTCATTATAATTGTTAAGAAAATCTAATCTTCAACAGAAGTCGACATGTGACATATAACGTTAGTCATTTATTATAATAAAGATTTATTTATTATATTTTTTTATGATTTATCCCGTGTAATTCACGGAAATCTAACCTAGTTAGTATACTATACAAAAAGAAGTGTCGGCGTCGCTATCTAATTCTCAGCCATCTCAACCGTTCTCATCTTTTTCTTTCAGATTTGGTTCATTAGCCTCAATTCGGTTCATTAGCCTCAATTTGGTTAAGACCGAGACATACGAATTTTTTTGTTCCAATTACTTTGAAAAAAAATCCAATTCCATCAAAAACCATCTTGAACAATTAGTTTTGAATTTCATGGACCAAACGTGGCCTAAATATTTTTAAAATATGTGTTAACATATCAGTTAACGGAAATTAATTAGTATCTTTTTAACAGGTACAGGGAAAACTAGTTAGATTTTTTATTTTTTTTTACTGACAAACACACTATCTCTACTTTATACCTACTCCACTTCTAAATCATTAAATTTATACTCTGTAAAGTACTAGTGAGTTGGCCCGCGTAAAACGGCGGGTATCACCGGATCTTTTTTTAAGAGTGTAATTTAACTCGAACTGTTTGAAACACTTATTATATTTGGGTACTAGGTTAGAATCCCCTGTATTACACTGGTTGAATAAATGTAATGTTATATACTTAGTAATAAAAAAATTTAAAACTCCAACACAAGTCGTTCTTTGCTTAAGTTTCAAGTTATTAACAAAAAAACTTAGTTGACCCAAGTTTCAAAACTAAATAACCGAACTATTTTTAACCGAAGCTAGTCGGTTTTTAAATATAGATAACCGAATATTGCAGTTATTGTTTTGGTTAGGGCCTCCATTTTATAGAGTATGTGGTCCCTCCACTTTTGTTTTTTCATCGATATGGGACAAAGAAACAATTGAATGAATGAATTCTTTAGAAAAGTCAAAGGGTCCCATTATAGTTATTTCTTTCATCCATATTTATTTTCTTATCCGATGTGGGGTGAACATAAATTTGTAAACAAAAGGAACAAAATTGTAAATGGCTAGTTGTTGATGAATCAACACTTGTACCAAGTGTAGTATAGATGTTGTTAAGTGTTTTAAAATTAAAATTAAATTACATTATTATCATTTCAATATGCTTTATATAGTAGTATAGGCCATTATTAGTTATAAATAAATGACGAGAAAATATGCATAATATGGCATTTCATTATCGAGAACTATTCTTACATGAATATCGAGACTTAAAAGTCTCGTGATTTTTTAAAATTAAATACAATAACAAAAATGGACGCAGTGTATTTATATTCATTTTCAAATTTCGTGTCTCGATCTTCCCACCGTATAATTACCTCGTGATACGACCCTATTTCTCTGTCACCTTAAATTCCTCTCTCTCTCTTCACAGACACACACACACACTCTCTCTCTCTCCACCCTTCCGATGAAGCCCACCACCAACACCAAGTTCATCCTCCTCCACCCTTCCATCCACAAACAACCCACCCTCACCGGCGCCGGACCACCCCACCCCCGTCTCTGGCTCTTCATCCTCCTCTCCATCCTCTCCTTCGCCCTAACACTCTCCCTCTTCACAACCCGAACCCCCACCCCCACCACCACCCCCGCCCCCACCCACCCCTTACCCAAACCCGTCTCCGACGCCCTCCTCCACTACGCCGGAGCTCTTTCTAACTCAACAACCCCATCACAACTGTCCCCCGCCGAACTCACCTCCATCGCCGCCGTCCTCCGCCGCTGCTCCTCCGCCCCCTGCAACCTCCTGGTCTTCGGCCTCACCCACGAAACCCTCCTCTGGCACGCGCTTAACATCAACGGCCGTACGACGTTCGTCGACGAGAGCGCTTACTTCATATCGAAGTTAGAAGAAAAGTTCCCTGAAATCGAAGCGTACGACGTTCAATTCACAACCAAAGTGAAGGATCTGAAAGAATTGATAAACTACTCCAGATCGGAGCTCCGGGGAGAGTGTAAACCCGTGCAGAATCTACTCTTCTCGGAGTGCAAATTGGCGATTAATGATTTGCCAAATCACGTGTACGATGTCCCGTGGGATGTGATTTTGGTGGACGGGCCGCGTGGGTATTTTCCGAAGGCGCCGGGGAGAATGTCGGCGGTGTTTACGGCGGGTGTGTTGGCGAGGAGTAAGAGGGGCGGCGGCGAGAGGACTCATGTGTTTGTTCATGAGTTTGAGAGGGAAGTGGAGAAGGTGAGTAGTGATGAGTTTTTGTGTAGGGAGAATTTGGTGGAGACGGTTGGGGGGTTGGGGCATTTTGTGGTGGAGAAGAGGGATTCCGGTAATGGTGGTTTTGAATTTTGTCGGAATCCGCCGTCGGCCGCGGTGGTGTTAAGGAAGTGATGATCATTGGGGAAGCTTTTATGTAAATACAAAAATATTATATGTTTTTGTTAACTTTTGTGTAATTGTAATGTTTAATGATTATGAGTCAAATCTTATGTAGATTGTTTGTTCATGTACACATTTGAAAGTTTTGATGTGTTTGATGAATGGGTTTGGAAGTTGAGGTATGTGGCATAACGTTTGAAATGAAATTTTGAAACTATTGTTGTGATTTTAGATATAAAAATTGGAAAGTGAAGTGTGATTAATGTTTTTGTAACAAGATTGATGATGGAAAAGGTTGATGTTTATAGAATTTAAATTAAGTTTTGAAAGTAAGTATTTTATTTTAAAATCAAAAACACAAAGTCAAAGTTGTAAGTATCCTTTATTTTATTTTTAAAAGCCTTTGATACAGGCCGGCTCATTGGACCTGCGGGCAACACAACTGTAGTGAGCCTAACATTTCGAGGGGTCTAAAAAAAAATTTTTTAAAATTTATATAGATATATATAAAATTTTCGAGGCTTTAAAAAAAATTATTGGGCATTTTATAAAATTATATATTTCGTTATGGGTCTTTTTTTTTCGGCTCGTGTAGGGCATTTGAATTCTCGGGACCGGCTCTGCTTTGATATCTTTTAACAGTAATTAGTATGTTTTCTCTCAGCACTACGCGAAGGAGTTTGGTCGTTATCGTTTCGACTCGTCGAAAACAATAAAAGCGAACACCAATATCGGATACACGATTATACCAAAACACCGTCAACGATGTTTTCCGCTCATAAGCGTTTGAGTTTGTCGCGGAATCCAGCGGTAACGTGCTCGCTATAGCGTACGACACAAAAAAATACACTCGATTCTGAACAAGCTCCGTTTTAAGAAAAATTATACTGGAACGTTCACAAATAAAAACTAAAACCAGTCGCACATTCCATTTTTTTTAAGTTAACGAACGAAAGTTATTATAGAAAAATGAAATTATTAGAAAATGAAACGGGTTAAAAGCGTATATTATATTTAGTACAAGGCCTGAAGGCAAAAATTAAAAAAAAATATTGGCCACTCAAAGACTGACACGTGGACAACTAATTGCAATCTACTGTTAACTCCGTTTGAAAATGTTTAGGTTATAAAATTGTACCCACGCTTCGTGGCGTGAGCGTGGTGGTTTTTTCGCCGTATTACGAGGCAGCAGGTTTGTCGTTATCGGTGCCGCTTGTCAAATATCATAAAAAGCGACAACCGATATCGATTACGATTACACCAAAACACCGGCAACGATGTTGTTCCCTCATAAGCGATTGAGTTTGTCACGGCTACGCAACATTGACGTCGCTCGGCATAGCGTAGGATACAAAAAAACTATATATACTTGATTTTGAATACAAATATGTTTAAAAAAAATTTATACCAAAATAGAAAATCAAACAGATAAAGCATATATTATATATATAGTAAAAAGGGTTAAAACGTAAACCCAAAAAAAGCCCTTAAAATGAAAATTTGAAAAAAGAAAAAAAAGGAAACGTGGACCAATAAAATAAAAGAACTTCACAGGTAATAATAATGAGTTGGTTTGTATTAAAGCATCTTCAACGTTAAACCATTTAAACACGTTTTGTAAGCTGACACATGAAATTTGTAATCATTCTTTAAAAACACTTAATTCTTCTCTGACGTTATATCATTTCTCAAACACACACTTGTGTGTGTATATATAGAGAAAGACTCTTGAGGAGGGGCCCGCTATCAACCCCGTTTGATAGCGTGCGAATTTTCGGTTGGAGAGCCATCGGACGCGCACCGAACACTATCCAACGCTTTGCCACATCACTTGTTTGTCACCGTCTTGTTCTTCGTTCAATTCTGAACGCTTATGTGGCAATTTCGGGTGCCTGGGTGGATGGACGACTCTATTGGAGGACCGACTGAATTCAAAAGTTTGTGAGCTCGTCCAGAAATCCAAATGCAACCGGATGAAATTGTGGTGGGCCCTCTCACAAACATCTAATATGTTTAATAATAATAATAATAATGCTTGAAAGTGAGCGTAGCATTAGAGAGAAAATGAGTATATTTGAAGGATATGTGAAAATCTGACGTTATGTGTTTGTGAGCGTCTGAAATATTTACCACTGAAGATGGTCATGTAACATAAAATTAAATCTATAATATATGTTTTAAATTTTAGATTGTTTTCATAATGGAATGATTAGGTTTTTTAAGTTATAATGGGAATCGGTTTAGTTAATTTGATTACCATCGGTTATTATCAAAACTCATTTCAATGACTAAACGTCTAAACCCAATAAGGGTTTAAGCAAATAACAAAGTAACAAACATGTTAATTTATAAACAAGAAAGATGAACAAACGATATTTTATTTGTAAAAAGTTTATAATATAACTTTTCTAATACATAATGTGTTATTTATAAAACAAAAAACCTAAAAGTTGGGTTCAAAGGTAGTTTTTTTTTAGAACGGCGTTTGGTACTACCCCAATACCCGAGTGAGTCTTCCTGAGATGGAATTTCAACTGCCCATACTGAATTTGACGCTGCAGACCTGACTCACCCAGGAACACCATCAAGAAGAAAAACCCACATCCGTGGGAAAAACCCCCATTGAGTCAGGTTTGAACCTGAGACCTCAAAAGATCCCAAGCTCTAACCATCTTCCCCATGCCATTAGACCAGAAGGCCAATGCCGGGTTTAAATATAGTTAGGTTCAATAATTTCGGTTATATTTTAATATAATCATATCTGAATCACAAAAATTCGGTTATGAAAAACCAAAACTTTTTTATTTCACTCCTATCTTTGTTAACATAATTGATTTAGGAAACAGTTAATCTCAAATAACTTTTGGTAACTATACTATCATTTTGTCTTAATCATTTTTTTTAATAAATTTTTGCGTTTGATAGCTCTGTTAAAATTGTAAATGTTAAAAGTACACTTAATTGTTTTTTACATTAAAGTTAGGTGCAAGAAGAAAACTCTTATTATTGACTAGGAGAGAATATAATCAACATGGCATGGCACGGCACATGACTTTGTTACAAATGTCTGTCCTTTCATTTTCATAATTGTTTTCAAGGTGACAAGAGTAATTATTTATCAATGTTTATAAAAACAGATTATAAAAAACTAATAACACCTTATTTCAAGTAAAATATAAGACTGAAGGACAAAGTATGTACATGGATGCGAATAAGATTTTAGACTACTTTGCAGCTTACAAAAATTGTGTATGTAAAATTTGACAGATATTTCATAAAACTTAAATGACTTGAATTGAAGATTGGATATCAATGATTAGTAGGCTATGTGTAGTGGTCTCACGCCCACCGTCACCTTAGCCCAAAAGGGCGTGGAACACCCCCCCTAGGGTGTTTTTGCGGCATGAAGGGCACTAGGAGGGGGCAAATCACGAGTGTGGGGCGCATTCCAACCAATAAGAACCGTTGGCTCTGTTAAAATAATATTTTTTTAATTAATAGTGAATAATGAAACCATTACACACTTTAGTGATTTTGATTAGTGGTTTCACTCCTGCCTACGTAACATGGCGTTTTCCACTTTTTAGAGAAACCCTTATAGATAGCCTTAGGAAGACAAGGGCATGCCAAATTGAATGAGGCTTCACCACCCACATGGTTACTAAAGAGGTTCACCAGTACGCACACCTTTTGAAAAGTATATATCTTCACGCATATGATACTAGAGCTCTTTTAGATACTCATATATGTCAAAGACAAGAGTTGAGGTTTTTAAGGTTTATGATTCCATGTGCTTAAATGTTTCAAGAGTGCCTATCATCAAATTAGGAATCTTTGTGTGTTTGATATTGCTAGGCTAGGATTATAGTGTCCTCTAATCTATTTGTCACGTCAACCATTAGTTGACTCGGCTAAAGAGACAGTAATTCTTGATTCATTACCAATAACAGTTATACATAAAAAACTTTCAGTTGATGAGAAATTAGTACTCAAAACCTCAATTCCTCTACATAGTCTATTAATTACAAGGAAACTTAGGCCTACAACTGGTATCAGAGTATATTGGTATTGGGTTACACAAATCCAAACTTTCAAACCTAATCTTATACCAGCTATCGATATCAGATAGCAGATGCACACTTTGCATACAAGGGTCCAATTTTGCTCTTCAGCTCTACCTAGTTGCAACCTCCTTCCTATTAATCTTATAACCCAACCATCAATATGTTGTTAAAGACAAGTTAGTGTAGCATTTTATCAATTAAGACTAAAACCCAAAACCTCTTAAATACTTACTTCTTGCTCAAAATCTCTATATAAACCCAAAGATATAAGTCGACCCTAGAATTCCTTAGTGAATGGTAGTCGTCCTAAGTATGTAATGTTGAAAGTTTTAGTTGTTTTTTGTAATTTCAAGTTCATGAGGGGTTTAGTTGTAATTTTGATATTCTTCTTTGTATAAGTAGTGAGATTAGTTTGTTAACACCTCATAAAGTCAGTTTAATAAAGTTCTTGATTTTCCCTTAATCGTTCGTTATTCTCTGGTTGATTTCTGGTAACGTGCAACATGTAACACAATACATCTCTAGGCCCATACAAGTAGAATCCATGATCAATCATTTCTCATAGAGTGGTGTGATGACCTTTAAGATCATGTGAGGTCACACGTACATATTCCACCGACTCTTCATGTGTAGTGAAATATGGTGGAACAATAGCAACAAATTGGTGGTTGTGATGCTTCCCTGAACCTTCTTTGATGCAAAAGCTCGAATCCATGTTGCTCAAATTTTTATTATACTTACTATACAAAACAAAATTATAAAGACACTCAAAAAGAATAGTATTAAAACACAATCTATTACACATTAATCTAAACTAGTGGGATTCCTCCGCGTAATGTGGCAGGAATTCGGTCGGTATCAGTTCGGTTCGTTACGGTGCCGGTACTCGCTATATCAACTGAAAGATAAAACCTAAAAAATAAAGTTGTGATATGCCCAAAAAGATATCGACACGTGTTTTACATCGAATGAAAACCATAAAAAGAATGTAGGTACCGGTTCCGATAACATTGACACCAGTACCGATGTTGTTCAATCGGTATCGGTTCGGTTAGTTATGGTGATCGGTCATGGTATCCATAGAGTTGCTTCTTTTTCAGCCTTACGATACCAAACAAAAATTTGTTTAAAGTTTGTTTCATTTTTCAAAAAAAAAAAGAAACTGTAAAAAAAATAAACCTTGAGGCAGCTTTGAGATTTGTTCGTCTACGCTTTGAAGGCTTGTACATTATCACACACAACTCCATTTTGTACAGAACTTACATCGAACCGTAGATAAAAATAAGCACGTCGCAATGGTATATTCAAAATTTTATAAGTTATAATAGAGAGAAAAAAACAAAAACAATATGAGCTTGTCATATGTCATCATATCGCTGGGAAAAAAAGAAAAAAAAACAAACACAAAAATTGGGAGTCTTTATTGAAAGCTTAAAGAAACTTGAGGGGTGTATATGATAACTTTTTTCTTTAATCAATTTGTAAAAGTAAAAAAAGCAGTTCACTTATTTAGATGTTGTCATTCTCTTCTAGTGGCATCGATGATTGCTCTTCATAAAATTGGTGTGAGTTTAAATCCTGTAAGTGACAGGTTTAGGTGGTATTTGTGAGAAAAAAATTTGCCGTTAAAAAAAAACTTATTTAGATGTTTGGTAATTGTATATATTACTAATAACATAAATAAACAAATTTGCGGTTCAAAAAATAAATAAATAAATAAACAAATTTAGGATAACAAACAAGTGATAGATAGTTGTTAATAGGAAACCAAAAAATAATTAATACAAACTAAATATATAGGATTACTAGAAATGAACACATAGCAAAATAATAAAAAAAATATATGATGAAGAAAACATAAATAAAAATATGTTAAAGAATATAATTTAAAAAACATAAATACATAGCAACATTTGTACATACCAAAGATTTTTTTTTAAAAGATAAAAAGTAATGACGAAATGATAAGTTTTAGCAAATAACATTATTAATATAATTGCTTGAACATATTATGAATTTTAATAAAATAGCGAGCCAATTTAGTCTCTTATTCCCCCATATTGTTGTGTAATGTTGTCATATTTGGATGCTTAGTGGACATTTATATCTTGTCCAGCTTCCCGCTGGTTTTATATAAAATTTTCGCCGTTAAAAAAAAAGTAGCGAGCATCAACATCTTAATGGACAACAATCTGCGTGAACTTGTAGACTTCGCTAATACGCAAACATAGACGTATTAGCTCGAAAGACATAAATATTAACCACTAAACCGAAATTCTATTTTTTAATACAATAAATACCACTTCATACAATTTGAATTCGAAGAAATCATATATTATATTTTGGGAGTTTATATTGGCATGATACATAAAAGGTGATTTGAACACTAAACTAATTCACACATCATATTATGTTAAAAGTGTTGAAAGCTACTTTGTCTTAGAATGAGTTTAGCACGTGCCTCACGTGATTAAAAGGGGTGAGATCTGTCGGTGCGACCGTGTGAGTAGGAACACATTTAGGATATGGGACCCGAGTGAAGGAGTGGGTTCGATGTGGTTCACACAAAATGGAACCCATTTGGTTGGTGGTTATACAAATGGGTTTGGTCAAGTGTCATTTACGATATACAATCACACTCTACTCTATTATTGTGCCATTATACATCAATAGGGACACCGTGCATTTATTTTGTCTTAGAATTGGTAGTTCTACTTGTTTTTGTTACATTTAATTTTAATTTCTTTTTTCATTCTCTTTTTGTATTTTAATTTCATTTCATTAACAGGGAAGACAATTCTTGACGCAATTTGAAACAGGTAATGAAAATAATTTAGTTTTTTGATTGTCACGTCTAACTCGTTTAAGTAAAACAAGTTGTGTTAGAGTTGACATGTTTAACCTGTTAATTAAAACCCGTCAACCTGTTTATGACCGTTTGACCTTTATTACAGTTTATGACCCGTTTAATATGTTTACAACTCGTTTGACTTATTTAGATAAATGGTTAAACAGGTAGTGTTTGGTTTACATGATTTTAATTGTGTCCAGGTTAGTGTTGATATCGTTAACACGAATAAATATATAGGCTGTGTTTGGTTTAAAGATCCAACCCGTCAACCAAACACATCCACCAACACATAGATGAAAATATTAATGGTTTTACTAATTAATAAAAGTAAAAATATAAATGAAAAAAATATGGGACCAACGTTGTCAAAATATGAAGTCAAAATTGTCTACTTTCCCTTATTTGTCAAAATATAAAAGTATATCACATATTTTCATTATCAATTATGAGGAAGATATGGGTTTTAAAGTTACAAACTTCATCCACGTGATCTATTTAAAGTTATGGTTTTCGTCCATAAATATCATTTATTTATGACATTTAACATCTCTATTTAAAATTTTATCAGAGTCTCAGCCACATAGTGACATGTTTAACTAAAATGACTACCAAATGGTCTTTACTCTTGTGATATCTTGGAGTGTAAAATAGTACTTATCCTTTTGAGGTCGAAGGTTCGAGTCTCGAGGTGAACAATGATGTAGAATTAAGAGTAATTAGATTGTCGTTCAAAAGAAAAAGAAAGTAAAATGACTAAAATGTTATTTTTTATTTACAAAATTATTATTTATCTTTAAACATAAATTTCGGATCAATCTTAAATCAAATCAAAACTAAATATATATATATATATATTTATATATATTTATATATATATTACTTTTATTACTGAGTGAATCAAAACTTATTACTGAGTGAATCAAAACTGATAACATACTCCTTTACCCGCACTGATATGAAATATATTGATATAGCTAAAAGTTACATAAATGGGACGGATATTCATAGATCGTGCAAGAATTTAAAGATATCGGATGTCGGTTAGATCGCTTAGTATTTGTGGTATAGACTATAGTGCAGAGGATGGGCGAGTCGGTCCATGGGAGATCATTTTCGTTTCGTTCTTTCTGGATCTACCTTTTATTTTGACCCATGTGGTTATTTTTTATGTTTTTTTTATCTTGTTGTCTTGTACCTGCTTTTATGAGTCTTTTGTAATGAGTCGTGTCTTGTATTGGGTGTCCCTAGTTCCTTACTAGTGGGTTTTTTTTAATATACTTCTTGCCTTTCAAAAAAAACTTCGAATTTGTTGGAGTTGTTAGAATTTAAAACTATTATAAATTTAAAGTTATACTTGAGTTTTTGATATATCATGTCGGTTTTAAGATAAGTTTGAGATCTGGTTCTAGGCGCTGACAAAGATTCCAAAAACCCAATAAGTAACAGTTACACAGATATGAAACTGAGTACAAGATACGATACAATCGGGTTTTATGGATCAATAATTAATTAACTTTTTTTGAATGGCCAACGAATACTATAAGCCCGGTCACCCGGGTAAATCTATTGACGAAAGGTCACTCACGTCCATGGTTTATCGATTAGCATGCCTTACAACTTTTCAAGGTTTTTAATTACAATTTTACAACATGTATCATAGTTTTGAAAGTGTTCATATTCAACTCACCTTTGCTAAACGATAAAGCTAAGAAATCATCGTTTAGCTTGCTTATTAAATCAGTAAACAAACTTGAAGGGGATTAACCCGAATGGGCAAAACACCAAACGGAAAGACGAGGCGAAGGAACAAGCCGCGGCTCATAGCAAGACCTGTCAAAAGGAAAGAAACGAGTCATGGCTCGGGTTTCGGTGCCCGTTTGTTCTTCCGCTAGGTTACTCTCAATACATGACAAGGCAACCCACCCCTAGCCCAGCTCTCATAAAAGGAACAAAAGAATGAGGGACCCAGTCCCTGCCACCTAGCCAGCCGCGGCTCGTGGCCTGTCACGGATGATGGATGGGTCGGATGACGCGGCCTGTCGCGGATGAAGCTCTTACCTCGGTCCGTTGTGAGAAAGGTTGAAACAAGGTTAAGCAACGTGGCCCGCTACCAAGACGTCAAGAAAGCCCAGCCGCGGCTCGATGTGTAGCCCGGCCTTCCCAGCCGCGGCTCATTGTCTGATAGCCGAAAACCAATTTAAAACCATCTCTCTTTTTTATCAAACACTTATAAAAATGTTAAGGAAAACATAAGGCTAGAAGATATACATACGTACGGAAGAATTCTCATTGGACACTAGATAACGACACCAAAGTGAAATGAGACAAAATGATAAGAGGCCAAAACCCATACCTGGGACCCCTGACTAAGCAAGGTTAACCCATAGGGTCAGGGTAACAGAAATAGGGAGTCAACTATAAAAACAAAGAAATTAGGAAGACCTAGACCCGCAACAGATGACGGTTCAGTATATGGTCGGTACATTAGAGGCAAGTCAACTATTGAAACAAGAAAGTACTAGTGAGACCAACGTATAACGGATAAACAATCAGGCATGGAACTCGTACAACAGAGATACAGTTAACTATAAAGACAAACACATGAAACCCTTTAAACACCAGAAGAAGCATGGCAGTCCAGGTAAGCCTGATAGAGCAAGTAAAACTGACTACATGTTACCTGGAATAAGGATAGGGGTCAGATGCTCCAAATCATTAAACCATTATAAATAGCTCACTTGAGCAAAGGGAAAACACACATTCTCAATACCAAAACTCACTTCTTCTTGCTATTCTCTTTATCTCCTTTACCTTTCACCAAACAAATACTTATCCTTACGCCGGAGGGTGGTCACGAGGAGAAACCCCTTCTGTTCGTGGCGAGACTCACAGTGTTGCTTGTTTTGCAGATCATCTCTTCAACTTCAGGAGCTCCAGTCCGTCTTTCCAAGTCCAAGTCCAGAAGTGCCAATCTTGCTTTACCATCCCGCACTGCTCCGAAGCTTGAGCCTCTAGACGATAAGTTTTGTAGCAACAAAACTGTTTAGTAATTAATTTAAAAATGAATAGTTCACTCATTTCTAAATACTATGTGTATAAGCTTTAGAAAAAAGTTAATATTATTTGATATATATAATCTTTAATTATGTTGTAATTATACTTATGTACTATTGTAATCATTGTATGTTAGTTAATGTTGTAACAATTAAGTGTATAAGCTTGACATAAATTAATACTGTTTAATAAAGACACTTATTTTATTTTCGGTGAATCTTGCAGCTTACTTTTACTTTTTTTATATATCTTTTATCTTATATATTTCTTAATTATTTAATAACAATTAATAAGATATAATACTTCATTATTATTTAACAAATTATGTAAAATGTGACAAGAATAAATGATGTAAATTCAATAAACAAATGGGTCAAATAATAAATAAATTCTAGAGGAGAAGATATCATTTCGGTGGTTGTAGACGTGGGATATGCCGCTACTTTCAAGGTTTTGGTCGGTACCGAAGATAGGGGCGGTGTTCCCGCTGGTACAACTGTGACAACAACTTTCCATCCCGAGACCTCTTTTTTGCTTCTCCAAATCGGCACAATCATCCCGCTCATCCTACCATCCTTTCTCCTCATCGCTTCCACATCAACTCCACCTCACCCTTCTTCCACATCGTCCCACTTGATAGTGAACCCATACCCTCCACCCTTATGAAGTTGCGCTTATTTTAAAATTTTCTTTTATTCAGAAAGGGTGAAGTGAGAAATAGAGCGATAATATTTATTATCTATAAATAATCATCTAATAAAAAAATATAACATTTGTGGCCCAAATAAATGTGATGTCCAAAAGTTACTATAAATTACATAATAGTGCACGAGTGAGAAAAACTTGAGGGTTATAAGGTGGGAATTGGAATAGAATAACCATTCCGGCAATTATACCACCGCTTGAAGAACAAGGTGTTGACAATGGAAATCGAAATGCATGGCCGCACTGGGCAAGTGTCGGGTGAGCGATCGCTCAGGGCCCGTCTTTCGGGGGCACAATTTTTTTAAATTTTTTTATATACATATTATATATTAAAGTGAAGAGAGAAAGGAAAGAGAGAAGATTGAAGAGATAAAAACAAAATCGGAGTTTTTTTCAAACTCCGGCCAGCGACCTGCAAGTTGAAGAGAAGATCGTTCGACGAAATGTATTTCTTTATGCATAAAATAATATAGATCAGCAAATGAGATCTACCACTTGACACAAGATTTCCTCAACAGAACACAAGTTTTATAAGTTAACAACCAAAATCAAACAAAAAACAACATTTTTAAGATGAAAGAACATAGCAGATGTTCATGTTCATGTTCATGTGATTGCAAGCATAATATTGGTAAATCATTTGACAGTTTTTGCTTTGCGGCTATTCTTTTCCTCGACGCCTGATTGAGTAAACCTGCATCTAAGTACCTCGAGAACGTCTTCAAATTTTAAACCTCGGCGAATTAATAACACCATTTCATGATACAACACATCTGCCATCTCTGACAGAGTTCGCGATTCATCTTCGTTCTCTTCCAGGGTTCTGCATAACTCATCAGCTTCTTCACTGCAAAAAAAAGAAAAAAATAATAATTACATAAAAACTTTGATTATATGAAACTGTGATGAAAAAAATCAATATACCGGATCTTTGAGCATAATAACTTGTCATCAAGCAATAGGCGTTTAGTCCACGAAGGTTTGCCTTGTTGAGGTGATGACAGTTCTTCCTTTCGTTTGGAGAGTGTAGATTCCAGCGAGTATAATGTGGTTAATGCCAGATTAGTTTTTTCAACCTTAACAAAAAGTAAATAAAAGACAACAGGGGTTCAAGGTCGAAGGAAAATATCCAAAAAATTTAGAAAAATAAAAGAAAAATGAATGGTGGTCAAGGGAATGTAATGGGCACCTGTGGTTCATTTAAAGAATCAAAAATGGATGTGTAGTAGCACGTTTCAGACCCAGTATGGCAGGTTGGACCATCAGGCTTTCCAAGATATATGATCTGCAAAATGTTAGAACGTTTCAGTTACTTGCTAAATAAAAAACTAGAAGTAGCAATTTAAAATGAGATATTAACAAGTAGGTCGATTCAGGTTATATTTTATCTCTAATATTCAAATGAGTAAAGTTAAAAGTTAACTAAAAAGTAAACGGGTTAAATGAGTAGCATGGGTTGAAAGTTGCCCGGAGTGTATTTTTTTATGCGTAAAACCTCAATCATTTATCTTGATTCTTGAACACTAATTATTTACAAAACTTAAAAGTTTTGGACAAAAGTATAACGGGTCAACCCCAACACGACTCAACCTGTTTTGACCCGTAGCACAAAATAACCCGTTTTGACCCATAACCCAACCCGTCCAAGTTCCAAACCTGCATAGTATGCCACCTATAAGAAAAACAAATCCATAAAAGCTGCTCAAAATTTTACTCTCTGTCTCATTAAAAATTACATAATTTTCACTTTTCACTTGAAGTAGTCAAATATCTAAAACAAGTTTCAACAGAGACAAATAAAATAACTTTGTTTTCTTTTACCACCATTCATTTATATGTAATGATTATAATGAGCAAATAGGCGAGTTTAACATGGAATCCTTCCCAAAAAGAAAATAAAATAAAAGAAACACTGCAATTTGCAAGTCATCATGGACATTTCAAAAAAGGGAATGTTTACTCACTGAATCGCGATCACAATCAAGGAAAATATCATGAACATTGATGAAATTATTGGAAGTCTCTCCTTTTGTCCACAATGTTGATCTTGATCTGCTATAAAAGGTTGCCTTTTTGGAAGAAATTGTGGTTGCAAGTGCATCCCTGTTTGCAAATCCTTGCATCAAGATTGCTCCCGAGTCCACATTTTGAGCTATAGCCACAGCCAAACCCTTTTCATCCCATTTCACACTGTCCAATACCGAATTTAACTGAAATTCATTTTATTTAAATTAACTTATTAGTACACTAGGTTAGAAACCCGTGTTTTACACGGGTTGAATAAAGGAAATATTAAATAGTAATGAAGATTTGGGAATTAATAAAGAAAATATTAAATAGTTAGTAATGAAGAAAAAATAAGCGGGAAAAAGAAACTTGGGCTCACAGAATTGTGACTCGTGACGCAACCAATTACTTATTTATTAGGTATAGATGTATGAAGTTTGAATAAATACAATGTAAATGCAGCTGTCAAGATCTTATACTCTAGTCATTTATCACTCATTTTATAAAATGAAACAAAAGTTAATAGTCTCAACCATGCAGCATCATTAGGTACAAAGTTTTAGTATAAACTACCTTGGATTCAAGATGAATATTATTTACATCAGGGTTCTTAACGCAAGCCTTGATAGCATAACACCTATTGTTGGATGTATCATTTTGTGTGTGGAAGCTTCTAGTGTTGAAGACACATTCTCGTGAAGTAATTTGCAAAGATCGAAGTCCATGAAAATGTGTGAATGCCATAGGGAATTAAAGCAATCCTCACACCAAGGTGTATCAAGCTACTGCTATGAAAAGGGTCAATATGAAAAACACTAAGGTCAAATATGTCAAAAGAAGAACAATAATGAGAAATGCAAAGAATGAAGTCCATATTGAACTTGAACTTCAGAAGCCAAATAAGCCCAACTCTACCTAAAACCTTTCAATGTTACATAAATGATAAATCAGTTTTCTTTTTTCATAGGCAAATTGATTACCATGTCGTCTCCATTAACTTCAAATTTCTTACCCTTGTAATGAAATATACTGGTAATTAGTTTTTTTAAGGAATTAGTTTTTTTAGGGGTATAAAGTTCACGTTACAAGTTGAACGCCATGGGCCAAGGAGTAGCTCCTTTATGGAATGGAGAGGATAATTTGAAAATCCATGGCAGCAAGTCAGTTTTCTGTTAATTTCCACCCTGTTGTAGTTTAACACATTCAATACACAAGGGTGGTCACTGTCCGGTTAAGCCGGTTTTGACAAAAATTTAGGGCCAAACCACTAACTACGGTTTCGGAAAATGCAAACCAAAATGGTTCAGTTTGGCAGTTTAATAGAACTTTTTCAAAATCATTAGTTTCTATTAAATTTTTTTAAATTAAAAATGAAGGTTCATGAAAATTATCATATACACAACCGCACATCCAAATACGAAAAAATTAATAATAGTAAAGGTTAAATGGCTGGTTCGTTTACACAACCTGTTCCAAGATCCAAGGCCACAATTAAACCCATTTTTTTTCAAACCGTATACCAAGGACCAAACCGAATAAATCTCAAACCGGTTGAACTGGCTGGTTTACTTCGGTTTGGGCAGTTCAATCAGTTTCAACAGTTTATGAAAAGAAGCTACATTATTAGTTTGGATACCATACTCATAGTTGTCAATAGCGAATAGCGGTAAATAGCGACAAGCCACCTATACGCTACGTAGCGAATAGCGAGCGCTATTTCACGTTTAGCGATACACTAGTAGAAAGTTTTAGAAATATTTTATATTCAACTATTGTAGGATATGTAACAATTATAATCAATAATCATCTAAATCTTCATATATTAGGGTTATTAGCAACCCTATTTATATTAATCAAGTAAAAAACTGGTTAAAAACATAATTAAAAAAAAAAATCGCTAATCTGTTCGCTATCTGGAAATAGCGGTCCCTAATCGAAACGCTAGGTAGCGCGCTATAGCGCCCGCTACCAGCGCTATTGACAACTGTGACCATACTTGACTTCTAAATATTAAGGGGATATTTGGGATTACTTATTAAAGCTGCTTATTCAAAAGTGCTTATTTCACTCTAAAATATCAGATCAGCTGTTTGGATAAGCAATCCCAAACACCCTCAAAACTGCTGTATCAAATAGGCAATAAGTAGACACACAATTCTATTAAACAATCCCAAACACCTCCTAAATTTCTGTTAGATTCAAAATTGGCATGAATGTTGGTAAATTTTAAAGGAAGATTCGGAATCAAAATCAAAATCATAGTGTGTTTCTGATTTTGAAGATTCACACATGCCTTAATTTTCAAAATCAAAACCGTTCTCATTTACAACATCATTCATCTAAATCACAGAATGCTAGAAATGATGAATACACAAAATTAAAGCATAAACTTAACATGAGGTTCTACATACTTCAAAGTTCATCGATGGAAAACTTTAAAACGATGAATACACAAAATTCACAAATCCACATTGAGAGAGTGTGGACATTCGTTATTCCATTGAATCGTCTCCTTATTAGGGCACAAAAACATAATTTTGCAGGGTTTGTTCGTCAGAGAGATGAGACGTACCTGATGTAAGGTCTTTGACTGATAGCGGGCTGGATGACTGAACAGGGGAAGTAGGGTAAGTATGAAGTTGCTAAACTTTTTTTTTTCAGTTAGTCATTTGATGGAATGCTAAATATGTCTTGGGTTCGAGTCTCACCTGAATCAATTATTTGGGTTAAGTCGGGGTAGTTGGACCCAATTTAGGGATTGTTTGGTAGCCTCTTAATTATTCAATTAAGAGGCTTACCTCTAAATCGGTCAGAGATAAGGGTGTTTGTTTCGCTAAAAGCCCACCTCTTAGTGGTTCATTTTACCTCTTAATGGTTCAACACTTAATGTTTCAGACAACCCCTTAGATAACATCTGCTTTCCAAACGAAAAAGTTGCTAAAACTTTTAAATTATACTAATAAACTATAAGAGATTAGATATCAAATCGATAAAAAGAAATTAATACAATTATAAAGCATAACAATGTAAATAATAATAAAAGAAAATTAAATTAAAAAAAAATTGTGAGTGAAAAAAAAACAAATTGAGAAGTATGAGGTATAAAAGATATGTATACTTGGGAGGGCAAAAGTGTAACACTTCTGAGTAGGGTGTTCAAAGTCGGATATCTGAATTTCGGATATCCGAAAATTTCGGATAGTGGATTTCACTATCCGTATCCGAATCCGAAATTTCGGATTCAGATGGTAACGGATATCCGGTTTTTTTTTAACTTAAATATATTTTTTAAATTAAAATCAAAATATATAAAATATACTAAATAAACATCATCTTTATGAAATAATTAAAAAACTATTTTTTGAGTAATTTACGAAATTACGACACGAATACGTTTTAGTTTTTTTTTTTAATAAGAAGGCTAAACACATAACGTAAAAAGCCATATACTTTATATATATTGTATTTATAACACTTTCTAGGAAACAATATATAAATTTAGACAAAAAAAATATAATTTTTGAAATTACGACGCTAATACGTTTTATTGTTTAAAAAAATAAGAGAGCTAAACATGTAACATAAAAACCATATACTTTATATATATTGTATTTATAACACTTTCTAAGAAAGATATCTTAAAAAAAATTATTTTTATTTTCGGATATTCGGATATCCGAATATCCGAAATTTTTGAAAAATGTTATCCGAATCCGAAAATTCGGATTCGGAATTTCGGATATTTCGGGTTCGGTTTCGAATACGGATACTTTTAAACAGCCCTACTTCTGAGGAGCTAAAGTGTAACACTTAACACTTCTGAGGGCTAGAGTGTAACATTCTAAGTGGAGGCGATTCATACAAAGTCAAAACTGTATAGCAAAAGAATGTGAGAGAGTACTGTTCATAACATGTAAATTGTATATATAAACACTAGGTGATCACGGCTGCGTGCTCTGGTGGTGACATTGACATAGTTAAACACGTAAAAAGAAGCGTATGAGGTTCCCGCGTCCCGATTTTAAATATCGAAACGTAGATGTAAAAAACATGTCGCGAGGGTATATTCGAAAATCATACAAAAGTTATGTCGTTGTAAAAATGAGTGTTAAAAAACAGAGAAACCGTATTACTAAAATATGAACCGTGGAAAACAGTGAGAGTAAAAGAAGTAAAACATATCATATTTGACCCGGCTCGTTTTGAATAAAATTTAAGTCGAAATGTAGCCCGGCTCGGTTTTTTATAAAACCTGTACCGAAACGTAGATGAAAATAAGCACGTCGTAACATTATATTTAGGATTTAAGATAATATTATATTTTAAAAGTTAAAGAGAAAAAAAAAATATGTGTAAAATTAATTATAAAGATTAAATAGTTAAAAAAAAACCTTTGAGTAAAGAAAAAAAAAGTTTTGTAGTAAAATTTAAATCAACTGATCAAATTACTACCCTACTAAAACATATTTCAATGTACAGTGACACTTTCTGGTTGGTTGTTGTTGACAACAAGGCCAGATGTCAATGTGTGGTTGGCTGCCTTTTTTTATTTATTCAAAACAAAACAAAACAAATCAAAATTAACTATTCATAACCAAAGCTTGGTGTTTGCATTATATAATAATTTCATTACAAGAAGCTCAAATTTGTGCTTCTAATCCTACTTGCTAGATTTTATTCTTAGATAATGTTTGGTGTCAAGTATTTCCACCCAGCTGAAGTTCTACTATTGAAGTAGTGGTTGAGGCTTTTGTCACCTGGAAGCGATTACCTTAGAATCATCAATAGATTTTTTTTTTTTTTTTTATCATTTTGAACAAAACTTTACACCAATCCTCTATCTTAACTTTCATGGAACAAGTAAGGCCGGTCCGGTTTTCAAAACCTTGTATAAAACTCTATGCCGCTATTTTGCTTTTCATGTTTCGACAAGGTTTTGGAGCCAGGAGTCTCCTTGAAAGGAGTCTCTCTAGCTCTAGGATAGAGATATTGTTTGTCTACATCTCATCCTCCCTGGATCCTTACAATAGCTCAGCTGTTGATGGATTTTATTCAGTATGGTTATTGTTGTTGTTCATCGTAGCTATACAGTGACCCATTATAAACTGAGCATTTTCATGCAATTTTTAAAAAATCAATAACCTTAAGAGTTAAGTTTCAAACACCGGCAATGTTCACTTTGATTTACTCAATTATTTGAATACCATAGTAATTCGATGTAAATATAATACATATATACAATAATGTAGGCACATGGTTAAATATAGTGATACCAATAGTGTGCACAAAAACGAGAACGTATCATATTGCACAAATACACAATGTCTAACAATACTATGCAAGTTATGTGAAAACAATAACAATATCAACGTGAAAGGTCAAAACGGATAATATGGAAAATATCAAGGGTGGTTCGGTAATCTCTAAAGGGGTGGTTGGAGGAGATTATCATGAAGTAGTAGATAATAATAGATAGAGTTATTATTAGTTTCAAATTGTCTAACACCCTAGGCGAATCCTACATCGGTCGTGCACAAGAGAGATCCTTGGTTCATAAGTAATGTCCCGCCTCAAATAAAACAACGCGTTTTGGGGCTTAATGTAGTGGATGAGAGGAGAACTCCACAGTTAAGCGTGCTCGGGTGGGAGTAATTCAGGGATGGGTGACCCCTTGGGAAGTTTTCACCCGGGCAACCAAAAACAAATCCATAAGCTCTTAGTGGGCAAAGCGGACAATATTGTTGGTATGAGGGGTCGGATGTTACAAATTGTGTTTGAATTTCTTTATTTTGGATTAGCCGTGAACTGCAAGTTTGTGTAGGGTATAAGTAGGATAGTTTTCTTTTGATTAAAAGTATCTGTAAAAGTTTTTATTTTATTCAGTAAAAAGCAATCGATCTTCACGATCAGATTAGTGCGTGTATCTTGTTCTTGATATTCCGGTTTAACAAGTTATACTCTTCAGGAATGATTGATTCTCAACACTAATGAGACACCATATAGACGGTAAGAAATTACTTATCAAATGAGATGCTTAATGCCATCGGGCTTCTGGTTTGGTGGTTAGTGGGTTTTTCTTGTAAAGAGTTTCCTCTTGTGGAGGTCATGAGTTCGAATCCTGACAAAGGGTCCTGACAAGGGAAATTTTGCTAGTAACCTCCACAGGCCTAGGTGTTAGCCGTTAAAAAAAACAAGATGCTTAATCTCAACAAACAATTGTAATGAGTTAGAAATTATATAATCTTCAAATCTACACCTTCATTTTTAACAAGAACACTTAACTCCTCAGTTTCTCTCTCTAGGTTCGTGTAATCTCTCTCTAAAATCCAATGTTTTCAGAACCAGACTAGACAGCGAACCGACCGTCTTAGAGGTCCATTGGTCGGACCGGATTTAAGAACCAGATAACGTTATAAATAATATAAAAATTAAAACTATTTATATAAATACAAAATATAAAACGTTTTTTGTTTTGTGTAAATTTATAATTTTAATTACATATAAAGGTTTAAATAAATAAAATATACAACCTGGAATACTAAATTAATCAGAAAATGATATTTTGAAGGAAAATTTACAAAAAAATAAATGTTTGAAATCCGGTCCGACCACCGGTCGGTTTAAATAAAAACGGTTCAACTACACACAACCGGACCGATTATATGTCCGGTTCTTGATCCGACCAGCCGGTTCAATCCGATTATGAAAACACTCCTAAAATCCTCTCACTGGTTCGAAAATTTGGAGGACTCAAATGAGGGCAGTTGTTCACTAAGTCTAACACTTTAAGGCTGCCTAAGTTACACAAAAGGTCCATCAGCTTTATTTCTCACCTCATTTAACCTTAAACTTGACCAATTATAACCATATTGTTTCACTTTTATTTTGACTTTTAGTCACCGAATGACATAAATTTATATAATTTCCATTTTAATAAGATAGAACTCTTATTCAATCCCAACTATTTTATTACAACAAAAATAGAGATGTTACACATCTTAACTCACATGACAACTTATCAATATTAGTGCATGTTATGTTACACCCTTGTGTACCAATGCCAAAATAACTAAACTCTTGAGAGTTTTAAAAATGAAATGGCTGCCATTCCATTCCCATTGACTGTTGTAGGCATCAACTATTGTAACTTGATCGTAATCATCCACAACAATTATTGTTATATTGCATTTTCCCACTTGTAGTTTGGTGTTTTCTACCATAGTTTGTTATCTCATGTTAACCTTGAAAAAAATTACCCTTAAATAATATCTAAATTTTATAATTATTTATTTTAGATCACTCAGTTTCAACCGTTTATGAAAAGTCTCATAACAAAACTTAACTCTAGTAGTTTTAAATTAAAAAAAAAAAGAGTTAATTACACTGTTAGTCCCTGTGGTTTGTGAAAAGTAACAAGTTTAGGTACTAAGGGTTTAAAGTAACAAGTTTGGGTTTTATGCTTTCAATTTTGTAATGAGTTTGGGTATTAAGGCTAATTTTCGTTAATTTTTCTGTTAAGTTTGAGGTGAAATGACTAAAATACCCTTTGCGGAAGGTAACAAGTTTGCGTACTAAGGGTTTAAAGTAAAAGGGTATCTTGGTCATTTCACCCCAAGTTAACGGAAAAGTTAACAGAAGTCAGCCTTAATACACAAACTCGTTACAAAATTAAAAGCATAAAACCAAAATATGTTATTTTAAACCCTTAGTACCCAAACTGTTACTTTTCGCAAACCACATGAACTATATGTGTAACTAACTCTCAAAAAAATAAAATAAAATGAATTTAGTAAACAATCAAAATACACTTAGTTAATGATATATTGTAGTTTTCCAAGAGTTGATTGTAGTTTTCCAAGAGTTGATTGTAGTTCCCATTACCGAGGCAATATAACCAAAATGTAACGAACCACTTTTCGGGTTTAATAAATAATATGTGAAAAACATATTATAAGGATGAAAATAAACCAAAATAAAAGCGGAGAGTTCGTTGTGTAATTGAGCATACTTGAGTTTGGCAGCAAGGAGATAACTTTTAAACTACAAGGGCTGATTGGTAGTTGTTGGAAATTTGATTTAGTAAGGGTGGAGGTTCACGAAAAGTGTGTTTTGTGTGTGTGTTGCGTGAACAAGAGAAGATAGGGAGAAAAGATTGGTGATCAAAGCTCAAATTCGTGGTTTGCATGCTTGGATTTGAAGGTTTTAGTATACCCATTTTCTTCTAAAACTCCAAGTAAGCATCATTTTCTTCATTCTCATGTTCTAAATCTTCATTAATAGAGTTTTGGTGAAAAACCCTAAATGAGTCAAATTAATGGATTAATTCGGATTAAATCATGTTTAGAAGCTTTAATATAGTGTTGTTGATGTTGAAGAATCAAGAATTTCTTGGCTTTAACACCTAATTTCGGATTTGTAAAATTATGGTCCTTGAGGTGAATTTGAGGTTTTTCTTAAATTGGGTGTTTAAATGATGTGTTAAAGGTTTATAAGTGTTTAGGTTGTTCATAAACACAAAACCTAATGAAAATCCCTAATTAATTTGGTGATCTAAGAATTTAGGATTTTTGGGTGAAAGATGAGTTTTACTCAAATGGGTTATTTTATTGACCTTTGAGCAATAATGGTGATTATGGAAGGTTAAGGTTTGGATTAAGTTGTATGGACCATTTTTTTGTCATACATGATGAACTTTAGTTCATCTTATGGGTGTTTGACCCAATTGGTGTTTTTGGGATTTTAGATTTACTAAACAATAGGTGTGATTGTTTAGGTAATCAGAGTGCTAAGGTTGAAGATCAACCGGGTTTGTCTAGCATTAAAGATAAGTGTTTCACACTTACTTAGTAATTGATATTTAGTGTAATTCACATACTATGCTATATGATTACGTGATTGATGAAATTGGAGTTGATGCTTTACACATGATTGGGTGTTAATTATGTGTTAATTGGTGTATTTGATGAAATTATGTTTTGGTGTGTGTTTGCAAACAAAATGGTTTATGTGAAGTCATAGTCCTCATGAGTGTTTTGATGACATATTCTTCACGGATGGTTATGTGAAGAGATGTCCCTCATGGGTGTTTTAAGGGCATGATCTTCATGAGTGTATCTTAAGGCTTGACCTCATGGATGTTTATGTGAAGTTATAGTCCTCATGGGTGTTTTGAGAACGTATTCTTCACGGGTGATTATGTGAAGTCATAGTTCTCATGGGTGTTTTGGGGACGTATTCTTCACTGGTGATTATGTGAAGTCATAGTCTTCATGAGTGTTTTGAGGACGTATTCTTCACGGGTGATTATGTGAAGTGACAGTCCTCATGGGTGTTTTGAGGACGTATTCTTCACGGGTGATCATTTCTTAAATTTATATCTCCTTTTTTTAAAAAGCTTCCATATCAGACTCCCCATATTTATCCCTTATTTTAATTAAATAATACTTATTTATTTATTATTATTATTTCTCTTTATTCCAGCATACACACTTACAAAAAGTATAAAATAATGTATAGAGGATGGAGATGGGTTGAATGATGACCCCCTAAATATAAATGGTGGTTATAGTTTCCTCTAAAAATTTAGAGGATGAAGATGTGAGAGTTGATGTGAGCATAAAATTACATGATTTTTCATGTTTACTTTATAATTTAGAGATGAGGATAGATATGTGAGAGCTGATATGAATGTTCTTAAGATTTTGGAATAAAGGGAGGCAAATTTGTCACTTAACACATTAAGGTTTCATGTAGCCCATTCTAATTGATGTAAAGTTACAAAGTAAACTTTTAAATTTTATTTTAATTTTAAACAACCCTAAAGTTAACGGTTCATATAATTCTATTCAACATTAATCATAACTAGTTAAAAATATTAGGTATTAATCAGTATAAATAAAATTGAGTATATGAGTAATATGTTTAGGTGAGTTTAATTTAATTTCTTATTTATTCTAAAATCAAAAGAACAAGAATTTAGTGGCTTAAGAGGTTTGTGTCGATCCATCCAGAAAATGTTGAAGAACAGCCAAATTAGAAATTATAGATTTGCACTCATAGGAAAATATATTCCCTCTTGTAGTTTAAATAAACTTTTTGCCCTTTATTGAAAACTCTGATTCCTTAAGTTACTCGTCGAATCTCTATAAAACTTTTTAACGTTGAGCGCATCTAGTCTATTTACTTATTTTAACACAATTCACTTGTTTAGTTGTTTTAGTCGAATAAACTATTATCATTTGACCCGTTTGAACGGTATATTTTTCTTATATTTGACCTGTCTACTTTTACCACCATTAACCATAAATCCTGGATTCGCCGATGTGAGTTCCAATCATCTAAACTATCAATTACAAATAAAATATTATTTGTGTGCATCAGTTTTAGGTGCTGAAAGGTACAGTGAAGCACTTCAAATCTTAAGAAAAGTATGATATTGTTAATATTAAAAGAGATGAACCTCCTCTTGAACCTAAAATAGATGGGACTGTTAAAAAATTCCCTATTATATTTATAGGTGAAAATGAAGGTGAAAGATACCTATTTTATTCTAATCTGATTTTGAGTGTAAAGGGACGTGACACACCGCTCCCTCGGTTGCATGAGAGGGGGGGGGGTTGAGGTTTTGGCGTGATCAGACTCACAAAGCATCTAACCCATTTTCAACCGTTGATTATTAATATTTAAACCCATTTTTAACCGTTGAAAGCCCATGCTCACACCACTCACACTCACATAGGTATACCTCTCCTATGTGAAAGTCGTGTAAAAAATCTGGGTGAGTGAGATGACACGCACGTGACGTGTACTTTTTGCTTACATCACCCACAGTCACATGGATATACCTCATACCCTTAGGTTGGAGGAGATCACATGAGATGTGAGCCAAGTGGTTGACAAGTCATGTGATGGTTTTGAGTAAATTATTTAATTTGATAATGTTTCACAGTTATTAATATTATGTTTAAAAATACCGTTCCTTTAAAAAATTAAAAAAACCTTTCTTAAAAAAAGTTTAATAATGTATAAAAAAACTTTCAATAAAAACAAAAAAAGCGTTTGTAAAAAAATTAAAACAATGGTTTAAAAAAAACGTTTTATGAACCATCGTTTAAAAAAAATAAAAATGACTTTGTTATAAAATAATAATAATAATCAAAAAGACAAAAAGAAAACGTTTTTTTAAAAGTTAAAAAAAAGTTTTTTGGATGATATTTTCTTAAAGAATGTTTAAAATTAAATATTCTCATTAGTGTTGTTAATGGAAATAAAATATTTCGAGCCTAAGATTAAATGCACTCAATATTTTTATTAATTAGGAAAGATACATAGTAAGAAATTAATTATGAATTTTTAATGAAGAATTTATATAAAAAAAGGTCTAAAACTCACCTTTTATTTTATTAGTGTGATGATTTAAGGTTGCGGTATATGTATTGAATTTTGGTTGCTGACATGGATAATAATTAGAACAAAAGAGTAGGCAAATGCTAAAATTAGTTGAAATATTAAATATTTTTTTTAACTAAATACTTTTTAAAGAGCTAAAATTAATTGAAATATTAAATTTATTAAATAATTTATTTATTTTTTATTCACTGTTTTATCTTTTGGTTATACGAACCTGCGACGTGCTTGTTTATACTTACCTTCTCAAGTCGTCATTTTATCTTTTGGTTATACGAACTCGACGCATTGTGCGGGATCTAATTCTAGTTATATATAACTTACAATTATTAAACATCAAAGCGTTTATGCATAGAGTATAAGTGTTTAATGTATGGTGCTCAGGTGCTGATATAAGTTATTGTTTTTTTTTTTCCTATATCTTACATTTAAGTCCTGAATTATGTTAGATTTACTTTTAAGCCTCTGAACTTTAAAAATGTATTTTTTTTAACTTTTCTTTTAACAAATTTATTATACTACAGACCATTGACTTTAATAAAGTTATCATTACACATTGGATATTTGTTTTTTTTTACCAACCAAGTTACGAGACGTGGCACACACAATTGTAACGGAGTTGCACATAACAGTGTACAAGTTATCTAAGCATTTACATACAATGTCTTTATGGATTTTTTTAACTATTTACTTTTTTTAAACGTGTTTGCTTTCTTTTTCTAATTTTTCACTGGTTAACTTTTTTTAACGTCTTTTCTATAGTTTCGTTTTTTTGTATAATGTTTTTGGATTATTATTAGCTATTTCGCTACAACACGTGAGTTTTTAAGTAAAAGTTTTCATTTTTTTTCATATAAAGTTCCGAGAACGTTTATTATTTCATAAATGATAATTTTTTTAACGGTTTCTTTTTTCTATAACTTTATTTTATAAGTTTTCAAAGACGTTGATTTCTTCCGCAGTTTAACGCGCCACAATTCGTGCGGACACAATTCATAGTTTTAACTAAAATCAAATGTTTCCTTTTGTTCGATACACACGAGGTATAAGTTGCAAACTTTTACGGTATAATTTGAAATTTAAATACTTGTAAGGGTCGAGTGTGTATCAAAACGAAAGATAAGGACTTTCTAGCAAATACACCAAATTTAAACACTCGTTCAATCTCACAGCAGATAAAAACGCAAATTAAGAAGACGACCGGTTACGGCTACCGAGAACCTCCCACAAGACACCGGCAACCGCCGTTAGCCACCGTTAACTACTCCGACGTCTGCTATCTGAAACCACCTATTCTCGTAAGATTTGAGCTAACGCCGTTGCTTAATCTATTGTTATATAACTGACTATTTTACAAGTAAATTATCTTATCTGAGTTCTGTATATACAATCGCAAGTCTGTGTATACGAGTATGTGTTTTTTAATGATTTGTTAGGGTTTCAGATCAGAAGAAATTGCTTTGTAGAATTTGCAAATTTAATATTTGTTTGGATCCGTGGATGGCGTTGCCCTACTATATGAATTGAAAATATAACTTGCTCATTGTGCAAATTGTTTTGTGCTATTTTAAGATTCTGTATTTAATCGTTCAAATTAGGTCTTTATTTGTGCTTAATCTGCAAATACATGATACATCCATATGTTCTATCACTTTCATTTGAAGTAATGATCAGTACTGATTAATCCATTGTTACATATTAATGTTTATTTATAAATCGAGTTCCAGCTCTGCTGAGCTGTTTAGATAGATGTGGCTACTCTGCTTAGATAAGCAAAGATTTCCAGAAGTCCTTGGTTTTAAAGAGCGCGTCTCATACTCTCACCTAGGCACAAGGCGATTTTAGGCGCAGGTGAGGCGCGCTTTTCAGGCGGAAACTTAGCATAAGGCGCAGTGTTGAGGCACACCTTTTGTACTGGGGCTGGATTTGTGCTTCAGGATGTTGTACAAAAGGCTTTTTAGGTTGTAAATATAGGTTATTTAGATATTAAACCATGTATAGTGTATAGACTTATCTGTGCCTAAGTTTTGGGTAAATGATGTTAGAAACCTATAAGAATTATATTAAAAATTTATATAATAAATTGCTCCTCGCGTACGAAAAGAGATGCGCTTTGCGCCTCGGTTTTAGACCCTGTCACCTTGGTGCGCTTCTCGCTTTTTAAAACCAAATTCAGAACTAAAGATCATTTATATTGTCTTACTGATTTGGTATCCATTTTGGGTTTGTTAATCATATATCTTAAACTCATGTTTAATAAAATAATTGATATCTTGAACAGCTTCATCTTACATGTGCTGTCTTGTTGTTTCCATAGATTTGTGTTAAAGAGATCTGATACAAAAAATGGATTTAGAATCTGCTAAGACAACATCGCCTCCTGTAAAAGACTCGGGCCCACAAACCGTTTCTGCAGAGGATAGTGGGCTTGATTCTGCACAGGATTCAACATCAAAGCCGTCTGGATTTGGCATAACCACATGGGCCAAGAGTCTGAAACTTCCCCAACCTATGGGAGGCGCTCAAGATGAATCTTCATCTGAAAGTACAAATACTGCCAGGTCACCTTTTGCTCGTTTGACTAGTGGACTTGGGTTGCGGTTGTCTCCAAAGGCTCAGCAGCAAGATGATAATAACAGTCCTGATGGAGCTCCAACAACTCCGACAGCTGGGATTATTGGAACACTCACTAAAGGTTTTGTAGACACGTCTAAAAATGCGGTCAAGGCTGTCCAAGTCAAGGCTCGTCATGTTGTATCACAAAACAAACGAAGATATCAGGTATGTTTGTTTATCTTTCCAATATGCTGGGCCCCTACTGATTGTACTGAAGGGTAGCATGTGTGTGATTCCTAATATGATGTGCATTTATGAAATTTTCTTTTAAATGCTACTTAGCTGAGTTTTATGATGATTTTTGTATTTTATTTAATTTGGATTTTATGATATTGTCTCACAAAAAGAATTATTTTTTGTTACATACATCACATATTGTTACTTTATGCTGGTTCAGGAAGGGGGATTTGATTTAGATATGACATACATCACTGAGAATATAATTGCGATGGGATTCCCTGCTGGTGATATGAGCTCTGGTTTCTTCGGATATGTTGAGGTCAATATTGTGCTTCTATCATTGACTACTAGTCTACTATAATTCTACTACCATATTTTGAAACAGTCTAGTTGATATATTTTAGAATTTGATGTAGGGATTTTATCGTAACCACATGGAGGAAGTTATCAGGTTCTTTGAAACTTATCACAAGGTAAGAACACGTTCTTGTAGATCTTTTTTTACATTCAACCTACAATCATATTATGTTTCACACTTTTCATAGTGTCGAATTTGTATAATAGATGAACAATCTTCCTTTGTCCGATTAAAATTGAAAAGGGAAGATGTTTATGATGGTTTTGGGAAGTGTATAAAGTTGGCACTAGAGGTGGCAGCTTTAACCCATTATCTATAAATGCGTTGACTTGGGTTACTTTTATCTAAAATGGGTCAAACAAAAGAATAGCTAGGGGGCGGGTACCAAAACTTTATTTTAACCACCTAAACCGTTTTATTCAACGATTTAGTATTTTAGATTTATATTGTAATTCATAATTAATGCATTAAGCACTTATACAATTCTAAAAATGGACAAAAGTGTTTATGGGTCAACCCGGCCTGGGCTGTTTTGACTCGTACTAAAAATGACATGTTTCATCCCGAACCTGTTTGATTGGTTACCTGATCTGCTCGCCACCCTATCTTTCCACCTCTAGTTATCATACAGTTATGTATTTGACTATTTGTATTTCTCAGTGTTGCTCGTTGACCTTATTTTGCTTTAGTAATTGTGTTTGCTGCTCAAATCCTCCATTCATGACTTGTCTCAAATGATTGGGATGTTCAACTTCATTAATGTTATTTATAAATATCAGGATAAGTACAAGGTGTACAATCTTTGCTCTGAGAGACTCTATGATGCATCACTGTTTGAAGGAAAGGTTTGTCAACAACTCGATCTACTTTCAATATTCATGTTTAGGTTAATGAAAATCATGCTATTATTGTACTTAGAATTCTGCCAAGCAAGATAAAACATTATCCATGCATAGATTTATAGGTGGTTAACTAACCAAAAACATGAATTGCTTTCATCTAAAACATTTTGTATATCAGACGTAATACGTTTATTATTCTTTTTTTTTACATTAGTTTCTTTTTAATTTCAAATGGTAATGTGTATACACTCATAATGGTCAGTGTAGTTAACTTAAGTCTTCCCATGGATCACGGAACAAGTATCGATTAGTTTTGGAGTTGGAGCATGTAACTTATTTCTATTTATTAATTAGCTAGATTGATCTTTCATGTGGCTAAATATTTTTCTAACCATATGCAGGTTGCTAGTTTCCCATTTGACGATCATAATTGTCCTCCCATTCAACTCATAATATCATTTTGCCAGAGTGCATACTCATGGTTGAAAGAGGACATTGAGAATGTTGTGGTTGTGCATTGCAAGGCCGGAATGGCTAGAACAGGCTTAATGATATCAAGTCTTCTTTTATATCTGAAGGTGACATCAATAAGTGTTTATTTTACTAAAATAGAACTCAAATATATATTGATGTTAAATTTCTGCTTTGGCCTTTTACTTCTCCCATGCAGTTCTTCCCTACAGCTGAGGAGTCTATATCATACTACAACCAAAAAAGATGTGTTGATGGAAAAGGTCTTGTTCTCCCAAGTCAAATAGTAAGTTGAGCTTTGTTTATTTCATGGGTAGTTTATTTGGCAACTTCGGCCCATTTATTTGCGAAGGGGTGGATTATTACATTTTAGCTCAAACGGGTCAAATTATACAAGGAAATGGTTCAAATGGGTGAATAGGTCGAAATTCATACAACCATTTACTTCTATTTTAAGTTAAAATTAGTATTGTAGTTATATTTAGTTTCTAAAGTTTAAATTAGTTTTACATAGTTTTATAGTCATATTTTCCACTCAATCATTTATATATTTTTGTAAATGGGCCAAAAGCATTTTGAATCCATGTTGGATTGTTTACCCAAAAGCATTTTACTTAGTTTTTATAATCATATTTACCACAGAATTATTTATATATTTTTGAACATGAGCCAAAAGCACTTTACTTAGTTTTTATAGTCCAAGTTGTTGACATATATCTGATATGCTCCTCTGGTGTTTCTTATTACAATAGAGGTATGTCAAATATTTTGAACGTGTTCTGACGTATTTTAATGGAGAATATCAGCCTGGACGCAGGTACATGTTATATTTCATTTTTAAATCTTCTTTCCTCAATACCATATGCTCACTTTTAAAGCTTTTAATGCCAATCACATATATCTTTTTCTGAGCGGTTGGAATTTTACCTGTTTAGGTCATGCTTGGTAAGGAGCTTTTTGGAGATTTATAGAACTTTTGCTTATTACCCTTGTTTAATTCGACCCGTTTGAGCTATAAGCTTATCTATCAAGCACTTCTATAAAAATAAAAGCTCCAACTACCAGTTGCAGCTAATTTGCCAAGCATATCCTTACTTAATGAATGGGTCGCATTGGCTTGTATTTATCTCAAATGGGTCGAATAAATTAACTTTAGCTAAAAGGGGAATAGATCAGATGGAATGAAAGTCGCCCAAATTCGATGGTAATGAGTAATGACTAATGAATAAAGTACCCCAAACTTTTTTGTTCAAAGATTTTGATTATTATTATAATAGCGTCATTCATATTGAAGACATTTAAATACTCATAAAAATGGTCAAAAGCGTGTTTTTGCTGCAACTTAACCTACTAAAAACTAGCAGTTTTAACCTATGACCCATCTCGCCTGATCCGTACATCTTGACACTTTTGGGCTTTGGCTTTACTTGGTTTATCTGCATCACTTTTGTCACCCATCAATTATCTGGATTGATAGTTTTGAGTTTTATATTGTAGGTGTATGCTTAGAGGATTTCGCCTTCACAGGTGCCCATATTGGATCCGGCCCTCTATTACCATTTCAGATCATAATGGTAAACACTTAACACGTGTAAATATGCTTTTTTTCCTTTTTTATATTGCATAATTTCATTTTTTTACTACAATATTTAACCTGAGATATGATCTCTAATTCTCTATATATCTGCAGGTGTTCTCTTTTTGACCAAGAAGCATCCTAGAACCAAGGATCTATCGGTACATCTCTTTTACCAAATTTCATGACACATCGGCAACTAGCCAATTAGTAATGAGTAATTAGTTTCGGATAAAAATCATGTTTCTGGACTGTCAAGAAAATGTTTTAGAAGTAATACATGCACAGGTCGTCGAAATTTATAGTCTTGTTGACTAATATACCCCTAATTTATCAAGATTATGTTCTACTGTGCAGCCTGAGGACTTTTGGTTTTCTGCACCAAGAAAGGGTATAATGGTCTTTGCTCTGCCCGGTGAGCCTGGTTTGACCGAGTTATCTGGTGATTTCAAGATTCATTTTCATGACCGCCAAGGCGACTTTTACTGGTACACAACAAATCATCGATTATTTAACTGAACAGCATACTAACCGTTAATTTTTTCTCCTTCATCTGTATTTTTTTTTCATTTTTTATATTTGTAGCTGGCTGAACACAACAATGATTGAGAACAGGAAGATTCTAACTACTAATGATCTTGATGGGTTTGACAAGGTAACTTCCAAAATTTTATAAGTTAAATGATCAGTAATTACTAATTACAAATTAATTATCTGCAGAGGAAATTACCATCCCCCGGGTTTCAAGTGGAGATTGTGGTTGTGGACTATGACAATGCTGCCGTTCAACCCAAACCCGAAACCGAAAGTACTACCAAATCAGCAGAGGGTACAAGTGCAGATCCTCCAGCACCTGCCGCCTCTGAACCCACTGCCACAAACTTACCCAAAGACTCCAAAAACAGTGAAAAAGAAGATGAAGTGTTCTCCGACACCGAATCTGAAGCAAAAACCGACACTGCATCCGAAACCAGTTTGACTTCTGGGAAAATTGCAAATTTATCAAACGACACCAAGAATCTCTCTCTGGGAAACTCGGGCCCGACCCAAATAAGCCCTGTTAGTGTGCCCAAAAGTGATTCGATCGGAGAGGTAAGTGATTTCAAGGCAATGGCAGCCGATGCATCTGTATTTACATTTGGAGACGATGAAGACTATGAAAGTGATTGAGAATGAGTGAAGACTTGATTGTATATAAAATGGACCTTGAAGAACTTAAACGTTGTTATTTTGAAAAAAATAAATAAACTTATTTGATTCGTTGAGTAATTTTGTTACTATGAATGTTACAAACTACAAAGGTGGGTTTGATTGTATTATCTTGTAATATGTATGGAAATAACCAGGAAAGTTGGTGTTCGAATAACGAGTTAAATTAAATTCAATTTGGGTGACCGATGCAACTACAATGCAAGAGTCAGGGATCCTTCATAAATTCTTCTATTTTAATTTTATCGTAAATAATGAACATGTTAAAATTAATTGTAAAAATTATATTGCTATGTAATAATTTAAATTTGTTTCAAATACTTTACCTTGTTTTTTCTTATGTAATTTTATTTAATTTGTTCGTTACGCATGTTACAAATAAAACACAATTTAAAGCAAACTATTTATAAAAAAAACTAAGTTAATCAAAATAGATCGGACCTTTCTAAAATCTTCTTGTATATTTATCATAAACTAGGTTAGAAACTCATGTATTACATAAGTTGAATAATTCCAACTTGTTGTAAATCAGCAGTTTCAATGAAGTTTTAAATGTTGGATGTAATCAGCAATTTGTGAAATAAAAAATAATGAAATTTTAAGGAATTGTAAATAACAAATAATATATATTTAAGAATTATAAAATTATATATTACGAAAGATATAATTGAAATGTTCTTATGATTTAATAAGTTTTAATAAAATATTAGAATAAATTTTAGATATTTAATTATTTTAAATCATTATTATTTAATAGGAAAGAGAGGCGACAAACAAAAATCTAGACTTCACCAGAAGTCGACACGTGTTAGATAAAATTATTCATTTATTATATTAAGGAGTGTAATATATTAAGTGAAAACCCGTGTATTACACGAGTTGAATACAGAAAAAATCAAATAATAATTAGTAATGATAATTTAGAAATTATAAAGCAATTGAACAATATAATTGATGATTAACAAAATTTGTAGATAAAAACTTAAACGAATTATTAATCTAGTTGTATAAAATAATGGAATTGATTAAAATATAAAAACATTCTTGATAATATAATAAATATACATAATACAAATTTATTTTTCAAAATTGATAAGTAACGTCAGAAATTATAACTATATTAATAAGTAGCGGGAAAATAAGGCCATCTGCAATAGTTTCACATACATGGCTGCCCTGTCACCGCCACATCAACATGGGGCAATCATTAAACCAGATCACTAAGATACGTGGTGGTTTCACTATCCACACAAATATATACACATATATACATAACACACACACACACACACATCACCAACCCAAATGCCCATTGTTGGGTATAAGTAATAGAATGATATTATCCATCCAACGATCCAGATCGACGAAAAATGGTTTTTAGTGCTCGACGACACTTACTTTGCCGACGTGATTTGGCAAAGAGAAGGAGGATCATTGTCCAAAAACTTGGAGACATCGTTTTTTGGGTTTTCAAAATTTTGTTTCTTTGGCAATAGTGGATCCGGGATGTTCGAAGATCTTCACAAATGTCCAAGATTTTATTTGTATGAAATGGATGTCACATCTGAGAGTATTTGGATCCTGAAAATGTAGGTTACGAGCATCTACGATTCTTCTTTAATAGGGTGACAAGTAGTTGAAGATTTGAGGTTCATGGTATGGATTTAGAGTTTTGTCGTTTTCTGAAGACCTGAACTTTTGGTACTGATCAGTGGAAGTTCAAACTTTTAACTTTTGCCTACAAGTTAGGAGGATCTACACTTGAGGGGAAGAATCACAGTGAAAAGTATGGGACTATCAGTTATTTGTGAAGACATGTGATAGAGTTGATATTTGGATATCAGGATCTGAAGAATATTTGGATCATATCAAGACACACTGACAGAGTTAAACACCTTTGTGTTAAAGCCGTTTGTTTGATGTTAGTCGTTGGAAGTTCAAGCACTATCTTTTGCATCACTTTTGGGTTCATTGAAGTAAAGAAGAAGCATATTCTAACCATTTTAAGGAGTAAAGATCAACTAAATCATCCTCACCACTGCACCGTCGTCTGAAATCAGCCCCGCCAAACCGCGATTATCGCCACCGCTGCGAGTCCGATTCAAGACTAGAAGGAGACCTGCGGTCTAAAACCCTAGTTCTACTGACGGTGATACCAAGGTGGAATAGGAAGGAGTACCCTAACTTGGGGGCGCAATTGGGTTAGTTCGTTCCAACTCCTTTATTTCTGTCCGTTTTACCTTCTTGTTACACGAATTGCATGCTTAGGCATTCTTGGTCTGGGTTAGGAGGACCAGCAATTGTTCTTGATTCACAGGGAGAGACATACCCTGTTTTTTGTTTTGACTGTTGCATATACGTGTTGCATCTGTTTGATTAATGAGCAATTTGTCTATTCTATTTGCTTAACTGTGGTTAAAATAAAAATAAATATTCTATTTGCTTAACTGTGGTTAAAATAAAAATAAATACATCTTGTGTATTATTTCAAACATAGACGGTAGGTGGAATAATGTCTCCTTGAGATCATGTTCAGGGGAGAGGGGTGCATCTAGTGCTAACCATAAGGGGTATAGGTTACGTTTGGCATCTTGGAATGTAGGAAGCCTAACTAGTAAGTTGTTAGAGTTAGTAGACGTGCTTAGAAAACATAGGATTCAGGTAGCTTGCCTTCAGGAGACTAGGTGGAAGGGTCAAAAGGGGGGTGAGTGTAATGGCTACAAACTGTTGCATTCTGGTTGCGATGGAACAAAAAATGGGGTGGGTTTTCTAGTTGTTAAAGAACTGCACGGTAATGTGGTGGAAGTGAAAAGATATAATGATAGGATCATGGTGCTGAGAGTAGTACTTGGTGAAGAAGTTGTGGCAATTGTTAGCGCTTATGCACCACATGTAGGTCTAGGAGACCAAGAAAGGATGGATTTTTGGGGTAGTTTAGACGGAGTAATGAGGTCATTACCTAGACAGGAGAAAATATGCTTAGGAGGTGATTTTAATGGTCACGTTGGTAAGGAGAGTGATGGTTTTCCGATGGTTTATAGAGGTTTTGGTTATGGTGTTATAAACGATAATGGTAGGGAGCTTCTTGACTTTGCGCTTGCGCATGATCTTGGTATTATAAACACGTTCTTTATAAAGAGGGAATCACATTTGATTACTTTTAGTAGCGGAGGGCGCAACACGCAGATCGACTATTTCCTGATGAGACAAGGGGATCGCAATTGGTGGAAGGATTGCAAGGTAATTCCAGGAGAGTCAGTAGCGACCCAACATCGTCTGTTGGTGGCCGATTTTACCTTGAGAAAAAGGGTGGCGGAGAGGAGAAGAAAAAATAAACCAAGGATCATATGGGGGAATTTGAAGGACGAAAACATCAATTTGTTTAAAGATAAAGTCATGGCGATGAACACAAATACTAAGGATGGCGACACAAACCAGATGTGGGTTGCTATGGCAACCACTGTTACGCAGGCAGCAAAGGAAACCCTCGGAGTCACATTGGGAGCAACAAGAGGACATCAGGAGTCTTGGTGGTGGAATGAGGAGGTGCGGAGCAAGATAAATGACAAGCAACAACGCTTTAAAGAGATGTTGCAGTGCAGTAATGGAGAGGAGATAATGACAATACGGGAGAACTATAGACAGGCAAAGAGGGAAACTAAAAAGGCAGTGAGTGAGGCAAAGAATTTTTTCTATGAAACAATGTATAGAAAACTAGACACCAAGGAAGGGGAGCATCATATGTTTAAGATTGCCAAAAATAGGGAGCGTATGAGACAAGATCTTGGGGTCGTGAAGTTTATCAAGGAAGATGATGGAAGAGTTTTGGTAAAGGGACGAGACATCAAGCTGAGATGGCAAAACTATTTTTGCACCCTTTTCAACAGTTGTAGACCAAGTCTAGCCATAACGGAGAATCCCACTACTCAATCCAGTCAACGAAATAATTGTTATTGTCAAAATATCACACAGGAAGAAGTGAGGAGTGCTCTTAAGAAGATGGGAAGAGCTAAGGCAGTCGGTTCAGACAACATACCCATTGAAGCGTGGAAGTGTATGGGAGAGGAAGGCGTTCAGTGGTTGACAAGACTGTTCAACAATATCTTCAAAACCGGGAAGATGCCAGATCAGTGGAGGCGTAATGTCTTAGTACCCCTATATAAAAACAAAGGAGATGCTCAATGTTGTGCTAACTACAGGGGGATTAAGCTCCTATGTCATACAATGAAATTATGGGAAAGAGTTATAGATACAAGGATTAGACGACAAACCCAGGTTACAGCAAACCAATTTGGATTCATGCCAGGCCGGTCCACTACGGAGGCGATACACATTTTAAGAAGATTAATGGAAAAGTACAGAGAGAAGAAACATGATTTACATATGGTGTTCATCGATCTTGAAAAGGCGTACGATAGTGTGCCTAGAAGATTGATCTGGGAAAGTCTGGAGGGAAGAGGGATCCCTAGTAAATATATTGAGGCAATTAGGGATATGTATCATGAGGCTAAGACATGCGTCCGAGCACCCGTGGGGGATACAGACTTTTTTCCGGTGGAAGTGGGAGTTCACCAGGGGTCGGCACTAAGCCCCTTTCTCTTTGCAGTATTTTTGGATGAGTTGTCAAAGTCGATTCAAGATGCAATTCCATGGTGCATGCTTTTTGCTGATGATATCGTGTTGATTGCAGAAAGTAAAGAGACATTGAACAACAGACTAGAGGAATGGAGAACAGTCTTAGAGCACAAAGGTTTGAAGATAAGCAAATCTAAAACCGAGTATCTTCACTACAACTTTAGTGGTGCAAATGTCGACGAGGAGACCCAGATTTCTATTGAAGGTGGGGTTGTCCCTAAGACACTGAAGTTCAAGTATCTAGGATCTGTCATCCAGAGTAACGGGGACATCGACAATGATGTAGTCCATCGGGTGCAGGCTGGTTGGTGTAAATGGAGAGCGGCCTCAGGTGTTTTGTGCGACAAGAGGTTCCCAATAGGGTTAAAGGGTAAATTTTATAGGGTAGCAGTTCGCCCAGCGATGCTATATGGAACCGATTGTTGGGCCATCAACAAAACACAAGCTCGAAAAATG
The DNA here is from genome assembly GCA_023525975.1 of Smallanthus sonchifolius. Taxonomy (NCBI): domain Eukaryota; kingdom Viridiplantae; phylum Streptophyta; class Magnoliopsida; order Asterales; family Asteraceae; genus Smallanthus; species Smallanthus sonchifolius. Next base: position 22,114,321 of record CM042026.1, on the reverse strand, counting down.
GATGTAGCTGAGATGAGGATGTTGAGGTGGATGTGTGGACACACAAGAAAGGACCGAATAAGAAATGAAGTTGTTCGGAAGAGATTGGGAGTCACATGTATCTCAGAAAAGATAAGAGAAGGAAGATTGAGATGGTTTGGACATGTCAAGAGGAGACAGAGCACATATCCAGTGAGAACGGTGGAAACTCTCGTTGTAGAGGGGAAAAGGAGCAGGGGGAGACCGAAATTAACGTGGGATGAGAGGATTAGGCTTGATTTGCTAGATTTACACCTCTCAGAGGACATGATCAATGATAGGATTTCATAGAGACGTCGTATTAGGGTTTTAGGATGAGTGACCCGTTGTGTGGGAGAGTAGAGTTGTTTAGCAAAGATTTTACGTATGTCTTGTTTCTTGTAGGTGTGTTGTGTTTCTTGTGACTAATATACTCTAGTCATACACTGCTAATTGTTAGATTACTGTTAGATTTATTTTACTTTATTACTCATTAATTTTATTTATATTTTTATCTTTTTTCTTTCCCATGGAGCCGGGGGTCTAAACGGGAGCAGTCTCTCTATCCCTTGGGATAGGGGTAAGGTTTGCCCTCATCACACCCTCCCCAGACCCTACTAATAGCGTTAGCTATGTGTGGGATTATACTGGGTACGTTTGGTTTGGTTGGTTTGGTATATGAGGATCTACATATGCGGGGGAGAATGACAACGAAAGACATCGGGTTATCGGTGGATTCATTAAGATGAAAGACAATGTCAGAAGATATTGATATTATCATTCTAGGGGGAGATTGTTGGGTATAAATAATAGAATGATATTATCAATCGAACGATCCAGACGAAAAATGGTTTTTAGTGCTCGGCGACACTAACTAGGGTTTCTCAAGCATGGACGGCTAACTTGGAGAGCAAGACTCATGGGCTTATAAATAGGGTATTTATTTGCATTTGTCATTGTTGGTTTTTCAGTGAGCCACCATCTTGTGAGAGCTCACCCGGGATAGATGAGTAACTTTTTTATCCAAAATTATTATTAAATTAAAGTATTATTGTATGATCTAAATACATTTCTAAATTAATTAGTATCGTACGACACATACAATAAAGTTTTTAAATACCAAAACAATCTATCTATCTATACTAATAAAGGAGTAAAAAAATGCCACGTGTCGCTCTCATATTTATCATCATAAAAATTTTCCCGCTCATTGCCCATATACTTAATTTGCCTTTCTATTTTGCGTAATAATATTTGTTTTCTATTTTGAAACTCATTATTTATGGATAACTTACATATTTATAGAGAAAGAATTTTAAATTTTAACTTATTATTTCAAAATTTAAAATTATCATACTCATTTCATTTATGAATAATTTACAAATTCATAAAAATAATTTAAATTTTAAATTGTTTCATAAATTCTCGATTTTCAATTTGAATAGTAATATATGTGGTAATTTTGTTAATTTTCTAATATACATTTAAAAGAAAATAAAATTATGATTTTGATTATCATGTTTCTGTTAGTTATCAAAATATGAAGATTTTTAAATTTTAATTATTTTGTAACTATGTAATTTAAATATAACCGAGGCTGATAATTTACAAAGTCATTCAAAGTAATTTAAATTTTAACATCTTTCCCAATCATTCCATTTTCAGTTTAAATTAATGATTTCCATTCACTATTTAGAAAGTTGTACAAAGTAATTTAAATTTCAACATCTTTTCTGAATATCCTATTTTCAATTTATAATTGTCTATTTTCATTCACTTTTTTTATTTGATTCCTTTCTAATATGTAAATCTTTATTATAATAAATTAATAATTTTATCTGACACATGTCGACTTTTACGGTTTATATTTTTGTTTCTCGTCTCTTTCTCCTATCAAATAACTCTCTTTGCTATTAAATGATAATGATTTTAAATAATTAAATATCTAAAATTTATTCTAATATTTTATTAAAACTTACTAAATTATAAGAAGATTTTTATTGTATCTTATCTTAAAATATAATTTTGTAACTCTTAAATCTTCATTACTTGTTATATATAATTCTTAAATCTTTATTATTTCTTATTTTACCAATGACTGATGACATTCAATATAGAATTCTTTATAAAAACTGATGGTTTATGACAATTTGAGTTTAACCCATGTAATACATTTGTTTTAACCTAGTTTATAAAATAAACATATAAATACATTACAATTTTGCTTTCCCCTTGTTTGACTACTTTTGACGCGGATAGCATGTGCTTGCGTGGAACCATCCTAGGAATTATCTTGTCAAGTGTAAACGTGTTCGATTCTAATTTCTGGATGCTATAAAACACGATTCTATCATCTTTATTTTCAATTCAATTTCCATATCTCATCATCCTTCCAATATTCAACCACAAATTAACACAAAGTTATCATCATCATCCGATGACGAATTACGGTGGTCATGGCAATCGTCACCTTGAAGTCACTGGTACGTGCATTGTCTTGTTCAACTCATTCATAACTAAATATTTAAACTCAGAATTCATCCTTAATTTCGATATTTTTCATGGATAATTAGTGCTTGGCTGCAATAAACTTAAAGACACAGAATGGATTTCAAGGCAAGATCCTTATGTCTGTCTTGAATACGGCAGTACCAGAAATCGCACTCGTGTTTGTACGGATGGAGGTAAGAACCCTACATTCCAAGAGAAATTCATGTACAGTGCGATTGAAGGGTTACGCGAGTTAAACATTATTGTTTGGAACAGCAATACCATCTCACGCGATGACTTTATCGGCAGTGGAAAGTACGCATGTCTCTTCTTCTTCTTTTTGATGATATTCATGTACTTTTTGTCAGAGTTTGTATACAAAGAGACTATTTATATACAAGCAAAGAAGCTAACAAAACTCCCCTAACAAAACATGCGAACTTGTCGGACAAAGATGACAAGTTCGCCAACAGAGTTTGCTATCTCAACAAGCGAACTCCCTAAAACCAAAATGATTTCATGCAAACACCGGAAACCATTTACAAAACCATGCCTACACCATTTCTCCAAAAAAACTCGTGGTGTGCTCATTAGTAATATTTTTGTTGTGGTTTTCAGGGTGCATTTAGGTAAGGTTTTTTTCGAGGGATACGACGATAGCTCTTGGCCATTGCAAACTAAACACGGTAGAAATGCTGGCGAGGTACGATTGATAATGCACTATTCCAGTGCCAATGCAAACACTCATGTGCCATCAGCTCCATCATATGTTACAACAAGTGCACCGTCGCCACCTTCCTCCATGTTTTATCCACCAGCCGCCGCTGGAGCTTATCCTATGCCATATCCTTATCCTCCTCAGTCGGCTCTTTATCCCCCTCAGCCATACCCTTCTAATTCAGTTTATCCTCCTCAGCCGTATGGCTCCCAGTATTCTCATGGTAATTCTTCTTCTTTATCCATCGTCTAATAAATATAGCATTTTTCGACCCATTTATATACAATTGGGTTTATACTCTAACGGGTCAAACAGGATGAAAGTTATCTAGAATTTGTTCAAATGCAAAAGTACTTCGAATTCGATGATATATATTACTAAAAAATATATTATTACTCAAATAATATATATAGTTCTGTAATCAAATTTAACATAATAAAAACAAGTGTATACTGCGTTTGTTTTAGCTTTACTGTGTTTTGACCTGTTATCCAACTTGTCCAGTTTCTAAATCTCCCAACCCACATACTTTACTAATCTAGTTGTTGGTGTCATTATCAGGTTCTTCATATCCGGATGGTATCCTCTATATTGATCCAGGCACAGTTCCTACTTCCTACTAATTAAAGGTGATTAGAAGGCTAATTTGGTTGTGGATGGTGATGGTGTTTAGGATTAATACTATTGGCAACTAATCCCTTGTATAGTTCAAGTCAATAGTGTTGAGGATTAATGCTAGTGCCATCTGATTTTAGTATTTTACAGTAAATACATATATAAGAAAACATTCTTTTATTTGTATGCCAATCACTTTGGATTATATTTCATGAGAATGGAAGAAATTCTTATTTTATTGTGTTAGGATAAAATCATACAAAATGTTGAGTCCCCATAAATTCAAGAAAAGTCAAATATCATGGTTAAAGTTGTAATAACAATAGTCAAAAGTCAAATGTGTGTGTGTGGCGACCAGGAGCTAGATGTTACAAGGAAAACACCTAATACACCCAAAGCAAACAAAAGATTACATCATCTCAAAATTAAAAAAAACTCGTCACTTATCCCAATCCAAAGCTTGCAGGTTTGAACGATTTTTGACCCACAGGAAGCCGAGAGCCATGATCTTTTCAAACAATTGGTAGATTTATCTATTAAGTTAATGTACACCATTTGACTTTCCATATAATATTAGATAAGGTCATAGGTGTTTTTGATACGTGTTGACTTCATCCATGATCCATCCACATCTTCATCAAATGCTAGTAATTTTCCAACTTTGCCATATTTTGATATGCATCTCAAAGCATTAGGTACTATTGAGAAATAAATGTTAAGCACATATATGTGGCATGAGTCCCAACCATACTTAAGACAATAAGGTTTCTGAAAATACATCACATCTACGACAACAACGACTCGCGCGATTGAATGACTGAGGACATGTTGATGTATCCAAGGGCGACCCAATATATATGTTGTCTTAACTAAGATACATAAGGAGATTTATAACAATGAATTCAAAAAAAGGCATCAAATTTACAGTTCGTTTTAAGGTTGATCCATGTATCGCCACTCTCGATCCAACATCAAGAATCTCTCTCTAGGAAACTCGGACGTGGGCTCAAAAGTGACCCGATTGGAGACGTAAGTGATTTTAAGCAATGGTCAATGGCAGTCAATGCATCTGTATTTACATTTGGAGGCGACGAAGAAAACTATAAAATGGAGCTTGAAGAAGATAAAAGTTGTTATTTAAAAAGGACTTATTTGATTCATTCAGTACTTTTGTTAGTACGGATTCATGAATGTTACAAGAGTGGGTTTGATTGTATTTTCTTGTAATATGTATGGAAATTGTTGATTACAGAAGATGAATATTCATGTTCTAAGGGTTTAAAATTTCATTAATTTTATATTTTACTAAGCAATAACCAGGAAAGTCAGTAAAATGGGTTAGTTGGATGAATTGAACGGCGAGTCAAAATCGATTTGAGAGAAGCGGCAATCCTTGTTATAATAAATAAAGATTTAGAACATTAAGCTTTCTGGTTTAGTGGTAGCCCCATAACTTCCCAAATAAAAGGTCATTGGTTAAGTCTCGCTTGCGACAAAACTATCTCAGGTTGAGTCAGGGGGTCTTCCTAGTTGTGGGTTTCCTTCTTGGGGGTGTGGGGTCAGGTTCGAACCGGGGTTGAGACTTTGGGCTCGATTAAGATAACAAATGTCCCAAACTGCTAGACCATCCGCTGTCAAAAAACAAATAAATAAAGATCTAGGAGGGCACGTGCCGTGCTCCTATGATATCAATTTCTGATTTTCCCCTCTTTTTTCCTCCTACATCATCTATTCTAATTTGCAAAGTTTTCATATTCCGTAAAATTTACAAACTTTCCATAAAATAAAATGGTTTGAATAAAAAATAAAACATGTCCACTAAGGTTAACGATTCAAAAGTCATTAAAAATATATTTTATTAAAAAACCTTAAAACTAAAATTATGTGACGTGATATTTTGTAAACTTTTTTTATTTTATGTATTTCAAATCATTAATCATTATTTGGTCAATAATTAATTAAGTAATTCATGCCATCACATGTCAAAATTCTAGCCCCTTAAGATTTTTTTCCCGTTTCTTTTCATTTTCACTATTATTGTACTATTATTGTATTATTACTTACCTAAAACTTAATATATCGTTTTATAATTCATAAAGTTTCGAATCTAATCAATACCCACGTCACAACGTGCGGGGTTACGTCTACTAGTTTGATTATAAAAGTTATATTATTTTAAAGAGTTAAGTGTTTTTTTCGTCCATATGGTTTGATAAAAATTGTCATTTGAATCCAAATGTTTAAATCTTGCATTTGAATCCAAATGTTTCATAAAAAAATGTCATTTGAATCCATTTGACTACACGTAATTAACGCCATTAAAATTTTCCGTTACACCTTCCCCACTTAATGGTATTTTAGTCAAAACAATTACAAAATAAAGAATCAACACCATGTGAGGGATTTTATGCGGGCAATGCCTTGATTCAATTCATCAGCAGATTTCCTCTTCTTTTTCTTTGGCCTCTTAATCTATTGTGATGTTTTGGAGGTGTGATGGTTGTTGGACAAGTAGATGGGTGTCACATATTTCTACCATTTATAGGATCAACTGTATGCTTATTTATATTTTTTTCTGTTAAGTGGGTGTAAAATGATCACAATACCCCTGAATAAAAAAACAAAATAAAAATTACAAAAATAATAAAAACATATATAATCATAACCTAACCTAGTGTCTTCTTCCCCACCACCACACCATTACATCGATTACCCACCACCATCAACCACCGGCAGTTATCACAAAGCTAGGGAAGTGACCACGGCTACGACGTCATCACCACTGGAGCCGTCTGAGGACGCCTGAAAAACGAACTGAAGCTTCAAGAGCCACCGCCGTTAGGTTCGTTTCGACGGAACCCTAGCCATCACGTTTATCAGTCGTCGGAAAATCGAGTATACCCTAGTCTTTGTCTCTGGCCCACTAAAACACCATCACATCTGACTATTTAGGCTATGTCTGGTCACCGTCGGGTGCTTCTGATGGCCTCGTAGCGCTGGAAAATCGGTTTGGCCTGAATGGCCTTGTAGCCGTCGTCGCTTGTGGTGGTTCCAACCACACCGCCGCCATCGCATTAGCGGCTACCACCCAGCTAGCTTCGAAGACAGTGGCAGAGCTTGAAGAAAAGCGCAGGCGGGGCCATGATTTTTTCCCTATCAGGGGGCCGGAACTATAAAATTTTCAGCCGAATACGTATAAATTAACACTATTGAGCGAAAAATCGGCCGAATACGTATAAATTAACACTACTGAGCGAAAAATCTGGGGGCATCCATCGCCCCTGTTCGAAGAGCCTCCTGGAATCCCTAACCACTGTCGCCGTCTATCTTGCTGGAGCCACCAAGACCTGTCGCCGGTTAGGGGAAGATGGTTGTGGGTCTTGGCCTTGTCGCCGTCGTCGGAGGGCAGGTGACCGGAATGCTCTCAGAAGAGTGGGCCGGCACCTCCTCCCCCCTTTCTCGTGTTCTCTCATCAAATACACACATGTGTGGGTTGGAAAGAGATAAAATGGAAGGGTTTTGACTTGAATAAGATTTGGTAGCAGGCAAATTTCTTGGGGAAGGGAATGGTAAGGGAATGCCGGTGACCGATAGTGGTGAGGAAGAAATCGGGTGGTGTTGTGGTGGGGAAGAAGATAGTAGGATGCCATTTGGGTGGTGGTCCAATGGTAGAGGCAAAACCTCTTAAACACCTAAAAGACCTAAGGCCATCCGGTATACCATCAAAAACCACGACGTCGTCCCACGTGGATGACAAAATCACAGCGTGAAGATCTCGGAACACCGCCCCCTCGAAGCGATTTCCATGGCGTGCTTCTCTCCCGTGAATTTTTTCACGCGAATCTTGTCTCTTTTTCAAACAAATATATCCGTTGAATGGATATATTTGTATTTAATAAAAAAAGTTTTTTTAAAAAAATTTCATTCTCTCCATCTATATAAACAAACACAAAACCATAAATATTTTATCCCATCTTCTCTATACTACAAAAAAAACTTATAAAATGTCTTCATCATCAAGCGAGGAAGCCCGGGTAATGGCGTTCGGAAATATGGCATCGGCGGCGGTTTGGTGGTGGCAAGAGGCGGAATCGTCCTCAAGACCATTAAAACGAAGCGCACGTCTCAATCGTGACCGACCGGTTGCTAACACACTTTTACTCAAAGATTACTTTGACGAAGGTTGTTTGTACGGTGAGGAGCAATTTAATACACGGTTTCGAATGAGTCGGAGATTATTTTTAAGAATTAATACTGATCTCGAGAGAGACGTGCCTTGGTTCCGTCAACGTGTTGATGCGAGAGGTCGGGTTGGTTTCACTTCCATTCAAAAGTGTACGGCCGCGATTCGTCAAATGGCGTATGGTACCGCTAGTGATTCGTTTGACGATTACTTGAAGATGTCAGAACGAACGATTATGTCATGTATTTACAAGTTTTCTAAAGATATAATTTTATTATACGGTAAGAGATATTTATAATTTTATTGTACGGTAATGTAATTTTTTTTATTATTAATGTAATTTTTTTTTAATTATTAATGTAATTTTTTTATTATTAATGAATATTATTTATTATGTTTTATATTATTTAAATGAAAATTAAAAAAATAAACATTTAATTATCACGCCACCACAATCACACTGGTATACCCTTTGCCAAGTGATGGGTGGTGTGATAATGAGGATAGTGACGTGGCGTCACGTGGCGTGCACTTTATTATCACACAACACCATAATCACATGGGTATACTCCATGCTCTAAAGGTCATGGGTTCAAATCCTATTAAATAAAGAAATTTGCCGTTAAAAAAAAACAAAATAAAGATAGTAGGTTAGGTTAGGAGAGAAGGGGTTTTAATTATATATGTTTTTATTTTATTTTGTTTTTTTATTCAGGGGTATTGTTATCATTTCACACCCACTTACTTGAAAAAGTTAACTCTTATCCACTCCAGGGACCGTCAGTGCAACAAAATGAAAGTATCTTGGGACTAAACTCGCAAATTTTCAAAGTTAGGGACTATATCCGTAATTTGACTAAAGCACACAGACCATCCGTGTAATTAACTCTAAAAATAGATATTGTTAATGACTAAAATTAAGCCGCGTGATGCGGCGTGTTTGCGAACTTCGTTTCGCGCATTGCGGCTGTTACATCAACTTGAGTAAATATAAAAAAAACGTATGGAATTGCCGCGACTCGGTATTGGAGATCGAAAAAAATTGTGGCGTGAATAGGAGTTAACTTTGAAACGATAAATTTGTTAAACATGTTAGTAACAAAATAAAAACAAAATAGAAATACAAAAAGTAATTTTTATAACAAATATAAAAAAAATAAAGCGAAAAAACCGGTTTGTCACACTCTGGACTCGAACCCACGTAGGCAGGTTTAGAAGAGTTATTGTAGAAAAACCAAATAAGGAAAAAACAATGAGTTAAAAATATATATTATATATATTAGAGGGGTAAACTTGAGAGTTCAGAAATTAAATGGGTGGATTTAAAATTTTTATTAGGGAGAAACTTGAAACTTTAGAAACCTAAGAAATATATTAAAAATTTAGAAAGTGGGTTTTATTTGAAAATGTAAAAAAAATACATAGTAAAAAACTACAAAGACACTTTCAAACCCGGGTCATCAAGTATACCTTTGAGGATGCTTACCACCAGGACAAAGGAAGATTTATATTTTCCTGCCATACTTTATTTATTTAAAGTAGGGCAAAGTCATTTGACATAATCCCATTTATCAACGACCTTGGTTTTTAAGGTTAAGTAAATATGGTCATTAATATTGATCTCACTCAAATAAAAAAATATACGAATAATTAGAGTTTACTTTTAAAAAACAAGTGCTATTATTTATATAAAAATTTATTGGAGATGGTCTGAATAATTATAGTTTATTTTTAATAACAAGTGATATTACATAAAAGTCAATTGGAGATGGTCTAAACGTAAATAAAGGTTATAGACGTCATTCAAGGGATAATCATCACCTTTTATATCTTCTCACGTACTTTTTATTTATGATAAAATTAAAATATCATTGTATGACCTCGAATAAAGCCTTTAATTTGAAAAGATTTGTTTAAAAAAAGTTTACAATTTTGTTTTGACTTTGATACTCGTGTTGACCATTCAACAAATAGAGAGTGAGAGACGCGGCTACGGGAAACACCAAGTTTCCAGGAATTGTCTTCCAAAAGACACGCGCTCAAATTAACTATACACGAGATTCGGATGTTATAAATAACACCTCTATAATCATTCTTCACAATTTCATTACCATGTATCATCATCAACCTTCCATTCTACCACCAACATCAACTCATCATCATCCGACGATGGGCATTCATGGCAATGTCCTTGAAGTCACCGGTACGTGCATTCGATACTATCTTTTGCAAGATATTGTTACTTACTCTCAAAGTTTTTAGAAAGGTCCTTTTTGTTAAGTGGTGTAGGTTTAAATCCTGCAAGTTGTAGGTTGTGATATATTTATTCTAGAAAATCTAGGTGTTACTGTTAGAAAAATATGTAGCTTTAAGTGTTTTATACAAATTAGTTAATTTTGATTTTTTTCACGGTTATTTAGTGGTTGGCTGCAATAAGCTCAAAGACACAGAATGGATTTCAAGGCAAGATCCTTATGTCTGTCTCGAATACGGCAATAGTAGAAATCGCACTCGCGTTTGTACAGATGGAGGCAAGAACCCTACATTCCAAGAGAAATTCGTGTACAACGCGATTGAAGGATTACGAGAGTTAAACATTATTGTTTGGAACAACAATACCATCTCACGCGATGACTTTATTGGCAGTGGAAAGTACGCACGTCTCTTTTTCTTCTTTTTGATGATATACATGTACTTTTTGTCAAAGTTTGCTATCTCAACAAGCGGACTCCCCTAAAACCAAAGTGATTTCATGCAAACACCGGAAACCATTTACAAAACCATGCCTACACCATTTCTCCAGAAAAGCTCGTGGTGTGCACATTAGTAATATTTTTGTTGTGGTTTTCAGGGTGCATTTAGCTAAGGTTTTTTCCGAGGGATACGATGATAGCTCTTGGCCATTGCAAACTAAACATGGTAGACATGCTGGCGAGGTTCGATTGATAATGCACTATTCCAGTGCCAATGCAAACACTTATGTGCCATCAGCTCCATCATATGTTACAGCTAGTGCACCGCCACCACCTTCCTCCATGTTTTATCCATCGGCCACCGTTGGAGCTTATCAGACGCCGTCCATATACCCACCTCAGCCAGCTCCTTATCCTCCTCAGCTGTACCCTCCTAATTCAGTTTATCCTCCTCAGCCATATGGCTCCCATTATTCTCATGGTAACTCATCTTCTTGATAAATCCATCATCTAATAAGTAATAAATGTGACATTTTCTATTAAAATTCATTCAAAATCATAAGTACTTCTAAATAGCTTTATTATAAAATAAATTATTGTTCAAATAATATAGTTTTATAATCATATTTAGCAGTTTTAATTTTTCTTTATTTTTACCGGTTATCCAACCTGTCCATTTTACTTATCCTGGTTTCTAAATCCCCTCACCCCCATATATACTTTACTAATCTAGATGTTGGTGTCATTATCAGGTTCTCCATATCAAGGAGGGTATACTCTATATTGAAGAATGGTTCCTACTAAAGGTGATTAGAAGGCTAATTTGGTTGTGGCGACTAACCCATTGAGTATATGAAGAAGAATGGTGTTGGGGCATCTTATTTTAGCATTTTACAGTAAATACATATATAAGAAAACATTGTTTTATTTGTTGGCCAATCATTATGGGTGATATTCTTGTGAATTCCAAAATTTTCATTGTAATATTTTATTGTTATTATATTTGAGGAGAATAAAAGAAATTCATATATTTTATTGTGTTAGGTAGAATCATAATTAATTGTAGATCAGTGATCTTCGCAAATTCAACAAAAGTTCAATGTAAGTGTTAAAGTTAGGTTTCATTATTCGAATCTGACTCGAATCATCCGAAATTCGAATTGAACCGAATTTAAATTAATTCAAATATCAGTTTATTTGAAACGAATCCTTATTTGAACCGAATAACTAACTCGAATACGAATCAAATTCGAATTTAGTTATCTTGAACTGGCTCGAATAATCATTATATATATATATATATATAATTTTCATATAATATTAGACATCTATTTCCACTCCACTTACCAGATTTCATCAATTTAACATTTATTAGACTTCAAAATTATGGGCTAAAACTCATATAGTCATATATACTCTCTCTCTCTCTCTCTCTCTCTCTCAAATGAAAACTCTGATTTATTATAGAAACCCATAAACTCATTCTGGATCACTAATTTAATTTTTTGATGTTTTAATTTATTTTTAAACTATAAGGGCAATTATGTCATTTTCTCACTCTCTCTCTCTTTAAACCTAAACTTTCTTCTCGTCTCTCTCTCATTATCTGCCTCATCTCGTCTCTCTCTAAAAGAGATCTTTCAGATCTCTCTCTCTAAAACCACAAATGTCATCTGATAATGTCTCTCTCTAAAACCATCATCGAGAAAGACAACCCAGCAGTTGCACTCGCTGGAGATGACAACATCAGGTCTTCACCTTCACTTCTACGGTCTGAACGGCGACAAATAGGGCTTTAGATTTTTGGGGTTTGGATCTGCACTCGCCGGAGACGACAAGATTAGGTCTTGAACAGTCGACGTGCTAGACAATGGTGGGGAGGAGGGGTGTGTTTTTCATCTCACACGTGCTTGAAACAGGTTAGTTTTAGCATCACAATCGTCGATCTGGCCTCAAGGTTATTCTCCATTTCCCCTAAACTCTGCAATGGCTGCTGTCGTTAACGGTGATTACTTCTTCCTATCCATCTGTCGTTAACAATTTCTCGGATTAAATTTGTTGATTGAATTATAAATATGTAGGAAAAGAACGTGAGATTCAGAAGAATTACTGGGTGGAACACTCGGTGGACCTCACTGTTGAGGCTATGATGCTTGATTCAATGGCATCTGATCTTGACAAAGAAGAAAGGCCTGAGGTATAATTTACATTTTTTATTGGTTAATTAGATCCCTTTGTTGTTTCTATTTTTTGGGTTTTTTTTGTTTATTTGATAATGCTATATTTTATGATCTGATTGGTTGTTATTATATATAAATTTGTTTTATTTAAAATAATCTTGGAGTGTAATAGATCATCTATTCTAGACGCCCTCAAGAGCTCGTGGTTTTAGGGGCTGTGGTGGTAAGGTTCGTCGGTAGGGTGCCATCATCCCTTCATTCAGTCACCAAAGACGTTGTTGTAACACCCAAAAATTCATACCGATTTAAACTTTTTAAATACGACGCGGAAGCGGTCCCAATTACAACATTTAACGTATCACACGTTTTAGTTTTACAAAGAATACTTTAACTACATAATTCTCCACAATGGTAGTTTAATCAAAAGTTAACACCCACAAGTTATCCACAACTTGTTAATTTGTAAAACATCAAAAACCACTTTGAGAATCCAATATCCACCTTAGGCGAGACCCGAGACCACCACAGAGCTTTTTCTACATTCAAAACAACAATTTGAATATGATTAGTAATGATAAGTAGCCCTAGGGACCTCTCCACAAGTCCCCATAATGACTAATAAGTCCGTAGACTCCCCCCCCTCATGGGCAAAACCCAAAAAGAAATTCATTTTTAAAAATACAAATTTCTGTCATGGTACCATGTTCCCCTAAAGCCTGAACACAACTGTGTTCAGATGAACACAACCGTGTTCATATTCAGCTCTAGAAAAGAACAAGGTTGCTGTCATGGCTGTGTTCATGTTCCCTGACAACATATTCCATTCTCACCATTTTTATAATTTTTTGTATATAACAAGTATCTATCATGTATTTACTTGTTTTTCGACCACACAATAACTACCACATTAACTAACGTTTATTTGTTAGTTTATCCACCCCAAATACGAGCACCACTACTCATTTTCCATTCCGACCCGTTTGCATCTTTGTGTCAAAACGACATCAATATAACATGTATAACAACAACACACACATATTTTACTCCCACCCATTTATCACCTTTTAGTTGGCTTACAACGCCTCGGCGCGAGAACCATAACTCGTCTTACCCGTACTTGGAGTATTTGACTCCAAGTCCACCCTTTAAAATATTCCACACTTCTTATTGGGTTTACGACCCCTCGGTGCGAGAACCACAACTCGTCTTACCCGTACTTGGAGTATTTAACTCCAAGTCCACCCTTTGAAGTATTCCACACTTTTTATTGGGTTTACAACCCCTCGGTGCGAGTACCACAACTCGTCTTACCCGTACTTGGAGTATTTGACTCCAAGTCCACCCTTTGAAGTATTCCACACTTCTTAATGGGTTTACAACCCCTCGGTGCGAGTACTAGAACTCGTCTTACCCGTACTTGGAGTATTTGACTCCAAGTCCCCCTTTTGAAGTATTCAACCCTTCTATACACCTTTTTTCCAAATTGTCACATTTTGTTGACTTTACACCACATAGTCAACTATATCAATTTAAACCACATTATGCATACAAGTTTGACTTTTACCACGCAAGTCAAATTACACCAAATTCACCACATTTACATATTAGTTTGACTATTTACCACATAGTCTAATTACACCAATTTCAACATATTAGTTTAACCTTATACCACTAAAGTCAAATTACACCAATTTCACCATATTAGTTTGACCTTATACCACTAAAGTCAAATTACACCAATTTCACCATATTAGTTTAACCTTATACCACTAAAGTCAAATTACACAAATTTCACCATTATCTACAATGGTTTGACTTATACCCAATTAAGTCAATTTAACCCAATTCCACCACATACTACATTCAAGTTAACTCTTGACCACATTGAGTCTTTTATTCCAATTAATCACATTAGTTAATATAGTTTGTCTAAATACTACTTAAGCCGATTTTACACACATTACCACACATCAATGGTTTAGTTTGACTAAATATCCACATTGAGTCAAACACACAAGTTCTACCATAACCATTATATTTTGACTATATACCACACAAGTCAAACACAACAATAACATGTAAATAGCATATCACACATACTATTTACACAGAACTACTTAGCTAATACTAAGTAAGTGCAAAACACTTACCTTTGCCAAAGATGACACCGCTTGATCCTCCAAGCTAGCTTCCTACAATTTGATCACCTATACAACCCCATTACAATTAGTAATCCATTGATCACCAATTGACACCAAACGCACCTCTATGATCTAAAGATCAAAACTAACTTAGTTTGATTAACATGACCTTAATCAAACTCCTAACACCTAAATACCACCTTTCAACCCAAATGGCCCGTTTGACCCATTATATTTAAACTTCCAATCCACCAACTGACCATTTCCAATTGAGGTCTAACATCCACCCTAGACCTTATAGATTACAGCCATTCTAAACTTGATTAATTACACATTAAGCAACTTTTAACCTCCCTATACAATCATTCACTCATTTTGACCCGTTAAGGATTTCACCCAATTTCCACAACTTCAACAATTCATGAATCACTAAATCAATTGGGTTTTCTATATGAAAATGTGTTTATATTACACCATAAACACTTATCCATACTCAATTCACCATTTAAATACCTTCAATTGCAAAACCCCCAAATTGGGTTCTCAAGAACCCTAATTCTCAAAATATCCAATTAGGTGAAATTAACTTGAATTGGTTGTACATCTAGCTTTAGTAATGCTAGATTAACAATCCTTTTCAATAAAACATCATCTTACAACCCTAATTCCCGTCCATTAAGTTTCATCCACCAAACCCTTCCTCAAGAACATGAATTTAGATGGAGAATGAGTTAGAGATGATGCTTACTTGTTAATATGAAGGTGTTGTGCAAATCAACCCTTCAATTCCACACATGCAAGCTCCAAACTTGTGTTCTTGATCAAAACCCCTTTTTCTTTCTTTCTCTCTTCTAAAATTCGCAAGACACACACTTATGTGTGCGTGTCTGTGTTTTTTCTCCACCCAAAACAAGGCAAAATGCCTTAATTACATACTAAGTCCTTCATCTTTCCCTTTTGACCCCTTTTACCACAAGTTAGTCAAAAACTTCACCATTTGCAATTAAACCCCCCACAACTTTAATTTTTATTTATTTACACTCATAAATAAAATAAAACACAATATTTTATTGTCCCGAAAGTTGGTTCGTTACAGCTGTCTGCAATCTCTAAGCTTCGTCCCCGTCGCCCTATATAGTCAGTCAACCTTCAAGCTTCACAGGTAGTTTTCGCTGTTAATAGATTTCTGGGTTTTAAACTTAAGTTGGGTTGGATTTGTTTCCTCTTTTCTACATAGACTTTTTTTTTCCAAGAGTTCATATTTTTGGAGTTATTCATAGCTTCAAGAATGATGAAAAGATAGTTGATTCATTACTAAATATTTCTAGAAAAGAACAAATTCAAAGAGAATGAATCTGTTTAGTAAAAGATAAGATATCTATAATTTACAACTTTATAGTTTGAAATGAATTCCAATCCATTCAGAGGTTTATTATTTTGATCAGTTAAAACAAGTATTAAATTTTACACATTATTTGATTCATTTACACATGTGTATACTGAATTTACACATGTGTAAACGAGTTTTTTCTCAGGTGTGTTTGATTTCATAAGAAATTTTTTCTGTATATATATATATATATATATATATATATATATATATATATAAGTATTCTTTATTGGATAGCATGAAGCATATTAGATAGTGGCCGCAAGGTTTTAGAGAATTGATAAGCACACGAGGATTGAAGTACGACAAGCAGATCTGGGTTCAAGATCTACAGGGTTTGAAACACAAGTAAGGGTTTGATATTAGTTTTTTAGTTTGATATACAATAGATTTTGATTTTGACACATATGTATTTTCATTTTACACATGTGTAAACTAAATTTACACATATGTAAAAAAGTTTTTATCTATGTGTATTTGATTTTTCACATTGTAATTATATGTAATTTTTTTTGTGATTTTGTAAAGATATTTGTGTAATTACACATATGTATTTTGATTTACACACATGTAAACTGAATTTACACATGTGTAATAGAGTTTTTACCCATGTTTTTTTTATTTTACACAATGTAATTATTTGCAAAGATATTTTTTTCCTCATTTGTGTATATGTTTTTTTCTCCTGATTTGTAAAGATATTTAATTATTTGGTTGTAGAGATTTTTGATGATTTGTGTAGAAACTAAATTTACACAGTGTTAAAAATCATGTTATTGAATTTGTTCTTGTAAGCAATGTAAAAAAACCTAAAGTTAGCATGAATGGATCTGTAAAAGAATGTGTATTTATTTTGGAGAGAGAGTCTAGAGAGAGTGAGAGTCTCGAGAGAGAGAGAGAGATTATGGAGAGAGGGGGAGTGTATGAATCTAGAGAGAGAGAAAAAAATGATCTTTTAAAATAAGATTTAATAAAAATATATATATAATTACCTTTATACCCCTGCAATAAATATGGACCACATGTTTTCTTAATTTAAAATAAAAAAAAGTCAGATTCAATGTTATCCACATATTAAAATAAAGGAAAATGGATGTGTGGCTAGAATTGAATTTAAGGGTTTTCACAATAACTGAGGGTTTACAACCAATATATATATATATATATATATATATATATAGGGGACGCATTAAATGAAAACGCCGAGTTGTTATGAATACCCTTAAACTCATTCTGGACCACACATCTCATTTCTTTAATTTCTAGATTTTTTTAATTATACAAGGGCATTTGTGTCTTTTGTTTATCCTTAAAACCCTAATTCTAATTCATTTCTCTTTCAAACCCACATTCTTTCTTCCTCACTCCATTCAAACGCACAGCCTCCCCCTCCATCTCTACATCTGCTCAGCCTCACCAAGATCCAGATATGGAAGAACCAGATCCAGAAGAACAAGAACAAGATCCAGATATATCGTCGAAGGATCTGAACGATCGAATTTCTGAGATATCGAAGGTGGAGACGTCGGTGCTGTTGACGGAGGCCGTTTCGAGGAGACATCGATGGAAATTGTCCGATCTATGCGTTGGAGGCCGTTTCGACGGAATGTGGTGGTGGTACACGAAGAGATCGTGGTATGCGGTTGAATTTTGTTTCCTTACATCTGGTTTTGGTGAAGTGAGAGAAGACGAAGGCTTTCGACGAGAAAGTTCAGAATTAGATGGTATGATTACATCGTATTTTTGTTTTTTTATTTAATTATGTTCTACATTTGTGTTGGGGAATAATTCGTCTCTTAGATATCTAGCATTATGTTATTCTTCTAATTTTTGTCAATTGAACAAAATTTTTAAAAATCCTTGTTATTGTACAGCTTATAATGGCTATTTAGCCCTAAAATCATACGTGAATTAGAATGAAAATTATCAAAACAGTGATAGATGATTGGTATTTTAATATACCTTTAATTATGACTCTAAATATAACTTTTGATGGATATTATTGTAGTCTGTGAATCATGGTTTATAACTTGAAATTGGTGTCTAGAGTTTTTAGGATTGTGGACAACACTTTGCTGTAAAATAAGAAATTGATTTCCATTTATATAGTATTTAAATTTGTATTTAGTTTTATATGCAATAATTAATTTTACACAAGTGTAAAATGATTTTGCACAAGTGTACACATACCCGGAGAGAGTTAAAAATTAGTTTTCAAGGGTTTAACATTCTTTTATACAAGTGTAAACTGAATTTATAACTGTCTTCATGTGCATAGTGGATTTGTAACATTGCCATTCACATTCGTAGCATGTTCTGTATCATATAGTGGATCTGTAACACTAATTGTGATTCAATTGAAACTTACAAGAACCATATAGAATTTTTCTAGCTATGTAACCTTTAGCTAAGTGGCAGGAAAACCAATGTTTTTGGAAAAGTATTTGGTGGATACTCAAGAACCTGGGGTTATGAGGGTTGATAAGCAGATTTGGTTTAACAAGCACATGGGTTCAAGATGGTGTAAAATATAGGGTTTTACAGGATTTTACACATGTGTATTTGTAACACCTGCCACGAAAATATCCAAGATTTGACTAAGGTACAAACCACAAGGACTGTAAGTGTAAATAGCCTATAGATTAAGGTTCAAAAAGTAGAAATCTTGAAAATTCAAAGGTAACGGACCGTCACAGACGGTAACGAACCGTCACGAACGGTAACGGACTGTCACAAGACGGTAACGGATCGTCACGGACGGTAACGGTCCGTTACGGGCTGGGCACGCGAACTCTGATAGCTTGCCACGTGTCCAGTGACTCATCTTCAAAATCTGACGCGTGGAAACCCTATAACGGACCGTCACAACCCCAGACTCACCCTGGTGCGCCATGAATCAACTTTGTAACGGACCGTCACGCTTGGTAACGGTCCTTCACGACCCAAATTGACCAGAGGGAAACACGTGTCTGCTGACTCGCAAACCCTAGTTTGGTGACGGGACGTCACCACCCGTAACGGTCTGTCACGGTCTCAGAACTTGCCCTATAAATAGATGGTCGAGTTCATTCCCATTCTTTACACCAACATCAACTCTCTCTTCTATTTCTTGTTCCAGAGACCATCTAGCTTGCTCCCGATGATCCCGGTTCGATTCCCGCTCTTCGTAGTCTATAAGCTTTCGACTTAGAGGCTCATTCCTATAAACCAAGGTGAATACTTTATCTCTCTGAAAACCTGTGTCAAACATTTGATTTACGAAAATGGCCAAATAAAGGTTAAGGGAATAATGCTCAACGTTCTTCTATGAACAAAGAATTCAAGCCATAGGTATGCGTTAAACTTGCAAGTGATACACGTGTCTAGGGTGAAATTCCTGAATTGCCGCCGGTGCTTGTCTTATAACAACTTCGGAGGCAAACCTGTCCATTGTTATAAAACATGACGCCAGTGTATACTGTGGTGCGATTGAACAGGACGGGCCTGCTGAATGTGTGGATTGAACATAAAGTTGTGATTATGAAATTAATACTTGTTTGTGCCAAATGATTTTAAATGTCAAGATAATTGTATTCACCGGCGTTCGCGCTGACGTTAAAATGTTTTCAGGAAACGAATAAACTGAAATAAGAAAGGGGTATGGGCAGACATCAGATCTGACCCAAGAAAATATGAGAGGCAGACATCAGATCTGACCTATGAAAAGGATAGACTTGCACGTTGGATTCTCAGGCCTCGTGTGTAGAAAATCCTAAAGAAAAGAAAAAGGAAATAGGACCAAGGAATTGATCAACCCTGGATAGTACTATTTCCGGTGGCTGTAAATGTATTTGATTTCAAACTCTGATTTGTAATCAAAATGAAAAAGGTATTTAAATCCCTATGTTTATAAAGTAAATATAAAACTTTTGTCTTCCAACTGAGTTTTGATATTTACAAATACAACCCTTGAGGTTAAAAGAATGTTTGAAATGTTCCTTTTGAAAAAGACTTCCGCTGTATTTATGAAAACTCTAAAATCAAAGTTCAAGTATGATACCAATCGCGGTCGCACGTGTCAAGGGGGTGCCTGGGCGGGGTGTGACAGGGTTGGTATCAGAGCTACAGGTTTTAGCGAATTAGATACTTGGATCTGGTATCTAGGCTTTAACCATAAGTTTGTCTATTATTAAAAATTTAGATAAGAAAACAAGGTAACCTTCTGACCGGTATGTAGTTATCTGACAAACGGAAGTGTTCTATCTAAGGAAAGAGCGGTGTATAAATCTCTCCTAGACCCGTCGCTCTTACCAGGGAACATATCTGTTGGAGGTACTACTCTGGAAAGATAACCATCCTTGTAGAGCTTTAGTTAAGATAAGGATACTGGCTTTAGTATCTAAGTCTTGACCAAAATAAGATAAGTACTAATATTTTAAGATTGCAAATGTCTGGAGATAATTCTGTACCTGTTTATTATGACCCCAATCGTCCAATTAAACAATAATCACCTGAGTATCATCCTTTAGGATCTCGAATGAAACCTATCTCTTCACCCTACTATAGCGACAATCCATTTGCCATTCTCTCTAATAACAAATCTCCCGAATACCACCCTCAATCTTATAACTCTTCTAGTCAATGGATGGAGGCTGGTTCAAACTTCAGCAACTGGAATACAAATAACCAACAACTACAAGGAAATAATGAAGCTGAATCAAGTTATATCCAGCAGAATAATTCAATAGAAGAGGATCCATCTGAGGAATCCCACTAATATGAACCTGCTTCTGAAAACCCGAAAGACTATCCGTTCAATAATCCTATTTCAAATAGTTTCGATTAACAATCTTATAATTCTGAAACTCCTGTTTTATATGACCCCTATATATATCCTGAACCTCCTTATGATGGCCCATTCAAAGAGTATTTCCAAACTCATCCGGAATACCAAAATGTTTATAATGAAATTATGATAGGGACTTCGTAAGCCCCTTCCTAAATATGGTTATCCTGAAGTATGCCCTCTTCCCCTATTGAATGTTTAGACCGTTCATTGCGTCAAAAGCACGAAGTAACAAGAAAGAAGATAATGGACAAAGCAAGAACCAAATTTTATGGGAAACAAGTATATGAATATGGAGAGGACTTGATGACTCTTGGAAAAGAGCTTATGAAAGATTAAAATCGTTTTTGTTGTATTTTGTAATATATTTTCTATATTAGTAAAATATCGTTAAATATCGTTTTGTTTATTTTTCAGAATGGTCGGAAAAGGCAAAGGTCCTAGCTTTGTTCGTAAATTTGCTACAGCTAGTTATCATGAACAAAAAACCAATGAAACAACTATAGAAAATAATGAGGAAACTGAAAGTTCAACTTTTAGAAGCCTCGGAGAAATTGGAAACCCTAGTGTTCCCTATAATCCTTCTATAAGTTTTCATTCTGCTTCTACCGCTGGAAGTTATAATGTCACCCCAATATATTCTTGCAATTTTCATGAGGGATATGCCGATATACCTTATGAAAATAATCCTGAAAAAGAAGAACGTGCTGACTCTAATATACCTTACATTCCATACTAGGAGACGACTCCCATCCCTGCTCCTCATATAAGTGAGAATGCATAGGAAAATGAAAGGGAACGAATGTTGCTGAACAGAATTGCTGAATTGGAACGAGAGAAAGCTGAAGTTGAAACTCGAAATGCTTTGCTAATAAAAGCTCTTAAAGAAAAGAATTTTAGAAATTTCTAGGAACAATAATTTCTATATGTATCATCTTCTGTAATATATTATTGTCAATAAAAAGGTTTTGTTTTGATTCCAATCTCATCTCTATATAGTATGTCGAAAAATACTGGACTTTCACAACACACCAAGGGAAAGAAGAAACAGACAGCAGTTGAAAATACTGCTACTGAATCCCGAAAGGAACTCCAAAAGATGATCACGAAATGGATCAAGGACTCTCTTCCATTGATCTTTACTGAATTAGAAAAGAGACAAGCCGATAGGCTATCTCCACAACCATCAAATCAAAAATCTATCAATTCTCAACCTTTAAATCAGCATACCCGAACTATCACGTAGTCCCAACCAATTACTCTTGTAACATCCCGGAATTTCAAAGCTAGTGGTTTGGGTCGGAGGTGACCCTAATATCTTTTAAAAAGGTGTGTAAGCATAGATGGCACGCAAATTCTATATCAACGGGCTACAAAAAGGGTTTGGTTAGTCGTTTTAATCATAAACCAAGGTCGAAGCATCCGGGGAGGATTAAGAGGGACTCGAATGTAATATGCAAGGTTAAATACCACTTTTAGAGCAAACCCTAGAGCCATATCGGCTCTAGGTGTCGCGACGGCAGAAAAGCCAAGGGAGGGAGAAGAGGCGATCGAATACGGTGGTTTCCACGTCGGTTTGAGCCAGAACTTCACTTCTCAACAAAGGTAATCCTCGTTAAATCTCCATTCGTATCTTTTACGTGTTTTCATGTAAGGTCGAAAACCCGATTAGGGTTTGTGTTGTTGATCTCGGCGGAATACTAGTGCTCAAATGGGAAAGATGGCCACGGTAGGGGTGGTAGCGACGTGAGGACGGTGGGGAGTGGCTATGTCGGGAGCCACGATGGCAGCCATGGTGCACGATGGTGGCGCATGGTGGTGGTGAATCGTGGTACCCGGCTAGGGTTCTGACCGATGAGGAAAGCAAACCGATAGGGATGGTGGAGCTAGCCGGTCACGACAGCCCTCCGATGGAGCCGTTCATGGTTGAGGTGATCTCGGGGAGGATGGTGGCACGTAGGAGTGAAGCGGGCCACGACGGGGGTGAGGTGACGGGGGGCTGCAGTGGTTCCAGGTGACCACGAAGGCAACCAAAGGGCCGTAAGCGGTTGGGTTTGGTGGTTAATGATGGTAGTCATAGGTGGGAGTAACTGGAAATCCACGCTTGTTACCGGGGTTAACCATTTGTCATTCGATGGGAGTTTTGATGTAACATGAGGCGCGTGTGCATGCATGGGAAGCCGTGGGGTACGGGTTTGCATGGTGCCATGTAAAGATCGGATAGCCATGCATAGTGCTCAGATAGTTGAGTAAGTCGTGATTTGTGTGTATATCAGGTATGAGGTCGAAAGACGAGCACGAGGGGTTAGAAAGCCCTAGAGACCGAAGTGTAACGAGCAAAGGTGAGTTTCTAATCACCCTCTTTTAAATGCTTTAAACGTTTTGGGGCTATCGTATATACTTTCAAGACGTGCTTTATTACATTAATTGTATATCAAGCTTCGGGATCTAACCCGATGAGTTTACGAAGTTAATTAATTAAATATGGGCTAAGGGACTGGATGTTACCCTTAATACGTGTAGGTTAAAGGTGGGTATATGGTCACGGGTCATATAATGACCTAACAGGGGTGAGTCAGGATTGTAGTTACGGGTCGTACGGGTACGACTAGGAGGTGTCACAGGGTGTGCATGTACGTGGTACATGCTTAAATAATGAGATATAGTATTTGTATGTGTGTTGATATGTTAGCCGTGTATTGGGTTACGAGTTAGTCAGGGTGAGTCGGTATATAAGCTAAACACTTATGATTATGTGTAGGATACTTTGTCCTAGTTCTATGTGCGAAGTGCAGGTGCAGTTAATGAGTCGTGTACATAGAGTTTAATGTTACATGATTATTCATGTGTTGTGCGCATTGTGTTGTTGTCCTTGTGACACGACGGGTATTGTGTTTGCATTGTTGTCATTATGACATGGCAAACGGGACTGTGGAGGACTAAGTCCTTCGGGAGGTCACCAAAGGTGATGATGTCCAACAGGACAGTGATGAGCTCGGGGTGTGTCGAATGCCCTGACGAGGGTGCAGCGAAGAGGTATGTGTTTGTGTGCTTATATATTTGTGTTAAATTGCATACAAGCGTTGAGTTATATTTATTGTGTGTGAGATAGTATTATTGTGGTGAGTCGAGTTAGATTGACCGTTGTGTCTGAATTGTGACGTGGTGTTTACAACTGTTATATCAGTTGATTTGTAAGAGCCTTGGACAAGGCTGAGCAAGTTGATATTTAGGGATTGGTTGCGTTAACCAAGTGTCGAGTTAATACGTGTACTTGAGTATGAGTTATTAGTGTAGTAAGTTCGACCCATGTCGATGAGACTGTGGGATCATTATTATTATGGGATGAGTCATGGGTAATGAGTTATTATGGGATAACAGGGGTTATCTAATGGTTAATGAATTGTGGATGTATTTTATAAGGACCGTGGGTTCCGAGTGAAGTTTATGTAACTTTCGAGACGAATTGGCTTTTAATTAAATTAAACTATTAGAACTCACTCAATGTAGCTGACTTTGTGCGTACGTTAGATCATTTTGCAGGTGAATCTGCTAGACGAGGTATCTTGGCTTGGGAACGGTGCTACTCGGATTGATGTGCAAGCATTCGCGAGGTAACTTAATGACACTAAATAGCAATTAATCTTTTTAGAAAGACTTCCACTATAGTTTAATATATTTAAAATGAGTCTTTTAAAGGGAATAAACCATTATAAGAACCAACTATATGGTGCCTGGTTTGGGGGCTTACAACTCTGAAACCCGAAAGTTTCGCAACTCATAAAACCGAGAAGACTAGGAAAGAAAAATATTACCATGACTCTTCGGAAGATGAGATTATGTGTAATAACTATGGTCATATAGAAAAGAAGAGAAAAATAGTTGGCTGTACATTCAAGATGTTTCAGGACTGCAAGACATATAATTTCTCTGGGAGAAAAGGAGGAATTGCCACATTAAGGTGGATAGAAAAGACTGAATCAGTACTGGCTATCAGTAAATGTGCTGAAAAAGACAAGGTTCTTTATGCTTCGAATTTATTTAAATACCAAGAATTAGAATGGTGGAACAACATTGTTGCTGCCAAAGGAAGATAAGCAACCTATACAATGGGTTGGAGTGCTTTCAAAACCCGAGTAGAAAAGAAATACGTTCCCCAGGATGAGAGGGACCAGATAGAAGGAAAATTCTTGAGTCTTAAGATGATAGGAACAAATCATCAAGAGTATTCCACCAAACTCATTTAATATGCTAGAATAGTTCCACATCTCACTACCCCTGAATCAAACCTGATAAAGCGTTATATTTGGGGATTAATTGGAGAAATTCACGACATGGTCAAAGTCGCAACTTGATTATGCTATGGATCTAGGAGCATCACTAACCAGTAGTTTGATTAGAAACAAGGAGGAAGGAAAGAAGAAGAAGGAATCTGGGCAAGGTCCAAGTGGATCAAGGAAATCCAATTTTACTCCCTGAAACAGCAACTCTTCCATTCCAAAATGTACCAAGTGCAGAAAGAGGCACTTAGGACAATGTCGTACTGGACTTTTCTACAACTTTTGCAAGATGTCTGGTCACAAAACAGAGAATTGTTTCTAAAATAAGCAAATCACTTGTTTTGAGTGTGGTGAAACCGGCCACATCAAAATCAATTGTCCTAAGCTAAAGAAACTTGATGGGACTGGTCCAAGCCTGCAGATGGAGTAAAGAAGAATGCGCGAGCATTCGTTCTCCATACTCATGAAGCATCAAGTATGCCCGATGTCATTACGGGTACATTTCTTGTCAATGATATTTACGCTCGAGTTTTGTTTGACTCTGGTACAAACCAAAATTTTATAGATCATAGATTCTGTAGACTGTTAAATAAAACTCTAGCTAAGTTAGACAAGAAATACGTGGTAGAAACTGCCAACGGTGACCTAGTCCAAATCTCTGAAATCCTAAACGATTGTAATATCACACTATCAGGACATGTTATTCCTGCACAACTGTTGCCAATGACTTTGGCAGGTTTTGACATTGTTCTAGGAATGGATTGGTTAGCCTCTAACCAAGCCCGTGTCCTGTGTGATAAGAAAGCTATAGAACTTCGTTCAAAAGGCAATATCTTAACTATACATGGCGATAAATTATCCAACTCTGTTGGAATAATTTCCATGTTAAAAGCCACAAAGTATTTACGAAAAGGATGCTTAGCATAACTCGTATCTGTAACCACCGACACTAGAAAGAAGATCGAAGATGTGCCGGTTGTAGCTGAGTTTCCTGACGTTTTTCCTGATGAACTGCCTGGAATTCCACCTGAAAGAGAAGTGGAATTCAGAATTAATCTAGTACCCGGTACGGCACCAATTACCAAATCCCCGTACAGATTAGCTCCAACAGAGATGGCAGAATTAAAGAAACAGTTGGATGAATTGTTCGAAAAAGGATTCATAAGACCAAGTTCGTCGCCTTGGGGAGCTCCGGTCTTGTTCGTTAAAAAGAAAGACGGCTCGATGCGCATGTGTATCGACTATCATGAACTAAATAAAGTCACGATTAAGAACCGTTATCCACTCCCCATAATCGATGATCTCTTTGATCAACTCCAGGGAGCTCGATGCTTTTCAAAAATCGATCTTCGTTCTGGCTATCATCAATTGAAAGTCCAGGAAGAAGATATTCCCAAAACTGCCTTCAGAACTTGGTATGGTCATTATGAGTTCACGGTAATCCCTTTTGGACTTACTAATGCACCAACAGCTTTCATGGATATGATGAATCGAGTTTGCAAACCTTACTTGGATGAATTCATTATCGTACTCATTGACGATATCCTTATTTATTCCTAGAGTAAGGAAGATCATGCTAATCATTTGAAAATATTGCTTGAACTCTTGAGAAACGAAAAGCTTTATGCT
Source organism: Smallanthus sonchifolius (assembly GCA_023525975.1). Lineage (NCBI taxonomy): Eukaryota > Viridiplantae > Streptophyta > Magnoliopsida > Asterales > Asteraceae > Smallanthus > Smallanthus sonchifolius. The sequence continues at coordinate 22,087,180 of CM042026.1, read as the reverse complement.
AAATTCTCAAAATGCGAGTTCTAATTATCAGAAGTTCAAATCCTTGGTCATGTCATTAACATTGATGGTATCCAAGTTAACCCGGTTAAAATTGAGGCTATATCCAAATAGGAAATCCCGAAATCTCCAACAGAAATCCATAGTTTCCTCGGTTTGGCTGGTTACTATCGAAGATTTATCCAAGATTTCTCCCGAATTGTTGTACCATTAACTTCTCTGACTCGTAAGTCAGTTAAGTATGAATGGGGTCCTAAACAATCCGAAGCTTTCAAAACTCTGAAACAGAAACTGACACAAGCACCCATACTGGCTTTGCCAGATGGAAACGAAGGCTTTTCAGTATACTGTGATGCTTCACACACCGGCTTTGGTTGTGTGTTAATGCAAGGAAGCAAAGTTATTTCTTATGCTTCACGACAATTAAAAACTCATGAAAAGAATTATACGACTCATGATTTAGAGTTGGGTGCCATAATCTTCGCATTGAAATTATGGAGGCACTATCTATATGGAGTCAAATTTACAGTGTTCACTGATCATAAAATCCTAAAGTATATATTCAGTCAGAAAGAACAGAATATGAGGCAAAGATGTTGGATGAAAGTCCTAAATGATTACGATTGTGAAATCTGTTATCATGAAAGCAAAGCTAATGTTGTAGTTGTCGCCTTGAGTAGAAAGGAACATGAGAAACCTAAACGAGTTCATGCTTTAAGACTCGATCTCCAAATCGATCTTATCACTCGTATTAAAGAATCTCAGAAACTTGCTTTACAAGAACCCAACCTTGAGAAAGAAGGATTGGGAGGAATGATTGGCCGATTGATCAAGAGTAATGATGGAATTCTTAGAATGAATAAAAGAATTTGGGTTCCTATCTATGGAAACGTACATGAAGAAATTCTTGAAGAAGCTCGCAAATCCAAATATACCATGCATCCTGGAAGCGATAAAATGTACAAAAACCTAAAATCCAATTATTGGTGGATAGGAATGAAGAAACATATCGCTATCTATGTTGCAAAATGTTAAACCTGTTCTCAAGTTAAAGCTGAACATCAAAAGCCATTTGGCTTGTTACAACAACTTGAAATTCCTGTCTGGAAATGGGAAATGATAACCATGGATTTCATTACTAAACTTCCCTGAACCAGTCGTGGGAATGATACAATCCGGGTTATTGTTGACAGACTTACTAATTCTGCTCATATTCTTCCCATGAAAGAAACGTTCAATATGGATAAGTTGGCACAGTTATACGTTAACGAAATTGTATCATTACATGGTGTGCCACTATCCATCGTATCAGATAGAGATAGTAGATTTCCTTCTCGATTCTGGCAAAGTTTCAAAAAGCTCTAGGTACAAAATTGAATCTTAGCACTGCCTACCATCCTCAAACGGACGGGCAGAGTGAAAGAACCATTCAAACCCTTGAAGACATGTTAAGGGCTTGTGTTATTGATCTTGGAAGAAGCTAGGATGACCACTTACCTCTAATGGAATTTTCCTACAATAATAGCAATCATACGAGTATACAGGCCGCTCCTTTTGAAGCCTTATACGGTCGTAAATGTCAAACTCCAATCCGTTGGTCTGAAATAGGAGAAAATCAGTTATCCAGACCTGAAATAGTTCTGGAAACAACTGAGAAAGTTACTCAAATAAAAGATAGATTGAAAGCGGCCCGTGATCGTTAAAAGAGTTATCCTGATAAGAGACGAAAGCTGTTAGAATTCAACGTCGGTGATAACATTTTGTTGAAAGGTTCACCATGGTCCTACGAATTTAGGCGTTATAAACTTTAAGTCCTAGATTCGTAGGACCATTCAAAATCTTGAAAAGAGTTGGGCCTGTGGCCTATCAACTCAAATTACCAGAAGAAATGAATGGAGTACACGATGTATTTCATGTGTCAAATCTACGCAAGTGTTTGACAAATGAATCTCTGGTAATGCCCCTACAAGATGTAGAGGTAGATGAAAAATTAAGATTTGTGGAACAACCTCTGCAAATCAAGGACAGGCAGGAAAAGAGATTGAAAATGAAGAAATTGATGATCGTGAAAGTAAAATGGAACTCCAGACGTGGACCTGAGTACACGTGGGAACTGGAGTCTGAAATGAAAAAAAAAATATCCTCACTTGTTCGAATAATCTCGAGGACGAGATTAAAATAAGTTGGGGAGGATGTAACACCTGCCACATAAAATGTCTAAGATTTGACTAAGGTACAAACCACAAGGACTATAAGTGTAAATAGCATATAGATTAAGGTTCAAAAAGTAGAAATCTTGAAAATTCAACGGTAACGGACCGTCACAGACGGTAATGGACTGTCACAAGACGGTAACGGACCGTCACGGACGGTAACGGTCCGTTACGGGCTGGCCACGCGAACCCTGATAGCTTGCCACGTGTCCATTGACTCATCTTCAAAATCTGACGTGTGGAAACCCTATAACGGACCGTCACGCTTGGTAACGGTCCGTCACGGCCCCAGACTCACCCTGGTGCGCCACAAATCAACTCCGTAACGGACCGTCACGCCTGGTAACAGTCCATCATAACCCAAATTGCCCAGCGGGCAACACGTGTCTGATGACTCGCGAACCCTAGTTTAGTGACGGACCGTCACCACCCGTAACGGTCCGTCACGGTCTCAGAACTTGCCCTATAAATAGATGGTCGAGTTCATTCCCATTCTTCACACCAACATCAACTCTCTCTTCCATTTCTTGTTCTAGAGACCATCTAGCTCGCTCCCGACAATCCCGGTTTGATTCCCGCTCTTCATAGTGCCCGGTTAAGCAAGAAACGCTCGTAGAGGTGCTGGTACGCTAGAGAAACCAAGTTAAGAGGATAGTCTATAAGATTTCGACTTAGAGGCTCATTCCTATAAACCAAGGTGAATACTTTATCTCTCTGAAAACTTGTGTCAAACATTTGATTTACGAAAATGGCCAACTAAAGGTTAATGGAATAATGCTCAACGCTCTTCTACGAACAAAGCATTCAGGCCATAGGTATGCGTAAAACTTGCAAGGGATACACGGGTCTCAGGTGAAATTCCCGGATTGCGGCCGGTTCTTGTCTTATAACAACTTCAGAGGCAAACATGTCCATTGTTATAAGACATGACGCCAGTGTATACTGTGGTGAGATTGAACAGGACGGGCCTGCTGAATGTGTGGATTGAACATAAAGTTGTGATTATGAAATTAATACTTGTTTGTGCCAAATGATTTTAAATGTCAAGATAATTGTATTCACCGGCGTTCGCGCTGACGTTTTATTTTCAAAATGTTTTCAGGAAACGAATAAACTGAAATAAGAAAGGGGTATGGTCAGACATCAGATCTGACCCAAGAAAATATGAGAGGCAGACATCAGATCTGACCTATGAAAAGGATAGACTTGCACGTTGGATTCTCAGGCCTCATGTGTAGAAAATGTATTTGATCAACCATGGATAGTACTATTTCTGGTGGCTGTAAATGTATTTGATTTCAAACTCTGATTTGTAATCAAAATGAAAAGAGTATTTAAATCCCTATGTTTATAAAGTAAATATAAAACTTATGTCTTTCAACTGAGTTTTGATATTTACAAATACAACCCTTGAGGTTGATAGAATGTTTGAAACGGTCATTTTGAAAAAGACTTCCGTTGTATTTATGAAAACTCTGAAATCAAAGTTCAAGTATGATACCAATCGCGGTCGCACGCGTACAGGGGGTGCCTGGGGCGGGGTGTGACAGTATTTGATTCATTTACACGCGTGTAAACTGAATTTACACACGTGTAAACTGAATTTACACATGTGTAAACTGAATTATACATGTGTATTTGATTTTATTTAGTTGAATGTAATTTTTTTTAATTCTGAATTCTGTATACTTTTTTTATTGTAAAGATATTTGGTATTTTTTGATGTAGTTTATTTTTGCTCATTTGTGTTTTTAAGGTTATTTTAATATATATATATAGAGAGAGAGAGAGAAATAAAGAGAGAGAAAATAGTGATTTTATTAAATCAAAGTTGTAATTTTACTTATTTACCCTTTAGGGGGTATTTTAAGAATTTAAAAAGAAAAAAATCCATATTAAATGATAGCCACAAATTAAAATATACAAAAAGAATGTGTGGTCCAGAATGAGTTTAAGGGTTTTCACAACAACTCAGAGTTTTCATTTGATACGTATATATATATATATATATATAGAGAGAGAGAGAGAGAGAGAAACAAAGTAAATTTGCGAGAACGTAAAGAACAATATTCAACCAATCAGATTTTTTCTTTCTAATTTATATTTAACTTAATTATAAGGGTATAGTAGTAATTTGCAGACCTAACTAATTTATGATGTACTCCACTAATTTAGGAAGGGAAAATCGGTTTCGATATATTTTTTTTAATTCAAATTCTTATCTATTATTAAAGTCAATCTTCAAATTCTTATTTCAATTCCAGATTCGATTCAAATTTCTTACACGTCCTTAATCGAATTCACTCACCTTCCTACACATTACCTACACATTATCATATTACCTACAAACATTCCAAAAAAACCTACACAAACAACAATTTCCATCCTATTTATTTAGAATTCCTACACACTACACATATGACCCACCTACTCTTTTGACATACACACCGACACATTAATGATCTCGATGATGATATTGTCGTTAATGGGCATCTCTTGTACATAAGCTTCTATTTACCTTCAACGTTTTCTTTTCCTTTTCTTTCTTCTTCTCCTTTTTAGTAACAAATTCACTCTTAGCATTGAGTTTACAAAGTCATCATCGAGGTCAACTCCTATTGATATTTCAACATCTTTTTTGAAAATCAACTACATTTAAAACAATTAACAATTAAAACGATATATATGAAGTCATCTACACCAAAAAAATGTATGTACAATAGGTTACATTTTTTCTTCTTGATCTTTAAAAACTGCACATAAAAACTTTCCATAACATTATATATTCCAATTAATTAAAAAAAACTTTAATAAAATGCTCCTACACATAAGAACATTCCATATAATTTAAAGAGTAAAAACTACACTTGAATCATCTCATCCTACATATGAACAATTTCCGACACTAAACTAAAAACATCCTACGTAAAAACATTCCATATAGTTTAAAAACTACACAAAAATCATCTCATCTTGCATATGAACAATTACCTACACTAACCTCAAAAACTTCTACACAACATTGATTAGCATAGATAACATTCATAAATTTCACTAAACCAAAAATCTGATCATTCGATATAATTTAAAAACTACACATTCACAACCATCACCTACATTAAGCTCAAAATACCCGACACAAATTAGAATTATATATATGAGATGCACAGTTGGCTCTCCACGTTTTCCGTACTTCCACCCTATTTTCCCCCACCTTCCATCACAATCTTGGTGCCACCCATCGGCACACCTATCAGTTGGTTAATTACCTCTTTTGTTATTTGGATTGGACCTCTCTCCAGTTTGATTGTCATACTTTCTGTATCCAGATTGTCTACTACATAATTCCCTAGCAATCCGAGTATACCATCGACATTAAATGATAGCATCTTCCCAAACCCCATTGCTCGAACACAATCCAGTTGTTTGTCAGACAAAGTTCTAGTTGCATCACTCAAAGATTTCGGTGATGACCGTGTTCGTAAACTCAGCATTTCTTGCACCTTGACAGAATTGTTTTCTACTTTTTTTTCTCCCTGTTACTCCGACACTACCTTGATTAATTACCATATCTTGTTTAGGAATTGGGTTGACAAAGTCATCATCCATGTCAAGTAGTTTTGACTACCCAACATTTTTTCCATTAACAACTACATTGTAAATCAAATTTTAACAAAAGTTAAGCATTAACTTTAATGTAATGTGCATAACAATTAAACTTTGCATACATTCCATTACCTTTTATCTTCTTTGTAGTTTGCACGCGTGCATTTTCCCTGGTCCTCTTCCTTGATTTGGCACCTTAATTATACATTAAATATTAGTAACATACATTTTACAAAAAAACATATAATATTTATCAACCTACACCTAATTACAAAACAAAAAAATATTTTATCAATTAATGTTTGGTAGCACCAACTAAAAAGATAATTATTTAACTGTTCGAGCATTTACATACCTTCAGTTGTCGATGTTCCCGCTTCATTATCATCTATCACAACAGGGTTGGCATTATCATTTGTAAACCTACTAAATGACTTTTTTAATGCAACCCGGCCGCTCTTCCGCACTATATAATCTATATTTGCAATTAAGAAGACTAAAATCTTTTCGTACAACACAAATATATAAATAACTTTTTAATATAAATTACTTACATAGAGACATATTGTTCCTCATTTTTATGATACAACTACACCAGACACAGAAAACGTTAAACAATACTCTAAAAAAAGATACAATCAATATATATGCTAAAACAAACAGACTTAACCATTTACAAACAAAAATCTTAAATTTGACTCCATAATCTACATTCTTTACAACTACACAATCTATCTATTTTACAACTACACATCAATATGCAGTTTCATACACAATATTCTTCACAACTAAACACATCCTAAGACAAACAATAAATAAAAAAGATAATATTCTTCACAATTAAACAGTTTCATACACAATATTCTTCACAACTAGACACATCCCTACACAACATACAATATCTATACATAAAAGATACCAGGTTAGATTTTTATTTTTATTTTTTTTACTCTGAATATGATATAATCAAATTTTAACCAAAAAAACCCCAAATCTATGCTAAACCATGAACTACATTCCACAATTTATACATTTTCATTATAAAAAATTAAATATACTTCATCTCTACACATCAATATAATGCACCTACACAAACAAAAACCAAAATTGCATCTGCATTTGTGAATAAGTTGTTAGATCAAACACATGATGTGCGTCATAATCAACACACACCCTTTATTACATTTTGTTTATAATACACTAACACAACTAGATCCCTACACAAACTACATCCCTACCCAACATACAATACACATACACAACTAATAAAACATATTGAGTCTTGATTTTTGAGTAAGGCATTAGATCGAACAGTTGGTGTGCATTGTAATCTTTCACCAAACGATTTGTTCTACCGAACTATACATTAAACCAAAATACTATTCATAAAACAATTATACTTAAATAAAAACCAAATTCTACATGCATGTACTTTACATACACACTAAAATGTAAAATACACTTTGATTTTCGGCTACTTACCTTTAAAATAAGACTTTGCCCTTCAATTGCCTAGCCAGATCCACCTGGTTATTTTACCCTCTAAAAACTCCTAAATTTTCTGGATTTTTTATGAACAGATGCAAATTCCTTGAACTAGAAAGCTTTGAAGGAGTTTAATTTGACGTAGGTTGAGCGACGAAGGTATATGGATGAGTATATACAGGGAGGATCAAATAAGAAGTTGTTTTCGGCTAAAAACTCTAAGAAGTGACAAAAACATTAAGAAACGATATCAAACGAACTCGGATTGAGCTCATTCCAGCGGCGTTGGAACCGTATCGTCGAACTCTACCATCTTAGCTTTTAGGGTTTAGATCTTAGCGTTAAATTTTAGGATTTTAGCCTTAGGGTTTAGCTTTTAGGATTTAGATTTTAGGGTTTAAGTTTTTTTTAGGGGTTGGGGTGGGGGTTTAGGTTTTTGGGGGTCGGGTGGGGGGTTTAGGTTTTTGGGGGGTCGGGTGGTGGTTTTAGGCTTTTCGGGGTGGGGTTGGAGGGGGGGTTTAGGTTTTTGGGGGTGCGGGTGGAGGGGGTTTGGGTTTTTGGGTCCGGATTAGAGTTCGATGAGACGGTTCCAACACCGCTCGAATGAGCTCAATCGGAGTTCGTTTGACCCACTTCTTAGCGTTTCTTAGCGAAAAACCACTTCTTAACGGAACCTTCCCTAGTATATATGTTCTTTTGATTGAAGGTGATTATCTTAAGAAAACGGGAAGTGCATGTGATTTGAATGTGTTTCTACATTTACAAAGGAGTAAATCTTGCAGATTCCCGTACGGTTAAATTTTAATTAAGTTACCCTACACATTGAAATTCCATAATTACCCTTTCTTGGCATTAAACTATAGTAATGAAAGCAAATTATTTACCAATTTGTCATTTAAGATTTGAGCTATTGATCATATTTAATCTAAGATTGAGACTAGTTTTTCCTGTTCTTGTAAAAAACCTTGTTCTCGTTTGAACCGTCCCATATATATATATATATATACATATATATATATACATATATATATATATATATATACACATATATATATATAGTGTGAGGTTTCGCTAAAAAGTGTAAAAATTCGTTTAAAACGCTCATAACCGGCTCATACGAACTCCGATTTTACTCATTTCAACGGCGTTGGAACCGTCTCGTCGAACTCTACGATCTTAGCTTGTAGGGTTTAGATTTTAGGGTTTAGTTTTTGCCTTATGATTTAGCCTTAGGGTTTAGCTTTTAGTATTGGCTTTGGGGGGTGGGGGTTTTAGGTTTTTAGGGGTGGGGGTTAGGTTTTTGGGGGGGTTGGGTTGGAGGTTTAGGCTTTTGAGGGGTGGTGGTGGTGTTTTTAGACGACTTTTTTGTCTTTTTAGGGTTTTTTTTGTTAAGATTTAGGTTTTTGGGGGTGGGGGGTTTTAGGTTTTTCGGGGTGGGGTGGGGTTAGGTTTTGGGGGGGTAGGGTGGGGGTTTTAGGCTTTTGGGGGTGGTGGTGGGGTTTTTAAAAGACTTTTTACAGTTTTTAGACTTTGTACAATAACCCTCCCCTATATATATATATATGGGAAATATCATAAGAAAACTCATTATTCATGAGAAAATCAAAAAACTATTTATTAAAAGTAAAAAAAAATAATAAAAAAAAATCATAACTCAAAATATAAATCAAAAACTAAAAAACCGCTTCAGAGACCTTGTTCCCCACGTCGTCCTCTTTCCAAAAAAAAAATCAACGCCCTACTACATATGTGTAGTAGGGTTAGCTTTTGTGTTTAGTTTAGCTTTTAGGTTAGGTTTTTAAGAGGGTGGGGTGGATGGGGGATTTAGGTTTTTGAGGGGGTGGGTGGGGGGGTTAGGTTTTTAGGTCTGGGTGGGGTGGGGGGTTTAGGTTTTTGGGTAAGGGTTAGGTTTTTGGGTGTATTACATATATGCAGCACCTTTAATGAGAAGTTTTTTGATTTTTTAATGAAAATGAGTTTTCTAGTGAACTTATATATATATATATATATATATATAGGAAATGGATCATTTAAGAACTACTAAATATTTTGAGAACTCGTCAAAAATCCAATCAAAATCATTTTTTTTTTGTTTTTACTGTTTTTATTGTTAGAATACAACATAAAAAAATGAATTTATATATGTAAATTTACATGTCTACATATATTAAAAAAAATATACACTTGTGTAAGTTTATCACTTACACATGTGTAAGTGTTTATCATTTACACATGTATATAAATTTTTTTAAAGATAATTTAGAGAGAAGTGATTAATTAATTAAAGAGATAAATCATTTTTTATGTTATATTTTAATAATAAAGATAGTGAAAACAAAAAAAATGGTTTTAGTTGGTTTTTGACGAGTTCTCAACCATTTATAAGTTTTCATTTGAAACCAACCCTATATATATATATAATGGTTAAAAATACTCAATAAACTTGGTATTAATTCCAAATCCTATAGAATCATCACAGATTACAACAAAGAACACTTAAACCAGAAATGCAGACTCAGATAAAACAAAAAGAATCCTACAGAACGATGGATTATACTAGACGATCCCTCAAACTCTTGCAAGAATAGACAGGTTAAGAAGATAAAACCAAGCTCTAACAATGGAGGATTAGCAAACGGAGACAAAGAAGACAATGGGTGAAAAAACTAGAAAAGCCCTAGCATGCTCTTTTTTTATGAAACCCGTAAGATGATGGGAATATATATCTCAACTTTTGAGATGACCAAACAACCCCTCCAGATCTTCAATGAGCTGCTACAAGTCCATCATCTTTCTAGTACAGTACCATTAGTCCCTGAAACTGTTGGAAATTATGGACCCGTATTCGAGTGTAGGTGAATATGGGAGGACTGTATTTACGTGTAGGTAAATCAGGATGGGCTAGTTTGACAATTTGTGGTTAAGTTAGTTAAGTTTCCTAATTGCATTATAATTAGTATGGTAATGTCTTGGCTAACAAGTTAGGGTTAGTCTATATAAACCATGTTTGGGTTTGACATTGTAATTAAGTGTTAACCGTGTTAGGGTTTCATCATGAGAGTGAGAGAGTTATTGTAATTGATATTTTGAGTTATATTTTCCAGTTATAATAAAATTCTTGGAGAGTTATTCCAATTACCGTTTGTTTCGGTTGAGTTATAATCGATTAAATCTTTGAATTGGTATTAGAGCGGTTTAAGCTCTTGACCACCTGTTTCGCGATCGGTGGTCTATCGGTGGTCTTGTACAATCAGTGGTGTTGATTGTGATCGGCAGACTTGAGGAGGCCATTAACGGTACTGGGCGAATTCACGCAACGGGAGGTGATTGTTTAGCGATCAGGCGTGATTGTTCCTTGTGCTCGGAGGTGTTTGATCGGAGGTACAGTCGTGCAACCGGCGGTAGTGTGGTCGGCGGTGGCCTTTGCAATTAAAGTTGTTCAGACGGTGCGATCGAAGCTGTGGCTTTCTTTGTTTGTTGTGAGCCACGTGAAGGTGTTTTTTTGTGTCTGTCTGCTGTTCTTGCACAAAGAAAACAAAGGAACCAAAAGTCAAAATTGTTGTTTATTTGACCAATCAGATTCGTCTTGCATCGGCAGTCACGTGAAGGAGATAAACATCAGGTTCCTCTTGAGTTTAGATTAAAAGGAATTATTATCCAAAAAAAAAGTCAAATAAAAGCATTTGTTTTTTTTGGGTGGTCACGAAAGAAAAAAAGTTGGTTATTTTTTTGTTCAACAAGTTTTGGTTTAACTATTAAATTTTAATTGGATAAGCGGGTTTAATTCACGATTTGATTTTCATAGGGGTCGAACGAGTTATGTTTTGACCGGGTATGTTTTGAAGCTTCGATACGGAAGATGTGTTTCGTGTTTGCTAAATCATATGACTAGAGTCACAGCCAGATGAGTGGTTATGTGAGTTCTTTCGGCCGAGTGAATGGTCAGGGACGGGGTTACAGAGTTGATAGAGCCATCATAAGCCTAAATTCTTAGGAAACATGTAATGATCCAAGAAAGCTAGTGATGTTTGCTCAAAATCGCAGTCGAGTCAATGGTGGTGCGAGCTTTTATGACCAAAGGACTAGTCGAGTACAAGGTCGCAAGTATGTTCGAGCTAGGAAGGAGCCGAATAACACAGCTAGAGATCAAGAGGAGTTCCAAAAGAATCAAGGCAAAGAAGGCGTGTTTGACGTTGAAGACTTCTTTATTTCGAGTCGGAAATTAGAGGGTGATTGTTGGGCTTATGTACCTACTCAAACAAGTCGGTTTGGGTTCGGTTGGTCCAAGCTACAAGATGTTAGCTTAATCAACAAGATTGGCGGATTACTTAATCTACAAGCTAGTCGATTACTTGGAGTCAAAGATTTGTCCAATACGAGTCCAAAATTACGAGGGTGATTGTTGGAAATTATGGACCCGTATTCGAGTGTAGGTGAATATGTGAGGACTGTATTTACGTGTAGGTAAATATGGAGGGGCTAGTTTGATAAGTTGTGGTTAAATTAGTTAAGTTTCCTAATTGCATTATAATTAGTATGGTAATGTCTTGGCTAACAAGTTAGGGTTAGTCTATATAAACCATGTTTGGGTTTGACATTGTAATTAAGTGTTAACCGTGTTAGGGTTTCATCATGAGAGTGAGAGAGTTATTGTAATTGGTTTTTTGAGTTATATTTTCCAGTTATAATAAAATTCTTGGAGAGTTATTCCAATTATCATTTGTTTCGGTTGAGTTATAATCGATTAAATCTTTGATTCCTGGCCATTTTCACAAGTTTAACTAGCAACATAGAAGGAATTATTAATCGGAAGAATATACTATACGTTATTTATAAGTCTAAATTTATTAAATAAACATTTTGCAATAACTTTTTTTTCTTAACACGATTTAAAGATACGAGAATGTTGTACCCGTACAAAGATTCGTTGTGGTACTGACTTGTTAGGGGGTGTGAGTGGACAGCGGCTTCAAGGCGGGTACTAAGCGGGTAGGGGCTACACCACCGCATCCAACACGGGTTTAACGGGTACATTTGAACGGGTAGTTTTGGCGGGTATATTTACCCGTTGAAATCAAAGATGAAGCCGTTGAAATCGAAGAGATAGCCGTTACAATTTGACCGTTCAACGGCAATATAGCCGTTTAAAATAAAATAAAAATTAATTAATTAATTTATCCTCTATAAATACATAAATCCAATATTCTCAATCCATAAAAAATACATACCATCTCCTCTATTATTTATATAAAAATACCATGGATTCCAAAAAAGTTTCCAAACCGAGCGGCGGTTCTAGCAGTAAAAAAGTGTCCAAACCGAGAGGCGGTTCTAGCCAATAAACAACGAGCCAAGAAATTCCCACACAACCGTATACTCCATACCCCGTTTTCCCCCAACAATTGTATCCTCAACAACCGTATCCTCAAATACCGGTCATGCCTACGCGACACCATCTAGACCAACACGGAAACCAAAGAAGTCGTCCGAGTCGCCGTCAAGCAAAGGAAGTGTAGTTGAACAACTTACACGCTTTGTGAATATACGGGAGAATATGATGAATAAATCCATTGATTCAAGAAAAGGAAAAGACGACGACATACGGTCTTTGGTGAATGAGCAACGAGAGTCTGTCAGGTCTGAATGTATGGACCGGGAATTTAAAATATTTTCAGAATCGCACGACCATCTAACCGGACGGTTGTTGGAAATAATTCTAAAACGGAAACGAGAAATAGCCGCAAAATATGATTGGCCATGTGATTTTTAATTTTTTAGGTGTTTTTTTTAAGTTGTTTTTATTAATGGTCTTTTTTTTATTTATTGTCTTTTAATTTCTTATGTATTTTTAATTAATTAATTAAAGTTTTAGTTTATTAATTTTATTTGTTTTAATTTTTTTTTAAAATAAGAGGGTTAGAGGGTACCACTCCCACCTAAGAGGATACTTTATGAGGGTACTTTGGCTAATTGAGATGGCATCTCATGATTGGTGTAATTTGGGAGGGTACTTTGTTTGGGAGGGTACCACCCCCACCCCCCTTAGTTGTGACTGTAATCCTGTATGTCTGACTCAGTCATTCATTTCAACAATTATCAACGTCCTTGCTTCAATTACTTTATAAAATTAAAACACTATTGTTCATTTCACAAGAAGGATGGTTACAATAAAGTGGCAGGTAAACGAGCAACATGTTGCGCCGCAACCCTCTTTTGGATAGCAAATCCAATCCTACTATAAACAAAGTTTTGGGTTTTAGGGCCCGAAAAATTACCATGCATGACCCGCTGAACCTTGTTCAGTAATTCCACAGCCTCCGGGGCTAGGAAACCAAATGTATCAAAAGCAAAAGGGATAACATGTGTTGATTCTCTAAACAAGCTTTCTCGTGGTTAGCAACTTTGCCTGCTTCCGCCTTCAACGGGGCATGGCCCGCAACAAACCTATTGTTCCTGAGTCCCACGAGAGAGGACACTCCTATAAGGTCCACACAAGCGTTTTTCTCCTGCCCATCCAAACAAAAGAATATCAGATGGCCGTAGAGTAGACCTATCTTCAGGCGGATCTGTTAGGAAATTCACGGGGGGCCTCCTTTTTAGCAGAAATTCCTGCCCGCTTAAGAACATCACATAGAACATCCCTAACCAAATCGTGCATGTATTTAAACCCAGGTAGCTCTTTGCAATGGACCGCATGCTCGCCAAAAGAATCCAAACAAACCTTGCGGCAAATGGGCAGGGCTTATCAGTCAGAAACAAGGGGATCATTAGTCGATACTTAAGGATAGCCCGATACTCTACAGCCGACATATGCTGGCCTAGTCCTTCGATGGGGATGACTGTCAGGAAATCCTGAGCCCGAGGAGCCCGGAGACATTCAAACACCGCTTTTTGGCGAGGAGATAGATCAAACTTCACTCTCAAAGTCTTGACGATTCTACTAAATAGGGCATTCGCCAAAGCATGTTGGGCTTTAGAGGGGGCGGTGTCCTTATTAGAGAAACCGCTAAGATCGAAATCGGGAAGGGACATGTGCAAACGATCCATCGCACACCTATAATCAGAGTCTAAACCATCAATACCACAACTCCGAAGAATGTGGTCATGCAAACTCCAAGATTGCGCCCTCGAGGCCACAAAAGCATATTCAGATACATCCTTAACCGAACATAAACCCAAACCCCCAAAACGGGTCGGAAGAGATGCCAACCTCCATTGAAAATCCTCAAAAAAAAAGCACCACCACAAACCACGATATCCTCGATCGCACCCCGAAGGCCCTTGTCGAAAACAAAAACAGCTTCCCTCACATACATAGGCTGGCACGTTCTGAGACCGAACAATAACTTTGCGACTCCCATACATGATCGGAGCAAAAGGAGCTCGCATTGAGGGTCCCGCAGACGTGGGAGACAGCTCATCAGTTCCACCGCACCAGATGCTCTTTTCACAGCCAAACTACTAATGAAGCCTGCATCCCGGCTAACGGCACCCCCAAGGAGTTTCACACCCAGCACCGGCCTTCCAATCCCACAAGGGAACAAACCGTCATGCATCTTCACCCCATTGCACGATGGCCAAAATACTTCTGTTTTCTTGACGTTGAGTTCAAGGCCCAAGAAGGGTCCGTCGGACCTGATAATAGCTAAGGCTTTAGCCACCTCTTTAGCGTCTCCGATAATCGTACCATCGTCGAGGTACTAAGCATGAAAAAGAAGTTTGCAGCAATCCCTGATGTGGTGAATAAGCGGATGCAAAACTAAGGCAAAGAGAAAAGGCCCCAAAGGGTCCCCCTGCTAAACCCCAGTGGTGGACCAAATATGACCGTCACCCACATATAACTTAGCCGGCTGCCCATATAAGAAATCTACCCATAAAGAAATGGACGACATCGGGTCCGAAACGCATGCAGGAGGGCAGTCCTATCCACTAAGTTGAAGGCGTTGGAGAAATCAACGATAAGCATAGCCAACGATCCATCCGAGTGAAACTTATTTAAGAACTTGTTCACGCTATGGAGCACAGCCTCTGCCCCACTAGGGACTCCCACCACAAATTGAAAATCACAAAGATATTTAGTCATCTCCTTCCCAACACCCCTCATAGCCACCGTATAAAATCTAAGTATTTTTATAAGATGGTTAAACAATAGATCTTTGAATTTAAACATGGATTAGTAGTACTACTCAGCACACTACCTGCTGTTACAGATACACCCCCTCTATGACTCGTATAGCACCAATACGGTCGTATAACCCAACAGTCAAACCGACAACGTCTAGACATGTCACATCTGACCAACCAATACAGTCGTATTGTGTCTAAAATAACCCAATACGGTCGTACTATGTCGAAAATAGCCCAATATGGGTCATATTGTGCCCGTATAATCCCTATACGGGTCGTATTGTGTTGGGTGTCCGGATAACAATTTTGGGTGTCGGTATAACCTACCCCTTAAACATACGATCAGGGTTTGGGAATTTCGTGAGTGACACGATAGAATACGTACATAACATGAGTCAAAGTTGATTCAAGTAAGTTTCAAGTCGAGCCATGAACACTAGAGATGCAGAAATCGATTTTTTTTTAACCGGATCCGGATCGGATAAGTCAAACGTGGTCAATGACCGGATCCGGTGGAACCGGTTTCGGATCGGATCCGGTTTTGGGGTATGAGATATGGAACCTATTTGGAACCGGATCCGACTAAATATCCGGTTTTATCCGATTGGATCCGGATTTTTTGGGTCCGATTTTGTCCGGTTCCATTTTGTCTGATTTTTATCTGGTCCGCATAAATCCTTGGAACCGGTTCTGGATCCAGCGAATCCTAAAAAATCCGGTCCGGTTCTTTTTTATCCGGTTAGGGTCAGATCTGGTTTCGGATTATCTTTCGAATCGGATCCGGATCCGGTTTGTTTGTGCACCTCTAATGATCACGTTTAACTTACCACATCGTATTCAGGTCGACTTGATGGTTTCACAAGTTGATCCGTTTTGAATGTTTGTTTATTTATTTGTTCATTTTTATACCAAAAGAAATGAGAATCATATTTATAGTATAAACGTAACTATAATATATATATATATATAAAATAAATATCACAAAATATGTGAGTCCAATATTCTTTTTCCCACATATTTTTTATTCATTGCATACTATATAATATTTCCTTTATTAATTTATAAATCTTTATTACTATTTAATATTTCCTTTATAATTCTTAAATTTTCATTACTAACTATTTAATATTTTTTTTATTCAACCCGTGTAAAACACAAGTTTCTAACCCAGTATATGTATATATATGATCATTCTAGCCTCTAGGTGTCCAGGACACAAGACATCACAAAACACGGCCATACCAGAGATGTTGCAACACCAATAGATTGATATTGTTATCTAAGGATCATTCTTAGTTTTTGAAGATGAAAATAACAAAGAAAAACCCGGTTTTCCATACCAAAGAAACCGACAGTAGAATGACATAAAGATAAAGTTAAAGATCAACCTCCTCGCATATGAGCACCTAACTCCCCAAACTGATCATCAGCTTCTACGGTATCCTCTAACAGGCGAACTGCATCCAGCTTCTGTTTCAGGACATCAATGGCGTTGATCACCAACTGAGAAGCTTTAATTGCACCAGTAGATTCAACCGTGAAGATAAAACTATCTTCTTTAGCATAGATTTCAACAAGCCCCGGTTTGCCCATTGCTTCCACTTTCTTAAGCACTTCATCATCATAAGAATAAGCCTCGGGATCAACCACTTCTACCTGACACCATAAATTATCGTCAATTTAGGCTGCTCAAATTGGGATTTTCTTGATTTCGCTTCACAGAAATAAGTTCCCCTTTTGTGCAATTCGTGGTTTATGTATATATCGATTAAAAAGGTTAATAAAATATGAAGAAACCTGTTGAGTTTGGGGATTTAAGGCGAAGACTTTGGTAGGGCTGCTCTCAACTACACTTGTTTTCTCCTCAAGTGACAAAGTCTCCATCATTTCTTCATTGATGTGAATCTCGGGCTCATACATGAAAGTCACGGTTGCAGCAGGTGACCATTTTGCATGATCTTTTCCAATGCCCTTTCTAGCTATTGCTCTTAGCCTCAGTTCTTGCCCTTTGCGAAGTTTCACAATTGTGATTCCCCTAAACACGACAAAACAACATCATCAACTTCTAACATGTTTACTCAAAGCAGACCCCACATGTTTCTCAAGTTCAAAATTAGTAGCAATGAAAAGAATAGTTATTAGAACTTAGAAGTATTGATACAATCATACATCCATATAAACCTTACTGGTATGATTGGGAACTAGAGGAACATACAACTATAATATGCTTTTGCTTCAAATAAAGAGAATAAAGAATAATGTGATGGAAAAAATATAATTCAAGCAGACTGCATACCTATGGTCATCATATACAATAAAAACTGATGGTCTTGGGTAGAAATAACCATGAAGATAGTGCTTTCTCATACTCCTAAAGCAGCAGCAGAGAGTTTACAAATCAAATATTAAGGCAATTTCACATAAATTGGCATCAATTTTACATGATGACAGAAAGTTTTCACCCATTCCAGCACATTTTTTGCTCAAAATTCTTTTCTAATTCTTCAAGATTGAAATAAAACACCCAATTTTTTTCCTGGGCACTGCTTCCTAATTGTTGGCTAACCCAACTCATCTTAACCAGGTAACAGAAAATACTCGAATACAAAAGTAAATCAAAAGTCAAAATGAGATAAAGCTAGAACCTATGTTGTCAAAAGAGCACTAGGCGCAGAAGCGCAGCATATGCTGCTCGCCCGAATAGGTGCAGTCTCAGGCACTAAGACGCATGTTCCAGCCAAGTTCAGGCTAAATTCCAGTAAAAAATCGTCTGAACAGGTCTAAACAGCCTAAACAAGCCTGGAATCAACCTAAAACAGCTATACAAGCCTAAAACATGTGAAACCCCTAAAAATGGTACTTCTATGCTATGCGCCTTGCTTTTTAAATGCCTTGCGCCTAGGCTCCGTGCAAGGCCTATGCACCTTGAATATAGGGCGATTCACCGGCCCTCGTGCAACAAGACTCACTTCGTGAGGTTTGGTTAGTATGATAACTTTTAGGCCAACAATTAGCAATTGCAAAGCACGGAAGAGTCTAATGCATGCAGTATTACTTGTACAACCATGAGCAGGTTATTTAGACCTCAATCTGGTAAAAGGACTCTAAACAACCACAATCAAATCTTCAATTCTTCAACCTAAGTTCTTAAAATAATAAAGCACAAACCCTAACTCTTCACAACTGAAGCTAAATCACAAATCAATTTCAGATAAACAACTTTCAACAACAGAAATTATACCTCTGTTCTTCAGGATTTTCATATCCAGAGCCGGAATCAGAGAAATCAACAGGCACAACAGTATGATCAGAGCTATACAGATCTTTACTCGTAACATCAAGCGTCTGATCATTTATACACTTAGCTCTCAGATGAAACTCAACGGAACAGAACTCGCACTGGCCGTCACCGTCACAGGCGTCGCAGTCACGTGAGAAGCGCATGCTCATGGCACGCTCGCTTGTGAGAGGAATAAGACCGAGACGATGTGCGATGAACTCGTCATTGAGAACGGAAGAGTTCACCTCGATTTCCACAAGGTCGATGGCGATGGTTGGAACTTCGGCGATCATGACGCGGCGGAGCGCGTTAGCCATGCTGGCGTCGGTTTCACGGAGCTCAAATTTGACATAGTCGTCCTTGAGCTCACGGATTTTAACCTTGGGGAACCTCTGGTACGATGCTCCTTCCATTTTCGTTCGCTCTGTTGTTTCTCTCTAGGGTTTAGAAAACCCTCCTACTCATAGGTAGAGAAGGACTGTGATAGATTTTATAATTTGAGGCCATATAGATGGAAAATGTTTGTTTGATTGCTTAAAGAATTCGGATATATCATCTTTCCCCCTTGTAGTTTTTAAGATTTTTTATCCATCTAAGAAATGCGATTTTTTATTTTTATTTTTATTTTTATTTTGTGTTACAAAACCGCGATAGTTGTATCTACCAAGGTTTCGATTGTCTTGGAACATTACCATGGACTATTGTCCTGATAGATTTAAAATTTGACTGCTTTGATTATCTAAGAAAAACGATAATTTGAAAAACCTTGTGTGTTAAATATACATGTCGTTGATGATGAGATAAGTACAAAATGAATCCTAATTATTGCTCATTTTTTAACACAATGAATCTTAAACTGTAGTTATTGCAACAAATGTTCTGTAGTGTTTAGGTTGGAGCTTTACGTATACTTGAAGTTCTGAATATCTGACATAAGACAAGAAAGTGTAATGTTGGTCGGTTAGACCTTGTGATTAAGCTCTAACATAAGAATAAGATGACGAATATTTTACATATTAAAGTTCATGTTAAGTAGCCAACATACCTTCAACTACCTCAATGTCTCCCGCTATGCTACCTCAACTTGTATTCGGATTCACTTTGTCCATGTTCAAGGAAAAAAAATCTAATGCCATGAATCTCCTTATGATGTTCAACTTTTGCCTTCCCCATTTTTTCAATTCCATTCAAATACTTAAATGTCACCAACTCATTTTTCTTGACCTTTTTCTTCTATTAATTAACCTCCCTAAGTTGAGAGAACTACCCCTCCTACTTAAAAACTTTTTACTTCATTTTTCTTTACCTTTTTCTTCTATTAATTAACCTCCCTAAGTTGAGAGAACTACCCCTCCTACTTAAAAACTTTTTACTTCATTTCAGAATTTGCTATTAAAATTAAAGATTAACATTCTGGTCATCCAAAAATTTGATTCTGAGATTTGGAATGCAATTGATATATTATTATATTTTATCACTACATGTATAACACTTTCCTTTTTAATATAGTGAAAACTTCACAAAATAGTAATTAACTTTTCAAACTTTTATAAAATAGTAATCAACTTTTCAAACTGTTCTAATTAAGTTACTAAAACTTTTTTTATTTCAATTAAGTCACTCAACTTTTAATAAGTGTTTTAATATTATGTATTTTTCGTCCCAATTAAGTCACTCAACTGGAAACATGGGTGGAACATTTAAGGGGCCAGAGGGGCCCCATTTTTTTTTTGCTTAGAAGTATTGATGCCCACTAGGTTTAGTGTTTGAGCCCCTCATAATCCAGATAAAAAGCCCAATTTTTTGCTCGGAAGTATTGATTTCGGCCCATTTTTTTGCTCATAAGTATTGATTTTCGGCCCACTAGGTTTATTTCATATTAGAACTCGTTTATTTGTAAGAACTGTTTTTTTTTTATTTATAGTCTTTATTTGGTGAAAAAAATTTGATTTTTTTATGTGTAAGAACTGTTTTTTTTTTTGGATTAATGGTCTTTATTTGGTGAAAAAATTTGATTTTTTTATGTGTAGTATTTTCGGCCTCCAATTTAATTGTTCAAGTTCCGCCACTGACAGAAAGTGAAGAGTATTAGGTTTCAAACCGTTCTCATTTATCTCATTAAATATTTTCATAGCATACTCAAGGTCTTTAAGAAGACAAAATTCATTGATCAAAGTTGTGTAGTGCTTAACATCTAGGTTCATTTTCTTCAGTTTCATCTCTTCTAGCAACACAACAGCTTCACCCATTTTCCTTAGGGGAAATTTATCAAAAATAGACATTTGACTAACTAGTTTTCCCAAAATATACTTTGACTTTTAGCCTATGAATTCATAGACGTTCTCTCTAAACCGACGGCTAAAGCCGGCTAATTAGTCGACCTAAAATTCTGTGCACAACAGAGTTCTGTTCCAATGAAAACTCGACACGTGGCAAATTTCACAGCTAAAAATAGCCGGCCCGTCTAGGCTATTTAGCCTTAGCCGGCCGTTATAAGGCCTTTAGCCGGGGGGTTTCTGCACTTAGTCGGCAGTTATAAGGCCCTTAGCCGTGAGCCTGGGCGCCGGCTTAGCCGGCCGTTATAAGGCTTATCCTTAGCCGTGAGCCTGGGCGCCGGTTTAGCCGGCGTTATAAGGTTTAGTTGGCCGTTATAAGGCCCTTAGCCGGCGACTAAGCCACGTGTCGAAATTTCATTAGACCAGAACTCCGTTGTGCACTGAAATTTAGGTTGGCTAATTAGCCGACTTTAGCCGTCTGTTTAGAGATAACGTCTATGAATTCGTAGGCAAAAGTCAAAGTCTATTTTAAAAAAATTGCTTGGTCAAATGTCTATTTTGACAATTTTCCCTTTCCTTAGATTACATAGGGCGTCAATAGCAATTGTGAAAGAGACTTTATCAAGAAAAACCCCTGATTCCATTACGTTTATGAATTCATCTATAGTTTTTAGGTTGAACTTTTATTGCTTAATTGTTTGACTTTTAATTTGGTTGAACTTTTGTTTGGCATATTTGAAGTTTTGATATTATTTTGATGGCATATTTTGAAGTTTTGAACATTAGGCAAAAGAAAAAGATGCCTACATATTTTTTATATTATTTTGAAGTTTTGATATTAAAGATCAATAGAACAGTAGGCAAAAGAAAAAGAAAATAGAACAGTGGACAATTGCATTTCGCACAGGAGTATAAAATTTCATATTTAGTTGGAATTATTAAAAACGTATGATAATTAAATAAGGAAAGAAAAAATGTTAAGATTAAAAAAATAAAAATGCGTAATTTTAAAAATTTAAAAATATTAAATTCCACATCAGCATCAGTTATTTAAAAAAATAAAAAATAAAAAGAAATGTCACATATGCATGTAAACATGCAATTTAGGTAAAAAAAAATAGTATTAAAACGCTCATTAAAAGTTGAGAGACCTAATTGGGACAAAATTTTGAGTGACTTAAAGCTAAGGGTAGTACCCACAATTTTCACACCCCTTCACATCAGTGTTTCATCAGATTCCACAACTTTTCCACACACCTCCACATTTGAGGGAAATGTTTTAACATCTCCACACCGTCACGCCATTTTCTTTATCTAATTTAATTTAATATTAATTTGTTTTAATAATTAAATATAAAAGCATTAATAAATTAAAAAAGAAAATAATTTTTTTTTATTAATAACTAAAAAATACATTAATAGTAAAAAGGAAATAATAAAAATACATAAAAAACTTAATAATCAACTTAAAACTAGACTTTAATTGTTGCCCGAGTCGAGATGAAGCACCAAATCATGACGAAGATTGTTGTGTATTTCACAGTTACGTTTATATTGTTCGTTACACTTTGTCGGGCCTCGCTAACTTCCTCTAATCCAATTGTCGCTTCAAATTCTTCTTCGTTGAACTTGCAAATTGCTCGGCCTTCATTCTCAATGATCATGTTATGTAGGATGATGTAAGTGTACATTACACGTCGTATTCTTTCGAGCTTCCATGCACGTGCCGGGTTTTTCACTAAATGAAAATTTTGTTTTAGTACACCAAAAGCACGTTCAATATCTTTTCTCGTCGATTCTTGTCAGTGTTTGAAATATTTTCTAGGTTCATCTTCCGACCATGAAAATGATTTCACAAAAGTAACCCATTCAGGATAAATACCATCAACGAGGTAATAGTTGTGCTTATATCTTGTACCTCTAAGCTCAAAAGAACTATCGGGTGCGGTTTCGTTAACCATGGTGTTGAATAGTGGGGATTGGTTAGGCACATTTTATTCTTTGTTTTAACCCGCAACTCCAAAGAAAGCATGCCAAAACCATAGATCTTGTGATGCGACCGCCTCGAGCATAATTGTTGGAGTCGGATGGTCACCTCGCATATATTGCCCTCGTCATGCATTTGGGTAATTACTTCCACTCCCAATGCATACAATCTAGGCTACCAAGCATGTCGGGTAGCCCATGCACCTCCTCGTGATGTATGTATATTTGTTGAATGTCGCTTGGAGTTGGTTTGCGTAAGTATCTTGGCCCGTAGATGTTAATTATACCTTTACAAAATTTGTGTAAACAAACCCGTGCCGTTTTTTTGGCGATCTTTATATTTTCATCTAATTGGTCGGAGCCGGATCCATATGCCAATTGACGCATAGCGGTGGTGCACTTTTGAATGGCGACGAACCCTCTTTGACCTCTTGCATCCCATTTCAATTTGAAATAATCCATCTCCCGTTCCAAATCGTTAGCAATTAGTAAAAATAAACTTCTACTCATACGAAAACCATTTCAGAATGTCTCGTCGTTATAAAGAGGCTCGTCGCTAAAGTAATCTTTAATTAAACGCTCGTGATCGGTTTCACGGTCTCAGTTCAAAGTGGCTCTTCGTGTGTACGTAGGCGTGTTCGAACTTTCGGCATCATCTCTAAGTATTTCAGTGATAGCTGTGGCAACCGTTTCGAAAATGATTGGAGCGACACCTTCGGATTCGAAAGATGGTGAATTGAGTGAATCCATTTCAGATTGGGTTGGATTGAAAAATGGTTTGAGATGGTTGAGATTGGTAAAAGATTATATATGTTTGAGATGGTAAAAATATGTTTGAGATGGTTGAGATTGATTATATTTATAGTATAAAATATATTTAAAAAAATATTTTTTTAAAGGGACATTTACATATATCCCCTTCTTAAGTTCCTTTATTACATATTTACCCAACCCTAAAATTTAATTACATATTTCCTCTTCCTAAAACCTATATATTACATATTTATCCAATTCATTTAAAATAACTTATTTTATTACCATTTTACCCTTAATGAACCAATTAAAGTGTCATTTATATATATCCCTTCCTAAATATATCAATTACATATATCCTCAATTTCAACCCAAACCAAGTCGATGTTAACATGAACATATCGAACGCTAATAAATCCAATTTGAGTCGAACTTTTTAATCGTTAACACAAGATTCATGAATTAATCACTATTTAATCATTTAGCTTCTCAAAAGGTTTTCATTATTTGTGAGGGGTAATTGGGTAATTTTAATTTAATTGAGGAAATATGTAATTAAAGTTAGGGGTTGTGGATATATGTAATTTAGAAGTTTAATAGGGGGAAATATGTAATTTAGAAGTTTAATAGGGGGAAATATGTAAAAAAATATTTTTTAAATGTTACCGTTTGAGTGGTTTGTGCCCCACCCCCAATGGCTACAAACCCACCACCACGAGTGTGCAAGTCTTCACTAATGGTCTTCCACGCCAGGTGGGCGTGGTGTTCCACGCCACCCACGACGGACAGCTCAGCCACGGCGCCATTTCCACGTGGTACTCCCCTTGGCTTAATTGAAACAGTTTAGAAAGTTGGTTACTATTCTATAATGTTTCCCAATATATATATATATATATATATATATATATATATAGGAGGGTTTCCCTACAAAGTCTAGATTGCCTAAAAAGCCTAGGAAATCATCGCATGCGTTTATTTTTGCAATTAAAGGTTGAGATCATTTTAAAAGTTTGATGTTGATTTGCATTAATTACTAATAATTACTAAGGGCAATCTAGTCTTTTCTATTTTCTTAAAACTATGAAACCCCAGGTTATCCCACAATTTTCGCAAATCAAGATATGGTTTCCTCATTCTCTCTCATGTTCTATGTCATCACATTGAAAATAGGATACTGATTTCATATGTTGTTTACGTAGATTTTTTCTTCAATGCTTTGACATTCCATTTGTTGATTTTTGTACTGATATTGATTTGATGTACTGCATGTGTTTATTTTAATTTTTTTAAATGGGGGTATGCACAGATCAGTTTATTTTCGAAGTGTTGTTTTGATTATGGGAACAATGTGTTGTTTACCAGTACAGTATGTAATTTAATAAAATGTTTTATAACATAAAAAGATATTTGTTACATAACTAGTACAAGGTGTGATTTATATATAACAGTAGTACGTACTCTAATGAAAATAAACAACAAAATTATAAGAAGTGTTTACAGAAATATATAATGTGAATAAGCAAAAACAACACACGCTAATTTGTAAAAAAAGACGGTATCTGTTAGACAAAAAACACATAAAGAAAAAAATTATATGAATTGAAACCAACATAGTCTAATTTGTAAAACAATACATTATTAACTAAAAACAACACCGGTAAATATGTAGTCTAAAAACGACGAATTAATTTGAAAGAACATCATTCAAAAAAATTTAACGTCACATAACAATCATACACTCTGAAATTTTCATATACATATGAAAATTTAAATGTCGCATAACAATCACACACTTTTTATTACGATATAAACAATATATATTTTGTTACAACAAATAGGTGGACTATATCGCATAAACTAAAGCGGCACGTTATGTTTGTAACAACACATCCGAACAACACATAATATATATTAAAACATCACATTAAACAAAATAATAAAAATTATGTATCAACACACATTGCAACAACAGGTATCATGTTTAAAACAACACATTATCTACATCAGTACATTAAAATTTGTAATGTACTGTTAGTTTTCAATAAAATGCAGTACATCAACATTTTTTGTAGACATGGTTTCTAAAATACAGTATTTACTGTTATTTGGTAATAAATGCAGTAAATCAACATTCTTTCAGCATCAATTAAATTATAAATGAACGTAAATAAGAAATACGTTCAATTTGTCAAAACCAATTAAATTAATATGCAATTCAACTTACCATGATTGTAGGATTTACCATAACTAAATTATGAGAAAAATACCAATGTACCCTTTATGAATAATTCCATCAAATGGCACATGTCACTCCCACATTATTTCCTACACTTTTTAGGTAAAAGTGACTTTGTAGTTGAACCCTCCTATATATATATATATATATATATATATATATATATATATATATATATATATATATATATATATATATATATATATAGGGTGTATCAATTGTAAACCCTTAGTTATTGTGTAAACCCCATAAACCCATTATAGACCACACATTCAATTTGGTATATTTTATTATATGGCTGAGATTTAAACTAGAATTTTGCTTTTATTTTCTATTTAAAATTCTTAAAAAAAACCCTCAAAAAGGTAATATGTAAATTTACATTATTTAATTTAATAAAAATTACTCTCACTCTTTATTCTCTTTCTCTCTCTCTCTATATATATATATCCAGATCATATTATTTATAAAAAACCCATATGTAAAAGTAGTTTACATAGATTTACAAATCATAAAATTACATCCAAAATACATAAATATTTTTGCAAATAAGTAAAAAAGAACCCTAAATTTCAGATTGCACGGTCCATTTACACTTGTGTAAAAAACAAAAACATATGTGTAAATATCAAAAACACATGTATAAATTAATCTCCCTCTCTATTCTCTCTCTCTCTCTCTATGTATATATATCTAGATCATATTATTTATAAAGAACCCATGTGTAAAAGTAGTTTACATAGATTTACAAATAAGAAAATTACATCCAAAATATACAAATATTTTTGCAAATGTGTAAAAAAACCGTAAAATTCAGATTGCACGATCCATTTACACTTGTGTAAAAAACAAAAACATATGTGTAAATTCAGATTTCACATGTGTAAATATAAAAAAAAAATATACATCAATTTTAGGAAAATTAAGCAATGTTTGAGGGGTATTCAGAAATTAGGACCAAAATAATCCAAAATCTTTGAAACGAGAATAATTTTGATAACCAATTTTTTGCATATTACAGCCATAAACACCAATTGATTTGCATAAACAGCAATTGATTTGCAAAACCAATGAAATCAAACATGAAGCCTATATAGAAGAATACACATAAACACCAACTGATTTGCATCCAACAATTAAAAAAATATATGAAAAAACAGTATGAGAAATCAAAATTTGACCCAAATCCGTATCAAGCTCTGTTTCAATCTACCACTTTCCTCTTCAAAATCTCACAAATTACCCCAGAAAATCTATTCAGCTAATAATCACACTTAAACAAAGCTTAAACCATTAACAGAGAGAACCCTTACCCGGAACTCATGAGAGAACCCTAAATCTCTGAAATCGACCTCTATACCCAGAAGATTAGGTCTTGATACGGTGCAAAATCTGACGAAATCTTACCGTTTTAATCGACGATGATCACTTGGATTACGGTTGAAGCCAGATCGTATATATTATGTTAAAAACCCACTCCGGATCTTGTTCTTCGTGGTCTTGTTCTTCCGGATCTGTGAGAGAGAGGGGGGCTTGAAAACCTACTCCAAAAATTGATGAAGAAGAAGCATAAGATGGAGGCTTGAAAACCCAGATCGATCACCGGCAACGAAGATGAAGGCTTGAAAACCCAGATCGATCAACGACAACGAAGATGAAGGCTTGAGTGGTGGTGCAAGGATGTATTATTGGGTCGCTAAAATCGAAGGCTTGAGTGAGAGTTTAAGAAGCGACAATGTGGAGGCTGGTAGTGGAGGAGCGCGGTGGTGGTGCAACGGTATCCAACAGCCGGTCGGCGGAGAAGAGGTGGGCCGATCGGTTGGGATTTGCACAAAAGAGTGTCTGGTGTTGGTAGAGAGAGACAGAGTTGTGAGTTAGAGGAGTGAGTAGGGTTTATAGGGAGAGAGAGTGTGTCACAAAAACAAATATGCCCTTCTAAAATAAAAATAAACTAAAAAATCTAAAAAGTAAATGAGTGTATGGGAGAGGATTTATGGGTTTACACAATAAGTAAGGGTTTACAAATGATATGTCCCCTATATATATATATATATATATATATATATATATATATATATATATAGGGGAGGGATCAAGAGAAAACCACAAAGTTAGGCAAAAACCAAGAAAACCACATCATTTTAGGCAATTTTTTTATTTACGTATACGTATCCAAAAGCAATTTTTTTGATTTATGTATACGTAACCGCAATTTTTTTGTTTTATGTTTACGTATACGTAACACTATGTGTAAAAATTTTTAATATTTCATTGATACTCTTATAAATAAATAAAAATAAACTAAAACAAAAAATAAAAATTATTATATGATTGGATAAATTGGTTTTTTTTAGTGGTTTTCTCGGTTTTCGCCTAACTTGTGGTTTTCTCTGGAACCCTCCCCTATATATATATATATATATATATATATTGTTGTTGTTGTTATTATTATTATTCCGTTAATGAAAGTCCCTACAACCTTACACGGAGTTGCTACGTTTGCTATAAGTTGGTTTTTTTTGAACGACGAATTTCTTTACTACTTGTGGGATTTGAACCCAAGACCTCAAATCCTAGGTGTTTCAAGAAGCTTCACCTCTTAAACAGTTATAAACTTTAGTCAATTATATTTCTTTCATAAAATCTAATCACCTTTTACTACAAAAATAAAAAAAGTTATTTTTAGTTTAAAACACGTGCCGATATTTTTTGGGGTATATTACCACTTTATCTTTTAGTTACACGGGACACCTTTGTGTAAGAAATAATAACATACAAGTTTCTCACTACATCGCGCGGGCAGAACTTACCCGTTAATTACATTCAGGTGTGTCAATTTTGGACCGAACCGCTATCTACGTTTTTAAAAAATGATAGATCAAACTGAACGGGTTATGTTGGTCGGCCGGATTGGCCGGTTTAGCGGTTTGGTTTTGATGATTTGACGGTTTGAACCGATTTTTTTTAAAACATTAGTTTGTATTAAAAGTTTTAAGATGACACAATTCATTAATATTATACATATGATACACATAAATAAAATGGCTAAAAATCCGGTTCGATTTACATAACCGGTTCCAAGTTTTATAAGTGTGAGATGGCCCATTAAGCTGCCAAAACCAAACTGTTATCTGTAACACATAGGCTCGAAGTCTACTTACTTCGATTTTGGTTGTTTATAAACACCATTAATTACAATCATTTTGAATCTGATGTACAATTTATAAATAATAAAAATAATGTGAACATCATTAGTATTTATTTTTAGGTTTATTAAAGTAGGGAGAAGTTCATTTCAGAACACTTAAATATTGCGAGAACAAGGGGAACAAACTTAAATCGTTTATTTTTTTGATCCATGGTAAAAAAAAATTAAAACTTTATACTTCTTACAAACAAATATGTATGTTTATGTACATAAAAAACAATCAAACTAATTTTTTTCATATGTTTTTATATATTTAAAAGTTTCCTACACATGTGTAGGTTATGTGTAGGTAAAAAAACATACACATGAATTAAACATGTGTAGGTAACGAAATTTTTTCATATTTTTTTGTTTGAATTTCATGAAAAACAAATAAACATTACATTTATATAATTTTCTTATATTTTAAAACTTTTTAAGATTGAAAAAGTGAATGATTCGTTTTGTTCTGCGTGTTCTCGCAATATTTAGTGTTCTGAATTGAACACTCCCTGATTAAAGTAAATCTATTCAATTTTGTGATTTAAATTAGTTTTGTTTTATCTTTATCTTTTATATTACATATAAGTTGAAACACGAATTCAAACACTTGTGGGAAGCGGCTCCATTTGTCATCGGCTCCATTTGTCATCGGATGATCGGAAAGGGACCTTGCGGGAAGCGGTCTCCACGGATTATGATTTGTTTGTTTCGGTTGGTGAGGCTTTAAAGGTCTCAGGCCAGTGGCTGTGCGGGGTGTGTATGTGCCTGCATGCTCTCAGTCGGGCATGCCACCATGTGGATGGGATAGCCCGTTTCAAACGGGTTGCGGGAGATGCAGAGGAGTTTATAGTGGGGATTCCTAAGCCGAATGTTGGGAAGGAAGTTGTTCCTTTGGGAGGGGTGGTTGTGGACGGGGTTCTCCTTGAACGCGTCTTCTCTCTTCCTATCACGACTGTTAAGAGCATCCCTCAAAATTGCCGGATGGCGTTTGCCCAGGCATTAACTGCTGCCCTCGGTAAAGTGGCGGCTATGCCAGACTCTGTTGAGGCATGGGTGAGACTTTTGTTGTTACCGCGTTGCACGTTGTGAGTTTTCAGGCCTTCTAACCGTCAGGAGCGCAGGTCTGGTAATAGGAAGTCTTTGCAATGTCATAGTATTCAGCGGTCGCTGGCAGCTTGGCGTGATGGGGATGGTTTCGAGGAGCTCATCCATTCGCTTTTTGCCCAACCTTTGGGGCCGACCACGTGTCGTGTAGAGCTTGTCCCTGGATCCGATAATTCTATGGCGTGCAACAATGTTAAACAATGTTTGCGGAAAGTTACGGATGGGCATTTCACTGCGGCGGTCAAAGTATTATGCTCTTCAGGGGTTGCACCTTTCGGTAATGATACTATGAAAGTGTTGGTGGCAAAGCATCCCATCCTGCCCCCTCCGGTTATGCCTGTTTCCTTACTTTCCGAGCCTCCTCTTGTTGTGGATGATGATGTCGTGCTTGAATGCATTAAAGCTTTCCCCAAAGGGACCTCTTGTGGGAGGGACGGATTGAGAGCCCAACATATTTTGGATGCTCTTTGTGGAGAGGGGTCTACGATCGCCGTTGACTTGCTCAAGGTTATTTCTGTGGTGGTTAATTTATGCTTCGGGGGGAGATGCCCTAGAGGATTGGCGGAGTTCGTTGCCTCGGCCCCTCTCACACCGCTGCTCAAACCGGACAACGGGATTAGACCTATTGCCGTAGATGCGATCTGGAGGAGATTGGTCTCTAAGGTGGCCATGAGGGGTGTTGGGAAGGAGATGGCTAAATATCTGGGTGACTTTCAATTTGGGGTGGGAATTCCCAATGGGGCAGAGGCTGTGCTCTATAGCGCGAACAGGTTCTTAAATGAGTTTCACTCGGATGGATCGTTGGCTATGCTTACCGTCGATTTCTCCAATTCTTTCAACTTAGTGGATAGGACTGCCCTCCTGCAAGAGGTTTGGACCCGATGCCCGTCCATTTCGCTATGGGTGGATTTTTTATATGGGCAGCCGTCTAGGTTATATGTGGGTGATGACCATATTTGGTCTACCACTGGGGTTCAACAGGGGGACCCTTTGAGGCCTCTCCTTTTTGCCTTAGTTTTGCACCCACTGGTTCATCAGATTAGGGATTGCTGCAAGCTTCTCTTCCATGCTTGGTACCTAGATGATGGTACGATTATCGGAGATGCTAAAGAGGTGGCTAAAGCCCTAGATATTATCAGGTCGGAGGGGCCCCGTTTGGGTCTTGAACTTAACGTCAAGAAAACGGAAGTTTTTTGGCCGTCGTGCAATGGGGTGAAGGTACAAGATGGATTGTTCCCTCGTGAGATTGGAAGGCCAGTGCTGGGTGTGAAACTCCTTGGGGGCGCCGTTAGCAGAGATGCAGGGTTCATCAGTAATTTGGCTGTGAAAAGGGCTTCTTGTGCGGTGGAACTGATGAGCTGTCTCCCACGTTTGCGGGACCCTCAATGCGAGCTCCTTTTGCCCCGCTCGTGTATGGGAGTTGCAAAACTATTATTCGGCCTTAGAACATGCCAGCCTATGCATGTGGGGGAAGCTGTTTCAATTTTTGACAAGGGCCTCCGAGGTGCGATCGAGGATATCGTGGTTTGTGGTGGTGCTTTTTTTGGGGATTTTCAATGGAGGTTGGCATCACTTCCAAACCGTTTCGGGGGTTTGGGTTTATGTGCGGCTCAGGATGTATCTACTTATGCATTTGTGGCCTCAAGGACACAATCTTGGAGTTTACAGGACCACATTCTTCGGGGTTGTGATATTGATGGGTTAGACTCTGATTATGGGTGTGCGATGGATCGCTTGCGCATGTCCCTTCCTGATTTCGATCTTAGCGGTTTCTCTAATAAGGACACCGCCCCCCTAAAGCCCAACATGCTTTGGCGAATGCCTTATTTAGCAGAATCGTCCAGAATTTGGGAGTAAAGTTTGACTTATCACCTCGTCAAAAAGCGTTGTTTGAATGTCTCCGGGCTCCTCGGGCTCAATATTTCCTAACAGTTATCCCCATTGAAGGACTAGGTCAGCATATGTCGGCTGTGGAGTACCGGGCTATCCTCAAGTATCGGCTAATGATCCCCTTGTTTCCGACTGATGAGCCCTGCCCAGTTTGTCGCAAGGCTTATTTGGATCCTTTTGGCGAGCATGCGGTCCATTGCAAAGAGTTACCCGGGTTTAAATACATGCATGATTTGGTTAGGGATGTTCTTTGTGATGTTCTCAAATGGGCAGGAATTTCTGCTAAAAAAGAGGCTCCCGTGAACTTTCTGACAGATCCGCTTGAAGGGAGGTCTACTCTGCGGCCGGCTGATATTCTGGTGTTTGGTTGGGCAGGGGGGAAACACGCTTGTGTGGACCTTACAGGAGTGTCCCCTCTCGTGGGGCTTAGGGAAAATGGGGTTGTGGCGGGTCATGCTGCTTTAAAGGCGGAATCAGGTAAAGTTGTTAAACACGAGAAAGCTTGTTTAGAGAACCAACACGTGTTTATCCCTTTTGCTTTTGATACTTTTGGGTTCCTAGCACCGGAGGCAGTGGAATTCCTAAACAGGGTTCAACGAGTCGTGCATAGTAATATTTCGGCCTCTAAGACCCAAAACTTTGTTTTTAGTAGGATCAGTTTTGCTATTCAAAAGGGGGTTGCAGCGTAACTTGTTGCCCATTTACCTGCCACTGTATTGTAATCGTCCTATTTTAATGGAATCTAACACTTGTGAATAATTAATTTTAGCTACAAAATATGACTTATTTTGAACTAGTCTTGAAACGTGAAACCTTAATGTAACAGTAATGATAAGTATATAAGTGTATTATCAATTTTATTTTTTTAATAATTCAGCACGTGTAATACACGTGTTTCTAACCTAGTTTGATAATCTATAGGAATGTCACATTGTTGATGCCCGCGGGTCATGGGCGGACCTACCCCCAAAGAAGGGATGACAGGTGTCCTCCTTAAAAACAATTAGTGTAAATTATATTCTAAAATCTTGATTGCCCTCCATGAAAAAAAAAACATGGTCCGCCACTACCGTGGGTCACTAGAATTCATTGAACTTTGTTATAAATTAAAGTTCGTAACATATTAGAAGAAGGAGTGAATTGAGAAACATAAACCATATTTGCTAAAGAATCCATTACCTGAGTTATAAAGCAAACCAAGCCACCAATTTTGACTTTTAAAACTTAAATGAATAAAGGCAGAAAAAATTTTGAACCCTAATTTCGCACCTGACTGAAGGAGATTTGGGGAGTGTTCATCTTATAAAGGAGAATCAAAATCAGAAGAAGAAAATCAACAGAAAAGGAGAGTGTAACCTCGATCTTCAATCTTTGATCCACTGGCCTCTACAAATAACAATGATTTCTTTTGATGTGAACGTTGGAAGCTCATAAGAAGCAAGAAAACAGGGGCCAAAGGGTTTCTCCAGTAAGACCTGCTTTAATAAAACTGCGTCCATTACGTCGGGCTGGGAGATACACAGAAGAAAGAAGGAGATGGTAGAGGTGTAAAAAGCTATGGGAAGCAGAAGCAGGAGGTGGCCAAAGGAGGGAAACAGGGAAACAATGAGGTGTTTGGAGCTGGTTGGCGAAGGCAGAAAAAGAAAAAGCACCGTTTCACTTTGTTGTACGCAACGCATAGAAGAAGGGACGTTACTATTCACCGGTTGCCTATTATTTAGTTACTAATCTAAGGTTTATTTTAAGAAAACCATAAATTTAAAACCTTAGTTGTAGTCGATAGAGAAGAAAACTTATGATAACCCTTAATAAAAAAAAGTTTTAGTTCCACCACTCGTTACCATCTTGAAACAAGTACTGTGTTTTTCTTACTAACTTATGGAAACATATAAATTCCATTTATTAGAGGCTATATATAAAAGTTCGTAAATGAAATAACAAATAAATTGTATGTTTTTAAACTACAGACAGTGTCACAGCATATTAAATGAAAGTGGGGTTAAGAAAATTACAAATTGTTATATTGCTGTATAATATTAACTAGAAAATAGGACACGCGCGTTGCGGCGTGGCCGCACGGTTACATTAACGTGGTTAAGCATATAATTAAGCCTGCGCGGCACAACGCATTTACGAACTTTGTAACGCGTGTTGTGGTGGTAACATTAACGTCGTTAAGTACATAAAAGAAACGTAAGGTGCTGCTGCGATTCGGTATAGATAGAAAAAAATATTACGCCAAGCATGTTGCAGAGTAAACAGGACGAAACACTGAAACGATAAAACCGTTGAAGAAATAAAATGTAATTGAAAGGAAAATATAAAAAGAGTAAAAGAAAAGAAGAAAAAAGAAAAAAATATATAGTGTTTAAGGTATCGAACCCGGTACCTTATGTACAAGGGGGAAGAGATTTACCAAGCCATCAATAAAAAAAACATATATATATATATATATATATATATATATATTTATATAAATATAAGTTGAAAACTTAAATTGGGTGGAGAGTTATGCATCAAATGGTTGGACCACATGCAATAGAACTTGTAACTCACTGTTCACGCACGTTGTTCTTTAAACTTAGTTAGTAATTATGGATATTTTAAAAACTTTTTTTTAGTTAAATATATGAATATAAGTAAAACTAAAAGTTTAAACATTACATCTTCCTATTTATTTCGAATAACATTTATGAAAAGTGTAAATATTATATTATTTACCTACAGTATTCAAACTATTAAAAAAATTGTAACTAAAAAATATATTAAAAAACATAAATTTGAAAGTTGGAAACAACACATTACTCAACTTGACCGGTCGGGAGATGGCTTGGTGGGTGCTACTGCTGGGGGTACGGAAAAACGGGCGCCACAAGAAAATCCCATGCAAAAATATAATGGATCTGGACCACATTGTCGCCAGCAATATTTATGAAATCAGAAATTTAGAATAATATCTTTAACCATTACCTTTTTTTCAACATACACGATAAGAAAATAATTCATTTCGGGCCGGAATCTTAACCGATTTGTGTCATAAACAAAATGAATTAAAAAGGACGTACCTAGTGCTTGACTTAACTTCTACATTTGCGCAGGGTTCGAGGAGGAGACTGATCTGATGTACACATGCTTATCTTACACTTTGTGCAGGAGTCTGTTTCCCACGGTTTGAACTTATGACCACAAGGTCACAAAATGGCACCCTTAACAGTTGTTCCAATGTCCGCCCTCAAAATGAAACTTATAACATGTTTATTAATGGTCGTGTTTGAGATTAGTTGTAGATAAGTGGGTCAACTCATGGTAAAATAGAAATTAATATATTTATATATAATTTATACATTAAATTTATTTATAATATAACATTAATACAACCGGTTTAGATAAATAAGTTATACGGCTTGTCTATGTTTACATGGGATAAGGTTCTTTGATCGGGCTATGTTTGAGTTTTTCAACATAATTAATACATATAGGGTTTTAATACACATTAAGGCTTTCACAATCACATAAAATTGGGGAGTTTATTAGTAAAAGATTAGCTATGAAGAGAAAAACTCAATAGTCCAAGATCCTAGTTTTTTTTTAAATGCGAATTTCTATTAATCCTGTTACTAGTGGGACTTGAACCCGTAACCTTCAAACCCTTTAGGTGTTTCTAGAGGCTTTACCTCTACCATTGGGTCACCAACCCTAATAGTCCAAGATCATAGTGATTTGCAATATAAAACAATTTTATCACAAAGTAAGGATTATTGTTCTGAACCCTAAATTATTTTCAAGTTTCTGTAGAAACCCTAGATCGATTTTTCAAATATTTGTAAGGCCACTAAATTTAATCTAAATTGAGGAGAGAGAAGAAGAAGTTATGATATTGCTTATTTTTTATGCAATTAGGAACACTAGATATCCAATTCAATTCTAAATCCAATTTCATAACTAACATTTACATATTTATTCACAGTAAATAAATACATATGATTATTTTGCTTATCTTTTTTTTAACGGCTAACACACACCCATTTACACTACTCCTAAACTACATCTTACCTAGGTTTAAATCTGAGTTTTCTTTAAAAAGACATTACTTCTTTACCATTTTGCTTATCTAATAAATCAAAAGTATATCAATATAGTTGTCATATTAGTAATAAATGGTACTAATATATTTTGTAACACCTTACAAAGTTATCTAATATGTGATTCCTACACGAAAAGATTATCATCACATGATAACTATCTGTCCGGTGGTGGACCTCATTTATGTGACCCTTTAGAGACATAATACGAGAAATGATGTCATAATATTGTGTACTATTCACATAACCCTACACACTCTCACTTATGCAAAACAATAGCCCTAAGACTGAAGGGTATACCCTCATGAAGAGGGCTCGTGGATGTGAGCTAGACCCCGTAGGCCGTGAAACACCATGCCCCCTGCGCCTGGACCGCGGCCATGATTATTTGCCGTGGAGTTTTCCAACAGCGTGAAATTGGTTATGTTTTTAAAATTTTATTTTTTTAACGCTATGTTTTTAAAATTTTATGTAATGTTTTGAATTTTTAATTATTAATGAAATTGATGTTTTTAATTTTACATTTTATTTTTAAAAGTGTTACAAAAAACTATTAATTTTTCATTATAAAATAAAAAAAATCATTAAATTTAATTAAAAAATAAAAATGACATGGCAGTATGAAATGTGAAATCATTTCCCTCAAACGTAAAGAAATATAGAAAAGCTAAGGAATCTGATGTGTCACTAATATGATAGTGTGGAAGGGTGTGAAAATTTGAAGTATACCCCTTAGGGTGGAGGGAGTGGTACCCATGGAACCCTCTCATTTTATCAAATTAAAATTTGCCATGTCATTTTTCCCTTTTGAACCCTCTCCAACCCTAAGAGGAGGGTGTGGAACCATTGAGCCCTTGAATTTTTTTTATTAAAAACAAAATATCCCCAACAAAATATTTTGATTTTTGCGGCTTAGGGAGGACGGAGTTCCACGGGTAACACCGCCGCACGAGGTGCGGGCTGGGCACGGGTTTCTTAGCACGGGTTTAAGTACCCGTTTGAAGCCGTGGAAGGAATGTTTCCGTTTGAAAAATATGAACGTTGGAGGGACCGTTGGGTGGGGGGTGGGGGGTGGGTTGGGTATTGAATAAAAAAATAATAATTTTCAACCTATAAATATACATTTTACACAAATATTTTTTACACTTTCTCTCAATCCCATTCACAAATAAAAAAAATGGATTCAACCTCCTCCAAAAAATACCGTCCCAAAATGCGTGCCTCTCAACCGCAAAACCCTCGTTCAAGTCAACCGCAACCGCAACGACCTCGTTCAAGTCAACCTCGGGCATCTCATCCGTAACCGCAATACCAAAACCAACTGTTTCAATACCAGAACCAACCGTTTCAACACCAAAATCAACCGTTTCAATACCAAAATCAACCCTTTCCACCCGTACCTACTTCTCCATCGTTTCAATATTACCAAAATCAACATTTTAATCCCCCCGGACATGTTGACACCGATGTACAAGAAACTCCGCTTCCAATGGAATAGTTGGAAATGCTTGCTCAAGAAGACTTTAATCCATTTGAAAATGTCGATTTTGATATTGCTCAAGAAGACCAACAAGTAAGAACAAGAAACTCAACCACAACAACAACGTAAACTTAAAGGTAAAGCAAAGTTCCCGAACCGAGCGAACAAGAAGCCTTGGACCGAAAAGGAACATTTGGCTCTACCTAAAGCGTGGATACATGTATCCGAGGACCCAACAATTGGTGATCAACAAAAAGCCGAATCATTTTGGCAACGTGTGCTAGATCATTTCGACGAGCTAATGGGTGAAACCATCCGTACTAGAGATCAATTAAATTTTAAGTTGATGTCAATGAACATAAAGATCAACAATTTCAACGGCCTATACACGCAAGCGGTAAATTTAAGAATGTCCCTTTTAATTATTGCTTATTTTTTGTAATGTATTAACATATTTTTTTAAATTTATGTTTTTTTAAAAAACGCCGTTGGGGTAGTGGGATGTCTGATGCGAATATCATGAATGAAGCACAAAAAAATTACCAAAACCTCTACCAGAAGAAAGGTTTCACCTTCGTCGAGGCATGGGAAATTCTCAAAGACCGTCCCAAATGGAAAGCCGTCGCGGTTATGGATGAGGAGTTTGAACAAAAATCGTCCAAGAAATCAAAAACATCCGACTCAAGAAATGAAGGTTCAAACAACCCTTCATCGAGAGACCTCCCCGACTTAAACGAACAATTCCTACCGACTCAACCGACTCGCAAGAGCAAAGGAAAGAAAATCGTCGAGTCTTCAAGCAATAGTTTGGTGGAGGTTGTTTCCGAATTTAAGGCGGCTAAAGATGTTAAAAGAGAGAAAAAAAATGGAATACCGCAAGAAAAGGGAGGAAACAAAACAAAGACGGGATGAACTCGCGTTGCAACCCTTGGAGAAACAACAAGAAATGCTTTCAAAAGAAGAATATGACCACGACTTGGAATACTTTCTAAAAAAACATGACGATATCCCCGAACCTTTTCTTTCGATCGTACTCCAACGTAAACGGGAAATTGCGGCAAAATACAATTGGCCGTGTAATTTTTAGGTTATTTTGGTTTTTTTTTTTAATTTTTGATGCTTCACGATTTTTAGATTAATAATCTTTCTTTTTTTTATTATTTTTAATTTTTAGGTTTTTAATATGTATCATTTTTATTTTTATTTAATGAAATGTGGTTTTTTATTTTTTTAATGAAATAATAAAAAAAATACAAGGGCTTATTGGTTCCACACCCTACTCTTATGGTTCAAGAGGGTAAAAATGACATGACAAATTTTAATTGGGTAAAATAAGAGGGTTCCATGGATTTTTTGTTTACTACTCCCACCACCCTTAGAACATCTTGATTGTTGCGGGTTTGAACGAGTATTAATACCCGTGCGGAAAAGCCCTCTCCCAACCCTCACCACTTGCGACGGTGTTACCCGTGAAACCCATGAAGCCCGTGGAACCACTCCCTCCACCCTTAGCCTAACTAAGAAGATATGCTCAAAGGAGGCCCCTAACAAGACATTTAAGCTAACCATAACTCTTGTACCTTTGTCATAACTCAAGTGAATCAATCATCTAATGAGAAGGTCTAGGTTATATCCTTTTACACAAGACAAGATCAAATCAAACTTCTATATTTCGTACCATATATCAGTTTTATTCTCATCTAGACGCAATCATCTTATACGATTTCATACCGAGTTGGTAGATCTAGAATGTTCGGGATTAGACCTAGGGATTACATGGGTGGATTTATTGTTTTGGTGTGAGTTTTTGAAGATGATTTCGATTTGACTCATTTAGGCACATAAAAGAAAACCAACTAGGGTTTTTATGTTTAATAACCTAAAAGAAATTTTAGCTTCAATGGCTCATTGATTCCCTTTTCCTTTGATTGGTGGGCTTTACTCATGACTTTAGAAGAAAGACTTGATCATTGATGGTTTAGTGGTGGCGGCCAATTATGCACTCAACTTTGCATGAACAACCAAATATTCGAATATTGGGTTTGATGTTCTTACTTCTTAGTTGTTGAATTAATTGTTATTTTATACTATTAAAACATATTAACTAGCAACAAAATATATAAAAAAAAATACTTAGAAATAGTACCAAACTTCCAACTGGATAATAGAGGGCGGGTATAGAGACATTTTACCTACTTAAAAAACAAACTATACATAATATCATAATATTCCTTCATATCCTACATTTTTCTAATGCTTTCCTGCTGTCACAAAAGCCACCACCCTCAATAAAACCCCTCCACAAAATCATCTAACTCACCACCACCATGTCCACCACGGCCATCCATCTCCTCCTCCTCCTCCTCCTCTTCTTCCTCTCCATCACCACCGCGGGAGCCGCCACCGTCTCATCGGATATCGTGGCCCTTAAAGCGGTTAAATCCGCCATCAACCCAACCACTATCCCCTCATACACTTGCTTACACTCATGGGACTTCACTTCTGACCCTTGCTCACCACCTCATATCACTCACTTCCTATGTGGACTCTCTTGCTCCGGCAACCGAGTCACCCAACTCACCCTTGATCCCGCCGGTTACTCTGGCACGCTCTCCCCACTCGTTTCCCAACTCACCCAACTCATCACTATTGATCTCTCCGACAACAAATTCTCCGGCAAGATTCCAACTTCCCTGTTCACTCTCCCTAACCTCCAAACACTCATCCTCGGGTCCAACTCATTCTCCGGCGTAATCCCGCCGGCGATCTCAAACCTCAAAAAGTTACAAACTTTAGACATATCTCACAATTCTTTATCCGGGTCATTGCCCACCTCGTTAACCTCACTCACTGAGTTGACTCGTCTTGACTTAAGTTTCAACAAACTCACCGGACCCATCCCGGAGCTTCCAAGAAACATCATCCAACTCGCTCTCAAAGCGAATTCGCTATCCGGGTACCTCCAAAAACACTCCTTTAACAAGTTGACTCAGTTGGAAGTAGTCGAACTCAGCGAAAACTCACTCACCGGAACGATTCCCGGCTGGTTCTTCCTCATACCCTCTCTCCAACAAGTCAACTTAGCCAACAACTACTTCACCGGAGTCGAGGTTTTCAAGCCGGTTAACAGCAACCTCGTCGCCGTCGACCTTGGGTTCAACAAAATTTCCGGCTACCCTCCGACGAACTTCTCGGCGTACCCTTTGTTGGCCTCTTTGACACTGAGTTACAACAAGCTACGTGGAAGAATCCCAGGGGAGTACAGCAAGTTGAGTAGATTGTTTCTTGATGGAAACTTTTTAATAGGGTTGCCGCGGGAGTTTTTCTCCGGGAAAACGTCGATCTCCGGCAGCTTAGGGGACAATTGTTTGAAGAGTTGTCCGGTGTCGTCGGAGCTTTGCTTGAAAAAACAGAAACCTTGGTCGATTTGCCGGCAAGCATATCATGGGAAACTCAAACCAAAGTCATAAAGTTAGTTCATGTTTTCTTGTTTCATATCCATATTTTTGTATATTAATTTTTTAGTGGAATTAAATAATGGATTATATTTTTTTTATTGAACTTTACGTTGTATGTATCAATTTAGTGGAATCTTATTTTTTTATTTTATTTGTGTTATCTCAAACTCAGATTTTACGAGCTTACTTTATAAAAAAGTTATTAATTGAAACTATAAATAATATATAAATAGAATAGTAAGAGACGTAACTATAACTAATAATCAAGTAACCGATTACGATAAGGTTCATAATTTTGTGAGTATAAGATTATTTTTTTTCATTTATTTTTTTTTCATTAGTAACTATTAAATAATTTCTTTACTAATTTCTAAATCTTCATTACTATTTAAAGTAAGTATACGGATTGTTCATGTGATATTTCCAAATATTAGATTTTGTCTCAAAGTTTGAAAAGTTAAATTGTCAGTAATCAAATTATGTATAAACGTAATATGTTTGATTCATGGAGTGGATGACAGTTAATTTTTCTGTTAAAATTTATAAAAATGACCAAAATACCCATAAATTAAAAAAAATAAAAATTAAAAAACTATGTATTTATACCCCTAGTTTTCAGGCGTCACAATCACTTTTGCTAAACCTACTTTTCTTAATATTTTGTTTTTTAATCTAGGGTATTTTGATCATTTTCAAAAATGTTTAATAGAAAAGTTAACTATCATTCACTTCAAAGACCAAACATGTTACGTTTATACAAAATTTAGGGACTGACAGTAAATTTTCAAACTTAGGGACCAAATCCAAAATTTAGACATACCACACAGGCTATCCATGTACTTAGCTCTATTATTTAATATTTATTTTATAATTTATAAATCTTCATTAGTAACTATTTAATATTTCTTTCATTTAAATCGTGAAAAACATGATAATAAAATAATTTATATTATTTCTATAATAATATAAAATAACTATTTAAAGTTATATTAGATTA
This sequence comes from Smallanthus sonchifolius, assembly GCA_023525975.1. Classification (NCBI taxonomy): domain Eukaryota; kingdom Viridiplantae; phylum Streptophyta; class Magnoliopsida; order Asterales; family Asteraceae; genus Smallanthus; species Smallanthus sonchifolius. Next base: position 22,045,020 of record CM042026.1, on the reverse strand, counting down.
ATAATTAAAATCGATGGTATTTTTTTTAGATGAATATATGGGGTTTTGCATACAATTACAGGATCATATTGGTTTTGAAACCATTATAAATGTGTATGAGTCATTGGGTATTGTCCTTCGGTCACAACTTACAAAGTGATTATCTTGTTGTTAAGGATTAGATGAAAGTAAAAACATGTCGTATTGCCTTCCAAAAAAAACATGTCATATTGTCTCGAATGATTAAAAAGTTAACTTTACGCTATACTCGAATGTTGTATTCTCATATCTCGCATAATCATCCAATGTTCATAACCTGTATATAAAAAATTTAATAAATGATAGAATGTATTCATACCATTTAGTCGAAGTTTATTTTTTTATATTCTTACGGGTGGTAAGAAAACTAATCTAACAAATCTTTGATAATTTGGGGCAAGCATTCTTAATCAAAACCAAGACAAGTAACTTGATGCCTCTTGATTGATAACTTAGATATGAATACATGAAAATTAGAGTTAAGAGTTCAAGTCTTAGCTTATAAAATTGAATACATGTATCCACCTTAAGATTTGACCAATTTAGAAGTATGAGCTACTAGACCCAAGTACCGAATATGTGTTCATTCGGTATGCAAGTCTTTATACTTGATCATATATATTAGATCAAGCATTGGGAGTTATTTACGAAAATAGAAGATGAAGTCTCACGTTATATATTTATATACTTGATCATATATATTAGATCAAACAAATTTGTAATTCATATTCTTAAAATCAATAAGAATTTTGATTTATCTGCGTTTATCCTTTTGAATATTCAACCATGTTCTTCTACCAGTACTCTCCTCATCAATTCATATGTTACTCATTTTATAGAAGCTCGTTTAATAAACGAGCTTATTTAATCGAACCAAGCTTAAATGAACCAAGGGTTAATATCTGTGCTTGGCGGGTTCTCATGAACAAGCTTCCAACAAGAGGTAATTTGGAAGAAAAAGGTCCGGACATTCCATCCTCTTTATGTCCTTGTTGCAATGAAGAAAAGGAATCAAATGATCACTTGTTTAGTGGTTGTTCGATAGCTACGTGAATTTGGAATCTTGTGTCTGTTTGGCTCGGGGTGTCAATTCCGGTTGATAAGTCTCCTCGTCCGCTGGATTGGCTTGAAAGGTTCCAAGTTCAATCACAAAAGAAAATTGTTATTGGGTCGATAATGTTCGTGACTTGGTGGGCGATTTGGAGATTCAGAAAGGACACGATTTTCTCGAAGAAACGGCATCGGAAAGAGACTCTTTTTTGATGATATTACCTATTTCTCGTTTTTTTTTGTATTGTAGTCGTGATCGTAAATGTAAAATTTCGTGGATCGAGTGGCTTAAAAATCCGCTATTGTACATGTAATTTTTCTGTCTTTCTAGCTCTTTGCAAGAAGTTTTTTGTTTAGTAATAATATACTGTAATTCCAAAATAAATAAATAAATAAAATAAACGAGCTCAGACTCAGGTCGACTCTTCTACACCCCTAAATCAAACTAGACATATTTCAATTGGATGTTAAAGATTTTTACAATCGTTTGCAATTCGTGGTCATTACAATCAAGATCATATTTTTCGCAAATATAGACTATAAACAAAATTAAGCGTCATCCAAAAAATATCAATCAAATCTAACGGCATAATTTTTTTTAACGGCAACACCTAGATATTCTAGGATAATTGGGGTTTACTCGGGACAACACCTAGAACATCTAGGGCAGCCCACCTCAGAAGGAACCCTCAACTAGGTAAATCCCCTTACCTGATCACACATCCTTTTTTTCTGCTGTGGCCTGGATGCGAACCAGCGACCTCCCATTTAGAAGTCGCCGGGGTACCGCCAGGACAAAGCCCCTTTGGTATCTAACGGTATAGATAGGAATGTAGTGTAATACATGTAGATAAAAAAAACATAATGAATGAAAAACTTTGGTAAAAATAGAATGTTTATACAACTAAAAATAAAATAAAGTTTTAAAAAATACGAAAAAGAAAAACTAAATGTATCTAATACGCTTAAAATGGTAATAATGTGATAACAAAATAAATTACTAAAGCCGATAGGACAATAAGGTCATGTGTTACGGGCGTGAGAGGCCCACCTTACCCTCGTCACAGGAGAAAACACCGTCCCCTAGGTGTGAAGATGGATCCGTGAGAGGCCCACCTTACCCGTCGATATGGCAATAAAGTTCTTTGCCGTTCAAAAAAAAATTTATATTCCCTATCCATCTCAAAATAGTTATCCATCTTATTATTTTATTTAGTGTCATAAATAAACTGTTCACAGTTAAAATTATTTATCAAGTTTTAATTCTACATCTAATACTAAACTGTATATTTATTTTGAGAGGATAAAATATAAAACAACGAGGGCGATTGTGCTGCTTTTTTTTTTCAAATCTAAACTAAAACGTGATCTATAATTATTGATTTAAATATTTTAGTCTAATGTTATATTATGATATATTAAACAAAAATAATTATGGATATATTAGTAAAAAGAAGTTTCAAAAGCTACGTGTTGGCTTTTGTTTTTTTCGTTTGCTCCTCTTTTTAGCTTTATTCAAAACTATTTTTGAAAAAGACAATAAAGCCTTTATTAAATAATTAATATAATACTTAATATTTTCCCAGAAAAATTAAAAAAATTAGACAGCACTTTAATGAACTTATGTGTATAATAACGAGTTCCAATTTACATGAATAGTAACAATGATAATGATAATATATACACACTTATATCTATGTATTAGACATGACATATTATAATAAAAGAATAATATTTAAAGTAAATTAGAAACATAAAATGAATCATGATAAATAATAAATATTGTTTATTTTAATAAAAGTTTAAATAGATTACACGAAACAAAATAAAAACTACATCCACTTATACGGGTAGGCTCTATGATTTGCTCAAATTGAGGTTTGGCACCTAATTTTCAGAAACTACATATTTAGTCGAATAATATACGAAAATGTAACATAAATAGTTCCTGGAGTGAATATTCGTTAAGTTTTTTGTTACATGCTTTTGGAATAACCAAAGTACTCTTAGTATTAAGAAAATAATAATAAAAAATTAAAACCCACCCCTTGTATTGTAAATGAAAGATAGTGAAATAAAGTTTCAATTTCCGTTGTCATGTCTGTATTAATCAGTCACATATACCTCCTTCTAGTGGGGGTGTGACATAATATCACAATAATCTATTTGAATGTGAAATGCATACATCTTTAAAGTGTAGGAACACAACAATATTCTATATGAATATCTAATGAACACACAAAAAAAAATACATAGAGGAAGAAAGTACAAGTATGACATTGGATTGGATTGAACATTTTATGAGGTTGCTTTGTTAAGTGAATGCGTCTTTGATATCTCAACGTCAGACAAGGGATATAGGATAAGTGGTGTAGATTTAAAGTGTGTGTGAGTTTACTGTTAAAAAAAGATAAGGTATATATATGAGTCAACAACTACCACCAAAGGGATGTGACCGGAAGTCTATAAGTACCTGATAGTCGATTACTCTCATCAGAGAGGGTTCTAATAGATCAAAGCGGTTGAGTTTCTCTGGTTTTCTAATAGATTGAAAAACAATAATACTTCGTGGGAAGATTAGGGTAAATTTGTAATTATGTAATCTTATTGGTTTTGTTCGGCCTGTTTTGGGTCGACGTTTTGACTCTAATGAAAGTGATTGTTAAAAAAAAAGAGGGTTCTAAAAAGCAAATAATAAAAGATTTGTGGTGATATTGGGTGGGTCGATGGGTATTGGGATTGGTTACCACTTTGCCATACACATGGGCCATGGCTACTCAAATTTATAAAAAGCTTATTTAGGCTTACAAGCCTAATCTACTTCAATACCTAAAGTTTGAGCTCGGACTCGTTAAGTAGATGAGCTTTATGTGAGGCTCGAACTTGGGCTCGATGTCGTTTAAGTTTGGCATGTTTCAAGTTTTTACTAATCCGATCTCAAGTCGCTCACAACTTGCTTGGCTCGTTTACACCCCTAACTATCTATATAAGAATTGCAATTTAACCCTTTTGCATTATATCTTTTAAATTTCCTAAACTTACCAATGTTGATGTTGTTGATGGTGCTATTGTTGTTGTTGCTTGTGCTCGTGTTAGTGTTGGAGTTGTTGTTTATGTCGCTACTCATGGTGCTGGAGTTTTAAGTTTCCTAAACTTGTCAATCGGGATTTTAACGCGTATATAACACTAATGTGTTTTTCATGAAGGACGACTGCCCCATAACCTGTTAATAGGTCCGCCTCTGTTTACACAATACAAAACTAGTTCATACATCACAAACTTATATTTTCAAGATCGGTTATGTACAAATTGCACATGTATTGTTATAAATGAATTAATTTTGTTATGCAAACCATCACTTTTCATTAATATATAAACATATGAGTAAATTACAGAAATCGTTCTTTATGTTTATACCATTTTTTAGACACTGTCCTTTAGCCCAAAAATTGTCAGAGATCATCCTTTACGTTTACAAATGTTGCATGTTTCGTCCTTTGGCCCTAACCCAGTTAAATTTCTCAGTTAATTTTGGTCATGTGGAAGGCACATGAGGATAGTTTTATAATTTTACTTATTTATTTAAAAATATCTTAATAAACAAAAAAAAACAATATATATATATATCAAAGGACTATATATATAATTAACTTAAACCCTGATTTTAAAAAAGCTCCACCTCTTCTCAAATGTAGACCCACACCATGTAACCACCACATCTCCGGCAACCACCATAGAACCACCAAAGCCGTTGGCCACCCCCAGTCGTTTTTCCGGCACCACCATCTTTCCGGCCAAGCGTTCTTTAAGAAGTCTGCTATCTTTTTCATGAAGATATCAACAAAATCGTCATTTGCAGAAATTACTTCCATTATATTTACAAAAAATTGCAACTGGGTTTCATTATCAAAATCTATCTCCTGTGCAATCCCTCATTTTTATTAACTATTGCAGTTGTATGCTATGAAGATGAAATCATAATGAAAAATATACGAATTCCGGTAAAATCTAACACCACAAACGAAAAATCACAATGATGGTCAGAGTATATTTAGGATCTGGGTGGGGGACCATTTATGTTGAATTTGAATTTTATTTCATGAAAATATTTTGTTCAGCACATTGATGCAAACTGTTATGAATGTGAAATTGGAATTTATTTCGTGAATAAAAGATGGAGAAAATATCAAATTGTAGCATTTTTTGGTTGGGTTTCAAATTACCAAAAAACACCGAAAAAAACCCGGAACTTACCCTTACCGTTACCGTTGATGGATCCATCAATCGGTGGGAACATCGCACCTGACCGTGCACCTACCATCGGTTGACCTGGTAAACGTGAACCATAGCACCTTCCGTTCAGCTAGGAGTAATGATTGGAAATCGAAGTGGAATCAGACGAGGGCCAAAGTGAAAACCATCAACCTCCGTTTCCTGCTCGCGAAAATCAACATCACTCAGCTAACTTTCCTCATATGGTGCGTGAACGATGGTGATGTAGGATTAGGAAAGAGATGGAGTGCGGGATTGGTAGCTTCAGGAGTTTTCAATTTTCCCCCTTTGTATGGTGGTATTGGGTGGTGCTGGATTGGAGATAATGGGTTTAGGGTTTCTAAATTTCAATTTGATGATGAACGACGGAGGAGATGGTGGAGGGTGGTAGCAGTTGCAGGTGGTGGCTGTGTGTGGCGGTGGTTGTCGTTGGTGGAGGGTGGTGGTGGTGGTGGCGGTGTAGATGGTGGGTCTGAGTGGGTAAAGGGAAGGTGGTTTATGGCGGTGTTGATGCTAGGGCGGTGGTGGTGCTCAGATCGGAGAAGGAGGTTGTGCGGTGGTCGGCTGGTGGTGGTGGTGTTTGGCGGCGGCGGCGGTGGGCACCAGATTTGAGAGAGAGAGAGAGTAGAGAGAGAGATGAGAGAGGGAATTTATTATTTATGGTTTTGTTTTTTTATATAAATGGGTAAAAAGATCAAAGTACCCTTATGTGCCTTGAACATGTTCATATTTAACGAAAAAATTTAACTGAGTTAGAAGTAAAAGACGTAATGTGTAAGATTTGTAAACGTAAAGGATAATCTATGTTAATTTTTTGACTAAAGGACAATATCTAAAAGAGGGTATAAACATAAAGGACGATTTGTGTAATTTACTTTAAACATATCTTATTCAAACTACACTTTTATTAATCTTTTTTGTGAAAATAAATATAATAAATTAATAGTATAATGCACTCAAAGGGTTTGGTAAGGAAAGAGAGAAAAAGTAGCATCGTGATCATTAAACCGAAAGAGACGGATTGTTACTTTTGTCATAATTGTCCCACAATAAAAAAAAATGGTGGTTTAAATCTTCCTCAAGATAAAAAAAAAAGAAAGTAATATTTGGTTGTTAAAAAAAAAAAAGTCTTGTTGAAGTTACCACACATGGACCCATCAACTTTGGATAACTATAAACCATAATGATTAATTGAAAAAAACAAAATAATTTACATATAAATCAGGAATGACACTTCAAAAGTTGGAGCCAATTTTTATCTTCATAAACAGATAATGTTTAAAGTTAATTTTATGAACAAAAAAGATGCAAGATGTCTAAAATTAATAGTTTTTCAATTATCATTATATTATTATTCTTTGTCATTAATCTCATGGCTACAAATTATGTGGTTTGAAAAACAATATTTATATAATAAGATCATTTTAACGATAAATTTATATGTTCACTTCTCCATCTATATTGTTGAAGAGACTTAGAACTTTTAATCGTTTTAACAATAAAATTCCTTTTTATTACAAAATATAAAAAAAAAGATTTACGAGTGTGTCTGTCTGTCGACTTCACTAAGCTAATAATTTGGACACATTTAGGTTTATATCATCAAATGATAATTTATAACCAAAATATAATAAGTTAATTACATGAATAGTTTCTATGATTTGACTAAAATAAAATTTTTAGGTTTTAAGTTTAAAAAGTTACATTTTAAGTTATTTGATTTTTATTTTTTAATAAGTTTGGATTCTTATACAAACTTTCATAAGAAAAAAATTATTAGGTTTATTTAAAATGACTATTTTACCCTTGTGACAAAGTTATCATAATAAAAATATGTCAAGTATATTAATTACAAAACATATTTATGCCATTTACTAAATAAAAGAAACAAAAATATCACCCCCTTCGTACGCCCACCCCACCCCTTGCTAGTGTATTCGTCGACAACCATCGGCCCTCATGAATGTTGGCGACCACCTACCCACATTAATGTTGGCAACAACGACTGTTTCTCCGTAAAAAATGGTTGAAAAACAATAAGGATTTAGACTATTTCTCAACCGACGATACCATTTTTGGTGGAAATTTGATTCTTCAAAAAGAAACCCATATCAAGAAACAACCAAGAATTCAAGAGACGTGATCACAAAATCAACAAACGCTACTAGAAAAGTGGTCGAATTCCAACCAAAGTTTCCGACCAAAAAATATTCGTTGGTAATTCCGACAAAAAAACCCTAATTTTTAGCGATAAAATTCCGACAAGATACCAATAAAAAATAACGCCATGAAAAACTCCGACAAAAACTTTTTAAAAAAATTATTTTATTTTTCGTTAGATAATTATAATTGTTATTATTATTTATTTATTACTTTAATATATTATTATTATTATTTACTTAATTTTGTTGTTGGTAGGAAAGTGGTCATAAATTTTCGACATTTTCCCAAAAAAAACCTTATTAAATATGTGTATATGTAGGTGTGTATGTATGTGTATATATATGTATGTTTATCTATTTGTATGTGTATGTGTGTGTATGTATGTGTATGTATGCATAAGTATATGTGTATGTATGTGTGTATATGTAGGTATATATGTATGTATATTTATGTGTATGTTTGTGTATGTGTATGTGTGTATATACGTGTATGTGTATGTATATGTATGTTTATGTACGTGTGCGTGTATGCGTGTATGTATGTATGTATATACACAAATAAACAAACAAACGTACCCAACAAACATCTCACTCATACAAGTAGGGTATGAGAATGTGAGATAAGGGCAAACCTTAACTCTATTTTATAGGATAAAGAGGTTGCTCACAAAGAGACCTCCGACTCAGAAAACCTTTTTATTTTAGGCAAATATAGAAAAACACATATATCATAACGATATTTTTAGTAGCAGAAGATGTTAAGAACATGAAGGCATAAAATTCCCAATAGTAGAATAGTTAAGGTTAAAGGTGAACCTAATACAAAAGGGCAACCTAGAAGAAGGTAACACCAACGGCTAAGACTAAAGGCAAACCTAAGTGAAGCGTAAGCTAAGATACAAAGCTCAAGCAAAGACTAAATCTGGAGCTGTAAACAAACCAAACTAAACTAAACGAGACCTTGTTCGTGTTCATTCATTAAGATTTTACGAACACATAACCAAACGAAATTTCTTGTTCGTGTTCACTCATTGAGGAAGTGAACTTGTTCGTGTTTGTTTGGTAATTTTCTAACGAACACAAACGTACATAAACAAAGACGAAGAAGAAAACCAAATTCGGAAGGCATAATCAGGGTAACTGGGAACTGGAAGACGAAGAAGGCTGGAAGGTGTCATCGGAGTAACCGTGGAACTGGAAACCCTAATCGGATGCTAGCAGAGGTTCTCAAAGGTTGGCAGAGGTGTTGAACTGGAACTCTTGATGAACGTGTGGAAGAGATGAGAAGTAACGACACATATTGCTATATAAAAAATAACAATGTTGTACTTTGAGAAAACAAGTGGGTGAAAATTTGGGTTGTAGGACCTAAATGCCCTTTAATCCTATTTATAAGGAGTGCCACATGCCATATCCATAAACACTAACCTTTGTCTGTCATCTATAGGATAGACATGGTGGGAGGCATGCAAACACAAACAGTCAGCTTCGGTTGCGAACGCTTAGAGTAACTTGTACATTGTCTAGCTAGCAATAGTTGTGACTTACGTATGTGGATCATGCAAACACATAAACAGTTTATTTACTTACAAACCTGTGAACTCACCAACCTTGTGTTGACACTTTTTCTTACATGTTTCTCAGGTCGCTAAGGCACAGGTTGCACACCTAGGACATGCATGGAGTCCTACTGTCATTGCATTCTTATGCAAACATTTAAAACAATTCACTTGCTTTTATTAAACTAAACTTAGGTGCGTTTGTTTTGCGCAGTAACTATTTGACATAAACCGCTTCCGCATTTAACTCTGAGCATCTAATGGTTTTGTTTAAAATCATATAGTGTCGTTTGACGTAATTAATGACTGAGATCTTGGTTTGTCACATGCCTAACAGTAAAACTCCGTTAGTGGATTTTGGGGGTGTGACAGATTGGTATTAGAGCCATTGGTTATAGAGAACTAAGATTGCATACTAGACTATAACCGCACACATGTATTAGTTACACGACACAGACACTCATACATGATCACATAACATCCATACATACATTGCATTACAGGCATGTTGACGTCAACCATATTACCCTCCACTGACGAGGAACACGTCATTCTCATTTTCATCATCATTCCCAGTGGCGACACTCTGGGAATCACCAAAACAACATCCACTCCCGTCCGAGGGCAGCAAGATGGAGCCTTCGATGGAGTCATTCACACCACCATCATCTGCACCCTTGTTACACCACCAGAGCCTAAGATAACACCGGCTTGAGCCAATCGATGACATAATCGGGAATGGTGGGTCTTCTCAAGTCCGTATTGGGGGCGACACACATCACTAGCACATGTCTCTTTGGGAGTTTGATTATGATTTCCGCAATTTGGTATCAGAGCCACGAGCTCAAAAATAAATAAATTTAAAAAATGAATACTAATTTATTAAACGATTATGAGGAATCAAATCGCCAAATAGCCGAAGTTATTAACTTCAGTGAAAATGAAAAAGGTTTTCAATCAGATTATATGATTAATTTTGACCAATTAACAAAAATTAACAAGCTCAAATTCAAGCTTGATACTAAGCAGGTTTTTAATCAACCTACCATTTTACAGAGTTTAGTTTCAAAAGCTTTCTCTAGAAAAAATAAAATCTTTTTATTGTTTCAATACTGAAGAACTTTCAGTAGACATAAAAGATACTTCTGGAGAAGTATTTTTACCACTCATAACAAAAGGAGAAATAGCAAAGAGACTTTTGTCTATCAAACTTGAGTTAAGAAAATCCATAAATATGGTGCATATAGGGACAGTAAAAATTCTTTTAAAAGCACAATTCAGAGATGTAATTAATTTTCCTATAAAAATAGCTCTTGTTGATAATAGAATCATCAGCAGACAGGATGCCCTTCTAGGAACAGTACAAGGAAATTTAGCATATGACAAATTTATGTTTACCATATATCCTAAGTTTGCTTTACATCGAGATTCAAAAGATTTCGATAAAACACTAAGTTTCATACATCAGTGTGAAAGAACTGATCTGATAGAACCAGGAAACAAAGTATTTACGATTAATTACTTAATCTCTTATGCTCTAACTAATAGCACTCATTCAATTGAGTATAAAGAAAAAAAGAATATAACTATCGAAGACATATTCTCAGATATTAGCACCATTGAAGAAAGTAAGTTCTCTGAACCTTCACAAACACAAGAAAATTGGACAATTAATATAGCTCGAAATAAGAAAATTCTATGATCTAAACCTAGACATAGTTTTTTTTCTGGAAACTCTTTAAGAATAGGAGAATCTAGTTCTACTGGATTACAATTAATACGATCTATGTCTGAAAGAATAGACAAGTATGAAGAAATTCTTAAAGAAGCTATTGAAAAATAATATCTTTAAGAACAATTCTAGAGGTATTAGAAATCTTAGATCCATAACATGAGCTCTCTTGTGAGAATTGAAGAATTAGTTAAAGAACTAATTAATAAAGTAGAAAATCTATCCACTAATGAAAATCTAGAAGCAATTGTTGTAAAAATTATCAAAGAAATTTCTAAAAAAATTGATAAGAAAGAAGATACAAATCCATTAATACTGGAAAAACATAAAGAAAAAACTTCAAATGAAGAATTTTTTTTTTTCAAAAATACTATTTTCCTAACTTTAATGTTGGAAATCCATCCTTAAGAAGTTCTAAAAGCCCAAACGCCCTAAAATGGCCTTTTGGATCAACCTCAAATGACTAACAAAAGTCAGATGAGATTTTTTTTTCGATACAAAAATTGGAAGATGTTATTTACTCAATCAGAACACCACCCAAAGGACTATGGAACTCCATAGCAACTGGAGTATTCATCAAAAAAAAAAATTTAATGAGTTATCTCATTTATATAAGCAAAAACATTATCTTAAAAAAGAAATACAAGAACTTGAGAATAAAAAAGTTATCCTATCTTGCGGTTAAATGATTTCCATCACGCCAAAGCTAGAACAAATTTTTAATGAATAGCTACAAATTCTTTTAGCTGAACAAATAAATGAACTTGTTCAACTAATGTCCCTAAGTAACGAAGAATGTGAACAAAATTTTTCTAAAAATAAAGAATTAAAAAAAAATATTTTTCAGAAATCAAATATCAGGTTTTTACTGTTCAAGAACCCAAAACTGAAGAAGAATACTCCTCTAACGAGGAAGAAGAAGAAACCCTAACATACAATAATATGATGAACCAAACTAATGCTAGTAGCAGTAGTTACAAAAAATCCTATAGAAAAAAGAATACAGAATTTTTTATGCCCTACCACAAAGGCATAACTAGTTCTGGTAATGGTAGTTCAACTACGATTGACACCATTAAAATAGACTGTATCTTCGATCTTGAAAAAAGAAAAGAAGTTATAGACAAATGGAATACTGAGATTAGCCTAATAATCCAGTCTAATCCAGACGAATTTTCTAAAGCTAAGGTTTTGTTATTATTAATTGAACACAAATCAGCAGGAATTATCCAAGAGTTCATTAAAGGAACGGCTTGGAACGAAGATCTGCATGGTGAAGATCTTTTTGATCAAATTATTAACGCCATCTATATGATGTTTTTAGGTCTTGATTTTCTTACAAATAAAGACCATGAAAATCAAAAACTGCTTGAAAAAGCAAGACAAGTTCTAACCAAATCACAGCTTTGTGATATATGTCTCCTTGACAACTTTACTTGTCTATTTGAGCAAAACTTATACATGCTAAGTACAGGAGAATATCACTCTTGGATAGAAGCATACTTAATGAAAATTCATATTGTTGGTGAAAAGGCCAAAGAACGATAGAATAAAGAAAAGAACGATGGAATAAAGAAAAGAACAATCTAACTATGTATTCCCTCGGATTTGCTACAAGGATTGTTAAAGAAGAAATTGCAGTTTATTGTGATCTCTCCAACAAACAAAAACAGTTAAAGAAATTTAACAAAAGTTGTAAAAAATTAACAGAAGAGCCACTGTTATCTTTTGGCTGTGAACTAATCAAAGAAAAAAAATATTTTAAAAAGAAATATAAGAAAAAATATAAAACAAAAAGAAGGTTTTGAAAAACTAAGAAAAGAAAGTTTACTCCGGGAAAATACTTTTCTAACGAAAAACCAAAGGTTTGCCCTCAAGGAAAAAAGAAATGTCGTTGCTGGATATGATCTGAAGAAGGACATTATGCCAACGAATGACCCAATAAACAAAAATTTTCAGAAAAAATAAAGCTCATTTTAGAAGCCGAAAATGAAGGATATTTTTCAGAAAGAAATGATAAAAACCTTAAGAAACGATATCAAACGAACTCCGATTGAGCTCATTCTAACGGCGTTGGAACTGTCTCGTCGAACTCTACCATCTTAGCTTTTACGGTTTAACTTTTAGGGTTTATATTTTATCGTTGAATTTTATGGTTTTAGCCTTAGGGTTTAGGTTTTTTTAGGGTGGGGGTAGGGGGTTTAGGTTTTTGGAGGGGGGGGGGGGTTTAGGTTTTTAGGGGGGTGGGGTGGGGGGTTTAGGTTTTTAGGGTGGGGGGTGAGGGTGGTGGTTTTAGGCTTTTCGGGGTGGGGTTGGAGGGGGGTTTAGGTTTTTGGGGGTGGGGGTGCGGGTGGAGGGGTGTTTAGGTTTTTGAGGGCGGGTTAGGGTTCGATGAGACTGTTCCAACGCCGCTGAAATGAGCTCAGTCGGAGTTCATTTGACCCATTTCTTAGCATTTATTAACGAAAAACCATTTTTTAATGGAACCGTCCCCTATATATATGTATATATACATACTAATAAATGAAGGTTTTGGGAGGGACACTTGTCATATTTTTCGGCATTCACATTCTCATTTTCCCAACTCTCTCTCCTATTAATAATTAACTCCACTATTTTAGGCAACTAAATTAATTATTTGTTTCAATTTTTATATATAAATTTTTAAATTTAAAACCGTGTTTATCATCAATTAAATTGTTTTATCATATTTTTATGAATTCTACAAACTAAAAACAATTTTATAGCGATCTAAGATCCAAATAAAATCTCTTTAATCATGTATTTATATATTCACATTGTTACATTTTGACAAGTGTATGTGTTAACAGATTACATTATATTTTATTCAACCTGTGTAATACACGGGCTTTTAAAAACATAATTTTTTTTATTACTAAGTATATAACATTATATTTATTTAACACGTGTAATACACAGAATTTTAACCCAGTATATATATAGGGGAAAGTTCAAATAAGAAGTGTGTTTTGTCTAAGAAGGCTAAGAAATTATATAATTATAACACATGACATATTAAAAAAATTAATAAAAGGATAACTCTCTCCGTTAAAAAATTATGTTTTAAATTCCTAACCCCTCCCTTCCCATCATCCCCCCCACCCCCCCCACACACACACACCAAGATCTCACCACCATGGATGTGTTTTCTCTCCAAAACCCATCGATACACCTTCTGCCACCGTATCTAACCACTCAACCACTTCTCCATCTCTATCCAAAGGCAGCAACGACATCCCCCAACTCTCCACCGTCCTCCGCATCTCCGTCGGTGTCATCCTCATCTTTGCCGCCTTCCTCCTCTGCTCCGGCGCCGTCGATTGCGAAATCCGATGATCGTTGACTCGGAGTTCTTCATCGTAGATTCTAATCAATCTACTAAAAACTCCATCAACAATCTAATCAGATCTCACACGAGTCACTAGACTCACTGATTCGTGTAAATAGCAAGGACGTGCATCGTTGGATTATGAGAGAGGTCTCTTGTAAATGGCAATAAATCATGAGGTGAAGGATCAGAGAACATGGAAGTGCCACGTATGCTGATCTAGGATGAGTTGGTTAGAGACAATGGTTCAGTCTAGGGATTTAAAAACAATTGTTATCCTCCTCTGTTTTTAATTCATTTTTTAAAGAAAAAACATTTGGTGGTATCAGATTATGAACTTTGAAGAAATCAAAATAGAGATTTTCCCTTTTTATGGTAATAAAATAAAGGAAAAAAAAAAATCCTTTTATGGTTTTTTTTGTAGAATTTCAAGCTTCTCTCATGGCGGTTACTATGTTCATTTTCTTTTATACTATAACAATTAGTTTATAGAATTGTGCTACTTGCTTGTATAACCTTGTGATCTTTTGGCTTTTGAACCAGATTTTAAAGAGAGTTTGTTTTTGTTGTGTTAGTTTTTTAGCCTTGTTTTTTTCATTGTTAATTTAATAAATTTTGGAGTTAAATTTTTTGTGCTGTTTTTTGAATCACATTGTGCTACTTTGTTTATTATAGTGTTGTTTCGTTCATTTTATTTATCACATGTGCTAATTTTTTGTGCTATTTATTGTGCTGGTTTGTCTTGTTCTCCTTATTTGTGTTGGTTTGTTTTTTAAATCACATTGTTGTTTTGCTAGTTTGTTTGTGCTGGTTGTGCTAGTAACTGTGCTGGTTTGCTGTTTTTGTGCTAGTTTGTTATCTTTGTGCTAGTTAGATATTTTTGTTGTGCTAGTTTGCTATTTTTGTTCTTGTTTATTTGTGTTGATTTGATATTTTTGTTTATGCTGGTTTGATTTTTCATAAAACAACACAATTTATGTAAAACATCACAATTTATGTAAAATAACACAATTTTGTAAAGTGTCAGTTTTTTTCACAAAAAATATAGCAATATTATACTCGAATTAAAGGTAAAAAACGCTCGATTTTATGGTGTAATTTAAAAAAAAAAAATAAAGTTGTATGAAAAAGTTATATACGTTTAAAAAAGTGGGGAATTTGAAAAAAGTCAATATTGAAATGCTCATCCACCCCTTATTTTTCTAACACAAAAATCTCAACCCTTGATCATCCAATTGAATGAGTGAGATTGCTTCTTAGGCTTCTTAGAAAAATTACACTTCTTAGGGGAACCTCCCCCTATATAGGGGAGGGTTAGTTTGAAAACCCACTAGAGTTGAGAAACTAGTGAAAACTCTATCAAAAATCAAAATGTTTTTTAGAATATATTCTATATATAATTTCTTTTTATAAAATAAAAAAAACGCCGATCTGATTTTTTAATTTTTTTTGGTAAGATCGGATATCGATCCAAGGATACAGAGTCTTTTAGTACCGAATTTCAGTAAATGTTTAATCTAGCTAGAATTGAAAAGTTGTTTGATATTGATTTTAAAAGGAGAAGAAAAGATAAAAATAGTACAAGTAATCAATAACAAGGATAAATCACTTTTGTTCGAATTCCTTCCAATGTTGTAGTTACCTTTTATTTATGGATTCTCAAAAGATCACCATATCGCAAACATGGTGGTCGTCACTTAAGTGCTAAACCCTATGGCGAGGGTTGATTTTGTCTTCCCAAGGGTAGTAGTCTAAGCAATATGACAACCTCTATGTTTAGCTAGAAACGTCTCCTAGTCAAGTTACCAAATCATATTCTACGAAAATCAGTGATAATGTGTGTAAGTGCATAAGATGGAGCAACTCCTGGGTCGGGACATTAACTCCCATAACAATATTGGAAAGTTTCCACCATAAATTAAAGTATCAAAATTGTGTTTTTAGACAAGGGACTTTACACACTAACCATTATGAACCCCTTGATTTGATTCCTCTCCTCAAGGGTAATGGCAATGCATGAGGTCAAGTCCTTAGAATACCGAGTCACCGTATATTAAAAAGCAAGGATCTTTACAAACCGAATTCACAATTCACAACTTTTAGCACCCTTCCAAGTTACTAACACACTGGCTCTACATAGAAAAAGAAGTTTGAATGCCCAAATCAATGAAGCATGAAGTTGGTGAATTGCTCAAACGGTCGTAGAGATCCACTTTCAATGCTAAAAGATCACATTTTGAAGTTACTTACACACACTAATATTGAATCCATAAGGATACTAACTACATTAGAAGTTCACCTTCCTAAAGATATTCAAAGAACTTAGCCAAGAATGCCATTTAAGTAACAAAGATTAAACTTGTATGAATACACAAATGCATCATTACAAGATTTCAAAAATTTTAATTGTTTCTAGAACTCTAAAGATGAGACTAACAACAAAAACTACTGAAAAATAAAGGTGGAATTCTTCTAACAACAGACTACAAATTCCCTACACAAGCTCTACTCAAAATGGTGCAAGAACCACCTATTTGTAAGCTGTTCTAGGACTTGGTCACGGTGAGTGGCTGATGAGGACAAGATAGTGCGCACAGGGGTGTGTTGAGCTTTAGCACGGGGTGTGCTGGACCTTTGGTAAGGGAGCGTGGGTCCCATATGTCTTCTTGTCTACTGATCTTGGGCACGGGGGCGTGCCTGATGAGGCACGACCCGTGCTTGACTTGCTGACTTGATCATTTCTTGTACCGTTTTCGCTTCTTTGATCAGTTCTCGGTCTTTCGGTCCTGAAAACTCAAAATGACCCAATTAAGGGTCTAATACACAAGAACTTCAAGAAAACATACATAAATGGAATGACATTTGATGTGAAAAATATGTATTATTTAGTGCACATCACAGATCTAGACTTTTTATAAATGACTTGTAACGAATGTTCTGTAAGGTTTCTTTAAACATATGTTTGATGTAAATAAATAGATCACTCTTTAATTGTTATTTAAATTAGAAGTCACTTAGTGTAGCTGACTTTTAGTATGCAAGTCTGGTTAAGTGTAGGTTTGGTGAAGGATGTGGATGGATGTGTGGCTCATTGAGACAGACTACTCAGTGAAGAAGACTGACATCCCGTTTTATGTTTTTTTTAAACCTTGTGCTTTCTGGATTTAAGACAATTTATTGTAATGGTTGAATTATGTTCTGCTGATTTTGTTATGAAATCTCTAGTTTAAGAACTATGTATGAAATGATTCACCAATTGTGAGGTCTTGCAGGTTTGAGGCCTTACAGTCGACAGCCGATAAATAAAAAAAATCCTACGCTGATTGCGATTGGCGATTGAATATTGTTCAATACATAAAAGAAACCTACCGATGTTTTAAAATATTTGAAACAACTTGATTGTTTTTCTAATACATTAATTGCATATAGAGTATTGTTTACTATTCCAGTAACAGTGACATCTGTAGAAAAAATCTTTTCAAAACTGAAGTTGTTTAAGTCTACTTATTATCCACAATATCTCAAGAAAGACTTAATAGATTGACAATGATAGATATTCAGAACGATTACATATAGAGTATGGATTATGAATGTGGATGGATGCGTATTGATCAACCACTTTGCTTCAAAAAATGTTAGAAGAGTCTCACGATTCGTTTAACTATGTAAAATAGATCATTTTGTTACAGTGGTTTTGTTTTATTTATTGTTACAACAACTATTTTCGTTTTAGTGAGTATATATGTGTGTGTACGTATATGTATAATGGGTCCGATTATTGTATAAATGTTTTTAAGCGTACGAAGGGTTTCCAATCGTAGATTTGATTAAATCTAGAACTTAAAAAACGTGGTGGCATAGATATAAATAGAATAAAAAAATACACGCACATCTATGTAAAAAAGGGCATTAAGGTCATTTTTTAACAAGCGTAAAAAACAATCTCTTTAAAAACGTCGGTGTCGATTCATTTTCCAAATATTCAAACGAGCATAGAAATACCATCTATTGCACGAATGGAAGAAGATGATTATTGAAAAATCAGATAAACTACAAAAGAAAGGTATGTGTCGCAATAATTTTCGTTGATGGCATAATTTCTATTATTTGCGTAATTACCATTTTATGCGTAATATGCATTTGAAGCATAATTAGCACTTTATGCGTAACTTTGTGTTACAATTCTAATTGTATGCGTAATTACCATTTTATGCGTGATATGAATTTGAAGCGTAATTAGCAATTTATGCGTAATTCTGATTGTACGTGTAATTTTGATAATCACGCAAGCATACTTACTTTTATGACACTTGCTATAATTGTTAATTCGGATGCTATAAAAATTTCAGGAAAAAGATCTCAAAATTCAATATCAGCTGATGAATCGGGAATCGTGATACCACACAAATTAAAAGGGTTTGGAGTTCTTAGAATATATATATATATATATATATATATATATATATATATATATATATATATATATATATATATATAGGGGTATGTTCTTTTGAGAACCAACAATATGTTAAGAACCGTGAGAACCTCATTAACTCTTCCTCTATTTATAATATAAATTGACTAGAATTCATGTACATTTCAATATGTTTAAGGTTTGGTTTTAAAAGACCTCGAATTTATAGTCGTTTTTTTAAATGCATATATGCACTCACACTTTATGCACAAATGAATGCATATATGCATATTTTTATACTTTTCTTAAAAAAATTCAGGAGAGAGGAGATAAACTCAAACTAAGAGTGGGAAGAGATAAATAAAACATTGTTGTTGAATTTTACTTTTTTCACTAAAGCGATATGTACACGTTTTGTGCGGTTCTTTCGGTTCTCAACATATAGTTGGTTCTCAAAAGAATATGCCCCTATATATATATATATATATATATATGGAAACTATGATACGTTTCCATTCCGTAAGAAAAAATCGTACGCTACTATCCATAACAATCACGCCATTCGGTTATTGCTACGCATTATCATAACCGGTAAAATGACAAAACTAGCCTTCCCTCTAAAAATTAAAAAAGAACACGCGTTCTAGTCACATGACATTGATGTAAATTTATGAGTAGATTTGGAGAGTTTGAGTTATCCGTACACTTCGTACGAAAAAATGACTTTTTATTTAAACATTCCTATATATATATAAGTTCATATTTTAGGGGTCCAATTTTTACCAGTCGCACACGACATCCGATCTCTTAGGGATAGCCCTGGCTGGCCTCAAAGATTCTACGTGTTGGAAAAGAGATACAAGAGCTCGCTTGTGCCACTTTGTTAGGGGTATTGTCACTTAGCCACCTTAGACCTTCATACAGTCCATGACCCGTTTTTGCAGAAGTACCCTGTATGTGCCTGTTATAAAATCAAAATGTCATTGATCAAGTAACAAAAGTCCAGGTTTTAAGAAATGCCACGTCACTAAATTAAGCAAATGATGTCCCAAAATATCAAGGGAGATTGCAGAAAATAATTAAACATCACAGGGACTATTATTATATTTCATGAGTGAGATTTTTAATTGGTGTGACACTTTTGAGTGCAAGAAAATTTATACAAACAATTTACAAGATTGAGATAATATAATTCAAGCATGGGCAAGTGGGCAACCTATCAAAACGGATCAAATAAAAAAACGATCCATGCGAATGAATGGATTTAAGTTGCGTTTTCTCAAATGGCTCGTATTAAAAATCAGTTAAAAGAGGAACGGGTTAAACATGTTAGAAACTCGCTCAAAGTCTATTTCATTTCATACATCCTCCTAAACTGTTTTATTCACAAACTTAGATTATTATTATAATAACACAAAGTTTATGAACAACCTGAACTTTCCTTGACTCGTTACCCAACTAGTTCATCTTGACACTTGACAGTTGACACCTCTACATTAGCTAGAGTTGTTGTTTGACCGGCGGTTTTAAGTGTAGAAAGGGTCGATGATAAATTAAAATACACACGAGTATCTAATAACAACAATGTCATTTACCAACGGCGTTGAGAAATAGTGTTCAACTTGAGTTTATCAGCGATCTCAGAAACATTCATAGCTTTGGGCAAGTCTTGCTTATTGGCAAAAACAAGAATCGTTGCATCACTGAGTTCATCCTGAAAGAAAAAGTAAAAACAGATGTGTTTTTAAGAGAAAAGACACATGAAGTTTGTTCTTATTATTAATTTTTTGTAACCACCAGAACCCATTAGAGAAAACTCACGGCCCCACGTGTAAAGCTCAGCTTACGCCAGGAAGGTGGCCTTTCAAAGATGAAGGTTTTTACACGAACCAAATGCAACAATGACATTATAATAAAAACAATACTGTAAATTACTGCAAACCTCGTTTAGAAGGCGCTGCAACTCATTTCGCGCCTGGTAAATTCTTTGTTTGTTATTACTGTCTACTACAAAGAAAAACGCGTGTGTACTCCGATAGTAATATCTCCACAGAGCGCGAATCTGTTGAACATAATAACAAATTAGAAGACTGCACATTCAGTTCCATTTTGACAGAAAATCGACACACATAAATGAAATCAAGATTAATTTTTAAAATTTTACTCTGCGTGCTCATACCGAATCTTGTCCTCCTACATCCCACACGGTGAATCGAGTGTTCTTGTACTCCAAAGCTTCCACATTAAACCCTTCATGGATAATAAGCCCATAATATTATCACATGCACAATTAACATGCAAATAATTGAAAGATTAAAAAAAACTAAAGTACCAATTGTAGGTACAGTTGCAACCAAATCACCTAGCTTCAGCTTATACAAAATGGCTGTCTTTCCAGAATCATCAAGTCCTAGCATTAGAAACTTTATATCGCGTTTGGCTAGAAGATGCTTGACTCGAGAACAGTTTGAACCCATTTTCGTATTGACTGTTTTACTTCAACGTGATAAACAAACGAGTAGTCACAAGTTATATATAGGAAATTAAACACACACAAAAGTAAGTATTCTAAGTCTGGAAAATGTGAAAAGATGCTTTTGCTTGCATGAAAGAATAAGGGCTATGCTACTCATGTGAAGCTATTATCAACTTAGTGAGAACATGCATATCAAGAAGGAACCAAAGATAGTGCTTCAAGATATTACAAATGTTGAAGCAAAAGGTAATGGAGAATAAAGTTAATTGCTTTCTGGAGCTTTTAATTGAGATTCTGTTCATAAGCTAATGATTCGAAATGTGATAAGACTTTAAACTCGAAGGTATGCATTCGATCTGTTTGTTGGGGCACTCATAAGTGTTGGGGATGTGAATGGTTAAGATAATCAAATAGCATGCATAATAGTGTATGGTATCACTTTAAACCGCGAAAAGCACTAAGAAAACCACACAGTTATACGAAAACCGCAAAAAGCACTAAGAAAAACAATTCTAAACGATCATATAATAATAATATTTATTTTATTTATAAAAAAATTATTTTAAGTATCGGGTTACGTATACATAACACATAGTCTTACATATACGTAAGCATAAAACAAAATAATTGTAGTTACGTATATGTAAAACACAATACGTAAAAGAATTTTTGGTAAAATGTGTAATATTACATTCCCACCCTTAGAAATAAATAAAAATAAATAAAAAATCTATAAATTTTTTTATTGGCTCTTGATGGTTTTCGCGGTTTTTCACAAAACTATGTGATTTTCTCATGATCAAGTATTATATAAATACTTAATTGATTTGTCTTTTCATTAAACATCGTAGTTGTTACATATTTTCACCTTTGATGAAAAAAATAGTTACAATTGCATAACTGTCAGTTACATGTATTTTTGTCCGGTATAACTACCTCATGAGTGTGGATGGTTAGCATTTGGTTTACCATGGTAGGAGCTGGTGTTTAACCGTTTTTCATAAGTTATGCATACGCTCACCAGTTACCCTATGCCCATGTTGACCCTTTGATAATCGTCTACGTTGATCAATAAAACCAACCTTATCCCTTTTATCAATTCTTTACATTGACCCGCGCTTATTATTATAAACTTCAGTTTTCCAATTTTTGGTCATATTTAGGGTCTTAGTAAATGGTGGAGCTACTACGTACCAACGGAATGGGGTCAGAAAAACTTCTTTTGTGTAAAATGTATTATCAAAACTAATGTGACCCCTTATTTGTTTGGTTGATGACCCCATAAGGAATAATTTGAAAAAAGAAACTAAATTGGTACATGGTCTCTGACTAAATTGGTACATGGTCTCTGGTTAAGTACATGTTTTCTTACCGGTTCGAATTTTGTAATATACACCTTTTTTTTTTACTTTTTTCAAACAAAAGTCTAGGCCTTTTTAAATATAGAAACAAATCCTACAGTCCTATTTTTTTGTGCCGCTCTCCCATGCTGGTCAATCCCGTATTAGGCTTTCTTCTTTCTTCGTCATTTCAGCAACTAAAGTCGCATAAATCGGTTTTTCAAACTGAACCGGTTTGATCAATAAAAGTCAAAACCGGTAACCGGTTTGAGAGAGGGGTTTGACCAGTTTCAAATCGATTTCAAACTGGTTTGAAACCAGTTTTTGAGGGGTTTGGATCGGTTCGGTTTAAAGTTAAACCGAACCGAACCGATCCAAACCCCTCAAAAGCTGGTTTCAAACCAATCCAATCGGTTTGAGTGAAACTGGTTCAAACCGTCAGTTTATAAACCTATAGTTTGATTCAACTATAGGTTTACAAACTGACGGTTTGAACCAGTTTCACTCAAACCGATTGGATTGGTTTGAAAACGGTTTTTTGTGCACCTCTGTCAGCAACCACATAACTATTAGTGGAAAGCATAAAAAGAACGTCAATATTCGATTTCCTCGAAATATTTTTTTTTGAATGAGAAAAGTTTTAATAATAACAATCTGGCTTAGTAAGAAACTAGACTGGATGAGACAGAATCACAAACTGAACTAGAAAAGCAACCCTCAATGCAAGTACAAGACTAGTAAAGAGAAATACACAAAAACTAACCACGCGAAACAGAACAAAAAAGGTCGAAAGGGAGCGAGACAATAACAAACTCCCATGAACCACTCCGAAAAATCAATGCACTAAACCACAAATGCAAAGCGACCTAACTGTCATCCTGCAACTTTAAACTCCTACATATTCTGCCGATAACAAAGCCGTTTCTGTCGATCCTAACTGTAACTCGCCCCATGTACAGCATCGGCTAAAAGAATACTATTTTTTTCATTTTCAATTGTTCTCCATATCTTAAAATCCACTTGGATCTTTGTATAGCCATTTATTCTATGTTCCTAAAACATTATGTTTTGGTAAACCAACATAGTCAAGCCAAGAAAAACTGGATTAAAAAACGTGTGTACCACCATTAGGAATCGTACCCAATGAAGAACCATTATCATACCCAGCAGTGACATTAACCTCCAGATCCGAAACAAAAGATTTAAAATATATATTCCGATTTTTTAAGTCTTCCACTGCCAGAGGCGTAGAGGGAGACATAACCGGACCCTCATTCCTTTCTTGAAGTTCGTTCACAACTTCAGTCGTAGTATCCACAACGACCTTATTAATCGCCTCCTCACCCAACTTAGTCTCATCCCCCAACTTTTCCTCTCCAAGAACGTCCTCCACTATATCCTCTTTTCCGAAGAAGTCATCCTCCCCATCTATTCCTATTGATACATTCTCCCTATACACACTACCTTCGTCAACCTCTGTTACTTCACTGAAAGAAGGCGATCAAGAGTATTTTTCCTTTATCTCCACCTTAAAAACAATAGATACCATCACTGAATCAGAAATTTGAGTCAGCCCGAATACAAACCCGACCTACAACCAAACTCTCATCTTTATCACCATCGAAAAACAAAAGTTCACCTCACTTCTCTACAACTTTACCTTATGATTTTAATGACGATCCACATCTTTCAAGAACTTAAAAAAAGCATTCATTTGTGAGTTTTATATCTGCAAAGAGACGATAACTACCAATCCAAATATCTCTCAGATTGGCTAAGAGATTATACATATCCTTCACCTTAATGAACCTCACAAATCCAAACCTTCATCCCTGTCTCGATAATTTATTCATTATAAAAACGTCAACAACAGTACCCCAATCTTGAAAGCATCTCCACATGTCTGTAACAGATACGCTTGGAAGTTTGTGAAGAAGATGGAACCCTATCGATCGTCCCGTTCCTATACACATCATTAAACCTCCAATTTTAATCCTCCACACAACGCGATCCTTTCTTGAAAACCCATTGCCATCCGTTGTTCTCCTTGAAGCTGTCACTCATCGGAAAAAAAAAAAAAGAAAAGGGTTGCCGTCGGCAACAACCCTAGAACGAGAGAGAAAGATGCTTACGGCTAATAAACTTTAACATCTTTATCATGAATAGCAAGGCGCAGTCATTGAAGAAGAAGAAGAAGAAGAAGAAGAAGAAGAAGAAGGAGAGGAGGAGAAACTTAAATCGGCTGTGAGTTATACGTGCATTGATTAGGGTTGAGATTCAAAATGAGTTATCTGAACACATTCTTAATTAGGGACCAATCATGGAATTCATAGTCTAGAAATCTTAACAAATCAAAATAATATATTCGATTTCCCCAATTTTAATTACACATTTGATCAGATTTGGTATCCTAGTCTATTTTTGCTTCTTTTTTTATTACGCGTCTGATTATATTTGTGTTCTATATTCTATTTTTTTTATTAACAAACACGAATAGAGAAATATTGTTTTTTATTTATTTTGGAGACCGGAGTTGAAGGACTTGAAATCTTTAATCTGTTTTGATGTTTATGTTGAATTTGACCAAAAAACAAAAGTTAATTTTTGCCTTTAAAGATTCGTAGTTTTAAATTTGATGATAGAATTGTTCCTTCATATATATAGTTTCTTGAGTAAAGTGTTATTTTCGTCCCTGTGTTTTAGCCATTTTAGTTACTTTCATCAAAAATTTTTTTTTTACCTTTTTCGTCCCTGACTTTTCAAAATCTAGCCATTTTCATCCAAATTACTAACTTCGTCTATATTTTAACGTTAAATCAGGGGTCGGTTTGAAATTCATATGTTAAAATCTAAACAAATTGCCCCTAATTTAACCAAAATTGCCCTGATTTAACGTTAAAATGTAGACGGAGTTAGTCAGTCGGATGAAAATGGCTAGATTTTGAAAAGTCAGAGACGAAAAAGCTAAAAAAAAGTTTTTATATGAAAGTGGCTAAAATGGCAAAACCACATGGACGAAAATGACACTTTACTCTAGTTTCTTTTATTATACCAAGTATCCTTACATTGAAGCTAATAGTGAATTTAAGTGTCATGATTTTTTTATGTGTCTATGGGTTATAAGTTTGAACAAATAATACACGGGTTGTAGTGGTTAAATTAAAAATGAAAAAAATTATCATATATCATAGACTGAATCTGATTGCTAGAGTTGATATTGTTTGGATGTCTGATGCAACTTCTGTATTGATGCATAAGGAACTGTCTGATTGCTAAAGCCGGCATCCACTGCCCATTGCACCAGGTTAGTTTTTTTATTCTTTTTCAACTTCTAAGTTTTTATTTATTTATCATGGTATTGAATGTTATTACATGACCTTACCCGATTCGACCCAAATATTCTAACGTCGGGTTGTTAGAAATTCAAGCACCTAAAAATAGTGACCCTATAGGAAAAAAAAATCCTAGCTACGCGCTCAGTTTATACAAACATGTATTTCACATTTCCAAGTTTCTTTTTTACTTGTAGTACTAATATAGTTCTCTTACGTTTTGTACTTTTAGTAGTTTACTGTTTTTGAAACCTTTGGTTCTTTTACTATTATTTTGATTCTCTCTGTCACTTTATGCTATCTGGATACTACATTTTGCTTGCCAATAAAAGGCTTTTGGAGTCGGGGGTCTCAAAGTGAACAACCTCTCTATCTTACTGGGTAGAGGAAAAATTTGCATCATCCTACCATTCCCAGACCCTAAAAATAGCTTTTACTAGGAGTGGAATTTTAACGCGTATGTTTGCTTGCTATAACTAAACTAAATCCCTTTGATCGTATTCTACAAATATAATTACAGTAAAGTTATTGATGATGCTAAAATCACCGACGATAAATCCACATTAACTAAATGTAGAATTCCTACTATGCACTCATAGTGAAGAAAGCCCTTGTACATTCTCATTGTTGTTGCCATGAAAAGTAAAGAACTACATTATAGAAATCAAATAAAACACAAGAAGGAACATCTTTACAAGCACCAAGTTATGTATCACTGTTATTAATTCTCAGACGCCGACTGGAAGATGAAAACTGCTGTAAGAACAACCACAAGCACAGTCAGCGCCAACGCCACCGTCGGCAAGGGTGATGTCAGCCCAAAGTTCTGCAAAGAGTTGTTAACTTGTAGATCAGTTTCACAAGTAGGGTTAGATGGCCACAAAGTAATTAGCTTTTTAATCTTTTGAGTAAATAACATAATTATGTCAACTTGAGACAAACTAATATGAGTAACAGATTCTATGCCATACCTCAAGAAGGCCTTTCCCTGTTGCTATTTCAACACTAATTGCCACCGCGAAGCCAACCATTGCAGTGCGACCAAGCCACACGTCTAAGCCGCTTCCATCCTTACTACTTTGCTCGCACCTCACCGAGAATGATGTTGCCTTGCGTAGTAACGCCTTCTGATGATGAGCTCCACATATCACTGCAAAATCCAAGTAGTTATCAGCAATTAATCTTTAAAAATAATTGTTTTCAAATTTTTATAATGGGTGGGACCCAATGGAGTATCATCCCGGAAAAACATGTCACGAACAGTGAAGGATGAAGCGCGTATCATCCATGGCGTATGTTACCGTTGGCTTAATTTTGGAATCGCAATCAAGAAAAGAAAAGTTGGCAGCCGAAATTTAGTTAAATTTATTCGGTGTTTTATTTTTGGTTTGGAATATATTCGTTTTATTTTAGATTAATATCTTAGAGGAAATATAAAATTAAAAAAAATTAATAACCAAAATAGTAATCTCGGTCAAAGTAACTAATATTTTAAACTTTGTTAAAATAAATAATAAAAACAGAAAATATAAAATAAAAATTAAATTATTAAAAAACTTATAGGGAGATATAGATCATTTTTCTAAACAGTAATTTTTAAATTTTCTAGAATAAATATATCGATACACTCTACATGATTTAACCTCTAATCTTTTGATCGTGAGGACATATAGGTCCATTTGTTCACTCTTTTTCCGCATTCAATCCATATATGAGTCGGTCATTCGAGTTCATGGACTTACCAAGGGGTGAACCGCAAATGAAACTAGTCCCAATTCGAGGCAATCCGGACGACGGGAGTTGAGAAACAGCAGAAATTCTAGCTGCAAATTTACACCAAAACATCTCAAACTTATCAACTTAATGTATGTAAATCAAAATCAAAATCAGAATCATAGAAACAGACGGAGTGAGAGGAGAGTACCGGCGGTGGAGATGCACAGAGAGGAAGAAACTTGAGCAACCGCCATTGTTGCCGGTGAGTGAGAGAAAGTGTTTAGTGGAGGAGAAGCAGTTGGTTTCACCTCTCAATGTCTATCTGTTTGTGTTCAACGAGACGATATTTTTTTTAAACGATTTGTGTCAAATAAGCCCCTACATTTTGATTAAATAACACGCAAGTCTCTTTCTTACCATATATGACAGTTTTTACCCTCCAGGACAAATGTAATGTTTTCTCTTTTTGCTAGTAATGGCTGATTAAAAGGAACTTCTTTTTTAATCATTTAACCTGAATAAGACTCATGTAACTCATTTATACAAACGAGTTAAACGGTTTGATGGGTTGTAATTGAGTTATAATTAAGCTGTAAATGGGTGAAACAAGTCACAAACGGATTGATAGGTTGTAAATGGGTTAAACGAGTCATAAACGAATTGACAAGTTGTAATAAATGGGTTAAACATGTAGCAAACGGGTTGACCTTATAATATATATATTTTTTATTTTAGTTTTGGCATGCCGACCTGTTAAAATTAAACAAGTTAAATAAGTTAAGTGGACGTGAAAATTTTAATAGACGGGTTAGACATGACATAAAGATTGATCTTTTTTTGGGTCATGTGAGGTTTTTGCCATGTGTATAACCAAGATTAAAGGTCTACTTGTTCCTAAGGTAACATGAATCTACCGTAACTGAGTTCCCAGATTTGGTGAACCGTAAGAGTTGCATGATTGTTTGGCTTCAGCTATAGAACACAAGCAGTTTTTAAATAAATTATGTGATATTAGCTAATATCACGTAATTTACGTGATATAAGCTAATATAACGTAATTTATATATTTTTATTACATATTTTTAAAAAGTAAAAATGTGCACATTTCACATGTGTTGTTTTTATTGGTTTGTGTCAAAATGCAAAATTTTAATTTTGCTTGTATTTTTAAAGAAAGTTGAAGGGTTATGAACAACATTAAACGAGAACTAAATATATAGACAAAATCAAATAACTAAATTGTTATATAAGTGATTTTTTCTTTCCTTTTAACACATCATTTATCCACAATAAGACTTAAACCCTAAATCATTTGAAAGAGACAACATTCCAACAACTTAGCACCATTGAGATGCATGTGTGCCTTTAATCGTACTTATTGGTGCTAGCAAGTATTAGCTACTTTCTAAGTTTGCTTTTAGTCTTTTACGTTCCTTTAGTCTAGGTATTTTTTTTGAAAGTCAAATTTCTTTATTACTTTGAGAGTGAGACTTGAACCCAAGACCTGCTCAAACTTTGGTGTTTTTAGAGGATTTTTCTCTACCAATGGACCACCAACCCCATTGGCTAGTCTTGGCTATTTAGTCATAGGGATTTTTATGCTTCATGTACTTTTATCTTCTGTTACTAATAATTTCTGTTATGATACTATTTTTTCCTTGTATGCTTCTGTTTTTTTCAAAATTTTTTTTTTCTAAACCAGGGTTCTCTCCGAAAGCACCTCTTTACCAGACCCTACTGTTGAAATAAGTTTTTTACTGGTATATTTGTTTGTTTTATATAAGTGATTTTTCTATATTTCAAGAGATCAAGGATTTTTGGCGACAGCTGGTGCAGTCATCCTTTCATTTTCTGTTATTATCGGAAAAACCTCTTCCATAAGTTATATGGATAAATATCTGGGTTTATCTCTAGAAAATATTAATATTTAAAATCTATAAAAAAAACATTAATTAATATTTAAAATCTAACGTTACAATGTTGTAGAAAAAGCTTACAGCAGATGGCTCAGGGTACAAATATTTTTGTTCATTTTTCATTACCAGAATCTTGATCTTCATCTGAAGAGTTATCTTCCTTCCTATTTTCTTCATGATTGCCTGCTTCCATCTTCATCTTCTTCTCTTGTTTCTTCTGCTTTTTCTTTTGGCGTTTCAAGCGCTTTTTTGCAGTCCGCTCTTCTGTTGCTTTTAATCTTTCCTCCCTCCGCTTGTTAAACTCGGTCACTTGTTTCCTTTTTTGGAAATCAACATCCATTCTTGCAAGCCTGTCTTGTTCTTTCCGCCTCATCTGGCGGTACTGTTTCAAAATGGTAATTACTAATGAAATATAAATAAAAAAATGACACCAAAATGGAAAAATATCACCATAATCAAAGGGAGATACGAGTCATGTGCTCATATATAATATACATCTTTCATAAATATATACGGTTATAACAGTTGGACAAGTATGCTCTAATAGACTATAAACAAGAACTCAAGAAGTTATCAACTCTAAATCACAAAAAAGAAAAATATGGTATAAAAAGCTTACTCCCCTTCAATTGGTAGGAACGTAGGTAGTTACAGGCTCAAGGCGCAAAAGGTGAGCATGCCGCCTAGACGCAAGGTGCTTAAAAAGCGCGCGCCCGAGAAAATCAAGGCACACATTGGGTTCAGGCCATTATTAGCTGTTTTACCCATGTTTTCTGCTGGTTTAGAAACGGTTAGACTGGTTTTGGCTTGTTCAGACTGGTTTTTTGACTAGTTTAGACAGTTTGAAACTACTCTTGGCTGGTTCAGGCCAGTATTTGTTGTTCAGTGGGCTTGCGCGCCTTGCTGCACTCAAGGCGGTTTTGCAGCGACTTGCCTGGGTGCCTAGGCGCGTGCCTTTGGCGCCATTGAATCCTAGATTAACCGACAAAAGATGGAGAATATTAACACCACCTTGGTTTTAGAAAGTGAGAAGCGCACCGAAGCGATAGGGTCTAAAACTGAGGCACAAAGAGCAAAAGCGCACCGCTTTTCATATGCAAGGCGCAATTTATTATATAAAAACTTAAGACACTTCTCATAGGTTTCTAGCATCATTTACCCAAAACTTAGATATAAAATAAGCTCTATAATTCTATATATGGTTTAATATCTAAATAACATACATGTACAACCTAAAAAGCCTGATATACAACATCCTAAAGCACAAATCCAGCCTCCGTACAAAAAGTGTGCCTTAACTGCATCTTATGCTAATTTTTGGCAAGAAAAGTGTGCCCCACCTACGCCTTTTGTACTTGACTACACAAAAGCGCCAGGACCTGCATATGAGGTTGCCTTGGGCCAAGGCGCGCTTTTTAAAACCAAGAACAACACACAGTGGTAATTTGGCATGTCAAAGTGGAACAAACAGCATGACACTTATACTTGGTTCTGAAAGGCGTGAGACTGCAAGGTGGAATGAACAACGTGACACCTACACCTGGTTTCAAAACGCGTTAGGGCCCAAGAAACTGTTCAAGGTGGAACAAACATGCCTATAACCTATATATGGTTTTAAAAGAAGCGTCATGCTAGTATCCTATACCCGAGGCGAGAGTTGGAACACACAACATGACACCTATACTTCATGATATCATATTTGTGGCTCACTAAAGTATTGGCTACAAATTAGAGCTATGTTTCTGTAACTTGACATTTGAATATGTCACGCTTTGTTGGTGAATGGTGAGGATGTTACATATTAGACAGCACCATTACATAGGTTATCAGTTCTTCAACAATCTATGAAAATGTACACCAATTAATTAAAACAACAGGCCAATTCATATAAACTAGCATGAATCAGTAAGAATGAAAGTCAAATTAAGCAGCTGTAGATATATAATAAGAGGCGAATTCAAACTCAGTTTCAATTGAAGTTAAACGAAATACCTGATGGAAGTCTCCGGAGCCGGAACCGGCAGAACTACCAGAGGTATTGTTAACACGAACAGGAACGCAATCTAATATGCGACGGAGCTTCACCTCGAGGTCCTCCTCTTCCTGATTAGGCACCGGAGGCGTGTATTCAACAAGAGCTGTGGAAGAATTATTCGGATGGCGAGGAGGAAGAGCGGAGATCGCTGTTCTATCTGAAGACGCCGACACAATCTGTAAGTCTCCACTCGCAACGGCTGCCTCCGACGGCCGATCTGAACTGGACATTTTTTGCCGACGAGAAAAGAAAAACCCTAACCGGATGTATACGCCGGTGCCGGAGAAAACCGTTCTCTATTTCCAATTTTTAATTTTTAATTTGAAGAGTATGTAGTCTTACTGTTGATCAAGGTGTCTGGGCCCACTGGGTTATAATATTGGGCTTCCGATTGTGTTCTTTTATTTTTTCTAATTACTCTAGCCCATAAAAATATTAACAATATTTTATTTACGTATATCCGATTTATTAATTACATATATCCCCATAAAAAATTCATTAATTACATATATATCCAGCTCAAAATTTTATTTACGTATATCCCCTTCATTAATTACAAATATACCAAACTGGATGATGGAATCGAGCAAAAGCGACGATGAATGTTGGAATCGATCGGAAGCGTGATAAATGGAATAAGAATAGTCGTATTTCTTGTGAGGTTAAAAGGGTAATTTTATAAAAAAGAGGGATATATGTAATTTAAACTTTGAGTTAGGTATATATGTAAATATGATTGAAAATAGAAGGATATATGTAATTCTACTGTTTTTATTTATACTCTCTTAATATAAAACTATATATTTATTATATTAAATAAAGACTATTATATTTATATAAATAATAGACTCTACACACGGGTCTATTTAAGCTCAGACGCGAGCTCTTTAGCCATCTTGCCGCAAAAGGGTCTTGGAAAGCTTAACCAGAGCAACTCAAGTTTAACGTATTTGAAAGTGAATATCATGTGTATGAATTTATGGTAAAAATGCATATATGTAGATCCTTGGTCAAATATAAAAATTCGTTGTTGGGAGATATTAATGGTGGTCATTAAGGTTGATTTTTCTACCTGGAATCACATTCTAATTTCAATCCTATGTTAGTTGAAGTAGCTTGTAAAATCGAGATCTTTTTTATAAAAGAAATATTTTTGCTTAAGATCCTAACACGTAAAAAACACATTCTTTACTTTCTTTGTCAAAGCCTAAAAAGTAAACGAATCAAAACTCTAAAAGTTTAGTGTCACTTCAATATAAGGGCCTCAAGTTTCAGCTTATTTTTTTAATTTTTCTTTTACAATCGAGTCGCCCTGTGGTCAATAACTATATTTAGAATTGTCATTTCTAGCTAGGGAGAAATGAGGTTGACGTACGTTTTCAAGCCGAAAAAAACAGTATGCGGAAAGTTTTTGGATATGACATTTTCTAAATTATACATGCTTTATGTTGGAAATCAAGCCCAAGAATACGAACACAAAATTTGTCTCAACCAAGATCGACTTTTTTATTAATATTGAAAACCAAAACCACTTGACAATGACGCTTAAACCCTTTATTTATACTAAAACTAAACTAATCATAACCCAACTCAAACTCAATTAAATAAACTATTAAATAAACTAACTCACTTCTAGTCTAATACGAACTCAACCAAACAATTAATAAATTAATATTAATAATCATCTTAATCAAGATTTATCTTTCATTTTCCCCCTTAATCTTGATTTGTACCTCCTAAATCACTCGGGTCTTCCATGCCACTTCCGAACTGTCCCTCCCCAGGTTTCGGCCTGAATCTTCGACACTGATCCGTTTTCACACAGATCGTTCTTGATCTATCACATATCTTCTTCCACACAACTCTCACAACGTTTTGAACGATCTCTCACATATCGGATGTATTCTTCACTTCCTTTGAACCACTCACATGTTCTAATAATGCTTCACCGGTATAACACCGTACCACCCTGAATCGCACATGTAAACACTTTGCAGATCCCTATACCCTTCGAGGTGATTGATCCTTCAATCAATATGAATCGCTCAGATCGATATCTTCCTTGGTTGACACGCAGTTGCTTGGCTGTCACAGCCGCTACTACACCACCTGAGTGCCGCTTCTTGTTCTCGATCAACGACACAACATAACCGTCACACGGCCGCCGCTGTTATACTAACACCTCACAACCCTAAAAACTTTATCCAAGTTCACTGACTCAACATCCAGTATTAAGGATATGTTGACCACAAAGAGGTCCATCGTGGACTTCCAAAATAAACCCATGAATTTTGAAAGTTAAATTACCATTTAGCCCATGTACATAAAAAAAAATCATTCTATTTGTGAAGTGTGAATACTAATTCACAAACTCCCTCTAAATTTTTTATCTCAACTTCTCCTGGTTACGACCCAAACCAATGCCGCTAAAAACAATTTCAGGTGAACACATGATTGCTTAATTGGACCTGCTCATCTTTTTCTGCTTTTTAATTGTTGTTCTTCCTTCAAATTCTTGACTACCTCTGAAGTTGATGTCCTACTTTCACGGCAGCAATCACTGCCACAAAACTGTTACAGCAGCCTAAAGGCTGTTACCTTCTCGACTCCACGTTACGACTCTCAAAACCACAAACACCAAGCTCTGATACCAATTGTTGGAAATCCGGCCCAAGAATACGAACACAAAATTTGATCTCAACCAAGATCGACTCTTTTATTAATATTGAAAACCAAAACCACTTTACAATGACCCCTAAACCCTCTATTTATAATAAAACTAAACTAATCCTAACCCAACTCAAACTCAATTAAATAAACCAACTCATTCCTAGTCTAATACGAACTCAACCAAACAATTAATAAATTAATATTAATAATCATCTTAATCAAGATTTATCCTTCACTTTACAGACGATATTTATGCATTTAAGCTTGATTTTATATGTAAGTTACTTGATTTCAGTATTTAAATGGATTACATTTCGCTTTGTATGCTCAAGACCATAGTTTGATGATAAAGGAGCGAAAGTACGGGGTAAAGTTGAATTATTTCAAAGACGAAAGAATCAAAAGACTGACACAATCTTGGCCTCACTAACCACGGTTGCGTGATCCCAAGATAGCGAAATACAGTCCTTATGTTCACACGACCTTGTGCCACAAAGGAGAGAACCATGTCACCTATTCACCATGCTAGTGTCCCCTCGCGACTGTTTAACCTTAAATTAGCTTTAATTAAGGATCTTCATCAATCAAAGAGAAGAAAGATCCGATAAGAATGTCAAGATTTAGTTCTTTCAAGTGACCATTAAGTTTGGGTGTAACCTTTAATCTATAAATTGAACATGTTTTCCCATGGTTTTGATTGTTTTTACCTTAAATCATGGGCAGAGTGTTTTATGTGTAGCTTAGGCATGTTGAGCTTTAGCATGTAGGGAATCTTTACATGTTCTTAAGTTCTTAACTACTAGTTCAAGTGTATATGGCTTGTAATGTTGACTTCTCTTATAGAACCCAGTGTATGGATTTTTTTGACCGTCAGGACCCGTTACCGGTAAGCTCATGAGATCCACACTAATACCCTACTAACCAATAAGATTAAGTAAAACGCAACATATACTGAGTAGGTGGCCTCAAGAGATTAGCAGAATGTGTAGGATTTGTTCACTATTAGTTTTTTGTATGGGATAACTCATATACATTATGTTTACCAATGATGGCGAAACTAGAACTTTTTAACTGAGGTGATAGAATTGTTTTACATTCGTTATTTTACATCAATCACTTTTTTTTACCAAAGGACATGTCAATTAGTAATTGTAATCTTCGAGGTCCACAACTTGAAACCGTTGTAAAATTGCTTCATTTCAATACTTGTGAAAACATCTTTCTCAGCGTAACAACAATGAATATGTGAGAAAAACATCACCCATCTTGTTGCATAAAACAGTCTTGATAAACTTCATTGCAGAAAAAGATCTTCCGACAATAGAGCAGTCGATAGACCAATTCATAAGAACAGTCGATAGACCAGTTCATAGGTAATGTGATACTTCATCTCAACTATTTTCTTTGCAAGATCTCTGATATCATGAAGACCAGAAAAAACGTTGCTTTTCATATTTGAAATGTATCGATCGAGTTGTATCATTAGTAGACCTAAATTAGACCCACTAAAATCTTCCGAATATAGCTAGGCATGCCGTAATAACATCTTATGATCAAAATTTTGAAATGAATCTCTTGGATCAAGACATGTTGTACCATAAGCAACTCTAAGTTTGATTTAGTAAAGCGTTCATTCATCTCATTAAGAACAACCTAGAATTGTTTGATAAAATGTAATTTTTTCTAATATAAAACAAAATAATGTTGTTAACTGAAATAAATAAAAAGACACCTAATAGAAAACGACCCGAAAACTATGGAGATATGTTCGCGGCTCATCATCAATTATCCGTCTAACTCGGCCATGAATGACATATTCCATACTAGGCATATGAATTTCATTTTGAGAACAAAATTTAGTGACTTCTTTCATTAACTCCTCTCACCCATCATCATTTTATTTCCTTATATCATATTTCATATCTTCAATAAGTAGAACAACATTGCCTTCTTTAAGTGTAAGACACACGTCATTTGTCTTTCTTAATAAGTTCAACACTAAATGAGCAATAAACACAAATTCAAAAAATTTCAATTTCTTAGCCAAACTAAACGCAATGCCTCAAGTTTTTTCATCGATACCCTCTTTAGACAAAGCAATAACCATTTCTCTCACCGGTTTCCACAAGCCTAAAAGTCGATGTAAAGTTTTAAGATGATAAACCCTCGAGTGTCACCGGCTTGGGCTAAGCTTATTTCTGTTTTTATCTTTCCATGTACCGGTTCACCCATTTCTATACGTTTCACAAAATCAACATATTGTTTTTTACGAATAAAATCTTTCCTTTTACATGAAGCTCCAACAATATTCACAATCATCGCAAGGTAATCGTTATAGATGCATACTCAGATGATGTAGCCATAACGACTAACTGCAACTCATGTGCAAAACAATGAATATAAAACGTATATTCATTTTCATCTAAATTTTTTTGTTTAACCCCTTTAGCTTACCACACATTTTTGAAGCTTCATCATAACCTTGACCTCTAACTCTGGACAATGTTAAACCATGTTTTGCAAAGAAATTGTCAATGACACTTTTTAAAGATGATGCACAAGTGTCGGTAACATGAACTACCCAATAAATCTT
This sequence comes from Smallanthus sonchifolius, assembly GCA_023525975.1. Classification (NCBI taxonomy): domain Eukaryota; kingdom Viridiplantae; phylum Streptophyta; class Magnoliopsida; order Asterales; family Asteraceae; genus Smallanthus; species Smallanthus sonchifolius. Next base: position 22,008,386 of record CM042026.1, on the reverse strand, counting down.
TCAAACACTTCTCAATCATCATCACATATCTCAAAACCAATGCGATTTGCTCTTTTATAGAACAATCACGAGACTGTCAATCAAAAGAGAACAGAATGTCCCTTTAACCTCATTCACAATAATGTTTCTTACTTCCGTAGCACAAGCATTAACAATTTTCTTTTGGATCTTAGGTGAAATCAACTGATGATTTGTAGGAGCTTTTGAATTAAACACCTTATTTACTTCATCGTTACGCTCACAATACCATTTGACAAGATCAAGAAAATTACCTTAATTATATGAACTTATAGACTCAACATGCCTCGAAATGCCAAACCTTATTTTAAAAGGAATCAAATCGCATCAACAAAAGTGCTTAACTAAATACGATAATCAATCTTATCTTAATCAAATAGTTATTAACTGGTTTACATAGTGTCGAGTCACCAACAATATTATCTTCAGATAATTCAACTTCTTCTTAACTTCTTTTATTATTTCTTTCATTGGTATTTGAAGGATTTGATGAAGTCTCGATACTTGAAGCATTATTCTTTTATACAATTATTTTTACATATATACAATTATTTGTCATAGTTTTTCTATTATTTTTTATATGTAAGAATGCATCTTCGGAAAAATATTTTGGTAAAAAACCTAAATCAAGTATCAAGGCTTCATCAAATCCTTTAAATACCAATGAAAGAAATAACAAAAAAAAAAGTCAAGAAGTTGAATTATCGGAGGACAAAATTGTTGTTGACCTGGTATTGCATAGACCAATGAATGACTATTCGATTAATATTCGAGAGGAAGTAAGGAGACGATACATAACAAAAGACACTTGTCAACCGAAATGCGAAATTTTCCCTACGAAGGAAATTTGTTGACATATGAGAAAATTTCAAAAAACATGCTTGGACAACTTTGGTTGGTTAAAATATAGTGCTATCGAAAGATGCCGCATTTTTTGTTTATGGTGCTATTGTTTCCTACAAGTAATAAACATGGAGATAATGTCTTTATCAACCATCGTTTTAGAAACAGGAGAAAGGCATTTAAAAATTTTCGTAATCATGAAGGCTGTGTCAATAATAGACATAATCATGCAAGAGTTCAATTCGAGTCATTCAAATATCAAAGGCATAATGTAAACTATATGTTGTCTCAACAATGTAAGCAAGATGAGATTAATTGTCTTATTCGAACCGTTGTTGATGTGATTCGATTCCTTTTAAAACGAGGTTTGGCATTTCACCAGTATGATGAGTCTATAGTTCTATTTATTGAGGTAATTTTCTTAAACTTGTCAAATGGTGGTGTGAGCGTAATGATGAAGTAAATAAGATGTTTAATTCAAAAGCTCTCGAAAATCATTAGTTGATTTCATCCAAGATCCAAAAGAAAATTGTTAATGCTTGTGATATGGAGATATGAAACATTATTGTGAATGAAGTTAAAGGGAAGTTCTTTTATGTTTTGATTGACGAGTCTAGTAATTGTTCTATAAAGGAGAAAATGGCAGTTGTTTTGAGATATGTGATGATGATGGTGGATAAGTAATTGAACGATTTATTTGGGTAGTTCTGTTAGGGATCGGGTATCACGGCTGTTCCAACAACTAACCTTGAAGGCCAGCTGAAGCTATGCACAACTTCAAATTATCCAACGACACGACCTTTGTAAACATGTCTGTCGGTGACTTCGTTAGAAGCTAATATCTATTCTTTTCTCGTGACCCCAAATCTTTTACTCTGTCGGCTTCTAGATAACACTAGGTTCTCCGGTTACTCTACTGAATCTCCTGACCCTGTGATCTCTACTTGATCTCTTGACCCACTGTTGTGTGGAGATGGAACTTAAGGAGTTGAAACATCTTCAACCTCTATGTTCCCACTGTTAGAGATATCTTTTGAAATTCCATTTTCCTCTTTAAGCAAAACTTATCCTTTTCTTATATGTTCTTTTTTAACCTTTCTTGTTTGTTCTTCTAAACCTTTAAATATATTTTCGATGTCTTCTTTAACTCTACAAAGGTAACCTTTTCTACGCACAAGGCTCACATAACCCAAAACCATGCTCGTTAAACTTGTCGATCTCTATCTTCTACCATGATATCCAAAAAATAAAAAATGAGCCTGAGCTTTTGATACAACTTGTTAGGGATCGGGTATCGGCTGCTCCAAATCACTTAACTTTCCTAGTCAAACTCGACTGAATTCTAGTCAAACCTATCTCCTAGTCAAAAAACTGATCCTGGTGAACTTAATCAGCCTTTGACCAAACAAAGCAAGTTTACTGGCAGCAGAAGAAGTAGCAAACGACAATTGTGACCCGTGGTTATTTAGCGCAAACATCAATCAAACACACAAATCGCAATTCTAAAACAGAAAAGAAAACGAGACACGAGATTTGTAAGTTGTTTCGTCTAAATTGACATTCGCCCATGTACCGCACTAGCGAGACAATTTTACTATCTAAAATGGTGGTGACAAATTGAGAATTACAACTGCATACAGATTATATTTATAGGCTAAGATATTAGGGTTGCCTACTTAGGAATCTTTGAGACTACGAAAGATCTTTGCTGAAAATATAATAGCGTCGACTAATCTTTTCTAATCACCCTAGGCCCTAGGGCGGGCTACTAATCAGCCTACATACTCAACAAGTTCATGTTAACAACACTTGTACATCATCTTTAAAAAGTGATATTGACAACCTCTTTGCAAAACATGGTTTAACAATGTCCAGAGTTAGAGGTCAAGGTTATGATAGAGCTTCAAAATACATGGTGAGCTAAAGGGTTAAACAAAAAATTTTAGATGAAAATAAATATGCGTTTTATATTCATTGTTTGGCTCATCGGTCGCAATTAGTCGTTATGGCATCATCAAAATATGCATCTGTAACAATTACATTGCGATGATTGTGAATACTATTGGAGCTTCATGTAAAAGGAAAGATTCTATTCGTTTAAAAAAACGATAATTTTGTGAAACATGTAGAAATGGGTAAGAAAGACAAATGACATGTGCCCTACATTTAAAGAAGCAAAATTGTTCGAGATATGAAATATGATACAAAGAATACATGGATGATGAGTGGTAGGAGTTAAGTTGGTTTTAAAAAGCGAAAAGCACACTGAGGTGACAGGGTCTAAAACCGAAGCGCAAAGCGCATAGCATTTCGTACACGAGGTGCACCGTGTTTATATAATTTTTTTGTCTCATAGGTTTTTAACATCTTCTATCTAAAATTTAGCTATAAATAAGCTTTATACATATGATTTAATATAGAAATAAGTGTACAACTTAAAAAGCTTGTTGTACAACTCCTTAATACACAAAAAGTCGCCATGTACATGAGGCGCACACCTCACCCACACCTTGTCTTTTTTCCCTATGCCTTTTGAGCCTCAACTGTGCCTTTTGTACATAACGTGCCTAGCCTACACAAAAGCGAAGGGACTTGAATATGAAGTCGCCTTGCACCTAGGCGCTCTTTTTAAAACCAAGGGAGTTGATGAAAGAAGTCACTAAATTTTGTTCTCAAAATAAAATTCATATACCTAACATGAAAGATGTCATTTCAGGCCAAGTTAGAGGGACAGTTGATGATGAACCATAAACACAACTTCACCGTTTTGGTGTCGGTATTTTTTTATCAGGCATCTTATCTTTATTTATTTCAGTTAATAAAGTTTAATTATTTCGTTTTATGTTAGAAAAAAATTACATTTCTTCACACAATTCTATGTTGTTGATCTTAATGAGATGAATGAACATTTTCCTAAGTCAAACTCATTATCAGAGATGAATGAACATTTTCCTAATGAGATGAATGAACAGTTGCCTATGTATATAGGGTGCTCTGATCCAAGAGATTCATTTCAAATTTTTTATCATGACAATAGCTGGTTTAGAACTCATCAGTCTTTTTTTCCGATGTGTGTATGATTGCTCCTTTGGTTGACCAAACATGGTAACTGATGTGAGTTTTATGACCACAAGGTTACATCCTATGACTATTAATATAAAACATTTGTGTGATATTTGAACATAAAAACTTATTAAAACTCAAATACTCATAATATCTGGACAAGAATCCATTGTAGAAAATTATTTGCCAACTTAAAATAACAATATAATGAGAGAAAAATAAACCATCTACCCTTAATTTTGATAGGATTTACACTCATGTTTTATATTCTACAAAAACATGTTGGGATGGGCTAGTGGGCATGTTTTTTAAACCTCAGCCCAATCCCAAACTCTTCTCATAAGGCCCAATTTGGAAGCCCATACTAAAAGCAATTCTATATTTTATAATCAAATGGGATATGTGAATAATGCGGATTAAAACTTAAGCAAAAAAGTTTGAAGTACTCACTTGTTCTCCAGAGGCATATTAAGAGCACAAAATGTCCCAACTCCTTTGCATGTGAGGTGGCAATGGAGCATCAAACTTCAGGCTTTTGATGTCTGCAAAATCATAACCCGAAGAAGAAATACGGGCCCGGGCCAGTTTTATAGCAGATGACACGTCGGGCAAAACCATTTTCTTACAATGCAAATGAAGGTTAGGCTGCTTATCGATGACACTCCCGCTCTCTAACTTAAGGCCAAAGGGAAGTGAAGTTTTGTTACAGACCTCAACTTTGGGTTCAAGATTAGAGGAAAATATTTGGGCCCGGTTCCATTTCTTGTGAGCTTGCCACCCGTATTTGTAGTCTCCCACTATCGGTGTTCCCAATACTTCGGCACAATGAACTCGAAGCTTTGTTATCAAAGTGTTGCAAGGAGAAATATGGTAATTAGTCATACAAAATAAATTAGAAAAAAAAACAAGTGCTATTGATCTGACTTTTGAGGTCAAAGAAAGAAATGTCAAAGTCAAAAGGCTAGGATTAACCCATAAAAACTTTTATCTATTTTCTTATATTTTTAATAAAAATAATTGCATCATTAAATATGATAACAAAATTATATTATTGTAATAATAATAATCCAATATTTGAACGGTGATTAAGGAGGTTATATGCGTTAAAATACACTTTGGCGACTTTCACCATATTTGACCCGTTCAACCCATTTGACCCGTCTTTTTAACTATTTTTTTTTTAATTTGACTCGTTTGAGATACAGTAGGACCCAGATGGACCCACTCACAAGTACAATGGGAGAAATTAAAAGTTGAAATACAGCGAATACTGATGAATACCTGGTGTTTTCTACCAGTGAGTGGAGAAAGCTCTAACCATGTGAGACCTGCAATGATTGAACATAAAGCATAAAGAGTGGTGAACCGGTGAGAGTAAAAAGCTTGCATCTTTTTCTTTATGTCCCAATAATTGTGCCTTTAGGTGAGTTTATGTATAGAAGAATCAAGTACAAACCATGAATAGAAGAATCTAAAACTCGGTATTCTGTTATGGCATGTTGGGATGCCGTTGTTGAGACATTATCAACAACTGTAATCCGTTCTGATCTTCCATCGTCCATTACCACCTTAACAGAAAACAATACAGATTATGCAAAGAATATGGAAATAGGGAATGAAGATATATTATTTTTAATTACTTATGTTAATTCTAACCTTTCCCAAAGGAACTGAAATTAGACCTTGTGGACGCCTGGGTGACCCGATTACAAGTGCCCAATACTTTCTTTGCAGGAATCTTTTTTCACTCTTTAAATCCTATTTTTTAAAGGAGGGAAAAAAATCAATTAACAAAAAAGGAGCATCTATTCAAATTATAAAAATTGTTTAACCTACTAAGTCAAACAATTTACAAAAAACAAAATATTCACTCACAATATTGGAAGCACCAACAGTTTTCTCACGAAAAACAGAATGCAGAACAGTAGCACTGAGTTGTGTTCTCCCCAAGACAAAAATGCCACTGCTATCTCTATCAAGCCTGTGCACCTAATAAATTACAAGGTGTAACAAAATCATTTTCATAAAAAGAAATCAATGATGATCATGTTCTTTTAATCAGCTTTAGAGCCTATGGAAATTAAACCAGATCAAACTTTTTTTCAGCATTAACCAAACAATTGTTCATAAAATAATGAGAAAATTAAGTCATGTCATCGAAGAATCATTTATTTATATTTAAATTAAGGGCATATTGCATAAAAAGATAGCGAACTTTGGTCTGAAATCTGTTTTAGGTAACACGCTGTATTTGCACTCACAAAAGCAATAAACTTTCAAAAAGTTTTCATCTGGGTCATCTTTTAGGTTAACTGAGTTTCAGGCACTACATCAGAAATAAAGTCAACATGGTCAAAGTTATCTACACACAGATTCCACTAAATAATTTTTGTAAAGTTAAATGTTTTTAACGTTATGAAAGTCGGTTACCTTTTTATGGTTGAAAATGAAGATAGATTACCTCATTAACAGAAATCAAGCCAAAGTTTGTTACTTTATTATCCCTTCAAAACGTAGGAAACACTACTAGAAATTAAATATTTTTATTATTATACTAGGTTAGAAGCCTGTGTAGTACACGAGTTGAATAAAGGAAATATTAAATAGTTAGTAATAAGCGAAAAAAATAAAGGAAATATTAATAAAAGAAATATTAAATAGTTGAGCAAAAATAAGCGGAAAAAGAATCTTGAGCTCACAGAATTGTGACACGTGTATTAAACCAAATAGTTATAGAAGGGCTAAAAAGCTACAGAAAGGAGTCATGTAGAGTGAAAGTGATGGTAAAATGGGAACAGAATTCACCAGCCTAGGTGCCTCAGATAACTCATGTCTCAAATAAGTTCCAGCTAACTCATCTAAGCTTCTTTTTATTCCAATACCACCCTGAAATATAACGCTTAAATAGTTAAATCAACGTTCTGAAATTACAGTATATGAAGAAGAAAATGAAGAAACAATCAAGATGTGAATAGCTAACCTGTACAGGCATTCCAGTAGGTTTATTGATGACAATAATTGCTGGATCCTGAACAGTACATACCAAAAGAAACACAATCACCTATCAAGCTAAAAATAAATAAAGTGAGAAAAAAAGAATATGATTTTGAAAACCTTATACAACTCAAGATCATGAAGAAACTTTAGTTCTTCTTCAGTGCAAAGGCACTCTGTTTTCTCAGTCGGCAATGCTTGTACTGTAATAGGAAGATAAATTGTATCACCATATCTCATTGAATCTTTGGCTGACACCTGATGAAAATATCAAGTTTAACATTAACTTTCATGTGGTTTTCATGGGAATGTTCTTACAAATGAACGACAATGAGTTGAAATACAATTATATATAAACTTTATTTTATTACCCTTTTGACCTGGCATTCAGGAGCATCAACATCTCCAACAGATTTTGAACTTTCAGAAGGTTTGCGTCGAACCTGCAATAAATCATAACATTGCATCCAATGATCATTTAAATTCAACACATGATATGATTGTAGATGGAACTAGAATGCAATTAGATGGCATTTGTGGAAATACATATCAGATGCAGATATACCCACATAGGTCCATAAGCAGGCCCAATTTATATAAATCGATATATGAAACTCACCGCTATTGTAATAATAAACTGTCATGTGTAACTGCATATATAGAAAAATATTAGATACAATAATCAAAGGATTAGCTGTGTAAAATATCTTGTTTGTAAATTGAAGGAGTGTTGAAGTAAATATGAACCTAGAAAAACATTGATGCAATGGAGTGCCAGCAAATTCATTCAATTTGCTCTCTAGATCGTTCTCTAATATCATTAGATTAGACATTCATAATTATTTAGTGTGTTTGATCAATCTCTCTTGGCATCTTAAATTCAGTTGTGTTTGATTATAAGTTGTTCCTACCATGAAAGACAGTAATGGACTAGTGGCTATGCTTAAATTACTAACATTGAAACTTAAAGCAAAATTCAAAACTTAAAGCATGAAGCTAAAAAAACACATTTTCTTAAACATTATAGTTTGTAAACATAATACAAAGTCTAGTAATCTATCTATACTCTTACCTTGTCTTTCAAGCTCTCAACGTTAACGTCCCTTGAGATACATGCTAGTAGAGTCACCTTAAGCTAGGGAGTTCAAGATTTTCTATCCAGACAAAGTATCCTGAATAGGCACAGTCTCAGGCAATCAGACGAATTTTCAGGCCAAGTTCAGGCTAAATTCCAGCCAAAAATCGTCTGAACAGGTCTAAAGTCTAAACAGCCTACACTAGCCCTAAACCTATGCAGTCGATACCACCGATATCTCGGTGATATCTCGGATATCGGTGGTTTCACCAAATATCGGTGGCGATAATATCGGCGATATTTACCGATATATCGCCGATATAGGGTTTGACATATCGGTCAAAATACCGAGATATCGGTCCAACTTGTTATCCCACTTTATCCTTCACTCGATCAGGCTTTTCTTTGATAATATTCAGTTAGAGTAGCTTGTTCATGATATGATAACATCCGGTTACATTAATCTTTATGTTAATATGGTATGTTAGTTGGTTTATGTTGATAAAATTCAGTTACATTAGTTGGTTTATGTTGATATGATAAAATCAAGTTACATTAGTTGGTTTATGCATGATATAAAAATTACCGATATCTCACCGCGAGAACCGATATCTCAGATATCGGTCCTTGACCGATAACCGATGTTTTTTCACATTAACTGCATAGCCCTAAACAAGCCCGGAATCAACCTAAAACACGTCTAAAACCCCAAAAAATGGCATTTTTATACCATGTGCCGGCTCGCTTAAAAAAGTCCTCGCTTTTTAAGAGCCTTGCACCATGACAACATAGTGTAAAACGCAAGTAAAACTAATGCAGGTGTAAACAAACGACCCCAAATTTCATATGCTTGTGGGTCTCATTGTAGTTTAACTAAACGTCAAGATATCCTAAAAATTGGTCAAAATCATTATCTTACAACCTAAAAGACCACTTGGTAAATTTTGGAAACGCAAATAATGTACATCACTATATTATATCTTCAATTTTCATAACTATCTATGAAATATTCATAAAATATGAATAATGAAATTACGCCAAATATAAACTTTTAGAAAAACCAAGGTCAAATAAAAATTTCCAGAATAGATTCAATCGTGACCAACAAATATATTTCTCAAAACTTCAGGGAGTGAATTGATTCAGGAAGGTAGTACATATTATAAATAAACCAAAAAATAACCAAATACTATATTATCACATCTTCTGGAAGTTGAGTAATAACAACAAACAACTAAACAAAAATTAACATTTCTGTAGATTAAATAAGTTTAAATTCAACTAAACCAACTAACTGAACTGCAGCAACAGCAATAACACCCAGCCCACTATGGGCGGCCCACAAACGCATGCTGCAGTGACGATGCAACCTATGTTGTCAAAAGCACACTAGGGGCGCCCCTAGGCACAGAAGTGCAGCGCAGCATATGCGCCTTGCCTGAATAGGCGCAGTCTCAGGCACTCAGGCGCATTTTCAGGCCAAGTTCAGGTTAAATTCCAGCCAAAAATCGTCTGAACACGTATAAACAGCTTAAAACAACCTACACTAGCCCTAAACAAGCCTAGAATCAACCTAAAACAGCCTAGGCAAGCCTAAAACATGTCTAAAACCCCTAAAACGGTATTTTTATACTATGTTCCTCGCTTTTTAAGTGCCTTGCCTAGGCGGGCAAGACCTATGCGCCTTGACAACATAGGATGCAACCCAACACCATTGAGCCCAAGTCACAAGTAGAAGCAGCCAGCTCACATTTGGAACGGGCTTATGAAAACCCAACAGGATGTAATTTACATAAGATGAAAAAATAATATCATTGCACTTGTTAGTAAATCAGTCACACAATGGATCAATTTTTTCTCCGAGCAAAAGAAAAGGAAGACAATGCCCTAAAATCACTAGCACAATGTATTAATCAGTTACATGTTATGTTGAACAATGCCCCAAAATCACTCTAACAAAGGTAACGCCCGTTGTTGGTACTAATATCTTTAATGCGGGTGAATACGACATCGTTTTACAACATGTCCTATTCTACTAAATTTTAATTTATTTATTTATTTATATGTTCCATTTCGGTCACTTATCTTTTAAAAAGTTTAACATTTATAAAACAATTTCACCGAACAATATTAAAACTTATGAGGTTTTTGTAGATAGAAAAATTGTGAGTGACACTAAAGAAATTTGGTCATGGTTATTATCAGGTGAAATACTACAAAAAAAGGAAAATAATAACTAACATATCCTCCCTTCTAACAGAGGACTCAAATTTAATACTCTTTTGATCCCTACACCCAAACCACTCGGAAGTCAGAACCAACTCGGACAACGAACTGACCGCCCTAGAGGTCCACTGGTCAAACCGGTTGGACCGAAGAACATCATAAATAATATAAATATTAAAGCTAAGTATATAAATACAAACAAACATACCCAGTGAATCCCACTCAACGAGTAGGGTCTAGGGAGGTGAGATGAGGACAAACCTTACCTCTACCACCTAGAGAGACCCCGGCTCAATAAAACTTCTTTTTTGTTTGTTTAATTCTTTTTAAGTGGTATAATTCTGCAAATAATATACGAAAAACCAAAATATAGATACAAAATATAAAAATCCTGCGTCAATTTGTAATTTTAATGACATATAAAGATTTAAAATAAATATGTAATTTGGAATGCTAAATTAATAAAAAAAAATATTAGGTTTTCAAAGAAAAAAAATAAAAAAAAACCAGAAATCCCGTCCTGTCTATGTCCATCCGGTCCAAACGAAAACGGCTTAAAAAGGCATAATCGGACCAGTTTATGATGGATTCCCGGTACGACATGCCGGTCCTGTTCTGAAAACACTGGTTAATAATCCTTTGAGATGCAAATAACTTTAACGTTCTATTGACTATTGGTATACTTGGTATGAATATTTAATTCACCTTAAAAATTGAGCATTGATGTTGATTTTAAAGAAAATTGATTTGAATTCAATCATAACACATTGCAAAGTAAAATGAAATCGCAAAAAATGAGGATCATATATGTAAAATAAATAAATAAATAAATTAAAAACGAAGGGAATGTGATACCTGTCGCAAGCGGAAGAGCTTTTGCACGAGGGACCTCGGGAGCTGTGGGCAGCACCCCATCACCCATTTGATCGCCGTTGTGGTGCCCGCATCTTCTTCACCGATAGATTTCCGTCTCCCAGAGATATTCTTTCCCAACGAAGCACCGTTAATGGTTGTATTGAACGGTGGCAAGGTTAACCACTTCCCTTGCGTCTTCCCATTGTTCTCAACTTCAGCTTTAATGAACGCCGTTGAGTTGTTTTCAGTGTGAACGTAGTGATACGGTGAGGTTAAAGTACTGGCGCCACCGTATGTAACCGACGGTGGTCTGAGAAGGGCTCGCCGGAGTTGAGAAAGAACCGCCATATTTGGGATTTAGGGTTTGGGCTCGGTTGGAACGACCGGTTTGTATTTCTGGGATAGAAAAGTCAAAGAAGTGTCATATGGGCTTTCAAAAATCAAAATTCATTTGGCCGGTAATCATTTTTTTTAAAAGAATTCATATGGGCTTCCCGTAAGTGTAATCATTTTTTTTAAAGAATTCAACAAACGATTCTTTAAACCTTCGATCCAGATCTGGTTTGACCGGTTTTGACTAAACGGTAAACCAAAATGTCGGGTTTGGTTAGGTCTGTTAAACCCGTGAAAAAGGCTTGGTTTGGATAGGTTGTACCGGTTTAAAAAAAATAAACTTTTAGTTTGTATTAGGATTCTAAAAATTATAAATATTGTTCATGAATGTCACATGCATAACTGCATATTTGTTAGAAAACTGGGTTCATATATACCGAAGATATCCTGGATACTCTGATAATCGTGAATGTTCACTTTCAGATTTAATTATTTCTCGTGTATACGAGTATTCAATCGGATAAGAATCAGATATTCAAAGAACGGAAAATTATAATCTCTTAGGAAATTTTTCGTTTGTCTTACTATGACCAAATTCACATGTATATATAAGGGGTAATCAGAGGCAAGGGAGCATCATGACGGTTATTGGTTGAAAACCGTCAATCCATAACTGCTAAGTCATTCAACTCCGAAGAGGCAATCTACTCCGGAGGAGCAATTTTACTCTGGAGGAACAATCTTTACTTCGGATGATCAAACTGGTCTGGAAGACCATCTTTTAGCAGTTTTCACTTTTAAACTCAGTTTTTTCATACATAAAAAAACATGCAAAATAAAATTTTTCTAAGCTAACCTAGCAGCTTAACCCCAGCCAGGGTCGTTGCCCTTTGGACCCCACTAGGGGTTGCCGCCCCTAGACCCTGTTAACCAGGGCCGCTGCCCTCGGACCCCCGTTGTTCAATGAGCTTCAACAAGGTGTCTTTAGCACCAGAAATCATAAGATCCCCAAACAAGTATGCACTCCACACTTTTCAACTTGTTTGACGTTTCAATATGACTTCTTATTTGGTTGTTAAGTAAATCCAAATACAAAAAATAGTTTGATAACACTAAAATCACCAACAATATTTTTTAAAAAAATAACACGAAAATAATAAAGGTAAATGACATGTTTGATTTACTGTTGTGAATCGTATACTATGATTTTAAAAACTCTCATCAATGATCTATTTGTGAGAAATTTCTAAAAAGAATAAAAGAAAATTAAAAATTACAACCTTTGAAATGTATGTTGGACGAGTTATAGTAGCGGATGGAGGAACTTAGTGTTTCCCTCTATTGGTATCCATACCAAGCATTTGATAGTTCATGCAGTGTGCTAGCCTCACAACACAATCAGTGGCGGATCCAGGAAATATTTTCAAGGGGTTCACCCTATAATATTTAGGGGGTTCACCCCAGTTTTTTTACCTACCGTTACACTAAAATTTCGAAACTCGGGGGGTTCCTGTGCACCCCCCCACTTCACTTAAGTCCGCCCCTGAACACAATCCCATCAAGATATTGTGTGTGCGCGCGCGTGGAACAAAACTAGCACGAAACTTGTCCAACCTTTGAGAGAGTTGTCTTGTATTGGTGTTGGTTCACGAATGACAAAGAGTGTCAACTATTGTCAATGTGTGAGTTATACTTCTCTACGTGTATAACGGATGTGATGTTGAAAGATGTGGTATAATGACACTGTGTGTTTGTGTTTGAAAGAGACACAAGGTTACCCCTTTATTTTGGATGGATAATGTGTGAGGAATTTGTATATTAAAATTTATATATATACCTGGATGTCATTAGTATATCATGGACAAGGAGTCGAGACAAGTCCAAATCTTCGAGGCTAAGTGTAAGCACGAGAACTTGGAGGTTTAGATTCTTATCGCTAATTTTATTGCTATTATGTGAATATAGAGTTTTCCCTACTTGAAAAGATGTATAAAGAATAGTTTAACGTTAAACAAAAATTAAGGTCCAGTAAAGCTAAATAAGTAGTGGAGAAATTTCAAGAATGAATTGTGGAGTAATCGACTAACGTCGTGCACAACCTTAGACCAATCTATATCAGTAGACATTTGATGTTGGTAAGATGCTGATAAATTAACTTCTAGGTGAATCTGATCCAACACAATACAATTGATATATTGATTAATGTTTCAGTTGGAAGTTTGTCGAAACACAATAACGAATGTGATTAAAAGTTGAAATGTGATCGCAATCTTGTATATAATCAAGATATTTGTTACACGAGAATTATTGTTTTAGATGTTTATTTTGATTTGTAACAAGTATTGCAATGATAAGAGTATATGGTTGGTCGTCATTGTTAAAATTTGACAATGTTGAAATAGTCGAAGGGTGGTACGGAAGATCTTAAGGGGTGGTTTGAAGGAGATCTAAAGTTCAGGGTCCAAAGGAGATTTCTTGTTCCCTAAGTTTATTATTTTTAGTATTTGACTTATTAGAATTAGAAGATGATTATGTTTCCTAATTTGGGTCTGTCTTGTTTTCCAAGGTTCTAGTAGCCTATAAATATGGTATAGGTTTATTGTTTAATTGTACTCAGTTTTTCGTTTCAAGTAATAAAGAAAGAGTCGAACAAGTTGTTCAAGATCTTCATGTTTTCAGTTTGTGATATTCATTTGGTTATTTAACAAGTGGTATCAGAGCCTCAACGTTGTTGGCTCGTTTCGTTTAAGTCGTCCCACCTGTTTCGTAGAGTGATTACAAGCAGAAACCGAACAGGATGGCAGAGATGCAGTTGATTGGCGGAATCAAGAAACTCAACAACACGAACTACAACTCATGGTCCACCTGTATGATGTCTTATCTACATGGACATGATCTGTGGGAAGTAACCAACGGAGGTGATGTCACGATACTTAGAATCGACACGAACGATGTGATTAATAAGTGGAGAATCAAGGTGGGAAGGGCCATGTTCCTTCTCAAGACGACGATCGAGGAGGATCTCTTGGATCACATTCGTAATCTCAAAACCCTTAAACATGCATGGGATACGCTAGCCTCCTTGTTTTCAAGGAGAAACGACATTGTATTCCCCAGGAAATTCCGGCCTATATTTTTACTTTTTCGACACTTGTGTTGCAATTATGAAAGTATCCTACCTACTCATTACATCTCATGAGTATACACACATACATACATTTGATGCATTTATTTCAAATTCAAAAAATATTTATTTGGAGTTATAAATATCTTAATCCTTTTAAACAAATACACACACACACACATATATATATATATATATATATATATGCTAAGTTATTTTCCTAAACCTATATATATACAAGTATGCAAATAAAAATGTTATAAGTCCTATAAATAGATTTAGGAATTTATAAAGATTAAAATATATAAATTACAAAGTAAATAAGTTTTATAAAACCATTTTATTTTACAAAAAAAATTATAGTTTGTATTTATAACATTTAGTTATAATATAGAAATTATTATATTTATAAAAAAAATTATAAAACTTTAATGATTTTATGTTTTATAAAAGTCCAGGGTTGAAGTGGCAATTTCTGAAACTAAATTTCAAATTAAAACAAAGTTTTTACATAAAATAATAAACCCTGAAAGTCCAGGTGCCTGTTTTGCCAAGCCCGAATTCTCCTTTTCCCATTCCAGTTCCGAGTTCGATTCCCGCAAACCACCGATTTCTTTGCATTAATCCCGAACTCGTAAATGTGATATTTTCACATGAAACTGAAACCGTTAACATGTTCAAACCAATCAAGCGACCCACCACCTTTGATTAATTGCAGTTTTATGATCATTTAATTACCAAACTCGTAACCGAAAAACCCACCTTCACTCATCTAACGTTCGAGCCATTAAAATCTAAATTGGGTATAAATAGGTACCCACCATCATAGACGAAACCCATCACAAACTTTCTACACTCGCAATTACATTTAAATTCTCCCTGGAGCTCGATTTCTGCCGACGAACTCAACTCTGTTCCGCCCAGCTATTCGCTTCCATTATTCAATCATTCCAGGTAATTTCGGTGTCATTTTTCTCGTTTCAATACCGCTACCAAAATCCCTATGGATTTGGGTTCGAATCGGTGACCAATTAAGGGTATTGTGAAGCTAGGATTACGGGGCTCAATTGGGGAAGATGATGACTTGGGATTGTTTGTTAAAAACTAAAACGCGCGGGTTTAGACCAAGGCATAAGCCCTGGTCTAATGGTTAAGTTTGCGTGTGTCTAGGCGACCCGGGCTCGAGGCGGGTTCGAGTCTCGGCAGCCGTTTTCTTTTTAAGTTTAATTCCTTTTATTATTCTAATACATTATTCCATGTTTAAAAATTCTCATTTAATTTTTTTACAAATTCTATAAATATATTCTGAAAGTTTTATAAAAACAGAAATTATAAAACAATGTTATTTGTTTTATTTTAATTAAAAACATATTATAAAGCATTTTAAAATCATAAATACATAATGGGAATGATTTGTTTGGACAAATTTAACTATGTTATTTATTTATATTAATAATGTATTTCTCAAATTTTAATTATATGTTTATACATTATTGAACTTTAAGTAATTATTATGGTAAGAATAATTATTTAAAGTTCTTTTAAAACTTTTAAACACCTAAATAATTATTTTATACAAAATTCAATTAATCCTAATTAAAGATTTCTTATTCTTTTTAATGCATTTAAAATGCCTTAATAGATAAATTAACCATTTCTCCATTAAATAACCATTTTATTAATGGATTAATTACCCACTTTATTTACATTAACTAATTATTTTGTTTACACAAAATAAAATTTATTAAACCTTTTTCACTTTATAATTTATTTATAAATCATTTTTTGAATGATTATGTAAATAGTTCCAAGTGCATTATTTTCCATTCCATATTATTTAACAATTCACATGTAATATTATTTAAATCTCTTTCCATACTATGATTTATTTAATTATTGAAAAATAATTATACGAACAAAGTCCAAACATTTAGCGTTATAAATGCATATATTTTACTACAAAACTTACACAAACTCTATGCTCAAGTCTCAAAACCCCCATGAAACCCTAAAGTCCCAAACTCTCCTTACTACCATTTAGACGTACATTACATTTAGAGTACCATTACACGTGTAGGTTTATTGTGAGGAATCCTCACGAGGCCTATCAGTCCTTATCGATTCATACCAATTCTAGATTTGATACAGGTGAGTTCATAGCCCCCTTTCTCTTTACTATTGTTTACAAATACTTGGGATAGAACATGTTTACATACTATACTTACCGGATTCAATACCATTGTTCTCATACAAATTACTATGTGCTTTATGTCTTAAACTGCTTGGTGACCATTACATGTGTTCATGCTAGTACATTCATTAACCTGCTACCCAGGCCTAAGGTAGTACCTAACATGATCATTTACAGGGGAATTCGATTCCAGTTAACACGAACCTTGGCGGGTTTTGTGTGTACCATATTACTATTTTTCCAAAACACAATCAGTGGGATTGTTCTTACTAGTTTTCCATTTACTACGCATTGAATTGTACGCTTGGAACCTTGTATGTTTTCACATTTATGCCTTAGTTATGCTTTGAACGTATTGAATTTCAAATCCTTTTTACAACTTTTGTTTGGTGTCAAAACCTATGTTACTTACCAACTACTTGTAGTTGACATTTACTTACATGTTAACGCCGTGCTATTATGTGAATATAGAGTTTTATTGCTATTATGTTACTTACATGTTACTCACCAGGACTTGGAGATTTAGATTCTTATCGCTAATTTTATTGCTATTATGTGAATATAGAGTTTTCCCTACTTGAAAAGATGTATAAAGAATAGTTTAACGTTAAACAAAAATTAAGGTCCAGTAAAGCTAAATAAGTAGTGGAGAAATTTCAAGAATGAATTGTGGAGTAATCGACTAACGCCGTGCACAACCTTAGACCAATCTATATCAGTATACATTTGATGTTGGTAAGATGCTGATAAATTAACTTCTAGGTGAATCTGATCCAACACATACAATTGATATATTGATTAATGTTTCAGTTGGAAGTTTGTCGAAACACAATAACGAATGTGATTAAAAGTTGAAATGTGATCGCAATCTTGTATATAATCAAGATATTTGTTACACGAGAATTATTGTTTAAGATGTTTATTTTGATTTGTAACAAGTATTGCAATGATAAGAGTATATGGTTGGTCGTCATTGTTAAAATTTGACAATGTTGAAATAGTCAAAGCGTGGTACGGAAGATCTCAGATAGTGGTTTGGAGGAGATCTAAAGTTTAGGGTCTAAAGGAGATTTCTTGTTCCCTGAGTTTATTAATTTTAGTATTTGATTTATTAGAATTAGAAGATGATTATGTTTCCTAATTTGGCTCTGTCTTGTTTTCCAAGGTTCTAGTAGCCTATAAATATGGTATATGTTTATTGTTTAATTATACTCAGTTTTTCGTTTCAAGTAATAAAGAAAGAGTCAAACAAGTTGTTCAAGATCTTCATGTTTTTGGTTTGTGATATTCACTTGGTTATTTAACAGTCATTTCACATAGTACTTGTTAGAATAATGATTAGCAATGATTTAAATTATTTCCATAGAATTGAGGAGAAGACATGAGCCAATGAGCTGGTGGTGGAGTGCTAAGGAAGAGACCTGGTGTCCCTTGTGACCCAGGTTCAATCCCTGCCCTCCACATTAGTTTCTGCGGCATGCAAATGAGGCCTAGCTCTTAGGCTGATGCACCTGGGTTTTACCCACGCCGATCCAGGGTTCGAGCCTCGGCTCTCTCTCAAGCCCGAAAGGGGCCGTATTGGGTGAGATTTTTCCTTGGATGCTCTCCAAATCTGACACCATGTGAGCCCGGTTAAAAAAACATATTGGCCGGAGTTGGACGAGGCTCTCCCATGTGACGGGGGGTGCGACGTCACAACATTCAATGTTCACCGTTCAAAAAAAAAGAAGACATAATGGTTGGAAAAAATTTCCGGAAGAACTTGGTGGTAATTTACCACATGGTGTAATTGTGGATATTTTAGCCCATGAATCCATATAGGTGTTTTTAAGATGCCGTAGTGATAATGAAACTAAACTATGTGGAGGAGATGATCATTATTCTTAATTGTGAGGTTAAGAAATATATTAGCAAGACATTTAAACAAATTATGATTCTATGGAATAATCAGAAAGGTATTCGATGCCACTTGGGAGTCGGAAGGTGCAATGTTAAGGCATTATTCTTGAGGACGAAACTTTAAATTAGTGGGGTAGATTTGTAACATCTCAATTTTGTGTATAATTTATATAACAATTAAGACTTGTGGAAATTATATTTATTATTCATTTTGGTAATTTGGGATTTAGTTGTGTTGATCACTAGCAAAATTTGAGTTCACAAAGACTTATTATATGTATGGGGGTGTTAGTGGCATTATCTTTAGTTGAAGTAAAAGTCTCCTCATGTAGAAAAAACTATAGAAGCTTAAAGGAGCAAGTGAGTTAACTTAATAAAACATGGTCTAACCTTAGAGGATGCCACATTTTGAGGGGTGTCTCAAAGAATGAAATAGGTGTCTTGACGAGATTTTGAGAAAGAAAGGTAGTAGAAGGGAGAGCAAGAAGTGAATTCAGTTTCATTATCCAAAATCATAGTGAAAGATCATCCTTTAAATCTTCTTCAACCTATTCTATGAGTAGAACACCATCGAGACCCATTTGGTATGTAATGTTAACCATCTTACTTGAAATTGTGAGTCTTTGATTGGAGTATGATACAATATTGGATAAGATAATGAAGTATTGTTGTATGAATCATGATTAATGATGGGTTGTGACTCATAGGAAGTGCTAATATCACTAATCTTGTAAATTAAGAAATTGGTAGAGTTGGGTTTTGGGTAAACCGGAGAGAATATACAATTTTCTAACAATAATAGAAGAGCCGTGGTGTTGATGAGCAAATGCCATCTCTTTAGATGTTTGTAAGTTGTTGAGATTGACTAGACATGTTTATAAGGTCTAAGTTCAATAAATGGCTAAGTTAACTAATGATTAACTTAGAAGTTGAAACTCTTGTAGTTAAATGGTGTAACTAAAGTATGGTTGGTACCAATGATGGGTGAATCTTAGTGAATTAATCATTATAGGGGTCAAAGAAGGGGATATAGATTTTAGAAATGAACCATTAGTATTAATAAATATGTCTTAACAACTCATATCGATGTACGTGGTGTTGGATAGAACTAGGAGTAGTTGAAATAAACAAAAACTTATGGTATGGTTCCTATGACCAAAATTTCATAAATGGCATAAGAGCATCCAGTGTACCCTCAAACTTAGTGGCGTGATCCGACGTGGAAGCCCGCATCACGCCGTGAAGAAAATGGAACACCGCCCCCACATTATTTGTTTCTAGCCGTGATCACCTTACGTGATTCTTTTCACGGCAGATTTTATATCATTTGTTGTGGTCATGTGCGTGGCTGGTAAATGCTCCACCAATAAACGCTGGGCATGAGACTCTGGGTGTCAGATCGATGGAGCCCAATTCCTTTTTTACTCTTCAATATAATTTGTTTAATGTATTTAAATGAATATTAAAAAAAAACATTTAATTATCACACCACCTAAATCACTTGAGTATTTCCCTTGCCAAGACGTGGCGTGCACTTTATTATCACTTGACACCCCTGTCACTTGGGTATAACACATGATCTAAAGTATATTGACTTCAGAAAGTTAACAAATTGGTAGGAACTCAAGAAATCAAGAATCTTATAGGCAAAGACGAGTTTTTCATAACCTAAGTAATAAAGTATATGTATGTATATTACGTGGTTTGAATTAATTGAGTTATATATGATTATAATGAATCATTTTGATTTCTTAATATGTGTGTTGACTTGGTGAATGGGTCAAAGTTAAACATGGTATAAAGTCTCATTTGAGACTATGAATTATAGTGGTTTTTTTTATTAACTAGGGTACAAGCGAATCATCATGGTGTATGTTGTCGCGTTCTTAAGTATGAATCATAGCAATATTATGTGATCATACGGGTTGGAATAATCACATGGGTAGTTATGTGATCATTGGAATCATAGTGATGTTTTATGACAAAGTTCGAATATTAAAAAGGTGCCTAAACATGACGTGAGTAAAGATCTTGTTTGGCAATCCTATTGATTTCAATATGTTTTGTTGGGTATTTTAACAATGGGTTAGTACGTTTATGGTGTAACTGTTGGATTGGGATGCAATGAAGGTAAAATGCCTAAAACTTACTTTAAGTGGCGTACGGTACACCCCAAAAAGTACCATATGCCTGGTCTGTAAAGGCCTATGTCCAAACATACCGTGCGAAGTACGCCGGCATGTACACTGATCTTAGGTTTTTGTGGGCAGCGATCGGTACACCGGACAGTTATACACCCGTATAAGATTGGCCATACAACTGTATAGATGAATGAGATGAAATAAGGCTAAGGGTACTACTCATAATTTTCACACCTCCGCATCCCTCCACGTCAACGCTACCTCATTTCCACCCGATATCCACATATGGGGGGCGTGGTGTTCCACTTTCCACCCATCTGAAAAATACACGTGTCTACACATGATTGGTCCACACCTCCTTGACCCCACCTCCTTCACCCATTCCCTTTCCACGACGTGGAAATCTGCACGACAGGCTTCCACGACCGTGGACCTCGTGCAGGGGGCGTGGTGTTCCACGGTCCCACGCCGGCCAAGTCATCTCCACGCCACTCTCCACAGAGGTACTCCCCTTATCCTAATAAGGTTTTAGCGACATGGATCATGAGATGTAATTACTATGGTTTACTATGTTCACTCACTTAGCTTTGCTAATCCATTGCTTTTATATATATATATATATATATATATATACACTAGGTTATAGACCCGTGTATTACACGGTTTGAATAATGAAAACAATATAATTCATATTTCTCTACATACTTTTAATGAGTGATATTACATATGACATAATAATGAAAAATGGGTTGAGAGCCAACGGATAAAAAAAGGTAATTTTATGTGTATGTCAAAACAGTTTGGGTTGGGTCTCCCAATATCTTTTTGTATCATGCAAATAATAAATGTATCAAGATCTAAAAAACTATATAATTTAAATAAATTGAATAATATGATTTGGAACATAGTATGGATTTGAATACATGACTTATGAGATGTTTAACCTGTTCAACTAGTTTTGACCCGCTACGTTAGACCCGTCTTTCCACCCCTTATCAACAAAATACAACCTAATCGACATGTTTTTTTTTATCTAAATGTCGAATTGCCATGACATGGAACATGTATCCCTTTAAAAGGCCCACGCGTATTCTATATGTTTTCCCAACATACAAATCTTCTTTATCTTCCCGATCAACTACATACAAAGTAAAATACAAGTTTAAGGATATATTCATGAAATGGAAATGAGAATTTCTAAACTTATTCCTTCCCTTCCAAAGCTTTATAAATTGTAAGGTGATAAAGGAGACTTAGGTGATGTTGGGAAATCATAAAAAAACAAAGCCATCTGATTTAGCACCCTGCAATACATGAATTGATATTTTGTTAATATTGAAAACTATCTTTAAAAGGTCCTATATCCACACTGAATGTTTTGGGTTTCTAATTTTTCCGTCGGTTCAAGTCTATTTGTCATCCAAAGTGTTAGGCTCTCTAGACTCCTATCACACAAAATAACCGTAAACATGGAATCATAATCACCCTAGACCAAAAAACATCACAAGATTTTTAAAAAACTAAACATTTTGAGAAAAATTCTATAATTTAACTCAAATCTTGAAAATTTAACATGTTTTCAAGAAACAGAGCAGGAATTTGATGAACATAACCAAAATTTTTTTGCAGCTTTTAACCTCTCTAATTTATATCATGGAAATTATGAAAAAAACCAACATAAATTTTAAAACTTTGTTACCAGTTGACATCCTTCTCTTTCTCCTTAATTTTCTCAAGTTTCTTCTCTAGTGCTTCTTCTCGTTTTGTAATTTTTCCTTCCAAGTGGTTGACTTCGACTTCCTTTTTCTCCACTTCAGCAACTTTGATTTTGAAATCATTGTCTAATGATTTTCTCTTTTGTTCCATTTCTAACTCAAAGTCATGTATCTTTGGCTCTTTGCATCCAGGATGGCCTTGTGTTCATCCAAAGGTTTTTTAACCTCTATATGCAAGGAGATGATATTAATTATATCTATAAATAGAAAAACTTTTGCAGTATTCAAAATATTATATCTATAGTAAGCTTCTTCTCTAGCTCTTGTAACTCCTTTTCTTTTACCTCTAAGTTCTTTCGCATACCCGCAGCTTCCTGCAGATGAATCATATAGGTGAAGTAAATACACAACTTTTAAGATATCAATCAGCCAATACCTTAAAAAATATTACCTTCTCTTTCAAAGCTAGTTTTTCCATCCTGGTTCTAATTTCATCTTCTTTAGTTCTCAAAGTTGAATTGCCAATTTCAATCTTCTTTTGTTTAAAGATTTTATCATTATCATTTGCCAACTCCTCTCTTTGATTAATTAATCTACGAAGCTCAGGCATTTTCTCTTCTCCATATTGTAATTTTCTCTCCCATTCTCTTAAATCCTCCCTCTGGTGAGATAAACTGCGATCATGTGCATCTCTCCAGACAATACAAGAAAACATATAAGATTTAATAAGTATAATATTGTGAAAATATAAAGTTACAAAAAATGTGAGGCATACTAGTTATTAAATGACATGCGCTCTCTCAAGAGTGAACTTTCTTTTGCCTCGATCACCACTGCTTTTCTTTGAATCTCTGATGATTTCCTGCTCACCTCAGCAAGCTTAACCTCAGCAGAACGTATTTTCGCCTCTACCTGTAATGATCTCCCTTCTATGCTAGTAGACAGATCATGTGCTTCTTCTAACTTTGAATCAACAGTGAATTTTATTTATGCATATTCTGATTGCATTTCATGCAAAGCCTTCTCTAACTGCAGTAACCAATCATGGTTTAAGGTTGAGTTAATATAAACAAAGATAAATTCACTGTTCGTATTCTTGGGCCTGATTTCCAACAGAGCTAGTTAAGATGTTACCTCATTGACTCACTGTTTTTCAACTCCCAATGCTTTTCTTAACTTCTCTTCTCGTTTCTCTACTTCTAACATTGCAATAAGATGAGTCGTTTGCTCTCGCTGAAGGAGCTCCTTTGTTTCAGCTAATGCTTGCTCAAATTGTTCATTTTTAGAGATCCATTCTTTTTTCTCAATGAGGAGAAGGCCCATGTTGTATTGGTATTCATAGAGGTGTATAAGATCAATAATCAGATGAACTTGATTTTCAGTTGGTCTACCAAAAATATAAACAAACAAATCAAAGAAATAACATTGACAAAAGAAAAGAGAAATAGCCATCCACTATTTGCAAAAATATGCAACGAATTCCTCTTAGGGTTGTTCCAAGAAATGCCATGTTTTATAGACAAAAGGAGTAATTGATATTTGTAATTTCACATAATATGTTGAAATCATTGATATGAAGTTTAGAGTTGAAAGAAAACTTGCAGTTCCAAGTTATTCAGAACTTAAGCATTGATATGATTTTTAAATTAAGCAGTGATTGCATTTCCAAGTTATTCAGAACTTAAGCATTGATATGATTATGCAATTTTAATCTAATTAGCCAAAATCAATAAATTTCCAATTCAACTTTTCGATACAATTATCATTTGGATTTCCATCTAAACACAATTCAATGTTAACTATAGTGATATGTAAACCATAAATATGGTCTAAGAAATAATTATGTTGATAAAGAACACCAACCTAATGATGGAACCTTTAAGCATATGGTTGATATTATACTTCCATATGTGTTGTGATGCAAAGTTCTAGCTCAAGTGCACATCTCCTTACATTGCTCCTCCATTCCAAACCCACAAATTAGGAACCTGGAACGTCCTTTCTGCTATTTCGTGTGTTTAAATGAAAACATAAAATCTTTATGTTTGTTTACTTACTGAATAAACAGAAACAAACTGCAAAGTCTAAAGAAATTGATGACAGAACCAAAATCGACGAAACCTAGAAATCAACCAAACCAAAATTTATGATTGAATTGAAACTAATCTGAAATGGATAAAACCATAAATCAATCAAACCAATATCAATGACTTAAATGAAACTGTAGTCAAATGAACATAAACAGAAACAGATTGCTATAAGTATTCAGAAACCTGTTCCATCATCATCTTGAAATGAACATAATTAAAATTTAGAATCCAAATTGAAATCAGAACTAACCTTAAAATCAAATGAAGCTAAGAAAATTGATGAAGTCCAAAACCAAGCTTTAATCTTGTTTAGGTATTCAGAAACTTGTTCCATCATCATCTCAGGTCCACTGCTGCAAAGATATTTTAACAGATCTATAAAAGTCAAACTCAATTCAAAAAACCCTAATTAATCAATCGAAAACCACAAACCTAAACTTGTAACATCCCGAAAATCCGTAAGCGAATAGTTCGGGTTAGTGGGCTGACCGAATCTTTAATAAAGGTCCCGATTAGCAGGGATTGCCACGTAAAACTTGATTCAACAAAGATAAAAGGACCGGGTAACTGTTTAAAGTCTAGTTCAGGATTATAAAGGTACGAGATGGTTTTAGAGGGACCCGATCAGAACTTTAAGGTGTTTATAAACCACTTTTAGGAGAAACCCTTGGCCATTCGGCCTAGGGGGTGTCGCACGGCAGCAAAGAGAGGGACGAGACGGCGGGGGGATTATCGACGATGGTGTACGGCTGCGTGGCTTCCAAATCACGGTCAGGTAATCCTCGTTTAATCTCCACATGTGTCTTTTACGTGTTTGCATGCAAGATGAAAACCCGATTAGGGTTTGAATGGTGGTTCGACTGAGGACGACGGTTGTGGAGGGAGCTATGGCCGAAGGTGCTAAGAGTAGGGGCGTGTGACGGTGGGTACGAGTGGTTTGGAGTGGCGCGTGGTAGGCCGGGAACTGAGAAGGGAAAATGAGAGAGAGATAGAGAGAGGAGGGTGTCGGGTGAAAGTGGTGGTGGCTACGGGGTAGCCAGAGACGATGATGACAGCGTGCGGTGGTGCCCGGCGGTAGTAAGGGGCTGCTGTGGTGGTGTCTACGATGGCGGGCAGCAGGTAATAGCTTTAGCGTTGTTCCGACAGGTATGGCGACTTAAGAAGGCCAACGGTGTTAGCGGTGGAGGTACTAGCCGGGTGGGGCTCGGCTAGCGTGCGGCTGACTGGGAAGAGGAAGACGGCCGGTGTGGTGGTGTACGGTGGGAGAGGTGGAGGATAGCAGGGTGGCTGGTGTGGCTAACACCCGATTAGGGTTTTCGCATGGCGGCTTACGCACGTGCATGGAGACCCGTTTTAAGCTTACGTGTTGGCAAGACGAGGGTTTTCATTGCATGGCACGTGTACGTGTATGCATGGAAACTGGGGTCCGTGCACGTGGGCTAAGGTTTTTTGGCGTGGATGAAAGGACGAGACGTGTGTTGAGATCATTTATATCTTTACGTAACTGACACATGTTTAGGGCATACTCTGACCATGTGACCGTACGTTGGTAGGTTCGGGTTTCGTGCGAGGAGACTGTTGCAGTGACGAAGTTGGACCTTGGTAACAATGAGTTTCTAATCCCCTATTATTTTAAACGTTTTAATGTTTTTGGGGCTATCGTATAAGCTTGCAAGATGTGGTTGCTTTATTAAACGAGTTAAGAGTTTTGGGTTTAACTAGAGGTGTTTTGAACTAGAGTATTCAGTAATGAATCAGAGGGTCTATGAAGTGTCTATGGGGTTACGTGAGCTAGGGAATAAAAGAGTTATCGACGTGTGTCGTATTAAAGGTTAGTTGGGGTGAGTCGGGATATAAGCTAAACACTTATGGGTGTGAGTAGGATATGTTATCCTAGATCTATGTGTGGGGTGCAGATTTGGGTAATTAATCATGTAAATGAATTATGATGTTATGTGTTTTATGCTTGTGATGTGTGTTTGCATCGTTGTCTCTGTGACACGGCAAACAGGATTTTGAAGGACGAAGTCCTTCAGGAAGTCACCAAAGGTAACACTATTGAGCATGTTAATGATGAGCTCGGGGTGTGTTGAACGCCCTGACGAGGGTACATGTGACGAGGTATGTGTTTGCGTGCATATATGTATTAGTGTTGAATTGCATGCAAGTGTTGAGTTATATTTATTATGCATTGAGATGATATTAATGTGATGTGTAGATGGTATTAATGTAGGGAGTAGAGTTAGATTGACCGTTATGTCAGAATTGTGATGTAGTGTTTACAACTGTTGTGTCAGTTGACTGGTGAGAGTCTTGGTCAAGGCTGAGTAAGTCGATGTCTAGGGTTGGTTATGTTAACCAGGTTTTTGGGTTAATACGTGTGGTAGATTACGAGTAACCAGAGTAGTGATATAGATCTATGTCGGTGAGATTTATGGGGTTATGTTTGAAGGATGAGTCTGGGGTGGTAAATCTTTTGGGATATCATAAGATAATAGGGGTTATCTATATGATAATAAATTATAGAAACTATTTTATAAGGACCTGAGTAAAGATAAATAATAATTGTGATAAGATGGCTTTTATTTAAATTCAACTATTAGAACTCACTCAGCGTAGCTGACTTTGTGTGTATGTTAGAGTGTGTTGCAGGTGAGCTTTGGGGTTGGCGTATCCTGGCTTGGGAGCGGTGCTACTCAGATTGGTGTGCAGGCATTCGTGAGGTAAACTTAATAATGATAACGATATTAAATAGAAATTATTGTTTTAGAAAGACTTCCGCTGTAGTTTGATTAATAACATGATTATTTTAAAGAGAATAACCAGTTATGAGAACCAACTGTAGGATGCCCGGGTTGGGGTCTTACAAGTTGGTATCAGAGCTGTGGTTTAAGAGAAAATCAGTGTTTTTATAAAATAAAATACCATAACTTAAACATAAAATGGGACGAGGGTGAAACGAAAGCCACCACGAGTAACCGTGAGCCAAGAGGTACGTCTTTTGATTTATGCATTAATTGTTAAAGTGTTAATTGTGTAGCGTAACACTACGTGGAGTGGTGTGGTATGATTAGGTGAGATTATGTTTTGTGAGTTAGGTATCGTGGAGTAGTACTAATTGTAACTATGTGAGATAGTTTGGTGTGTCGGCGTGGTTTAGTGATTTTGTGTGTAACCATGTGCGGTGTGCAATTGTGATAATTATAATGATTTGCTAGATTATTACGTGGTGCTATGTGAGTTGTGTGGGATGCATGTGCACCCGGTTTGTGTGAAAGGTAGAAAGTCAGTGTGAGTATGATGGGAAAGGTTTAGAATCCGAGCAGTAATGTGGACCACCAAATTGCATTTGATCACCGTGATTTGGCAGTCTATGATTACCCTCATATTCTGAATTTGTGCCCATAGTAATCACTCCAACGTTCTATCTTGAGTAGGATTAGATGGCTAAGGCGAAGCGTACGGGATCGGTCAGGCGTGGAGCTCTTGCTAGGAGGTATGCAGAACGACCAGTCAAGACGAAGACTGCGGCGAATGAAACTGCTAGTGAAATGGGAGTAGCGTTGGCGCTTCTCATGCCGAGTGTGACTAGAGCTTCGATCGACAACATACCGTGTGGAGCTACGATTGGAAAGACAGGATGGAGAAGGAGAGCAATGTCAGTTGTGCGTGATTTTACTCCAGGGTGTGGACCTGCATGGTTGAGGGATCGACCACTTGCGGCCATTAAGGGAGCTCTAATCAGTGAATGACCCAGAATGTGACAAGGAGAAACCAGAGGAGACATAAAAAATGCACCTGACGTGGTCTGGCAGTGATTTTGTGGACAGTGTTTAGGATGCTCGATTGCTTAATGATTAGTTAGTGTGGCAGTTGTCATGAGGGATTTCGGGGTGATTTGACGTTATGACTGATTATATGTTTACGTGGAGTGATGCCTAATTCAAAGAGTGATTATTTGATTTTGACATTTATCTGCATGGTGATTTGAACATAATTAATGATAATTGTGTTTCTGACGGCGTATGATTGTGTTTACAGTAATGGAATATGTGCGGCATGGTGTGATTATGTGATTACATTCTAGATGATTTGAGTTAGCATTATATGTGATCTTTGTTGTGATACTAGAGCACGGTTGATTTGTTGGTGTGAGTAGACTTGTATAGACCTGAGTTTTGAAATTGTCTGTGTCTACAATCTTAGGATAGTGTCACCTATGTGTTAATGTCTAAGTGATGTTTGAAGTGCAATGGGTGCATTGCACCTTGTGTGAGTATTCAGGACGGGGTCCTGTGGGGAGTTATGATTATACATCTTTAGTAGGTGTAAATGTTTAGGACGAGGTCCTATGGGAAATTATTATAAATATTATGTGTGTGAATGTGTAGAGTGGTGACTTGTGTCTAGGTTGAGTAGTGTGTCGTCCTAAACCATTGGTACGACCCGTGTGGGGTACGATCGTGTGAACTCTATGTGAGTAGGTGATGACATGTGGCAGGGGCTATCGTTGGGATGGATAGAAGATGGGGTTCAGGAGTTTGTGTGTCTATAAATGACGAGATCATGCCGTATGCACGTAGATTTGCTCAGGTCTAGCTGGTAGGGTGTGCACTTAGTGCGAGTTAGAGAGTTTAGATGCTAGACCTAGATATATACTTTGAACATGATAGGTCTTGTTTTTATGACCTGATGTTATGTGTCCTGGTAGTACACGCTTAGTCGTGCATAGGACTGGTGGTTGGGATGATCAAGCCTAGTATTTCCATTTTGACGTTAATACCTCGAGGTGAAGTGAAGAGTTTTGACATTTTCTAGACGATCGGCGAGATGCTCTTATAAGATGCCTATGCTTATATCTCGGGAATTCAGAGCACGAAGCCAATGGGTGGAGCTTTGAGAGTTGATAATGAAAGTGTTACATGGATGCTTGATCGGAGAAAGTTATGACGTGATCGAGATGACGACGCTGAAGACTTCAGAATAGAGTGAACGAAGGGCTGAAAGGGTCTCTATGGAATACGTTCCATAGGAGGAATTCTGTCAAGGTCAGATACCAGGGGAATAGGGATGTTTTCCCGAACGAAACGATGGATTGATGAGGCTTATGCGAGGACGGACTTCAGGATCACACTTGATAAATTGGGCGCGGTCGGTGATCACGTGGGAATGATAGAGCAACAACGAAGAAAGTGGACGGAGGAAGGGTAAGTGCATGGTTGCACACAAGTGACTGGGAAGGGAATGCCTATGTGGGTAGATATATGACTAGCCTAAAAGCGGAGTTCTGATGAGCCTGGTTGAGGCAAATGTGTTGGATATATGTTCGAGATGCGAGAAAAATTTGAGGAAAAAATCGAGAGCTGATGAAGATAATTCTAGCGTGGAGAGTAATAGCTTACTTAAGGGGTGCATGAAATGCATGATAACAAGGCGAAGAAGTGTCCTGGGAGAGACATGTGTGATTATAGAGACGAGAGGAGCTTTACACAAGCTCCTGGGAATTATCAAAGGAGGACAAAGGAAGTACCTTTATAAAAAAGGCTGTGGTACCGGAGTATTGAGGAATCGTCGCTAGATGGCGAACCGAGTACAGAACAGGGAGCATGACGACCCCACTGGGAAGGAGGGATGAGTGTTTTAGGGGCAGGGAGCCTTACTTGGGGATGATCATCAGAATGATGAAATCTTGAGGGTCATATAAAGAATGACTGCAATTGTGCTGATAAACAAGAATGGGGGAAGTGACGAGCAAGCAGTCTAAGAACAGATTTGGGCAGTTAAACCATTGACCAGGAATTCGAGATAGAAGGAAGTGTAGGTAAAACCTACAAACCCCGAAGTTGAGGGCAAGCAATGGAAGGGAGTCACTCGAACAATAAGAATGGTGGTCGAGTTGTAAAACAAAGTTATAAAGTTGACAAATGTGGAGGTGAATGCATGATACCTGACGGATTAATGAGAACAGAAAGATAGGTCGTGTTGGTTTCAGACGCAGGATTCGAGGACGGATCCTCTTTTAAGGGGGTAGACTTGTAACATCCCGAAAATCCGTAAGTGAATGGTTCGGGTTAGTGGGCTGACTGAATCTTTAATTAAGGTCCCGGTTAGCAGGGATTGCAACGTAAAACTTGATTCAACAAAGATAAAAGGGTCGATCGGAACTTTAAGGGGGTTTATAAACCACTTTTAGGAGAAACCCTGGGCCGAATGGGGTGTCGCACGGCAGCAAAGATAAGGAAGAGACGGAGGAGGGATTATTGACGGTAGTGTACGGCTGCGTGGCTTCCAAATCATGGTCAGGTAATCCTTGTTTAATCTCTACTTGTGTCTTTTACGTGTTTGCATGCAAGATGAAAACCCGATTAGGGTTTGAATGGTAGTTCGGCTGAGGACGACGGCTGTGGAGGGAGCGATGGCCGAAGGTGGTGGGAGAGGTGGTGTGTGACGGCGGGTACGGGTGGTCTAGAGTGGCGCGTGGCAGGCCGGGAACCGAGAAGGGAAAAAGGAGAGAGAGAGATAAAGAGAGGAGGGTGTCGGGTGAAGGTGGTTGTGGCTACGGGGTAGTCGGAGACGATGATGACAGCGGGCGGTGGTGCCCGGCGGCATTAGGGGCTGCTGTGGTGTTGTCTATGGCGGCGAGCAGTGGGTAACAGCTTTGGCGTTGTTCCAACATGTATGGTGATTTCAGAAGGCCAACAGTGTTAGCAGTTGAGGTACTAGCTGGGTGGGGCTCGGCTAGCGTGCGGCTGACGGGGAAAAGGAAGACGGCCGGTGTGGTGGTGTATGGTGGGAGAGGTGGAGGACAGCAGGGTGGCCGGTGTGGCTAACACCCGATTAAGGTTTTCGCATGCCGGTTTACGTACGTGCATGGAGACCTGTTTTAAGCTTACGTGTTTGCAAGACGAGGGTTTTTGTTGCATGGCACGTGTACGTGTATGCATGGAAACCGGGGTCCGTGCACGTGGGGTAAGGGTTTTTGGCGTGGACGAAAGCAAGAGACGGGTGTTGAGATCATTTATATCTTTACGTAACTGACACATGTTTAGGGCATACTCTGACCATGTGACCGTACGTTGGCAGGTTCTGGTTTCGTGCGAGGATACCGTTGCAGTGCAGGAGTTGGACCTTCGTTACGGTGAGTTTCTAATCCCCTATTCTTTTAAACGTTTTAATGTTTTTGGGGCTATCGTACATACTTGCAAGAGTTGGTTGCTTTATTAAATGAGTTAAGAGTTTTAGGTTTAACCAGAGGTGTTTACGAACTATAGTATTCAATAATGAATCGGAGGGTCTATGAAATGTCTATGGGGTTACGTGAGCTATGGAATAAAAGAGTTATCGACGTGTGTCGTATTAAAGATTAGTTGGGGCGAGTCGGGATATAAGCTAAACGCTTATGGGTATGAGTAGGATATGTTATCCTAGATCTATGTGTGGGGTGCAGATTTGGTTAATTAATCATGTAAATGAATTATGATGTTATGTGTTTTATGCTTATGTTGTGTGTTTGCATCGTTGTCTCTTTGACACGGCAAACGGGATTGTGAAGGACGAAGTCCTTTGGGAAGTCACCAAAGGTGACAATATTGAGCAGGTTAATGATGAACTCGGGGTGTGTTGAACACCCTGACGAGGGTGCATGTGACGAGGTATGTGTTTGAGTGCATATATGTATAAGTGTTGAATTGCATGCAAGTGTTGAGTTATATTTATTATGCATTGAGATGATATTAATATGATGTGTAGATGGTATTAATGTGGGGAGTAGAGTTGTGTAACATCCCGAGTTTTAGAGCACGAAAGAATTCACGAGAATTAAAAACTTAATAAGAAAAAGGGAAGCAGGCTTGGGCCGGGGTGTATGGGCTGAAAGGAGCAAGGGTTTGAGCCCTTATAAGCCTCAAGACCATAACAGAGCCTCAAGACCAGCCCTAAAGCCTCATTAGCTTCACTATTTTCGTTTTCTAGAGAGAGTAAGTGAGAGAGAACCTAGAGAGAGAAAGTCCCGATTTTCAATTCCGAGCTTCAAGGATCATTAGCAAGAGTCTCTAGAGTGTTTAGCAATGAAAAGGAAGCGATTTCAGGTAACCATTCGTTCCAGATCTGAGTTTTTATGTTATGTTGGGTTTTGAAGAAAAATCGAGTAAAGGTTGCGTTTTTACGTTTAAAAAGGGAAATCAAGCATAGATTTAGACTCATGGTTAGAAAACACAAGTTTTTGACGTAAAAAGTTGGGGTCTTGAATGGTTTGACCTTAGCCGCCATTTTCATGCAAACTTAGCGTTCTTGAGGAAGAAGATGACGACCAGACGAACTTATTAAGTTCGCTGGTACTGTAGCAGGCGAACTTGTTAAGTTCGCTGGTACTGTAGCAGGAGAACTTGTTAAGTTCGCTGGTACTGTAGCAGGAGAACTTGTTAAGTTCGCTGGTACTGTAGCAGGAGAACTTGTTAAGTTCGCTGGTACGGTAGCAGGAGAACTTGTTAAGTTCGCTGGTACCGTAGCACGAGAACTTGTTATGTTCTCTGGTACCGTAGCAGGAGAACTTATTAAGTTCGTTGTACTGTAGCAGTAGAACTTGTTAAGTCGCCGGTACTGTAGCAGATAGACTTTCCTTAAGTTCGCCGAAATAAAGTAAACTGACCAGTGTAACGTAGACATGCTATTTATCCTTTTATCCAGATTGTGCGTAACATCGTTTGGACAATAGATAACATATTGAGGCTAGAATATCAGGTGAGTTCTAATCCCCTTTTTGCCTACTTTAGGGGTGGTGTGCATACTTAGTGTAAAGTGTTTATTACATATTATATATATATATATATATATATTAATAAACAAAGTGAAAGCTACGTTTTATTGTAAAGTTTAAAAGAGGCAAAAGTACATTTTTAGTAAAGTAAAGATATTTCATGGCAAGCGTTTACTATATTGTCATATACATAAACAAAGGCATGATATATGTGATAAGCTATGTTTAGTAAAGTAAAGATATTTCATGGCAAGCATTTACTATATTTTTATATACATAAACAAAGGCATGATATGTCTGTTAAACTATGTTTTAGTAAAACACATTTATTTTAAATTATCTCTTATTATAAGAAAATTTGAAAATCTAATTATGTAACTTTATTTTCAATCAAATAGTAAATAAAAGTCAAATTATATTAAATAGTAATGAACGTATTTTTAAAACCCAATTATATATTAATTTTTACATATCTTGAATTTGGTTTTCTATCCTTAGTATATATAATACATTTTTACACCTGTAAAATATACATACAAAGATTTAAGAATTTTATATATTGATATTTTCACTCCGTGTGTAGTACATGGGGTCTAAGCTAGTTTTATATATATAAACAAAGGCATAAGATATGTGAAAGTTATGAACAAGTCAGATAAAGTTTTATAAACAGAAAGTGAATAGATTTCCTACGGGAATGTGTACCAGCTGTAAAGGTACTTGGGACAGATGTTACTAGTGCAAGATGTCAGATGTGGGTTCTACCCATTCGTAAGAACCTTTGGGTTCGCTAACGGTTGTACAATTTGTATGAGTGACGACGGTTGCTCGGGAGAACCACGCAACTCCCCTTAGCGGTAGTGTTGGTTCATGGTGTAAGCCATGAGGGCATTGACCAGGTACTCGTCGGTTCATGGTGTAAGCCATGAGGGCGGTACAGTAGTGACAAGTGAATTGACGGTTAAGAGGTAGTGTCGGTTCATGGTGTAAGCCATGAGGGAATTGACCAGGTACTTATCGATTCATGGTGTAAGCCATGAGGGCAGTATAGTGTAAAGGAATTGACGGTTTATTATATGATTTAAACTGATTTGAAAAGTAAAGTATGTAAAGTTTGCCTTTAGGGAAGTATGTATGTATTAGTAAATCTTTTATATAACTGATTTAAAGAAAACGTTAGAACTCACTCAACGTTGCTGATTTTTAGTATGCACGTCAGTTAAGTGTAGGTGGCAGTAGATGGAAGTGAATGCTTGGCTTGGCGAGAAGAGTTACCCGAAGATCAGCGTCTGGCATCCCGTTTATGTTATGTTTTAGTTTGATGTTGTTTAAAGGTTATGTAGTTTCAGACATGTTATGTATTTCCGCTGCGTATGTTAAAGATTAAATCGTTTTCACTGCTAGTAATAAATGTTTTATGTTTAAGAGCTATGTGTTGATGAGTAAATCTAATACGTGAGGCCTCCCAGGTTTGGGGCCTTACAAGTTAGATTGACCGTTGTGTCAGAATTGTGATGTAGTGTTTACAACTGTTGTGTCAGTTGACTGGTGAGAGCCTTGGTCAAGGTTGATTAAGTCGATGTCTAGGGGTTGGTTATGTTAACCAGGTTTTTGGGTTAATACGCGTGGTAGATTACGAGTAACCAGAGTAGTGAGATGGATCTATGTCGGTAAGATTTATGGGGTTGTGTTTGTAGGATGAGTCTGGGGTGGTAAATCTTTTGGGATATCATAAGATAATAGGGGTTATCTATATGATAATAAATTATAAAAACTATTTTATAAGGACCGGAGTGTCCTGAGTAAAGATAAATAATAATTGTGATGAGATGGCTTGTATTTAAATTCAACTATTAGAACTCACTCATCATAGCTGACTTTGTGTGTACGTTAAAGTGTGTTGCAGGTGAGCTTTGGGGTTGGCGTATTCTGGCTTGGGAGCAGTGCTACTCGGATTGGTGTGCAGGTATTCGTGAGGTAAACTTAATAATGATAACACTATTAAATAGAAATTATTGTTTTAGAAAGACTTTCGATGTAGTTTGATTAATAACATGAGTATTTTAAAGAGAATAACTAGTTATGAGAATCAACTGTAGGATGCCCGGGTTGGGGCGTTACAAAACCTAAATCCTACACCTGGAAAAGTCAAACTCAATTCAAAAAATTAAATCCACAAACATATCTGGCGAATCTAATTTCACTGATTCGCTTGCAGAAATTGAGCATGAGAGACAACAATTCAACACAACCTGCAAGATTAAAGTGAAAATAAGATCGATGTGTAAGTAACGGGTAAGGATACAGAGAGTGGAAGTGTAGCGGCTGAGAGATAAAAGAGAACACGACGATGAATTGATATCAAAATTACCTGTAATCAGAAACAAAACTCACTTCCAATTGATTAATCAGAAGATGATGAATGGATGGAGACGAACAAAGGAGAGGACAGGGAGAGAGATTAGTGTAGGCGAGAATTAGGGTTTGTGAAAGAGGGGGGTATTGTGAAATCGGGTATTCATGTCAGGTTTAAAGATCCGCGCGTGGATGTTAATAGGTAAACGGGTAATGGGCGGGAAAAAGGCGTGAGAGTGGATGTGGTGTTGACACATGTCACATTGTGTAATTCCTTTATTAGGGTGTATATATATATATATATATATATTCAGGTAAAACACGTGTAGTCGTTGAGTGATGGATGATCAAGTCGTGAGGCGGGCTATCAAACACAAAGATTTTAAAGTGTTGGTTGTGGTTATGATGTGTCAACTAAGTAGATGAATAAATGTTTAAAGTTTAAGGTATTGATGATTGATAAAGTTTTCTGTAAAAGTTGACACCGGTTTAAACTAAAACCACACTTTTAAAGTGATTAAGTAAGTTTGAAAAGGTTGTGATGGATTGGTGATTTCCGGATGTTATTTTGGTTTAACTATGTGTTTTTTATGCTATAATTGCATGGAATCTAGTGACTTTGTGTGTGTTTGCTAATTTCAAATTATTTGGATCGAGTTAATGTTGAACAAATGAGAAGTGCAAGGACTGTGATTACAAAAGGAAGAAAGAATGCAAACTGGAAGCCCAGTGTAGCTTATGCTGTAGCTTAGACTGGGTAGCGTAGGTCAGATGGTACTAGCGTAGAAGATTAACTCCAGCGTAGCTTATGCTCTTGTCGGCGTAGCTTACACTAGGTCGGCTATTTTTGCGGGATTGAGGCAGTTTTTGCCATCAATATAAACCCTAAACCTAGGGTTTCGGGGTCATTCACCCCTGGAGCTATTTTGAAAAATATGGGATGATTCCAATCAATCAGACAGCCTCCAATCACCATTTCAGTCAAGATTTCAAGTCCCAAATCAACATATGATGCTATTATGATGAGGATGCAAGGCTAAACCACCCGTGATCATCCCCGGGTGTAGGGTTAATGGTAGCAATTGTGTTCAACCCTTTTCTACCTGTTTTTGGCACAAATTTGTGTAATCATTTGTTTTCAAGGATTCGTGGTTTTAACTTAGTTGATTAAACAATTTATTTTTTATTCAATCATTAATCCATTAAGTCATTAGTTTTTATCATTAACAATTGGTACGTGGTTGAGTATTTGAATTTCAATTGTTATTTGATTAGATAACATCTCGCGTGTGTTCTTGTTCTGTTCTTAGCTGAAATTGGCGGAAACAATAACAACTACACAAGTATAATCGAGTAAACAGAAAGAATACTTATAAGAACACTGTTGTATTAAGCTTTTGCAAATAAACAATTACAAATGAAAACTCAATCAAAAAGCACACATACAATGAAGTGTTTACACAGTATTTATACTCACTTAGAATCAAGACAGACCCTTGATTCTAAGGATCAGATCTAACACAGACCGTTGATCTTTTGTATATAGCTAACTATGACAAGTTTAGTCTAAACTAGCTAACTTTATTGAAGCGTCTTCTTTATGCATTATTACTTGCATGCTTGGAGAAGAGCATTGTTGTCCGTCATTGGTTGCACCATTGAGGTTCCTTCTGCTTTGAGTGTGTCAGTGGCTTTTGCAGAAAGTTGTCAGTGACGCTTGACATGGATAGTCAGCTGCAACGATTTATCTTCAAGGCACAGGCCTGTCAGCAGCAAGGATGATGATCAGCAGCAAGATGTGACCATCCAAAGCTGCTAATGATTTGCCTATCAGCAACAACTTTGTATCAGCAGCAACTTTGTCTTCAGCAGATAAGGCTATCCGCAGCAGTTTGTTGGTCAGCAGCAAACTCTGAGATCCGCAACATTTGTACTTAGAGAATTTTGTAGCCATCAGTCTTTATTTCTACAAACTCCCCCTAGACTGATGCTACCAAAACTCTCTTACTGCTTTTGTTGCTGAAGCTTTTGCATGTTTCTGACTATCCTTTCAACCTCGTATCCTCTCTAGTCCATGCTGCGATTGTTAAGAGGAAGCTCAGATAGAGTCTTGATGTCTTTGCTTGCCATTTTGAAAATAGCCTTGCTTGAACACCTCATCTTCTGTCCTTTAACATCTGTCAGTGTGAATTCATCCTTGTCAGCATTGTAGGACCAGCTGATGAATGGAGAGTGGGATTGGAGAGGTTTGACATCAATGATTTCATCTTTGCTGGGGTTGAAGTAATGTTTGATTACCAGCAATAGATGTCTCCCATCTTCATTCTCAGGCTCATTGGCTTCACCCAGCTCCATCATTCTTCTTAGATCAGAATCTGAAAGCTGTAGCATCTCATCAACAGATGTATAAATTGATCTTTTAGCTTCTGTTCTCCCCTTGAACACTTCAAACCATTGGTCTTGAGGGCTGTATGACCATCTGATTATTTCTCTTGAGTCTTCTGGTTTGGAAGTGGGTTTGTTCTTCGTTTTGGGAGGTTGTTGATGAGTAGGAGCTGGGTGTGAGGATTTGGACTTTGAGGGAGGAGAGGAGGGAGGTCTAGGATGGAGAGTGGAAGGTTGTTGGATTGAGGAAGTGTTGGGTGAGAGAGAAGGCTTGGGTTTCTTTGTTTTCCTTTCTTCTTGAATGATTCCCCTTTTCTTGGAGCCTTTCTTCTCCAATCTTTCTTCCTCATCCTTCTTGACTTTAAAATAGAGGGCTTGCAGGTTCATGAAATTCATGGGACCTAGCCTCTTTCCACTCTCTCCTCTAGCCATAAGGAAGTCAATCATGATCTTCCTTTCTTCATGGGTTCTTTGATTCAAGGCAATGGTCTTTTTGGACTTTTGTTTGGCTTTTTCTTCTTCTTCAGCCTTCTTCTTCTTTGCCAATTGACCCTGCTGACCCATGAAGGCTCTGTAGATTTCTTTATTTGATAGTTTCTCAAGGTAGTCTGCATCCTCACCTTGAGAAACTAGAGCCTTTACCCACTCCTCTCTCATTTCTTTGGCTAGTTCAGAATCAGTTATTCTGAACTTAGCCTCTTCCTTCTTCTTCTTCTCTATCTCTTCTTCTTCTTTATCGAATTGTTCCTGCAGTTGAAGAGCAAGAGCTTCATCTTCTTCAATTTGATAAACTGCAGGAATCTTTACTTTCAGATCATCCAGCTGTTTTGCATACAGCTGGATTTGTTGTTCTCTGAGGAGAATGGCTGTGAGTCTATCTTGAGCTTTCTTTGTTTCACCCATCTCTTCTTCTTCTTCTTCTTCTTCTTCTTCTTCTTCTTTCTTCCTTCTCTTTCTTCTCTCTTAGCAACCTTTCTTCATCTTCTTTGGTCATAATTCCCTTTCCCTTATCTTTGTTGGATGCCTCTGCTTCGGCTTCACTGATCACAACAGCAGATGATTGTGCTGCTGTTGGAATCTCAGCCTCAGCTTCATTCGCAATTTGGGGAATGGATAAGGGAGGGGAACTTACTTCATCTTCTTCCCATTCCATACCTGTCACATCCTTCCATGCCTCTTTCATCTTTTCTTCTTCTCTTCTTTTTGATTCTTCTTCTGTGTTCAGTCTGACTGTTGGAGAAGAGAGAAAGGATAGGTCTGAGTCAGATCCAGATTCCTCCTTATACAAAGAAGCCTTGATGATCTTGATCATTTCTTGACTTTCTAAGGAGTTAAAATTGAAGATGAGTGATCTGAGCTCAAAGACCTAGTGTAGGAAGGCTGAAGGTAGGAGCAAGATCTCCTTGATGTTGATTGTTAGAGAATATCCATTGCTCAGGAAGAAGGTGAAGTCATGGGAGTCAGTGCTTATCCATTCTTGCACTTCGACATCGCTGACAATTCTATTGTACAGGAATCTTCTCCAGCACAGAACTTCTTCTTCAGTGAGAAGACTGCTCCTTGTTATTTCAAGTCTTCTAGGAGTCAGTCTTCTTTATGCTGCTGTTGAAGATTCAGGATAGGCTACCCTTTTTTCTGCTTGTATTTGTCTTTCAAAGTTGGGTAGCTTATCCTCCATCAAGTCATAGAACCTGCCAATAGCGAGTTCTGCTGAGAGGTCCGTAGAGTTGTTAATGCATTGTAGATGGTATAGGTGAAGGACTTGGATGCTGTTGAGAAAGTCCCAGTTTAGCTCTTCTACTCCGCCAAACTCCCAACCAATCCAGAACCTCTCAGACTTTCCATCATACCCCCAAGCTAGTATTGTGTCAAACTCTAGCTGTGTTGAAGTCAGTGAAAATTGGGGGGCAGTGGATTGACTTATGATGGCTGCTGCTTCAGGAATGATGCTGAAAGATGTATATGTTTGATCTATGTCTTCATCATCAGTCAGCATCTCATCAACAGCCCTGACGACTAACTTCCAGTCTTCAGATGTCTCTTCGTCTTCGTCATCTGAAGCTGGCAAGTCATGAACCTGTACAAAAGCTGGCTTGAAAAGTGTGCTTTGAAATACAGCCTGCTCTTAAATCCAATCGTCAAGACTGTCTGAGTCTTCCTCCATTGGGACCATCTCCCCCTTTTTGGTTGCATCAGTGGACAAATAAGCATCAGTTTGGGTGCCCACTAATACAAGAGAGGGAGTAGGCACAATTGGGCATTGATGGGCTTCATGCATAGAGATTTGGTGTCCATCACCCATGGTTTCTTGGCGCCTGGGATTCCTCTCAGTGAGGGGAGTTTCCAAAGAAGCATCCTCACTGTGAGTTGCCGTGGTTGAGGTCTTAGCGATGTTGTCACTGTCCTCCTGGTCATTTGATGGACCAGCAGTAGTGACAGCCTCTTCCACATCCACTCTTTCATAACTCCTAGAGTGGACCTTCAGGGTAGAAGAACTTGGGTTGGGTGTGTTGGAAGCAAGATCAATCAGTACCTCCGAGATAGTGGTAGTTGGAGAAGGTACATCATCTTGATCAGGTTCCTCAACACTTAAGTTCAGAAGAGAAAGGAGTGGCTCAGGGGTTTGCTCTATGGATCCGGGATGTGATCCTGATCCTAATAGAGAGGCTTCCGAAGAAGTCTCTCTAGTGTTGTGGCTATCCCTTTTGATATTCTCATCAGAATGTTGGGATTCTGAATGAATTCTGAATGAGGGCTTAGAGGTTGGGTTTGGGCCATGGAGGCAAGAGAAGAAGGAGTTCTCTTGCCCCTTTTCCTGGTATATGTCGTTGCAACCGGGGCCCGGTGTTCCGGTTGAACGATAACATCCAAAACAGGTGTATGTAATTTTTGTACCTGTGCATCCTTATTAGTATGCACAGGGGTTCGAATGGTGGAAGCAGACTGTTGTTCAGGATGTGAGGTGGAGGGTGTGGGATCAGTATCAGCTGGGATTGTTGAACTGTCACTCGGGGTACTTTGTATGTTCAGCATTGTAGATAACAAACATTGACCCCTGAGAACCCTGAGAACTTTTTGGAAACATTTCTCATGCTTTGAAAAATATTATTTTTATGTCCCAACATGATATAGATTCTTGCAGGTTTTGAAAGTTCTTTTAGTTCTTGATTGAAAACCTTCTGCAAGAATCTTGGGTACATAAAAAATTGTTGCTTTGCACCCTCTTGAAGGTTATATCTCAAACCCTCAAATATGAGGTATGCAAAGTTGAAGCCTAGGTTAGTGACCATACCATGGAAGGCGGAGGCAAGTGCGGAGCTCACCTGATGCCATCCACTCCTCTTCTGAGATATACATTGGAAAAGAGTGTGGCAGAGATACTTCCATGGAAGGCCCATCAGCGCCTTCTCAATTGTGTACTCATTCAGATTTCCAGTGTACCCTATGGATACAAAGGTCCTCACGTACTCGTCCTTTGAGTATGAGATGGCTGCTCCATCATCTTGAAGCTTGAGATGTTTTCTGAGTGTGGCTTCCGAGATGGTGATATCCTTGCCGTCTACCTTGGCTTGAATTTGGGGAATCCCCTGTTCGGTAGAGTAGACGGCGGTACTCCAGAAATCCTCCATATGAGGGATATATATGGTAGGGTTGGTTGTGAGGGAAAAATAGATCTTTGATCGACATAAGAAGTCGATCATATCATTGAAACTTTCAGATTTCTTTCCTTTGGTACGATATGCTGTAAGGTTATGGTATGGGGAGAACTTATCGTCAGGGTTATTGATGTCTGCCATTGTTGTTTGATTTGGAGGGAAGGTTTGAAGGTTTAAGAATATGGAAGGCTTTGAATGTGGTGGGGACTTGAGAGAAAGTGATGTGGGTTTAGGGTGAAATTGAAGGTGAGGGGTGGTAAGGAAATTTGATTTGTTCTTATAACGGCAGAGGAGGGAAAAAGCAAAATGACTTGTACAGTACAACCTAATTCACCTTTTACTGTTACAGCTGTAATACACCGAGGCAGTCATGGTAAAGACTGACGTTAATTTTTACAGCGGGTAAAAGTTAATTTGGACTTAAATTTACCCATCAGCAGCAAACTTGGTTGTTGTGGATGAATAATCTTGTCCGCTGCAAACTTGGTTGCTGCGGAAGGTTAAGTCTCAGCAGCAAACTCATCTGCTGCTGATGGATTTAATAATCCGCAGCAAGGATGTTGCTGCTGACAGTCTTAAAGATTCATAGGAAACCTGTTCCTGCTGATAACTTAAAGCAGTCAGCTGCAAATCTTTTGCTGCTGAAGATTAAACCTGTTAGCAGTTAACTCATCTGCTGCTGACGGATTTAATAGTCCGCAGCAAGGATGTTGCTGCTGATAGTCTTAAGGATATCCACAGGAAACCTGTTCCTGCTGATAACTTAAAGCAGTCAGTTGCAAATCTTTTGCTGCTGAAGATTAAACCTGTCAGCAGCTGAAGGACAAAAATGCTGCTGACTTATAACTTTTATTTACAACATAAGACAAAACACATTTTGAAATAGAATTTTTAGAGATAGATTTTAATCAAAGTTCATCATACCAATGGATTCAACTAAATATTTAAATCTAGCTTCATCAAAAGGTTTTGTAAACAAATAAGAATATTGCTCATTCTTATGAACTTTGGTTAAAATAATCCTCTTTTTCTCAGGTTGATCTCTTATGAAATGATACCTGATGTTAATGTGCTTTGTCTTGGAGTGTTGCACCGGATTTTTTGTGATTGATATAGCACTCACGTTGTCAATATGAATTGGAGTTGCCATGAAAGTCATCCCGTAATCCAGCATTTGATTTTGTATCCAGATGACTTGTGCACAGCAACTTGAAGCTACAATGTATTCTGCTTCAGCTGTAGAAGTTGAAACACATGTTTGCTTCTTGCACTGCCATGAAATTAGTCTTCCTCCCAGAAACTGACATCCCCCTGAAGTGGACTTTTTGTCCAAGTTGCATCCCCCATAGTCACTGTCAGTGTATGCATACAGATTAAACATGTCATTTTTAGAGTACCATAGCCCAAGTCTTGAGGCACCCTTTAGGTATCTAAAGATTCTCTTGACGGCTTGAAGATTTGAAACTTTTGGAGCTGCTTGAAATCATGCACAGAGACATACTGCAAACATGATATCTGGCCTTGAGGCAATGAGATACATGAGAGACCCTATCATTGCACGGTACTGATGTTGATCAGTGTCTTGGCCATCTTTATAAGGAGTCAGCTGATGATGCACTTGCATAGGGGTTCTT
This sequence comes from Smallanthus sonchifolius, assembly GCA_023525975.1. Taxonomy (NCBI): domain Eukaryota; kingdom Viridiplantae; phylum Streptophyta; class Magnoliopsida; order Asterales; family Asteraceae; genus Smallanthus; species Smallanthus sonchifolius. The sequence continues at coordinate 21,965,034 of CM042026.1, read as the reverse complement.
GCAGCAGAGCAGTCAGCCATTTTGAATCTTTCCAAAATGCTCTTTACATATTTGGATTGGCTGATGAAGATTCCATTTGGGACCTGTTTGACTTGTAGACCCAAGAAGAAATTTAGTTCACCCATTGAACTCATTTCAAACTTTGAGTGCATCAGAATCTCAAAGTCTTTGCACAACTGTTTCCTTGTTGATCCAAAGATGATATCATCAACATAAATTTGAACTAGTAAGATTTCTCCCCCTTCATCTTTGATAAACAAGGTCTGGTCAATGGCACCTCTTCTAAAGTTGTTGCTTAGTAGATATCCTGACAAGGTTTCATACCAGGCTCTTGGTGCCTGATGTAGGCCATACAGAGCTTTGTCTAGTTTGAACACTTGAGTAGGATGTGCAGGATCTATAAAGCCTGGAGGCTGTTTGACGTATACTTCCTCACCAATCTTCCCATACAGAAAGGCACCTTTTACGTCCATTTGATAGAAGTGAAATTCTTTGATGCAGCATATGCCAGGAAGATTCTGATGGCCTCTAGCCTGGAAACAGGAGCAAAGACTTCATCATAGTCAATTCCTTCTTCCTGAGTATATCCTTGAGCTACAAGTCTGGCTTTGTTCTTGACTACAATACCTCTCTCGTCTTGCTTGTTCCTGAAAACCCATTGTGTGCCAATAGCATATTTACCTGGTGGAAGATCAATAAGTTTCTAGACATCCTGCCTCTTGAATTGCAGCAATTCTTCCTGTATTGCCTCAATCCAGCTGCTGTGTTTGAGTGCTTCATCTATCTTCTTTGGTTCCACCTGAGATAGGAAACATGAAAACAAGCATATATTGGCCTCGTGAGATTTGCTTCTTGTGAGAACTCCTTGGTGTACTTGGCCAATAATATTTTCATGAGGATGTTCTTTGTGGATCCTCTGTGCTGGTACCACCTCCAGCTGTATCCCTTGCTCCAGATTGCTTTGATTTTGATCAGGAGTCTCTTCATTCATGGTGGAAGAGTCTTCAACATCATTAGCCACATCAATATTTTCAGCAATAGCATCATCAACATCTACAGTATTTACCGAAGAGTCTTCATTTAGATTTTCAGTTTCAGACAGGCTGCTGCTGGTTACATTAAACAGTCTTGTTCCTACTTCAATTGCTTCCACAACTGATGGAGGATCAATTGATGGTCTTCTCAGACTGATAGAAGATTTGGGAAAATCCAGTCTGTAGTCAGTGGATGAAGTGGAGGCAGGTGTTTGTGTAGACGTAGACTCCATATTTGAGAAGGTGAGAGGCTCAAATATTTGGGAGAAGGAGTCTATGTCAAAGAGCTAGTTTGGACCTTTTCCCTGCTCACAGACTATGTGTTCTCGACATTCTACATTTGCTGATTCTTGTTCTTGAATTGAATACTCTATAGGCTTTTGATTGAGAGGAATAGCCCACAAAATATCCTTCATCAGATTTGGCACCAAACTTAGGAAGAACCCCATGTGTGATGAGAATGGTGCATGGACACCCAAAAGGTTTTAGAAACCCAATGTAGGGAATTCTTTGAAACCAAAGTTTATAGGGTGTCTTGTTGAGGGGTTTGACAATTAGAACTCTATTTTGCACATAACAGGCTGTGCTAACTGCTTCTGCCCAGAATGTGAGTGGCAGTTTTGAGTCAGCCAACATAGATCTTGCTGACTCAATAAGAGTTCTGTTTCTTCTTTCAGCAACTCCATTTTGTTGAGGAGTTCTTGGAGCACTGTATTGTCTCTCTATCCCCTTGCTTTCACCGAAACAGTTTAAAGTGTGGTGCAGGTGAGCTTTGGGGTTGGCGTATTCTGGCTTGGGAGCAGTGCTACTCGGATTGGTGTGCAGGTATTCGTGAGGTAAACTTAATAATGATAATAATATTAAATAAAATTTATTGTTTTAGAAAGACTTCCGTTGTAGTTTGATTAATAACATGAGTATTTTAAAGAGAATAACTAGTTATGAGAATCAACTGTAGGATGCCCGGGTTAGGGTGTTACAAAACCTAAATCCTACACCTGGAAAAGTCAAACTCAATTCAAAAAATTAAATCCACAAACATATCTGGCGAATCTAATTTCACTGATTCACTTGCAGAAATTGAGCATGAGAGACAACAATTCAACACAACTTGCAAGATTAAAGTGAAAATAAGATCGACGTGTAAGTAACGGGTAAGGATACAGAGAGTGGAAGTGTAGCGGCTGAGAGATAAAAGAGAACACGACGATGAATTGATATCAAAATTACCTGTAATCAGAAACAAAACTCACTTCCAATTGATTATCAGAAGATGATGAATGGATGGAGACGAACAAAGGAGAGGACAGGGAGAGAGATTAGTGTAGGCGAGAATTAGGGTTTGTGAAAGAGGGGGGTATTATGAAATCGGGTATTCATGTCAGGTTTAAAGATCCGCGCGTGGATGTTAATAGGTAAACGGGTAATGGGCGGGAAAAAGGCGTGAGAGTGGATGTGGTGTTGACACATGTCACATTTTGTAATTCCTTTATTAGGGTGTATATATATATATATATATATATATATTCAGGTAAAACACGTGTAGTCGTTGAGTGATGGATGATCAAGTCGTGAGGTGGGCTATCAAACACAAAGATTTTAAAGAGTTGGTTGTGGTTATGATGTGTCAACTAAGTAGATGAATAAATGTTTAAAGTTTAAGGTATTGATGATTGATAAAGTTTTCTGTAAAAGTTGACACCGGTTTAAACTAAAACCACACTTTTAAAGTGATTAAGTTTGAAAAGGTTGTGATGGATTGGTGATTTTCGGATGTTATTTTGGTTTAACTATGTGTTTTTTATGCTATAATTGTATGGAATCTAGTGACTTTATGTGTGTTTGCTAATTTCAGATTAGTGATAAGAATACGTAGTTTGGATCGAGTTAATGTTGAACAAATGAGAAGTGCAAGGACTGTGATTACAAAGGGAAGAAAGAATGCAAGCTGGAAGCCCAGTGTAGCTTATACTGTAGCTTACACTGGGTAGCGTAGGTCAGATGGTTCTAGCGTAGAAGATTAACTCCAGCGTAGCTTATGCTCTTGTCGGTGTAGCTTACACTAGGTCGGCTATTTTTGCGGGATTGAGGCAGTTTTTGCCATCAATATAAACCCTAAACCTAGGGTTTTAGGGTCATTCACCCCTAGAGCTATTTTGACAAATGTGGGATGATTCCAATCAATCAGACAGCCTCCAATCACCATTTCAATCAAGATTTCAAGTCCCAAATCATATGATGCTATTATGATTAGGATGCAAGGCTAAACCACCCGTGATCATCCCCGGGTGTAGGGTTAATGGTAGCAATTGTGTTCAACCCTTTTCTACCTGTTTTTGGCACAAATTTGTGTAATCATTTGTTTTCAAGGATTCGTGGGTTTAACTTAGTTGATTAAACAATTTATTTTTTATTCAATCATTAATCCATTAAGTCATTAGTTTTTATCATTAACAATTGGTACGTGGTTGAGTATTTGAATTTCAATTGGTATTTGCTTAGATAACATCTCGCGTGTGTTCTTGTTCTGTTCTTAGTTGAAATTGGCGGAAACAATAACAACTACACAAGTATAATCGAGTAAACAGAAAGAATACTTATAAGAACACTGTTGTATTAAGCTTTTGCAAATAAAAAATTACAAATGAAACCTCAATCAAAAAGCACACATACAATGAAGTGTTTACACAGTATTTATACTCACTTAGAATCAAGACAGACCCTTGATTCTAAGGATCAGATCTAACACAGACCGTTGATCTTTTGTATATAGCTAACTATGACAAGTTTAGTCTAAACAAGCTAACTTTATTAAAGCGACTTCTTTATGCATTATTACTTGCATGCTTGGAAAAGAGCATTGTTGTTCGTCATTGGTTGCACCATTGAGGTTCCTTCTGCTTTGAGTGTGTCAGTGGCTTTTGCAGAAAGTTGTCAGTGACGCTTGGCATTGATAGTCAGCTGCAACGATTTATCTTCAAGGCACAGGGCTGTTAGCAGCAAGGATGATGATCAGCAGCAAGATGTGACCATCCAAAGTTGCTGATGATTTGCCTATCAGCAGCATCAAGTGTTGATGCTGCTGAGAGGCCTATCCGCAGCAACTTTGGTCTTCAGCAGATAAGGCTATCCGCAGCAGATTTGTTCTTCAGCAGAGGAACAAGTATCCGCTGCAGATAAGCTTATCCGCAGCAGTTTGTTGGTCAGCAGCATTTGTACTTAGAGAATTTTGTAGCCATCAGTCTTTATTTCTACAGGATCATCAGGTCAACATAATCAGCTTACGTAGTCTTGCAAGTATATATCATCTAAGTTATCTATCCATTCATCTCTACTGGGAAATCTCAACAGTATCTAGTTGCTAGTTTGAGCCTAGTTCTAACCATTACAAATGCTAATGCTTTAGTCTTGTGAAATATTCTCAAATACTATAACTCTCATGACATTGTTCATGTGTTGAATATTCTAAAAATAGGTTTGGTGGTGTTGCTCATATGTTGAATATTCTCAAAAATTATAACTCTATGCAGGGTTGGTCAATAGATTTAGAGGTCCTGTGCGACAAGCAAAAATGGGCCTCTTAAAATAGAAACTTATATATATATATATATATATAAAATTTATTAATACTACAATAATTGTTATAACAATAAACAAAATAAAATTATTGTAGCAAATTAACTTATCTTATATAGTTAAATGAATTATGTGGTTCTCCTATCATTCTTGGAAGCAAAGTTGTTGATCTAACTTTTCACAAATCATACTCTCTAATATATCATTCTTAATATCTATCATTGCCAAACCATTAAGTATTTCTTGTGACATTGTTGATCGTAAGTAACAACTTCACTTTTTGAAAATCTTCTTTCAGCAGATGTCACCATTAATAGAATAGTCAATTATATTTTGTATGCAATTACTACATTAAGAAAACAATCGATGAAATCCAATAAAATTAAAATACAAATCAATTAAAATCTAGTAACACGAGAAATCAAACAAAACTAGAACACAAGAATTCAAAGTTCAAACAGACCTGTGATTTCGATGAAATCCAGAACAAAATTGGACTGAAATCGTTTGAAATCAAGATGCAATCGAACAATCGCCAATTTTCAATCGCAATCGCTTGTGCATTGACAGTTGACTATTATATGGTTTTTTGATGTATCGAGTATCAATTTTCTGCAATCCCGTAGTTTATCTCCCTTTTGTTTTTTATAAATAAAAATTAAAGAAAAAATATTATTTAATCTAACTGGTAAAAAAACTTTACTTATAATATCATTACATCAAAAGCACCATTTCAACACAAAACTAGCTTTATTAAGCCTCCTCTAAAAACATGTAATTGCTAATAAGTTTATTATTTTTGTGTATGTATTAATCGAACTATGATATTAACAGGTCCCTTAAAGCCCCTTACCAAAAACTTTTTGTCCACTAGTGTAAAATTTTATAGAATTTAAACTAAAAAAATTTTAGGCACCCTACAATTATATTAACAGGCCCCTTGAAGCCCCTTACCAAAAATCTAATCCAGGTCGGGTGATCTGTGATTGCTTGAAATCGTTGTTCGTCTTGGCCTCATCGTTTGATTGCTTCAAATCGCTCATTGAAGATCAATTATATTATAACCCTACTAATATTAATTCACTACATTTTGACGCGTTTAACCCTTTTTATTTTAAATTGTTATATTTTAACCCTTTTAATATTAGATGCATAAGAACACATATTCAATTTTTAATTTTCCATATATAAATTAGTTATAATGGAAAAAGATACCCTGAAAAGTAAACAGCCATAGCTGGACCTTTTTCTTATGGCAACCATAAATGAATTTATTTTGTAAGTTTACACATATAAGATTTAAATGTTTAGATTTGTAGAGTATTGCGAGTAAGTTATAATCAAAATCTTCATAAAATTTTATTATTGATTTAACATGTAAAGTTGTAATTAACTGTCCCAAGTACATCGCAACAATGTGACAGTAAGAGCAAAACTCAACGACTCCATAGACTTAAAAATCAATTCAATTAAAACCGACCTGCTCTTCAAAGTCAATGCATAAAATTGATCTTCATAAAATTACAACATCCGTAATAGCTTAGTGATAGTAATGAAAAAGTGTTGCCATGTAGGCGTCAGTAAGACGGTACTGTGATTACTGTAAAGATGTGATGCAGTTTGTAATAATTACCAATTGACAAAGGTTAGCATAGGTTGCGTTGGTATCCTTTCCATTTGGGGTCGGTAACATGTTACACGTGTTTGGGTCGAAGATGTTAAACGAGACTTGGTTGAGGTCGTTTGGCCGTTTGGGTTAAGCGGGGCTTGGTTGTATGCACAGTTAAACATGTTTTTGAAATGATTCATGTTTTGGAATGTCGGAGTAGAAGAATATAAAAATTAAAAGATGTGTAGAATTTTTATGGTAAAATTAGAAAAAGATGTGGTAAAATATGTAAAAAATGGTTGGTATTTATAGGTGTTTTTCAGGTATTATTATTTTTTGATGTTTAATGGATAGTTTTTAGTGGGGTTTGTGTCCAACGGTTTTCACGCCGATGGCCATAACGCTCCCTATCATGTCCTCCCCATTCCCGGAAGGAGAGTGCGCATGGCATGATAGGGGTGTCGTATCGGATGATAACTCCCTCACTACACATTTCCTACGGCATGTATTACAAGGCATAATAATATTTTTTTGATGATATTTAATAATGATGGTTTATGGTAATTAATATACCTGTTTTTAATTGTAGAGAATATTGCAATTAAAAATTAAATTATATGTAAATTAAAACGTCAACATTTAAACTAAAGAAACACTAAATATATTATTTATAAGTAGGTATAAAGTGTGTTATCTTTTAGGTGTGGGTTTTGAAAAGAGTGTTATGTTTACTTTACTATTTTTAAGTCAATGCTTATGAAGATTCCAAGTTAGGCGTATCTTTAGTTACATATCACATATTCATATTATAAAATAATATATTATTTTCTTTTGACTTGTAAAAGAAAATCATCGAAATTACTTTTCTTAATAATATTTTTTTAACTATTAAATGCCGTCTAAACCTACACTATAATTTATAGAATTTTAACCCATACCATTTTTATGAGGGTAATTATTAATGTCACTAAGTCATACACCCCTAAAATTACTAATGTTGTAATTAGTGGTAAAAATATTAAACCAACTCTTAGATAATGAAGAAAATAACAAGAGTGGACGCACTTTCTTTGAATGTGATATCGATATAAACTATTATTCATCAGTGATCAACGACAAAACTCTGACGGACACCGACAAATAAAAAAGGGAAATTTTAGAGACACCGTCTACTTTTGAACTACACCTGGTCTAACCGTCACGTATAGGTCTAAATGTGACGTTTAGGGCACAAATGTCACGTATATGGCAATCCGTCACCCTTATGCACTAGACTTTGGAATCAGCGCGCCAGAGAATGTCGGGATATGTTGGTGGGTTTTTTTTAGGGTTGAGTTGGGTTTTAGGATTTTTGGTGGTGTATGTCACATATAGGGCTAAACGTCACCCCTTACTTATTTTTTTTTTTAAAATTATATATGTATGTTTTTATCACGTTAAGAGTTTGGAAAAATCGGTAGTTATAGTTTTTAAAATCTGGTCACCTTCGTTATCGGTTTGTGATGTAAAAAGTGAATAACGACTTATTTTTTTTTCTTTTGGTTTTTTGTTTTTATCACGTTAAGAGTTTGTAAATATCGATAGTTATAGTTTTTAAAATCCGGTTACCTCGATTAATGGTTTGATATGTAAAAAATGAATAACGATTTTTTTTCTTTTGCTTTTATCACGTTAAGAGTTTGTAAAAATCGGTAGTTATAGTTTTTAAAATCCGGTCACGTCTTTTTTATTATAAAACTAGCTTTTGTTTTAATTTTCGATTTAAGATATAAAACTAAGAGTTTTTTTCGTGTATTAAACTACTCGTAAATAAAATCACATATATAAACATCATATACAACCATTACAAACAACCAAACAAACACAACAAAACCATCAAAAATAAAACTGCATACATAAATACAATGATTTTGTACACATAAAACAAAAGTACAAATCTATCTAAACAATCTATCTACCCCTCCATCTCGTCATCACCATCTGCACCGGACCCACCCGCACCGGACGTGCTAGCACCGTCGTCGCCCAACGACCGGGGTGGTGGTCTCAACAAAGGCCTACCGGCGGCCCGATAGTTCGCGACCGTGTGGTCGATGATCCACTGCAACATCTCCTAGGTGCGCGTGTCCCGAGCCTCGGTGCGCGTGCCCGGACCTAAGTATCCTGAATCATATCCAGTGTGGAGGAAGGCAACCGCACGGCATGGTACACGCGCGGAGGATGCTGCGGCGGCACCGGTTCGGCCTCCGGCCGGACCGGCGGCTGAACCGGCTCATCCCCTCCACCGGCCACCTCCAGAAGCTGCTCAAGCTGGACATCTTGCCTAACCAGTGGGTTGGGTCCACCAACGGCTCGGGCACCCAGGCCTTCAAAACATCATATCTCCTAACTAAACGCCACTGCCCGTCCGGGAACTTCCGAGAGATCCTCATCCCGGTCGCCATGGATCAGCCCGCCACGCGCGGGAAAACCGCAGGCATAGGTAGCCCTTCCATCATATGAGCGTATCCTAGGCCTCTGGCAATCTGCGACACGATGTTGCCGCCGACCAACACCCCTCGTGCCTGCCTGAGATGGTAACCAGCAGAGTAATCTGCCAGACCACGAGCGAGGTGGTAGGGTGTGTGTGTGAGCAGACACCGAAGATAGAAGAGGTCTATGGCGGTGACCCTATCGGTGCCCCTGCCACGTCCAGCGATGAATATGGCGATCAGCCGGTGCATGTAACGATAAAGTGGGTCTCGTATGTGAGAGACCCTGTTATCGGCCCCAAACGCATGGTCACCAATCACAGGCCACTAGACCCGGTGTGCATCATATGGCCCCATATAGATAGCCGTGGTGTAGATCGGCTCCTGAGTCTCCTGCTCGGTATAGAGGTTGCTGACAACAGCAAACCGTCTAAGGGACATACGATGCCAAACCCCGAACATGCGTAAAGTAACCTCCGCCTCCACCCGTTCCTACGCAATATCAGTCTCGTCCAGCTCTGGCAATCCCGGCTCACGCGGCCGAAACACAACCGTAGAGTACACCTCGATGGTAAGCTCTTGGTGTGTGGGCCAGCCCATAGTAAATAGACTCTCCCATGGACCATCATCTCCAATAATCGTTGTGGCCCTCGCTAGCTCGCCAACCTCATCTAACCACTTCCGTGAAAAAAAAGTGTTGGGATCCACCGTCCTCCCTCTAAGAATCATAAACCACTGGTGTGCCGTCGAACCCGCCTCAAAAAGAAGGTGCGGGTTGTCGTCAATCCCTAAAATAAACTCCTGCTCATCCTCGGAACCAGACATATCTGCGCATAAATCCGTATTTATAGTTAATTAAAATGTTTGTTAAACTAACGTTTAAGGTTTACGGTTTAGGTTTACGGTTTAAAGTTTAGGTTTATTATTATTATTACACACATACATACACATATACAACACATATACACACAAACATACATACACATATACAACACATTCATACACATATATCATAAATATACACACACATACATACACATATACAACACACATATATACACATATACCACCGTAAACCACTGTAAACCGCCGTAACCCGTCGTAACCCGTCATAAACCTACACTAGATTTAAGGGCAAACCTAACAAATCTAAGTTATTAATCGGTTGAAAACCATAAAATTACTTACTTGGTTGCGTAAATCATCTCCGGCGCTCTTCTTCTCCGGCGGTCCTCATCTCTGGTGGTTGCAGTGGTGTGTGAGAGAGACGGTGGTAGCGGTGGACGGTGAGAAAGACGATGAAGGTGGTGCAGGAAGACGGTGGTGTGAGGAAGACGGTGGTAGCGGTAGACGGTGGTTGTTGTGGTAGTGGGAGGAAGCGGTGACGTGTGGTTGATCGTGGTGACGGTTCTGTGGTAGTGAGGTCTATATGTAACAGATACAAATCAACCGTCATGTATGGGTCTACCCGTGACCGGTATCCCTTTATTGGGAGTCACGTAATGGTCACGTATGGGTCTACCCGTGACCGTTCACCTCTTTATTGGGATACACATTTTGCTAGGTTTGTGTCACCGGAATAATATCTACCGTCACATCTAGGTCCAAATGTGATGGTTATGAACCAAAAAAATAGTTACAACAGTCACATCTAGGTCCAAATGTGACGGTTATGAACCAACAATGGACGAAAAGCCTTAGGGTGCCGTTTACAGGCTAACCGTCACGTATTATGGAGATTTTTACGTGACGTATAGACCTAACCGTTATAATAGCTTACCTTCTGAATTATAGCTCACTTTTCGACCTATCCGTGACCTTTAGATGTGTACGGGTCACGTTTCATTACCGTTTATGTGCACCTACATACACATATTACATACATGCATGCATGCATACATACATACATATAGTCATATTACATGCATACAGACATACATACATATAGTCATATTACATACATACATACATGCATACATACATACATATAGTCATAGTACATACATACATGCACGCATACATGCATACATACATACATGCATACATACATCCATACATACATGCATGCATACATACATGCATCCATACGTACATACATATAAATAGTCATATTACATACATACAGGCATACATACATACATACATGCATCCATACGTACATACATACATACATACATATAGTCATATTACATACGTACAGACATACATACATACATACATGCATACATACATACATACATACATACATGCATGCATGCATACATACATGCATCCATCCATCCATCCATCCATACATACATACATACATACATTTACCGTTTATGTGCACCTACATACACATATTATGGATGCATGGTATGTATGTATGCATGCATGTATGTATGTATGGATGCATGTATGTATGCATGCATGTATGTATGTGTGCATGCATGCATGTATGTATGTATGTATGTATGCCTATATGTAAGTAATATGACTATATGTATGTATGTATGTACGTATGGATGCATGTATGTATGTATGTATGCATGCATGCATGTATGTATGTATGTATGTATGCATGCATGTATGTGTGTAATATGACTATATATATATGTATGCATGCATGTATGTATGTAATATGACTATATGTATGTATGTATGCATGCATGTATGTATGTAAATAGACCTTATTTGAAGCTTCGATGATGAGAATATGGTTGTGTATGAGTACATGTATGTATACGAACGTATTTGAAGACGATTTGAGATTAATATGTGTATGTAGGTCCACATAAACGGTAATGACAGGCAACCCGTACACATCAAAAGGTGACGGATAGGTCGAAAGGTGAGCTAAAATTCAAAAGGTGAGCTCGAAACGGTGACGTATAGACCTAACTGTCATGTAAAAATCGCGTATATACGTGACCGTTAGCTTGTAAATGACACCTAATAATAATAATAAGAGCTAAAATAATAATAACGGTGACCGTGAGACCCAAACATGACTGTTTGTTAATATACGTTACTGTTAGGGCCAAACGTGATGGCTTGGTAATACACGTCACCGTGAATCCCGATGAAGGTAAACAGTCACGTGTAGCCCCAAACGTGATAGTTTGGTAATACACGTCACTGTTAGAGCCAAACGTGATGGTGATGTTTATTACGGTGACATGCATCTCTGGCAAATGTGAATCCCAATAAAGGTAAACGGTCACGTGTAGGCCAATACATGACGGTTGTATCCATTACATATAGACTTCACTACAGAGAGCCAGCATAACTCTCGTATGCTTCACTACACAGGACCGTCGGAGAAGAACACCATCACCGGAGAAGAAGACCACCGCCCTACCCACACTTTCCAATAGTGAACATCCTCGAACAAATCTCACCGGAGCCACCTCTTGGCGGTGCAAACCACACCGGTATGTCTTCTTCTGATCCGTACTTGAAATCCATACCCTTACAATTATTTATCAAGGTTTATTTATCAACGTTTTTCTTCCATTCACATTCACGGTTGGTTCCAATGTTAAGTCTCGAAAATTTCACATGGAGACTCCATCATATCTGACCACATTTTTTTTTATTTTAAAAGTTATTTACTTTATTGTATTCAAACATCAAGGAAACATGATGTTTGACATTTTAGTGTTTACCAATAGCATGATGGAAGTTGTATGGGTAAAACGGTTGTGCGTGATGATTTAATGGACATAGATGCTCCATTATTAGTAAAATAATAGAACTAATAATGGAGCGTCGATGTCGATTAAATCTTCACACACAACCGTTTTACCCATCCAACTTCTGTCATGCTACTGGTCAAACATTAAAATGTCAAACACCATATTTCCTTTATGTTTGAATATAATAAAGTCAATAACTTTTAAAATAAAAAAGATGTGGTCAGATATGATGGAGTCTCCATCGGAATTTTTCGAGACTCAACATTGGAACCAACCGTGAATGTGAACAGAAGAAAAACGTTGATAATAAGCGTAATAATTGTAAGGGTGTGGATTTCGAGTACGGATTAGAAGAAGATATGCCGGTGTGGTTTGCAGCGGCAACAGCCGGCTCCGGTGATATTTGTTCCAGGATGTTCAATAGGTCACGTATAGAGCGATCTGTCACCCTTATACGTTGGTATATACATACATATGTCACGTATAGGGCGATTCGTCACCCTTATACCTTCGTATATACATACATGCATGTAACCATCATGTGTAGGGCGATACGTCACCGTTATGTATGCATACATGTAATATGTGACGTATAGGGCGAATTGTCATCCTTATACATTCGTACATACATGCATGCATTTAATATGTTCCGTTGGTGGGTATGGTTGAATTGGGTTTTAGGGTTTTGGTGTTGTATATGTCACGTATAGGGCGAACCGTCACCCCTTCCTTTTTTTATATGTATGTGTTGACACTTTTGATATATGATGTGTTTATACTTAAAATATTATACATTGTAAGATTTTATAGCCACTACAAAGATACGTTAATACATAGGCTATCCTGATATAGTAATACTGGGGACGGGCTGGTGGCCTCGTAGACGATCCATCATTCTAACATATTGGTTTATACGATCCTGGTACATAACTTGCCATTCCACTGCGTTTGTAAATGCATATCTCGGCCAATAGAATATCACATTCGGCACTGGGTAATCCCCAACCAATTTTAGGGTGATAAAGTGATCGCGGTTAACAACGGCTAGTGCTACAACTGGATACTCAAACCACGGTTCTGGTCGTGTTCTCACCGGGAAAAAAGACTGGCTGCCAAATAAGCCTATAAGATGTACAACACAATTGAATGTTTAAGAAATTATGAGTCCATGGGTGGGAAAGCTCAGCCAACGATTCTCGGGTGCGGGTTCAACTGTGTCAAACCAATCTAAGCTGTTACGAACAGTGTCATAGAATCCACGCATCTCGCGGTTCAAATTAGGCTGCCAGTACGAAATGTTATTGTCTATTTCCGTCAGCATTTTCCTCCTAACCCACGCCCACACATTTTTGTCCCTTCCTAAAGCCACAACGATCCCCCGAAAACCGCAGTTACCATCTGGCCGCATATCTTTTATTTTTGAAACGTACTGGTGAATCCATTGGGGGAGGCTATCCTTAAACCACATAATTTTCAACACGTGGTTAGGTTTCAACATTAAAGGAAACCCTAGGTCAGCTCTTGTCTACTGTACCTTTGAAGCAGCCTTTTGCCGATTAGGACGGTTGTTGGGCGTCTTAAACTGTGACTGGGGGGTATAGGAGCTGTGCCTCGCCGGTTCAAGCATAGTTTGTTATATCGTAGTATACGAGTTGTGTCTCGCGGTGTCAGGCGTAGTTTTCTGTGACGTCTTGGCGTCCGATTTTCTCTGTTGCTGATTAAGATTTGGACGACCACGAGGGTCCTGACGTACCTCAGGCTCTTTCTTTTTTGTTTTGCCTGTAAACACACTTTCATACATTTTCTTAAACAAACTTCTTTTTACGTGGGGGTTGGGTGACGACATAACCTTTTGTTTCACGTCGTGAAACTTCTTTTCATAGTCAGGTTCTGGCGCCTGGGAGTACGCCGGCTTGAAATCAAGCTTCCTCCAGTGTGCGTCTACTGCTTCGGGTGGAATAGGTGTGACTGGATTAAAATAGTTAGTGAACAATAGGCAATCATATGACAACGGTAAAAAAATGTATTTCAAGTATAGATAACCTTGGTTAATGTGTTCCTCCAAACGACAAGCACATGACAAGCCCATGGATGTGGACAACTGGTGTCCACACGTACCTTATGTACCCAACATCCTTTCCATTATCTCCATCTCTTTTTCAAGAAGTTCAAGACACCTAATAGACACCTTATAATGTAATTCGGAAAACACTCGCAGTCGATGGACCTTTAATATCTTAATGCGGGACTCCTTGAAGGTTTTGGAGATTTCAATCTCCTGGCCCTATACAACTTTACTGACATATCCGACAAGCGTGTGCAACGTATTGTTGGTCCCTGTAAGGTAACTCTTAAAGTTAGCGTGTTAGCCCTTGACTCTATTAGTTGTATGTTCACCAAAGTTGAGGCGGTCGTACATCCAACAAGAAACAAAATTTTGTTTGTACGGACCCAACCAACTATTACAAATATATTCCCAGACCTCTGAAACAAAGAAAAAATAAAAATTATGAAATGAAAAAATAGATTTTTATAGAAACATTAAGTATGAAAATCTTACCCTGTTTACCGTCTTCATTTAATTTTTCCTCCATCTTCCTGCAATTATAATCGTATAACGCGCCCATGGGAGACTCACACAGAACCTTCCATCAGTATGAAAAATCTTTCCAAATGTTGACATTGAAAAGGCCTTTCCACCTTCTGGTGATATTCTCCATGATGTGTCACCTGCATAGGTTTTTAGAAGCACCCAGGAAGACTATGTCACACGCACTCATCAAGGCTAGGTCCCTGTCTGTGACAATGACGCGTGGCTCCACACACCCATCGAGCATATCTTTGATCCGCTCAAGGACCCATGTGAAGTTGTCCTGTCGTTCCCTCGATATAAATGCGTGCGCAATACAAAACGACTTCGATGTTGACGTCACACCAATAAACTGAACAAAAGGAATGTCGTACATGTTGGTTTTGTACGTCATGTCTAACAACATCAAGTGTGGGAATGCGCGCCACATTTTATTGGAGGTAGGATGACAAAAGAAAATATCTTCCACGACATTAATGGAGGGATTCTCCCGGGTGTGATACACGAACTCTTCAGATTGCAGTAGTTTTCAAGTTCCTGCATTGGTGTCAGGCCTATTTTACTTTCGGCCCTAATATTCGTTGTGGCGTTGTATATGTCCTGAACAAAACATATGCTACCGGGAAACTCTTCTCGTACGGTTGGAAGAATGTGACGTGCACGCACGTGCTGCCGGTGTAACCTCTCAACCAGATCAATTTCCCTGGCGGACATCTTCCTAAGCTGCGCGTGGCCCTCCTTAAATACAACAGGATCGTGGTTGTGTGTTTCGTCTGTCACGTCCAACCTCCAACTATTACTCTTTCCGATGTACCTCCCTACGAGCTTAAAGGGACATGATTTTTGTATGCTCCCAGTACGCCTGACTGTGCCCCTGCATTTAGGTTCCCCACCATGATTGCATCCGAGTTCCACATCTTTTTTCCTTGACCGACTGACCACAGTGACGCACCCATGCTCGCGTCGTCTCTTCTTAGCCCAATCCACCAAATCCTCACGAGAATTAAAATACTGAAATGGTTACAAGGTCAGACTTAAAACGTATTACATAAAACAAATAAATAAATAATTTAAACGAACGAAAGAGTTGTTGTCATACTTTGTCTGTTTTATATGTAAATGTCGCCTTGCGTATGCGATCATCGTCCAATGCATTCTCCGCATCCCCATCGTTTCCTTTCAAATGAACGGAAGACTCACTGCCATCTGTGTCATTCCTATGGAAACTATCTGACATGTGTGTAGGTTCTGGTTGTGACCGGTACGAGAAATGTTCATAATCCGGTTCTGGTTGTGACCGTCACGATAGATGTACGTAATCCGGTTCTAGTTGTGACTGGCACGAGAGATGTATGTAATCCGGTTCTGGTTGTGACCGGTATAAGAGATGTCTGTAATCCGGTTCTGGTTGTGGCCGGTACGACCCTTGACCGTAATCCGTCGGTCCAAATAGTGACATGTACGCCTCTTGACTGTAATTCGGTAATGGTTGCTGCTGCGACGACTCTTGACCGTATGTATTCAACGGGTTGGTTTCCCCCCCCCCCCACGAAGGGTGACTCCCGAATATGAAACACTCCTGAAAACGTAATGGCCGGTTAGATACCCGACTTAAAATAAAGACTTGCACACCCCTAAGTTTACCCGTCCCAGTAGAACCCTTAATAAAATAAAGACTTGTTAAACCTGGTTCATATCTTCGAAGGTTGGCTCCTCATTCAAATCTGGAAGCTTCAACTTCTGGTAAGGATCTCATGAACTCGACATCGGTGTCAGGCGTGAAACAAAAAAAACAGCGGTGTCCCAACAACAAATAACCACAACCAAGAACTTAAACACGCACTTTCGTCTATACTTTCTGTTCTTTTTAATTATGGTGAAAATGGTAGTGTCGAGTTTGTGTATGATGGTGGGTTTAGTGTGATGAAAGTGAGCGGTGAGAGTTGTGGATTGTGGGTTTAGTGTGATGAGAGTTGTGTTTGATTTTGGGTTTAGTGTGTGAGTGAGTGGTGAGAGTTGTGTTAATATAAGCTGAATATGCAACCTAACCGTCACGTATAGGTCCAACGGTGACGGTTAGGTCAGATGTCCGACAACACTGTCAACGTTAACTTTCTGTCAAAACAACCTCGTACACAACGTCATGTATTGGCTTATACGTGACCGTTAGGGTTCCCTTTTTGCTGGCTGTAAACCTCGTATCATCAGTCTCCTTTTTGTTCCCGGACTCACGAGAGACATACCATCACGTTTAGGCTGATACGTGATGGTTTGGGTGTCAACCGTCACATATAGACCTATACGTGACGGGTAGGTCAGGTGTGAAAAAAAACCCAGCGGTGTCCCCAACACAACCCACAAAAAAAGACCCTAACTTTAAGGATTGAATTTCGTCGTTTTCGTGGGGAACTTTTAGTGACGCTAGATCCGTCGGAATTTTGAGGATAGGATTTTTGATAAGATTCTCGCCCCGACTTTTTCAGTAGTTTGTCATTGTGAGTCTGTTATCAACAGATAATCCATGGGAATTTTTAGTATATGGTTTCTTTTATAAAATTCACGCCCAGACTTTTTTAGTAATTTGTCGGTGTGAGTCCCTCTTTGACGGATAAATCGAGGATAATATTTTTGATAAGATTCCCGCCCAGGCTTTTTTCCAGTAATTTCTCAACGGATAATCGGTTGTTAATCCGTTGGTGAAACTTTCTACAAATAGCCACAAGCTTGGTGGTAACCATTGGGTCTTTCAAGTACTCATCAATGCCTTGCTGAGCCTTCAACGCCAACCGTGCACTCTCTTTGCAAAGTATTAACATCACATATGAGCACTCATGGTGGGCATTCAGGGCTCGGGAAACATGCAAATGAATGCTTACCAGCATTGGTACTTTTCATTTTTTTATATATCTTTAACTATTTCATAAGTTTAACAACTATGTTCTAATTTTTCAAATTTATCTATTTAGGGATCTGCCATAGTGGTGATTTAAACATATTTTCAGAGGTTGATATACTCTCATGGCATTTTTTTTGTTTATGTTTAAAGATTACAAGATGGATGGACCCAAGATAGTGTAGAAGGTTAATCTTTTATATCCAAGGATCAAGAGGAATTTTATACTCACTTTCACTTAGCTTTGGTTTGATTCTAGGATCATTCCATGATTATATCACAAAGTGTTAGTGTTGTCATTGTTTGACCATTCTTGGCTAGTCTTCTTGTATCACATATGTTTTGATGAACCTTGGTTTAATTTAATATTTTGATTTAGTAAAATGGTATGCTTATGTTTCTTGGTTATTCTTGACTATGATCGTCCTTTACGGACGTGAGTTCTTGGTCTTTAATCTCTAGAGTCTTAGATCTTATGAATGTTTTGAGCAATACTTGTTACTTGAGCATTTATTCAAAGTTGTATGTTTTTATACAAGTCTTTGATACTATACTGCACATGTCCCAGTTGGTAAAGATTTAAACTTTGGGTGGGTTAGGATTGGGTACTCTTGCAAAGTTGTATGAGTCTTAGCCGGACCTTGTGTTTTATGTTGGTATTCTTTCTATCATTTTCTCTTGGCTCGCAAAGGACTCTTAGCTGGAGTCGTGAGGTTTAAGGCTTTTGGTGGAAGACGTATTTATGTAAAAGCTTATGTGACAAGATGTCTTTATTCCGGCCTTGCGTTGGCTAGCGTGTCTTATCATTCTAGCTTTCCAATAGGCTGAGGGTCGCGGTAACCTAGGTGGGAGCCCTTCCACTTTATTACTAAAAACATAAACCAATCAATTTCACTAATCTTATATTCTTTATGAGTGCCTTTGCTATGGTTGTGCATTCCAACTTTTCAATAAGTTATACAACATGGTAACCTGACCAGAAGCCACATCAACCGGATACTTAGTCCGAATAATGACCCGAGGAAGAGACTAGCATTTGTGGGAGCCTGTTAGCATTCCAACGGTCATTAAGAACGATAATCCGACCAATGAGCCGTTCACCCCTTTACTAGCTATTTTGACCCCACCATTATACTATTTCTAAAATATCGAGTTACACCAAGCGTGTCCGAACCTAAATGATATATGTTTGATTGACAGTTTTCCTCACTATTATTTATCTTTTATTTCTTTTATTATATGTAGTTTAAACATTATCCACTCACATTTTAATTTAGTCAGACAATAGCGATAGTTGATTATTGGGAGCCACTATGTCCGTTGGTTCGATACTTGTTTTTGCCTAAACTATATTACGCTGCGATATGTGCACTTGCTTATTGTATGTAGTTAGTTAAAGTAATAATCATTTTATAAATTTAAAACTTGATAATCGTGTTAAAACAAGCCTAAAAATATATCCACAGTATCAAAAGTCGTTTATTAGTTATGATACCTAAGTGATATCACGTAAGGGGATTCCAGACGAGAGCAAATGCACTAAGATTTTAGTAGGTAGGAGTGAATTGAATGCTCCCTTACCCCGAGGGAAAGAACATATATACCTAGCTGTTGGTTCTTATCGCATTTAATGTGAGTCATTATGTTATCAAGTCGCTGCCGTTTGCAGCATGCCGTGACTTATATGCCGGTCTTTGGTATGGCCCGAGGGGTCAAGCCTTTGATTCGCCAACATGAAGTCTTTCAGTCGGATTTCCTTTGACCTGCTGGGATATTTGGCATTAAATGCTTGATACGTTGAGCATTTAATGCTCGGCGTGCCTCTTGTTGGTTGTAAGGCTTTTGTCATTTTCCTCAGGCTCAGGCCATGTCCCGGATTATCGCAACGCCCTTCACCTTAGCCCCTCGTTGGGCCGGAGACCTTTAACTAGTATTCCTCTTTGGGCAATAAGTCCTTTCTTCCTATCCCATAATGTGTGGGATATGATCATGGTTGGGTTACGGGGCCGACCCTAAGGTGGGGCGACCTGCACCTTCGGTCGGGGCACGTTTTTTCTTTGGGGCACTATTTTTTTATAATATATATATATATATATATATATATTTAAAAATATAAAATCAAAAAACTTATTGAGCTCCCTCTATATAACTTATTGAGTTATTGAGCTCTCTCTAAAACCAAAAAATATAATTTATTTAGTTATTAGGCCCAAATAAACTAATTTGATCCATCTAATATTCATTTAAACATAAAAAATCAAAAAATCACATCCCACCACCGTTGTCCATCAACCACCGCACCACCACCAGCCACCACCGCAACCCACCGTCAACCACCACCATATCCCCACCGTCAACCACCATCAAGGTATGTTTTCTTATTTTTTTTCTTCCAATTCCTTGAATCACACAATTTAGCCCTAATTTATAATTAGAATTTAGATTTGATTTTTAGAATTATGTCTTCTAAACAATCATCCGGTGCTCAAAAACGTAATATAGAATATTTGGATTTGATTTTGAATTTGCGTTTGAATGAGACCCAAGAAAATTTTCCAAATGCAAGGATTGCATATAGAATATTGTTGACTATTCCAGTCACAGTGGCATCTGCAGAAATGAGTTTTTCGAAACTGAAGTTATTGAAATCTTACTTACGATCCACAATGTCCCAAGAAAAACTTAGTGGATTGACGATGATAGTTATCGAGAACGAAATTTTATAGAGTATAAACTGTGAAGAGGTGATCAAACGATTTGCTATCAAGAATGCGAGAAGAGCTTCACGAATCATTGGTTCGCTATTATGGTATGTCATTCTAATATAATATTTTTGCTATGCTTATTGCTATAACGTTAATCGTCGTTTAAAAAGATTAGTTTATATAATTCGATAGGGCCTAAGGGCATTTTTTTTCAGCTCGGCCGAGGCACTTAAATCCTCAAGACCAGCCCTATTAGGTTACCTCATCACAAAGCTTGATAAGTTGTCAAAGTTTTCCTTGTCTGGTATAGAGTATATGTGACTTGTGTAGTCTAGTTTTAAAGCCAACTATTGTTCATATTCTAACCATCTGTCATGAGTTAACAACTAAGAACTTAAATTTGACAACTAATCAACCATATGAATTGCTCACAACTAGAATTTTTTTATTAAATGAAAATAAAAAATATATTAAAAATTAAGTTGAGATTTATTTTTATTTTTTCGCGCGTTCCTGATCAAAATGTGTATTTATAATGAATTCAAAATCTTAAATAATTTAAAAATATAGTTAATTATACATAATAACTGAATAAAACTATGCCAAATCTTACAAATTCAAAGGTTATTAAATACGTTTTAAAAATTTGTAGATAAATCCATTTAATTATATAATATTACATATCTCGTTGATACATGCATAAGAAAAATATAGCGTATAACACCAGACATTTCTCGTAGGAAACCTAGCTATTTTCTAGTAGTGTATTAACACCAAACATTTACCACCCGACAGAAAAATATAGTGTATATTGGTCTGAACTATTTTATAACGAAATTAACCTAATTAGGTGTTCCGTGTTTATCACTGCCTTCCACATGCTTATGTCCTACACCAGGACTTGGACCCGACTGTTCAACAACGACATGGTCTCTGACTGTCGATATTGAGCTCAATGTCCTAGAAACTTGAACATCGAGACGAACATGCATCTTTCTTGTTCTTGGGTGGACGAGTCCACGAGCTTCAGTTGTACTGATTAGGAGGATGAGAAGGAGAATGAAAAGATACTGTTGTCTTTTTGACATGTCGCGATATATAAGTGCGAGTTAAAAGAAGCAATGGGAAACTATCTATGAATCGGTTTCGGCATGGTTTGTGTATGAATATATATAGGTGATAAGTAGAGTGAATTTTGCATACTGTATTAACGATTGACGACGTGGTATAATACCATAATGTTACGTTATTAGTTGATTAATGCAGTGAACTTCGCATAATGTAATAGCTGATAACGATGTGGTTTGACCAAATATTAGAGGGTGTGGCGCCACCTCCTCGGTCAAGATGTTTGGTAAAATCCAACATTGTGCGTACCTTAATTAGAAACATCAATTGCAAGAAAGAACTACCTTTTGTGTACATTGAAGCTATTTATTTTTAATTATTATCTTTAACTTTTTATTATGATGGTGCTTTAATATCAGAACTAAATAAAATGGCAATTCTTTTAAATAGCAAGATTATTTTCTTAATCAAAATAGTTTAAAAAAGATTTAAAAGCACACACTAGAACAAAACAATTTCTTCACATTTTTTTGTTATATTTACATTTTTAACAACAAATCCACACACATAAGTTCATGAGTAAATTACAAGTTATGTCATTTATAAATATATGAAATTACATTGTTTGTCCTTACATTTTAATAATTACACTGGATGTCTTTTTTATTATAAATTTTGCATACATTTCGTCATTTCCACTATCCCCGTCCAAAACCCTCATTAAGTTAAGTCATGCTATTTTTACCCCATATTTTTGTCCAAACTTATACCCTCTTTCCCTTTACTCTCTCTCTCTCTCTCCCTCTCTCTCTCTACTCTAACTCACGGATCCATTAACTCACGGATCCATTAACTCACAAATCAAAAATTGGTAAACAAAGATTAAAGGATTTACTAATAAATGACAACACATCAAGCAAAGGTGATGGAGAGTTTGAGTGGAGTTTTATAGGTGCGGCCTGAAGGTCTGTATCAGCTAAAAGTAACTCGTTCACCTTACTTCTAGGCTTGCACCAAAACTCATGTTTGTGGAAAGACTTAAACTATGGATGAAAACTAACACAATTTTTGCTTCTTGCTCCACCTCCCTTTCCGACATCAAATCCAACATATTTGTTGATTCTTCATTACATGTGTTGTTGTCGCGAAACCACCACAAAGCTCATGGAAATAAAACTCAAAATCGATTACGAAAATTTATCCATTTCCAAAACCATGAT
The DNA here is from genome assembly GCA_023525975.1 of Smallanthus sonchifolius. Taxonomy (NCBI): domain Eukaryota; kingdom Viridiplantae; phylum Streptophyta; class Magnoliopsida; order Asterales; family Asteraceae; genus Smallanthus; species Smallanthus sonchifolius. The sequence continues at coordinate 21,942,191 of CM042026.1, read as the reverse complement.
CAAGCCTTAAGCTTTATATTTTGGATGAAAATTAATAAGATTTTTGTTGTTTTATATTTCTTTTTGAACATATAAATCCAGATGCACATAGGTGATTACCTTATCTCCCAAGATTATGATGCCTACTAATCGATTAGTCTGCGAGGTGTTTTAGAGAGACTAGAGCTTGCAAAGCCACATGATGGTTTACGTCCTTGTGTCAAGTGATGTAAAAATCGAGATTAATCGGTAATTGGTGGATTACCTTGTAAATTTGGGCTACTCGGACAGTTAATCGGTAATCGAGATTAATCGGCCCTAATTGGACTTAGTCGGGATTAATCGGCCCAACTTAGTTTTGGGTTTTAAACAGAATTAAGCCCAAATAATGACCCGATCCATGGGTTTTTATTTAACCTAATCGCAAAACTGAAGACCGTTCACCACCTACGACATGTTCTCGCTGTTGCTTTAACCTAACTGCTACCTGCTTCTTCAAATCCACGACCACCTGTGCTAATACGGACAAGACGATGATGAATTTTGAAGTATTTAATATTAGAAGTATTTGATTTTTGAAGTATTTAAACTATTTGATTTTTGAAGTATTTAAACTATTTGATCTTTGAAGTATTTGAGATTTTAAACTAATATAATAATATATTAATGTTTGTATTTGTGTATACATACATATATATATATATATATATATATATATATATATATATATATATAAGTTTGAAAAATTACTTATAAATTCCAATCCGATTAATCATGACTAATCCCTAGTCGGTACCCATCGCCCGACTAGCGTATAACGATTTTTACAACACTGCTTGTTTCAAATGGACCGTGTTACGGATGGATTTCTCGGGGCCTCAGAATCGTTCAATTTCAACCTCAAAACGTGTGAAATAAAAGTGGATTTATAAATCCCACCTTCATATCGAGAGGGGATTTTGTCGAATTGTGATGCGGGAAGATCGATGTGGGGGTGTTTGTCGAATTGGAGCACCACCATAAAATCTATCTTCCTGATCTCGTGCCGCCACCACCAACCCCGTCTTCGCCACCACCATCAAATCCCCGTCTTCGCCACCACCATCAAATCCCCATATCCATCACCACCTAATCGACAAACCGCAAGCAACCATCATTAAATTTCCTTGCTGATCAATCGATTCCAACACCATTGGATATCATTTCTAAAAAAAATTGATGAACAACCCACAAGAATCTATTACATAAACAGGAACCAAGAATTAATTATATGAACAGGGACGATTTGTCTCTTCATCCCATCATTTAGTCAAACAGCGATAACAGTAGGGGAGCTTGTTGGTCATCGATGTTGCGGTTGTTGTGAGGCTGTCGGAAAAATCGAAGAGTGAGTGACAGGGTGGGAGTGTGTAGAGAGTAGGGTTTTTCGGAAATTTGTGAAAACAACGAGAGAGTAGAGAAGGAAGGATGTGAGAGTGTGTAAACTTCAGTGATAAAGAGAGTATTTTTTTCTTTTTTAATAAAACATTGTTTAAAGTAAGTTACACTTTTCACCCTTTGTATGGTAAAATGATCATATTGTCTCATGTGCAAGACACATGACTAGACTTAACAAAAAAAGTTCACACCAGTTGGTAGAAATGACAAAATTTAAAAAAAAATGACATCCACTATAATTATTAAAGTGTAAGGACACATCATGCAATTTCATATATTTATAAAGGATATAATTTACAACTCCGTTCATTGAGTAAATTACAGATATTGCCCTTTGTATGGTAAAATGATCATATTGTCTCATGTGCAAACTGAAGAAGATTTTGATTTATAGTTGGATAGGCTTCATGATTTATGTAATTTTCTTTTAGAAGATTGTAACTTTAACTTTAACCGTGTAATGTTAACCATGTAATGTTGTTTTAGTGTTAATGCAAGTGCAAACAAGTCCAAGAGCTCAGATTTTCTGACTCTACAATTGCATAACACACTAGGTAGATTCCATTGTTGCAGTCAACACCTACTGTAGTTAAAATTTGACCTGGAGATGGCCCTTTCATGAATGCACCATCTAAACCCGGTAGATCCTTCCCTAAATCCTTAAAGACTTGTTTTAAAGGTCCCAAACAAACATAGTTCCTTTTGAACTTTCTCGTATTTTCACTTGGATTTGGTTGTGGATACACCTCTATCTTAACAGTAGTACCTGATTTTTATCCTTCAGTTCAAGAGCATAATCCCTCAGCATAGCATACTGTTTGGTGTAGTCTCCTTCAACCACTTTCTTAGCTTTTGCCCTAGCCCTGTATGCTTGCATCCTAGAAACACCGACTTCAAATTTCCTTGCAAACTGATCTTGAATAGCTGTCACAGGAATTTCTGGGTTTTCTGCCACTTGCTCTACCATTTGTTGTGCTATGAAAGAGGATTTGCAAGATTTGGGTTTTCTGGTTTGAAGGCAAGTGTGCTCAGTAATTAATGTCTTCACCATCCAAGATTTTGTAAGGACCCTTTCCCGGGTGACCTCACTTGTTGGATTTACTCATAAACATAGTCATCAAAACTGAATAAATTATAACTTATAAAACATAGCGGAAGCGTACATTATTTTATTACATAAACAGCAGAAGTCTTAACATATAAAAGAAACATTTTTCTAGCACATAAGCATTTAAACAGGATGTCAGTCTTGTGTCAGGTAGCCTTCATGCCTTTGCCCGTCCTTTCTTTTTATTACCTGAAGTGCATACTAAAAGTCAGTTAACACTGGTGAGTTCTAGTTTAAAGCAATTAGGTATAAACATCCTTTCTTTTATAAGTATATATATATATAAATACATACATAAATACACATTAACACATTCGTTGCTTTCCTTTATCGTTCATATGCGAGTACATTAAATATGTATTCACCTTTACTTTCATTAAACATTCATTGGTTATACACATAAGTGTGATCAACCCGTCTTACGTAAGTCACAAAGACGAACGTTCTTTGAACTATCGCCGTAGCTCCATTTCCTTCACCGTCCGGCTCTAGAAACTGTACGTCAATAGCTTTAAACCGTCCGGAAACCTTTGGCCGTCCGTCATACCGTCCAACCGTCGTAGTCCGTAATTCGCCCGTCTACCCGAAGGCATCTGTTTCCCATGCGAACTATTATTTATGCAACCGTTCTTCCTTTATAAGGAAATTGCTTCGACCATCCATTAATGCCTTTCATACATCCTAGCTGATGAAGGAGTGTATTTGTCCCGGTTGCAAAATAGTCACGTGGTCGTCCGTCTACCGAAGTAGCCGTTATCATCGAAGTGTCCATAACGTTTACATACATTCATAACATGCGATATATAAAAATATAAGGCAAGAGTTCATTCATTTACGTTATGTTATTCATTCATTCGTTCTTTGTAAACATACGTTTCATTCTTTGTACATCTTTCATTTCATATATATATATATATATATATATATATATATATATATGCCTTTATACATCACGTATGATCACATTGGCATTCAAAACATTTATTCATTTAGTGTATACACTTCAACCCCAAAACATTTAAAATGATTTGCACATAACAATAAGGGGGCACATAGAACTCACCTGATAAGCGGGTTCTGAGATACTATCACCGGTTACTGAGCGTCATTAAGGTCACAAAAAAATATGTATTATCATGCCATACAAAATAAGATAATGAATCTAAACGACACTAACGTTTCTACTCTTAGGGTTAGGCGAACATAAACTAAGTTTGCTCCTTTGACCTAGGCGAACTTATGGCAAGTTCGCCCTTTTGACTTAGGCGAACATAGGGCAAGTTTGCCCCTTTGGCTTAGGCGAACATACTAAGTTCGCTACTTAGGTTTAGCGAACATAAGGTTAAGTTCGCTCCTTAGTTTTAGGCGAACATGTTAGGTTCGCTTCCTTGTCTTAAGCGAACTTGTGGTAAGTTCGCTTCTTTTGCGTTAGGCGAACATGCTAAGTTCGCCGCCTTTGCTTCAGACGAACATACTAGGTTCGCCTGAACTGGTGTTTTCCCAAACCGTAATGAGGACGTCTATATTTGTAAAATATACTTCTTTAATTCTAACGAAAATCGGACAGAGTCCCGTTTGTTTTTATCTAAAACCCGAAAATATTAATTGTCCATTACTATTATCAAATCATAACCAATAATCCAAAATGCTCGGGTTTTAACCTTCTAGCGTCGATATCCATCTTTCTATACATTTATTAATTAACCTTTATAAAATATTTAATTTCTTGTCATCATTATTTATTAAATGAAATAATTGATAATAGTCTTCAATACGCTATTCGTAATCCCGAACTAATAATACTAATTATCGTTCTACGAGTTCAAGGAATATACCTTATCGAATGCGACCTCTAGAACCCGAACTTGACACGAACCGTATCCATTATTATCATAGCCTTATCATCATCATCATCTAATAATCATCATCATCATCTAATCCTCATCTAATCTTAATCTACCATGACTGCCACCACAAGGAGCAAACTGTTCGGACTAGAACAACGGGAGCGGACCACCGTCGCCGCCCGAACGCACCATTGTCGTCTTCGTGAAGCCTACCATCAATCACCACCATCATCTTCATCGAGTTCGTACCACCTCCGCCATGATCAGTCACCACCGTGACTGCCATAAGCCACCACAACATCCTATAACAGTCCCCACTATCATAAGGCTGACTTAACAGCTCCACCGTCCACCTGCTGTTCCCGGAGACGACTGTCACACCCCCAAATTCCACTAACGGAGTTTTACCGTTTTGGAAGGTGACAAACCAGGATCTCACACATCAGTTACTTCAAACGACACTATATGAGACTCAAAATGTCATATTATATAAGATCAGAGTAAATGTGCGAAAGCGTTTAAACAAAAGTAAATGCCCAAAACAACGCGTCCAAGTTTAAGTAATAACAGAACATAAATAGTGTTTGATAGAATGACATGTGATGATAATAGTCAAATGACACCATGCATGTCCTAACGTGATCCTGCGTATCGACCTGAGAAAACATGTAAGAAAACGAGTCAACACTAGGTTGGTGAGTTAACATGTTTCGATAAAGTATAGAAGCGTTAACAGATTATATGAATTCAATATGCATATCAATAGGTAGCTAGCCTATATTCATGTTTTACTAAAGCGCTCGCAACCGAAGCTGACTGATGTGTTTGTTTTGCCTCCCGCCAGGTCTATCAACCCTGCAAAGTGTTTAGGCCAATATTTCATTCGTTCGACCACTAATCGAGTTAGCGTGACTAACGCGGGTGGGGAAACCCAGTAGTACTACCAAACATTCCCTCGCTAAGTTCATATTAACGGTCCGATGTGTGTGAGGACTTTTCAATGATAGTGTGTTACGCTTAGTCTCAACAGTGATATCATATGAGAACAATAACCAAAAGGTTGTGACATGTTTTCTCTCCCAAATAAAAAACAGTAAAAGGGGCCGTGAAACTCACCTGCATTGCGTAGTAGGTAGTATCACACAGGTAAGAGATTTGGTACATAAGTGTCAGCCTGTAGCGGCTCACGTATGCCCTAGAATTATAAACATAACAAATTAGGGACACATGGGATTTGTGACGACGACACGAAAGATTAGAACGTGTTAAAACATTCTAAATATTTACGAGTAGACGAGCGTGTCTACGGGAATATAGGTTTCTAAATATAATAATTAAGATAAAAGCGTTAAGTGCCGAATGTTAATAACGAATAATATTAAATAAATAAATAAAATCGTGCGTTTGCATCATTTAATAATGATCTAAGAAAATAATATAACATATATATTATTTTTGAACTCGTAGGAAATATACGATAATCATTTACGTGACAAAATAATAAATATATTATTTTTATTCGAGATTATAAACGTGAGTAAATAATATAAATAATTATATTATCAATTAGTTTGAAACGTTACACGAGATTAATAAATGCGACGAAATAATATAAAAATATATATAATTGTATAATAGGAGTCACGGGTTGAAAATAATATAAACATATTATTTTATTCGAAGTCGTGATTTGAAAATAATATAAATATATTATTTTAAAAGTGAAAATAACACTAATATAAGTTATACATTCAAACCCGAGTGTACGGATGGTTTCTGAGGCTAAAACATAGTAATATGATAATAGTAAAATATAGAAATTAGTTTTTATAATAGGAAATTCATTAAAAGTCCCAAAATATAATTGTAGGAGACCGGTTTTGAACCCGGGTCTCCTGCGTATAAGCCATGAATCTTAATCATGTCTGCCCGCTAGGGAATCGCGTTAGAACCCGGTTTCCTTTATTTAAAACATCGCTGGACCTCCCTCGTTATCGAAGCCGGACTCCAAACCCAACCCAAAACCAACGATTACGACTTCGATTGAACTAGTAGGTATAGGGGTTTCATTCATCAGTGTATAGAAAATATGTGGTTAGGTTTAATTGCAAAAACGTTGGATTTAAGGCTGTTAATTTCTGTTTCAAGATATCGAAAACCCTAGGTTTTGATCACAAATCGATTTGATTAAATCCGATAATAAAAGTTGTTGGATTCATAGGGCTTTTGACAAGCACTGGGTTGCGAATCAAACCATACTATTTAATTGAATTGAGATTGCATTTTGGTTAGGGTTCGATTAAACTGTATATGATAAGAACCCTAGAATTGGTTCTTGTTAAACTTGATAATGTAAGCCTGAATTGATTAGGGGCTCTTGACCTAAATGTTGAAACGAATCTAAGCATGTAAGCAATTACCAGAATGGAGCTCGATTTGACTGTGTTTGATTGAATGGACCTCCGGCCTTACGTCGTTTGACTTCCGGCGAGACTGACTGTTATTCCGACGAAACAGAGGTGTGCAAAAGCTTCAGTGAAGGTCGTTTGAAGTGCGCAAAGTGTAATTTGTGATTTGGTAAACGAATTTGGTCGAATTCGTTGATATGAAGTCATGGCGTCGACGGTTATGACTTAATTAGCCATTAAGTGGTTTAATTCGTCGTAATGTCGATGATTAAAGGTTTAATGATTGATGTTAATGTCTTGAACGTGCGTATCCGTTACAATTTCAAACAGAAATCGGTCAAGACTTGCGAAATTGGCTTATGAACAAGGGGGTTTGACTTTTAGAAGTCAACAAAAATCAGAATTAGGTAAATTACCGTTTAAGTTTCTATGGTTTCTGAGTTAGAGTCTTGAAATAAACAGAATTGGTCCCTTGGGTTTGAGTTTGTTAAGAACATGGTTAGTTTGTCTATCAAAAGTCAACATGAACACAAAACCCTTTAATTTTGACTTTCAAAGTCAACAGAATTTGAGATTTGGGTAATTACAGAACTAGTCCTCCTGGTTTCATGCATAGGAGTTTAGGAGTTGGCAGAATTAGTCCATGAGGTTTGAGTTAGGGTTAAAAAGGTTAGTATTTAACTGAATTTAATTAACGAGGTTAACCTAAAAGTCCGGATTGTCACAACGACCACCACTAACTACCGCTAACCACCATCATCACATGTGTAAAACCTAACCATGAAAACACCATTATCCACCGTGAGAGTTACAACCCACCTTCAATTCCCATCACGTCTAACCAACAAAGCCGCCACCATATGAAGTTCGTACCACCGCCGTGAAGTTCACACAGCCACCACGAGTGTTGCCCTAATAACACCATCGTTCGCTCGTGCCACCACCATTGTCAAGTCCGACCACCACCATCACCAGGCCGCGTCCGAACCCACACCACCAGCCCTCTCTCTCTCACTCGCGTTCTCGTTTGTCACCACCTTCGAGGTCATCCTCGTCTCGTAAGTTGAGATATGTCGTCGTCTCCATGAATGCCGAAAACGATTTGCAAGTTAAAAGGTTGGATTAGGGTTTATCAGTGGAGATGGTGTGTGAGGTTGAGCCGGCGAGAAGGAAAACGGGAATGCGCATATGGCGGCTGCAAATCTTGAAATGGTGTTTTAGGTTTTTAAAACATTTTCTTTATACACCCCTCATCTTTGTAGAATTTGCATAATCATCCTTTAATTTAAATATTTGTTAAATCACTATACTATATTTTCGTTCTTGACAACCTTAGTTCTAAATAAGATCTCGTGTTTTTAACTAATAAGGAATTTGGGATGTTACAGATTTTGAGTCTTTTACTTTTGAAATTAACAGTACCCAAGGACATTGGTACTGGTTAGGGTTTGTCTTTTTACCTCTACCACCAACATTAACTTCAGGTACTTTACCTTTACCTTTGTCCACAACTGTCCCTTTACCTTTATCTTTGTCCACAACTGCTCCTTTACCTTTACCTTTATCCACAACAGCCCCTTTGCCTTTACCTTTGTCCACAACAACCCCTTTACCTTTACCTTTACCTTTACCTTTACCTTTGTCCACAACAACCCCTTTTGGTTGACTAGCAATATGGACTCCATGATCATCAACTTCAAAGTCTGGTAAAGACCCATGACACACTGCCCTCACCCTTTGTAAATCATCCTTCAATTTCAATTTCCCTTCTAGTCTCCACAGAATGTTCTTTAATCAACCTTTTCCCTTCTTCCTTACTTCCAAATTCTTGACCTATGTAAAAATTTTCCCTATTTTCATTAGCTCTTCTAAGATTATGCAACCCATGTCTCCTAATGCTTGTATCATTTCCATCAGATTCTGAGCCACTTTGAATTTACTCATTGTCTAAAACTTCATCTTCTAAATCCACATCTTCATGATTAGCCACGGTATTGTCTTCCACATCTGAGTCAACATTCATCCTATAGTCAGTCATATCTACTTCATGATCAGCCATAGCATTGTCTTCATCAACAATATAATCATTGTCACCATTATCCTCATCACCATTATCCTCATCACTTGCATGCACATTTTGTTCACTATGATCATTCCCACCATGTACTTCATCCTCACCTATACTATTATCCCCTTCAACATTGACATTATTATCCCCTTCAACATTGACATTATCATCCCCTTCACTATGATCATTCCCACCATGCCTAACATTGACATTATCATCCCCTTCAACATTATTCTGCCAAACATTGAAATTATCATCCCCTTTATATGAAAACAGGTCATCAAAATCCAAATCAGCCTCTTGCTGGTCTAATGCACTACCACTTGACTGAACTGTTCCACTTGACTGTCCAACCCCACTAGTTGGTCCTACCCCACTTGACTGTCCAAACATGTCATTCAAATTTCTATAAACATTTGGCCTTGCAGGCACAATAGCATAAGGTCCAGGATCATCAATTTCTTCAATTGTAAGTTGCTTAGTTGGTGAGTTGAAAAGTGCCTTAATGTTTTTTAAACCATGTTGAGTATAGACATTGATGACCTTGTGCTTTGCCACATGTTTAGCTAAGTTCAAAATATCTTGGTCTAAAGATAGATCTTCAAGACCATTATGTAAGCCCTTTTCAGGATGTAAGAAATGGTAATACATGTAGTCACTACAAGAATAACCTAGGCTAATCATCATTTCACCAATTTCATGAACTGAGAACCTATCTATATCGATCAAGTCTACAGAATTTATCTTACCACCTACATAAGCACGACCATAACCATTTGTTAAACAACCACCATGATGGAGTCGTATGGTGAACAGATTAGGAAAACCAACTGCAAAATTTTAAAATTTTAAATTTTCAAGGTTACCACCATTGTTATAGCAACTATAAAACCATAAACAAACAAAATTGTGGCAACATTACCATATAGTGGAAGCATGTCAACCTCATCGAGTGATTCCCGTATGAACCAACCATCCCCATGCGCCATTTGCAAGCAATCGATTGAAACACCAAACGTGAGTGATTCTCGTAAACCTAAAGGACCAGATGATCGTGCGTGTAAGAGGAATAGGGCAGACAAAGGGGTGGTTTTAAAGAAGAGGGAAATCAAAGGGGAGGGGTGAAATTACTCTTTTGCCCTCACGTGGGATCCATGTGATAGGTTTTAACTTAAAAAGTTAACGCCGTTTGGGGTAAAGGACAAGGGATGCAAGGGTTTAAAAAAAAGGATGATACCTGATAATTTTTTTACTAAAGGACGGGATATGAAAAATGTATAAACATAAAGGATAATATCTGTAATTTACTCTTCTTTATATTTATCTTAAATGAGAATTATGAGGGTGATACGATCTGCACTAGTCAGATATATTTTTTTGGTTTCGGTGCTCGCTCACCGGCAGGTTAATTTGTTGAGTTTTCCCTTTCAATGTGCCAACTGGAGTTGTATGTGAATCGATATTTTCAGCTGGTTCAAGTTGTATTTAATTTGTATTTAGTATCGTGAAAAACTAGTTTGATGGACACCTTTTTCCGATTATAATTATTTATTTTCAATGGTTGAATAGGCTGTATTAGAATAGAAACATAGGTTATGACTTATGAGAGATTAATTAATGAATTAATATTTTGATTTGATCAACAGACCGTTCTTTTGACTCTTTCAGACCATACTTTGTCAATGCCATTATTTTCTATGCTGGACCGATGGTTTGTTCATATTAAATTTAATTAAAAAGATTGGTTACATATTTTCTTACACTTAATGTGAAATCTTTTGTTATATTCATACTTTTAATTGTTAAAAAGATGTTAACACTCGCAAATCTATACTATATAATAAATAAAGGTTTTTTAGTGCCACATGTCACCTCCATATTCATTTTCATCATTTTTTTCCCGCCTCTCTCTCTTATTAAATGCGCTTCTATCTTTAAATAATAATATATATTAAAAAAAAATATTAATTATAATAATAAAACACATTTATTTTAAATTATCCCTTCTTATAAGAAACTTTAAAATTTAATTATGTAACTTTTATTTCAATAAAATAGTAATTGAAAGTCAAATTAAATTAAATAGTAATTAACGTATTTTTGAAACCCAATTATATATTAATTTTTACATATTTTGAGTTTGTTTATATCCGTAGTATATGTAATATATTTTTACATCTGTAAAATATATACATAAAGATTTAAAAAATTTAAATATTAATATTTTTCACCCCGTGTGTAGACACGGGATCTAAACTTTGTTTCAGCTTTTATGATTTTACAATATGTGATGTCATATAAGAAGCTATGTGATAAATGTACCCCGGTCTTAAGTTTGACATGGTTTTGATAGATAGTAATCTGGTTTCATATATATATATATATATAAAATGAATTCTATTCTACATTATACAAAAGTTACTGTCTTTTGTTTTTTTTTTCGAGTATAGTCCCTCCCAACTTACCTCAAAGAAACACTTCGTTTACAAAGGAAAAAGGATTGATTTTGGTTGCATGCTCCATGGACGCCCAGTGGCGGATCCAGAATTTTTTTTCAGGGGGTTCACTGTTTTTAGATGATCCAATTTCATAGGGCCGGACATAAAAATTTTCGGTTCGGTTCGATTGGTCGGGTCGGGTCGGGTCGGGCAGGGGCGGCTCAACCATTTTTGGAGGTCTAAAGCAAAGAAAAAAACATGAAAATTATGCTTCAAATGTTCACAAAATCAACTAATTTGTATTTAAGAGTCATCTACTCATTTGTTTCTATCAATTTTTTACCTCTAATCATATGAATGCTCAAGAACACACATTTAGTTCAAGAAAGAGTTCTTAGTTTTATAGCTTCACAACCGGATCAACCGAGCAGCAGTGGGCGCCGTCGTAAGGGGGTTCACCCTATAATATTTTAGGGGGTTCACCCTAGTTTTTTTACCTACCGTTACACTAAAATTTCAAAACTCGGGGGGTTCCTGTGCACCCCCCCTCGCTTCACTACATCCGCCCCTGTGGACGCCAACCATGGTTGCAAAAGTGGCTGGACGCTGCTAGGTCGGTCGACGGGGGAGTTGCGAGTACTCGGCCTAGGCGGGGAGTACTCGGACATGGTAAATTACAAAGAAATTAATTTTCAGGAAATTATATATATGTTAAATATCATAAATGTACTAATATTAATAGCAAAATACGTGAATATTATCAATGTAAATAAAAAAAGATACATGTTCAAATACTAAATTATTTCAAAAATTGATATTTATTCTTTAATATTAGAAATCATTTAGTTCTCGTCTTCCAATTTATCTCTGTGAAAAAAAAACGAAAATCCAATAACAATCAGTGAAAAACAGCGAAAACGGAGAAGAACAGCGAAAATCCGAGTTAACCTGAGTTGGACCGATTCCGAGTAATGTTGACCGAGTTGAAGAAAAGCGCCTTGACACCCTACCGAGTACCGAGTACTCGGCGTCGCCAACAAATCACACCAATCGACTCAACCACACACCAAATTTTGGGTTTGGCGGTCGAAGGAACCTTCCAGTCTAATAATAAACTCTAACGAATATATTTTAATTTTTCTTTTCTTCATGTGAATAACCAACTTAATATTATAGATCTTAATCCAGAAATCAGCGTCGAGGCTAATGAATTGAAGATGGAGATGAGAAAGGTGGAGGATATACTATTTACACACTTCATACTTATCACATAAACAAAAGGCATCAAAACTTGTTTAATATGATTTAAATATTTATATATGCATCAAATACTTGTACAATAGTTATCATGAAAATACAAAAGATATAGGTCCATTATTTTAATTATGAATAAGTAAATGAAAATTCAACACAACATTAATTAATATTCTTAAGCCTTGTACTCAGCCCATAGTTCATCAACCGTCTTTCCTAACAACTCGACGAAAAAAGCATTGTTATAACCACCTCTCATCTTCTTATTAAGTTCGGCCACAAACCCGTCTCTAAGACCATTACAATAGTCAAGGAATCGAGCCGTCACGTCGTAACCTTGGTCCCATCTGTCTCCCTCCCCGGGTTGAACCCAATGGCTAGGCGCGTACCCAGCCTTTAACCTCACATAATCGGCAATTCCTTCAATCAATCCTCCCGGGGCTTGACCATTACCATTCCATTGCCAAACATGTACCATCTCATGATACAGTACTCCGGTGATCTCAGTCCTGACATCACCGGAGTACCCCTGAATGTAATTTGCGCTCACGTGAATGTCGTCGTTGGAAGTATACGCAACACCGTCCATGTCATCAATGAACACGTTTACTGTTTCCACATTCTTTCGGTCACTTTCTGTGTTTTGTTGGAATGTGGTCCATATGAAGCTTGTGGCGGAGGCTAGAGTTTGTGTGGTGTATTCGACCCCGATGTCATTGTTGAACTTGACACCGCCTGAGGTAGCTGCAGCCGTGTTGGTGACTGTGTAGTCTACGGCTGCAGCCAGTTGTAGGGCTGCTAGGATTGCAAGGAATGAGAGGGAGGAGATCTTGTGAGCCATTTGTGGTTTGGTTCAAGTTGTATATGGAATTGGGTTTATATAGAAGGTGGGGAACGGACCAAGTCAAAAAGTCTACGCCGTAAATGAAAATAATAATTGTGACCGACTTGCACCATGCCGTAATTGATTTTTGCTTCTTTGAGCAAATATTTAATTTGTTTTTAATATTGAAAAATACTATAAAAAATTAAACTTTTTTTCTTTACCAAAGGGTTTGTAGTCTACGGTATCATGTGTGTAATAAAAGTGTTCTTTCTTAAATAAGTGAGGGTTCTAATCTCATGATGGATATTGATGTAGATTTAGAGAAAGTGATTTAGCCGTTGTAAAAAATATATTTATTCTTTAACATATGAATAGACTTTATTAATTTTATGTTATTTTATCATATAGATTTAGAGAAAGTGTGATTTAGCAAATTATTACGTCTTTTGAGCATTAACTAAATTTTAAAATACGTCATTTAACTAAAGAAATTACAGAATACATCATTTATGTTTAAAAAAGCTTGCACGTTACGTCATTTGACCTAACGATCATTAAATTTTACCGTTAAGTTTGGTCATGTGCCATGCATGTGAGGGCATTTTGGTCTTTTACCAACAAAAATAAATTTAAAACATTAACTTTGTAAAGTTTCACACCTTCTCAATCTAGACCCACCACGATGGACATAAAAATTCAGTTTGAAGAATAAGAACAAAAATTCTTAGAACCATAAACTCATTTAATCAAAAAATCATGCTAAGATCCATAAATCCAGTTCTAAATCTCCAGAACCAATTATCTTTTAACATTAGAGAATTAAAATGAAGAACAAGAACCTGTTTAACAAAAAAAAACCTTACAAGAAATCATAAACCCATGAAAAACAACCGGTTTACAAAGATCGTTTCTTCAATTCTAACAGAGCACCACAAGAGTTCCATTTGAAACATTGTTCTTTAATTGAATTTTTGCACAATCACAAGATCTCTCACCATGATGAAGTGTCAGAGTGAAGATCCAAAATAAGATCTGTTTATCGTGCATCCAAAAGAGGAATTGCAATGGCGACATTACCAAAATCTGAAAAATTTACGACAGCAGATTTCGTGGGAAATTTGTCAGAATTAACCGTTAGCGACAAGTTTCCGACAAAAAGTGTTTGTTGGAAAAAACCTCCGTAGGAAATGTTTTTTCCGACAAAGTGCTGACTAATTTTCTGACGAATAGCGACAAAAGACTTTCGTCGGTAATTTACGACAATATTCCGACGATTATATTAAATAAATAAGTTAACTTCTTTTGTTGGTAAGTTGTCGCTAACATGTAGGAAATTTCTTTTATTGGTAACTTGTCGGAATTTTTTGTAGAAAATATACATGTTTTCTAGTAGTGCGATGAATTGCGACCGGAATTTAGATTTTAAGGGACGAGAAGAGGAGGGGGTGAGACGGCGGTGGTCTGGTCGTTGACGGATTGTGATGAAGGTGAAGAGGATGGTGATGGTGGTGTACAGTAGCGGCGGATCAGAGCATGAACGAGAAGGGGAGGGGGCGCGACAACGGTGGTCTGTTCGTTGACGGATTGTGATGAGGGTGAAGGGGATTGTGATGACACGTGACCAGACTTAACGGTAAAATTTAACGGTCGTTAGGACAAATGACGTAACGTGCAAGCTTTTTTAAGCATAAAGGACGTATTATGAAATTTGGGTAATAGTTAAAGAACGTAGTACTGCTATTCCTTATATATGTGTAGTGATCTAATGTGACTGTTAGTATTTGATTTCAGCTTTACTAATTTCGGATCAAATTAATGTTCTCTTTTGACAAAAAAAATTCTACTCGTCGGAACACATATACTTGCGAAAACAACTCACTGGTCTTTCGGTCATCACTCAATTTAATCAAATCTCTACTAAACTTTTGTTGATCAATTTTATCATGCATCAATTTCTGAACTCCTGTTACTTGCAAGAACAACCCACTGGTTTTTCAGTCACCACTGGATTTGATCAAAACTTGTCAAACTGTTGTTGATCTATTTATTCATGAATCGAAATTTCTAACCTCCTGTTCCTTGACCGGATTTTCTTTCTTGTTTTTTGATTATCCTCGAATGACCTTGTGTTTGCAATTTTCATCCACCGAATGCACTGATTTGTATTACACATATCTTTGTTTCTTAATTTGATTCTAATGACAAATCAACTGAAACTTTTATGTTTTTTATTTGAAAGGCAACTGAAACTTTTATGTGATGAGCAATTAATTTGAAATCAAAGTTCCACTTGTTCTTGATGGAGTGATCTTTGATGCAACTTTCTTGTTCCTACTCTTCTGATGCAAACTTTGATACTTCTAATATGTTTAACAATTTCTTGTCATTTCGGGTTCTTGTTTGTCGATCGCTCTTTCTGATAAAAAAAACGCTTATGTTGCCTCTTGATCGAGATATTCTTTTTCTGTACGTGCAATGTTTGATTTTCCTTACCGTTTAATCAATATGTATGTTTCCCAACTATTATGATTTTTTAATCGTAGTCTTCGTTCTCTTCCTTTAATCAGACGTCTAGAACCAAAATAGAACAATAGCCTTTTTTATCGTTGTAATATTCAATCGATAGTAGGTATGATGTCAATGATGGGTCGATGTTCTTACAAATCTGTTTCAGTCGATGATGTTCATGATTTCCCTTTTCTGATTTTTGGTTCCTTTTCTTTAATCGCAGGTTCAGAAATTTATTGATCGCTACTTTGATGGGGTCAATGTTTTTATTTGATGATAGTGATGATTTTCTTGATTAATCGATACAATATGATATTGTTTAAAACATAGACCACGGTGAGTTAACCGTCGTCTGTGTTTCTTCATTTTCAATCTGGTCCCTTCAAAGTCCCCTTAACCGATCATAACCGCTTTTTTAGCTGATCTCAGCCTTATAAACTCTAAAAAAATGACGGTTACTAGATTACTCCACTTTTTCACACGGATCGAGCATCTTATCACACGGATCAACCATTTCTTCTCCTACGTAAAACCAATCACCCCACTTCCCAAGTTTCTTTTAACCACCCCAAAATCCGTCCTCCCCCCTTATTTCTTCATCAATCTTCACCGATTCACCCTTGCCCTCCCTCAATCCATCATTCTGAAGCCACAACCACAAGAATCGATTAACCCCAATGATTGAGGTCGCCGGATTGAGGTGTCGGTACGTTTGGGTTTGTCAAAGCGTACGATGATCTTCTTTACCCCTATTCATCACACACAAACCACTGGATCTGTTGATGAAAAACATAGCCACCGTCGACCACTTTTATTTTTCCGGCAGGAACAAAACCACCTCCTGAACCGCCGGACCAAACCAATCGCCGCCACAAAATCTAAATCGATCTATCTCCCTGTACCGCAATACATCTCTCACTCGATTTTATGGCATGTTACAGGCAGGGCCGGCCGTGGGGTAGGCCGAGCCGCACCTCCGGCCAGGGCACATTTTCTTAGTGGCATAAAATTTTATATATATATATATATATATAGAATGTGTCATTTGAGAACTCCTAAATATTTTGAGAACTCGCGAGAACTCGTCAAAAATCCAATCAAAACCATTTTTTTTGTTTTTACTATTTTTATTGTTAGAATACAACATAAAAAAATAAATTTATATATGTAAATTTACATGTCTTCATATATTAAAAAAAATATACACTTGTGTAAGCTTACCACTTACACATGTATAAGTTTATTACACATGTGTAAGTGTTTACCATTTACACATGTATATAAATTTTTTTAAGGATAATTTTAAAAGAATGGATGAATTAATTAAAGAGATAAATCATTTTTTATGTTATCTTTTAATAATAAAGATAGTGAACAAAAAAAAATGGTTTTAATTGGTTTTTTGACGAGTTCTCGCGAGTTCTCAAATATTTATGAGTTCTCATTTGAACCTAACCTTATATATATACATAAATGTTTTTGTATAAAATTTTATATACAAAAATGAGAATGGCTTATATGTTCTACATGGAGATTATCAAGCTTTGGTAGCCACTTCATCTGTCCAAGCTTCTTATGAAAATGGCATCAACGTTTGGGACATACTTCTTTTGATTCAATTACAGTTTTTGAAACGATCTAGGTGTTTATCTGTTACTTCTGTTTTACCTAAATCCGTTGCTTTTGATTTGAATTGGCTTAAAGCCATCGTTTACCGTTTGAGTTGAATCCTAAACGATTAGAGAACCCTTTGGATTTAATTCCCTATGATTTGTGGGGTCTTACACTCGTTTTATGTGTTAATGGCTATAGTTATTATGTTGTATTTATTGATGATTACTCGCGGTTCACATGGTTTTATCCTCTTAAAACCAAGTCGGGGCTTCTATATGGTGCGAACTGCTTTTATCAAGTTTGTTAATGCTCTGTTTTCAGAAAAGTAAAAATATTTCAAAGTGATGGTGGCAAGGAATTTGTTAAACACAACTCTTTGAGATGTTAGGTTGCTTGTTTCAATAAGTCTTTGAGATGTTAGGTTGCTTGTTTCAATAAATGACCACCTCGATGCCTGTTTGCTTGCTATCCCTTTAATTCTTCTTTGACAATGACTTTATTTCCTCTTTGATGGAGACAAGCAGCTTTCAATTAAATCACGAGGTTGCTAATTTGGTTGCTTGAATGAATAATCTCCTGCCTACTTGCATTTTCATCCTCGACTTTTGCAATCAACAGCTAAAAGTCTGGTTTCCAAGTTGGTATCTTGAATGAGATTATCGCTTCACACACAACTCGATCCGGTTAGTCTCGTCTGCTCGATCGATCATTTTTTCTCCAAACTCTTATACCAACTGTTGGACAATTGAATCAAACACGAACGATACAATACCGACAATATTGATCAAAAGATCGACACTTTTTATTAATATCAAAGACCACACCAATTACATGGACCTTAGCCATCTATTTATAACAAATCCATACTAATCCTAACCTAACTTAAACTCAATTAAATATCCAAAATAAAAAACAAAGTCACTCCTAGTCTAGTACAAACTCAACCAAACAATTACGAAATTAATATTACTAATTATCAAAATTAAACCTTTATTTCATATATATACTGAATTCTATTCTAAGTTATACAAAAGTTACTCAATTTTTTTGTTGTTTCGTGTATAGTCCTTCCCAAATTACATCAAAGAAACACTTCACTTCGTTTACAAGGAAAAATGATTGATTTTGGTTCATGCTCCATGGACGGCAACAAATCACACCAGTCTACTCAACCACACCAAATTTTGTGTTTGGCGGTCGAAGGAACCTTCCAGTCCAATAATAAACTCTAACTAATATATTTTACGTTTCCCTTTTGTCATGTAAATAACCAACTTAATACTATAGATCTTAATCCAAAAATCAGCGTCGAGGCTAATGAAGATGGAGATGAGAGAGGTGGAGGATATTACTACAGTGTTCGAGTGTGTAAATTATGTTTAAGATCCATATCAAAGTGTGAAATAATGACTAATTAATCTATACGTGTGAAACATGCTTTGGCGAGTGCCCTATTTAGCAGAATCGTCTAGAGTTTGGGAGTGAAATTTGATCTATACCCTCGTCAAAAAGCGATGTTTGAATGTCTCCGGGCTCATTGGGCTCAGGATTTCCTGACAATCAACCCCATTGAAGGGTTGGGCCAACCTATGTTGGCTGTGGAGTACCGAGCTATCCTTAAATACCGACTAATGATCCCTTTATTTCTGACTGATGAGTCATGCCCAAATTGCTGCAAAGTTTGTTTGAATTCTTTTGGCGAGCATGCGGTCTATTGCAAGGAGTTATCTGGTTTTAAATATAGGCATGATTTGGTTAGGGATGCCCTATGTGATGTTGTTAAGCGGGCATGAATATCTGCTAAAAAAGAGGCACATGTGAACTTTCTGACAGATCCGCTTGAAGAGAGGTCTGCTCTACGGCCGGCTGATATTCTTGTGTTTGGGTGGGCAAGAGGGGAACACACTTGTGTGGACCTTACATGAGTGTCCCCTATTGTGGGGCTCAAGGACAATGGGTTTGTTGCGGGTCAGGCTGCGTTGAAGACGGAATCAAGCAAAGTCGCTAAACACTAGAAAGGGAATCAACATGTGTTATCCATTTTGCTTTTGATACATTTGGTTTCATGGCCCCAGAGGCTGTGGAATTTCTGAAAAGGGTTCAGCAGGTCGCACGTAATAATATTTCGGCCCTTAAGACTCAAAACTTTGTTTTTAATAGCATCGGTTTTGCTATCCAAAATGCGGAGCAGCTTGTTGCCCGTTTACCTGCTACTTTATTGTAATCGTTCTTATCTATTCTATAAAAAAATGTAAGGAAAAAAATCAATCTATATGTGCCATTAAATATAAAGAAGTTACTATTGATAAACATATTTTTTGGATTATATCAGATCATCACTATTTGTTGTGTTTGGTATCATCTAAAAGACTAAAACCATTTGTTTATACTATTTATACAGTTCATACTTATCATATAAACACAAGGCATCATAACTTGTTTAATATGATTTAAATATTTATATATGCATCAAATACATGTACAATAGTTATCATGAAAATACAAAACATATAAGTCCATTATTTTAATTAGGAATAAGTAAATGAAAATTCAACACATTAATTAATATTCTTAAGCCTTGTACTCAGTCCATAGTTCATCAACCGTCTTTCCTAACAACTCGACGAAAAAAGCATTGTTATAACCACCTCTCATCTTCTTATTAAGTTCGGCCACAAACCCACCTCTAAGACCATTACAATAGTCAAGGAATCGAGCCGTCACGTCGTACCCTTGGTCCCATCTGTCTCCCTCCCCGGGCTGAACCCAATGGCTAGGCGCGTACCCAGCCTTTAACCTCACATAATCGGCAATTCCTTCAATCAATCCTCCCAAGGCTTGACCATTACCATTCCATTGCCATACATGTACCATCTCATGATAGAGTACTCCGGTGATCTCAGTCCTGACATCATCGGAGTACCCCTCAATGTAATTTGCGCTGACATGAATCTCGTCGTTGGAAGTATACGCAACACCGTCCATGTCATCAATGAACACGTTTACCCTTTCCACATTCTTTCGGTCACTTTCTGTGTTTTGTTGGAATGTGGTCTATATGAAGCTTGTGGCGGAGGCAAGAGTTTGTGTGGTGTATTCGACCCCGATGTCATTGTTGAACTTGACACCGCCCGAAGTAGCTGCAGCCGTGTTGGTGACTGTGTAGTCCACGGCTGCAGCCAGTTGTAGGGCTGCTAGGATTGCAAGGAATGAGAGGGAGGAGATCTTGTGAGCCATTTGTGGTTTGGTTCAAGTTGTATATGGAATTGGGTTTATATAGAAGGTGGGGAACGGACCAAGTCAAAAAGTCTACGCCGTAAATGAAAAAATTAATTATAATTTTTTTTATAAATTAAGTATTTTTTTTTTTAACTTTTTCTCTAAATTTTACTTTAAAAAAATTTTAAAAAATACATAAATTGGGGTTCTTTGGTTTTTTGAAACCAGATTCGGGAGAGTTGAGGGGCAGCACTCTAACAGACGACCTGACTCTCGTAGACGAAAGTGATAGGTGATTGCCAATTGGCAGTGGGGACGACACTTCTCAGTCGATAGTCGTGTGTTTTCATTTCACTAAATCACGCTCGATGGTGAGGGAGAGAAGGTTTGACATGGCTTGTGATCTTGTACGTATGGGATAAAACTACAAAATTAGGTTATAAAAAATCATTTAATTGATAGGGTAAAATGGTCATAAACTAAAAATTTATTTAAATTAGGTCTATTTTATATTTTTACTTTTGGTCGTGTATATGATATTTACTCTTGTTTGTAGAGGTATATATGAAATTAAACCTTAATATTATTGTTCATTTATTGTATTTCATACTAACAAAGAAAGACGATTACAATTAGAGGTGTGCATGGGTCGGTTCGGTTCAGTTTTGACCCACAACCGAAACCGACACTTTCGGTTAATGAATTTTATAAACCGATCGGTTTCAGTTAATTTGGTTTCGGTTAATCGGTTAACTAGTTAATTTCGGTTCGGTTAACCATCCAATTCGGTTAACAATCCGTTGGGCAATCCAGCAATAAACTAGTCAATAATCGAGGAAAAAAACACAAATAAATTGAACAGATTACTAAAGACCATGAAGCAATAAAATCACAAAGGAGACTACAAAGCTTCATTGGTTTTGGCGTGCTCCTCGTGGCTATTTTCCCTTTGTTGTTTTCCTTATTTTTAGCCTTGCTACCTTTGGCTAATTTCCTTTTCATTGGCATGAAAATATTTTTTTTATGTTCTGTTGTATACTTGCAGAAAAAAGGAAGTCCACGAATTGCTTGCACTGTGTATTCATAAAACAAATAGTAGTAGTTCCAATATGGATTTAACATAAGAACATTACATAGCTTCAAAAAATAATAAGAATGCTTCATCAAATGCTTTTTCTACTTCTATTTTCTCTAATGGTAATGGAGTAATGATACACTAATAATTTAAGATTCCACTTCTCATCCAAGGTACTCCCTCCATTATGGATATTAGAATTACAATGGTTAAATTTTAAAAGCCATAGAATTATGATTGACAAGAGAAACAACAATGGAGCATAAAAAACATCTAATATGATAATCGGTTCGGTTAATTCGGTTATGCCACACACCAAAACCAAAACCGACCCACAATTTTCGGTTAATCGGTTATGGCTTAACCGAACCGTCGGTTAATTGTTCGGTTCGGTTAAGTCGGTTAATTCGATTACGGTTCGGTTAATTCGGTTATTTGCACACCCCTAATTACAATAAAGTGATAGGTAAATGGGCAACAAATTGTACCGTAACCCCTTTTTAAATAACAAAACCGATCATAGTATCCTACTATAATGAGCAAAACTGTTCCTGTTCATTTGATTTGAGTTTTAATAAGTAGTATAATATATAATGAGCACATGAACAACTTTATTTCATATGTTTTGGGAAGAAACTCGAAATTTTTATGACTTTGATGTCCTCTTAAACTATTTGTTTATTCCCGTGTATTACACGGACTGAAACATGAAAAAAATAAAATAAATATCTTATATGTTGATAAATTATTATTAGATTTTAGAGAACCACAGTTACCAGATGACTTAATTTTATTAGATTTTATAAAAGAAAATATCAATCTAAATCCTATGTTCATTACTAATTTAAAAAAAATTACAAAAAATATTTTGTTTTATTATGTTGATATTAATCAAATATTAAATAATGATGGAATATAAATTGAGGGCCTCTAAAATTATGACACGTGTCCTGTACGATTTTTATTTATTAATTAGTATAAATATAAATAATAGATAATAGATTATATATATTAGATTTCAAAGTTTTTTATAATAATAGATAATTTAAAATAAACGTGTTTTAATACTATAATTAGTATTATTTTTAAAAATATATTATTATTAAAAGACAGAGGTGTATTTAATAAGAAAGATAAGCGGGAAAAAATGATAAGAATGAATAAGGAATCGAGCCGTCACGTCGTACCCTTGCCTTGGTCCCATCTGTCTCCCTCCCCGGGCAGAACCCAATGACTAGGTACGTACCCAGCCTTTAACCTCACATAATCTGCAATTCCTTCAAGCAAAATCGTTTCTGTTCATTTTATTTTTTTTTGAATTTTTCAGACTAATAGGCTCTAGTAATTTTATGAGATTTTATCATATACTATAAAAATGAACCCAAAATGCTGACAGAAATAATATCAATATATAGACCAAACGACTTTGACTCATTCTAAGCATACTTTGACAATAGCGTTTAGGACCTTCGTATAAAAGCTTGCTTCCCATATTTTTCTACGCTTGTTAAATTCTTCGCAATGATTGTATTTGTAAACTTTAATAAATATAAAATAATATTTTTCGCATTTTAGTTTAATTAACTATGAACAAAGATTTTCACATTTATAAATGTATATAAAAATAGAACTTACCTACATTTAAATATTTTATATACATCAATTCATTACGATGAATTTCCTCACGAATTCTCGTAATGTTAGAATGAGTGTAGTATAGTAATTTCGATTATTAGAGTTTTCACATTTCTAACCTATATATACGAGGCTTCTATCATTGTTTCAATTTTTCGTTTATTAGAGTTCTACATTTCTAGGCTGTAGCCTATATATATGAGGCTTGTATTGTTGTTTCAATTGAGCTAGTTAATACATTTTCCTATTTTCTTCAGATCTTATTGTTGGCTCAATTGTCGTCTGGCCTAAAAAACAGGCCAAATCCATGTGTTAAGGGGTTTTAATGGGTAACATATTGACCAAATTAGGGTTATTAGGTTTAACATTAATATAAATAGATTTTACCGGGTTAGGGTTTCATCATGAGAGTTAATATGTTTTTTGAGTTATATTTTCCAGTTATGATAAAGAGTTGTTTGGGAGTTAGCCAAATTAACATGTTCTTGTTTTTCATATCGAATTCACCACTTGACTTATTAATGTAGAAATAAAATGTCAAAAAAATGATTTTATACCCTTTTAATAGATTGAATTCAATATTATGTTGGGTGACTCGAAATTTCAATCTCAATCAAATAATTAAGAAGAATCAAGAACTAGTATGCATGTTTCTACTATGAAATTATACGCGGAAGTAGACAAAAGATTGTGTTTTATAGGTTGCGAACCATCACAATATTTTGTTGAAACGATACAATGCTTCATAAAACAGTGTGTAAATTTGGCGGTTAAAACAGTCAACAATAATTTTGTTAATCGGTTACCTATAGTTCCTAGCATTGGCTTCTTTCGATACGAACTTAGTTACAACTAATATATGGCTTCTTTCAGTAAGAACTTGGAACACACCAGTTCCTACTAATCGCTCATTTACTACTAACGATGCAGTTTCTACTATCCATTGGACCCCGCAAGAGGGCACTACCCCTTGACCTTTGTTTTTTGCCAAAGCCGGAAACCATATTAGTCTTGAACAAACGTACACTCTACACCTCCTAACTCGTATTGAAACTTATTTGAATTTCTCTTTAGTCTTAAGTAAATCCCAATTACCTAAACAAATTGAGGTCACTATAAAAATGTTTATACCATCGTTGGTATCGTAAGACCGATCATAAGTTTATACAATTCTTGCTTGAGAAAAATACACAACAAATATATCACGTTCCCCCTCATCAAGTAAATAATTGGCTATTATAGTTCTTAATGCAAGTATGAGCATCGAGGACAACAAACAGGGAGACGAGAAGGGGGCAGTGGATGTGTTAGATACGGTTCTAGCCAATGTTTTTAAACCCGGACCGGACAGGACCGGGAACCGGTACCTCTGGCGGTTCGGTTGCATGTTGTAAGACCATTTTACAAAGAACTTCTAGCCTTCTAGGGATATAAGACAGTTCTGGAGTAGTAAATGGTGTTTAACCATATTAAAAGGTGAAATTAAGACTAATAAGTAATAATGTGTGTTGTTAAATAAAAAGAAGAGTTAATTACACAAATCATGGTGAAGACATTTTACTAGCTATTTTACGTCAAGTGGGCCCGGTTAAAACAACATATTGACCGGAGTTGAACGAGTCTCTCCCATGTGAAGGGGGGGTGCGACGTCACAATATTCAATATTCGCCGTTCAAAAAAAATCTATTTTACGGATTAGATGTTTCTTTATAGAAATTAGGCCGTTACTATTTGTCAAACTATAAGGCATTTGATCATGAAACTAATAAACATTAAAAAAAAGTCATGTGAAACGAGAGTTTTACTCCCTTTATTAAAAAACAAAAAATAAATCATAATACCCTAAGCAATCTTAGTACACATAGACAACAATCTTGACGTAAAGTAGCAGAAATATATTGGTTTAGGTAAATAATTTTTGTATTTTGGGTTGAATTGGACAACACCATAACACAGAGCGGATTCAAACGGGTTACAACGGGCCAACAACATGTTTGGCAAGAAAATGACTTAAAATTACCACCGACACCACCACCCACCGCCACTTGCACCATCACGGCGCCACCACCACCGACAATTCATATTAACCCGAGCCACTTTTTGATTACAAACTATTCTGATCTGAAGCTAATTGATACTTTTTAAAAACGACCCGTTTTGCCCCGAACTTATTTTGGTCATAACCCGTAATGACGCGATTCCAACCTGACCCGTTACCCAAACCAACCCAACCCGCCCGTGTTGCCAGGCTTACTCACACACCTCACTTCAATATGCACATGATAAAAAAAATTCTAATTAACCTTATTTAACATATTTTTAGAAGCAAGTAAAACTCAAAAATTATAGGAATTTGCAGTCATCTAAAAGCATTTGTTTATACTATTTATTCATACAATAAAAACTTATCATGGTTTAAATACGGTTTAAATATTTATGCATCAAATACTTTTACTACAGTTGTGTTGTAAATACAAAACATAAAGGTCCATTATTTTTAATTAGGAATAACTATATGAACCTTCCATCATTTCTCGAAGCTAAACATTGATATCCTTAAGCTTTGTAGTAAGCCCATAGCTCATCAACCGTCTTTCCTAACAACTCCACGAAAAAACCATTGTTATAACTACCCCTCATCTTCTTATTAAGTTCGGCCACAAGCCCATCTCTAAGACCATTACAATAGTCAAGGAATCGAGCCGTCACATCATACCCTTGGTCCCATCTGTCTCCCTCCTCGGGCTGAACCCAATGGCTAGGCGCCTACCCAGCCTTTAGCCTCACATAATCTGCAATTCCTTCAATCAATCCTCCCGGTGCTTGACCATTACCATTCCATTGTCACACATGTGCCAGCTCATGATAAAGTACTCCGGTGATCTTAATCTTGACATCACCGGAGTACCCCTGAATATACTTTGCACTAACATGAATTTCGTTGTTTGAAGCATGCGCGACACCATCCATGTCATCAATGAACACGCTTACCCGTGCCACATACTTTTTGTCAGTTTTTCTGTTTTGTTTGAATAGGTTCCATATAAAGCTTGTGGCTGAGGTTAAAGTCCGTTTGGTGTGTTTAACCCCGATGTCATTGGCGAACTTGACACCACCGGGGGTAGCTGCAGCCGGGTTGGTGACTGTGTAGTGCACGGCTGTAGTCAGTTGTAGGGCTGCTAGGAGTGCAAGGAATGAGAGAAAGGAGGAGATCTTGTGAGTCATTTTGTGGTTGGGTTCAAGTTGTATAGAGGGTTGGTTTATATTGAAGGTGGTAAGTGGTGCACGAGTACTCAATTGGGCTCATAGTGGGGAACAGATCAAGTCAAAAAGCTCCACTATTGACTGACTTGCAACAGAGATCATAAATAGTTTTTTTAATTTTTGAGCTAATTACTATTTAAGTCCCTGACGTTTGACATTTTAACTAGTTGAGTCCCTTATGTTTAAAATCGTCGCTTTGAATCCTGACTTTTCATTTTTGTTTCTGTTTGAGTCCAAATGGCTAACGTCGTTAGATTTAACAGTTAATTTTTTTCTGAAATGACCAAAATACCCTCAGGGACTCAAATGGTTAAAAATGTTACATATTCCACCACTCAAATGGTTAAAAGCTTATAGGTCTTCCATAATCATCAAACCTAACTGACAAAACACCAAAAGACTCAAGCTGCCTACCGCTATTACCCGGTGTAACCATACACACTTGAATCGACTGGCTGATTTTTTGATATTGAATCTGATGGTGATACCACGAAGGTATCGAGTTCGGATCGTAACTCGGATAACTGGAATGAGGATTATTCAGCGTTGGAATTCGATGGTAGTAAGTGGTGGCGTAATCATTGGAGTAATATGATGAATTGTAAATTGAGGGATCCGGAGGGGCAGATGCGTTGGATGCAGGTGGAAAGTTATCGAATGGGGGATTAGGTATAGGGTTTTGGACTTCGGATTGGTAGAAATTGTAGTACGAAGATGATGATTATGATGATGATGGATGATTTATCTCGTTTTGATGATTCATGTTTCAATTTGATGAAATTTAGGGTTTGATTGGATTGAGAAGGCAGGTACAGGTATAGGTAGGATATTGATTTGGCGTGTGAAGAAGGCTGATTCTACACGAAGTAACACGGTGAAGATGATGAAAAGGTGGTGGTGGTGGTGGTGGTGAGGGTGGCGGCGGCGGTGGTGGAATATATAACATTTTTAACCATTTGAGTCATTGAGGGTATTTTAGTCATTTCAGAAAAAAAATTAACTGTTAAATCTAACGACGTCAGCTATTTGGACTCAAACAGATGCAAAAATGAAAAGTCAGGGTTCAAAGCGACGATTTTAAACATAAGGGACTCAACTATTTAAAATGGTTAAACGTCAGTGACTAAAATAGTAATTAACTCTTAATTTTTTTATGTGATTTTATCATATAGTATTAAAATAGAACCGTTAGATTACACAGAGATCATCAGAGAATTAATAAATTAATGTTTTTGAATAACTTAGAGCATTCACAGAGATCATCAGAGAATTAATCTCTTAGAGTATTCACAGTCGGTTTGATATATGTTTGTGAGTGAGTTTTGTATATTTTAAGGAGTGCCTTAAAATGGTTGTGAGTAAAGGAGAGAAAAAAGGTATAAATTTTTTTTATATTTGTGAAAACACTGTTCATATGTATAATTTTTTTAATATATTTTTAAAGTGATTGTGAGTGAAGGAGAGAGAAAATGTAATGATAAACGTATAAAAAAATATTATTTAATTAAAAAGTAGAGAAAAAAGTAATGATTTTTAATGTATTATAAGGATAAGGATAAGAAACAGGTTGTAAATGCTCTAATGAACTATTCTTTTGAGGAAAAAACCAACTTTTTATAAAGTTATAAATAGTTTTCTTTAATTTCAGAATGAGTTAATTACACAGATCGTGTTTGTGGTCTGGGAAAAGTATAACATGTTTGGGTATTAAGGGTTTAAGTAATAGGTTTGGGTCTTGTGATTTCAATTTTTTAACAAGGTTGGGTATTAAGGTTAACAACCGTTAGATTTTTTTTGTTAAGTTTAAGTAAAATGACCAAAATACTCTTCAAAAAACTCTTTATGTAATTAACTCAAAAACTTAAACTTCAGGGACTACTTATGTCATTTTACAAACAAAAAAAATTGAATTAAATATAAAAAAACAAAAACATAAACACCCACTACCCAGCCCTTCTTCTTCTTCTTCTTCTTCGTGCCACCTCTCCGATCAACAACTAGTCTTCTGTTTCACGGCCAAAACCCTAGCCATCCCCACGCACCACACACCGTCGGTTCACCCACCTATAGTGACACCACATCCAGTGTAACCACCACCCAAAGACACCACCTCCGGCGTCACCACCACCTAAAGGCACCACTTGCGGCGACTTGAAAAACGACCCGTTCCACCTGCTATTAGTGAAACCTGCAACTTGAAAACCCCAAACTTAAAATCACGATCAGTTCCACCTGTTATTCGTTGATATGAAAAAACCCTCAAATTTTAACCCTAAACGTCTGTTAATGGGAAACACAGTGAAATCGATCAATTTTAACCTGGAATCGATCAAATTTCCAGATCTTCGCCTGACCCATCTCTCATCTTGTTCTAATTACACCATTTTGATCGTTTGATTTTGCTCTAAAATGGCCATGTCCAGCTGTGCATCTAGGGTTTCCCTTCCTTTCGAATGCCGTTCAGATTCCGGTTTCTCCGGCGCCATCCCCCGCCCTGCCGGTGCACGGTTTTCTCGCAAGCTAGGTTCTGCTTCCGGTAACTGCAACCAGTGGCGGAGCTTGAAAATCTAAGAAGCAGGGGCCGGCTCTATACGTAAAAAAAATTTCGGACGAAAACGGAAAAATTAACACTACTAACGGAAAAAACGACAGGCGCCGGGGCCCTCCCTGGACCCTTCATAGCTTCGCCCCTGCAACATCGGCGTTGAGGAGGGTTCAGCAGGATAATAGGGTTTCTTTACAAAAAAGATCCTTCTAATCAAATAGAGTTAATTACAAAAATAGTCCCTCTAGGGCATTTTAGTCATTTTACTCAAACTTAACAAAAAAAAACTAAGAGAAGCTAGTCTTAATACCTAATATTGTTACAAAATCAAAACATAATACCCATATTTACAACTTCAAAACCCTTAATATTCATATATCTTATTTTTTTATAGACCACATGAACTATCCATGTAATTAACTCTTTCAGAATTAAAAAAGAAAATGTTTAAGATTAGAGAGATTAATTAGTTGTTAGTTGAGGATAAGGAAAAGTTAAGAGTTTTTCTTTTTCCAAAAGAGTATAAATGAAAAACTTATTTATCAAAATGAGTTATTTGAAAAATATTTATCAAAATAGGTGTTTTTTAAAACTTATTTTTATTACTCCTATCTTATTAGGAAACAAGTTTCTATTTTTAAAAAAGTTAAGAAAAAAAAGAAGATTCTAATAAAATAAAAAATATATATATCTTGTTGGATATTCATATTTTATAAAAAAAAATAATGTTTTTTAACTCTTTTATAGACGTTTACTTTAACTTTTTTTTAAACACCTTTACACATAGAATCATTTTTAGTCTTTCATAAATATTGAGATCAAAATATTGCTGTAAAAAGAAGAATTAGAAAACATCTAAATTGCTGTTCAAAAATAAGAAAATATCTAAAAGCTATGAAACTGAAATACAAAATACAAATTACATTATATACTTACAAAAGTGTGCGATATATGCCCTTTTTAAACTCCCTAGGAACAGCCTACAAACTAGGATAATGGAAAGGAACTCTTAAAAGCTCTAAAAGTTAGTCAAACGAACTACCCGTCATTTGTTGGTGACTTTAATATGCATTAATTTTGCTAGCAAGTTTCGAGAAGACATCCAACTACAACCGGGGTATAACTTGGTATTGTGCTCTTTAAACAATGCATTAAATTCCGGGTCTAAACCAGGTTCATCTTCATTTAGATTTTCTTCGTTTTTATTTTGCTATGCCATAACATCATTAATTGCATCAAACTTCTCATTATTTGTTGATGAAGTACGTGTTCTTGGAGCAAAAAGGGCTTCTAATATCGTAAGCATCAAGATATTCTTCACAGTGATAATTCCATGTCTGATATGATTGTAGAAATTCACGGTCATGTATGTGGGCAAACATCGTATTCAAATCACATTGATACGCACTGACACCGCCTATACAAGGGCAATACGCTTTGCTTTGATTGTCGACATGGTTCTAGGCAATCTATACAAAGTTGCGAAGACCTTTTAAGAAATCCGAAGAATTCCGATTTTGCAATTTAATTCAACTCTTATCAGTTGTCAAAACTATTTCATTATTAAGAATTAGATTGTATGCAAAGTAATTACTAAAGGTGTAAATGTATGTTTATATGATGTAAATCAGTGCTCTAAGGTGGTGGATCTCAACCCAATTTTTGAATATTCTATCTCATATGTATAGATTTTAACGAGTTAACTATTTATGAAAAATTGACAGCATTTCCCCTTAACTTCCCAAGTATGCGTATAAACCGAAAACTCGGAAGAGTAGGAGAAATAGCTACTAATTTTTTCTTAAATATCTACCCGTTAAAATGTATACATATCCTAAATGAGATAAAATATTCAAAAAACAGTCCCAAAGTGGACAATCAAATATTTATCTCTATTAGATAAATTTCAGACGGGTATATGCTAACGGGTTTATCCTAAATGAATATGCACACAAATAAACACTTAAGAACAGTGAGACATTAAAGTAAACACACTTAAGAACACTCATACACATACATACTAAGCTAACAATAAAAACATACAAATAACTACATGTTAACCAAACTAATACATACAAATAACACATATACATATACATATATATATATACATATATGAACTGAAGAAAGTTAGGAAGCAATATTACCTGATTTCTAGTTTGCACAAAGTACGGGGAGAGGATGAACAACCCATAAACACCAATCACTGTAATCGCAATAAGAAAACCAATTAGAATTCGATCTCAATAACTAGTTTCCATTTTGACAGATATTCATTCAAGTTGTTTACTTTTTTTTTCTTTTGACATCAATGTTAATTGCATTTTTAGCCATGTTTTAGAACCTCTATTCGCTCATTTTTACCATATATCATGCATTTATCATACGCCTATTAGATTATTTTGTGCATCACATATATTTGTTGGAACAAAGTCTATTGTGGTTTGTTTTTAATTGTTTTTGTAGGTGCGGAGCGGTCACGAAAGATAACAATGGAGTTTGGAGAGCCACAAGAACTAATGATGCAGTTATATTAAGAAGAATCGAGCTGAAAGAATTAGAGAATACATCAAATTTGATGTTCAAGTTAGATTAATTCTAAGTGTGAATTAATTAGTGAATGGATGAAATGAGAATGAAATAAAAGTCGAAGCATATTTCAACATGGTGAATTAAAACGAAAGAAAAGAATTCATTTGTTCTTTTGTTTGGAACTACACAACATCATAGCAGAAAACAAAAAGTAATTAAATGGGCATTATTTGGATCCATTAATTTAATTTATTTTTGCAGCCCATAATTATAATCAAGAGTGATGGGCCAACGATTTCATTGGAAGATTGTGGCCCATGGAACTAAAGAAAGTCACGATTTAGTTGACGGCTTCACGAAGGAAGAAAAGGCTGCAAGTTCATTTGTTTTAGCAATTCAAATACATTTCTACTCATTTTACATTCGTAAGTTTTGTTTATTTTATCTAGATTTTGTTTATTGAATTGGATTGATTTAGCCGTTATATCCAGCTAAGTCGTTTTGATTATAACACTTGGGTTTATTTTCTGGATTTTGATTCGAATCTTATGTGAAACGATTATGTGACCCGTTTATTTGAATGATTTGTTTGTGTGATTCTTGATCTTAAACCGACCTACTCTGGTGAATTTTAGATTATTAATAAACCTAATCAATTTGTTAATTTTTCAAATAAAATTGTTCAAGTTTAAAACCCTAATCAGATTTTAATTCTTGATTCAATGAACCAATAATATTTCGTGTTTGTCTATGAACCCAAAATCATTATAGAATCATTCAATCTAATTGAACATTCCGAACGATGTGAGTGTTTGATTATAATCGATACTTCTGTCACTGCGACCCGCACACTAAGGTCCGAACGGCGTGAACTTAGAGTAGCGGGTTGACTCTAATCAACGAACTGCATTGGTTAGACATTAGATGGTGTGGATATCCGAACGGTGCGATGTCTAGTATCGACACAAACAATTTAAATTAAATGATCATTGCACCATAATTGTTAATAATCGTAAGCGAGTCAAATTAAAGAAATTGTCTTTGTGTTGGAATTGTTTTTAAATATCTGAATTCAATCTATAATTTAAATAACGTTTTTAGTATCCATTTTTCGTAATCAAAACCCCCTCCCAATCATTTGATTTTAACAACTGAATTTACGCTCAAACCTTTTTATTATAATTAAATTAATCTGTATCCCTGAGGACACGAAGCTCAAAAATGCTATAAAATTTATCTACATTTAACACTTGTAATGGCTTAAATTTTCAACAATAAGTTTCTAGCTGAGTGGATAATGGAAGCCCCAAACCTTTGACTTAGACACACTCTAGCAACGTATATACATCGATCAAGCAACTTTGATTTTGTTTTTAACAAATCTAGCATATGTAATAACACGAGTATAAATGTACCACTAAGTGTATGTTGAGCTTTTTCAGGTTACCTCGATGCTCCGAAGAGATCTGAAAAATGTGGTATCGCCGGTGGTTCCAGTGATCGGAGAAAGGTTGTAACAAATGGAGATGTTACAGTCGACGGAGGTAGAACGAGAGCAGGTGGTTCTGGTGGTCGGCAGCCAGAGGCGGATTCAATGTTTAGGAAGGGTGGGCTACTGCCCACCGTCTAAGGCCCAACGATCTTGATCTAGGGTTTTTGTAAGCCCAGTAACTAGCCTAGATGTAACATCTCTAAAGTTAAGGTCAATAACCTTGGATGGTTAACTTACCATAAAAGGGTTTGGCCCATTTACGGCTCAATTAAAGACCCATTATACGAACCGAATCCAAAACAAACTAATAAACCTTTGTTTGACGGATCGTTACACAATTTGATATAACTTATAAGAATTACGAACCAAAACGTTTACACGGAGAACTGTTAGAACAATTAACGCGCTCGTACGGGTTAGTACCGGTTATCCGATGCGATAATATATTTGGACATCAAACCTCAAATAAATAATATTAATAAATACTAGTATTTAATTCGGGCGACTGATTAGGTGTTTACGCAAGATATGAGACATTGGATGCGCAACTGCGACAAACACCGGTGTGGACGCCAACGGGTTTTGTTAGATCCGGTATAATTAAATAATGTAAACAAGTATTTACTTTATACCTATCGTATTAAATATTAATATTATTATTATTTAGCACGTCATAACTAGTTTCGAAACGTGACACGTTTTACCCGTAGCAAACGCGTGTAGACGCGCGGTATAGAACGATATCCGACTATTTTAGAAATAGCATAATAAAATATATAATTAATTATTATTATAGTTAATTTTATTATTATTAATAAATAATAGAAATTATAGGAGCGCGAATCTATTGTCTGAGCAAACGAGTTTGGCACGCGCGGTGTCAACGTGTATCGGCCTGGACAACAGTCGGAACGGGAATTTTTCCGAAACAAATATTTAAATTATTTTTATCACCACGTCTTAATTATTATTGAAATCATAGAATAAAAGTTTGGAATTAATTAACATTTCAGAAACTCGAGTGAACAAACGATATGTAAAAGACAATACCGCTTACACCGTTAATCGTCTACTCATCCTATACTATATGTAAATATCTTATTTATTATTAAATTATTTAAAATATGGATTTGACTTTTGAAACATATCTGAAAATCTTTCTTTGTCAAATCTAATTATGTGTAATATTGAGAGATATTAGGAGATCTCCTCCTTCCCCCAAAAACCATAACTCCTTTACCAGTACCGATTATTTTTTTTAAAACCATTTGAAACTCATCTCAGCTCCCATTAAGTTCAAACACACACATATATGTCGAGAGAGAGAGTCAGCAGGGAGTTACGGGAGAGAGAGGGGGAGAGCCCCCATCACCGGCGGCCACCCCACGGCGACGACGCGACGGGTCTTGCGGCGGCAGACCTCCAGGCGCAAACAACCACACGCATACATCGGAGAGAGAGAAAGACGGCAGCCATGGCTCGCCATTTTGACCCACAACGATGGCGGTGGCGGCTAGGGTTTTGCCTTACTGTCGCCGGAGATGGTGACTCTGAACCTGTATTTCCGGCCAGACTAGAAAATGACGGCAATGGCTCTGATGGTAGTGGTGTTCACATCAGCGGTGAGTCCCGGTGAACAAGCTCAGTCTCCGGCGAACCCGGTTTTCCGGCGGCCCTGTCAGTGGTGGCAACGGCGGGCTCAGGTGGTTCTCCGGCGAACCTTCGTCGAGCTCCAAACGATCAGATTCAGGTCGACGTGTAGTTCCTTCTTCCCGATCTGCTACTCTAAAAGGTTAGTTTTAAAGTTTGAGATTTTAAACTTCCGATTCACACAAGTTTTTCCGGCAAATCGAGCCGTCCTTAGTCTTTAAATGTTTCTTTTCCCGGCCAGACCGGATGATTATGTGACCGGGTTTCATTCCCGAGTGTTACAAAATGATGGTTTTGGACAGGTTATGGTAAAGACCGGACGTCACCCGGATAGACGGGACTGCTCGGGTCGCTCCCGACATTCCCGGGTTTCGGTCAACGAAAGTCAATTCTGGTCAAAGTCGGTCAACAGCAGAAACGACGAGCGTGTCCGCGCACATGAGGATAGGTATAAACGCATGCTAAGAATTTATAAATAGTTTCATATGCA
Source organism: Smallanthus sonchifolius (assembly GCA_023525975.1). Lineage (NCBI taxonomy): Eukaryota > Viridiplantae > Streptophyta > Magnoliopsida > Asterales > Asteraceae > Smallanthus > Smallanthus sonchifolius. The sequence continues at coordinate 21,906,802 of CM042026.1, read as the reverse complement.
TCATTTGAAATAATAAAATAAATGCGTGTGGAACGAAAACAAAGTGAATCGGTTAATGAGGCGTTAATGAGAACAAGAAGTTTAAAATGTACTTATTTAGTCTCGGATGGATAAGCATGTATAATTATTGAGACAACTAATACGACATAACTAATAACATGACATACGAGTCTTCAAATATACGTTTAGATATTTATATATAATTTTTATACGAAACGTGACTACTAATGATATTACACACCCTCGTTAACTTTAATTAGAACTCGGTCTACACGTAAGATACGTTAACTTTTGGAACACAATAGTGAGATTAAAGCAAATTGCATGCAAAACCATTAACGGTTTTACAATGACATATACTCGTATATTTACGATGGTCAACACTCGTATTTTCTTATAAAATAGACATATATATGTATATATATACACATACTCATTTTACATATTAATCATAAAATCGATCGATGATTTTATTAAATATATATGTACCTATATAAATGGGATATTATAAGATTAAGATAATACTTTTAAAATTAGTAAACCGTTACTATTATTTTACTAGAAACATTCATATTATCATCACTAATATTATAAACAATATTTTTATTTATCTAAAATTCATGAAACATAACTATTATCGTTAATGGTATTATTTTTAGTACCAACACTAGCGGTTTATTTATAAATAGATTTAAACTAATATTACAACTTAGACCGGCTCCTTAGAAAAGTTGTTTGTATCATTTTGTAAAATATCCAACCTATTAACTTAACATGATAAACGTTGAGCAGACTTTTGTAAACAATTATATTATTAATATTGTTTTATAAATAATACAAGCCTTATTAAAAGATCATATGTATTATAATATTTTCATACTTAATGTTCACAACCGGTGTTCGGAGATTAAATTAAGTATTTTATACTTGCTTATTTCTTTTACTTTGTGTGTGTATATATATATGGATACATATATATACTATATTTCTAGGAAAAAAGGCAATATTTTCTACACACGAGTCTACTATTATTTTGAAATAAATCAAACTTATATTTTTCGTCTTCCCAAATATATATTATTGACACGAGCGTTAATAATTAGACCTTGAGAGACGTGATGACGAGTCGTGCATCTAAACACATAACATGCAGACCTAGAGCATGATTCTACTTGTGCATTGAAAAACGTATTGACACATCTGTATGGAATATAAGGTAGTCCATAAATTCTATAGTACTTCCGTGTATCGGGGGACTCAAGTAGGATGTATACCCAACACTATCATGTATTTGGGGAATATGGTTTTTACAGCAACATTTCCAGATGAGTTTCACGACCCCCTTTTAGCTTTTTTATTGTTTTATAAACATCGGGGGGGAAACATGCTTATACGACATATTTGAAAGAATGAAACATATTTGTTTACACTCTGGATAACATGAACATTTTGGTTTAACTCCTTGTGAGTTTCACGACCCTCTTTTAGCTTTTTTTATTGTTTTATAAACATCGGGGGGGGGGGGGGAACATGCTTATACGACATATTTGAAAGAATGAAACATATTTGTTTACACTCTGGATAACATGAACATTTTGGTTTAACTCCTTGTGAGTTTCACGGCCCCTTTTTACTGTTTTCTATTTTGGGGGAAAAACATGTTAATTTCAAACGGTATGATAACTAGAAAACGAGAAACAAGCATCTGATTCCCTTGTGAGCATGAGTTAACACTAAAAGGTCCTCGGTATTTCGAACTATAACCATTAGCTATGGACTTAGCCGTAGATCGATATGAATAGTACTATTCGGGTTGACACCCCCAATCATGGTTAGTCGCGCTAACCACGACCAGCAGGGTCAAATGATTGCATATTAGGTCTTATTGTTTAAAGGGACAATGGGCTGGGGCAAAATCGAGAATCCGTTAAAGGTTTGGTTATAGGCTTGTGCATCACATAATTCGTTTGTGCTAGCTAGACATCGATGAATCAACCGCTAACTTGTTTTGCTTATCATATGCATAAAGTAAATTTCGAGCAAAGGATTTCGCCAATGGTATACGTACCAATGGATTTGCTAGTCAATTTCGAGAAACGGGTTTTGCCATTGGTATACGTATCAATGGTCTTGACAGTGAATTTCGAGCAAAGGATGTTGCCAATAGTATCCGTACAAACAGTTTTGTAAATCAATTTCGTACAAATGGTTTTTGTCGAAGGATTTCGTATAAATAGTTTTTGACAAACGATTTCGTAAATATGGTTTTCCCAATTTTATTCATTTAAAACCTGTGAACTCACCAACATTACGTTGACATTTTTGAGCATGTTTTTCAGGTAATACATAGCTACGACATGGTTGGAATAAGTTAAACATTTGGATTAAGCCCTTAGAAGATGGGGGACGCAGAGTGTTTGACATATTTAGAATCTTTATTTAGCTTCCGCTGTTGTGTAATGTTACCAATCGTTGCAACCCTAATTTATTTACTTATTATGTGAATAAATTTGGGGGTGTTACACTAGCCCACACATGATGCGATTGGTTTTTCTTTTGAACGGCTTAACAATACAGGAGGATCGCATCCATGCTTACGCTACGTCCCTTGAACTTCCAACTCCGATCAAATCTGGATCGCAATCACCGTCGCAACACCTGCAGCCTGCAATTCCGATCGCGGCAGGGGCAAGAACCTCCAATTCCGATCGCAAGTATCCATGCTCCCCCCCCCTCCTCTAGGGTTTTCGGTTTTGATTTTTAAGTAACCAGTAAGTTTTCAAGCTTTTTTACATTATTTTTTATCTCTTGATAGTTGATAACCCGATTTTAATACAAATTACTTGTTAATTTATAGCAATACAACCTTTTTAATCACTTGACTTGATGATGTCTTCACATAATTTTAAACAATGTGTGTATCTTTTAAACTTTTACCCTCTTAAATAAGTCTTGAATGTATATTTAGGCTCTCAATTTGTGATTTATGTTTTGTTTGTGTAATTGTGTATATGTTAGTTGTTAATTGATTTGACAATTTTGTTTTTCATTTAAGAACTCTTTTTGACAATTTCTTAAAAAGAAAAGAACAATCCTCAAATGAAATTCCATCTGGTAGTATGAATAGTCCGAGACCTATCGCTACACCTATGCCTAAATTGGTTGATTTGGATAATCTTTCATGGGATCCTGCCGATAGGATAAGAATTTTAGATTATCATCCAAATCAAAGAGATGGCATAAGGAGCAAGTTGATGAGTAAGCAAGTTGAATACCAAATTGCCCATCCTACAAAAAATTTATGTATCCGTCACTGTCGGCAACTAGTCGAAGGTGACGAACTAAGGTTGTTGGCGTCAGCGGAGTGAGTAGTTAGGGTCGGCGACGACATAATTGAATGATTGATGGTGGTGGTGATTGTTGGAGGGGGGGGAGTAGGTGGGAGGGAGGGAGTGAGTTCTTGTTGATGTGTTAAGAACGAAAATGGGGCAAACTGTGTTTTAGGGCACCGTAAAGGTTATGGCGACGACATGTCATATGTTAAAGCGTGGTTTTTCTTATATATTAATTCAAAATATAAGAAAAGCAAAAAATAATAATAATTTAACCTGTGGTGACGACATTTCGTCGCCATAACCTATTTTGAATGGCGGACTACTTTTCACAAATCCCGCATTAGCTATGGCAAGGACACATCTCCGGGACATGTAACAATACCTCAAAAATCTAAAAAAGTTTATACGTCGCTGTAGGTCGACCCGTGTCGTCGCTATAGCCCTCGTCGCCGTAGGGTAAATTTCTTTTAGTGTTTTCCGTTGAATGAATAATTTAAATGACATTATACAGTTATATTGTAATTTTAAATCTTCAAATTTCATTGTATTTATTTGAACTCATTACTCATAAAATTTCTTAACAAACCCATTTCTTCATACTAAACAATTAAATCGTCAGGTGTGTCAAAACACATAATTTCATGCTAAAGCAATCAAGAAACAGAAAACGTGTTAGTATTTCCCTCGATTTCTGTAATAGATCATTAATTCCATGTTCATCTTTGTTTATGTTTAAAAGTAGATATATTATGTAACTTATGGTATCATCCGTAGCACCAGCGTGAAAGAGGTGGGCGTGATCCACCTTGGTTTTCATGCCTGGGAACACCGCCCCCCTAGGCGTGAAAGGGGGGAGGGCAACTCACGGGCGCTTGAGGCTTGAATTTGTTTGACTTAGTCAAACTATCCGTTAATATAGCCGTTTAAAAAAAAATCATTATTTTAATTTTAATCTATATATATGTGTATATATCACATTTTCTCAACCAATAATCTCATATTTTCTTAACCGCCCACATTCATTCTCATATTTTCTCAACCAATAACACTCCACTATATATTCTCTCAACCTATTTAAAATGGAATGGTTATCTACGTCGTCGGGTTCAACAGAAGATGTCGAATACGAGCACCGGTATTATCTTGCCAACGATCAGTATATATCCGGAGTACGCCACATTTGTCAAAGCATATACTAGCCCAATTGGTAAGAAAATAGAACTTTTCAAAAAAGCATAAGAATCGGCACAAAAGGATATCGAACGTGCGTTTGGAGTTTTAAAGAAAAAATGGGCTATGATTTAAAATCCATGCTGTATTTGGTCCAAAGAAAAAATAAGGAATGTTATGTACACTTGCATAATATTACATAACATAATATTGGAAGACAAGGGCCAAGCCATTTGCCAAAATTATGATGATAACCCGCAGACGCCACCTGCATAACTAAGCTTCAAAGAGAAACACGCAATTCGTAACGCAATACGCGACAGAGATACAAATCTAAGCCTACACGGTGATTTGACGGAGCATATTTGGAGTAATCGTACGAGTGACGATTGATTTTTTGTATTTTAATATGTTTGTTTTTTAATTAAATAAATTTGTATTTTGTTATCTTTATATTTTAAATAATTTTTTTTGTATTTTAGTTAATGATTAAAAATTAAATGCGGCGTAAAACCACTACGCACCTTAGTGATTCTGGGCAGTGAAAGCAACTGTGCTGATGTGACGTTGACGTGGCGGGGCGTGAAACCACTACGGATGGTCTTTCTAAAAGTAATGGTGGGTGATTAATAGTATCACCACCACACATCACTTGACATGTGTACTTTTACTTTGTTTTTCTTTTTTCTTTTTTTTCGCTTTATTAGTTTTAGTATTATTATTATGAGAAAAATACCAAAATGGATATTTGACCAAAAAGTTATCCAAAATGAATATGCATATTTAGCCGGTGAAAACATTGACATCCTTCACAATAGCCGGCTTGAAATTCTATGCCCAAATTCCTTTTTGCAGTGTACTACCCAATGGGAGAGTGACACGTGACCGGTTTATCCGTCTAATAGCCGGCTATAGCCGTCTAATGCTGTTAGCCGGCTTAGCCGACGTTTTTTTTTTCTGAAATGTCCATTGGCTTGAGCCGGCTTCTTTCCTGGCTTGGCTTGGCTTGGCTTGGCTTGATGGCTTTAGCTCGCGCATTTCAAATTTTTGTTCACTGCAGCCGGCTGGTTTTTTGTTTTTTTTACTTAGAAAGTTTATTTTATACTTTGAGAATGGTTTTTTACATACAATTCTGTCATATTTGTTTTTCATACCTGTTTTTTTACCTTTATGGAGTGTTTGAAGTTCGGACTTATACGCAAAATGTCTGTGAACATATTAATCTATAGCGGTGGTAAATGAGATATTGTTGGGGGTGCTATTGAATACGTTCCGTTCGATTGTGCAAAGCGTGGTTTAAGATTATCTACAGATATTACTTACTCTTTTTTTATTATGTATGCTTTCAAAAGTTTGTGGTTCTAAGAATATTACCTGATTATCATATAAAATGTCAACATTTACTGATACAAATGACATATTCGACGATGGTGACATTTCATTTTTTGGGTGTAGTTGAAAAAAATCCATTTGAAATATTTAAGTTGTATGTGGTCCAAGAAGATGGTGTTGGTTCATCGAACAAGAAACCAGCTTCTAATGGTTCGTCTAACCTAGTTTGTGGCTCAGTTGGTTCGAGTAGATTGTCAAGCTCAAGCTCTGAACCAACAATTAAATAGGATAAATTTAAATTACAATTTGATTTAAATGTTTCAGCAGATAGTTATGAGCCAAATAATTATGTGCTAGATAATTACGAGCCTGATAATTATAAGTTTTATTGAGAGGCTGATGCGGCAAAATTTTCAGGCGGCAATCTCTTCTCGATTCTAGAGACACAATAACCATCATGTGAGCCAGATTTGCTTTGTGACCCAACCACCAATCATTTTGGTGCAAATAGTAAATGTGTGCAAGGGGTAAATCGAGTGATGTTTATGTAAGTATGTGTTTCAAAGATAAAGATCATTTAAAGTTGGAGCTTTCGAAAATGTGTCTTAAAGAGTGTTTTGATTTTAAAGTTAATATTTTGGAACGAGTGGTGTTTTGTTGTTATATTGCTTGTTTAGATAATTTTTCATAACCTAAATTAATTAAAACTATAATTGAACCAAAAAATCAGTTATAAAAAAACGTTTAATGGAACCATAAATAATTAGAGCATATGTAACCATATTAATTTACAAGGATATAAATTAATTAAAAACCATAATTAACTAGTTGCTTAACATCTTAATTAAGAATTAAAAGGTAAAATAATTAAAAACCTAAATTAAAGGTTTTACAATAAAACTAAATTAAAATACAAACTATAATTTAAGGACTCCAACGGGCATCTGAATCGGTGGGGTCGTCTTCGAATGGATCCCAAGTAGGAGTCCAACCACTTAAATCAAAGTTTGATTTGAATATAACGTTGTGACATGCTACTTTTTCCTATGTTTCAATATAAGTTTTATTCATAGGAAGGGTTAGTGGATTACAGTTTTATTATCAAGGTATCCAAAAATATTCATGTGGAGAGACTCTCATGTCCCTCTAAAATTTTGAGAGTTTAATCGCGTGTTTAGTAAGAGGAAGAAAATAAAAATAGATTAAAGAATTAATCTTAATAATAAAAAAAACTTGAACATAATAAAAAAAACTTGAACATAAAAATAATAATAAAAAAATTGAACATAAAAATCGCAAAGTTCAGTTCTGTGTTACTAAATCAATTAAACAGGGGTGTCGAATCTGAGAGAAGGTAGATTTTGATGCATAGTTAGGATTTTTAGAGTAAATTACACAGATTGTCCTTTAATTATAATAGAAATTACACTCTATGTCCTTTGACTTCAATAAGTACAACACATGTCATTTTCTTACATACTTTTATACACCCTATTTCCTTTACATTAACTGGTGTTAAGTTTTTCAGTTAAGTTTTGACATGTGCAAGGCACATGAGGATATAATGGTCCTTTTACCCATTAAAGGACAATTTATGTGTTTTCTAAAAACATACCCCATCCCCTTCTTCTTCCCCAAACATTCCCCATCCTTTAATCCCGGATTCAGATCTACAGTTACGGAATGAAGGTGGTCAAAACAACAGAATAATCGTGAAATATTTCAATTAGATCTACAGTTAATCTCGGATTCAGATATAAAGTTACGATCTCAAAACAGCAGAATAATCGTGGTCAGATCTACAGTTAATCCCGAATTCAGATCTACAGTTACGACCAAACAGCAGAATAATCGTGAAATATTTCGATCATGAACGGAAGCTTCTGATGATTCGGAACCGGATGTCGTTGAACAAGTGTCAGAGGAGGAGAAGGCAACCGATTCAACGGAAAACGCGTCGAACCTGCAGCAGTCGTCGGTACCGGCGGTCGCGGCGACGAAGGAGGATAGTTCTCCGAGCATTTCAAACTCAACCTCAAGCCTAAACCTAATCCGTCATCCTTCTCCGTCATTGATTTTTTGTGTTTCTCTCTAGAAATCGCGGAGGAGATTTGGCAGAGGGACAAAAGAGAGTGATTCTAATTGGTTTTTGGTTTTTTCACTGCCTTTTTACTTCCGTTTGCTGTTTTAGACCTTAATTCATCGGGCATATCACAGACAGAATACCAACACCTATATGTCTACATATGTGTACATATAAAGATGTGTGTATCTATAGGATGAGAGAGATACAGGGTGGTGATACGTGCAATCATTAAATGTGTCAGGGATTAAAGGATGGGGGAAGGTTTGGGAAAGAAGAAGTGGATGGGGGATGTTTTTAGAAATTACCTAAGTTGTCCTTTAATTAGTAAAAAAATCATTATATCCTTATGTGCAACGCTCATGTCAAAACTTAACTGAAAGACTTAACACCAGTTAGTGTAAAAGACATAGGGTGTATAAAAGTATGTAAGAAAAAGACATGTGGTGTAGTTATTGAAGTTAAAGGACATAGAGTGTAATTTCTAGTATAATTAAAGGAGAATCTGTGTAATTTACTCGGATTTTTATCATACTGGATTTGGATAATTTAATGATTTTCTTGTTATTTTTATAAATTTTTAGTTTTATTTCTAATACTGGAATGTGATTGTGTGGTTAACTTGAAAAACTAGCAAATGAAAAGTTTAAATTTAGAACATTTCATTGATGGATTACAACGGAAAATCCGTCGCTAATTACTTAAAAATAACGGTCCAAAACACATCGAAACTAGCAAAGTGAAAAGTTTAAAATCAGAACATTTAGTGACTGATTTAGAAATGAAAATCTGTCGCTTTACTCCAAAATAATCTCCAAAACACGTTGCTATATGGTCAAATATTCCGTCGCAAATTCCATCCCTGTTTGGTACAAGTCGCAAAAGCAGTCTCTGTTTGGAACTAGGATCCTTGCAACTTCCGTCGCTTTGTGGTCCATTTATACTTTGTGTATTCTGTCGTAAATGGATCCCAAAACCGTCGCTAATTCTGTTTTTTCCCTTCGTTGATCCATAGTTATTTCGCGTCCAAACTTTCCGTCGCTAAGTGTTTTTGCAAAAATTATTTCTGTCGCATATCATAATTAGCTGTGATTTTTGTTCTCACAGCCGGTGGCGGACTTAGGTAGAGAGGATGAGTTTTAAAATTATAATAGAGCGCTATAACAAAAAACTAGGGTGAACCCCTAGATAAAATAGACGGTGAACCCCTATCTCCATTGACGGGAAGAAAAAAAAACAAACCGGATTTTCTGACGGAGGATGGCGGAGGGCGACGGCAGACAGAGGAGAATGTTGAAGAGGATCTACATCGGAATCGACCAAATCGGTCTTATTTTTGCCGGAACCAGACCAAATGTTGAAGAGGAAGGTGAAGCGGCACTTGGATCTGTATTGTGACCGAAACTTGTAGAAAGTTAAAAAAATCTGCAGGTGAATGGTGATAATCATTGAAAATATGAAAGGAAGTTACAGGCCCTTTTGTTTTAATTGATTTGGATGTGATTAGACTATCTTTTCAGAGTTATTTAAATGATATTTTTCATTTGTTAATTAGTTTTATTGCTTTACTAAATAATATTATCAATATCAATTATGTATATATATTTTTATTAATTTCTTAGTTTTAATGTATTTTTTATATTTGTTAAATATTAAATTAATTATGACGTAATCTGGTTTTCAGTTACCGGTACGACCAGTGAACTTCTAAACCTTACATGACCCGAAGCGTCGAACCGACTCGAAATTTTTTATGTCCGGCCCTATGAAATTGGAGCAGCTAAAAACAGTGAACCCCTTGAAAAAAATTTCTGGATCCGCCACTGCTCACAGCCAAAACCTTCCTATCACCCGCCACAAATGACCTCTAGCGACAAATTTGTGTCGGTTTTAGCCGTCCCAAAAGTACTTTTTTTAGTGTGTGAGATATTGTTTGATGTAAATTGTTGACCATGCACTACTGGATTATGTTGTAATTAATGATATTAGGAGATAGTATTATATAAAAACGTTATCATATATAATTACGATAATCAATACAATTACATTTATACATACATAAAGTTTATCTTGGTATCGGAGCCAAGGAAACCAAACCAGAATTATCACTGCAGCTATCGCCGTTTACAATCGTGCCGCCGTCACTGCTCATCATCACAACACACAACTGTTGCTCATCACCGCCGCACACAACTGTTGTTGATTACATCATCGCTGCCACCGCTTGCTTCTTACTGTTCGCCGCTTCATTACAATCGTGATTTTTACAACCTGGTTTGATTCTGATCTTCATTACAATCCTGATTTTTCACAAATCGTCATTTGCAATCTTGTTTCTGACCTACTTAAACGGAAGTTACAACTTTCGTCTGCCTGTTTCACCATGATTCTCATTACAATCGTGATTTCTCACAAATCATCATTTGCAATGTGGCTTGATTCTGACCTGATTACACGAAAGTTACAACTTTCGTCTACCTGTTTCATGCGAAAGTACAAATTTTGCCGGAAGTTTCGTTCACAGGCTACATGAAAGTTACAACTTTCGCTTACCTAGTTCACACAAGTTTAGCACTAAAATACGGAAGTTTCGTGAAAAGTAAAATTTCGTACGAAAGTTTACTTTTCACGTGAAAGTTTACAAGTATTGCGTGAAAGTACCAGTTTCATGTGAAAGTAACAAGTTTTGTGCCCATGTTCATAGTTTCGTGCGCAAGTTCAAAGTTGTGACACCTGCTAAATTATGGTCCCATTGTTGCGAAAGACAAAATATATAAGGACGGGAAATGACGAAAATCGAAAGATAAAAAAAGAAAATAAAGAAATTCTGGAAACATTGGGTAGCGGACCACCCACTGGCTGATGGTCCGCTACGGGAGTCGGGAATCTTGCCGCTGAAGTCTTGGCGGACCGACATCACAAATTGTGACGGTCCGCTACGGAGAAGACATGGCTGGCGGACCGCCAACATTCAGGCTAACGGTCCGCTACGCACCTCCCTAGGCACCCTATGTACAAGACACGTGTCTTGGATGCGTGTAGGGCATGCGTCAACCCTAGTGATGCGTGGTCGGTGGTAGACCGCCATCACAGACCAACACGGTCCGCTACAGACGTGTGGCGCGCGTGGGCTGCATAGTCACCAAGTATGCAGATAACCTGGGGCGGTAGCGGACCGCCAGCTCCCTGGCTAACGATCCGCTATGGGTTGGAGATCAGCCTATAAATAGAGGCTTCATCTCATTCCATTTTCACAAACTCACAACACAAACCTTGAACTTTCTCTGCCTCCTCTGCTCCCGAGCACCCTCCTGATGTCTTGACTCTCGAGCCGCTCTTTCGAGTTTGCCTGGTCTGCGCTTATTTACCGCACTAGAGCGTTTAGAGCCGCAAGAATCTGAGACGAGCATAGAAGATCAAGTGAAGGTGCTCAAGTATGTGACCAATGTATACGCATATAAAATGTGACGGATTGATGTGTTCACTGTCTTGCATGGAGTTATGTTTGATTATTTTATTCAACTGTTTTGCCATATTGACAAAGTATTTTTGAGGTCATAAAGTATTCACAAGCATATAGCTGATGTTCATTTTCAAATGTTTTTAGGTAAGGATTAAATGACCTCTACATACTGGGACTAGCCACGACTTAAGTCCCGGGGACAGTTTTGTTATTTATCCTGGTCGGGCTATATACCTACACCCAGTGCAACCAAAAATATATTATACAGGTCCGAGCTATGCACGGGAAGGACCTGGGGAAATACACAAGGATAGGTGCCAAAAGGATTATAACTCACTAGGCGGATACCTTATTGTAGGATTTACTTACTTATGTCAGGGTGTTGATTTCAGTTTCAATGTAAACAAACTATCGGGTTATTATACCCAAGTGTTTTAATGAAAGATCTTTTGTTTACACGATGAGATTCTGATATTTACAAACCGACCCTTGAGGTTGAGAATGATTTACAAAATGATCATTTGAAAAACGTTATTCTGCTGCACAAATACAAACTCTGAAATCAAAGCAGGTACCACTGGTGCCAACTGTTGTCGCAACCCGTGAACGTCCCGAGGATACCCGGGGCGGGGTGTGGCAGAAGTTACGTCCAACATCTACACACTTGATGGCTCCCCTACATGCATTTACCTCCACAGAGAAGGCTGCACATAACTACCACTGATTTGTATTTACACTATCACCTACCAATTATGGTTTTGAAAAACCATGCTTGAACCATTCTTGATTACCAATAACCTCTTTGGTTATGTTGATGGATCCATACCTTGCCTAGACCGTCTGTTACCGTCTGGCTTTGATGCAACTGTGGTGCCAAAACCAAATCCAAGCTATTTCACATGGATCTCGAATGATGAAGATGTTCGCATGATTATTATCTCAACAATTTTTTAGGGCTTCTTCTCTCATGTTCAAGGTATCATAGCTTGTGACTTATGGGATTCTCTTGCACGTTCCTATGCTCCAGACAACACCTCACGAGAATGTACGCTTAAGACACAACTTCTTAAGCTGCAAATGAAATGAGATGAAACACCCTTTACTTATCTATGCTGTGCGTGGGAATATGCTTCTGTACTTGCGAAAATTGGTGAATTGGTAAAATACGGTTTTGGTTCTTTTTGTTGTCTTAAGGCTACTTGAAGAATACAACAACCTAAAATCCAACATCCTTGCACGCTCACATCGATTGACATTCATTGAGTTTTATGGTCTTCTTAGTGATCATGACTACTTGGTTACAAAGATTCCACAACCTGCTACTGCATTCGTCTTTGCTGCTACTACAAGTAACCCATCTAGATCAGCTCTTGATATCCTTAATCAGCCATCACAACAATTCATGGCTCTTCAATAATTTTTTTCTCAACATTGTTATCACCTTATGCCCAACATCTCTCCTCAGGTGCTTTACTACTATCTTACGCCCCACAATCATGGAAACATAAACCGAGGACGTCGCAGTCCCTCACATGACAACAACAGAGGACGTGGCCGTAGTTAATTCTCTTGGGCATCCTCTCAGAATATGGTTTATGGTTCCTGCAACCGATGAGACATTGGTTATATCCCAAATTGTCCTAACCGTGACCCATCTACATTTTGTGCCAAGCCAACAACTAATTTTTCATATACATGTTCTACAACTGGCACTACTTGGTATCATGACACTAGTGCCAACAACCATGCAACACAAGATTTTTCAAGTCTTGATAGTTCAGAGGCATACTTTGGTAATGACTCACTCCATGTTAGTAATGATAAGGGACTTCCTATTCTCCATATCGGTTCCTCTCAATTTAATTTTCCCAACAAAACCTTTTTTTATATCTAACATCCTTCATGTTCCTGAAATGAAGAAAAATCTTCTATCTATTCAAAAATTTTATCTAGATAATAATATTTTCTCTGTATTTCACTCTTTCTTTTTTTGTCGTGAAGAACGAGTCTAGATGTATTATTCCCTTTGACTTTCTTAATTTTAGTCTCTTCATAAGATCGGCTTCTCTGCTACATGGACTTCATCCATAGTTTGGCACAGAAGGCTAGCTTGGTCATCCACATCAAAGTCTTTTCAATATTATGCTTTCTAGTTTTTTTCTCCATATTACTACAAATTTATTTTCAGTTTCATGTACCCCTTGTCATTTGGGAAAATCCACAAAAATGTCCTTACCTAATTCTACTTTTCATAGTTCCAATTTTCTTGATTTAGTATATTGTAATGTTTGGGGCCCTGCACATATGTTGTCTTCTAATGGATATTGTTATTTTGTGTTATGTGATGATCACTTTTCTCGTTATATGTGGACATTTCCTCTAACCAACAAATATGTTGTATATATAACTTTCAAAAGTTTTGTCACCATGGTTGAACATCAATTTAATTCAAAAATCAAAATTGTTCAAACTGACTGGTGTTGTAAGTTTCGTCTTCTAACATCTTTCTTGGAATCGTTCACAAGTTATCCTACCCACATACCAGTGAACAAAACAGTATTATTGAACACCGCCATTGCCACGTCGTAGAAATTGGCCTTACACTCCTAGTTCAGTCTTTCATGCCTCAACGTTTCTGGCACTTTGCCTTTGACACTGCCGTTTACCTCATCAATCATATGCCCTCATGAACATCTTCTCGAAATTCAACTTTTAAACATTTGTTCCAACTCTTTCCTAACTACTCCTTTCTTTGAGTCTTTGGTTGTCAATGCTTTCACCATCTTTGCCCATATAATAGTCACAAGATAGATTTCCGCTCCACATCATGTATCTTTCTAGGATGCAGTCCTTCACACCATGGCTATCGATGCTTTGATCCGACCACATCCCCCATCTATATTACCAGGCATGTCCGTTTTAATGAGGATAACTTCCCTTTTGCAAACCCTAACCCAATCTCTCCTCCTACTCCACAATCCAATGCATACACTTCCTTTTCTTATATCCCAGTGCCACCATTTAACAATCCTGCTCCATTTCCCTTACACCTTCACAACCAACCACCCTACCACCTTCACATATTCCTTCTACACCCCTCCTCCGACTCTCTCTCGTCCTCCTAATTTATGTCCCAATCCGAAACCTCATGTTTTTTACAATCCTTCTGCTAATCTTGCTACCATCACTTCCACCTATCCTATTGAACCCACCTTTTTTACCTTTGCTAATAAACAACCAGAATGGCATCAAGCCATGGCTGATGAATTTTCAGGAGTTGTCAAAAATGGCATTTTATCGCTAGTTCCTCATGCCCCAAACACTAATGTTATTAATTGTAAGTGGGTTTACAGGTTAAAGACGGACCAAAATGGCTCTGTGACTCGATACAAAGCTAATCTTGTAGCAAAATGTTTATGCAACAACCGAGGGTTGAGATTAATGAAATCTTTAGTCCGATGGTCAAGTCCACCATTATTCTAGTGGTCTTATCTCTTACTGTCACAAAAATGGCCTTTACGACAGTTGGATGTTTACAATGCTTTCTTACATTACGACCTTACTGAAACAATCTATCTCAAGCAACCACCAGGCTTTGTTGATACCGAACATGCATATCATGTTTGTTTACTTCACATCTTTATATGGGCTTAGACAAGCTCCTCAGGCATGGTTTCATCGCCTTTCCCAAGTTCTTCAAAATTTTGGATTTACAGGATCCAAAACCGATCCCTCTCTATTTGGGAACACAATCATGTACAATCTGGTTTATGTTGATGACATCATCATCATCACGGGTAACAACACCAAAGCTGTCGATAAACTCATCAAACAACTTAGCAATGCCTTTGCATTGAAAGACCTTTGCGATCTTGACTACTTTCTGGGTGTTGAAACTGTTCGCCAAGGCCGGGATATTCTGTTGTCTCAACAAAAATATATCTCTGAAGTTCTTAAATGAGCTGGTCTTTCAGACTCCAAGCCAGTCTCTTCTCCGATGAGCACTTCACAAATCTTATCTTTTGGGGGATAACCTCTATTCTCTAAACCTTTCAGGTATCGAAAACTTGTTGGTGCACTATAGTATGTTATTATATTAAGGCCGGACATTGCCTTTGTAGTCTACAAAGTGTGCTAGTATATGCATGCCCCTTTAGACAATCACCGGTCTATGATCAAACTAATTCTATGATATCTAAAGGGCGTCATTAATCATGGTGTACGTACTCATTCGTCATAGTTCTGGTTCCACTCTACAGGCCTTCACTGATGTTCACTAGCAAGGCACCTTCATTCTTCAAGCCTTATCAGATGTTGATTGGGCTGGGTGTCAGATGACCGTCGGTCCACAGGGGGACTTGCTATCTATTTGGTTTCTAATCTTATCTCTTGGACCGCACGAAACTGAAAAATGTTTCTATGTCATACACTAAGTAAAAAATACAAAGTTTTGGCTAATACGATTGTAGAATTAACGTGGCTCGAAGCTCTCCTTAGAGAACTTGGGATAGACACAAAGTCTAATCCTATTCTCTGGTGTGATAATCTGGGTGCAACCTATCTTGTAGTTAATCCGGTCTTTCATGCTCGAACAAAGTACGTTGAAATTGTTTTTCATTTTGTTGCGAAAAAGTAGTACAAGGAAAACTCCATGTATAGTTTATATTGACAGACGATTAAACTGCATACAACTTCACAAAGACGCTACCGACTCAAAGATTCATGTTCTTACGCTCCAAGTTACAGGTCGCTCATCACCCTTAGCTTGCGGGGGAATAATAGATCATGTTGTAAGTAATAATATTAGGAGGTAATATTATGTAAATAAGTTATCATATATAACCCCATTTGTAACCCTATTCTAATTATAGTATGAGGTTACTCTACAAAGTCTAAAAACCTTACAAAGTTTAGGAAGGAATCTCAGCCATAAGATTATTGTGATTTGTGGCTGAGATTGACTCAATGGCATAAAGGTAAATAATATCAAATTCGAATCCATTTGAAGAGGTACAATGAGAAGATCCAACCAAAAATTGCACATGCTTGTCACATGCTATTTCCTCCATTTTTTAAACGTTCGTAACTTTTTTATACGTCATTATTTTTTCAAAAATATTTCACCATAAAATCGAGCTTTTTTTATGAGAAAACTTCATAGAAATATAACCAACTTTTCAAAATGTTTCAATTAAGTCACTCAAACTTTTTTTGTCCCGATTTAGTCACTCAACTTTTAGTTAGCATTCTAATCAGATACTTTTTTACCTGTTTAACATGTTTCATGCTGATTTGACATTTAACATGCTGACTTGAGATTTATTTTTTGTTTTCTTTTTTTTAATATGTTAGCGTGGAATTAATATATATATATATATTTTATTTTTTAAATTAAAATAAATCTTTCTTTTTTCTTTTATACACTCATGACTCACGTGATGTTTTAAAAAAAAATTCTTTAAGAAAGTTTTTTTTTAATTTAAAAAAAAAACCAACGTGAACCGAGTGTTTATGAAAGTGAGTATTTTTATGATGTTTTTGAACTTTGCGATTTTATGTTGTTTTTGGACTGAACAATTTTATGATGTCTTTTGAACTAGGCAATTTTATGTTATTTTTGAACTCTGCAATTTAACTAGTCAATTTTATGGTGATTTTTTTCAACTGTTTGTATATTACGTTTTTTCGAGCATTTGTAAAAATTTAGGCATTTTTATGATGTTTTTTCAAGTGTTTGCAAAAAAAAAAAAACAATCAAACATTTGTATTTGAAGTTTTCATGGTATTTTTTTGAGCGTTTGAAAAAATATATGGGTTTGTATGACGTGTTTACGGTGTGCGTTTGTATTTGACATTTTATGGTGTTTTTTTGAGTGTTTGTAAAAAAGTGCATAATATAAAACAATCGAGCATTTATATTTAAGTTTTTTATGGTGTTTTTTTGAGCGTTTGTAAAAAAATGGGTTTGTATGACGTGTTTATGATGTTTTTACTGTGTTTTTTTCTTGCATTTGTATTTGAAATTTTATGGCCTTTTTCAAGCGTTTGTAAAAAAATGCAAAAAAAAAAAACAGAAAAAAAAAACAATCGAGCGCTTGTATTTGAAGTTTTTGTGGTGTTTTTTCGAACATTTGTAAAAAATATGGGTTTGTATTACGTGTTTATGGTGTTTTTAATTTATGACATTTTTTATGATGTTTTCGAGCGTCATATAAATCATAAACCATAAATTAAATGGTGTTTTTATAATGTTTTTTCATGACGTTTTTTCGAGTGTGTTTTATGATGTTTTCGAGCGAAACCATGTATTATTTTATGGTGTTTTTTCATAACATTTTTTCGAGCGTTTTAATGATGTTTTCAAACGTCAAAAACACTATAAACCATTAATTAATTTTTTTTATGATTTTTTTAATTTATGACGTTTTTTTGGTGTTTGTACGACGATGTTATGATGTTTTTTTTATAGAGTTTGTACAACTTAGTTCAAAAACACCATTAATTAAAAACCACTTAACACGTAATTTTAAAAAAAAATCTTATACAACAATATTGTACTCATATTAAAGATAAAAAACGCTCGTTATTATGATGTAAATTTTTTTTTAAAATAATAACGCATAAAAAAGTTATGAACGTTTAAAAAATATTAGGGAATATGCGTGTGACTTGCATGTGCATGTCATGTGAGTAGTATGTGCATGCTCTTTTTACGTTTTTACCCTTTTTTCTTGGAATCTCTTTTGTACACAGTACACTCTACGGTGACGTACTACACTTTGTAAGGTTTTGAGCATTTATAGAATAGGGAAAACTTTATACAATAGTAAACAAATTTTCAAGATGTTCCAATTAAGTTACTTAAACTTTTTTTTGTTCCAATTAAGTCATTAAAGTTTCAAGTAATGTGCTAATCCTAGGGTTTTTACCTATTTAACAAATTACCATGCTTGCATGACATTTCTTTTTATTTTTCTTTTTTTTAAATATGCTTACATGGATATTATCATTTTTAAAATTTAAAATTTCAAAAATAAAAATAAAAAAAAAGTTTGAAAATTAAAATTAATTTTTTTTAACTTTTTTCAAAAATTATCATTTTTATTTTTTTTTAAATTTAAATTTTCAAAAGTTAAAATTATTTTTTTTTAATTTTTTCGAAAATTAACATTTCTATTTTTTTTTAATTTCGAAAATTAAAATAAAAAAATGCAAAAATTAATTTTTTTTTAATTTTTACAAAAAATTACTTTTTTTTAACTTTTTTAATTTAAAATTTCAAAAATTAAAATTAATTTTTTTTTAATTTAGAAAATTGCTAATATCCACTTAAGCATATTTAAAAAAAGAAAAAAAAAAAAAGAAATGCCATTTAAGCATGGTAACTTGTTGAATAGGTAAAAAACTTAGGATTAACACATTACTTGAAACTTAAGCGACTTAATTGAGACAAAAAAAAAATTGAGTGACTTAATTGGAACAGTTTGGAAACTTGGTTACTATTTTATAAAGTGTTCCCGATAGAACATCCCTTGCATCTAATTACAATCATCAATACTATTACATTTACACACACATAAGGTTTATCTTGTACTCTTCTGATTTTAGTGCATCCGTTAAATATACGTCCGGTTTTGTTAGATTGACATTTTTCTACACTTCAAATTGTTTTTGGGTACCTCAAATCGCTTTAGGGTTATCACATTATTTAAATATGTAATATCTTGGAAAAGTTAGGAAATTGTCTCAAAATTAAGCTAACTATGCAATTGCGTGTGAGGGCTTCGCCTGGAGATTGTTGGAGTTGGAGCATCATGGTTATGATTCCAAATACTATCTGCACCTATATTTCTCGTGCAATAGATTTGAGAGACCGAACCATACAAGATTGTTGTTTTATTTTCTCATTATGGTTTACTTTAAATGGTTATTTATGTCGTGTGGAATTTGGATTGAGGACTAGCTTGTTTTTAAAATCAAACATAGGAGGCTAGCAACATAAAACACTAAAAGGTAGGCATGTTTAGGAAGAACCGGTTCCAATACCTTTCGCCCACCGACACACATGAAGAAAAAGAGACGTGAGAAAAAAACACATCTAACCTTAAAAAGATGTTTGGTTTACTTTTATTTGTTGGAGTGACTAAATTAGGACATGTATAACTCATGCAAATAAAGGTGTAGTTGCTTTTTTTTTCATAGATTTTCATTTTGTATATCTTTTTAGTTCGTCGAATCCGTTAGACATGGAATTAGAATTGAAAAACACTCATTCAGAAATCATAGTTGGTTGGTTAAGAAAACTAGAATCACAACTAAGGGCACGTTTGGTTGATAGAAATTCATGAAAATTCAATGCAACTGTAATCTAAATTCCGTTGGTCAACATGCTTGGTTCGCAGAATTCATTGGAATTGGAATTGGAATTCCATTTTTAACGTGTTTGGTTGGAAAAGGAATTGGAATCGAAATTAATTAACTCAAATTCCTTTAAGTTAAGGATTTCAAATTTCTTCCAAGTTATGAAGGAATTCACCAAAAATAAATGGAATCTCTGACCACTCACTGTTATCGTATCCGCATCCCCAACCCCACCGTCGACAACCGCCAACCCGACCCTATCGCCGCCACCCCGACCACCCCCACCCGTCGCCCCATTCACCTCTGCTAAGAACCGCCTCCGTCGACCCACACCACTGCCACTCCCGTCAATTAATGATGAACCTTGGTGTTACGGTCAATGTATTCACTACCAAAGCTAACCAACCATTAATTGCCCAGTTTCTTGAAACCTGCCCACATGGCTCCATAAATATCCTTAACCTTCTGTTTCCTAGTGACGTTGAGGGTATATCAAACATGTCGGTGGCGATGACGTTGAGGGTATACCAAACATGTCGGTGGCAGTGGCGGCAAGGGTGGTCAGTGATGGTGGCGGTGATGGTTAGGGCGGCGATGGTGGTAGTCAGGAGAGGCGTTTGCGGTGGTAACGACAATGAAGCGGGCGACCAGTCCCTTTGGTTAAGTGATCGGCTAGATTATGTTGTGTACGGACATATTCGACTGATATCACACCATACATGATGAGCTCACGAATCATGCTATGTCTAACACCTTAGTATCTAGACTTCCCATTATACACTTGGCTATAGGCCTTTGCCAAGGTAGCAGCACTATCACACCTGATAGATATTGGTGATATCAGTTTGGGCCACACTGGAATCTTATACACTAAATTTCTTAGCCGATCAGCTTCTTTACCGGCTGCTGCTAAGGCAACAAATTCATATTCTATTGTTGAGTTGGCTATGCAAGTTTGCTTCTTAGAAGCAGAAAACCTATCCATTAGTTGAGGAGTGATTCTCTATATTTGTAATCCAACTGGCATCTGAATAACCTTCAAGAACATAAGGAAATCCATTGTAACTCAGAACATAGTTCATAGTCCCCTTCAAATACTTGAATACTCTTCTAATAGCTTATTAGACACCTTTGACCTAGACTATAACCTTAGGACACCCATTATTGCCATGTTCTATGATATGCTACATGCTACGTGTTACTTGCCTATTATATTAATATTTATTTTATTTTGATACCTTATTTGCTAAAATTCATGACTTAGTAGACTATACTAAATAAATAAATAATATCCCTACCCATACCCTAAGCCTCATAACCTTCTTACCTGCTTCTCTGTCATCATCATCATAGCATGTGAAAACTTCATGAATTAAAATCTATAGAATTTCTTTACTTCCTCGTTAAGGTTTTAAACTTTGTTAATTATTAGAGGACACGTGCAATCTGGAAGGGTGACACCTGTATTCTGGGTTTTCTGTCTAGGAAAGCATTTCGTATAAATCCCAATCAACCGAGGGACCCGTATGCTTTCTTGGGAATTCCCGGAATGAGTGTTTACTTATAGGCTAAAGCACGTCTCCTTGAAAATTATATGAGTTTAAATAACCTTAATGTGTCACAGTATTCAAGTGATTATATCACTATTTGGGTACAATCCAAACTATGACTTACTATTTTATTTGTTATCTCATCTTTTAAATTCAGTCAACCCTCATAAGTTCTTACATCTCTTCTTATGTTGTGCAAATCTGTAGAATGCCTCCCCGTCGTGCTACCGTGGCCAACAACAACACTGATATTGCTGCCATCCTTGCACAACTTGTAACCCAACTCACCCAAGTTAATGGTGCTACAAACTGCAACCATGGGACTAATGGTGGTGGTGGTGCCAACCCACCGCAATGCACTTTCAAGCACTTTAACTCATGCAACCCCACTAAGTTTTATGGCACTGAAGGAGCCACGGGTCTCTTGCAATGGTTCGAGAGCATTGAAAGCACTTTTCTTAACAGTGATTGTCCCGACAACCTCCGGGTCCGCTATGCCACCGGCGTCTTCCAAAAACGGGCGCTCACCTGATGGAATGGCGAAAAGAGAAATAGGGGCATAGATGTGGCAATGGCTTTGCCATGGGATGAGGTCAAACAGCTCATGACTGAAGAGTTCTGTCCTCGCAACGAAATGAAGAAGTTAGAAGCCGAATTTTGGGATCTTGCCCAAGATAGTGGTGAAAGTTTAGCCTACACCACCCGTTTCCATGAGCTAAGTCTTCTAGTACCTCATATGGTCACGCCTTTGGCTCGGGGTATTGAAAAATACATCGGTGGTCTGCCGATGAAGATTCAAGACACTGTCCTAGGGAGAAACCCAGCTACCCTTGAAGATGCCATCCGCCTATCCGCCACCCTGACCGATAATCATGTGAAGGCGGGTACGTTAACAAGAAAGGGTGCCAAGAAAGTCTCCGACACAACAACACCTTATGAGCCCTCCAAAGAAATCAAGTCTAAACCCTATCACAACAACAAGAAGCGAAAGGCTAAAAACTTTGTTGTTGTTACTCCAGCTGCCCCAGTCAAACAGGTTGCTCCTATGGCTCAGAATCCCATCAAGAAGCATTATGTGGGCAGCATCCCTTTGTGCAACACGTGCAATTACCATCACTTCCCAAACCTACCGTGTCGGATATGTGCCAGCTGTGGAAAATATGGGCATTTAGCCAACACCTGCAGAATCAACCCACCTGGAAATTTAGCCAACCAAGGAAACAAAGGGGTTCCAGCTATCGCTAATGGGAATGCTTGCTTTGAATGTGGTAACCCAAACCACTTCCGAAACCGATGCCCAAAACTTATCAACCCAAATCAAGGTGGAGCTAGAGGGCGTGCTTTCAACATAAATACTAATGAAGCCCAGACCAACAATGATGTGGTCAACGGTACGTTCCTCGTTAATAACCAATATGCTTCCATACTATTTGATACCGGTGCCGATAAGAGCTTTGTTTAATTTGATTTTGAACCTTTACTTGCTAAAACACGAATTAAGTTAGAGAAAATATTTACCGTTGAAGTGGCGGATGGAAACCCCATCATCATCGACTCCATTATCCGCGATTGTTTCATCGAACTTAATGAATATTCTTTTTCCGTAAATCTCATACCCATGCAATTGGGGAGCTTTGACATCATCATAGGTATGGATTGGCTATCTAGCCATCATGCCGAAGTCGTTTGTTTCAAAAAGTGCATCCGAATTCCTCTCCCTTCGGGCGATACATTAAAAGTCTTTGGTGAGAAACCATGTAGTGGGCTTAAACTCATGTCATGCACCACGGCTCGAAATTACTTATGAAAGAAGTATCTGGCCTTTTTAGCTCATGTTGTTCAAAAGAAAGACAAAGAGAAGAGTATTCAAGACATCCCCATCATCCGTGACTTTCCCGAAGTATTTTCGGAAGATCTATCCGGTCTTCCACCCGTTCGTCAAGTAGAGTTTCGTATCGATCTTATACCCGGAGCTAATCCTGTGGCTAGGGCTCCATACCGCCTAGCACCTTCTGAAATGCAAGAACTCGCAAGTCAGCTTCAAGAACTTTCCGATAAAGGTTTCATTTGCCCTAGTCACTCACCATGGGGTGCACCCGTCCTATTCGTGAAGAAGAAAGATGGCTCATTCCGGATGTGTATTGATTACCGCGAACTCAACAAACTTACCATCAAGAACCGTTACCCTTTGCCGAGGATTGATGATCTCTTTGATCAACTCCAAGGTTCCACTTACTTCTCGAAGATTGATCTTCGATCCGGATATCACCAACTTCGTGTGCAAGAGGAGGATATTCCAAAGACTGCCTTTCGTACAAGATACGGTCACTACGAATTTATGGTTATGCCTTTTGGGCTAACCAATGCCCCCGCGGTTTTCATGGATCTCATGAATCGCGTATGCAAACCATACCTAGATAAATTCGTGATCGTTTTCATTGACGACATCTTGATCTACTCCAAGACCAAATCAGATCATGAACAACACCTTAAGTTGGTTTTAGACCTTTTAAGAAAAGAACAACTATATGCTAAGTTCTCCAAGTGTGAATTTTGGCTAAAGGAAGTTCAATTTTTGGGTCATATTGTCAACGAAAAGGGAATCCATGTTGATCCCGCAAAGATCGAAGCCGTTAAGAATTGGAGTATTCCTAAGACCCCTACCGAAGTTCGTTCATTTCTTGGTCTTGCTGGTTATTACCGTCGTTTCATTTCAAACTTTTCCAAGATCGCGGTCCCTCTCACGGCCTTGACCCTCAAGGGTAAACACATGAGTGGGGACCAAAACAAGAGGAAGCCTTCCAACTCCTCAAACAAAAATTGTGCAATGCTCCTATTCTTACTCTACCTGATGGTAACGATGATCTGGTTGTCTATTGTGATGCATCAAACCAAGGCCTAGGTTGTGTTCTCATGCAACGGGGCAAGGTGATCGCTTATGCATCAAGGCAACTCAAAATTCATGAAAAGAATTACACGACGCACGATCTTGAGTTGGGTGCGGTCGTCTTCGCATTAAAAATTTGGAGGCATTACCTCTATGGTACAAACACAAAAGCCACCAACACATCTTCAATCAAAAGGAACTCAACATGAGTGTAACATCCATAATTTTCCGACAGTATTTTTTTTATTTATTATTATTTCAATGGTATACAATAACGACACTCCATTTTTGTCCGACACGATTTGACACGTTAAGTAATAAAGTTATAAACTCAAGACATTGCACCCTTACAATAACATACCGTATTCTATTATATATGTATAACACATGAAAGCATATTTACATGAATACATATATATACTCTATTATAACAATCGAGCTTTGAATCATGTATCTACATTTTGTATATATTTGAGTACGATAAATAAATCATTTATACAATTTTGTAAAAAATATAAGAATAGAAACATTTTCCTTTTATAAAATAATTACAATTAATCAAATAATATTTAAACTTTTATAAACATGTTAGAGATCATTTTATAAATGATTTAAGGTAACTTTAAAAAAAATGGAGATTGTTTTGAACCCATTGATTTTAGTTGAACCTTTTTCCATGACAAATGAAACCCCCCCCCCTCTTCATGAACCCAATTTGAGCCCCTTTGTCTTAGATTTGGACCAGTTGACTTCAGAAAGTCAACAAGAGGAAAATCCATCTAAACAGTTCCAAATCATGCGAGGTTTACTCTATTGGATTGTGCCTACACAATATGGGATCAGTCCCGCAAGTCAAGTGCACCACATCGATGAACCAAATCGTGAATTGAACCCAGTGTGATCCCATTCGCTGATGTTGACTTTTTCAGGTCAAACAGTCGGCAAATTCGATCCAAAAGATTAGAATTCGAAGCTGTTAATGCACGAAACTCGTGCCAAGACGTTATGCAACCAATACTAAATGTCAATGATGAACCAATTTAATCGAATTTAAGCTTATTAACCCTTAATCAATCCCGTAACCGACATCCTTAAACCCACTACTAATTAGTACTAATCGAACGAAATCAGACCATGTAACCTGATCAAATAAAATCGCACCATCCTCTATAATCTCCATGAAGCCTCAAAACCACTTCGAATCAACCCTGGAACGCAATTAAGGCCGAAGAACTCGACCACAGAATCCATAGCCGAGCGCCACCATCCCGCAACCGTTTCAGGTGATTCTTGTACTTTTGAATTCGTCTTAACCCAAGGAACGAAAGCCCTATGGTTCCGAGTTCAATCGGAACTTAATAGGACCAATCTTAGGGCTAGGGTTTATGGGATGCATTTTGGGCGAAGGTGGGTTTTGGTTTGAATAATAAAACTAAATAGTTTCTATTTCCTTGCAAAGAACTAGCCATGGTCTAGTGGTTAGCAACCTTGGCTCCCTCAGAATTCCGAATCCCAACCCTTCCTTTTCTTTTTGTTTAAACGAATTTTGATTATTTTACTACAAGAACTAATGTTTTAGTTTCTGAAATAAATTCAATAGATCTTTTAAATGTAAATCGTATCTCTTATAAAAACGAAGAATATAAACAAATGTTTTACTCCTTTTAATTTATTAAAGACATATTAGAAATTTTAAAATTCTTAAATAAATGATATAGAAAAGGATTATTTAACTAGATCCAATTATATTGTTTCATTTATAAAAATTGTAATGTTATAAAAAAAACTTTGAATAATTGACTAAACGTTACAGATCTTTTCTCAAAACCTATAAATAATTTTAGCAAAGAATAATTATTTAGAATAATAAAACTTTATGGAATAATTTAAATAATTATTTGTAAGTGAATGATTATATAAATTCATTAATTTCATTTAAAACTTACTAGTACAAATTTAACACCTCTTTTGTCATTTTAGTAAAGGAGAGTATTTAGATAACCTAGATGATTATTTTAATTAAATGAGACAATTATTTAGACCTTTATTAATACATAAGCTATTTACTAATCACTTTTAAGAGTAACTATTTAAATAAATTCAACGCATTAATATTATTATAAACATTGTAAAATTAATTAGAGATCCTAATAAATCCTAATTAATAAACTAGTTCTATTATTTCGATACTCGTGATAAATATATACTATACTACAAATCTCGTACAAACCTCATATCTTGTCCCAAAACCTATGAAACCCTAGAATCTCAAAATTTCTTATTCCCTTTAGTCACACATTGAGTCTGGAATACAATTATCCATGTAGGTTGATTGTGAGAAATTCCTCACGAAGCCCATTCCTCATATCAAATTCATAACATTACTAGCTTCAATACAGGTGAGTTTACATAGCCCCTTTTTACTGTTTTTGCTTTTGGGGTGAAATATGTTATCAACTTTATCTATTTAAACAATTCAATATCTATGTTCTTGTGCTTGATCTTAATGCTTTATATTTGAACTACTTGGTGATCATTGCATGTGTTTCATGCCAGTACATTCATTAACTTGCAGCCCAAGCCTAAGGTAGTACCTAACATGATCATTTATATAGGAAACTGAACCTATAACTTACCACAAGACCTTGGCGGGTTTTGTTGGGTATCAACTATAACTTGGAGTATCCGCTTGCTCCCTTTTTCAAAATGGCAATCAGTGGGATTGCGTATCTAGTTTTCTATTATCAGGCTTGAATTGTACGCTTGGAACCTTGTATGTTTTTACATATATGCTTTAGACATGCTTTGAACATATTGAATTGTAAACTTATACTTAACTTTTGTTTGGTGTCAAAACCTATGTTACTCACCAACTACTTGTAGTTGACAGTTACTTACATGTTTCAGGTGCACCAGTTTGAGGACACTACATGATCACATAGGACTATGGACCTAGCTTTAATAAAGATTGAATTTAACTTGTGTTATGTTGAAACTCTTTATTTTCCATTTCTACTTGTAACGGATGTTTTAATTATGAGGAAATAATATTATCACATTTAATAGATGATCATGTGCTTATGAACAACCGTGTCAGCCCCGGCGTTTAATCCGTCGCCGGCCGGGGTGTGACAATGAGGCAACGACGTTGGGTCGAGCTCCTTAACGACTACGACTGCGAGATTCGGTACCATCCCGGTAAGGCGAATGTTGTGGCCGATGCCTTGAGTCGTAAGGACCACGTCATGCTTCATTGTGTTAGAATTCAAACCGATATCCAAAATCGCATCTTAGAAGCTCAACACGTCTCGGTCACCGAGGGTAACCTGTATAATGAAATGTCATGTGGTGTTGAACTCCTATTAGAAACCAAACCTAATGGTCTCCTCTATTACTTGAATCGTATCTGGGTCCCCGATCGTGAATAACCTTCGCGCAGTCCTTATGAACGAGGCACACAAAACTCGTTACTCCGTCCATCCCGGGGCTGATAAAATGTACAAGGGTCTTCACCAACAATACTGGTGGCCCGGAATGAAGAAAGACATTGCACTTTATGTTGCAAAATGTCTAACTTGTTCCAAAGTCAAAGCTGAACATCAACGTCCTTCTGGTTTGCTTGAACAACCTGAAATCCCTGTATGGAAATAGGAAAACTTAGCTATGGATTTCATTACCAAACTCCCTCGCACCTCAAGTGGCTATGATAGCATTTGGGTGATCATTGACCGCCTCACCAAATCTGCTCATTTCTTACCCATCCGTGAAGACTATCGGGTTAGGAAATTGGCCCAAATTTACATTGACGAAATCGTGAGCCGTCACGGTGTCCCATTAAACATAATCTCCGATAGAGATTCTCATTTCACCTCCCGTTTTTGGCAATCTCTCCAAACTGCTCTTGGTACACGTTTGGATTTAAGCACGGCTTACCATCCTCAAACTGATGGTCAGATCGAGCGAACAATCCAAACTCTTGAGGACATGCTTAGAGCTTGTGTAATCGATTTTGGTGGCAATTGGGATTCACATCTATCCCTCATTGAGTTCTCCTACAACAACAGCTACCACACCAGCATCAACATGGCTCCGTTTGAAGCTCTCTATGGTCGGAAGTGTCGTTCTCTTATCTGTTGGAACGAGATCAGCGAAGCACAAATCACCGGTCCTGAACTAATCCAAGAAACTTCCGACAAGATCATTCAAATCCGTAACAACATTCAAGTAGCGAGGAGTAGGCAAAAGAGCTATGCCGACAAAAGACGCAAACCCTTCGAATTTCAAGTCGGGGATCTTGTACTTCTAAAGGTGTCTCCTTGGAAGGGGGTGATCCGTTTCGGGAAGAAGGGTAAACTAGCACCTCGCTATGTGGGTCCATTCAAAATCCTCGAAAGGATTGGGAAAGTGGCTTACAAACTCGAGTTACCTCCATTACTTGCTAATGTACATCCCACTTTTCATGTATCCAACCTAAAGAAATGTCTTGCTGACGAGAACCTCCATATACCTCTTGACGATGTGCGCATTGATGACACGATGCACTTCGTTGAGAAACCCGTAGAGATCATGGATCGTGAGATCAAGCGACTCAAGCGAAGCCGTATTCCTATTGTCAAAGTTCGTTGGGATTCTAAGCACGGTCCTGAGTTCACTTGGGAACGTGAGGATCAAATGAAGCTCAAGTATCCACACCTCTTTTCTGATTCAGTAGCTTCAACTGGTTAAATTTCGGGACGAAATTCCATCAACATGGGGAAACTGTAACATCTCTGATTTTTCTTTCATGTAATCGTTTGGTGCAATAAACAAAAATTCAATTTTTACACAACTCTTGACGCAAACACTTAACCCTAAGATTCCAATTGATACATTTCAAGGGTTAAGTGAATATAAATATATTGAAACCCGACGATTAATTATCAAAACCTCTAGTCAAAACAATGTACTTATTCATCCATGTAAACATATATATATATAAGGATATATAGATATATGCATATAAATACATTTCTATAAGCAAATTGGTCTTGAACCTCCCCCCCAAAGTCTTTGAACCCTAAACGTGAACCCCCAACACTTGCAAATGAACCCATTGGACTAGATTTAACCCCATGAGAATCAAACTTGACTAACATCCGTCAGGTTTGACTTTAAAAGTCAAACCGGCCCAATTCCATAAAATCCAACCTATGAAATCGATGAATCGAGTTATTATGGACTTCCATTACGCATAAAATCATGAATCGGCCCTACCCTGACCCAAGTAGCAGCCCAATTCCACCTATGACGCGGTCGAATTCAAATTCAAATCCATTTGACTTATGGAGTCAAAGCCGAATCAATTCAGTTGCAATTCAATAAATTAGGCGCGTTTCAATCCCGGAAATCATGCTTAAACTAATCCCCTCTGAACCTAGTCCTATTTCGCGACCCAATTCATCCTATGACAGTGGGATGACGCGTAATTTGAACCGTAATTGACACCCGTAAACCTCTCAATCGAATCATACGTTAATGATAAAATCAAATGAATTAAATCACTATGAACCTTCGCATGACACTATATAAACTCTCCCAACCCTCGATTGAGTCTCATTCCACCCCTGCTTGCCAGTCGATCACCAAGAACACCGTCCCTGTTCGTCTAGTCGTCGGCCCTCTGTACTCAACCGATCCAGGTATGGTTTACAACATTCGTTTCGTTTTTACCTGTCGATCGAAAGCCCCATATCAATTTCCTAAAACAAATGCTAATCGAGTTCAATTTCTAGCAAAAATCCTAGACCTGTTCGTACGTTTTTCAAAAGGAAATTTTGAATCGAATGAACCATTGGATTAAACTTTTTACACTTCAATTTATTTCAGCGAAACCACTCTGGCCGGATGGTTAAGACTTTGCACCATCGGGTCGAGTGGCGTGGGTTCGAAACCCACCAAAACCAGTTCTTTTTGCGCGTGTCACCAAGCCAAACCCGGCCCCTTACCCGGAAGACGCTTTATGCAAATCCAACCGGGTATTAAACACTAAATAGCCACCGGTCTAGTGGTGGAACTTGATGCCTCGCACAGAAACCACCCGGGTTCGAACCGGGTGGTCTGTTTTATTTTTTTAAATCAGTTTTAATCACCCAAACTTTTTATAAACATTATTTTTATAAAACATACATCATTTAAAACAGAATACTATAAAATTTTTCAAGTTTAACGTACAATATCTATTTTTACAAATTTATTGTTTAAAACCCCATTTTAATTATCTAAAAGCATCTTTTAAATAATTAAAACAAAATAATTAGTTTCCTAATTTATAAAAATATGGACAAGATATGTTATAAAATATGCATTCTTGTAAATCATTTATTTATTCCATATATACATATATATATTTCTGATATATATATATATATACTATATTCTTTATTTATTATATTAAAATTATTATTATTACAATGCATTTAGGGTTTTTCTTTAAATCCATAATTAGTATGTTTTTGACACTTTGTCATAAATAAATGGATGGAATTATTAAATAATTTATATAAAAGTTATATTACTTTTAGCAATAATTATTATTTTAATTAAATAAATAAAAAGAGTTTTATTTATTTAATCTAAAACCCTAAAGACACATAATATTTTCATATAACATTTTGAACTCCCAAAGTTTACACCAAACTTTTGAAAACTTATATTTTCTTACATAAAATAACACAAATTTTATACAAACTTACACCTAACAAGACCCGATGAACATTAGACCTATCCTTAGACCCCGTGCATATTATTAATTTAAGATCATTCTTTTCATACTAGGTTAACTCGTGATTTGAGAATCACTCGTGCTCGATACTTGCTTGTATTATCCACCCAACATATACAAGTGAGTTTACATAGCCCCCTTTTTCATTTTATACTTTTGGGGTGAAACGTGATTTACTTTTGAAACCTTTTTGCATAGACTTAATTACAATTCAATAATATGATATTATGTGTTACGTGCTTTATGCTTGAATGCTATGAGTTAAGACTACATATACATGACTTTAGTACAATCATTAACTCCGTACAAGCCAACGGTTAACATTGATAGATCTATTATGTCTGACAAACCCACCCGGTTAGGGTGTTTGTTACCGACTTTACATAAGGGTAACCTGCGTGTTATGCCTCAGTCCAAGGTTTGATTGTACACACTTAGTTTAACTATAGATTCTCCATAAATGCCTTATACACATGTATCGTATGAATTGTATAAAACATCTTTAAACTTAGTTATGTGTCAAAACCTATGTATGCTCACCAACTTTCTAGTTGACCTCGTTTTCATCATGTTTCAGGTACTAATGCTTGAGAATAGGTGCAAGATGCTTCACTTAGGACCGATGGCCTAGAGTTTAAATTAATGAAACTATTTATGTATTTCCATTCTCTTTGTAACGTTGGATTTATGTTTATTTGTGACATGAAATTGGATGTTTAATTATTTAAACTTTAGCAAACCTTGAGCTTTTGAACAGTCTACATGTCCCGCCCCGACGTATTCCGCCGTCGGTTGGGGTGTGACAGGACACTTCTCCAGTGATTGCCTAAACCTATCTTGATACCACAACTGTGGAAGTAGTGGACACATTGCTTAAGACTGTCCACATCCCAGAGCATGAGGCTCGAGGAAAGAGAAAGAAGGACGAGAGCCTATGCTCTGAATCAAGGAGATGCTGAGGGGACCTGATGTCATGTGAGGTATATTCCTAATTATTCTGGTTCTATTGAAAGTTTAATAGCTATTGCGTTATGTTCATTATTGAATGTGCGTGTTAGAAGGATAGAAAGTGCCTTTGACGTGGAGACTGCTATTGGTAACTCCACTACTATAGTAGAAGTTGTAGATGATTGACTGATAGAACTTAACGGCCATAGATTCCCTACTAACTTATTCCTACTAGCATTGGGAGGGTTTAACATAGTACTGGGTATGGATTGGCAAGGTGCCAATGAAGCACATATAGTTTGTTAAAGGAAGATTGTCCGTCCCAAAGCACTTGATGGCATCTTAATCACTGTTAATGCGCATAAAGTTTGCACAATGCCGAATGTAATCTCGATAGTCAAGGCTGAAAAGTTTATGAAGCGATGATGTAAGGATTACATGGCATATGTTATACATGATAAAGCTAAAATGACAGAGATGAAAGATGTACACGTGGTGTGTAACTTTCCATAGGTGTTTCCCGAGAACATGCCTAGAGTGCCGCCTGATCGGGTGATTGAATTTCAAATAGATTTAATGTCGGGAGCCCAGCCCATCGCTTAAGCACCCTACCGATTAGCTCCATCCGAGATGAAAGAACTGATGTCTTAGATGCATGATCTTTTGGATAAAGGGATTATCAAACCGAGAATTTCACCTTGGGTGTTCCGGTGCTTTTTGTAAAGAAGAAAGACGATAGCATGCATATGTGCATTGACTAAAGAGAGTTGAATAAACTCATAGTAAAAAATAAGTACCCGTTGCCGAGAATCGATGACCTTTTCGACCTATTGCAATTGTCACACCCCCAATTTCAACTAACGGAGTTTTACCGTTTGTAAGGTGACACACCAGGATCTCAGTCATTAGTTATATCAAACGACACTATATGGGACTTGAAATGTCAAAACATAAAAGTTCAGAGTTAATGCGGAAGCGTAAACGTTGATATAAAATTTAAAGTAGTTACACGCAACAAGCGTCAATCAATATGATTAAGTAAACTGTTTATCATGTTTGAAATGAATGAAATGACAGTAGGACTCCATGCATATCCTAATTGTGCAACCTGTGCCATAGCTTAGCGTCCTGAGAAAACATGTAAGAAAAGTGTCAACACAAGGTTGGTGAGTTCACAGGTTTCAGTATAGTAATAAAGCGTTTACCAGATTAATGTACAATCAACATATATATATATACCAATGAGTAGCTAACCCATGTTCATGTTTGCTATTACGCTCGCAACCGTAAACTGACTGTTTGTATTGCCTCCCACCAGGTCTATCAACCATGGTGCACGTTTAGGTCAATATTGCACCCGTTCGATATCAAATCGTGTTAGCGCGACTAACGCGGGTGAGGTTTGTCAAACCCAGTAGTACTACCCAACATACCTCGCTATATTCATATTTAAACGGTTCGATGTGAGGACTTTCATGATAGAGTTTACGCATAGTCATAACAATTGATATAAAATGAAGTACAAAAATCAAAAGAGTTGTATCATGTTTTCTCCCCCAGTTTAAAAGCAGTAAAAAGGGGCCGTGAAAACTCACCTGAGTAGGGCGTAGTAGGTAGTATCACACAAGTATGAGATTTAGAACCTCAAGTGATAGCCTGCACGGCTTACGTATGCCCTAGAATCATAAACACATAAGTTAGGAACACATTGGGATTTGTGACGATGACACGGAAGGTTAGAACGTCTTAATGTATTCTAAGGATCAATGAGTAGACGAACGTGTCTACCGAAATATAACGTTTCTTAATATAATTATTAAGATAAATACGTTTCGTGTCGAATGTTTCTAATTACGAATAATATTAATTAATAAATAAATTCGTACGTTTGTACCATTTAACAATGGCCTAAGAAAATAATATAATTACTATATTATTTTTGAACTCGTAGAAAATATACGATAATCGCTTAGGTGATAAAAATAATAAATATATTATTTTTATTCGAGGATATAGACGTGAGTAAATAACATAAATAATTAATTAGTTTTGGAACGTTACACGAGATTAAGAACGAGGCGAAATGATATAAAAATATATTATTTTATAATAGGAGTCACGGGTTGAAAATAACATAAATATATTATTTATCCGAAGTCGGGGTTTGAAAATAATATGGATATATTATTTTAAAAGTGGGTGTTTTTGAAAGAAAGAGAGTTACAAACCAAACCCGATCCTACGGGTGGTTTTACGGTGCTAGAACACGTTAATATATTAATATAATATTATAGGGGTGAGTTTTATATTATAATAATAACTAAAAATAATTAAAATCCAAAAACAGGGGAGGGAGACTCGAACCCGGGTCTCTTCCCCATCGACACACACACTTAACCAGTCCACCTGCTAAGGCAATCGCAACATGGACCAGATCAGAATGGTTTTGACTATCAGTTTCACCGCGTTTCTCCCCCTTAGCGCGAGCCGAACCAAACCCATCCCAAATCTGATGAATCCGACTTCGATTACACCAAATGACATGAGGGCTTTGATAGTCGGGGTATTTCGAAACTTCAGTCTCATATAATTGCAAAAACAATAAGGTTTGGATCGCTTAATTACCGATTCGTAATTCGAAACCGTAGATATGAACACCAAATCAAATTCGACAAATTGGATGATATCAAGGTTTAAAATCATAGGGTTTTTATTAAATAGGACATTTCGAAAATGTTTATATGGTTTAATTTCATTCACGATGAGTCTAAGATCAAAAGTCCCAAATTCGAATGTGGATGAACCCTAGAATCGGAACCATAACAGATTCGATATTAGTAGATTAAATTGACATGGGGTTTTCATTATAGGAAGTCTTGCGAAACTGATGATATGAATTAATTGAATTATTATCAAGTTCAGAATCAAAAGCACCAAATTACTCTTAGAACGAACCCTAGATTTTGGATCAGGTTCAATTCGATGCTAAATGCTCGAATTATCATAGGGCTTTCAGTTAATAGATTCAAACGAAGCTAAGGGAGGTTTTAGTTACCGGAATAGTGCTCGAATTGACTGTGCTCGACTAAAACCGATGCCGACGGCAACTGGTTTGGTTCCCGGCGACTTCTGCTGGGACTTCGGTGAGATTGACGCGTCTAATAGCTTCACAGGGTCTCGTTCAATGTGTGTAGGTGATCAATTGTGGAATGATAGACGAATTGATGTGCATTTGACAGTAGTTGATGAAGGTATCGACGGTTATGAGCTGAATACTCATAATTGAGTTTAATTCGATTAAAGCCGGTGTTTAACACATCAATGATGATCGAAACTGTTAGAGTCGCTTGTATCAATTACAATTTTAAACTAAATTCGGTTACAAAATGCGAATTTGGATTAAAGGTACCCGGTTTGACTTTCTAAAGTCAAGCATACTTAATATTCATCCGATTTTGACTTTGGAAGTCAATGAATTAAGTTTTGAGATGCGGCAGATGTAGTCCCTGAAGTTTTAGGTGTATACGGTTTAGAGAATGTTAGAATTAGCCCCTGAGGTTAGATATTTAACTGGATTTAGTTAACGGGGTTAAGTTTCAGTTAGGGTATTTAACGAGGATTGTTAACTGAGTTAACCTGAAAAGTTCGAGCTGTCACATCATCCCTTAGTTGAAAGAATTTTCGTCCCGAAAATTAAAATAAAAAAAAATTCCGGATGTCACATCATCCCCTAGTTGAAAGAATTTTCGTCCCGAAAATTAAAATAGTACTTTAAGAGTTTGACGTGGAGTGCTTGAACAGATTAGTATATTTGCGCATCATCTGATCCTCGCGCTCCCACGTGAATTCCGGTCCGCGTTTCGAGTTCCAACGGACTCTAACAATGGGGATTTTGCTGCGCTTTAACGTTTTTACTTCCCTATCCATAATTTCGACAGGTTCTTCGATGAAACGTAACTGTTCATCAATGTGTAGTTCCTCAAGAGGAACTGCGAGCGATTCGTCTGCTAGGCATTTCTTCAAGTTCGAGATGTGAAAGACGTCGTGTACACCACTAAGTCTTTCAGGTAAGTCCAGTTGATACGCCACTGGTCCGATTCTCTTTAGAATCTTGAATGGTCCAACATAATGAGGATTTAGCTTACCTCGCTTCCCAAAACGAATGACACCCTTCCAAGGTGAGACTTTTAGCAAGACCATATCCCCTACTTGAAATTCTAATGGTTTACGACGCTTATCGGCATAGCTCTTTTGACGATCACGAGCTGCTGCCATACGGATTCTAATCTGGACGATTTTCTCAGAAGTTTCGAGTACGAGTTCAAGACCTGTTAGTTGACTATCCCTAACTTCGGCCCAACAGATAGGAGAATGGCATTTCCGTCCATACAGTGCTTCAAATGGAGCTGCATTGATGCTAGTGTGATAACTGTTGTTGTAGGAGAACTCCACCAACGGTAGGTGAGACTCCTAATTGTTACCGAAATCAATCACACAAGCTCGTAGCATGTCTTCCAGAGTTTGAATAGTATGTTCTGTTTGACCATCGATTTGAGGATGGTAAGCTGTGCTCATATCTAGACGCGTGCCTAAGTCCTAATGTAACGACTGCCAGAAACGAGAAGTGAATCGTGCATCACGATCCGAAATAATGGAGATTGGCACCCCGTGCCGAGAGACTATTTCTTTCAGGTAAGTACGAGTAAGTTTATCCATTTTGTCGGTCTCTTTGATTGCTAAGAAGTGAGCGGACTTTGTTAATCGATCAACAATTACCCATATAGTATCACATCCAGTAGGGGTTCGTGGTAATTTGGTGATGAAATCCATGGATATTTGTTCCCATTTCCACATGGGAATTTCTGGTTGTTGCAGAAGACCAGAAGGCTTTTGGTATTCAACTTTAACTTTTGCGCATGTCAGACATTTACTCACATAAATAGCTATATCGGCCTTCATCTTTGGCCACCAATATAGTATCTTTAAATCATGGTACATCTTATCGGAATCCGGATGAATGGAGTAACGAGATTTATGAGCTTCATCCATGATTAGTTCCCTTAAATTTCCGAACACTGGAATCCATATTCGTTCGACGAAGTAACGAATTCCGTCAGATTTTACTTCAAGTTGTGCTTCCACGCCGCGTGTACCTTCTAACGGTAGGTTATCTTCTTTCAAGGCTTCAAGTTGAGCACTACGGATTCGGTCAGGCAACCCAGGGTGAATAGTGAGTTTAACGCTCGAACTCGTTTGGGTTTCGTTTCCTTTCGGCTTAGTGCGTCAACCACAACGTTAGCTTTACCCGGATGATACCGGATCGCACAGTCGTAATCATTTAAAAGTTCAACCCAACAACGTTGTCGCATGTTCAACTCCTTCTGCTCGAAGATATGCCGGAGGCTCTTGTGATCGGTGTAGATGGTGCATTTGGTACCGTACAAGTAATGTCTCCATATCTTAAGTGCAAAGACTACTGCTCCCAACTCTAGGTCATGAGTGGTGTAGTCTTTCTCGTGAATCTTTAACTGACGTGAAGCATATGCGATTACCTTTTCGCGTTGCATTAAGACACAACACAGGCCTTGGATGGATGCACCACAATACACCACAAAATCATCGGTTCCTTCCGGAAGAGCTAAAATAAGTGCACTGCAAAGTTTCTGTTTGAGGTGTTGGAAAGCTGACTCTTGGTTATCACCCCAATTATAGGCTTTTCCTTTTTGAGTTAGGGCGGTGAGAGGTTGTGCAATTTTGGAAAATCCTTCGATGAATCGACGGTAATATCCAGCCAATCGGAGTCGGAGTCGTCGGTGTTGCCCAATTCTTGATGGCTTCTATTTTGGATGGGTCGACATGTATCCCTTTTTCATTTACCACATGCCCTAGAAACTGAACTTCTCGAATCCAAAATTTACACTTGGAAAACTTAGCATACAGTTGTTCTCGTTTAAGTAGTTCTAAAATTAGGCGTAGATGTTCTTCATGTTCCTCCTTGTTCTTGGAATAGATGAGGATGTCGTTGATGAAAACGATAACGAACTGGTCAAGGTAAGGCTTACACACACGGTTCATGAGATTCATGAATACCGCAGGTGCGTTGGTTAAACCGAAAGGCATGACGTAATGG
Organism: Smallanthus sonchifolius; assembly: GCA_023525975.1. NCBI lineage: Eukaryota > Viridiplantae > Streptophyta > Magnoliopsida > Asterales > Asteraceae > Smallanthus > Smallanthus sonchifolius. The sequence goes on along the minus strand of CM042026.1, from coordinate 21,868,783 downwards.
TCGTACCTTGTCCTGAAAGCAGTCTTAGAGATATCCTCATCTCGGACTCTCAGCTGATGATAACCAGATCTAAGGTCTATTTTGGAATAGAAACTTGATCCTTGGAGTTGATCAAAAAGGTCATCAATACGAGGTAAAGGGTAGCAGTTCTTGATTGTGACTTTATTCAGCTCCCGGTAATCAATACATATACAGAACGTACCGTCCTTCTTCTTGACAAATAATACCGGAGCTCCCCACAGTGATGAACTAGGTCGGATGAAACCTTTATCCAATAAGTCTTGCAATTGAGTGGATAGTTCCTGCAATTCACTGGGTGCCAGAGCAATCGGTGCTGCTCCGGGTGCTAAATCAATTTGGAACTCAACTTGACGGTGCGGTGGCAGACTAGGCAAGTCCTCGGGAAATACTTCTGGATAGTTACGTACGATTGGTATATCATCAATTCTCTTCTCCTCAGATGACTGCTCGGCGACGAGAGCCAAAATAGCAGTATGACCTTTTCGAAGACATTTCTGTGCTGTCATGAAGGATATGATGCCAACGACTGCACCACTCATTTTGCCTTGGACAGAAAGGATTTCCCTTCTGAGGAGAGGAAGACCAACATTTTGTCACAACAGATGGCCTCAGGTTGATTCTTGGATAACCAATTCATACCGACAATAAGGTCGAAACTGCCATGTGTAACTGGCAGAAGGTCAATGTTAAGTTTATGACTAACCAATACTAGCTTACAGCTATAAGAATGTGAGTTGTTTCGATTCTCTAAGCGTCTACTATCTCATTAGTATACTTAGCTTTTAATAGAGTTGGAGCACGACGCACTAATATGGAATTTGTGAAGTCATACTGAGACTTCTAGTGAAACCCGTGCTTATAAAGCAAGTGTCAGTCAATGCATAGGTTAAGGGAAAAGGTTCACATGTAAGGAAGAAAAGTCTAATGAGATATCGATTCTAGTAGTATAAGAGATATGATGTATGTTTAAGTAATTACGTTCAACTGATGGTTGGTTAGGTTAAATCTTCGTTTCCTAATGTCATTGGATCAACGGAATCATTTCGTGAAGAAAGAAATTCATTTACAGGATTGAATATGCTGGTTATAATTCGTATTAGACTAAGTATTAGTCATCGGATAAGGCAATAGGGTCGAATGAGATTTATTGTTGGATCGTAAGGGAAAACGTGTTTAGAAAGTATTCCACAATTTCCTGCTTACAAAGTTGGAGTCGGTGGGTTTATCATGAGGTTCTATTAAAGTTTCAATCGAGATTTCTTCTTTGATCAAGTTTGAATGAGAGTCGTAAGGTCACTAAGACTCTTACATGGGTGAAAATAACATGATGGATTCCATTAATGATAGTTCTGTGTGTCCGTAAACATCTTCAACCTGATAGTCGCATCTATCAACTGTTAGACGAGTTTAACGATACCAACTAGTCGTTGAGCGGGTTACAAGAACTTCTACTGACAGTGGAAGTTTAAGTTTGTAGATCACTGATTAGGACCATTTATCCACACACTAGGTTTCACCAGGACTTACATGCACTTCAAATTATTATTACGTGTGCACCCGTAATGATAATTTGCTTTGCATGCTCACCCTTGTTCTCCCTGTCCTGTGTCATAATGTCCTTCAGGTTATATTGCTGAGTATAGAGTGTTGTCAGATATGATAAGTCATTGAAAGGAGTAGTCATCAACCATAAGTTGATCGACTAGGACTCATATCGGGGTGAGTAGTCGAGGATGGTTTGCTCTGAGTATTCACTCGAGTGAAACACAATACAGGAGTCCAATTCAGCGGATTGTAAATGAGAACATGTACCAAAACATGTACATGAAATGCGACTTCGAAAAATGAAACTGATTTCCTGAATACTAGTTATAGGAAGCAGCAAGGTAGCCGTCCTTTCAACTGAGTCAAGATAGGGTTTAAGTATGCATTGAACAATGCGTTCTCAGATTTGTGTTCGATCCATTCTCAACAGAATATCGATCAAAGACGCGAGCCCATGGCTCGGTAAAGTGATGACATCTACGTGCCAATGGATTCTGCAATCATGCGTGTAACGATCTGCCTTCATTCGGCGTATTGTTGCTGGTGGGTACAGTAGGGACTCGCATCCGACGATCCCAATTCCCAAGGAGATACACGTTAGTGCTGAGTGTCGTCCATAACATGGACCTGAAAAAGCCCACCATACCCAACAGGTGATGGTGATGTAAGTGACTCCTCCGAAGGCTCCGTCTCGCTGCCCTCGAACGGGAGTGGATGATGTTCCGGTGATTCCCCGAGTGTCGCCACTAGGAATGATGATACAATGCAAATGATGTGTCCATTGCCAACTGAGGGTGATACGGATGGTGTTACATGCCTGCACTGCAATGTATGTATAGGTGCTATATGTATCAGGTATGAGTGTTTGTGCCGTGTAACTAATGTGTGAGGTTATAGTCTAGTATGCAATCCTAGTTCTCTATAACCTGGCTCTGATACCAATCTGTCACACCCCCAATTTCAACTAACGGAGTTTTACCGTTTGGAAGGTGACACACTAGGATCTCAGTCATTAGTTACATCAAACGACACTATATGGGACTTGAAATGTCAAAACATAAAAGTTCAGAGTTAATGCGGAAGCGTAAACGTTGATATAAAATTTAAAGTAGTTACACGCAACAAGCGTCAATCAATATGATTAAGTAAACTGTTTATCATGTTTGAAATGAATGAAATGACAGTAGGACTCCATGCATATCCTAATTGTGCAACCTGTGCCATAGCTTAGCGTCCTGAGAAAACATGTAAGAAAAGTGTCAACACAAGGTTGGTGAGTTCACATGTTTCAGTATAGTAATAAAGCGTTTACCAGATTAATGTACAATCAACATATATATATATACCAATGAGTAGCTAACCCATGTTCATGTTTGCTATTACGCTCGTAACCGTAAACTGACTGTTTGTATTGCCTCCCACCAGGTCTATCAACCATGGTGCACGTTTAGGTCAATATTGCACCCGTTCGATATCCAATCGTGTTCGCGCGACTAACGCGGGTGAGGTTTGTCAAACCCAGTAGTACTACCCAACATACCTCGCTATATTCATATTTAAACGGTTCGATGTGAGGACTTTCATGATAGAGTTTACGCATAGTCATAACAATTGATATAAAATGAAGTACAAAAATCAAAAGAGTTGTATCATGTTTTCTCCCCCAGTTTAAAAGCAGTAAAAAGGGGCTGTGAAAACTCACCTGAGTAGGGCGTAGTAGGTAGTATCACACAAGTATGAGATTTAGAACCTCAAGTGATAGCCTGCACGGCTTACGTATGCCCTAGAATCATAAACACATAAGTTAGGAACACATTGGGATTTGTGACGATGACACGGAAGGTTAGAACGTCTTAATGTATTCTAAGGATCAATGAGTAGACGAACGTGTCTACGGAAATATAGCGTTTCTTAATATAATTATTAAGATAAATACGTTTCGTGTCGAATGTTTCTAATTACGAATAATATTAATTAATAAATAAATTCATACGTTTGTACCATTTAACAATGGCCTAAGAAAATAATATAATTACTATATTATTTTTGAACTCGTAGAAAATATACGATAATCGTTTAGGTGACAAAAATAATAAATATATTATTTTTATTCGAGGATATAGACGTGAGTAAATAATATAAATAATTAATTAGTTTTGGAACGTTACACGAGATTAAGAACGAGGCGAAATGATATAAAAATATATTATTTTATAATAGGAGTCACGGGTTGAAAATAACATAAATATATTATTTATCCGAAGTCAGGGTTTGAAAATAATATGGATATATTATTTTAAAAGTGGGTGTTTTTGAAAGAAAGAGAGTTACAAACCAAACCCGATCCTACGGGTGGTTTTACGGTGCTAGAACACGTTAATATATTAATATAATATTATAGGGGTGAGTTTTATATTATAATAATAACTAAAAATAATTAAAATCCAAAAACAGGGGAGGGAGACTCGAACCCGGGTCTCTTCCCCATCGACACACACACTTAACCAGTCCACCTGCTAAGGCAATCGCAACATGGACCAGATCAGAATGGTTTTGACTATCAGTTTCACCGCGTTTCTCCCCCTTAGCGCGAGCCGAACCAAACCCATCCCAAATCTGATGAATCCGACTTCGATTACACCAAATGACATGAGGGCTTTGATAGTCGGGGTATTTCGAAACTTCAGTCTCATATAATTGCAAAAACAATAAGGTTTGGATCGCTTAATTACCGATTCGTAATTCGAAACCGTAGATATGAACACCAAATCAAATTCGACAAATTGGATGATATCAAGGTTTAAAATCATAGGGTTTTTATTAAATAGGACATTTCGAAAATGTTTATATGGTTTAATTTCATTCACGATGAGTCTAAGATCAAAAGTCCCAAATTCGAATGTGGATGAACCCTAGAATCGGAACCATAACAGATTCGATATTAGTAGATTAAATTGACATGGGGTTTTCATTATAGGAAGTCTTGCGAAACTGATGATATGAATTAATTGAATTATTATCAAGTTCAGAATCAAAAGCACCAAATTACTCTTAGAACGAACCCTAGATTTTGGATCAGGTTCAATTCGATGCTAAATGCTCGAATTATCATAGGGCTTTCAGTTAATAGATTCAAACGAAGCTAAGGGAGGTTTTAGTTACCGGAATAGTGCTCGAATTGACTGTGCTCGACTAAAACCGATGCCGACGGCAACTGGTTTGGTTCCCGGCGACTTCTGCTGGGACTTCGGTGAGATTGACGCGTCTAATAGCTTCACAGGGTCTCGTTCAATGTGTGTAGGTGATCAATTGTGGAATGATAGACGAATTGATGTGCATTTGACAGTAGTTGATGAAGGTATCGACGGTTATGAGCTGAATACTCATAATTGAGTTTAATTCGATTAAAGCCGATGTTTAACACCTCAATGATGATCGAAACTGTTAGAGTCGCTTGTATCAATTACAATTTTAAACTAAATTCGGTTACAAAATGCGAATTTGGATTAAAGGTACCCGGTTTGACTTTCTAAAGTCAAACATACTTAATATTCATCCGATTTTGACTTTGGAAGTCAATGAATTAAGTTTTGAGATGCGGCAGATGTAGTCCCTGAAGTTTTAGGTGTATACGGTTTAGAGAATGTTAGAATTAGCCCCTGAGGTTAGATATTTAACTGGATTTAGTTAACGGGATTAAGTTTCAGTTAGGGTATTTAACGAGGATTGTTAACTGAGTTAACCTGAAAAGTTAGAGTTGTCACAGCAATGGGCGAGCTCGTTCTCTAACATAGATATACTGAGTGATGTCTTTCGGATTAATGAATACCCTGGCGGCATTTATGGATTTGGTGAATAGAGTATGCCGTCCCATGTTGTACCGGTCAATTATAGTATTTCTCGATGACATGTGGGTCTACTCGAATAATGAGGGTGATCACGCATGTCACCTCTTAGAAGTGTTAGAGACACTGAAGAGAGAAAAGTTGTACACAAAGTTTTCAAAGTGTACATTTTGCCTTCGAGAAGTCCAATTCTTGGGTCACGTGATCAATCCAAGCGGAAATATGTTGGATCGTGCTAAGATTGTGTCCATTATTAATTAGAAGTCACCTAAGACACCGACAGAGATTTAGAGTTTCTTGAGAATGGCAGACTACTATAGAAGGCTTATTCAAGCTTCTCGAAGATAGCCTCGACACTAACTAAATTGACCAGAAAGGAAGAGAAGTTTTTATGGGATCTTGCCAAGGATAATGTCTTCATAGATTGACGCAACCTCCATTCTTAGCCTTTCTCGAGGGTAATGAAGACTTGGTTGTATAGTCTGACACCTGATATCAAGGGTTGGTATGTGTGCTTATGCAACGAGGAACAGTAATAGCGTATGCTTCTCGACAGCTAAAGGTCCACGAGATTAACTATGCGACGCACGACTCAGAACTCGTTATTTTAGTTTTTGCGCACAAGATTTGGAGACACTATCTTTATGGAGTCAAGTGCATCATTCAGATCACAAGAGTTTAAAGTACTTTTTCGAGCAAAAAGATCTGAATATGAGTTGGAGTTGTTAAAGGATTATGATTGTTTAATATTATACCATCCGGGAAAATCAAACATGGTAGCCAACTCCCTGAGTCGAAGGGAGAGATATAAACTCCTATCCGGGTGAAAGCTTTTCAGTTGATTGTAACATCAGACTTTATGACACAAATAGAGGAAGCTAAGGCCGAGACCTTAAAGAAGGAGAATATAAGGAAAGAAAGAATGGTCGGGTTAACAAGTGTGTTTAGAATTTAACATTCATGGGGTAGGAAATAGGTTTGATAGAATATGGATACCAGTAGCGGGCTGACTGAGAACGAAGATTTTGGACCGAGAATGTGGAAATAGGTTTCATAAAAGTTGATGGTTTACATTTGATCTCTCCCATATATATATACATACACACACACACACATATATATATATATATCAATATATATAGGGGATGTTTCCACTAACAATTGGTTTTTCGCTATAAATTTCTAAGAAGTGGGTCAAACGAACTCCGATTGAGCTCATTCCAGCGGCGTTGGAACCGTCTTATCGAACCCTAACCCGCCCCTAAAAACCTAAACCCCCATCAAAGCCCACCCCGAAAATCCTATAACCACCATCCCACCCCTCAAAAACCTAAACCCCCCACCCCACCCCCTCTAAAAACCTAAACCCCCCACCCACCCCTAAAAAACCCTAAACCCTAAAATCTAAACGCTAAGGTTAAAACCATAAAGTTCAACGCTAAAATCTAAACCCTAAAATCTTATGGTAGAGTTCGACGAGACGGTTCCAACGCCGCTATAATGAGCTCAATCGGAGTTCGTTTGATATCGTTTCTTAAGATTTTTGTCATTTCTTAGGCTTTTTAGCGATTTATCACTTCTTATTTAAACATCCCTATATATATATACATACATATATATAGGTTAGGGTTCATGAGAATACTCATTTTCGTGAGAAAACCCGTGAAAACCAACCCAAACATACTCCGATTGAACTCATTCCGACAGCGTAGGAACCGGCTCTTCGAACCTAAACCTAAAACCCTAAAGCTACAATTTAAAACTAAAACCTAAAGCTAAACCCAAAAACTAACTCTAAACCCTAAATCTAAACACTAAAGCTAAGCCGTAAACCCTAAACACTAAAGCTAACCCTTAAACACTAAAGCTAGACCTTAAAACTAAACCCTAAAGCTAAACCCAAAACCCAATATATATATATATATATATATATATATAGGTTTGACGAGCCGGTTCCAACGCGGCCGAAATTATTTCATTCGGAGTTCGTTTCAGTCGGTTTTCGCGAGTTTTCTCATTAATAAAGAGTTTTCTCATGATTCTTCTCGTGTGTATATATAATGGGGACGGTTCCAATAAAAAGTGGTTTTTCGCTAAGAAATCTTATGAAGTGGGTCAAACGAACTCCGATTGAGCTCATTATAGCAGCGTTGGAACCGTCTCATAGAACCCTAACCCCCTTCCACCCGCACCCCAAAAACCTAAACCCCCCCTCCAACCCTACCCCGAAAAGCCTAAAACTACCACCCCAACCCCCTAAAAAACCTAAACACCCCCACCCCCTAAAACCTAAACCCACCCCACCCACCCCCCAAAAACCTAAACCCCCCACCCCTACCCCCCCCCCCCAAATAAAAAACCTAAACCCTAAGGCTAAACCATAAGGCTAAAACCCTAAAATTCAAACGTAAAATCTAAACCTTAAAAGCTAAACCCTAAAAGCTAAGATGGTAGAGTTCGACGAGACGGTTCCAACACCACTGAAATTAGCTAAATCGGAATTCGTTTGATATCATTTGTTAAGGTTTTTGTCATTTTTTAGATTTATTATTTGATTCTTCCCCTATATATAATATGTATATTATATGTATAATATATATATATATATCATATACGTATAATATATATATATATATACATATACATTCCTTCTCGTTCATGTACATTCCTTCTCGTTCATGTCACCAAGTGAACAAGCACTCGGATGACATCATAGCGACATAACCGTCCCAAGCCCGAGGGCAGTGATTCGTTGTGCTTGCACGAATGCAAGACTTCTCTGTGTTGCCTGAAGACAATACTCCTCTATTGCTTGTCATAAAGACAATTCTCGAAAAGTTGTTGCTAACTTAATTATGAGAAACTTTTGTAGAAAATATACATGTTTTTCTAGTAGTGAGACAATGTTAATAATCTATATTGAAAGTTAGTAAAATGGATAGTCACTGTAATAAATGTATAACAAAGAAAACATACAATTAATATGAAAAAATAATATCCTCCAAGTACATTTATTCAAATATATAATCGATTGCCGTATTTAGGAAAATCTATTGCCAGTCATTGGAAAGAAAGGAACAGAATGTACATAAATAAAATTGAAGTTGTCTTTGTAATTGCATACATCTGGCCGGATTGGTGTATATATATGAGTATGCATGACTCATATAACTCATGCACCTTGAGCTATAGTATATCCATGGCTCCCCAATATTCCTTTCTCCTGTTTACACTCCTAACTACTATCTCACTGTCTTTCCATGGAACCTCCGGCGTGAAGTACGTAGTGATCAACGAAGCACCCACTCATGGGGGCGGCATCAGGTTCGAAAAAGAAATTGGCGGAGCTGCGTTCACAACAAAACTAATGGGCCAAGTCAACGAGTTTATATGGAAATTGTATAAACAGAATAGCCCAGCGGAGCGAAGAGCGGTAGATACTGTAACAGTTTACATCAAAGATTTTGATGGAGGGGAAGCAGTGACTTGGGGCGGGGATAAGATTAATGTTAGTGCGATTTACTTACGGGATTACAAGGGGCCAAAGGATTTGAAATGGGAATTCACGTCCCTCATGCACCATGAAATGACCCACGTTTTCCAATGGACAGGTGAGTGGACATGCCCAATACCGGTGGTTGAAGGGTTCGCAGATTATACGATTTTGAGAGCACATTACTACCTAGAGACCGCTGCACAGCCTGGTCAAGGGGATAAATGGGACCAGGGGTATGATTTCACAGCCCGTTTTCTCGAGTATTGTGACACCCTCGTTCCAGATTTTACGACAAAGTTTAACAACATGATGAGGAAGACTTATCAAGTCTCATACTTTCAAAATTTAACCGGAAAACCCGTCGAACAACTGTGGAAGGATTACAAGGCGAAATATGCCGGGAAGAAGGCTGTGGAAGGCTAGCTAGTTTAATATATATATATATATATGGGATTATTTAAGGCTATAATATATGTGGTGAAATAAATGACTTTGAAATGTAAACGTGTTTTTAAATGGTAAAATCCGATCTTAATTAAGTTGACAAAGTAGGCATGTTAGATGAATCAATAATTTTCTAGCAAAGTAGGCATATTTGAATTCCCTAACGGGTTTCATGCCTCACCCGGTTTCGGGTATAAACCATAAAACAAACCATATAGTACGGTTTTACGGTTTTAAACCAAACCATGAACATTTCACTACTAGAAAACTGTACTTTCACGGAAGAATACTTACCGACGGAATTCACCAATTTCCTAAGTTTTGGTTTTTTTTATTGAAGAAAATGTTGTCAGCCATTCGTCAGTAATTACCGACATATACCTAGCCCATCTGTAATCAAGTGGTGGTCTGAAACAAGTAATTTCCCACCTTAGAGCCTTTTTTAGAAAGATTATCTCTCATTTGTCTAGGACGTGGTGACCGACGGATATTATGTCTATATTTCATTGAAATATTTTTGGATTGGATTTCTGATAGGATTCCGGCCAACCTTTTCAACCAGTGGGGGATTTTGCTCCGCTAGAGTCACATTCTATAAATTAACTAGTACTTCCTCAAAACCAAAACCAACTCTTAAATGTTTTCAACAAATAATCAATATGGTAACCATGGCGTTTTTTAAGAATAAAAATGGCAACCTCTGTTGTTAGAGAGTTTGTCGAAATTGATGGTCTTGGAATATAAATACTCCATCGTGGGTGTGTGTTATTCCATGTGCATAGTGGATTGGGTTGGATTGGTCGTTTTGGATGTAGGGTCAGATGTCATAGGCCCACATATAGAGGTTATTATTCAGATATGTTACCCACTATGAGTAATAGAGACTCGTGTCCTCACATGGTAAATGACCTGGGATAATGAATATGAAATGTTGAGATGGTTTTAGAATCCTTGTCTTTGTATGTGGTTTTTACCCATTGATGCATGGTAAGTAACCTAGGAAAGAGATGTTGAATAGTCCACGAGCGATTGAATTCCTCTAGTTTGTTTAATGTCACAACATTGACACCTCGAGAGTCATTTATCTTAACATGAAAAGTTGATTTACCAATCTAGTTAACGAAAGATGGTGTTAGTGTGATTTACACTAATCATTGGTGGTCTATATTAATGCATGGAAGGTCGTTTATTGGAGAGGGAGTGGTCAAAACTGTAATGTAACTAATAATTTGTATGTAAAATGTGGGAATGTAAAGAATATTTAATACATTGGTAATCATCGAGACTATATCCTCGGCTACAAAATAGGGCATGTTATTTCCTAATATGACTTGTATAATAAAATCAATCACACAATTCAAGGCTTGTTGGTGGCCGTTTTGAGTAAAGGGCCAGGGTATCTATCTGTAATATATTACCGACGTATTTTACAGACCATCGCTAATTACCAACAGATATACCGATCGAATTTTAATAATATATTAACAATTAAAAAATAATAAATGATATATCTACGGTACTGACGTCTAACCCATCGGTATTCTGTCGGTAGATGTAGGGCGAATAGTCGAATACCCATCTTTCGACCCCCACTTTTCATTTCCCATAATCCTATCCCAACTTTCCCTATCCATCTCCTCGCCACCACTCTGTCTTCGTCACTCTATGTCAACACTACTGATACACCAGACCACCACCACTTCTGACACACCACGCCACCACCATTCCCGACGAACCATCACCTTCACTGTCGACGATCCACCACCGCCGGTACTTTTCCATTTTCTGTAAAAGAATAGTTTTTGGTACTTTATCTATGTGTTTATGTGTATGCATGTATGTATGTGTGTATGTATGTATGTGTGTTTGTATGTGTGTACATGTGTGTATGAATGTGCATGTATGTGTGTATGTATGTTTATATGTTTGTGTGTATGTATATATGTGTTATAAAATGTATGTATGTGTGTTTCACGGTGTATGTATGTGTGGATGTATGTTTATATGTATGTGTGTATGGGTGTTTATATGTATTTGTGTATTTATGTATGTATGTGTGTTTATATGTTTGTATGCATATTTACATGTATGCACGTGTGTATGTATGTGTTCTACATTGTATGTATGTATGATTGTATGTATTTGTGTATGTATGTTTGTATGTGTTATACGTTGTATGTATTTATGTTTATCTGTATGTATGTATGTATGCATATGTACTATATTATAATGCATATTGGAAGGGAAGAATGGTGTTTTTACCAGTCTTAATTTTAAAACGTTCACAAGTATTTAAGCTATATGTACAACTCACTTTTGCGTCCAACTGATTGTAGCTTATACAGGACGCGCGGATCCTGTGGGGGGCAGGGTTGGGTCGTTGAATATTATGGAGAGAAAACCCTAAGCGCTCACAAATTCCTCTTTCTCCTTCACCGCTAACCTCATCAGAGAGGTCGGACATTCTCCCTCTTTCTCCATCTTCTTCCTCTTCGTTCTGCAGCACACCACAACCCTCCGTCGCGTTTGAAGACCGATTGACTTCGTTCTTAATCCTTCTTTGATTTAAGTTAGGGTTTTTTTCTTGATTTTTCTGTTTCTTTTTCGTCGCGCTTCCCTTTGCGTGTTACAGTTGTTTAGGTTTTTTTTTTACTTCTGATTTTTCTATTTCTGCTTTTGTTCCTGTCCGGAGGAGATTTCTCATATCCGGTTACATCTGCTACCCTCATTATTGTTCAGGTATTCTTTTTAACTTAATTTTTATTCACTTTTAGTTTGCTCATTATATTTGTTTGATCTGTACTCATGAGTTGTTCAAAACTGCAAATGTTAACATCTTTCACATTTGTCAGGCTTTCTAGGGTCTAGACAAGAAGCTTGGCCAAAGGAAACATTTTCCTTGTGTTAACTGGCTTATCCTATTCAAAGTACTCATTGGTGCGTTATTGAAATAAATGAATTGATGTCAAATTTGATATACACATATACAACTAGTGAACAACCATTGCTTATTCAGGCTCTAGAATCTTTCTATGAGGAGTTTGAATCAGATTTCATTGACATTAGGACAAAGGCCCGTGAGGTGCTACAGAGAGAAGATGATCTTAATGAAACTGTCCAGGTATGATGTGGTTTCATGAGATAATGATAATTTTGTTCACGAAGTACATGTCAAAATAATGGTTTATTGTTTTACACTTTGGTACTTAACTTAATTTAATATGGTTATTGTTCACGAAGTACATGTCAAAATAATGGTTTATAGCCCTATACGGCCCGTATAAGGTACCCAGGATGTCCAAATAAAATCAAGGGATGTCTAAATATCCAACCCCTTGTTAAAAGGATAATATTATTGTTGTTTCAGCAGGTGTAAAAAGATGCTTTAGCTCAAAACCCGCGTGATGTTCAGCTGCAATGGTGAGTCCCTTTGTTTTTAAATTTATCTGATGTCCTTGCTTATGCAAAGAAAATAGGGGTGGCCCAAGTTTCAAAGTTACCTTTTCTTTTAATTGCCTATGTATATATACATGTATATATGTATGTTTTTGTGCATGTATGTATGCCTCACATGCTTGATATACAAATTTCAAAGTTTTAAATATGTATTTTCTTTTGGCTGAATTATAATTGGTTTTTCATTTCAGTTGTTGTTTATCGGGTGGGGAATAGGGTAAATTAATTGTATAAGGACTTTGGTCTAAAGGTGTATTATTTAAATTTTTAAGCGAAACCTTTGAAACATGACGTTTTAAGCCAACTAATCAATTTTTTCATGTCTTCGGGTGCATGCATAATGAATCCCCACTTCATTTGTCCTGTCAATCTATCTATCCCGGTATGTTTACATGTTTATTTTAGGCTTTGTATTTGTGCTCCCTGATCTGTGAACTTATGTAACATCCTAAAAAAATAAAAATAACGACAATAAAATAAACGGGTTTTGGTGTGCGAAAGACAACGAACGAGGCTCATGGGCCGGGTCGGGGAGGCGGGCAAGCGAACTTATGGGGGCGAACATAAGGGGGGATTTTCTCCCTTAAATACCCCAAGCCTCTCCATCATCTCTCATTTAGAGAGAGAAACCGTAGAGAGAGAAACTATTGGATTGGCTCGAGATTGCAAGGAAAGGACTCTCCATCACTCGTGAGCATAACCTCCACGACTAAGAAGCTCGAAAGAGGTAATGATCCGTTCTGAATCTGAGTTTTTTTGTTTATGTTAGGTTTTCGGGTATTTTCATAAAAAGGTCGGGTTTTTATAAGCCAAACGAGAAAATGACTATAGATGTGCAATCAGGGAAGAAAACTACAAGTTTTGAACGTAAAAAGTTAGCATCTTGAACGTAATCAGATCGAGCCATCATTGACATGCAAACTTAGGGTTTTGAGGAAGATGACAGCCCTTGCTGGCGATCTTTACTAGAGCCACTTGAACCTAAAAAGTTTTGAACGTAAAAAGTTAGCATGTTGAACCTTTTGACCAACACAGTCATCCCCTCCACCGTTACCTGCACCGATGCATTGTCCTTTCCATCGGGGGGAGAAAGGATAGCATAGGGGTTGTGAGCGTTAGAGATCTTCTACAATTGCACTGCTTGATTGATGGAGTTCCTTGCAACTTGGCCTACTGTTTGACCAAGTTCTTTACTAGAGCCACTGGCTACTGTTCCAACAGCCATATCTTTGGTGGACCCTACATTACTCACCTTGCTTCCTACTGTGACACCTGTAAAATTCCAGAATCCAAAACCTAGTTGTTGGGCTAAACCCAATAGGGCTCAATTAGGCCCAATGGAAATCCAAGCCCATTCGAGGCCCACTAAGGATCCAAGCCCATTGGAGGCCCAAATTTCATAGTCCAGACATCATATTAGTCACACGGTTTAATCTAATAACTCGTTACACGATTCTGAAAATTTACGGAAAGATATAGGAACGTACGCGATTCAATATTTTAAACGTTTAACGCGTCAGTAGACGGTTATCACGAAATATTCTGTATGGCAGTTATTTAGGACAACGAAGTATTAATATTAGTTATTAATATTCATTTGGAAAGTCTGTTTAGACTAAAGCGCGCGAATTTCGTGTACACGAACGTTAAGCCGTGTTAGATACGTGGTAAAACCAACGATAATAGTACGAATATTACCGATACGTTTATTGGTACGTAAAGTATAATAAAATATTTATTATAATATTTTAGAAAAATAATAATAATAATCATCAAGTGAAATGTTAAATCTGGCATAGAGGATTCAGATACGCGTTGTCCACCAGTATTGATCTGGATACACCTCGATAATAAATTTTAACGAAACAAATATTAGAAGAATATTTAGCTTTATATTAATTATCGTGAACGAGACAATAATCAGGAACGAGAACTACGTGACATTTCACTGGTAATTTACGGGTGACACGCGGTATCCACCTACTCACCTACCCACTCAAAACCCTAGCTATAGAAACATAACATCATCTTCAGCTCCTAATTTCAACCACACACAAACCCTAATCCTAGAGAGAGAGAGAGATCGGATGAAAGAGTGAGAAAGAACCGATGGGCCGGCCACCCTCCACGGCGGCGTTGCCGGTGGTGGTGGTGGCGATGGTGGTTAGTGGTGGAGACGGTTCCTAAACGACAGCAATGAAGGCGGTAGACGGGTATAATCGTGGAAACAGAGGAGGCAACGATGGTGGCTAGGGTCGGAGATGCTTGATGCCACTGACGGCGGCGGCAACGGTGGCCGTTCCCGTCTTCCTAACGAAGATCAGTGGAGGACGCAAGCTTCCCAAACTACAGCCATCATGGAGGCGGCTTTGTCTTGCACAGGCCTGACCCAAATCGTTTTTTCGGCGAAAGGAGAACTAGGTTTCCACCATTAGCGGTTGCGGTGGAGATCGAGGGGCCGGGGACGATGACCGTGGTGTCTAACGGAACAGAAACAGCGGCTCAACGGACCAGGCCAGTGGTGGTCCACGGAGGCTAGGGTTTCGAAACTCGGTTTTTCCGGCGATCTCCGATGATGGCGCTAGGGTTTCGGTGAGTTCCATTCTTGTTTTCCTGTCATTCAATGTGAAAATCACACCCTTTTACTGATTAGATCTTGGTTTAGGGTTCCGGCGACCCAACAGGACGATCCGACAGTGGTGGTGAACAGATCTGTGATTTCCGGCCAAATGCGCTCCTCCTCCGACGAGCCATGGCAGCGGCTGTGGTGGTTCATCTCCGATCTGTCCAGATTCGGATGATTAAAAACGTTTATCCAGCTAGATCGCGTGACAGAGCTAGGATCCCGACGTCACCTCAAGCCACCCGATCGTATTTTATGATTATCCCGGTCTAGATCCGTAGTTTCCCTTCATTTTTCTGGTGATACGAGGTAAAACTCCCGAACCCGATCCGTATTCTTGATAAATAAACGTCTCTAATATTAGATCCGTCGGTATATTTTATAGATTAACAACTTTGGTGAGTTTGGGTGCTTGAATTGTTGAAAATGGTGGTAACACGACAATGATGGTTAGATCGGAATTGTTAGACTTGTTTTAAGCACTCCTGGGTCTCGGTCAAAGTTAGTCAACGAAAGTCAACAGGTCAAAGCAGGTCAACGCGGGTCAACGGGCTCGCGTGTGCGAACCGGGTGTATGAAAAGGTATAAAAACGTGCACTAAAACGATTATATTTATTTACGTAAAGATTAAATACGTGCGCGGTTAAATATTGTTGAGCCTAAACGATTCGTTAACGGTAAAAATAAATATCAACTTATTAACTTAACAATTAATATTAATGGACCTTAATCGCGTATACTTAATCTAGAGAGTTCGTTATAATTATAAGTAAACGAGGATTTTGTACACGGTTAACAAATAATATGTGCAATTATTAGATATTATTATTCGAGCGACGGAAACGATTATGTCATGTCTCTAGTATTAAGCGATTTATACAAAATAAATATGATCAAATGTTTTGGACTTTAAGCGTTCGATATGAAACGTGTACGTATCTACCTAGTATGTTGATAAATGGTATTTAAACATATAACGAGACGAATAAGCGAGGAATTTACAATTAACAAGGGGCGATGCAAATATATTTTTCATAAATATAAACGTTATATATATATATATATATATATATAAGTATGTAATACTCACATCTTTATAAAAGCAAACGATTTGCTATGTAACGCGAGATATAAAATCGAATATATATACATGTACATTTATATGCACAAATATAAAACGGATATATATGTTTATACCATTAAGATCATTGATTTTAAAACACAGACAATTGGAAATCTAAACGATTATGTTTCGAATAAATCTTAAAACTTAAATCTTTATGAACATAAGCAAATATTTTGTTACATATACATCAAATTGCATATGTATATAGAGGGATACGTGGACACTTCACATAAACTCAAACGTTCATTGCGAAATAGAATACTTGTTTAATATATTGTTAGTTTCGGAAAAGATATATAGATACACATATACATTCGTATGTGTCCGAATACATTTAATATCATTGTTCAGGGCAAGGCGTATCTATGTATAAGTTTACAACACCTAATTTTATACATGTTTACACGCGTGACATGTATATTATGTATTTTTCTAAGACTAATTAAACTATGATTATAGTTGACATAAATAAAGGTTTATAAGTATTTCTACTAAACGTATCCAATTTCACAAAGACAAACAAATCCTTCCCAAAGTATAACTACAACTCGAGAATGACTGTCTAATAGTCACTACATTTTAACGAACCAGTCGAGCTCAAACCGCACACGTGATAACTCAATGCGAGTTTAGACTTGCTTAATAATATTAGGGTTAGCTTGTAATTATCATTAAGTACCTACAGGGATTCTATGACTCGAGTAGGACAGAGACCCACTACTATCATATTACGTGGACTTTGGTTCCCGTTGTTATATGAATGATGTCATCATTCCTAACATATCACCAGGTGAGCTCACTGCCCCCTTTTAACTTTTAAATGTTTTAGAAACATCGAGGGATAAACATACTTGCTTAACGCATTTTATACATTGGGGAACATCATTATTTGATACATTTGAGAAAACATGGAACACACTTACAAACATTTTTATATGATAACTAGAAAATAAAACAAGACCATTATGTTTGCATGAGGGAACAATTATAGAGCTCGTAAAGTCCCCTGAACATCACCAACATTATAGCCATTAACTTTATAGCCTGAGATTCTATGAATAGTACTATTGGGGGTGACGCCCCCAGTCATGGTTAGTCTCGCTAACTGACGACTTAGAGGGTCGAATGACTGCATATTATCTTAACACATACTCGCGGGAAGTGAGGGAGGGGCATTCACCAATCATGGTTTGGTTATGGATCATGTATGAACATATTATTTGTAAGGCTAGCTAGCTTGCGAATAGGTCAAACATTACTTGTTTTGTTTATCATATACATTGAATCATTTTCGTGCAGATGGATCTGCTAATCCCTTACTGCAAATTGGTTTTGTTTTCAGTGGGAAAACTACTCGTTTTATGACCATGAGGTCATCACATGTTTTCATTGGGAAAACTACTCGTTTTATGACCATGAGGTCATCACATGTTTTCATTGGGAAAACTACTCGTTTTATGACCACGAGGTCATCACATGTTTTCAAGGAAAACGGTTTCATAACATGGCCATGTACACCTTTTCAATGTTTTCACTTTATGACTCTGAAGTCATCACACGTTTTTGAGGAAAACCATTTTATATTATGACCATGTACACGATATCAATGTTTTCAAGAAAAACTGCTTTACATTTCAACAATCAAACCAGTGAACTCACCAACCTTTGTGTTGACATTTTTAAGTATGTTTTTCAGGTAACACGTAACTGTGGCACGGTTGGAATAGGTTAGCCATTTGGACTAAACCTTAGAGCCGAAGAAACATGATTGTCAAACCACAAGACGGTTTTGACCTATAAGGTTCTATGACAATGTACTAGTTTATTTTAGTTTTTGTAATGGTGTTCAATACTGTAGATGTCTTCAATATGCTTCCGCTATTGTGTAATGTTACCAATCGTTGCACTCTAATTTATTTATTTATTAAGTGAATAAATTTGGGGGTGTTACACCTACCTAGGAGTCTTGTCTCCTGAACACCTTGGTATACTTATAGAGATGGACATACTCATTCAACCTATTGACACCCAAGTATTGATCAACATGCACATGATAAAGAACTTCAATGGGGTATACCGATTAGTAGGACATTGGGGAAATATCTGGACTGGTGAGGGAGAAGAGTCAGAGGACGAGGGAGCACCCATGGGACAACTAGGGCATCAAGGGCCAGGTATGTACCACACTACTGCTGACCCCATGATGTTAGATTTAATGATCCGTATGGGTCAGCTGGGTCAGACGATGGATGGCATGCGACAGGACTTCTACGATCACACTCATGATCCGTATGCCCATCAGCAGTATCAGCAGCAACCCCCCGGCCCGCACCAGTAGTGGCAGCGTCCTCCTTTTCAGTAGCAGCTCTCTTCACCCTCCATCTTTGATATTTCTGGTTCTTTTCTGATGTAGTTTATGGTTCTTGACTTTTGACGTTGGTTTGTTTGTTTGACTAGATACCATTTTTACCGGTTACAGGAGTAACCGTTGACATGGTGGCATAGCCACCAACCTTATTCGGCCGCCATTCATTGGCGAATATTGGTTTAATTTTTCCTTTCAGTACTTACTTTATGAGTTGAGCATTGCATAGCATTACAGGTGCTACATATTTTGGTTCATGCCCGGAAATACAATCTAAGCATTGATGAGAATCGATCACACGCCCGACAATTACGTCTCATCAGGGTTGTATCAGTTTCACCACACTCTTATTATCATTACATATATCATATTGCATACATTCATATTGTCAGAAATTAAGTGTGGGTGGAACCTTGTTGATAATTTGGCTACCTGATTTTGTCCTAAGTATTACAAGTGCATGATTAAACTACCCAATCCATTGGATTAAATATATATAGAAGTAATTATAACATTTTCAAAAATAATCTGTAAGCATGACAGCTTATGAAATAAACTAAAAGCAAGAATCTTAAAATTATTTGGCATAAACGGGCTTATAAAAATAGCAATTTGAAATACCGCTGAAGTGAATCAAGGAAACGAACAGGGAAGATTAGGGAGCACAACAGAAAGAAAGAAATAAGTTTATGCACATTTTTACTTTATTACCCTTTACCTTCCGTTTCCATGTGAGAATTTGGGCCTATCCGAGCATTATCATGAAAGTCATCAAGTTTTTGGCGCAGTTAGTTATTACATATTTCATATGCTCATTTCGTTTGATAGAGTGATTGCTAATTATTGCTTTGAATGTTAGAACTTGTGTAAAATATACATTTCAAGATCATGGATTAAAAGAATGCATAAAAATGATTGAGGCATTAGGATTAACCCATTTTCTTTAGCCTTTTATTTTCCTTTACCTACCCTAAACATTATCCCCTAGTTAGCCCCTTTGACCCTAAACCGTTTCTTTTCTAAACCCACATCTCAAAACCATTAAACCCGAAAAATTTGCCTTTTATCTTTTAACCCTTTTAGTTGAAAATCGACCTGGCTATGATTTAAAGAATGATCATCCGCCGAAAGATTATAGATCCATCCTATTTTCGTTGTCTCGAGTTATTGTTTGAAATCCATTTCGTTAATATTCATGTCTAAAACAATCCAACTCCTTGTGAAGAGTTATACGTGATGATATTACTTCCCGGAACTCCATCGAATCAGTTTAACCTACATATTGATTATACCGATGAAACGTCAGTTAAAATCTTTTGTTCTAAAAAGATAGAATGCATTAAGGCATTGAATTGTTGCGACGAACGGTCGATGACCTGATTATGAACTAACATGTGAACATTTCATCAAAACCACATGACATACCTTTATGGAACTTGCGATAGGTTTTCCGTTAGATTCTATCATGGTTTGTTTTCATAATAGAAAAACCGGATATGAGTAAAGAGTATGCGCTCATACACTTTCGAAAGTCCGTGTGCATGAATGCATTTTCGTCATTCATTACTAATGATAAAGATCATACAGTTACACTATGATTAGGATAATCATGTAAAGAAATTCTTCGACATCTTAACCTTGAATGGTTTACTCGGGTTTGTGAGTTGTTTACTTTATTCGTGAAAACTCGCTATTTTAATTCACACCGAATAAACATTCTTTTATTGACTTGCTCATTATCCGAAAATGACCCCACTTGTTGAAATCCCTTTTGTTTATGGGACCATAGTGATGACATTATCACCTTGTGGTATAACTAATGTCCTTCACATGGCGTCATAATCAAAGGATTTCCTAAATCTACTCGTTTGATATAGTATCTGCTCAACAGTAACGTTACACCTAATACGTTGATATCTCAAACCTTTACACAAACAATATCGTTAGTTGATGGGATATCCGCTTTATTTACGTATTCCGACTACAGTTTGGAATGAGCTACAGCTCTCCCTAAGAATCCAAAAATAGAGTAAGGATACGAAATTCTAATCCATTTAAGACTAACAAATTTCGAGGACGAAATTTCTTTAAGGAGGGGAGAATGTGACACCTGCGAAATTCCAGAATCTAAAACCTACTTGTTGGGCTAAACCCAACTGGGCCCAATAAGAATTCAAGCCCGTTAGAGGCCCAAATTTCATAATCCGAATATCAAACTAGTCACTCGATTTTATCTAATGACTAGTTACGCAAATCCAAAGAACTTAAGAAAGAATAAATATACGTACGTGATTCAGTATTTTAAACGTTTAACGCGTTAGTCGAAAGTTATCACCAAATATTCGGTATGACATTTATTTAAGACAACGAAGTATTAATATTAGTTATTAATATTCAATTGGAAAGTCTGTTTAGACTAAAGCGCGTGAATTTCGCGTACGTGCACGTTAAACCGCGTTAGATATGCGTAAAACTAATAATAATGGTACGATTGTTATCGATACGTATTTCGATACGACAAGAATGATAAATAGTAATTTTAATATCATTAGTAAGATAATATACTACAACCTCGGAGCGCGAAACGCTAAGAAGATTAAACGCGTTAAAAACACGGTGCCGACGTGTACCGGTTCAAACACCGATTGAAACGTAAATTTCAAGATTTAAATACTTAAACTATATCTAATAATAACGTTTCATGATTTTAAGCATTTTAAAATAGTAATTCTAGAATTCTCATCATTACGGAGACTCGAACGAGTTCGCGTTTTCAGGAAACCAGTCTTTTCTCTGGAAAACCCCCACTTCAAACCCTAAGTATATAAACAACTTTATCCTCTCTCTACCTCATTGCTACATACACACACACTCTTTTAGAGAGAGAGAGAATTGCATGAGAGAGGGGAGGAGGGCCGGCCATCTTCCCGGTGGGCTCCTCCGGCGAACCACACGGGAACACAGAGGGAACACACAGCAGCTCACGGCGGCAGGGTCTGCGGAGTAAACGGCGGCGTGCGACGGCGGAGACGGCGGCGTGAAGTTTTTCGGAGTGTGGCGGCGAGTGGAGTAGGTTTTCGGGTAGCTTTCGAAGTCCTAGACACGATGGTGGTGGCAGATTTTACTGATTCGCAGCGACGGTGAAGATATCTCGACTCAAAGGAGCGACGGCGGCTAGGGTTCCGCCACCACAGGACGTTCCTGCGAGCTCCGGTGACGGAGCTAGGGTCCCGATGTCACCTCAAACTATCCGATCATGTTTTAAACATATCCCGGTCCAGATCCACAGCTTCTTGCGTTTTTCCGTCCAAGATCTGGCGAAAACGTTTTTCCGGCGAGGATTTCCGACGACAGAACTAGGTTTCAGGCGAATTACGTTTTTTCGGTGAGTCTATATTCTAATTTTTGTTGCCACTCAAGCTTAGATCTACACATGTTTAGTGTTAAATGTATCTTTGGAATGATTCCGATGAACATAGGTGTTTTTCGGCGACACCGGCGGGGCCCACTCTACCGGATCCGTGTTGTCGTTGTTCTAAGGTCCCGATCTACAAGGATTGATGTTAGTTTTGGTTGTTTAAAGCGTAACTTTTGGTGAACGGTTAATTTTCGTCTAGATCCGTGAATATACGTTATAGAGTTAGAAGTTTTGGTTGCCGGGTTTCATTCCCGAGTATAAATTATGTGTTTTTGGACAGGAAATAAGGTCACGGGTCTCGGTCAAACTCGGGTCAACGACGGTCAAACGTGATCGAATACGTGAATCGTGAGATTTAGAACGCGTCGGTTGAGAGCGGAACACACAGAAGGTAAAAACGCACACTAAACGTTTAGAGTTAATATTTCAAAAGTTAAACGCATGTACGGTCATTCACGTTGAGCCTTAAATGATTCGTTAACAAGAAGTAAATATTAACGTGAAAATAAGTGATAATGGGTCATAATAATGTGTATTGGTTGAGCGAATTACGTACAAACTGAACGTATAAATTTTAGACAACAAGTATGGACATGAACGTGTCATCGGTAATAACGGAACTTTAGTGTGACCAATGATTAATACGTACACATAAAATAATGGGTAATTATTTACATTATGGTTGTAGTATAAAAACCGTCATGAACGGATATAGATACGATTTGGGATAAATTGGACAATAAATATATTCTATAAAAACTCGTACTTCGAATGATACATTTAGACATTTCGAAACTTATACGAATCAAACTACAACCTACCGTCTAAAACAAGGGTTTGACAAGCAACAACAATCTGTTCAAATATAATTCTTATATACATGCATACTTGTATGTAATGTAATCTTATAAACGTATATTATTTTAAATGTTCACAGATTATACGAAACGAAACGATCATTTTGTAAAACAGTATTTGAATCCGAACATATTTATATATACATTGATTTTAGGCGATTACTTTTCAATTTCGAATATAAATAAATATATGATTTTAGGGTTTTGAATATATATTGATACAGACGGTTTCAAAACATTAGACGTCATCTTATCATAAATAAGTAATATAAATGTACACGTAATGATATACTTTTATAACTGGTCTTAAACGGTATTTCATATATATATATATATATATATAGTATATAAACGTATGTTTTATAGAAAAACAAATGCGTATATGTTTACAAAAAAAAACGAACAGAACTTAGTAAGGGACGTTTAGTCACGAAATACAATTCGGTACAAATATTATTGGGGAACTTGAAACTATATAAATATATGAATATATTTATGTGTATAAATACGCATATGAATGTACTATAAAACCCTGAAATGGAATTATTAAAACATAAAGTCGCACACGTTCTATTAAAAGTCATATGAATACGAAGTACATACATAGATTGATTGTAAGCGCCTTCAGTTATGCACTTTTGTTTGCGAAACAAACTAAATACTTTTAAACGTGACTATTGGAATGTGTGTGGATGGAGAATCCTGACTCCATCTATATACCTAACATTACCAGTCATTAAACCGACATTGTATATTGAATCGGTATTATAACTTAGTGAATCAGTAGAACTCAACTACACGCGTGATAACTCGATACAAGTTTAGACTCGCTTTACATTATTAGGGTCCGTCTACAAAACTCATTAAATACCTACAGGTATCGTAGGACTCGAATAGGACGTAAACCCGTGACTATCACGTGGACATTGGTTTCCATTGCTGACAGAAGGACATTAGTGTACACGTCACGAGGTGAGTTCACTGCCCCCTTTTAACTTTTTTTAAATGTTTTAGAAACATCGGGGGAGAGACATACTTACTTAGCAACTTTGATTCATTTGAAAACATAATTACTTGATACATTGAGGAAACATGAAACATATTTACTTTACACGTTTGAAAACATGAAAACACACTTACGGACATTTTCATATGGTAACAAGAGAACAAGTCCCGACCTTATGTTTGCATGAGTTAACGAACATAGAGCTCGCTAAAAGTCCCCTACGTGAACATTTTTATAACCATTAGCTATAGTTTTAGCCTGGGACTCTGTGGATAGTACTATTGGGATTGACACCCCCGGTCATGGTTCGATCGGTTTTGGTCGAATGGCCGCATAGTGTTTAAACGTGTGCTCGGGAGGTACGAGCTGGGGGCAAAATACCTGTGTCATGGTTTGGTTATGCCTCATGTATGAACTTATTATTTGTATACCTAGCTAGTCTACAAATGGGTCAACATTACTTGTTTTGTTTATCATATACACATGAAACCGTTACTCATTTTGGTAATCGATCTTCTCATTAAGAAGGGCTTAATACGAGTATAGACTCGTTCACATGTTTTCATTGCGGGAAAACGACTCACTTTATGACTATTAAGTCATCATATGTTTTCACTGGGGAAAACGGTTCCATATTATTCCCATGAACACATTTTCAAGGTTTTCAGGAAAACGGTTTCATATTATGGCCATGCACACCTTTTCAATGTTTTCACTTTAGGACTCTGATGTCATCACAGGTTTTCGAGGAAAACGGTTTTATATTATGGCCATATACACGATATCAATGTTTTCAAGGAAAACTGCTTTACATTGAGACAACTAAACCTCTGAACTCACCAACCTTTGTGTTGACATTTTTAAGTATGTTTTTCAGGTAACACATAGCTATGGCACGGTTGGAATAGGTTAGCCACTTGGATTAAACCCTAGAAGCCGAAGAAGAGTGATTGTCAAACCTCAAGAAGGCTTGACCTATATGGTTTTAGGACAATGTACTAGCTCATTTTAGTTCTTGTAATGGTGTTCAAAACATATAGAAGTCTTTACTTTAGCTTCCGCTGTTGTGTAATGTTACCAATCGTTCCAACCTTGATTTATTTATTTATTTACTAAATGAATAAATTTGGGGGTGTGATAGTGAGACTGTAATTTTGTGCATAATCATAGTTCCATCAAGTATGTTGGGCTTGCTACCCTCTTTTGGAGAAACACTTAAGAAAGGTATAACCACAAAATCATTGTTTTTAAGAAGGCCATTCAGCCATTTGGGACAACAGCTTTGGATTAATATTTTTACTTTACTTCTATGGGTATAATCATGCATGAGTTTGCTTGAGGACAAGCAAATTTTAAGTCTGGGGTATTATGATATGACGTAAATTATACATGTTTTGCATGCATAATTATCCCCGAATTCATCACAATTAGAGATAATATGATAATAAATGATACTTAATCCATCCATTTGTGTTCCGATAGGATAATTGACTTGGATATGCGAAAACATGAAGAAATCACTCAAAATCAAGGTGAAATCAGCATTCGAAAGCCAAATGAACGAACCGGACGCAGAAGGTCAAACCTGGAAGTTAAAAGGTCAACAGGGACCAAAATAAGGCAATGCACGACTGTGCATTGCCTTGCACGGTCGTGCAAACCCTATTTTGGGTCCCTGTACTCTCTAAAGCTGCCAGATTCCACACGTGAAAGAAATGGGTACTTTGCATGCCCGTGCAATCCAATGCACGGCTGTTCATTGCCAAAATCTTAGCCTATAAATAGCAAGCTCATTCTAGTGTTTTAGGTATCCAAGATCAAGAGTAGGGAAGGCCTTAGTGCTCTGCTAAGAGCCAGAACTCTCTCGGTTTCGGTCCGCTATAGCTTTCTTGTTTATTTTCCTTTTTAAAGTCTTGTAATATGAATGTTTCTTCTCGTTTGAGCAATCAAGAGGCAACCTATACCCATTCTCCCTTGGTGTTGTAATACTTCCACACATTATCTAAGGGTTAGTGGAGTCACTTGTATGGTCATTCATGGCTAGTCCTCTTGTGTTGCTCGAGTTGGTTGAACTTTAATTAATTAATGAAGTATTTTTAGTATGTTATGTTTTTAAAGTCTTTATTATGATTTATCTTAAAAAGACAAGAATAAGTGATCTTTAAACCAATCTAATAATCTTAAATCTTGTGGGTTACTTAAGCAAGACTTCTTGTTTGGAAAGCTTATTCGAGTTTGTACGATCTATATACAAATCTTGGTGCTAGCAACGTCCGGGTAGTATAGATTTAATATTATAGGTTGATTGGAGGTTTGGGTATTCAGCAGGTCGTTTGAGCCCTAACCAAACCGGGCGGTTTGTGTCGGCATTTCTTTACTTCTCTTGTGTCGGCTTTCAGAGGACTTCTAGCGGGAGCCATGGGGTTTGATCTTGAGAATGAAAGTCATATTTATTTAATATAATATTATAAGTTAAGAAAACTATTTAAGAACATAATTTGTTAGGTCCGAGCATTCATTAAATAGCTCTGGAGGGAGTTGCGCATTCCGACTTTTCAAAGGAAGTTACAAGACATGACGTACGTCAGTCATTGGATAATCTTAGTCCGAATAATGAATCACGAGATAACCGGCGGACTTGAGACCCCGTTCAGGGTCCGGAGATTCATTAAGGAACAGTTGGCCGACTGTATCCACTGTTCCGTTACGAAATGCTAACTCCCCTATCGAAAGGGTTAGTACTAGTAACTATGACCAACGTTACTTTAAATATAGCATTAATCAACAAGGGATAACAACTAGAGTAACACCTTAAACGGGATAATACTTCTAATTACATTTCTTATCTTTTTATTTTCCTTTTAAAAACAAAACCCATTTTCCAACTTATTATCCTAGTCAGATAATAGCGAGCGTTGAGTACGGGATCCGTGTCCATGGTTCGGTACTTGGTTCTTACCCATACTATACTACGCTGGATAAGTACATTTGCCTATTGTGTGTATGTTTAGTTGAAGTAATTATCATTTTAATTTATAAATTTAAAACCTGATTTTGTGTAGCTACAAATATAATATATTTATTACTAAAACCACGCCATTAAGTTTTTGGTGTCGTTGCTAGAAAGATATATATTTATATGTGGGCCTATGACAGCTGACCCTACATTCCAAAACCATCAATCCAACCCAATCCACTATGCACATGGAAGAATGCACACCCACGATGGAGTATTTATATTCCAAGACCATCAATTTCGACAAACTCTCTAACCACGGAGTTTGCCATTTTTATTCTTAAAAAACACCATGGTTACCATATTGATTATTTGTTGAAAACATTTAAGAGTTGGTTTTGGTTTTGAGGAAGTACTAGTTAATTTATTGAATGTGACTCTAGCGGAGCGAAATCCCCCACCAGTTGAAAAGGTTGGCCGGAATCCTATCGGAAATCCAATCCAAAAATATTTCAATGAAATACAGACATAATATCCGTCGGTCACCACGTCCTAGACAACCGAGAGATAATCTTTCTAAAAAAAGGCTCTAAGATGGGAAATTACTTGTTTCAGACCACCACCTGATTACAGATGGGCTAGGTATCTGTCGGTAATTACCGACGGATGGCTGACAGCATGTTCTTAAATAAAAAAACCAAAACATAGGAAATAGGTGAATTCCGTTTTCTAGTAGTGAAATGTTCATGGTTTGATTTGAAACCGTAAAACCGTACTATACGGTTTGCTTTATGGTTTATACCCGAAACTGGGTGAGGCCGTTGGGGAATTCAAACATGCCTACTTTGCTAGAAAATTATTGATTCATCTAATGCCTACTTTGTCGACTTAATTAAGATCGGATTTTACCATTTAAAAACACGTTTACATTTCAAAGTCATTTATTTCACCACACATATTATAGCCTTATATATATATATTTATTTATATTTAAGTAGCTAGCCTTCCACATCCTTCTTCCTGGGATATTTGGCCTTGTAATCCTTCCACAGTTGTTCGACGGGTTTTCCAGTTAAATTTTGAAAGTAGGAGACTTGATAAGTCTTCCTCATCATGTTGTTAAACTTTGTCGTAAAATCTGGGACGAGGGTGTCACAATACTCGAGAAAACGGGCTGTGATATCATACCCCTGGTCCCATTTATCCCCATCACCAGGCTTTGCAGCGGCATCAACGTAGTACTTTGCTCTCAAAATCGTATAATCTGCGAACCCTTCTACCACCGGTATTGGGCATGTCCACTCACCAGTCCATTGGAAAACGTGGGTCATTTCATGGTACATGAGGGACGTGAATTCCCATTTCAACTCCATTGGCCCCTTGTAATCCCGTAAGTAAATCGCACTAACATTAATCTTATCCCCGCCCCAAGTCACTGCTTCCCCTCCATCAAAATCTTTGATGTAAACTGTTACAGTATTTACGTCTCTTCGCTCCGCTGGGGTATTCTGTTTATACAGTTTCCATATAAACTCGTTGATCTGGCCCATTAGTTTTGTTGTGAACGCGGCTCCCCCGATAACTTTTTCGAACTTGATGCCGCCCCCATGAGTGGGTGCTTCGTTGATCACTACGTACTTCACGCCCCAGCTTCCATGGAAACACAGGACTAGACTACACAGGAGAAAGAAATATTGGGGAGCCATATATGGATATACTATAGCTCAAGGTGTATATATGAGTCAATATGCATACCCATATATATACACCAATCCGGCCAGATGTATGCAATTACACAAACAACTTCAATTTTATTTTTGTAGATTCTGTTCCATTCTTTCCAAGGACTGGTACTAGATTTTCCTAAATCCGGCAATCAATTATATATTTGAATAGATGTACTTAATTTGTTATACATTTATTAGAGTAACTATCCATTTTACTAACTTTCCATCTAGATTGTCTCACTACTGGAAAGAAAACATATATATATATATATATATATATATAAGGAAAGGTTAAAAAAGAAACCCTCTGGAGTTAAAGAAACCCAAAAGAAACCCTAAAAAAAATTAAATTTTTTTTTTTTTAAATTTGGATTGATTATTTGTATAAAAAGAGGCCTAGTCGCAAAAAAAAATTAAAAAAAACGCCGAACGGTTTTGAAAATAAAAAACATGTAAAAAATAACAAAAATTTGCGTTTTTCTTGCTTACATATGCAATACGTCACTTTTTACATATGTAAGTTTTCCAAAAACTATTTTTTTTTAAAAAAATCCTCTCGGCGCTTTTTTGTTTTTTTTTTTACCAAAAGTGATTAAATTAGATATAGAATCTATCCCCAAAATCAAAAAATTACTTTACCTATTTTTGCCTATTTTTTAAAAAATTACATATGTAAGTCAGGGTTTTCATTATAACCTAACCGTATATATATATATATATATATATATATATATATATATATATATATATATATATATATATATATATATATATATATATATATATATATATATATATATATAGGAGAGGGTTCACTAGAAAACTCATTTTCATGAGAAAACCAAAAAACTCCTCATTAAAGGTGCTGCATATGTGTAGTACACCCAAAAGCCTAACCCCCACCCAAAAACCTAAACCCCCCACCCCACCCCCACTCAAAAGAAAACCATAAATTTAGGCGAAAACCGAGAAAACTACTAATAGACAATCAAATAATTTAAATATTTTTAATTTTTTTATAAGTTTATTAATATAATATTACACAATTTACCAAAAAATCATTTTATGTATTGTGTTTTACGTATTCGTAACCGCAATTTTTTTATTTTCTATTTACGTATACGTAACACATAGTGTTACGTATACGTAAGCCAATACTTAAATGATATTTTGGTAAAAATGTGTAATATTACATTGATACTCTTATAAAAAAATAAAAATAAAATAAAATAAAAAATAAATATTATTATATGATTGATTAAAATTGGTTTTTTTAGTGGTTTTCTCTGTTTTCGCTTAACTATGTGGTTTTCTCTGGAACCCTACCCTATATATATATATATATATATATATATATATATATATATATATATATATATATATATATATATATATATATATGTAACGAATATGTAGGATTATGTAACAAATATATATGTATAGGTTTGGATAGATATAAATGGATACATATGTAATGAATATGTAAGATTACTAATTCGAACACGAACGGTTTCACCCGTTTTATTTTTTATATTTGTATAATTATTTATATCTAATACATATGTAACGAATATGTAGGATTTCCTGTTTAGCTTTCTCTTGCATTTGACCCTACCAAAAAGGTAACACTTTTCTTCTAAACCAAAAATTGTTTTGGTGAATTGAAGTTCATTTAAGTACATCGCATTAACATTAATCTTATCGCCTCTCCAAGTCACAGCTTCGTCTCCATCAAAATCATTGATGTAAACTGTTACAATATCCACTTGTCTTCGCTCCGTTGGGGTCTTCTATTTATACAAAGTCTATATAAAGTTGTTGATCTGGCCCATTAGTTTTTGTGTGAACACAGCTCCGTCAATAACTTTTTCGAACTTGATGTCACCCCAGGAGTAGGGGCGTCGTTAATCACTGCGTTTTTTCAATTTATGTTCTTTAAATCTCTCCTCTATTTTCCAATTGTTTTGGTGAATTGAAGTTCATTATGCATGTCTTCCCCCTTGGTTGGCTTCTTGATGAGTTCTTCGTAAGCTTTTAATCTTCCAATGACTCCTTAGAACGATATTGTATTAAGGTCCGCGAATTGTTTAACTTCATCAACAATCAGAATGCATTTTCTTCGTACAAACCCTAATAACTTCCTGACTAATCTTCTGTTATCAATTATGGATTCGAGTGTAAGGCCCCAAACTCGGGAGACCACACTCGTTGGATTTACTCATAAACATAGTCATCAATACCGAACTTAATTAAAACCATTCAAGCGTAGCGGAAGCAAACATCATTCAATTACATAAATAGCGGAAATCTTAAACATTTAAAACTTTGTCTTTAACATTAAACAAGTAAATAGGATATCAGCCTTGAGCCCGATAGCTTTCACGTCTTTGCCCGTCCTTTCCTTTTGCTACCTGAAGGACTGGCAATAGATTTTCCTACATACGGCAATCAATTATATATTTGAATAAATGTACTTAATTGGAGGATATTATTTAATTTTTTCATATTAATTAATTGTATGTTTTCTTAATTTTTTATACATTTATTATACTGACTATCCATTTTACTAACTTTCCATCTAGATTGTCTCACTACTAGAAAACATGAATATTTTTTACAAAAGTTTCCGACAAGTTATCAACAAAAGAAATTTCTCACAATTAAGTTAGCGACAACATTCCTATATTTGAACACGGATTATGTTAGAAGTTTTATTTTCTTGCGAAATTTGAATGATTAAGATTTCCGATGTAAAAGATATTTCAAATCTATCAGTTTAAAAACTATGATTTGTCATGTTTCAATATATATATATATATATATATATATATATTTATATATGGGAGAGATCAAATGAAAACCATCAACTTTTATGAAACCTATTTCCACATTCTCCGTCCAAAATCTTCGTTCTCGGTCTGCCCGCTACTGGTATCTACATTCTATTAAACCTATTTCCTACCCCAGGAATGTTAAATTCTAAACACTCTTGTTAACCCGGTCATTC
The DNA here is from genome assembly GCA_023525975.1 of Smallanthus sonchifolius. Classification (NCBI taxonomy): domain Eukaryota; kingdom Viridiplantae; phylum Streptophyta; class Magnoliopsida; order Asterales; family Asteraceae; genus Smallanthus; species Smallanthus sonchifolius. The sequence continues at coordinate 21,836,891 of CM042026.1, read as the reverse complement.
TTTCTTTCCTTATATTCTCCTTTTATAAGGTCTCGGCCTGAGCTTCCTCTATTTGTGTCATGAAGTCCTATGTTACAATCAACTGAAAAGCTTTCGCCCGGATAGGAGTTTATCTCTCTCTTCGACTCAGGGCGTCGGCTACCACGTTTGCTTTTCCCGGATGGTATAATATTAAACAATCATAATCCTTTAACAACTTCGACTCATATTCATATTTTTTTCTCGAAAAAGTATTTTAAACTCTTGTGATATGAATGATGCACTTGACCCTATAAAGATAGTGTCTCCAAATCTTGTGCGCAAAAACTACATCAACGAGTTCTGATTCGTGCGTCGGATTCGTGGACATTTAGCTGTCGAGAAGCATGCACTATTACTGTTCAAGCCGGTACACACCTGCTGATATGTCCTAAATTATACATGTTTTGCATGCATAATAATCCCCATATTATGGTACTAATTGATTAATAACCTTGTAATTGATACTTAAAACGTTAATATTTCGCAATTGTAGGTTATTCGGTATCCCAAAGACGAATAGAGCAAAAATCAGCTTAAAACGTGAAGAAATCAAGCTTTTGGAACACCAAACCCGAGCATTGACCCCCAAGAAGTCAAAATTAGACCACAGGAAGTCAACCAGCAGCTAAAAGACAAAACTGGGCAGCAGAGGGGGGATGAACGACCGTGCATCCCAATGCACGGGCGTGCATTGCCCCACTCTGCTCCCCAGAGCCCAGTACAGTGTCCTTTGTACCCTGTTTGATTCCCGAGGTGTTTGCACGCCCGTGCAATCCAATGCATGGTCATGCATTGCTCATTCTGAGGCCTATAAATAGAGGGCTTGGGTTCTTGGTTTCACACACCCATACACACCTTACAACAGCCATCCAGACCTCATTTGAGATCGTATTTCATAGTTAGAGTAGAGAGTAGTGAGTGGAGGGGCTCTTCCTCCTTGTTCCGCAACAGGGGAGCCTACGAAACTCAGCGTTATGCTAGTTAGTATGGGCATTCGTGTCACACCCCCAAATTCCACTAACGGAGTCATACCGTTTGGGAGCGTGACTGACCAGGATCTCACACATCGGTTACATCAAACGACACTATATGGGACCAAAAATAACATTTCATAAATATAAAGGTTCAGAGATAAAGTATGCGGAAGCGTAAACAAAGTTCAATGTTCATCAAACAAAGACAACTCCTAAGACACATGCATGCCTTAACGTGATCCTGTGTGCCAACCTGAGGAAAACATGAAGAAAAAGTGTCAACATAAAGTTGGTGAGTTCACAGGTTTCTGTACAGTTGTAAAACATTTGGTGATTTGTTTGATTGGTTGGTTATGTACATCACATTTGCATATCGTAGGTAGCTAACCTATGTTTTTGTCTTACTAAAGCGTTCGTATCCGAAGCTGACATGTGTTTGTTTGTTGCCTCCAGCCAGGTGTATCAACCTTGACCAATGTGTTTAGGCAATATTTCACCCGTTCGACCTCCAATCGAGTTAGCGCGACTAACCCGGGTGGGGCTTGTCAAACCCAGTAGTACTACTAAACATTACCACGCTAAGATCCATATTAACGGTACGAGTGAGTGTGCGAGGACTTTCAATACTGGTTGCAATACGCTTAGCCTCAACAATGATATTTTAAATGCTGTACCATAACCCAAAATGTTTGCATGTTTCCTCCCCCAGATAAAATAGTAAAAAGGGGCCGTGAAACTCACCTGCGTTGCGTAGTAGGTAGTATCACACAAGTATGAGATTTGGAACCTCAAGTGTTAGCCTGTACGGCTTACGTATTCCCTAGAATTATAAACACATAAGTTAGGGACATATGAGATTTGTGATGACGACACGGAAGTTGGAACATCCTAACATTTTCTAGAGGTCAAGAGTAGACGAACGTGTCTACGGAATTATGTAATAATAGTTAGGAAGTCAAAGCGATACGTGTCGTTTGATAATAACGAATAATAAATAATTAAATAATTAAATATATTCGTACGTTTAAAGTCGTTAATCAAAAGTTAAGAAAAAAAAATAATATAATTAAATATATTATTTTTATGTTCACAAGATTAATATAAATAACCATTTACGTCAAAAATAATAAATATATTATTTTTATTCAAATATATATCACGGGTAAATAATATAACCAATTATATCATTTAATAGTTTAAAAACGTCATACGAGTTATAAAACGTCACGCAATAATAAACATATATTATTTAATATAAAAGTCACGGGTTAAAAATAATATAAACATATTATTTTATATAAAGTTAAGGTTTGAAAATAATATAAATATATTATTTTTATAAACTAATAACATAAATATATTATTTATAAAAGTGGGGATAATCTCAAAATAGATTAATAAATTCAAACCCGAGCCTATGGGTTGTTTTCCGGATTAAAACACTTTAATATAGTATTATAATAATATAGGGATAAGTTTTATATTTAAAATAATATCAAAAATCGATTTTAAAAATAAAAGTGGGTGGAGAGACTCGAACCCGGGTCTCTCCCACAACAGCACACACACATAACCAGTCCCACCCGCTAGGGAATCGCACAAGCTTTTGGATTAGAAATCTTTTAACACTGATGGTTCTTGTGGTTTCTCCCCCATACGAAACCGAACCCAAACACAGCCCCTAATCCATCGATTTTGGTTTCGATTGGACCAGAGGGCATAGGGGTTTTGATTATCAAGTGTTGGCGATCCTGTATGTGAAGTTAATTGCAAAATAATCGAGTATAGGGTTGTTTAATTTCCGTTTTGAAAACTGAAACCCTAAGTTTGATTCTAAAATCGATTTGATCAAATTCGATATTGTAATGTGTTGTAAACATGGGGCTTTCAAAGAGTGTGGAATTGCGAATCTCACCATACCATTTAATTGAATTGAGATATCGTTTAGGTTAGAGTTCGATTTAACCCGTATTCGCATGAACCCTAGATTGGATTCTTGTTCAAATCGATGATACAAGCCCCTAATAGGTTAGGGCTTTTGTTCACGGTGTTGAAACGAAACTAAGGGTATAATCAATTACCAGAATGGTGCTCGAATCGATGGTGTACGCCTAGAGCAGGTTCCGATCTCGGGTGGTTTGATCTCCGACGAGTTTGGCCGCTTTTCCGGCGAAACAGAAGTGCGCAAGAGCTTCAGAAAGACTCGACTATCATGCGCAGGTGTTCAATTGAGGGAGTGACAAATGAATTGGTCGGATTTGGTTGGCAATAGACCATGAGGTCGACGGTTACAACACAATCACCCATAATTGGGATTAATTCGATTAATAATTGTGTTTTAAAGCCTTAATGGTGTCGTTTTAATGATAATAATCGCGAATCGCAGTTACACAGAAACGAATTTTACGAATTTAAGCTTCAAGAACGAAAGTTTGACTTTCAAAAGTCAATACAAATCGGGAATGGGTTATTTACACTGTTAGTCCCTCTAGTTTCCTGTGTTAGAGTTTTGAAAAGGGCAGAATTAGTCCTTGAGGTTTGAATTGGGTTAGAACTTGGTTAGTTGACTTATAAAGTCATCAGGAACACAAAACCCTTCAATTTTGACTTTCAAAGTCAACAGAAATTGAGATTTGGGTAATTACAGATCTAGTCCTCCTAGTTTCATGAATGGGAGTTTAGGAATTGGCAGAATTGATCCCTGTAGTTTGAGTTAGGTTAAATATGTTAGGATTTAACTGGAATAGTTAACAGAGTTAACTGGAAAAGTCCGGATTGTCACATCATTCCCTAGTTGATAGAATTTTCGTCCCGAAAATTAAAAATAATATTTTTTTTTGAAGTGTCACATCATCCCCTAGTTGAAAGAATTTTCGTCCCGAAAATTAGAATAGTACTTTAAGAGTTTGACGTGGATTGCTTGAACAGATGAGGATACTTGCGCATCATCTGGTCCTCGCGCTCCAAGTGAATTTCAGTCCGCGTTTCGAGTTCCAACGAACTCTGACAATAGGGATTTTACTGCGTTTCAGCGTTTTGATTTCCCTATCCATGATTTCTACCGGTTCTTCAACGAACCGCAGTTGTTCATCGATGTGTAGTTCCTCAAGAGGAACCGCGAGTGTTTCATCTGCTAGACATTTCTTCAAGTTCGAGACATGAAAAGCATCGTGTATACCACTAAGTCCTTCAAGTAGCTCCAGCTGATACGCTACTGGGCCAATTCTCTTCACTATCTTGAACGGTCCAACATAACGAGGATTCAGTTTGCCTCGCTTCCCGAAGCGAATCACACCCTTCCAAGGTGAGACTTTAAGTAAGACCATGTCGCCTACTTGAAACTCTAACGGTTTACGACGTTTATCGGCGTAGCTCTTTTGACGATCACGAGCTGCTGCCATACAGTTTCGGATTTGAACGATCTTCTCAGAGGTTTCGAATACAAGTTCGGGACCTGTAAGTTGGCTATCCCCAACTTCAGCCCAACAGATAGGAGATTGGCCTTTACGTCCGTACAATGCCTCGAATGGTGCTGCTTTGATGCTAGGTAAGTGAGACTCCCAAGTGTTACCAAAATCGATCACACAAGCTCTTAGCATGTCCTCTAAGGTTTGGATGGTACATTCCGTTTGACCATCGGTTTGAGGATGATATGTCGTACCCATGTCTAGACGCGTACCTAAAGTTTTTTTTTGGTAGAGATTGCCAGAAATGTGATGTGAATCGAGCGTCTCGATCTGAAACGATAGAGATTGGCACTTCGTGCCGAGAGACTACTTCTTTCAAGTAAAGACGAGTAACTTTCTCCATCTCGTCAGTTGCTTTAATGGCTAAGAAGTGAGCGGATTTAGTCAGACGATTGACGATCACCCAGATGGTGTCGCATCCGCTAGGAGTTCGGGTCAATTTGGTGATAAAATCCATAGAGATTTGCTCCAATTTTCACATAGGAATCTTTGGTAGTTGAAGTAGACCAGAAGGCTTTTGATATTCCTCCTTGACCTTTGAGTAGGTCAGGCACTTGCTCACATAGGTGACTATATCAGCTTTCATCTTCGGCCACCAATATAGCACCATTTAGGTCATGGTACATCTCGTCGGAACCAGGATGAATAGAGTATCGAGTTTTATGAGCTTTATACATAACCAGTTCCCGTACACTGGAACCCATATTCGCTCTGCGAAATAGTGAATACCGTCTGATTTAGCCTCAAGTTGTTTTTCCATACCACGCGTGGATTACAACGGTAGGTTTTCCTTTTTAAGGGCTTCGAGTTGAGCACTACGGATCTGATCAGGTAGTCCCGAGTGGATAGTGAGCTGTAATGCTCGAACTCGTTTATGTTTGGTGTCCTTACGGCTTAGGGCATCGGCTACCACATTAGCCTTCCCTGGATGGTATCTGATTGCACAGTCATAGTCATTTAAGAGTTCGACCCGACGATGCTGTCGCATGTTCAACTCCTTCTGTTCAAAGATATGCTGAAGACTCTTGTGATCGGTGTAGATGGTGCATTTGGTACCGTACAAGTAATGTCTCCATCTCTTTAGTGCAAAAACTACAGCTCCCAACTCTAAGTCATGAGTCGTGTAGTCCTTCTTATGTATCTTCAGTCGACGAGAAGCGTAAGCGATGACTTTCTCGTGTTGCATCAGAACACAACCAAGACCTTGAATTGATGCATCACAGTACACCACAAATCATCCGTTCCTCTCTGGAAGAGATAGGATGGGTGTATTGCAGAGTTTCTGCTTTAAAAGTTGGAATGCTGATTCCTGGGTATCACCCCAGTTATAAGGTTTTCTCTTCTGAGTTAAAGCAGTGAGGGGTTGTGCAATCTTGGAAAAATCCTTCAATGAAACGACGGTAGTAGCCAGCTAATCCCAGAAACTGACGCACCTCCGTCGGCGTTGTAGGTGCTGCCCAATTCTTGATTGCTTCTATTTTAGCTGGATCGACATGTATTCCTTTCTCGTTGACTACATATCTTAGAAATTGCACTTCGCGAATCCAGAATTCGCACTTAGAGAATTTAGCATACAATTGCTCTTGTTTCAGCAATTTCCAGAATCAAACGAAGATGTTCCTCATGTTCATCCCTATTCTTGAAATAGATAAAGATGTCATCAATGAAGACGATGACGAACGGATCAAGGTACGGTTTACACACACGGTTCATGAGATCCATGAACACTGCGGGTGCATTGGTTAGTCCAAATGGCATGACCATAAACTCGTAATGGCCGTACCTGGTTCTGAATATAGTCTTAGAGATGTCCTCGTTTCTGACTTTCAATTGATGATATTCGGATCTAAGATCCATCTTGGAATAGAAGTTAGATCCTTGGAGTTGATCAAATAGATCATCAATGCGGGGTAGAGGATATCGGTTCTTGATGGTTACTTTGTTCAGCTCACGGTAGTCAATGCACACACGGAAAGTCCCGTCTTTCTCCTTGGCGAATAGGACTAGAGCTCTCCATGGCGATGAGCTAGGTCGGATGAAGCCTTTATCCAACAACTCTGGCAGTCATGTGAATAGTTCTGGTAGCTCACTGGGTGCAAGTCTATACGGTGCCCGAGCAATCGGTGCTGCTCCGGGTGCTCGATCGATCTGAAATTCGACTTGACGCTGCGGCGGAAGACTAGACAGATCTTCGGGAAATACTTTCAGACAATCACAAATGGTCGGAATGTCGTCAATCTTCTTCTCCTCAGATGGCTACTCGGCGATGAGAGCCAGAATGGCAGGATGGCTTTTAAGTAAGCACTTATGTGCTTTCATGAAGGATATGATGCCTATGGCTGCACCTCTCCTTTTGCCTTGGGTAAAAAGGGTTTCTCCACTCGGGAGAGGAAGGCGAACAATTTCTCACGATAGACCATCTCGGCTTGGTTCTTAGATAACCAATCCATTCTGACAATTACATCGAAATTGCCAAGTGTGACTGGTCACGAGGTCAATGTCAAGCTTATGACTAGCTGATCTTAGCTTACACCCTCTAAGGATGTGAGTTGCTTCGATTATTTGACTGTTCACCATTTCCATAGTGTACTTAGTTCCTAATAGAGTTGGAGTATGATCGCACCAGTAAGAAATTTGTGAAGTCATGCCGAGACTTCTAGCGAGACCCGTGCTTATAAGGTAAGCGTTGGTCAATGCAAAGGCTAAGGGAGGAGGTTCACATGTAGGAGAAGAAATTTAATGAGATACAGGTTTCAGTAACATAAGGGATAGGATATCTGTTTAAGTAGTCACGTTCAACCGATGGTTAGTTAGATTAAATCTAGCTTTCAAATGTCCTTAGAACAACGGGATCATTTAGAGAAGTCTGCTTAAGGAGTTTGGATATCCTGGGGTATAAATCAAACTAGCCCAAGGATTAGTCACATGATAATTGTTGGAGTGTAATGAATAACGTGTTAGGAGGAAAGAATTCTTCCAATTCTGCTTACATATTTGGAGTCGATGGGTTTACCACGAGGTTCTACTAGATTTTCAATCGAGTTGGTTTCTGTGATCACGTTTGGATGAGAGTCTTAATTTCACTAAGACTCTTAGATGAGTGAGATAAAATGATGGATCCTTTTGGTGATAGTTCAGTGTATCTGTAAACATCTTCAACTTGATAGTCGCGTCTATCAACTGTTAAACAGGTTTAACGATATCAACTAGTCGTTGAGCGGGTTACAAGAACTTCTACTGACAGTGGAAGTTTAAGTCTGTAAATCACTGATTAGGACCATTTATTCACACACTAGGTTTCACCAGGACTTACATGCACCCCAAATTATTATTACGTGTGCACCCGTAATGATAATTTGCTTTGCATGCTCACCCTAGCTTCTCCCTGTTCTGTGTCAAAATGTCCGTTAGTTTGTATTGCCGAGCACATAGTGTGGTTAGAGACGATTTGAAAGGCTCATTCATCAACCATAGGTTGGTCAACTAGAACTCATATCAGGATGAGTAGTCAGGAATCGTTTGATCCGAGTATTCACTCGAGTTGAAATACAATACTAGGGTCCAATCCAGCGGATTGTAGATGAGATCATGCACATGAAACAAACATGTTTCATGAAATGCGGCTTCGAGGAGTGAAACTAGTTCATGAATATGAGTTACTGAAAGAAGCATAGCAGCCGTCCTTCTAACTGAGTCAGAATAGGGTTTGAGTATGCAATAAGTGTAACATTTCTGATTTCCATGTTTTTCCTATCTATTTTATGCCGTACAATAAAATACGGTTCCGATTTCAAATTTTTACAAATCAATATTTCATGTGCAATAAGAACATACACGCGGTTATTACATTACAAAAACAACTGAACCTCGAGGACCAAACTCGACTAAAATTCAAAACAACATCAAAACATCAAAACTACAAGGACTAGTCTTGAAATTTCCAAAACCAACACAAGCACGGTCGTGCTTAGTCCTAAGCACGGTCGCGCTTATGCCCTTGACCACGGTCGTGCTTATCATTAAGCACGGTCGCGTCTTGAACACAGTTTGACCTCTGAAAAGTCAAACCGACTCAAATCCTTACCAAAAATAGACTTGCGACGTGTTTTAGAAACCGCGCGATATACAGGACCTATTATTCGGTGTATCTAGACTTAGACTCGACCGATTACACGTCCAAACGTCCGAATTCACGCATCTCAAACCGACTTCCCTTCTTAAATCAAATCTTGCAATTAGGGTAAGAAATCAAACGAATTAAAGAGCCCAATACCTACCCACGATGTATATAAGCATCCTTAAACCCTAATTCCATCAGTCCATCATTCCTATTCGTCTGTCGATCAAAAAGAAGCCGCGAAGTATCCCTGTAGCCGTCTGCAATTGTTGCCCAATCTAAACAGGTTAGTAGTAGTCCAATAGGTTCGTTTCTTCACCATGATCGAAATCCCTAACCTAATTCGTAATCATATTACACAATTAAACCGATTGAATCTGAGTTTTTGATAATAAATGGTTTTAATCAATTTACACGTTGAACACGTTATAAATCCAATTAAATAGTGTAGTTGGATTCGCAAACAGACTCTCAATGAAAACCTAACTTTCTAATCAGTTTTATTACAAGGATCAAGCGAATTGTGTCTGAAAAAGACCAGACACGGTCGCGCTCGTCATGGAGCGCGGTCGTGCCTGACCAAGCACAGTCGTGCCCAAGTCATGGCCCGATCGTGCTTACCGACTAAACAAGACCCTGACCTAGACAAACCCCTGACGCGGTCGTGCCGGATACGAGCACGGTCGTGTCTGATGAACAGACTGTTGTTTTGTCTTCTGACCAACCACGGGCGCGTCCCTAACCAAGCGCGGTCGTGCCGGGTACGAGCACGGTCGTGTTCCTTTTAAAACAGAATCTTTTATTTATTAAATTTTATATTTTGAATAGTTTTAAAGATTATAAATTATTATTTTATAAAATATCAGAACCAAGTATCGTTAACAAAACCTTAGAATCAACTATTTATTTTCTAAATAAATTAAAATCAATAAAAATACTACAAGTTTATATAACTAATTTTGAGAATATTTATATACAACTATATATATTACCTACACTTGTTTTAGACAAGTATTATTTACTTAAATCTATACATGTCGTTACTATCTAATAACGTTCTAAATTGATAGGGTATTATAACAAACCCTAGACTTAAACGAATCCACTTTCGACTATTGAATAACGCAAAACAATAATACCTAAACTTATATTATCCATTAGGTCGTATCTAGCGATCTACAACACACTGCTGTTTGCTATTGCTTGTGCAAATCTACGCTCTACATAACACGTGAGTTACATAGCCCCTTTTCAAACTCTTTATTTTGGGGTGGAACATGAGTTCAACTACTTGTTTTCAAACATACACATATACAGTTTCATCCCATACATGTATACATTTTGTGCATTTGTGCTTGAGTGCTAGGTGTGTAGATCATACATATTCACGTACAATCATTAACATTTAGCCGACAGTGAACAGTGGTAGATCTATTGAGTCTGACAAACCCACCCAGGTAGGGTGACTGTTACTGACAACACATTTTGAGTACAGTTACAAAGGTTTGATTGTAATACTTGATCACACGATGGTTTCTCTCCATATTTGCCTTAATTATCATGTTGTATTGGACTGTATGCACACAACACATTTTTGCTATCACACGAATAAACCTATGTATTCTCACCAACTTTTTAGTTGACCTTGTTTTAACCATGTTTCAGGTACCAATATTTGAAGTGATCAAGTGATGCAACACATAGAATTTTGGACCTAGTATTTAATTAAACGGGTTTATTTGATGTAATTTTATTCTTGTTTCAGTGGATTGATTGTGTTTGTTTGAGGTTATTCAATTGCAATGAAAACAATTAATAATTATTTAAACTTTAGCATGCCATGAGCAATGAACAGTCTGCACGCTTCACGCCCCGATGTTTCCGCCATCGGTTGGGGTGTGACAATAAGCAAGGCGTTCTCAACCTTGTGGTCAATCTTTCTTCAACAGAATATCGACCAAAGCGCGAGCCCACGGCTCGGGAAAGTGTTGACATCTACGTGTCAATGGATTCGGCAATGATGCGTGCAACAGTCTGCCTTCAGACGGCGTATCGTTGCTAGTGGGTACAGTAGGGACTCGCCTCCGACGATCCCAACTCCCAAAGAGACATGTGCTACTGCTGAGTGTCGTCCATAACATGGACATGAAAAAGCCCACCATATCCGACGGATGACGGTGGTGTGAGAGACTCCTCCGAAGGCTCCGTCTTGCTGCCTACGGATGAGAGTGGATGTTGTTCTGATGATTCCCCGAGTGTCACCACTGGGAATGATGATGCAATGCGAACGACTTGTTCCTCGTCAGTAGAGGGTGATATGAAAGATGTCAACATGCCTGCAATGCCATGTATGTGTAGATGCTATGTGTAGCATGTATGAGTGTCTGTGTCATGTAACTAATGTGTGTGGGTTATAGTCTAGTATGCAATCCTAGTTCTCTATAACCAATGGCTCTGATACCAAACTGTCACACCCCCAAATTCCACTAACGGAGTCATACCGTTTGGGAGCGTGACTGACCAGGATCTCACACATCGGTTACATCAAACGACACTATATGGGACCAAAAATAACATTTCATAAATATAAAGGTTCAGAGATAAAGTATGCGGAAGCGTAAACAAAGTTCAATGTTCATCAAACAAAGACAACTCCTAAGACACATGCATGCCTTAACGTGATCCTGTGTGCCAACCTGAGGAAAACATGAAGAAAAAGTGTCAACATAAAGTTGGTGAGTTCACAGGTTTCTGTACAGTTGTAAAGCATTTGGTGATTTGTTTGATTGGTTGGTTATGTACATCACATTTGCATATCGTAGGTAGCTAACCTATGTTTTTGTCTTACTAAAGCGTTCGTATCCGAAGCTGACATGTGTTTGTTTGTTGCCTCCAGCCAGGTGTATCAACCTTGACCAATGTGTTTAGGCAATATTTCACCCGTTCGACCTCCAATCGAGTTAGCGCGACTAACCCGGGTGGGGCTTGTCAAACCCAGTAGTACTACTAAACATTACCACGCTAAGATCCATATTAACGGTACGAGTGAGTGTGCGAGGACTTTCAATACTGGTTGCAATACGCTTAGCCTCAACAATGATATTTTAAATGCTGTACCATAACCCAAAATGTTTGCATGTTTCCTCCCCCAGATAAAATAGTAAAAAGGGGCCGTGAAACTCACCTGCGTTGCGTAGTAGGTAGTATCACACAAGTATAAGATTTGGAACCTCAAGTGTTAGCCTGTACGGCTTACGTATGCCCTAGAATTATAAACACATAAGTTAGGGACATATGAGATTTGTGATGACGACACGGAAGTTGGAACATCCTAACATTTTCTAGAGGACAAGAGTAGACGAACGTGTCTACGGAATTATGTAATAATAGTTAGGAAGTCAAAGCGATACGTGTCGTTTGATAATAACGAATAATAAATAATTAAATAATTAAATATATTCGTACGTTTAAAGTCGTTAATCAAAAGTTAAGAAAAAAAAAATATATAATTAAATATATTATTTTTATGTTCACAAGATTAATATAAATAACCATTTACGTCAAAAATAATAAATATATTATTTTTATTCAAATATATATCACGGGTAAATAATATAACCAATTATATCATTTAATAGTTTAAAAACGTCATACGAGTTATAAAACGTCACGCAATAATAAACATATATTATTTAATATAAAAGTCACGGGTTAAAAATAATATAAACATATTATTTTATATAAAGTTAAGGTTTGAAAATAATATAAATATATTATTTTTATTAACTAATAACATAAATATATTATTTATAAAAGTGGGGATAATCTCAAAATAGATTAATAAATTCAAACCCGAGCCTATGGGTTGTTTTCCGGATTAAAACACTTTAATATAGTATTATAATAATATAGGGATAAGTTTTATATTTAAAATAATATCAAAAATCGATTTTAAAAATAAAAGTGGGTGGAGAGACTCGAACCCGGGTCTCTCCCACAACAGCACACACACATAACCAGTCCCACCCGCTAGGGAATCGCACAAGCTTTTGGATTAGAAATCTTTTAACACTGATGGTTCTTGTGGTTTCTCCCCCATACGAAACCGAACCCAAACACAGCCCCTAATCCATCGATTTTGGTTTCGATTGGACCAGAGGGCATAGGGGTTTTGATTATCAAGTGTTGGCGATCCTGTATGTGAAGTTAATTGCAAAATAATCGAGTATAGGGTTGTTTAATTTCCGTTTTGAAAACTGAAACCCTAAGTTTGATTCTAAAATCGATTTGATCAAATTCGATATTGTAATGTGTTGTAAACATGGGGCTTTCAAAGAGTGTGGAATTGCGAATCTCACCATACCATTTAATTGAATTGAGATATCGTTTAGGTTAGAGTTCGATTTAACCCGTATTCGCATGAACCCTAGATTGGATTCTTGTTCAAATCGATGATACAAGCCCCTAATAGGTTAGGGCTTTTGTTCACGGTGTTGAAACGAAACTAAGGGTATAATCAATTACCAGAATGGTGCTCGAATCGATGGTGTACGCCTAGAGCAGGTTCCGATCTCGGGTGGTTTGATCTCCGGCGAGTTTGGCCGCTTTTCCGGCGAAACAGAAGTGCGCAAGAGCTTCAGAAAGACTCGACTATCATGCGCAGGTGTTCAATTGAGGGAGTGACAAATGAATTGGTCGGATTTGGTTGGCAATAGACCATGAGGTCGACGGTTACAACACAATCACCCATAATTGGGATTAATTCGATTAATAATTGTGTTTTAAAGCCTTAATGGTGTCGTTTTAATGATAATAATCGCGAATCGCAGTTACACAGAAACGAATTTAAGCTTCAAGAACGAAAGTTTGACTTTCAAAAGTCAATACAAATCGGGAATGGGTTATTTACACTGTTAGTCCCTCTAGTTTCCTGTGTTAGAGTTTTGAAAAGGGCAGAATTAGTCCTTGAGGTTTGAATTGGGTTAGAACTTGGTTAGTAGACTTATAAAGTCATCAGGAACACAAAACCCTTCAATTTTGACTTTCAAAGTCAACAGAAATTGAGATTTGGGTAATTACAGATCTAGTCCTCCTGGTTTCAAGAATGGGAGTTTAGGAATTGGCAGAATTGATCCCTGTAGTTTGAGTTAGGTTAAATATGTTAGGATTTAACTGGAATAGTTAACAGAGTTAACTGGAAAAGTCCGGATTGTCACAATTCGTGACTAAACTCTTTGTATTTCCAGGGTGAAGATGAAGTTTGGTGCATGTTAATGTTTAACGTATTAATCCAAGTGATGTGTTTATGTCTTTAACTATTCGTCCTTAAAACCACCATTTTGGTGGGTTTTTATTATTGTCTAAATCTGTCTTTATATTTATGAGTGTTCTTGATTTTAAAGTGTAAGATCGTAAAACTTTTTTAATCAAACTTGTTTTGAAACTTGTACGTCTTTATACAAGTAGAGATTGATAAGCCAAGGCTTGGTCAACACTAGTAAGGTCGTACGTCTTTATACGAACTTATTATGCGACCAAGAATTGGTGAACTCATGTTGGGAACGGTACGTTTTTATACTTGGTCCCATTGTTACACCGCCTCCCGGTGAGCAAAATATAATCACCTATTTAACTCTAATATAAAGCATTTTACGTTCGATGTCTTAAACTAACCCGGAGATGACCATTCGAAGGGTTGAGGATAATTGTTATCCTTAACGGGAGGCACTACCATTTGTTAAAGCTTTTAAATTTGCAAATCAAATGTCGTGAGGACGAGGCTCTAGCGGTGACCCGGGTCACACGTTTTTAGTAGTCATATCACTGGATTAGTCAACTTAACATTATCATGTACCAAGCGGATTCGAAACCCAAAGCAATACTATTCGTAACCTGATCATTCCCAACATATTTACTTTCCTGTTATTTACCATTCTGTTTGTTACGTTTCTATTACACACTTCACGCATGTTTTTACTTGTAACATCCCGAGTTTTAGAGTGCGAAAGAATTCACGAAAAATTAAAAACTTATATAAGAAAAGGGAAGCGGGCTTGGGCCGGGGTGTATGGGCCGAAAGGGGCAAGGGTTTAGGCCCTTATAAGTCTCAAGACCAGCCCCAAACCCTCATTTGCAACACCATTCTCGGTTCTAGAGAGAGAAAGCGAGAGAGAGCCTAGAGAGAGAAAGTCCCGGTTTTCGGACTAGAGCTTCAAGGATCGTTAGCAAGAGTCTCGTGAGTGTTTATCAACGAAAAGGAAGCGATTTCAGGTAACCATTTGTTCCAGATCTGCATTTTTATATTATGTCGGGTTTTGAAGGAAAAATCAAGTAAAGGTTGGGTTTTTACGTTTAAAAATGAAAACAATGTATAGATCTAGACTCTCGGTTAGAAAACACAAGTTTTGAATGTAAAAAGTCCGGATCTTGACGATGTCAGATCTGCATGCGAGTTAGGGTTTTGTGGGGAAGAAGACTGGTCTGGGGCATGTATCGAAACTAGGAGTTTCGATAGGCAGCATGTATCGAAACTAGGTAGTTTCGATAGGTCACATGTATCGAAACTAGGTAGTTTCGATAGTCAACATATGTCGAAACTAGGAGTTTCGATAGTCAGCATATATCGAAACTAGGAAGTTTCGATAGTCAACATATGTCGAAACTAGGAGTTTCGATAGTCAGCATATATCGAAACTAGGAAGTTTCGATAGTCAACCTGTATCGAAACTAGGTAGTTTCGATAGTCAGCATGTATCGAAACTAGGAGTTTCGATAGGTCTGCAGGTATCGAAACTAGGAAGTTTCGATGAGTCTGATATGTGATGAATTTTTGATGATTGTTCAGATTGTGTGAGATTCCAGTAGGACATCCCCGCTAAGATACCAGGTGAGTTCTAATCCCCCTTTTCGCCTTCTTTAGGGGTGGTGTGCATACTTAGTGTAAAGTGTTTATTATATTTTATATATTATAAACAAATGTGAGAGTTATGTTTTAGTGAAAAGTTTAAAAGAGGCAAATGTACGTTTGAGTAAAGTATAGCTATATTATTGGCAAGCGTTTACTATATTTCTATATACATAAACAAAGACATAATATATGTGTTAGTATTTTCAAGTAAAGCAAGATATATCATTTGGCAAGCGTTTACTATATTTTTATTATACATAAACAAGGCATGATATATGTGTTAAGCTATGTTTCAGTAAAAGCAAAGGTATTTATGGCAAGCGTTTACTATATTTTCATATACATAAACAAAGGCATAATACATGTTAAAGTTTTGATCTAGTAAAGTAAAGTTGTTTGAACTGAAAGTGGAAAGATTTCCTACGGGAATGTGTACCAGCTGTAAAGGTCCTTGGGACAGATGTTACTTGTACAAGATGTCAGATATGGGTTCTATCCATTAGTAAGAACCTTTGGGTTCGTTAACAGTTGTACAATTGGGATGAGTGACGGCGGTTGCTCGGGAGGTCCACGCAACCTCCCCTTAGCGTTAAGCGGTATTGTCGGTTCATGGACGTGAGCCATGGGGGCATTGACCAGGGTATTGTCGGTTCATGGATGAATCCATGGGGGCATTGACCAGGTACTCTTCGGTTCATGGATGAATCCATGGGGGCGGTACAGTATGTGACAAGTGAATTGACGGTTAAGCGGTAGTTTCGGTTCATGGCCGTTAGCCATGGGGGCATTGACCAGGTACTTGTCGGTTCATGGATGTAAGCCATGAGGGCAGTACAGTAAAGAGGAATTGACGGTTTATTATATGTTTTAAACTGTTTTGAAAAGTAAAGTATGTAAAGTTTTGCTTTAAGAGCAGTATGTATGTATCAGTAAATCTTTTATATAAATGATTTAAAGTAAACGTTAGAACTCACTCAGCGTTGCTGATTTTTAGTATGCACATCAGTTAAGTGTAGGTGGCAGTAGATGGAAGTGGATGCTTGGCTTGGCGAGAAGAGTTACCCGAAGACCAGAGTCTGGCATCCTGTTTACGTTATTATTTTAGTTGATTCAGACAAGTTTCAGTTTGTATGTTGACAAGTTATGTTTAGACATGTTATGTATTTCCGCTGCGTATGTTGAAGTTTTAAATCGTTTCCGCTGTGTTAATGAATGTCTTACGATTAAGTTCTATGTGTTGATGAGTAAATCCAATAAGTGAGGCCTCCCGGTTTTGGGGCCTTACATTACTTTTCTGCCATTTACTTTACCGTCATTTACTTTTCTGTCATTTACTTTTCTGCTCCACAAGCACACAAAACTCACTCACTAATTAAACCGGCTAAACGATAACAAAAGTTGAGTATTGGAATTCGACCGTGTCTGTTGGTTCGATACTTGGTTCTTACCTTAACTATATTACATTGCGATAGGTACACTTGCCTATTATGTGTGTTCTAAGTTTGAGTATTTATTATTTTATAAATTTAAAACCTGATCTCGTGAAACCATTTCTAAAACAAATATATATATATTTATATTTATATATATATTTATACTTATCACACGACACGTCAAGTTTTTGGCGCCGTTGCCGGGGACACGGTGATTTCAAGAAAAATTCAAGTTAACAGATTAGCCTTATCATTTTCCATCTATTCTTCTTCTACATTTTTGTTGCAGGTAGTGTATAATTCATAGCTCCACTACTGGTTTATATCAACCTTTAGAAGAGCCCGAAAGATTCTTTCACCGCCGAATACGAGAAAACCGTACTAGAAGAATGGCCGTTGAAAACCGCACTATTTCCGATTTCGCAAGGCCGTCACTAGAGGCTTTGGGGTCAAGTATCACAAGGCCAACGGTTGATGCTAACAACTTTGAGATCAAATCTCATGTTATCCACATGATCCAGTCATCATGCACTTTTCATGGATTACCCGATGAAGATCCACATGCCCACATTGCAAATTTCCTTGAAATTTGTGACACTTTCAAACTGAACGGAGTGTCACTATATAAGGCATGGGAACGTTTTAAAAACTGCAAAACTGAGAAATGATATTACCACTTTCACCCAAGAAGATGGCGAATCACTATATAAGGCATGGGAACGTTTTAAGGATATGTTCAGGAAATGTGCTCACCATGGACTAGAAGTTTGGTTACAAGTTTCATCATTCTACAATGGTTTGCATAATCAAGCTCGTCAAACACTCGACGCTACTGCAGGTGGTATTTTTGGAAACAAGAGGCCACAAGAAGCTTACAACCTGATTGAAGAAATAGCCATGAATAGCTATCAATGGTACAATCCAAGAAACACCAGGGGAGCTAGGCAAGGAGTTCATTCTGTCGATATTGTCACATCACTTTCTGCTCAAGTAGATGCCCTCACCAATCGACTCAATCAACTTAGTAAGGGAAAGACTGCTACTGAAGCTACTGAAGAAGTAAGGAGTATCACCACTAATACCGAGCAGGTTGACTTTATCGGAACAAATCGCCTACAAAACAACCCCTATAGTAATACCTACAATCCTGGATGTAGGAACCATCCAAACTTCAGCCGAAAGGATAACAACGATCAGGGACAATCTGGCTTCGGACAACAACAACAGTTTCAACAAAGACCATCCCAAAACTATCAACCTCGCCAACAATTTCAGGGAACTAACAAGCCAAGCAACGGGTTAAGCTTAGAGGACGCGGTAACTAAGTTAATCTCTACAACTGAGAGTCAAGCCCTTCTAGCGGATTCCCGTCACAACAATATGAGGAAAAGTTTAGTCTTCACGAAGCTGAGTTTAGGACATAGAAAGAAACTCTTCAGTCCATTGAAACACAATTAGGGCAAATTGCAAAACTTCTATCCGAAAGACAACCACGATGTCTTTCGAGTAATACTGAAACCAATCCAAAAGCAAATGTAAGTGCTATCACTCTGAGGAATAGCAAGGTTTATCCAGAGGTTCAATCAACAAGGAGAGAGATATTCACCGGAGTACCGCTTCGTCCACATATCACAGAAACAACCACCCAATAATCACAATCAAAAGTAACTCCAACTCCAGTGGATACTCCTCCAAAAGTTCCGACAAAGAGAGCATTCCATTCCCACATACCATACTCAGGTAGGTTAGTAAAGCAGAAGACTGACGAACAATATGAGAAATTCATCGAGCTACTAAGTCAGATCCATGTCAACCTTCCATTCTTGGATATCATACAACAAATGCCTAAGTATGGACGATTCTTGAAGGATTTCCTTACAAACAAAAGAAACATGGAAGAAGCAGTAAAAAGGACCAATCATTGTGTCGCTCTTATTGAAAGATGTCTTCCAAAGAAACTTTCAGATCCCGGGAAATTCTCTCTACCATGATCAATCAGACCACTACCGATAACATTTGCGCTCGCTGATCTAGGAGCAAGTGTGAATGTAGTGCCATATGTCATGTTCAAAAGGTTAAAAATTGGAAATCCACGACCTGTCAATGCAACCATCGAACTCGCGGATGGATCAGTCAAATCACCCATAGGATTCATTGAGAACTTACTAGTGAAAGTCGGCAAGTTTGTCTTCCCTGCCGATTTCATGGTTTTAGAAATTCCTCAAGGGCCGCTTTGTTCTAAAAAAGACTGTTACCCCCGGCCAGAGTAGAAGTAGGCAAACAGATGTTTCTGGGGGGAACTACGGGAGACGGAGACAGGTGGTTAGGCGGATGCTTGAAGGCCCCGCTGACCCGAAGTGATTTAGAAAGATTCTTCTTTATCGATGGTGATCGGTCATGGTATCCATAGCGTTGCTTCTTTTTCAGCCAAATCCTGATTTCGTTTTGCTTCTCCCGGTCGTCGAGCCTGATCGACTCGACTCTTTTCCCTGCCCCCGGCCGATTTTGGGTCGCCCATTTTTAGCTACTGCCCGAACCGTTATCGACATGAATGAAGGAATTTTGACACTTCGTGTCGGAAAACAATCAGTGACCTACAACATAGGGGGAAATGAATGCCTGTCTAATGATCCATTTGAAATTGCTCAATTCATCGATACTAACCTAGACTACCAGCTGAAAAAAGCCAAAGAATTCAACAAAGGAAAGAAACTGAATCTTGGCAAGGACTTTGAGAACACTGATTGGATCGATGAATACTTTGATAAGCTACCAAAACTGAAGGACTTGAATGAAGGAACAGGAGATACGGTGGAAATCAATGGCTCCCACCCAAAGAAAGACTAACGAAACACGTACGGGTCTGTCCAACGACCCTTAAATAAACGTGGCGCTTCCGGGAGGCAACCCGATGATCATGAATAAATTGAGAAGTTGGAGCATACGGCAAAAAGCACGAATCTCAGGTTTGGTTTTTCCAAATTTAAAGTTTCTTTTACTTCAGCCCCTAGGTATGCCTTCTCGATACTAGGACCTTAGTAGCTTAACTACTATCTTTTATTTTCCTTGTCTGCTTTTATGTTTTTCTTTGTATGTCAGGTAGAATAACATCACCAGATAGCTCCGCCACTCCTTTAAGGAGTCACATTCCATCTCTACAACCCGAGGAATCAATCACCACATCAAATTTCATTGAAATCCGATGAAGTCTTTAAAGCAATGTGTTGACAAGTAGCTGATAGGCACATCCTGGCAGCAACAATAAGTTTTGGCCTTAGGTTATACACCGAATTGACCGGGGGAGTACCGGTTTCTTTTCCCTTAAAACTTCATGCATTTAAATTCTTGCATAGCATTTCATTACATGCATTTGTACATTGAGGGCAATGCACAGTTTTAAGTGTGGGGTGGGGAATTAGAGATTCAGGACTACTTGTAACCTCAAAGCTGTAAAAATTTCAACTCGTGATTTTCTACCCATTTGACTAAAACATTACAAAAATCTACCTTTTGTAAAACCCGAAAAATTTTCAAAAATTTTAAGCCCTAAAATCTAAACCTCTTTGAGTTCGCACCTAATTAAATAAATTGAATACATGGCAAGTAGAAACAAATGAATATTATGCATAATGATTCGCTAAACCCCACCCTATCCGTTTTCATATGAGGAAAATCAAGCCTATTACACAGCGTCAAGTTTTTGGCGCAGTATATAATTATTCGCATGCTCTTTCGTTTGGCATTACTAAGTGTTTTTCGATTGAATTTTATGCATAATTAGAACTTGTGTGACTTATACATATCAAGACCATGAAATAGTAGAAGTATGAAAGTGATTGAGACACCTAGGACTTTATTACCCTTATTCTTAAATCAAAAAATCCCAAAAATATAATCCGCTTAGATAGCCCTTTGAGCCTTAGCCTTTTCTTTTCTACTACCTACACTTATTACCCAACCAGCTTTTCGTAAACACCGGTTATTTGGCTAACTGTCTTCAAAATGGAAAAATTATCCTATGTCGTTTATTTCAAGTTTATTACCATTGAGTCAACTTTGGAAAGAATCTGTTTTACTCAAAAGAATTAGAATATACAAGAAGGTGGATGTATTAGGAAGTAACAGCCGAACTATCTGCAAGGAATTCATGGAAATATTATTTCAAGAAAATTGAGGAAAAAGAATTGTTGAAGAAATTGTCTTGATGCAAAAAAAAATAGAAAAAGGAGAAAAGAAAAAGAAAGAAGTTGGTCTTTTACCGGTTAGACCTTAAAGAGCTGGATATGCATTCTTTTGATTTCAATTTACTTTCCTGTATTCATTTCGCAAAGCCTGAATTACCATCTGAACTCCGAGAGAAGATTTTCAAAGCAACTAGTGATGTAAGAAAACGGTGGCGCAAGCAAGAACAACTGCCACCATTCTGCGGCTTGTCAAAAAGTGCCGCCAAAAGATACAAAAAATGTGTAAAGTGTGGCAACTGGAGCCACGATGGAAAATGTAGCAAGAACCAAACCTATTCCCAAAGTGAGTATACGCAACTAATCAGAGTAGGAGCTGTTAGGCTACAAGCCGAAGGATCCATACGAAGAGGCAGTAATGTATACTACGCAGTAAGGAAAGAGTTGGCACTGATGAAAGATCTTGGTCTTGGCAATCTGACCATAAACGAGCCCTCGGATTAGTTATACCCTCATGATCCGAGTACTGTAAAGGGACCTGTTAGTATTTTTCATTTTAAGCCATGAAGCCGTAGCTGTGTGTTTCACGATAGCTGCAGCCATTCAAACCTGTTAAATCCCTAAAAACCCAAAAAGATTTTCATCTTCATCCCTTTATTTTTATTTTAGCCACACTACAACCCCTTTTAAATTCCTCTTGATCCATGCATACTACTTAGTTAATTGGTGGAGACTTAATTTGCACACAAGCTTATGACCATTGCATAATTCAATTCGAACTTGAGTGTTCCACTTGACTTACATTATCCATACATATATAACCCTAGAGTTGAGTGAACATTGTGAGTAGTGAAAGTTTATGCATAATTGAAGTTCTAGTAGACTTGTTATGAATTCCATCATAGAAAAATACAAAAATAGAAAAAGCAGCTCAAGAGTTATCCCGGAGTTTCCAAATACTTGGAGCTCCATTTCCCCTTGTAAAATTTTTAGTTATGGGTATAATCATGCATTAGTTTGCTTGAGGACAAGCAAAGTTTAAGTGTGGGGTATTATGATATGTCCTAAATTATACATGTTTTGTATGCATAATAATCCTCATATTATGGTACTAATTGATTAATAACCTTCCACTGATACTTAAAACGTTAATATTTCGTAATTGCAGGTTATTCGGTATCCCAAAGACGAATAGATCAAAAATCAGCTTAAAACATGAAGAAATCAAGCTTTTGGAATACCAAACCCGAGCATTGACCCCCAAGAAGTCAAAATTGGACCACAGGAAGTCAACCAGTAGCTAAAAGACAAAACTAGGCAACAGAGGGGGGGATGCACGGCCGTGCATCCCAATACACGGGCGTGCATTGCCCCACTCTGCTCCCCAGAGCCCAGTACAGTGTCCTTTGTACCCTGTTTGATTCCCGAGGTGTTTGAACGCCCGTGTAATCCAATGCATGGCCCTACATTGCTCATTCTGAGGCCTATAAATAGAGGGCTTGGGTTCTTGGTTTCACACACCCATACACACCTTACAACAGCCATCCAGACCTCATTTGAGATCGTATTTCATAGTTAGAGTAGAGAGTAGTGAGTGCAGGGGCTCTTCCTCATTATTCCACAATTGGGCCATTCGTGGCTAAACTCTTTGTATTGCTAGGGTGAAGATGAAGTTTGGTGCATGTTAAATTTTAACGTATTAATCCAAGTGATGTGTTTATGTCTTTAACTATTCGTCCTTAAAACCACCATTTTGGTGGGTTTTTATTATTGTCTAAATCCGTCTTTATTTTTGTGAGTGTTCTTGATTTTAAAGTGTAAGATCGTAAAACCTTTTTAATCAAACTTCTTTTGAAATTTGTACGTCTTTATACAAGCAGAAATTGATAAGCCAAGGCTTGGTCAACACTAGTAAGGTCGTACGTCTTTATACGAACTTATTATGCGACCAAGAATTGGTGAACTCATGTTGGGAACGGTACGTCTTTATACTTGGTCCCATTGTTACACCGTCTCCCGGTGAGCAATATATAATCACCTATTTAACTCTAATATATAGCATTTTACGTTCGATGTCTTAAACTGTCACACCCCCAAATTCCCACTAACGGAGTCATACCGTTTGGGAGCGTGACTGACCAGGATCTCACACATCGGTTACATCAAACGACTCTATATGGGACTCAAATAGAAATTCCATATAAATAAAAGGTTCAGAGTAAAAATAGTGCGGAAGCATATGTAAAGTCCATGCGCAAAACAACGCGCCCAAAGTCCAAAGACAAAACCAACGGTAAACAAAGTTCAAAGTTCAATATGATAAAATGAAGACAACTCCTAAGACACATGCATGCCTTAACGTGATCCTGAGTGCCAACCTGAGAAAACATATAAAGAAAATGAGTCAACACTAAGTTGGTGAGTTCACAGGTTTCGATTGTTTCAAATAAAGAGTTTGCAGTTATCGTACATTCAATATATATATCAAAAGGTAGCTAACCAATATTCATGTATACTAATGCGCTCGCAACCGTAGACTGACAGTTATGTTTGGTGCCTCGCGCCAGGCCTATCAACCATGGCTATGTTTTAGGTCAATATTACACCCGTTCGACCTCCAATCATGCTAGCGCGACTAGCCCGGGTGGGGTTTGTCAAACCCAGTAGTACTACTCAACATACCTCGCTATTCTTCATATTTAAACGGTTCGATGTGAGGACTTTCATGATAGAGTTTACGCATAGTCATAACAAGCGATAATATATATGAATTACAAAAACTAAAAGTTGTTTTGTTGATGTTTTCTCCCCCGTTTAAAAACAGTAAAAAGGGCCGTGAAACTCACCTGAATAAGTAGTGGATTGGATCACACGAAAGCTAAGTTGAAATCACGTGTGTAAGTCTCAAGCGACTTACGAAGGCCCTAAAATATAAACACATAAATTAGGGATACGTTTGGATTGTGACGACGACACGGAAGTTTGAACGTCCTAACGCTTTTCTAAAGATTGAGATTAGACGAACGTGTCTACGGAATTTAAGAATCAAAGTGTTTCGTGTCGTACTCTTAGTGACGAATAATAAATAATAATTAAATATATTTGTACGTTTAAAGTCGTTATCAAAAGTGGGAAAATATAATTAAATATATTACTTTCAAGATCTCAAGATTAAATAAATAATCATTTACGTCAAAAATAATAAATATATTATTTTTAGTCGAAATAATAAACGTGGGTAAATAATATAACTAATTATATTATTTAATAGTTTTAAAACGTTCCAAAAATGGTACGAAATAATATATAAACATATATTATTTAATAATAAGAGTCACGGGTTAAAATAATAATAACATATTATTTATATACAAGTTATGGTTCGAAAATAATATAAATATATTATTTTTACTCATTAAAACATAAATATATCATTTATAAAAGTGGGTATAATGATGAAAATAAGTTAATAATTTCAAATCGAGCTTATGGGGTCATTTCTGAGTTTACAAAATATCACAAAACATCATATAATATAATTTTATAATAATTACAATTTGTAAACAAGAATCTGTCAAAGGATTTCCCATAAACACGACCGCGCCAAAGGTAGGCACGACCGTGCTCGTGCATTGGGCGCGACCGTGTCGGTCTGGAGCGCGCCCGTGGTTGGGTCAGAAGTCATAATCAGGGTCTGTTCATCAGGCACGACCGTGCTCGTGTCCGGCACGACCGCGTCCAGGGTTTTCAAAGCATGACCTTGTCTGGCTAGTGAGCACGACCAGGTCTGGGACGAGGCACGACTGTGCTTGGTCAGGCACGACTGCGCTTGGAGATGAGCGCGACCGTGTCTGGTCAATTCCAGAAACAATTTGCTCGAATCTTATAATATTAACGTTGGAAATCATAGGGTTTTTGATAATTAAGGTATTGTGAACACTACCATGTATTTTAATTAGATTGATATCGTGTCTAGATCAGTGTTCGATTAAAATGAAAAGTGTGAAGGGTTAGGTTCTGATTCGAGTCCAATACGATGATGTAAGCCCGAAAAGGTTTAGGGCTTTCATTCTAAACACTGAAACGAAGGTAAGTGCGTGATCAATTACCAGAATAGATGACGGATTGATGGTGCGCGACTAAACCGAACTCCGACTGTGAACCTGTTGGCTTCCGTCGACTCCGGCTTCGTCTCCGGCCAAATTGATCAATGCAGAAACTTGATGGAGGTTCGTACACGTTGTGAGAGTGGTTTGTTTGCGAAATAGCAATCCAAACTATCGGATTCAAATGGTGTGATAAAGAGATTGACGGTTATGGCATCAATGAGCATGAATGGAATTAATTCGATCATTACGAGTGTTTGTGTGGGAGATAATGGCTCAATGATGGTCGAAATCAATAATGTCATACGTTACAACTTCGTATTCGAACGGATTGTGATTAAAAGCTGCATCTGCGTTTCAACTGGTCAAGAGGCGCGACCGTGCCTGTAATTGGCGCGATCGTGCCTACTCAGCGCGACCGTGCCAGGGCATGGCGCGACCATGCCTACCGAGCGCGACTGTGCCAGGGCAAGGCACGACCGTGCCTAGTAATATTTTGATAAATTGCAAAACTAGTCCTTGCATTTTTCATGTTAAAAGGCTTGGAACTCTGACAGGAATGACCCTTGTGGTTTGAATAGACATAGTTGACTTTCTAAAGTCAACAAAAATGCAATTTTGTGCATTTTGACTTTAAGGTCAATCGGAATAAGGGTTTTGACTAATGACAGCACTAGTCCCTGCAGTTTAAGTTTGAAAGAGTGACAGAAATAGTCCCTAGGGTTTGAGACAAGGTTAACTTTAACTGGATCTCGATAACTGTGTTAGACGGAAAAGTTCGGATTGGCACATCATCCCCTAGTTAAAAGAATTTTCGTCCCGAAAATTAAAATAAAAATTTTTTTTTCTAGTTGTCACATCATCCCCTAGTTGAAAGAATTTTCGTCCCGAAAATTAGAATAGTACCTTAACAGTTTGAAGTGGATTGCTTGAACAGATGAGGATACTTGCGAATCATCTGGTCCTCACGCTCCCAAGTGAATTCCGGTCCACGTTTCGAGTTCCAACGAACTCTGACAATAGGGATTTTACTACGTTTCAGCGTTTTGATTTCCCTATCCATGATTTCTACCGGTTCTTCAACGAACCGTAGTTGTTCATCAATGTGCAGTTCCTCAAGAGGAAACATGAGTGTTTCGTCTGCCAGACATTTCTTCAAGTTCGAGACATGAAAGACATCGTGTACACCACTAAGTCCTTCAGGTAGGTCCAGTTGGTACGCTACTGGGCCAATTCTCTTCACTATTTTGAACGGTCCGACATAACGAGGATTCAGTTTGCCTCGCTTCCCGGAGCGAATGACACCTTTCCAAGGTGAGACCTTAAGTAAGACCATGTCGCCTACTTGAAACTCTAACGGTTTACGACGTTTATCGGCGTAGCTCTTTTGACAGTCACGAGCTGCCGCCATACGGTTACGGATTTGGACGATCTTTTCAGATGTTTCGAATACGAGTTCAGGACCTGTAAGTTGGCTATCCCCAACTTCAGCCCAACAGATAGGAGAACGGCATTTACGATCGTACAATGCCTCGAATGGTGCTGCTTAGATGCTAGTGTGATAACTGTTGTTGTAGGAGAACTCTACTAAAGGTAAGTGAGACTCCCAAGTGTTACCGAAATCGATCACACAAGCACGTAACATGTCTTCAAGGGTTTGGATGGTACGTTCCGTTTGACCATCGGTTTGCGGATGATAAGTTGTACTCATGTCTAGACAAGTGCCTAGGGCTTTGTGTAGAGATTGCCAGAAACGGGAGGTGAATCGAGCGTCTCGATCCGAGATGATAGAGATTGGCACACCGTGCCGAGAGACTACTTCCTTCAAGTAAATCCGAGTGAGTTTTTCCATCTTATCAGTTTCTTTGATTGCAAAGAAGTGTGCAGATTTAGTTAAGCGATCCACGATCACCCAGATGGTATTGCATCCGCTAGGGGTTCTAGGCAGTTTGGTTATGAAGTCCATAGAAATTTGTTCCCATTTCCACATTGGAATTTCCGGTTGTTGAAGTAGACCAGAGGGATTCTGGTATTCTACTTTGACCTTCGAGCATGTTAGGCACTTGCTCACATAGGTGGCTATATCGTCCTTCATCTTTGGCCACCAATATAACACCTTAAGGTCGTGGTACATTTTGTCAGAACCTGGATGAACAGAGTATCGAGATTTGTGTGCTTCATCCATGACCAGTTCCCTTAAGTTTCCGTACACTGGAATCCAAATTCGCTCTGCGAAGTAGCGAATGCCGTCAGACTTGACTTCAAACTGTTGTTCCATTCCTCGTGCACCTTCAGATGGTAGGTTTTCTTCTTTTAAGGCCTCAAGTTGAGCACTGCGGATTTTGTCGGGTAACCCGCTATGTATGGTAAGTTGTAGTGCTCGGACTCGCCTGGGTTTCGTTTCCTTACGGCTCAGGGCATCGGCTACCACGTTAGCCTTCCCCGGATGGTATCGGATTGCGCAATCATAATCGTTCAGAAGTTCAACCCAACGTAGTTTGTAACGGACCAAAATCCGGGTTTCGTTTTAAATAAATTAATATTTCTAATTAATATTATGGTGAAAATAATATTTTAGAAATAAGTTGAAACAAGTGGGTTTCAAGTTTGTAATGGGGTTTTGTTAGTTTTAACTAACTTTTGGATGAAATGAAAGTTGAGGGGCCAAAGTGCAAATATGGCAAATCTGCCATATTTGACTTAAGAAGTCAAAATTAACCTCATTTGGAGGTGTTGGTCGTTCAAGAGAAGAGAGCAAGAGGAGAAACCGGGTTTTGAGCTCAAATCGTGCAATTGAGGCTTGTTTTGTGAAGGTTTTGGCTCACACAACACCTTCATAACATCAAGTAAGTGATTCTCTTCCTCTTGATTTCACCATGAATGTGTTCTTGGTGGGTTTTGGGTGAAATCCGAAATTATGTATGCATGTGATGATATGGTGTTAGATTATTGATAATCTAGCTAAACTAAAGTTAAAGAATGATGATTAACATCCTAGAACCCTTTGATTTTGATTATGAGGAGTTAGGGTTCATATGGTGGAAATTGGGGGTGTTTGGATCATGATGCTAAAATGATGAATGAATGAAGATTAAGTGTTTTTAAGATGTTAGACACTTGAACAAACACCAAATTAACTTAATAATAATTTTTGAAAGAAAAATTAGTGTTAAGATTAAGATAATGAAACTCAAGTGGGTGAGTTTGTGGTGAAAGAGGGTGTTTGGTTATGAGGATAACCCAAACGGGTCAATTTGGGTTGGAAATGTGGAATTGAGTTGTGAACTCAATTGTAATGAAATTTTGATGTATGTTAGATTACTAAACTAGGTGAATTTGTTTAGGTAATCAAATTGCAAAGCTAGAAGGTGTTACGAGATCTTCTAACTCAAAACGTAAGTGCTTTGCACTTACTTAGTAATGATAGGTGGTGGAAATTGAACATATTTGAACTACATGCTAGTTGTTCAAATATCTTATATGTGTTTATTTGTATGTTAATGAATTAAGTTAATAAACTTATATGGTGCAAAATTGACTTGTGTGGTAAAAGTCAAGCTTGTATGCATAATGTAGTTGAAATTGGTGTAGTTGACTATGTGGTATATGGTCAAACTAAAATGTGGAATATGTTAAATTGGTGTAGTTGACTATGTGGTATATGGTCAAACTAAAAGGTAGAATATGTTAAATTGGTGTAGTTGACTATGTGGTATATGGTCAAACTAAAAGGTAGAATATGTTAAATTGGTGTAGTTGACTATGTGGTTTATGTTCAAACTAAAAGGTAGAATATGTTAAATTGGTGTAGTTGACTATGTGGTATATGGTCAAACTAAAAGGTAGAATATGTTAAATTGGTGTAGTTGACTACGTGGTATATGGTCAAACTAAAAGGTAGAATATGTTAAATTGGTGTAGTTGACTACGTGGTATATGGTCAAACTAAAATGTAGAATATGTTAAATTGGTGTAGTTGACTATGTGGTATATGGTCAAACTAAAATGTAGAATATGTTAAATTGGTGTAGTTGACTACGTGGTATAAAATGTGGAATATGTTAAATTGGTGTAGTTGACTATGTGGTATATGGTCAAACTAAAATGTGGAATATGTTAAATTGGTGTAGTTGACTATGTGGTATATGGTCAAACTAAAATGTGGAATATGTTAAATTGGTGTAGTTGACTATGTGGTATATGGTCAAACTAAAAGGTAGAATATGTTAAATTGGTGTAGTTGACTACGTGGTATATGGTCAAACTAAAATGTAGAATATGTTGAATTGGTGTAGTTAACTATGTGGTATATAGTTAAACTAAAAGGGTGGAATGTGATAAATTAGTGTAATTGACTTATGTGGTGTAAAGTCAAACAAAATGTGGTAATTCGGAGAAATTGACTTATGTGGAATATAAGTAAAACCATTGTGGAAAAAATGGTGAAATTGGTGTAAATTGACTTATGTGGAATATAAGTCAAACCATTGTGGAATAATGGTGGGGTTGGTGTAAATTGACTTATGTGGAATATAAGTCAAACCATTGTGGAATAATGGCGGAATTGGTGTAAATTGACTTATGTGGAATATAAGTCAAACCATTGTGGAATAATGGTGAAATTGGTGTAAATGGACTTATGTGGTATATAAGTCAAACCATTGTGGAATAATGGTGAAATTGGTGAAAAATCTACTTATGTGGTATATAAGTCAAGTGTAAGGAACCTTAGTTGACCAAATAGATGCAAACGGGTCAAATGGGTTAAATGGGTGAAAAGGGTGAAAACAAGTTGTAAATACTTGTTTGATATGTTTATCTCATTACTAATGGTGATATGTCAATGTGGTGATGTAGGGAAAGCTCCGAAGTAGGTCAAGGTCAAGTCCAAGGCGTGAAGGGATCTCATATGCTTTTGTTGTTTTTGGGGATTTTAGGTGATCCTTGTAAATTTTGGTGTATTTGACACTTAAATGGTGTTTTTTGGTGTATAAAAATATGGTAGAAATGCTCTTGATCAAAAACCCAAGAGTTGGGAATTTTTGGATGTCAAGTGATTTGAAAAATGTTGAAAATTGGCTAAGTGTGAAAACTGCAGGAAAATGGAAACTCACTGGAAATTTGGTCCCTCGCGGTACGCGAAGAACCTGGGAGGGTTCTCTCGCGGTACGCGAGAGACAAACTTTCTGGATCGCCTTTCTGAGGCCCCCTCGCGGTGCGCGAGAGTTTTGCGGCTGGTATCTCGCGGTACGCGAGGATGAAAAAAAAAATTTCTTGGGATAAAAGTCTTCCGCGCGTTTACGTATTTTTGAAAGTGGTGTGTTTCAACTTGGTATCAGAGCAATGGTTTGAGGGATTTGGTGCGCGAGGCACTAAACTCAAACCGGATGCTCTTGATAAGGAGGATATGATACGAGAATCCACGAAGGACTTGACTAAGACTCGGAGCTTACGGAAATGAAAGGTTAGTAATGATTTGATAAAGTGAATATATATATATGGTGTATATGTATATTTATGAATGAATGACAAGGTGTTATGTGTGCCGAAACTTGTTTTGCGATTTATTATATGAATATGATAATTACAATTGGGCATAGCGTATTATTAAACATGTCTGGCCAATATGATTAATAAGACGAGATGTGCAAGGGTCTTTGCAAGGATTAGGTGAAGGTGATTATATGTGTATGTATGTATGTATATGAATGATTTAAAAAGGGGTAATACATATACACATAGATAAGATTTAGTGCCTTAACAAGTGGGTAGATTAAAGACCTATAAGTAGGTAGAACATCTATAACTTAGTTAAAATTGGTAGGGGAGACTAAGGGGCGCATGTGTAAGTAGAAGAAATGGTGGATGAAAGTCATCTTAAGGACTCAAGTATGTTAGAGTCTAGACGTGTATCACCTCGTGGGTGGTGAGGATCATGGAATGGGTAGGGAGAAATAGGATGCATCAATCTAGCGGAGGATGGCTAGAGCTTTCTATCATGTTATATCGATCTTCCTTCGAGGAAGATAGGGATCTTTGAGGCTATCCTTGTGAGGAGCCGTATGAAGCCTACAGAACGGGAAGTATAACGGTTGGCGAACCGAAGTGGAAGGAAAACCTTGTTTTCACAAGGGGTTCGTGGTGTGCGAATCAAAGAAGTTAAAGGGTGAGAATTTATCATTGATTAATCAGCAATGAATCAC
The DNA here is from genome assembly GCA_023525975.1 of Smallanthus sonchifolius. Lineage (NCBI taxonomy): Eukaryota > Viridiplantae > Streptophyta > Magnoliopsida > Asterales > Asteraceae > Smallanthus > Smallanthus sonchifolius. The sequence continues at coordinate 21,805,482 of CM042026.1, read as the reverse complement.
TATAATGGTATTGGCTTTGAAGCAATCCATTGTGATTGAAAGAAGGTGCATTACTCGCGATGAGTCGACTTCGGGTCGTGGCGAAGAATTGGTGGATTTCGATTCAATGATTGTAAAAGAGGTGTTCGGTTACTTTGTAACCATTTTGAAGTCAAGAGTGACAAAGGGGTGGCGTGTTGATCTGTGCTCATTAGAGACAGCGAAGCACGAGGTATACGAATTGGTGTACACATGGCTTGTGCCATTGACATCAACCGGGGATATAAAGGGATACTTAGTGTTCCAGTTGAGAAAGAGGGTTTGATTAGGGTCATTGCACCTGTGTGCTTTGTTCTAAAGCACATAAACTTTTCGGTGGAAAAGGAAAGTGGAAGAGTGCATTTTGGCACTGACAGTCAGTGGTAGGATAAGTCTGACAAAAGGTCTCGTGGTTTGTGGACTTTATGGTCAAGGGGTAAATGTTAAAATGTACATTGTACGCGATCGGTGATATACATAGGTGAAATATGTATATAAAAGGGGTGAAATGTACATAGGTGGAATGTGTACATAAATGGTGGTTGAAGTCTTAGAACTTCATAAATAATGTTGGAAGTCTTTTGGACTTCACAAACGGTGTTTGAAAGCGAAGTCTTCGAACTTCAAAGGTGGATTCGGTGATTAAGATCCTTAAATCTCAAAGGAATGACTTATGATTAAGTCAATGGGGGTACTTAGGATGTTTGGGTCGCGGATAGGAATCTTCCTTCCAGTGTTGTAAAAGAGGATTCATGTAAGGAATTTGTAGTATCCTTACTTGAGGAGGTTGCATGCTTTATCGATTAAGAATGGTTGAGTTGAAGACTCGAGCTTCAAGGGGTGTTATGTATGGGTATTGGGATCCTCGAATCCCAAGAGGTATGAACTTGAGACCTTGAGTCTCAATGGGTGGATTGGTGAGGTAGTTTTAAAGTTTTCTTTTGAAAAGTGGTGATTCGGGTTTAAGATCATGGGATAATAGGTCCTCGTTTCGTTGGGTTGTCCAACATAGGGATTGTGAGGCGTGGTGTTGTTAAGTATGTGGAGAGGTGTCTCACATGCTTAAGAGTAAAGGCGGAGCACAAAAAGCCGTATGGAAAGCTTCAACCGCTTGAAATACCGCTTTGGAAATGAGAGAATATAGCTATAGATTTAATCACTAAACTACCAAAGACTCGAAAGGGTTAAGATGCTATATGGGTAGTAGTGGAACGGTTGACAAAGAGTGCACATTTCCTACCTATAAAGGAAACGTACTCTTCGGATAGATTGGCGGAAATGTATGTGAAGGAAATTGTGTCACGTCATGGTGTACCGGTGTCGATTATATCGGATCGTGATACGAGATTTACTTCTCAATTTTGGAAGAAATTCCATGAGGATATGGGGACTAGATTGAATCTTAGCACCGCTTATCATCCACAAACGGATGGTCAAAGCGAGCGTACGATTCAAACGCTCGAGGACATGTTGCGAGCGTGTGCTTTGGATTTTGGTGTTAGTTGGGACGACCATTTACCGTTGGCGGAATTCTCTTATAACAATAGTTACCATTCTAGTATTGGTATGCCGCCTTTTGAGGCATTGTATGGGAGAAAGTGTCGAACACCCGTGTGTTGGGGTGAAATTGGTCAACGGGAGCTTGGTAATGTCGAGGCGGTCAAGGAAACTAATGATAGTATTGACCAAATTAGAGCACGCTTGAAAGCGGCTCAAGATCGCCAAAAGTCCTATGCGGATAATAGGAGGCTGGCGATTGAGTTCCAAGTGGGGGACTTTGTGCTTTTGAAAGTCTCTCCTTGGAAAGGGGTGATACGGTTTAGGAAACGGGGGAAGTTAAGTCCTCGTTTCATCGGGCCGTTTAAGGTGGTAGCAAAGGTGGGTGCGGTAGCTTATCGTTTGGAGCTACCGGAGGGACTAAGTAGACTTCATAACACATTTCATGTGTCTCATCTGCGAAAGTGTTTGGTGGATGAATCTACTTTTGTCCCATTGGATGATATTGAATTGGATGAAAAGTTGAATTATGTGGAAGAACCGGTGGCAATCTTGGATAGAAAAGTGAAGCGTTTACGCAATAAGGAGATTAGCCAAGTTTTGGTGAGGTGGAAACATAGAAGGGGAACGGAAATGACTTGAGAAACCGAAGAAGAAATGCTCAAATATTATCCGAACCTTTTTATGTGAAGTCGGGTTTCGGGGACGAAACCCAAATAAGGGGAGGTGATTTGTAACGGACCAAAATCTGGGTTTCGTTTTAAATAAATTAATATTTCTAATTAATATTATGGTGAAAATAATATTTTAGAAATAAGTTGAGACAAGTGGGTTTCAAGTTTGTAATGGGGTTTTGTTAGTTTTAACTAACTTTTGGATGAAATGAAAGTTGAGGGGCCAAAGTGCAAATATGGCAAATCTGCCATATTTGACTTAAGAAGTCAAAATTAACCTCATTTGGAGGTGTTGGTCGTTCAAGAGAAGAGAGCAAGAGGAGAAACCGGGTTTTGAGCTCAAATCGTGCAATTGAGGCTTGTTTTGTGAAGGTTTTGGCTCACACAACACCTTCATAACATCAAGTAAGTGATTCTCTTCCTCTTGATTTCACCATGAATGTGTTCTTGGTGGGTTTTGGGTGAAATCCGAAATTATGTATGCATGTGATGATATGGTGTTAGATTATTGATAATCTAGCTAAACTAAAGTTAAAGAATGATGATTAACATCCTAGAACCCTTTGATTTTGATTATGAGGAGTTAGGGTTCATATGGTGGAAATTGGGGGTGTTTGGATCATGATGCTAAAATGATGAATGAATGAAGATTAAGTGTTTTTAAGATGTTAGACACTTGAACAAACACCAAATTAACTTAATAATAATTTTTGAAAGAAAAAGTAGTGTTAAGATTAAGATAATGAAACTCAAGTGGGTGAGTTTGTGGTGAAAGAGGGTGTTTGGTTATGAGGATAACCCAAACGGGTCAATTTGGGTTGGAAATGTGGAATTGAGTTGTGAACTCAATTGTAATGAAATTTTGATGTATGTTAGATTACTAAACTAGGTGAATTTGTTTAGGTAATCAAATTGCAAAGCTAGAAGGTGTTGCGGGATCTTCTAACTCAAAAGGTAAGTGCTTTGCACTTAGTAATGATAGGTGGTGGAAATTCAACATATTTGAACTACATGTTGGTTGTTCAAATATCTTATATGTGTTTATTTGTATGTTGATGAATTAAGTTAATAAACTTATATGGTGCAAAATTGACTTGTGTGGTAAAAGTCAAGCTTGTATGCATAATGTAGTTGAAATTGGTGTAGTTGACTACGTGGTATATGGTCAAACTAAAATGTGGAATATGTTAAATTGATGTAGTTGACTATGTGGTATATGGTCAAACTAAAATGTGGAATATGTTAAATTGGTGTAGTTGACTATGTGGTATATGGTCAAACTAAAAGGTAGAATATGTTAAATTGGTGTAGTTGACTATGTGGTATATGGTCAAACTAAAAGGTAGAATATGTTAAATTGGTGTAGTTGACTATGTGGTATATGGTCAAACTAAAAGGTAGAATATGTTAAATTGGTGTAGTTGACTACGTGGTATATGGTCAAACTAAAATGTAGAATATGTTAAATTGGTGTAGTTGACTATGTGGTATATGGTCAAACTAAAATGTAGAATATGTTAAATTGGTGTAGTTGACTACGTGGTATATGGTCATACTAAAATGTAGAATATGTTAAATTGGTGTAGTTGACTATGTGGTATATGGTCAAACTAAAATGTGGAATATGTTAAATTGGTGTAGTTGACTATGTGGTATATGGTCAAACTAAAATGTGGAATATGTTAAATTGGTGTAGTTGACTATGTGGTATATGGTCAAACTAAAAGGTAGAATATGTTAAATTGGTGTAGTTGACTACGTGGTATATGGTCAAACTAAAATGTAGAATATGTTGAATTGGTGTAGTTAACTATGTGGTATATAGTTAAACTAAAAGGGTGGAATGTGATAAATTAATGTAATTGACTTATGTGGTGTAAAGTCAAACAAAATGTGGTAATTCGGAGAAATTGACTTATGTGGAATATAAGTTAAACCATTGTGGAAAAAATGGTGAAATTGGTGTAAATTGACTTATGTGGAATATAAGTCAAACCATTGTGGAATAATGGTGGGGTTGGTGTAAATTAACTTATGTGGAATATAAGTCAAACCATTGTGGAATAATGGCGGAATTGGTGTAAATTGACTTATGTGGAATATAAGTCAAACCATTGTGGAATAATGGTGAAATTGGTGTAAATGGACTTATGTGGTATATAAGTCAAACCATTGTGGAATAATTGTGAAATTGGTGAAAAATCTACTTATGTGGTATATAAGTCAAGTGTAAGGAACCTTAGTTGACCAAATAGATGCAAACGGGTCAAATGGGTTAAATGGGTGAAAAGGGTGAAAACAAGTTGTAAATACTTGTTTGATATGTTTATCTCATTACTAATGGTGATATGTCAATGTGGTGATGTAGGGAAAGCTCTGAAGTAGGTCAAGGTCAAGTCCAAGGCGTGAAGGGATCTCGTATGCTTTTGTTGTTTTTGGGGATTTTAGGTGATCCTTGTAAATTTTGGTGTATTTGACACTTAAATGGTGTTTTTTGGTGTATAAAAATATGGTAGAAATGCTCTTGATCAAAAACCCAAGAGTTGGGAATTTTTGGATGTCAAGTGATTTGAAAAATGTTGAAAATTGGCTAAGTGTGAAAACTGCAGGAAAATGAAAACTCACTGGAAATTTGGTCCCTCGCGGTACACGAAGAACCTGGGAGGGTTCTCTCGCGGTACGTGAGAGACAAACTTTCCGGATCGCCTTTCTGAGGCCCCCTCGCGGTACGCGAGAGTTTTGCGGCTGGTATCTCGCGGTACGCGAGGATGAAAAAAAAAAATTTCTTGGGATAAAAGTTTTCCGCGCGTTTACGTATTTTTGAAAGTGGTGTGTTTCAACTTGGTATCAGAGCAATGGTTTGAGGGATTTGGTGCGCGAGGCACTAAACTCAAACCGGATGCTCTTGATAAGGGGGATATGATACGAGAATCCACGAAGGACTTGACTAAGACTCGGAGCTTACGGAAATGAAAGGTTAGTAATGATTTGATAAAGTGAATATATATATATGGTGTATATGTATATTTATGAATGAATGACAAGGTGTTATGTGTGCCGAAACTTGTTTTGCGATTTATTATATGAATATGATAATTACAATTGGGCATAGCGTATTATTAAACATGTCTGGCCAATATGATTAATAAGAGGAGATGTGCAAGGGTCTTTATGATAACCATATGATGATGAACATTTGCAAGGATTAGGTGAAGGTGATTATATGTGTATGTATGTATGTATATGAATGATTTAAAAAGGGGTAATACATATACACATAGATAAGATTTAGTGCCTTAACAAATGGGTAGATTAAAGACCTATAAGTAGGTAGAACATCTATAACTTAGTTAAAATTGGTGGGGGAGACTAAGGGGCGCATGTGTAAGTAGAAGAAATGGTGGATGAAAGTCATCTTAAGGACTCAAGTATGTTAGAGTCTAGACGTGTATCACCTCGTGGGTGGTGAGGATCATGGAATGGGTAGGGAGAAATAGGATGCATCAATCTAGCGAAGGATGGCTAGAGCTTTCTATCATGTTATATCGATCTTCCTTCGAGGAAGATAGGGATCTTTGAGGCTATCCTTGTGAGGAGCCGTATGAAGCCTACAGAACGGGAAGTATAACGGTTGGCGAACCGAAGTGGAAGGAAAACCTTGTTTTCACAAGGGGTTCGTGGTGTGCGAATCAAAGAAGTTAAAGGGTGAGAATTTATCATTGATTAATCAGCAATGAATCAATATAATTGTATTGGCTTTGAAGCAATCCATTGTGATTGAAAGAAGGTGCATTACTCGCGATGAGTCGACTTCGGGTCGTGGCGAAGAATTGGTGGATTTCGATTCAATGATTGTAAAAGAGGTGTTCGGTTACTTTGTAACCATTTTGAAGTCAAGAGTGACAAAGGGGTGGCGTGTTGATCTGTGCTCATTAGAGACAGCGAAGCACGAGGTATACGAATTGGTGTACACATGGCTTGTGCCATTGATATCAACCGGGGATATAAAGGGATACTTAGTGTTCCAGTTGAGAAAGAGGGTTTGATTAGGGTCATTGCACCTGTGTGCTTTGTTCTAAAGCACTTAAACTTTTCGGTGGAAAAGGAAAGTGGAAGAGTGCATTTTGGCACTGACAGTCAGTGGTAGGATAAGTCTGACAAAAGGTCTCGTGGTTTGTGGACTTTATGGTCAAGGGGTAAATGTTAAAATGTACATTGTACGCGATCGGTGATATACATAGGTGAAATATGTATATAAAAGGGGTGAAATGTACATAGGTGGAATGTGTACATAAATGGTGGTTGAAGTCTTAGAACTTCATAAATAATGTTGGAAGTCTTTTGGACTTCACAAACGGTGTTTGAAAGCGAAGTCTTCGAACTTCAAAGGTGGATTCGGTGATTAAGATCCTTAAATCTCAAAGGAATGACTTATGATTAAGTCAATGGGGGTACTTAGGATGTTTGGGTCGCGGATAGGAATCTTCCTTCCAGTGTTGTAAAAGAGGATTCATGTAAGGAATTTGTAGTATCCTTACTTGAGGAGGTTGCGTGCTTTATCGATTAAGAATGGTTGAGTTGAAGACTCGAGCTTCAAGGGGTGTTATGTATGGGTATTGGGATCCTCGAATCCCAAGAGGTATGAACTTGAGACCTTGAGTCTCAATGGGTGGATTGGTGAGGTAGTTTTAAAGTTTTCTTTTGAAAAGTGGTGATTCGGGTTTAAGATAATGGGATAATAGGTCCTCGTTTCGTTGGGTTGTCCAACATAGGGATTGTGAGGCGTGGTGTTGTTAAGTATGTGGAGAGGTGTCTCACATGCTTAAGAGTAAAGGCGGAGCACCAAAAGCCGTATGGAAAGCTTCAACCGCTTGAAATACCGCTTTGGAAATGAGAGAATATAGCTATAGATTTAATCACTAAACTACCAAAGACTCGAAAGGGTTAAGATGCTATATGGGTAGTAGTGGAACGGTTGACAAAGAGTGCACATTTCCTACCTATAAAGGAAACGTACTCTTCGGATAGATTGGCGGAAATGTATGTGAAGGAAATTGTGTCACGTCATGGTGTACCGGTGTCGATTATATCGGATCGTGATACGAGATTTACTTCTCGATTTTGGAAGAAATTCCATGAGGATATGGGGACTAGATTGAATCTTAGCACCGCTTATCATCCACAAACGGATGGTCAAAGCGAGCGTACGATTCAAACGCTCGAGGACATGTTGCGAGCGTGTGCTTTGGATTTTGGTGTTAGTTGGGACGACCATTTACCGTTGGCGGAATTCTCTTATAACAATAGTTACCATTCTAGTATTGGTATGCCTCCTTTTGAGGCATTGTATGGGAGAAAGTGTCGAACACCCGTGTGTTGGGGTGAAATTGGTCAACGGGAGCTTGGTAATGTCGAGGCGGTCAAGGAAACTAATGATAGTATTGACCAAATTAGAGCACGCTTGAAAGCGGCTCAAGATCGCCAAAAGTCCTATGCGGATAATAGGAGGCGGGCGATTGAGTTCCAAGTGGGGGACTTTGTGCTTTTGAAAGTCTCTCCTTGGAAAGGGGTGATACGGTTTAGGAAACGGGGGAAGTTAAGTCCTCGTTTCATCGGGCCGTTTAAGGTGGTAGCAAAGGTGGGTGCGGTAGCTTATCGTTTGGAGCTACCGGAGGGACTAAGTAGACTTCATAACACATTTCATGTGTCTCATCTGCGAAAGTGTTTGGTGGATGAATCTACTTTTGTCCCATTGGATGATATTGAATTGGATGAAAAGTTGAATTATGTGGAAGAACCGGTGGCAATCTTGGATAGAAAAGTGAAGCGTTTACGCAATAAGGAGATTAGCCAAGTTTTGGTGAGGTGGAAACATAGAAGGGGAACGGAAATGACTTGAGAAACCGAAGAAGAAATGCTCAAATATTATCCGAACCTTTTTATGTGAAGTCGGGTTTCGGGGACGAAACCCAAATAAGGGGAGGTGATTTGTAACGGACCAAAATCCGGGTTTCGTTTTAAATAAATTAATATTTCTAATTAATATTATGGTGAAAATAATATTTTAGAAATAAGTTGAAACAAGTGGGTTTCAAGTTTGTAATGGGGTTTTGTTAGTTTTAACTAACTTTTGGATGAAATGAAAGTTGAGGGGCCAAAGTGCAAATATGGCAAATCTGCCATATTTGACTTAAGAAGTCAAAATTAACCTCATTTGGAGGTGTTGGTCGTTCAAGAGAAGAGAGCAAGAGGAGAAACCGGGTTTTGAGCTCAAATCGTGCAATTGAGGCTTGTTTTGTGAAGGTTTTGGCTCACACAACACCTTCATAACATCAAGTAAGTGATTCTCTTCCTCTTGATTTCACCATGAATGTGTTCTTGGTGGGTTTTGGGTGAAATCCGAAATTATGTATGCATGTGATGATATGGTGTTAGATTATTGATAATCTAGCTAAACTAAAGTTAACGAATGATGATTAACATCCTAGAACCCTTTGATTTTGATTATGAGGAGTTAGGGTTCATATGGTGGAAATTGGGGGTGTTTGGATCATGATGCTAAAATGATGAATGAATGAAGATTAAGTGTTTTTAAGATGTTAGACACTTGAACAAACACCAAATTAACTTAATAATAATTTTTGAAAGAAAAATTAGTGTTAAGATTAAGATAATGAAACTCAAGTGGGTGAGTTTGTGGTGAAAGAGGGTGTTTGGTTATGAGGATAACCCAAACGGGTCAATTTGGGTTGGAAATGTGGAATTGAGTTGTGAACTCAATTGTAATGAAATTTTGATGTATGTTAGATTACTAAACTAGGTGAATTTGTTTAGGTAATCAAATTGCAAAGCTAGAAGGTGTTGCGGGATCTTCTAACTCAAAAGGTAAGTGCTTTGCACTTAGTAATGATAGGTGGTGGAAATTGAATATATTTGAACTACATGTTGGTTGTTCAAATATCTTATATGTGTTTATTTGTATGTTGATGAATTAAGTTAATAAACTTATATGGTGCAAAATTGACTTGTGTGGTAAAAGTCAAGCTTGTATGCATAATGTAGTTGAAATTGGTGTAGTTGACTACGTGGTATATGGTCAAACTAAAATGTGGAATATGTTAAATTGATGTAGTTGACTATGTGGTATATGGTCAAACTAAAATGTGGAATATGTTAAATTGGTGTAGTTGACTATGTGGTATATGGTCAAACTAAAAGGTAGAATATGTTAAATTGGTGTAGTTGACTATGTGGTATATGGTCAAACTAAAAGGTAGAATATGTTAAATTGGTGTAGTTGACTATGTGGTATATGGTCAAACTAAAAGGTAGAATATGTTAAATTGGTGTAGTTGACTATGTGGTATATGGTCAAACTAAAAGGTAGAATATGTTAAATTGGTGTAGTTGACTACGTGGTATATGGTCAAACTAAAATGTAGAATATGTTAAATTGGTGTAGTTGACTACGTGGTATATGGTCAAACTAAAATGTAGAATATGTTAAATTGGTGTAGTTGACTACGTGGTATATGGTCATACTAAAATGTAGAATATGTTAAATTGGTGTAGTTGACTATGTGGTATATGGTCAAACTAAAATGTAGAATATGTTAAATTGGTGTAGTTGACTACGTGGTATATGGTCATACTAAAATGTAGAATATGTTAAATTGGTGTAGTTGACTATGTGGTATATGGTCAAACTAAAATGTGGAATATGTTAAATTGGTGTAGTTGACTATGTGGTATATGGTCAAACTAAAAGGTAGAATATGTTAAATTGGTGTAGTTGACTACGTGGTATATGGTCAAACTAAAATGTGGAATATGTTAAATTAATGTAGTTGACTATGTGGTATATGGTCAAACTAAAATGTGGAATATGTTAAATTGGTGTAGTTGACTATGTGGTATATGGTCAAACTAAAAGGTAGAATATGTTAAATTGGTGTAGTTGACTATGTGGTATATGGTCAAACTAAAAGGTAGAATATGTTAAATTGGTGTAGTTGACTATGTGGTATATGGTCAAACTAAAAGGTAGAATATGTTAAATTGGTGTAGTTGACTATGTGGTATAAGTTCAAACTAAAAGGTAGAATATGTTAAATTGGTGTAGTTGACTACGTGGTATATGGTCAAACTAAAATGTAGAATATGTTAAATTGGTGTAGTTGACTATGTGGTATATGGTCAAACTAAAATGTAGAATATGTTAAATTGGTGTAGTTGACTACGTGGTATATGGTCAAACTAAAATGTAATATATGTTAAATTGGTGTAGTTGACTATGTGGTATATGGTCAAACTAAAATGTGGAATATGTTAAATTGGTGTAGTTGACTATGTGGTATATGGTCAAACTAAAATGTGGAATTTGTTAAATTGGTGTAGTTGAATATGTGGTATATGCTCAAACTAAAAGGTAGAATATGTTAAATTGGTGTAGTTGACTACGTGGTATATGGTCAAACTAAAAGGTAGAATATGTTAAATTGGTGTAGTTAACTATGTGGTATATAGTTAAACTAAAAGGGTGGAATGTGATAAATTAATGTAATTGACTTATGTGGTGTAAAGTCAAACAAAATGTGGTAATTCGGAGAAATTGACTTATGTGGAATATAAGTTAAACCATTGTGGAAAAAATGGTGAAATTGGTGTAAATTGACTTATGTGGAATATAAGTCAAACCATTGTGGAATAATGGTGGGGTTGGTGTAAATTGACTTATGTGGAATATAAGTCAAACCATTGTGGAATAATGGCGGAATTGGTGTAAATTGACTTATGTGGAATATAAGTCAAACCATTGTGGAATAATGGTGAAATTGGTGTAAATGGACTTATGTGGTATATAAGTCAAACCATTGTGGAATAATTGTGAAATTGGTGAAAAATCTACTTATGTGGTTTATAAGTCAAGTGTAAGGAACCTTAGTTGACCAAATAGATGCAAACGGGTCAAATGGGTTAAATGGGTGAAAAGGGTGAAAACAAGTTGTAAATACTTGTTTGATATGTTTATCTCATTACTAATGGTGATATGTCAATGTGGTGATGTAGGGAAAGCTCTGAAGTAGGTCAAGGTCAAGTCCAAGGCGTGAAGGGATCTCGTATGCTTTTGTTGTTTTTGGGGATTTTAGGTGATCCTTGTAAATTTTGGTGTATTTGATACTTAAATGGTGTTTTTTGGTGTATAAAAATATGGTAGAAATGCTCTTGATCAAAAACCCAAGAGTTGGGAATTTTTGGATGTCAAGTGATTTGAAAAATGTTGAAAATTGGCTAAGTGTGAAAACTGCAGGAAAATGAAAACTCACTGGAAATTTGGTCGCTCGCGGTACACGAAGAACCTGGGAGGGTTCTCTCGCGGTACGCGAGAGACAAACTTTCCGGATCGCCTTTCTGAGGCCCCCTCGCGGTACGCGAGAGTTTTGCGGCTGGTATCTCGCGGTACGCGAGGATGAAAAAAAAAATTTCTTGGGATAAAAGTCTTCCGCGCGTTTACGTATTTTTGAAAGTGGTGTGTTTCAACTTGGTATCAGAGCAATGGTTTGAGGGATTTGGTGCGCGAGGCACTAAACTCAAACCGGATGCTCTTGATAAGGGGGATATGATACGAGAATCCACGAAGGACTTGACTAAGACTCGGAGCTTACGGAAATGAAAGGTTAGTAATGATTTGATAAAGTGAATATATATATATGGTGTATATGTATATTTATGAATGAATGACAAGGTGTTATGTGTGCCGAAACTTGTTTTGCGATTTATTATATGAATATGATAATTACAATTGGGCATAGCGTATTATTAAACATGTCTGGCCAATATGATTAATAAGAGGAGATGTGCAAGGGTCTTTATGATAACCATATGATGATGAACATTTGCAAGGATTAGGTGAAGGTGATTATATGTGTATGTATGTATGTATATGAATGATTTAAAAAGGGGTAATACATATACACATATATAAGATTTAGTGCCTTAACAAGTGGGTAGATTAAAGACCTATAAGTAGGTAGAACATCTATAACTTAGTTAAAATTGGTGGGGGAGACTAAGGGGCGCATGTGTAAGTAGAAGAAATGGTGGATGAAAGTCATCTTAAGGACTCAAGTATGTTAGAGTCTAGACGTGTATCACCTCGTGGGTGGTGAGGATCATGGAATGGGTAGGGAGAAATAGGATGCATCAATCTAGCGAAGGATGGCTAGAGCTTTCTATCATGTTATATCGATCTTCCTTCGAGGAAGATAGGGATCTTTGAGGCTATCCTTGTGAGGAGCCGTATGAAGCCTACAGAACGGGAAGTATAACGGTTGGCGAACCGAAGTGGAAGGAAAACCTTGTTTTCACAAGGGGTTCGTGGTGTGCGAATCAAAGAAGTTAAAGGGTGAGAATTTATCATTGATTAATCAGCAATGAATCACTATAATGGTATTGGCTTTGAAGCAATCCATTGTGATTGAAAGAAGGTGCATTACTCGCGATGAGTCGACTTCGGGTCGTGGCGAAGAATTGGTGGATTTCGATTCAATGATTGTAAAAGAGGTGTTCGGTTACTTTGTAACCATTTTGAAGTCAAGAGTGACAAAGGGGTGGCGTGTTGATCTGTGCTCATTAGAGACAGCGAAGCACGAGGTATACGAATTGGTGTACACATGGCTTGTGCCATTGACATCAACCGGGGATATAAAGGGATACTTAGTGTTCCAGTTGAGAAAGAGGGTTTGATTAGGGTCATTGCACCTGTGTGCTTTGTTCTAAAGCACATAAACTTTTCGGTGGAAAAGGAAAGTGGAAGAGTGCATTTTGGCACTGACAGTCAGTGGTAGGATAAGTCTGACAAAAGGTCTCGTGGTTTGTGGACTTTATGGTCAAGGGGTAAATGTTAAAATGTACATTGTACGCGATCGGTGATATACATAGGTGAAATATGTATATAAAAGGGGTGAAATGTACATAGGTGGAATGTGTACATAAATGGTGGTTGAAGTCTTAGAACTTCATAAATAATGTTGGAAGTCTTTTGGACTTCACAAACGGTGTTTGAAAGCGAAGTCTTCGAACTTCAAAGGTGGATTCGGTGATTAAGATCCTTAAATCTCAAAGGAATGACTTATGATTAAGTCAATGGAGGTACTTAGGATGTTTGGGTCGCGGATAGGAATCTTCCTTCCAGTGTTGTAAAAGAGGATTCATGTAAGGAATTTGTAGTATCCTTACTTGAGGAGGTTGCATGCTTTATCGATTAAGAATGGTTGAGTTGAAGACTCGAGCTTCAAGGGGTGTTATGTATGGGTATTGGGATCCTCGAATCCCAAGAGGTATGAACTTGAGACCTTGAGTCTCAATGGGTGGATTGGTGAGGTAGTTTTAAAGTTTTCTTTTGAAAAGTGGTGATTCGGGTTTAAGATCATGGGATAATAGGTCCTCGTTTCGTTGGGTTGTCCAACATAGGGATTGTGAGGCGTGGTGTTGTTAAGTATGTGGAGAGGTGTCTCACATGCTTAAGAGTAAAGGCGGAGCACAAAAAGCCGTATGGAAAGCTTCAACCGCTTGAAATACCGCTTTGGAAATGAGAGAATATAGCTATAGATTTAATCACTAAACTACCAAAGACTCGAAAGGGTTAAGATGCTATATGGGTAGTAGTGGAACGGTTGACAAAGAGTGCACATTTCCTACCTATAAAGGAAACGTACTCTTCGGATAGATTGGCGGAAATGTATGTGAAGGAAATTGTGTCACGTCATGGTGTACCGGTGTCGATTATATCGGATCGTGATACGAGATTTACTTCTCGATTTTGGAAGAAATTCCATGAGGATATGGGGACTAGATTGAATCTTAGCACCGCTTATCATCCACAAACGGATGGTCAAAGCGAGCGTACGATTCAAACGCTCGAGGACATGTTGCGAGCGTGTGCTTTGGATTTTGGTGGTAGTTGGGACGACCATTTACCGTTGGCGGAATTCTCTTATAACAATAGTTACCATTCTAGTATTGGTATGCCGCCTTTTGAGGCATTGTATGGGAGAAAGTGTCGAACACCCGTGTGTTGGGGTGAAATTGGTCAACGGGAGCTTGGTAATGTCGAGGCGGTCAAGGAAACTAATGATAGTATTGACCAAATTAGAGCACGCTTGAAAGCGGCTCAAGATCGCCAAAAGTCCTATGCGGATAATAGGAGGCTGGCGATTGAGTTCCAAGTGGGGGACTTTGTGCTTTTGAAAGTCTCTCCTTGGAAAGGGGTGATACGGTTTAGGAAACGGGGGAAGTTAAGTCCTCGTTTCATCGGGCCGTTTAAGGTGGTAGCAAAGGTGGGTGCGGTAGCTTATCGTTTGGAGCTACCGGAGGGACTAAGTAGACTTCATAACACATTTCATGTGTCTCATCTGCGAAAGTGTTTGGTGGATGAATCTACTTTTGTCCCATTGGATGATATTGAATTGGATGAAAAGTTGAATTATGTGGAAGAACCGGTGGCAATCTTGGATAGAAAAGTGAAGCGTTTACGCAATAAGGAGATTAGCCAAGTTTTGGTGAGGTGGAAACATAGAAGGGGAACGGAAATGACTTGAGAAACCGAAGAAGAAATGCTCAAATATTATCCGAACCTTTTTATGTGAAGTCGGGTTTCGGGGACGAAACCCAAATAAGGGGAGGTGATTTGTAACGGACCAAAATCCGGGTTTCGTTTTAAATAAATTAATATTTCTAATTAATATTATGGTGAAAATAATATTTTAGAAATAAGTTGAAACAAGTGGGTTTCAAGTTTGTAATGGGGTTTTGTTAGTTTTAACTAACTTTTGGATGAAATGAAAGTTGAGGGGCCAAAGTGCAAATATGGCAAATCTGCCATATTTGACTTAAGAAGTCAAAATTAACCTCATTTGGAGGTGTTGGTCGTTCAAGAGAAGAGAGCAAGAGGAGAAACCGGGTTTTGAGCTCAAATCGTGCAATTGAGGCTTGTTTTGTGAAGGTTTTGGCTCACACAACACCTTCATAACATCAAGTAAGTGATTCTCTTCCTCTTGATTTCACCATGAATGTGTTCTTGGTGGGTTTTGGGTGAAATCCGAAATTATGTATGCATGTGATGATATGGTGTTAGATTATTGATAATCTAGCTAAACTAAAGTTAAAGAATGATGATTAACATCCTAGAACCCTTTGATTTTGATTATGAGGAGTTAGGGTTCATATGGTGGAAATTGGGGGTGTTTGGATCATGATGCTAAAATGATGAATGAATGAAGATTAAGTGTTTTTAAGATGTTAGACACTTGAACAAACACCAAATTAACTTAATAATAATTTTTGAAAGAAAAATTAGTGTTAAGATTAAGATAATGAAACTCAAATGGGTGAGTTTGTGGTGAAAGAGGGTGTTTGGTTATGAGGATAACCCAAACGGGTCAATTTGGGTTGGAAATGTGGAATTGAGTTGTGAACTCAATTGTAATGAAATTTTGATGTATGTTAGATTACTAAACTAGGTGAATTTGTTTAGGTAATCAAATTGCAAAGCTAGAAGGTGTTGCGGGATCTTCTAACTCAAAAGGTAAGTGCTTTGCACTTACTTAGTAATGATAGGTGGTGGAAATTGAACATATTTGAACTACATGTTGGTTGTTCAAATATCTTATATGTGTTTATTTGTATGTTGATGAATTAAGTTAATAAACTTATATGGTGCAAAATTGACTTGTGTGGTAAAAGTCAAGCTTGTATGCATAATGTAGTTGAAATTGGTGTAGTTGACTACGTGGTATATGGTCAAACTAAAATGTGGAATATGTTAAATTGATGTAGTTGACTATGTGGTATATGGTCAAACTAAAATGTGGAATATGTTAAATTGGTGTAGTTGACTATGTGGTATATGGTCAAACTAAAAGGTAGAATATGTTAAATTGGTGTAGTTGACTATATGGTATATGGTCAAACTAAAAGGTAGAATATGTTAAATTGGTGTAGTTGACTATGTGGTATATGGTCAAACTAAAAGGTAGAATATGTTAAATTGGTGTAGTTGACTATGTGGTATATGGTCAAACTAAAAGGTAGAATATGTTAAATTGGTGTAGTTGACTACGTGGTATATGGTCAAACTAAAATGTAGAATATGTTAAATTGGTGTAGTTGACTATGTGGTATATGGTCAAACTAAAATGTAGAATATGTTAAATTGGTGTAGTTGACTACGTGGTATATGGTCATACTAAAATGTAGAATATGTTAAATTGGTGTAGTTGACTATGTGGTATATGGTCAAACTAAAATGTGGAATATGTTAAATTGGTGTAGTTGACTATGTGGTATATGGTCAAACTAAAATGTGGAATATGTTAAATTGGTGTAGTTGACTATGTGGTATATGGTCAAACTAAAAGGTAGAATATGTTAAATTGGTGTAGTTGACTACGTGGTATATGGTCAAACTAAAATGTAGAATATGTTGAATTGGTGTAGTTAACTATGTGGTATATAGTTAAACTAAAAGGGTGGAATGTGATAAATTAATGTAATTGACTTATGTGGTGTAAAGTCAAACAAAATGTGGTAATTCGGAGAAATTGACTTATGTGGAATATAAGTTAAACCATTGTGGAAAAAATGGTGAAATTGGTGTAAATTGACTTATGTGGAATATAAGTCAAACCATTGTGGAATAATGGTGGGGTTGGTGTAAATTAACTTATGTGGAATATAAGTCAAACCATTGTGGAATAATGGCGGAATTGGTGTAAATTGACTTATGTGGAATATAAGTCAAACCATTGTGGAATAATGGTGAAATTGGTGTAAATGGACTTATGTGGTATATAAGTCAAACCATTGTGGAATAATTGTGAAATTGGTGAAAAATCTACTTATGTGGTATATAAGTCAAGTGTAAGGAACCTTAGTTGACCAAATAGATGCAAACGGGTCAAATGGGTTAAATGGGTGAAAAGGGTGAAAACAAGTTGTAAATACTTGTTTGATATGTTTATCTCATTACTAATGGTGATATGTCAATGTGGTGATGTAGGGAAAGCTCTGAAGTAGGTCAAGGTCAAGTCCAAGGCGTGAAGGGATCTCGTATGCTTTTGTTGTTTTTGGGGATTTTAGGTGATCCTTGTAAATTTTGGTGTATTTGACACTTAAATGGTGTTTTTTGGTGTATAAAAATATGGTAGAAATGCTCTTGATCAAAAACCCAAGAGTTGGGAATTTTTGGATGTCAAATGATTTGAAAAATGTTGAAAATTGGCTAAGTGTGAAAACTGCAGGAAAATGAAAACTCACTGGAAATTTGGTCCCTCGTGGTACACGAAGAACCTGGGAGGGTTCTCTCGCGGTACGCGAGAGACAAACTTCCGGATCGCCTTTCTGAGGCCCCCTCGCGGTACGCAAGAGTTTTGCGGCTGGTATCTCGCGGTACGCGAGGATGAAAAAAAAAATTTTCTTGGGATAAAAGTCTTTCGCGCGTTTACGTATTTTTGAAAGTGGTGTGTTTCAACTTGGTATCAGAGCAATGGTTTGAGGGATTTGGTGCGCGAGGCACTAAACTCAAACCGGATGCTCTTGATAAGGGGGATATGATACGAGAATCCACGAAGGACTTGACTAAGACTCGGAGCTTACGGAAATGAAAGGTTAGTAATGATTTGATAAAGTGAATATATATATATATGGTGTATATGTATATTTATGAATGAATGACAAGGTGTTATGTGTGCCGAAACTTGTTTTGCGATTTATTATATGAATATGATAATTACAATTGGGCATAGCGTATTATTAAACATGTCTGGCCAATATGATTAATAAGAGGAGATGTGCAAGGGTCTTTATGATAACCATATGATGATGAACATTTGCAAGGATTAGGTGAAGGTGATTATATGTGTATGTATGTATGTATATGAATGATTTAAAAAGGGGTAATACATATACACATAGATAAGATTTAGTGCCTTAACAAGTGGGTAGATTAAAGACCTATAAGTAGGTAGAACATCTATAACTTAGTTAAAATTGGTGGGGGAGACTAAGGGGCGCATGTGTAAGTAGAAGAAATGGTGGATGAAAGTCATCTTAAGGACTCAAGTATGTTAGAGTCTAGACGTGTATCACCTCGTGGGTGGTGAGGATCATGGAATGGGTAGGGAGAAATAGGATGCATCAATCTAGGGAAGGATGGCTAGAGCTTTCTATCATGTTATATCGATCTTCCTTCGAGGAAGATAGGGATCTTTGAGGCTATCCTTGTGAGGAGCCGTATGAAGCCTACAGAACGGGAAGTATAACGGTTGGCGAATCGAAGTGGAAGGAAAACCTTGTTTTCACAAGGGGTTCGTGGTGTGCGAATCAAAGAAGTTAAAGGGTGAGAATTTATCATTGATTAATCAGCAATGAATCACTATAATGGTATTGGCTTTGAAGCAATCCATTGTGATTGAAAGAAGGTGCATTACTCGCGATGAGTCGACTTCGGGTCGTGGCGAAGAATTGGTGGATTTCGGTTCAATGATTGTAAAAGAGGTGTTCGGTTACTTTGTAACCATTTTGAATTCAAGAGTGACAAAGGGGTGGCGTGTTGATCTGTGCTCATTAGAGACAGCGAAGCACGAGGTATACGAATTGGTGTACACATGGCTTGTGCCATTGACATCAACCGGGGATATAAAGGGATACTTAGTGTTCCAGTTGAGAAAGAGGGTTTGATTAGGGTCATTGCACCTGTGTGCTTTGTTCTAAAGCACATAAACTTTTCGGTGGAAAAGGAAAGTGGAAGAGTGCATTTTGGCACTGACAGTCAGTGGTAGGATAAGTCTGACAAAAGGTCTCGTGGTTTGTGGACTTTATGGTCAAGGGGTAAATGTTAAAATGTACATTGTACGCGATCGGTGATATACATAGGTGAAATATGTATATAAAAGGGGTGAAATGTACATAGGTGGAATGTGTATATAAATGGTGGTTGAAGTCTTAGAACTTCATAAATAATGTTGGAAGTCTTTTGGACTTCACAAACGGTGTTTGAAAGCGAAGTCTTCGAACTTCAAAGGTGGATTCGGTGATTAAGATCCTTAAATCTCAAAGGAATGACTTATGATTAAGTCAATTGAGGTACTTAGGATGTTTGGGTCGCGGATAGGAATCTTCCTTCCAGTGTTGTAAAAGAGGATTCATGTAAGGAATTTGTAGTATCCTTACTTGAGGAGGTTGCATGCTTTATCGATTAAGAATGGTTGAGTTGAAGACTCGAGCTTCAAGGGGTGTTATGTATGGGTATTGGGATCCTCGAATCCCAAGAGGTATGAACTTGAGACCTTGAGTCTCAATGGGTGGATTGGTGAGGTAGTTTTAAAGTTTTCTTTTGAAAAGTGGTGATTCGGGTTTAAGATCATGGGATAATAGGTCCTCGTTTCGTTGGGTTGTCCAACATAGGGATTGTGAGGCGTGGTGTTGTTAAGTATGTGGAGAGGTGTCTCACATGCTTAAGAGTAAAGGCGGAGCACCAAAAGCCGTATGGAAAGCTTCAACCGCTTGAAATACCGCTTTGGAAATGAGAGAATATAGCTATAGATTTAATCACTAAACTACCAAAGACTCGAAAGGGTTAAGATGCTATATGGGTAGTAGTGGAACGGTTGACAAAGAGTGCACATTTCCTACCTATAAAGGAAACGTACTCTTCGGATAGATTGGCGGAAATGTATGTGAAGGAAATTGTGTCACGTCATGGTGTACCGGTGTCGATTATATCGGATCGTGATACGAGATTTACTTCTCGATTTTGGAAGAAATTCCATGAGGATATGGGGACTAGATTGAATCTTAGCACCGCTTATCATCCACAAACGGATGGTCAAAGCGAGCGTACGATTCAAACGCTCGAGGACATGTTGCGAGCGTGTGCTTTGGATTTTGGTGGTAGTTGGGACGACCATTTACCGTTGGCGGAATTCTCTTATAACAATAGTTACCATTCTAGTATTGGTATGCCGCCTTTTGAGGCATTGTATGGGAGAAAGTGTCGAACACCCGTGTGTTGGGGTGAAATTGGTCAACGGGAGCTTGGTAATGTCGAGGCGGTCAAGGAAACTAATGATAGTATTGACCAAATTAGAGCACGCTTGAAAGCGGCTCAAGATCGCCAAAAGTCCTATGCGGATAATAGGAGGCGGGCGATTGAGTTCCAAGTGGGGGACTTTGTGCTTTTGAAAGTCTCTCCTTGGAAAGGGGTGATACGGTTTAGGAAACGGGGGAAGTTAAGTCCTCGTTTCATCGGGCCGTTTAAGGTGATAGCAAAGGTGGGTGCGGTAGCTTATCGTTTGGAGCTACCGGAGGGACTAAGTAGACTTCATAACACATTTCATGTGTCTCATCTGCGAAAGTGTTTGGTGGATGAATCTACTTTTGTCCCATTGGATGATATTGAATTGGATGAAAAGTTGAATTATGTGGAAGAACCGGTGGCAATCTTGGATAGAAAAGTGAAGCGTTTACGCAATAAGGAGATTAGCCAAGTTTTGGTGAGGTGGAAACATAGAAGGGGAACGGAAATGACTTGAGAAACCGAAGAAGAAATGCTCAAATATTATCCGAACCTTTTTATGTGAAGTCGGGTTTCGGGGACGAAACCCAAATAAGGGGAGGTGATTTGTAACGGACCAAAATCCGGGTTTCGTTTTAAATAAATTAATATTTCTAATTAATATTATGGTGAAAATAATATTTTAGAAATAAGTTGAAACAAGTGGGTTTCAAGTTTGTAATGGGGTTTTGTTAGTTTTAACTAACTTTTGGATGAAATGAAAGTTGAGGGGCCAAAGTGCAAATATGGCAAATCTGCCATATTTGACTTAAGAAGTCAAAATTAACCTCATTTGGAGGTGTTGGTCGTTCAAGAGAAGAGAGCAAGAGGAGAAACCGGGTTTTGAGCTCAAATCGTGCAATTGAGGCTTGTTTTGTGAAGGTTTTGGCTCACACAACACCTTCATAACATCAAGTAAGTGATTCTCTTCCTCTTGATTTCACCATGAATGTGTTCTTGGTGGGTTTTGGGTGAAATCCGAAATTATGTATGCATGTGATGATATGGTGTTAGATTATTGATAATCTAGCTAAACTAAAGTTAAAGAATGATGATTAACATCCTAGAACCCTTTGATTTTGATTATGAGGAGTTAGGGTTCATATGGTGGAAATTGGGGGTGTTTGGATCATGATGCTAAAATGATGAATGAATGAAGATTAAGTGTTTTTAAGATGTTAGACACTTGAACAAACACCAAATTAACTTAATAATAATTTTTGAAAGAAAAATTAGTGTTAAGATTAAGATAATGAAACTCAAGTGGGTGAGTTTGTGGTGAAAGAGGGTGTTTGGTTATGAGGATAACCCAAACGGGTCAATTTGGGTTGGAAATGTGGAATTGAGTTGTGAACTCAATTGTAATGAAATTTTGATGTATGTTAGATTACTAAACTAGGTGAATTTGTTTAGGTAATCAAATTGCAAAGCTAGAAGGTGTTGCGGGATCTTCTAACTCAAAAGGTAAGTGCTTTGCACTTACTTAGTAATGATAGGTGGTGGAAATTGAACATATTTGAACTACATGTTGGTTGTTCAAATATCTTATATGTGTTTATTTGTATGTTGATGAATTAAGTTAATAAACTTATATGGTGCAAAATTGACTTGTGTGGTAAAAGTCAAGCTTGTATGCATAATGTAGTTGAAATTGGTGTAGTTGACTACGTGGTATATGGTCAAACTAAAATGTGGAATATGTTAAATTGATGTAGTTGACTATGTGGTATATGGTCAAACTAAAATGTGGAATATGTTAAATTGGTGTAGTTGACTATGTGGTATATGGTCAAACTAAAAGGTAGAATATGTTAAATTGGTGTAGTTGACTATGTGGTATATGGTCAAACTAAAAGGTAGAATATGTTAAATTGGTGTAGTTGACTATGTGGTATATGGTCAAACTAAAAGGTAGAATATGTTAAATTGGTGTAGTTAACTATGTGGTATATGGTCAAACTAAAAGGTAGAATATGTTAAATTGGTGTAGTTGACTACGTGGTATATGGTCAAACTAAAATGTAGTATATGTTAAATTGGTGTAGTTAACTATGTGGTATATGGTCAAACTAAAATGTAGAATATGTTAAATTGGTGTAGTTGACTACGTGGTATATGGTCATACTAAAATGTAGAATATGTTAAATTGGTGTAGTTGACTATGTGGTATATGGTCAAACTAAAATGTGGAATATGTTAAATTGGTGTAGTTGACTATGTGGTATATGGTCAAACTAAAATGTGGAATATGTTAAATTGGTGTAGTTGACTATGTGGTATATGGTCAAACTAAAAGGTAGAATATGTTAAATTGGTGTAGTTGACTACGTGGTATATGGTCAAACTAAAATGTAGAATATGTTGAATTGGTGTAGTTAACTATGTGGTATATAGTTAAACTAAAAGGGTGGAATGTGATAAATTAATGTAATTGACTTATGTGGTGTAAAGTCAAACAAAATGTGGTAATTCGGAGAAATTGACTTATGTGGAATATAAGTTAAACCATTGTGGAAAAAATGGTGAAATTGGTGTAAATTGACTTATGTGGAATATAAGTCAAACCATTGTGGAATAATGGTGGGGTTGGTGTAAATTAACTTATGTGGAATATAAGTCAAACCATTGTGGAATAATGGCGGAATTGGTGTAAATTGACTTATGTGGAATATAAGTCAAACCATTGTGGAATAATGGTGAAATTGGTGTAAATGGACTTATGTGGTATATAAGTCAAACCATTGTGGAATAATTGTGAAATTGGTGAAAAATCTACTTATGCGGTATATAAGTCAAGTGTAAGGAACCTTAGTTGACCAAATAGATGCAAACGGGTCAAATGGGTTAAATGGGTGAAAAGGGTGAAAACAAGTTGTAAATACTTGTTTGATATGTTTATCTCATTACTAATGGTGATATGTCAATGTGGTGATGTAGGGAAAGCTCTGAAGTAGGTCAAGGTCAAGTCCAAGGCGTGAAGGGATCTCGTATGCTTTTGTTGTTTTTGGGGATTTTAGGTGATCCTTGTAAATTTTGGTGTATTTGACACTTAAATAGTGTTTTTTGGTGTATAAAAATATGGTAGAAATGCTCTTGATCAAAAACCCAAGAGTTGGGAATTTTTGGATGTCAAATGATTTGAAAAATGTTGAAAATTGGCTAAGTTTGAAAACTGCAGGAAAATGAAAACTCACTGGAAATTTGGTCCCTCGCGGTACACGAAGAACCTGGGAGGGTTCTCTCGCGGTACACGAGAGACAAACTTTCCGGATCGCCTTTCTGAGGCCCCCTCGCGGTACGCGAGAGTTTTGCGGCTGGTATCTCGCGGTACGCGAGGATGAAAAAAAAAATTTTCTTGGGATAAAAGTCTTCCGCGCGTTTACGTATTTTTGAAAGTGGTGTGTTTCAACTTGGTATCAGAGCAATGGTTTGAGGGATTTGGTGCGCGAGGCACTAAACTCAAACCGGATGCTCTTGATAAGGGGGATATGATACGAGAATCCACGAAGGACTTGACTAAGACTCGGAGCTTACGGAAATGAAAGGTTAGTAATGATTTGATAAAGTGAATATATATATATGGTGTATATGTATATTTATGAATGAATGACAAGGTGTTATGTGTGCCGAAACTTGTTTTGCGATTTATTATATGAATATGATAATTACAATTGGGCATAGCGTATTATTAAACATGTCTGGCCAATATGATTAATAAGAGGAGATGTGCAAGGGTCTTTATGATAACCATATGATGATGAATATTTGCAAGGATTAGGTGAAGGTGATTATATGTGTATGTATGTATGTATATGAATGATTTAAAAAGGGGTAATACATATACACATAGATAAGATTTAGTGCCTTAACAAGTGGGTAGATTAAAGACCTATAAGTAGGTAGAACATCTATAACTTAGTTAAAATTGGTGGGGGAGACTAAGGGGCGCATGTGTAAGTAGAAGAAATGGTGGATGAAAGTCATCTTAAGGACTCAAGTATGTTAGAGTCTAGACGTGTATCACCTCGTGGGTGGTGAGGATCATGGAATGGGTAGGGAGAAATAGGATGCATCAATCTAGCGAAGGATGGCTAGAGCTTTCTATCATGTTATATCGATCTTCCTTCGAGGAAGATAGGGATCTTTGAGGCTATCCTTGTGAGGAGCCGTATGAAGCCTACAGAACGGGAAGTATAACGGTTGGCGAACCGAAGTGGAAGGAAAACCTTGTTTTCACAAGGGGTTCATGGTGTGCGAATCAAAGAAGTTAAAGGGTGAGAATTTATCATTGATTAATCAGCAATGAATCACTATAATGGTATTGGCTTTGAAGCAATCCATTGTGATTGAAAGAAGGTGCATTACTCGCGATGAGTCGACTTCGGGTCGTGGCGAAGAATTGGTGGATTTCGATTCAATGATTGTAAAAGAGGTGTTCGGTTACTTTGTAACCATTTTGAAGTCAAGAGTGACAAAGGGGTGGCGTGTTGATCTGTGCTCATTAGAGACAGCGAAGCACGAGGTATACGAATTGGTGTACACATGGCTTGTGCCATTGACATCAACCGGGGATATAAAGGGATACTTAGTGTTCCAGTTGAGAAAGAGGGTTTGATTAGGGTCATTGCACCTGTGTGCTTTGTTCTAAAGCACATAAACTTTTCGGTGGAAAAGGAAAGTGGAAGAGTGCATTTTGGCACTGACAGTCAGTGGTAGGATAAGTCTGACAAAAGGTCTCGTGGTTTGTGGACTTTATGGTCAAGGGGTAAATGTTAAAATGTACATTGTACGCGATCGGTGATATAAATAGGTGAAATATGTATATAAAAGGGGTGAAATGTACATAGGTGGAATGTGTACATAAATGGTGGTTGAAGTCTTAGAACTTCATAAATAATGTTGGAAGTCTTTTGGACTTCACAAACGGTGTTTGAAAGCGAAGTCTTCGAACTTCAAAGGTGGATTCGGTGATTAAGATCCTTAAATCTCAAAGGAATGACTTATGATTAAGTCAATGGAGGTACTTAGGATGTTTGTTTCGCGGATAGGAATCTTCCTTCCAGTGTTGTAAAAGAGGATTCATGTAAGGAATTTGTAGTATCCTTACTTGAGGAGGTTGCATGCTTTATCGATTAAGAATGGTTGAGTTGAAGACTCGAGCTTCAAGGGGTGTTATGTATGGGTATTGGGATCCTCGAATCCCAAGAGGTATGAACTTGAGACCTTGAGTCTCAATGGGTGGATTGGTGAGGTAGTTTTAAAGTTTTCTTTTGAAAAGTGGTGATTCGGGTTTAAGATCATGGGATAATAGGTCCTCGTTTCATTGGGTTGTCCAACATAGGGATTGTGAGGCGTGGTGTTGTTAAGTATGTGGAGAGGTGTCTCACATGCTTAAGAGTAAAGGCGGAGCACCAAAAGCCGTATGGAAAGCTTCAACCGCTTGAAATACCGCTTTGGAAATGAGAGAATATAGCTATAGATTTAATCACTAAACTACCAAAGACTCGAAAGGGTTAAGATGCTATATGGGTAGTAGTGGAACGGTTGACAAAGAGTGCACATTTCCTACCTATAAAGGAAACGTACTCTTCGGATAGATTGGCGGAAATGTATGTGAAGGAAATTGTGTCACGTCATGGTGTACCGGTGTCGATTATATCGGATCGTGATACGATATTTACTTCTCGATTTTGGAAGAAATTCCATGAGGATATGGGGACTAGATTGAATCTTAGCACCGCTTATCATCCACAAACGGATGGTCAAAGCGAGCGTACGATTCAAACGCTCGAGGACATGTTGCGAGCGTGTGCTTTGGATTTTGGTGGTAGTTGGGACGACCATTTACCGTTGGCGGAATTCTCTTATAACAATAGTTACCATTCTAGTATTGGTATGCCGCCTTTTGAGGCATTGTATGGGAGAAAGTGTCGAACACCCGTGTGTTGGGGTGAAATTGGTCAACGGGAGCTTGGTAATGTCGAGGCGGTCAAGGAAACTAATGATAGTATTGACCAAATTAGAGCACGCTTGAAAGCGGCTCAAGATCGCCAAAAGTCCTATGCGGATAATAGGAGGCGGGCGATTGAGTTCCAAGTGGGGGACTTTGTGCTTTTGAAAGTCTCTCCTTGGAAAGGGGTGATACGGTTTAGGAAACGGGGGAAGTTAAGTCCTCGTTTCATCGGGCCGTTTAAGGTGATAGCAAAGGTGGGTGCGGTAGCTTATCGTTTGGAGCTACCGGAGGGACTAAGTAGACTTCATAACACATTTCATGTGTCTCATCTGCGAAAGTGTTTGGTGGATGAATCTACTTTTGTCCCATTGGATGATATTGAATTGGATGAAAAGTTGAATTATGTGGAAGAACCGGTGGCAATCTTGGATAGAAAAGTGAAGCGTTTACGCAATAAGGAGATTAGCCAAGTTTTGGTGAGGTGGAAACATAGAAGGGGAACGGAAATGACTTGAGAAACCGAAGAAGAAATGCTCAAATATTATCCGAACCTTTTTATGTGAAGTCGGGTTTCGGGGACGAAACCCAAATAAGGGGAGGTGATTTGTAACGGACCAAAATCCGGGTTTCGTTTTAAATAAATTAATATTTCTAATTAATATTATGGTGAAAATAATATTTTAGAAATAAGTTGAAACAAGTGGGTTTCAAGTTTGTAATGGGGTTTTGTTAGTTTTAACTAACTTTTGGATGAAATGAAAGTTGAGGGGCCAAAGTGCAAATATGGCAAATCTGCCATATTTGACTTAAGAAGTCAAAATTAACCTCATTTGGAGGTGTTGGTCGTTCAAGAGAAGAGAGCAAGAGGAGAAACCGGGTTTTGAGCTCAAATCGTGCAATTGAGGCTTGTTTTGTGAAGGTTTTGGCTCACACAACACCTTCATAACATCAAGTAAGTGATTCTCTTCCTCTTGATTTCACCATGAATGTGTTCTTGGTGGGTTTTGGGTGAAATCCGAAATTATGTATGCATGTGATGATATGGTGTTAGATTATTGATAATCTAGCTAAACTAAAGTTAAAGAATGATGATTAACATCCTAGAACCCTTTGATTTTGATTATGAGGAGTTAGGGTTCATATGGTGGAAATTGGGGGTGTTTGGATCATGATGCTAAAATGATGAATGAATTAAGATTAAGTGTTTTTAAGATGTTAGACACTTGAACAAACACCAAATTAACTTAATAATAATTTTTGAAAGAAAAATTAGTGTTAAGATTAAGATAATGAAACTCAAGTGGGTGAGTTTGTGGTGAAAGAGGGTGTTTGGTTATGAGGATAACCCAAACGGGTCAATTTGGGTTGGAAATGTGGAATTGAGTTGTGAACTCAATTGTAATGAAATTTTGATGTATGTTAGATTACTAAACTAGGTGAATTTGTTTAGGTAATCAAATTGCAAAGCTAAAAGGTGTTGCGGGATCTTCTAACTCAAAAGGTAAGTGCTTTGCACTTACTTAGTAATGATAGGTGGTGGAAATTCAACATATTTGAACTACATGTTGGTTGTTCAAATATCTTATATGTGTTTATTTGTATGTTGATGAATTAAGTTAATAAACTTATATGGTGCAAAATTGACTTGTGTGGTAAAAGTCAAGCTTGTATGCATAATGTAGTTGAAATTGGTGTAGTTGACTACGTGGTATATGGTCAAACTAAAATGTGGAATATGTTAAATTGATGTAGTTGACTATGTGGTATATGGTCAAACTAAAAGGTGGAATATGTTAAATTGGTGTAGTTGACTATGTGGTATATGGTCAAACTAAAAGGTAGAATATGTTAAATTGGTGTAGTTGACTATGTGGTATATGGTCAAACTAAAAGGTAGAATATGTTAAATTGGTGTAGTTGACTATGTGGTATATGGTCAAACTAAAAGGTAGAATATGTTAAATTGGTGTAGTTAACTATGTGGTATATGGTCAAACTAAAAGGTAGAATATGTTAAATTGGTGTAGTTGACTACGTTGTATATGGTCAAACTAAAATGTAGAATATGTTAAATTGGTGTAGTTGACTATGTGGTATATGGTCAAATTAAAATGTAGAATATGTTAAATTGTAGTAGTTGACTACGTGGTATATGGTCAAACTAAAATGTAGAATATGTTAAATTGGTGTAGTTGACTATGTGGTATATGGTCAAACTAAAATGTGGAATATGTTAAATTGGTGTAGTTGACTATGTGGTATATGGTCAAACTAAAATGTGCAATATGTTAAATTGGTGTAGTTGACTATGTGGTATATGGTCAAACTAAAAGGTAGAATATGTTAAATTGGTGTAGTTGACTACGTGGTATATGGTCAAACTAAAATGTAGAATATGTTGAATTGGTGTAGTTAACTATGTGGTATATAGTTAAACTAAAAGGGTGGAATGTGATAAATTAGTGTAATTGACTTATGTGGTGTAAAGTCAAACAAAATGTGGTAATTCGGAGAAATTGACTTATGTGGAATATAAGTTAAACCATTGTGGAAAAAATGGTGAAATTGGTGTAAATTGACTTATGTGGAATATAAGTCAAACCATTGTGGAATAATGGTGGGGTTGGTGTAAATTGACTTATGTG
This sequence comes from Smallanthus sonchifolius, assembly GCA_023525975.1. NCBI lineage: Eukaryota > Viridiplantae > Streptophyta > Magnoliopsida > Asterales > Asteraceae > Smallanthus > Smallanthus sonchifolius. The sequence goes on along the minus strand of CM042026.1, from coordinate 21,776,583 downwards.
GAATATAAGTCAAACCATTGTGGAATAATGATGGAATTGGTGTAAATTGACTTATGTGGAATATAAGTCAAACCATTGTGGAATAATGGTGAAATTGGTGTAAATGGACTTATGTGCTATATAAGTCAAACCATTGTGGAATAATGGTGAAATTGGTGAAAAATCTACTTATGTGGTATATAAGTCAAGTGTAAGGAACCTTAGTTGACCAAATAGATGCAAACGGGTCAAATGGGTTAAACGGGTGAAAAGGGTGAAAACAAGTTGTAAATACTTGTTTGATATGTTTATCTCATTACTAATGGTGATATGTCAATGTGGTGATGTAGGGAAAGCTCCGAAGTAGGTCAAGTCCAAGGCGTGAAGGGATCTCGTATGCTTTTGTTGTTTTTGGGGATTTTAGGTGATCCTTGTAAATTTTGGTGTATTTGACACTTAAATGGTGTTTTTTGGTGTATAAAAATATGGTAGAAATGCTCTTGATGAAAAACCCAAGAGTTGGGAATTTTTGGATGTCAAGTGATTTGAAAAATGTTGAAAATTGGCTAAGTGTGAAAACTGCAGGAAAATAGAAACTCACTGGAAATTTGGTCCCTCGCGGTACGCGAGAGACAAACTTTCCGGATCGCCTTTCTGAGGCCCCCTCGCGGTACGCGAGAGTTTTGCGGCTGGTATCTCGCGGTACGCGAGGATGAAAAAAAAATTTCTTGGGATAAAAGTCTTCCGCGCGTTTACGTATTTTTGAAAGTGGTGTGTTTCATCGTTGTCTCATATTCAGTTCTTTCTGATCGAAGATGTGCTGAAGACTCTTGTGATCGGTGTAAATCGTGCACTTGGTACCGTACAAGTAATGTCTCCATATCTTTAGTGCAAAGACTACAGCTCCTAGTTCCAAGTCGTGAGTTGTGTAGTTCTTCTCATGTACTTTCAGTTGACGAGAAGCATAAGCAATGACTTTCTCGCGTTGCATCAAAACGCAACCAAGTCCTTGAATTGATGCATCACAATACACCACAAAGTCATCCGTTCCCTCTGGAAGAGATAGGATAGGTGCACTGCAAAGTTTCTGCTTCAGAAGTTGGAAAGCTGACTCCTGGATATCTCTCCAGTTATAAGGTTTGCTCTTTTGGGTTAAGGCGGTGAGAGGTTGTGCAATCTTAGAGAATCCTTTTATAAATCGGCGGTAGTAACCAGCCAATCCTAGAAATTGTCGCACCTCAGTTGGCGTTGTAGGTGCAGCCCAATTCTTGATTGCTTCTATTTTCGATGGGTCGACATGTATCCCCGCCTCGTTGACTACATGTCCTAAGAATTGCACTTCGCGAATCCAGAATTCGCACTTGGAGAATTTGGCATATAGTAGCTCTTTCTTTAACAACTCAAGAATTAAACGAAGGTGTTCCTCTTTGTCCTTCGAGTAGATGAGGATGTCGTCAATAAACACAATGACGAACTGATCCAGATACGGTTTGCACACACGATTCATAAGGTCTATGAATACCGCAGGTGCATTCGTCAATCCAAAAGGCATGACCATAAATTCGAAATGACCATACCTCGTCCTGAATGCAGTTTTTGAGATATCCTCCTCTCGGACTCTCAGTTGGTGATAACCTGACCTAAGGTCAATCTTAGAGTAGAAGCTTGATCCTTGTAGCTGGTCGAATAGGTCATCAATACGGGGTAAAGGATATCGATTATTGATTGTTACCTTGTTCAGTTCACGATAATCAATACACATTCGAAAAGTTCCGTCCTTCTTCTTGACGAACAGGACCGGAGCTCCCCATGGCGATGAGCTCGGTCGAATGAATCCCTTATCTAGCAACTCTTGCAGTTGTGTCGATAACTCCTGCAGTTCACTGGGTGCAAGCCGGTATGGTGCCCGAGCAATCGGTGCTGCTCCGGGTGCTAAATCAATTTGGAATTCGACTTGTCGGTGTGGTGGAAGACCAGGCAAGTCTTCAGGAAATACCTCCGGGTAATCACGAACGATTGGTATGTCGTCAATTTTCCTCTCCTCAGACGGTTGTTCAGCTACAAGAGCTAGAATAGCTGTGTGACCCTTTCGTAGACACTTCTGGGCCTTCATGAATGAAATGATGCCAACGACTGCACCACTCCTTTCGCCTTGGACAGAAATTGTTTCTCCACTAGGAAGAGGTAGACGAACTATCTTCTCGCGGCAAATGATTTCGGCTTGGTTCTTAGTTAACCAATCCATGCCAACAATCACATCAAAACTACCAAGTGTGACCGGCATTAGGTCAATGTCAAGTTCATGACCATTCAGTTCTAATTTGCATCCCTTAAGGATATGCGTCGCCTCGATTATCTGTCCGTCAGCTATTTCTATTACATACTTGTTTTCTAGCTGAGTTGGAGTTTCTTTTAATAGGTTATTAAAATTATTAGATACGAAACTCCTATCGGCACCAGTGTCAAACAAAACTGAAGCAAAGTAGTGGTTTAGAAGAAACTTACTAGTGACCACATTGTTGTCGTTCCTTGCTTCACGAGATCCGATGACAAAGGCTCGCCCCTTTGCACTGCCACCATTGTTCCCGTTATTGTTGTTGTTATTACCAGTACCATTACCGCCCTTCTTTAGCTGTGGACAGTCCTTCTTAATATGTCCCTCTTTCTCGCATTCAAAGCAACCTTTCGTGAACCCCGTTTGTTGAAATGGTTGCTTTTGAAGATCAACCCTGCAATCCTTCACAGTGTGGCCCATCTTTCCACACCGCTGGCAACGCTGCATGTCACAGGTGCCAATGTGATGATACCCACACTTGTTGCACTTAGGATACTTTCCAGCATAGCCACCTTGACTTTGCCCGGAAGAGGTTGATTGACTGAAATTCTTTGTAGGCTCAAACTTACGTTGCTGCTGAGGTTGGTTCTGGTTCTGTTGATAGCTCTTGGTGTTGCTACTGTTGTTGCTATCGAATTTACGCTTGTTATCAGCAGATCTTGAAACAGATTTCCTGGGTGGCAGGGTTCCCTGAGTAACAGCCTGATCCGTCAACTTGTGGGCGAGACGGATTGTCTGTTGGATGGTGGTGGGGTTGGAAGAAGTAACCATACCCTGGATTTGGGGTACCAACCCACCAATATACAGTTCGATCCTTTTGTAAGCTGGAGTAACCATATGAGGACACATGGTTGCTAGCTCGTGTGAGCGGGTGGTGTAGTGTTCAATTTCTGAACCTTCCATCTTCAGGTTCCAAAGTTCTCCCTCAAGCTTTTGGATTTCATCACGAGGACAATACTCCTCTTTCATCATGTTCTTGAAATCCTCCCACGGTGTAGCATTAGCTGTGTCCAAACCCAGCATTTAGACCTGAGCATTCCACCAAGAAAGTGCAGCTCCCTCCAAGGTTCCTGATGCAAATTTAACCCGATTTGCAATAGGGCAGTTGCACATGGAGAAGACTGATTCAACCTTCTCGAACCATCGGAGCAATCCGACAGCTCCTTCAGCTCCACTGTAGGTATGAGGCTTACAATCCATGAATGTCTTGTAGGTACAGACGTGTTGATTGTTTGGTGGATTATTTGCTTGCCCTGGATTGGAAAGAGTAGGTTGGATTTAGGAAAGGGGTAGAATAAGTATGTGATTGTCTAGAGTTGACAGTTAACAGGTTTACCTGCAACTTGTGCTGCTAACGCTTCCGCAACACTATCATTGATTAACGCGGCTAGTTCAGCGGGTGTCAAGTTGATGTTTCCTCGACCACCGTTACGACCTCCACGTCCGCGTCCGGCCATGTCTCTTCATTTTCACAAACACAAGAAATGAGTAAATATATCGCATATTAACATCATTCAAGTGTAAGTAAACAGAAGGAAATGCGTAAAGTCATACGGTTCATGGTTCTAATTCAAGACTGATATAAGTCATAAAGGCTAAATAAAAAAAATATACTCAAGGCAAATAACTCACTAAAGCTTTATTGGAATGGGAACAACCTTACCCATTTAAGTTTTATTGAAAATAAAAAGGAAATGACTAAAATAAGATAAATAAAATAAAATGGAAAATCAGGCTATGCTGCCGGCTGATGAAATGACCGACTCAGCATCGTCATCCGCCTCTTCCGGCTCCTCCTCCGGTTCCAACTCCGGTTCCAACTCTGGTTCCAGAGCAGCTGCTAGTTGGGTTTCTAACTCCCCAACTCTCCCCTCAAGCACACCAACTCTAGCTTGAAGTGCTCTAACTTCATCCACTAACTCATTATGTAGATGATCAGTGCTTGATATTTCTGCCACTAGTATGTCCATTTTATAGTCCACTTGTTTTCCCTTGTCCTCTAAACCTGTTACCTTCCCTGTTGTTTCCTTCATCTTTCGGATCTCTCGACCCATGGTAGCAACAAAAGCAGCAAAGGCTTGCTCCAAGTGGCAAGGCAACAAAGGTAGGTGGGGTCCTGATGATGAAGACGACCCAAAGTATGGCGAGGGTACCTGTTCCTCCCTAACCCACTTATACAATAGTCCTGGGTACCAATCCCAGCTTCTCCCATTTCTAGCATGAGAGGGTTCTCCAAACACTACAGGTTCATCTCTAGGTTCCACCCTACGCCTTTTAGGCTCAGGTGACGGAATGGTAGGGAAGTCCTCCTCAATGAGGCTAGGTGGTGATGGTGGTGGTGTAGACATGTCCTGCAACAGAAAGAGTAAGTATCTAATTTGAATTCCATGACAAGTAACTAATGTGTGTGGCTATAGTCTAGAATGCAGTCCTAGTTCTCTATAACCAATGGCTCTGATACCAATCTGTCACACCCCCAAATTCCCACTAACGGAGTCATACCGTTTGGGAGCGTGACTGACCAGGATCTCACACATCGGTTACATCAAACGACTCTATATGGGACTCAAATAGAAATTCCATATAAATAAAAGGTTCAGAGTAAAAATAGTGCGGAAGCATAAGTAAAGTTCATGCGCAAAACAACGCGCCCAAAGTCCAAAGACAAAACCAACGGTAAACAAAGTTCAAAGTTCAATATGTTAAAATGAAGACAACTCCTAAGACACATGCATGCCTTAACGTGATCCTGAGTGCCAACCTGAGAAAACATATAAAGAAAACGAGTCAACACTAAGTTGGTGAGTTCACAGGTTTCGATTGTTTCAAATAAAGAGTTTGCAGTTATTGTACATTCAATATATATATCAAAAGGTAGTTAACCAATATTCATGTATACTAATGCGCTCGCAACCGTAGACTGACAGTTATGTTTGGTGCCTCGCGCCAGGCCTATCAACCATGGCTATGTTTTAGGTCAATATTACACCCGTTCGACCTCCAATCGTGCTAGCGCGACTAGCCCGGGTGGGGTTTGTCAAACCCAGTAGTACTACTCAACATACCTCGCTATTCTTCATATTTAAACGGTTCGATGTGAGGACTTTCATGATAGAGTTTACGCATATTCATAACAAGCGATAATATATATGAATTACAAAAACTAAAAGTTGTTTTGTTGATGTTTTCTCCCCCGTTTAAAAACAGTAAAAAGGGCCGTGAAACTCACCTGAATAAGTAGTGGATTGGATCACACGAAAGCTAAGTTGAAACCACGTGTGTAAGTCTGAAGCGACTTACGAAGGCCCTAAAATATAAACACATAAATTAGGGATACGTTTGGATTGTGACGACGACACGGAAGTTTGAACGTCCTAACGCTTTTCTAAGGATTGAGATTAGACGAACGTGTCTACGGAATTTAAGAATCAAAGTGTTTCGTGTCGTACTCTTAGTGACGAATAATAAATAATAATTAAATATATTTGTACGTTTAAAGTCATTATCAAAAGTGGGAAAATATAATTAAATATATTACTTTCAAGATCTCAAGATTAAATAAATAATCATTTACGTCAAAAATAATAAATATATTATTTTTAGTCGAAATAATAAACGTGGGTAAATAATATAACTAATTATATTATTTAATAGTTTTAAAACGTTCAAAAAATGGTACGAAATAATATATAAACATATATTATTTAATAATAAGAGTCACGAGTTAAAATAATAATAACATATTATTTATATACAAGTTATGGTTCGAAAATAATATAAATATATTATTTTTACTCATTAAAACATAAATATATCATTTATAAAAGTGGGTATAATGATGAAAATAAGTTAATAATTTCAAATCGAGCTTACGGGGTCATTTCTGAGTTTACAAAATATCACAAAACATCATATAATATAATTTTATAATAATTACAATTTGTAAACAAGAATCTGTCAAAGGATTTCCCATAAACACGACCACGCCAAAGGTAGGCACGACCGTGCTCGTGCATTGGGCGCGACCGTGTTGGTCTGGAGCGCGCCCGTGGTTGGGTCAGAAGTCATAATCAGGGTATGTTCATCAGGCACGACCGTGCTCGTGTCCGGCACGACCGCGTCCAGGGTTTTCAAAGCATGACCTTGTCTGGCTAGTGAGCACGACCAGGTCTGGGACGAGGCACGACTGTGCTTGGTCAGGCACGACCGCGCTTAGAGATGAGCGCGACCGTGTCTGGTCAATTCCAGAAACAATTTGCTCGAATCTTATAATATTAACGTTGGAAATCATAGGGTTTTTGATAATTAAGGTATTGCGAACACTACCATGTATTTTAATTAGATTGATATCGTGTCTAGATCAGTGTTCGATTAAAATGAAAAGTATGAAGGGTTAGGTTCTGATTCGAGTCCAATACGATGATGTAAGCCCGAAAAGGTTTAGGGCTTTCATTCTAAACACTGAAACGAAGGTAAGTGCGTGATCAATTACCAGAATAGATGACGGATTGATGGTGCGCGACTAAACCGAACTCCGACTGTGAACCTGTTGGCTTCCGTCGACTCCGGCTTTGTCTCCGGCCAAATTGATCAATGCAGAAACTTGATGGAGGTTCGTACACGGTGTGAGAGTGGTTTGTTTGCGAAATAGCAATCCAAACTATCGGATTCAAATGGTGTGATAAAGAGATTGACGATTATGGCATCAATGAGCATGAATGGAATTAATTCGATCATTACGAGTGTTTGTGTGGGAGATAATGGCTCAATGATGGTCGAAATCAATAATGTCATACGTTACAACTTCTTATTCGAACGGATTGTGATTAAAAGCTGCATCTGCGTTTCAACTGGTCGAGAGGCGCGACCGTGCCTGTAATTGGCACGATCGTGCCTACTCAGCGCGACCGTGCCAGGGCATGGCGCGACCATGCCTACCGAGAGCGACCGTGCCAGGGCAAGGCACGACCGTGCCTAGTAATATTTTGATAAATTGCAAAACTAGTCCTTGCAGTTTTCATGTTAAAAGGCTTGGAACTCTGACAGGAATGACCCTTGTGGTTTGAATAGACATAGTTGACTTTCTAAAGTCAACAAAAATACAATTTTGTGCATTTTGACTTTAAGGTCAATCGGAATAAGGGTTTTGACTAATGACAGCACTAGTCCCTGCAGTTTAAGTTTGAAAGAGTGACAGAAATAGTCCCTAGGGTTTGAGACAAGGTTAACTTTAACTGGATCTCGATAACGGTGTTAGACGGAAAAGTTCGGATTGGCACATAAACCAACCCGGAGATGACCATTCGAAGGGTTGAGGGTAATTGTTGTCCTTAACGGGAGGCACTACCATTTTTTAAAGCTTTTAAATTTGCAAATCAAATGTTGTGAGAACGAGACTCTAGCGGTGACCCGGGTCACACGTTTGTACTAGTCATATCACTGGATTAGTCAACTTAACATTATCACGTACCAAGCGGATTCAAAACCTAAAGCAATACTATTCGTAACATGATCATTCCCGACATATTTACTTTCCTGTTATATTACTATTCTGTTCGTTACGTTTCTATTACACACTTCACGCACGTTTTTACTTTTCTGCTATTTACTTTACCGTCATTTACTTTTCTGTCATTTACTTTTTTGCTCCACAAGCACACAAAACTTACTCACTAATTAAACCGGCTAAACGATAACAAAAGTTGAATATTAGAATTCGACCGTGTCCGTTGGTTCGATACTTGGTTCTTACCTAAACTATATTACGCTGCGATAGGTACACTTGCCTATTGTGTGTGTTTTAAGTTTGAGTATTTATCATTTTATAAATTTAAAACCTGATCTCGTGAAACCATTTCTAAAACAAATATATATATATATGTATATATATATTTATACTTATCACACAACACGTCACCTGCACTGCGTATCTAAGGCATTTGTTAGTTTAAATGTTTCGCACTCCGTGTATAACTATTATTAATTTACTGATAATATTAAAATAAATATTTATAGTATTTGTCATATCACTGTACATATCGGTACGAACCGTACCGCTATCGTTAAACTTACGGACATCTAACGCGGTTTAACGTCACGTACTACGCGTGTATTTATCTGAACAGTCTTTCCAAATGAATAATAATACTTAACATTAATAATTCATTATCTTGCTTAATCGTTTTGCCGAATATTCGTTTATGAATCGTTGTCTGACGCGCTTAACGCTTAAAATTTCTGAATCGCGTATGTTAATTTTCGTAACATTATTTTTAAACCTAAACGAAAACCCTAGTCGGGTTTTCTTGCAAACACAAACATGAACGATATTACAAACATAAACGGGAATTACCTTTGGGATGTGTTGAGTTTTCTGCTCGAAACCACCTCGTCGGACCACCCGTCGCCGGCCTTCCAAACTCCGGCGTCTCCCTCCCTCTTGCTTGCTGCCGTCGCGCACAACCTAGCCGAATGGCCTAGGGTTTGGGCTTAAAGTGGCTTTTAAATGGCCACTATTTTCGTTTTGGGTCCCTACGTTTCCATCTCATTCTTTCTGATCCCAAACCATTCTCTTTTTGGCTAATCGGGTCCTATTAATTTCATGAATAGGGTTTTACGTGAAAACCTTGCTAACCATTATTATTTGTCAGGGATTCGGGTTATCCGTTAACCCGAACTAGTAACTCGTCGGTTTTCGGGATGTTACATGTTAGAAGCTATGAAGGAATTTGGGAGAGAAAAGAAAAGAGAAACGAATGACCGAAATAAAGAAAATGACTAAGGCATTGAGGTCACTGATGGTGAGAGTCTTATAACGAGCCCGCTCGTGGGTGAAACTACAAGTACTTCTGGGCTGTTACCGACCAAAATATGATGGGAAGAAAGATGTGGTGGCCACTTTCTAGTAGATTGAAAGGATATATGGGGTGATCAATATCAGTGAGTGCCGTGAGAATCAGGCAGTCAAGTTTGCTACTCACTCCCACCAATGAGGCTCTAAGTTGGTAGAGAAACATTCAGAAGTCAAAAAACCCCACCGCTCTTAAGAGAATGACATGGGATAACCTGAAGAAACTGGTGATTCGCAAATTCTGCCCGCAGAATGAAATTGATCGGGTAGAAAATGATTTCTTGGGGATCAAGGCTGGCGGTATGACTCATCGCCAGTACATTTACAAATACAATGTGATGGCCCAACTGGTGCCTCGTTTGGTCGACTCGGAGGAAATACTGATCAAGTATTACATCAAAGGACTACCCTAAAATTCTTGGGGCTCAAGGCTGGCGGTATGACTCATCGCAAGTACATTTCCAAATACAATGAGCTGGCCCAACTGGTGCCTCGTTTGGTCGACTCGGAGGAGATACTAATCAAGTATACATCAAAGGACTACCCCAAAAAGTCTAAGTACTCGTGAAGGCCAATACTCCAAAGTGGTTTTGAGTCGGCCGTAGAGCTGGCCAGAATTGTAGACAACGACTTCGACCACAAGGACCCACTGCCGGTAGAAGCTAAAAAGAAAGGGGTCAACATTGTTAAGTGACCGGGGATCGAATGGTCATGGTCGAAGAAGAATAAGCAAAGGGTGGGTGAGACCATGATTTGTGATAAATGTGGGAAGAATCATTTTGGGAAATGTCGGTTCGGGTTGAATATCTTTTACCGTTGCGGTAAAACTGGGCACTACTACTCGAGTGATTGCACGGTCGTCGAAAAATGCCACAACTGTGGGATACCTGGCCATGTGATCAAAGATTATAGACGACCTAAGGCAGCAGACACCGACAAAGGGAAGGAAGCCGAGAAACCGAGGACAAGAACCAAGTCACCTGACGCATATTTTCATGTGGTCATAATTGAAAGGGAAGAACGAGGATTAGCATTTCCAATGCGACCAAGCTTCTTCTCCTCAAAACAATAAATGAAGTGATTTGAGTTTATGAATATCATCATATACTAATTGATTGACAACAATCTTATATTCACCGAGACTTTAGTGTTAATAACTTATTTACAGTTATTTATTTAAAATAGAGTAAATTACCTTTTGCGTCCCTGTGGTTTACATGGTTTAACACAATGCGTCCCTAACATGAATTTTTAACGCTTTGAGTACCTGTGGTATACAATCTGTAACACTCTGAGCCCCTGGGCCTAACTTCGTTAAAAAATTCCGTTAAGTTTAGTTTCGATAGGGGGTAAGATGGTTACTGATATTCACCCGAAACTACTAAGTTCACCCGAAACTACTAAGTTTTGCTGCTGATCTAGTTAAGGCTATCCGCCGATACCCCTGCCGAAACTAGATCAGCAGCAAAACTTAACTATCTGCAGCATGTCGAAACTAAAATTAACGGAAAGAATTTAACGAAGTTAGGCCCAGGGGCTCAGAGTGTTACAGATTGTATACCACATGTCCTCAAAGCGTTAAAAATTTGTGTTAGTGACGTATTGTGTTAAATCATGTAAACCACAGGGACGCAAAAGGTAATTTACTCTTTAAAATATTTCAATCCATACCTAATAACATAACAAATATATATAGTTTATTGCCATATTTAGGAAAGTATATCTTCACATCTAGCCGATCGTTAGAAAGAATGCAACAGAATTTACACAAATAAAACAAATTATCTATATTTTTGTAATTGTATACATCTCTAATGATGTATATATATACGTATGCAAGATTCATATGGTTCAATGGCCTCCCATTCCTTTTTCCTGTGTACCCTCCTAACTATCTCATTGTCTTTCAATGGAATCTCCGCAGCCCAAAACTACGTAGTGGTTATCGAAGCCCCAAATCATCCGGGCGGTGTCAAATTCAACAACGTTATTGGCGGAATTCCATACACAAAAGAAATAATGGGTTAGATCAACAACTATATATGGTCCACCATCTTCAAACAGAACACCCCGGCGGACAGGAAACCCGTAGATACTGTAGAAGTTATCATCAAGGATTTTAAAGGAGCCGAAGCGATCACTTGGGGCAGCAGTAAGATTAATGTTAGTGCGGTTTATTTAGATGAGTATAAGGGGCCAAAGGACTTGAAATGGGAATTCACGTCCCTTTTGCATCATGAAATGACCCACGTTTTCCAATGGAATGGCGAGGGTAAGTGCCCTGTAGCTTTGGTAGAAGGGATCGCGGATTATACGATTTTGAAAGCAAATTACTACCCAGAGGCCTCTGCAAAGCCTGGTGAAGGGGAAAAATGGGACAAGGGGTATGATTACACAGCCCGTTTTCTCGAGTATTGTGACGGGCTCGTTCCAGATTTTGTGGCAAAGCTTAACAATATGATGAGGAAGACGTACGACGTCTCGTTTTTTAAAAATTTGACAGGAAAGCCTGTGGATCAACTGTGGAAGGAATACAAGGCTAAGTATGCAGGGAAGCGGCTCTGGAAGGGAGACAAGGCTAGCTAAATATGGGAACAAGACTATAATTTGATTGCATGGTGTATGTGGTGAAATAAATAAATTTGCTAATTGGAATGTGGACATGTTTTTAAATAGTATAATTCGATCTTAAGTTAACAAAGTAGGCAAGTGAAATAAGTGAATTTGCTAGCTAACTACACATGTTTGAATTGTTGACAACTAGGGGTTTCAATTGTTCGGTTTTAATGGTTTTTAGGCTAACGGTCCGTTCTGACCCGTACTAATTTTTGTCAAAAACCCATTCTGACCCGGACCAAACTGACCCATCTTTAGAACAACCCGTTCTCACCCGAACCCATCCTGACCCGCACCCGTTCTGACCAGTTACCCCGCCCGAACCAACCCGTCCATTTTAGCAGGTTGAGCTATGAAGTTGACTTTAGTTACCATAATATTTAGTTGATTTTACGAAATGTTTAGCCGTTGAATATCCAAGATACTAAATCGCAATTATCAAGGTATTTATTATTATAGGTTTATGAATTTTTGGGGGTGTCACAATAAGAAATACTAATGCACTAATTGTTTAAAATAAGATTCATTTGGACCAAAAACTTCGTGTATATATCTCGAAGGCCGAAATACATACATCAACATTAAGGCTATGTGTAGTGGTTAGCTAGTGAGTGTGAGCGAAAATGTGGTGTCACGTAAACGCCACATAAACAGTATTTGTTAGTGAGTGTGAGCAAAAAAATAGTGTGTAATAGCTTTAAATTTTGTATTATTTAAAAATTAAAAAGAACAGAACTTGACACATGTTTTAGTTCCATTGGTTAAAGAATAAACCATTGCACCTCACGCCCATTGCTCCAGTCACGAGCACCCTCTCACGCCTCTACTCACGAAAACCATTACACATAACCTAACATATCCTAAATTCGTAAAAGGTTGAAAACAATGTCTTGCCATAATTTCACCTAGACATTTAGTGTTAATTTAGATAAATTAAATTTAATCCGTATGTAAAAACATAACAAATATAGAAAATTTATCACCTTATTTAGGAAATTCTAGTTACACATTTAGGCAGTCCTTAAAAAGAATGCAACCAGATTTTCATAAATAAAACAAATATCTATGTCATACATATATATAGTTGATGAACACCTAGCTAGAGCCGGTATATCCATGGCTCCCCATTCCTTTTTCCTGTGTACCCTCCTAACTTTCTCACTATCTTTCCATGGGATCTCCTCCGCCGTGAACTACATAGTGACTAACGAATTCGATCTTAGCGAAAGATTCCCCAAAGATATCGGAATTCCGTACACAAAAGAAGTAATGGGCAAGTCCAACAACTTTTTATGGTCTACCATCTTCAAACAAAACACACCCGCAGACAGAAAACCTGTAGATTCTGTACATGTTATCATCAAGCGAGCAACTACACCTACTCCCGAAGTAGTCACTTCTAAAAACCAGATTACTTTTAATAGTTATATTTTAGATTCGGTTATCCCAACTAGAGCGTTCTTGAAATGGACATTCACGTCGTTGTTGTACCATGAAATGGCGCACGTTTTCCAATGGAATGGCGAGGGTAAATGTCTTGAAGCTTTGGTGGAAGGTATCGCAGATTATGCAATGTTGAAAGCAAATTATTCCCCAGAGAACTTTGCAAAGCCCGGGTGGGGGAAAAATGGGACGAGACTCCGGACTATGATATCACAGCCCGTTTTTTCGAGTACTGTGAGGGGTTCGTCCCAGGGTTTGTGGCAAAGCTTAACAATATGATGAGGAAGACATGCAACGTCTCGTTTTTTAAAAATATAACAGGAAAGCCCGTGGATCAACTGTGGAAGGAATACAAGGCTAATCATATTTATTAATATTTTTTGTGTGTGGTTGTAATGTAATTGAATGAATTGTGTGTGGTGAAACAAATAAATTTGCTGATTAAAGTATTTTCCCCACCCGGGCTTTACTAGTAATAAAAACTCTATTTGTTTATTTGTATTTTCTTATATTCATCTAATCATATTTATTAATATTTTTTTTTTTACCTTTTAAAATATAAACTATTTGCTAATTAGCAGGTGTTTTCTTCATTTTTTTATTTTTTTAAATATAAACTATTTGCTAATTTCACTTAAGTTTGAGTGTAGGTCATATGTGTTTTACTATAACGACAAAAGCATACCAAAATCTAATAAGTATTACACTAGTTTTGATTAAAATGGCAATCACAAGCTTCAAGAACTCAAGTAATCCAATGATGAAAGAAAAAATAAGACAAATAGAAGTGCTAACATTAGCTCTTAGATAATCCACAATGCTCCTATGTGTCAAATAAGCCAAGAGTTATTTTTGTTGATGTGGAGGGAGAAAGAAGGATATTACAGGAGCTAAGACTAGGTGTTATTTTCAGGTTTCATCTTTGATCATTTTGAGTCATTTTAACATCACATCACCATCATCCTCCATCTTTTACTCATTTTTTTAACATATGTTATACTCATATTGCATCTTTTATTCCTTTTTTTAACTCTTAATAAAATTAGATTTTTTAATTTTAAATATTAATAGACTAATATAATAATAAAAATATTAAAGTATCAATAATAACATTATAATAATAATAATAATAATAATAATATAATCAATTCTCGATTAATGTACATATCCTAAAATCAACATATAAGTTCAAATATAGGTTGTAATTATTCACCGTTGAAAGCTGTGACATATATTTGAACTTTAACACCTATTTCATATTAATTATAATGTTTGGGTCCCTTCTAATTCAGACCAAAAGCCTGCAAATTTTGGTTTTTTTGTTTAATATTTTCGGCCTCAATTTGATTGTTCAATTTTCGTCACGTCCTCAACATCCCGCAAGGTGAGGTGAGAGGAGTTATAACTCTCGGCCTGAGTGCGTGAATGAGTGAGGGAGGAGAGAAAAGAGAGAACATAGGAGAGAGAATATGAGGTGGGACGGATCCTTAGGAAATAACCATCATATGCATTGCGCAGTGGGCTACCGGAGGGTCCGATATCAGCATGTAGCAACGACTCGGTGCGGATGAAGCGCCTACGGGTCAATTTTAGCAGCGTGATGGAGGAGGCCGGAGGGTGAATGTTATTTGATTGAGATTTGGTAGGACAAATTGATTTTGAGGCTTTTTCATTTTAATTGTTAGGCTTGTCATTTTAAATTTTAAACTTATTATTTTAATTATATAATACTTATTATTTTGATTGATATTGACTCCTTATTTTAAACTTTTGAAACATAGTATCTAACTAGTGGGTCCTCACCCGCGCTTCGCTGCGGGTTCGTAACGTAGATAAAAATAAGCAAATCGTGACGGTACATTATACATGGCGTTAAAAAAAACACGTTGCAGCAGTATATTCGATAGTAACGAAAAATTTACCTCGTTGTATACGAAAGTGAAGTTATTCAAAAAAAAATTACACCGAAATGTAGATAAAAATAACCACGCCGGCAGCGCATTACGGCGGGTCGGTTTAAACGTAGATAATAAAACGTCGCAATGGTGTATTTTGAGATGGACGCCAGACGGTTTAAAAAAACGTTTAAAACAACCGGTTGGTTTAAAAATAATGTTACGAAAATTCACGTCGATTCGTAAATAAAAATAGGCACGTCGCAATGTCAATTTCGAAAGTTTAGAAAACATCATAGTTTAGAAGTTGTAAGAGTAAATCATTTCATTTTTTTAATTAAAATGGCACATTCCGGAGCGGGTTCGAAATGTAGATACGGATGGGGTTGTAGTACGTGTACGTACGTGAATCACTAGCCAGGGACGCTATTTATTTCTTTTTATGAAAGAAATTTTATTTAACTAAAAATAAAAAGTAGAATAAAAAATAAAGTTAATGTTCATACGGACCACGTTGCGATAGATAACGTAGATAAAATAAAAAAAAGGAACCCCGCAACTGTATATTTGAAGATGAGAATTCAAGGTTTAAAAGACCAAACAGTTTAAAGAAACGTTTAAAACAAATGATCGGTTTAAAAATGGCGTTACGAAAATTAACGTCGAAACTTAGATAAAATTAGTCACATCGCAACATCAAATTCGAAATTTTATAAAACATCATATTTTAAAAGTTGTAAGTGGAAAAAAAAACAAGAAAAAATTGAAACCTTAAAGAAGCTTTGATGATTCGTATGCTTAACGTTTGTGATTTGATGACTTGTACATTATTACGCCCAACTCCGTTTCGAATGAAATTTACACCGAAACGTAGATTAAAATAAGCACGTCGCAACGGCATATTCGAAATTTTATAAAACATCATATTTTAAAAGTTATAAAAGAAAAACAAAATAACTTTAAAATTAATTATTATAATAATAAAATAATTAACTATAAAAAAAATAAAAAACGGCGGCGCAAGAGTATGCATTAGTATTTGTAAACTGTGCATGATGGATTTGCATTTTGAGGTTTGTAAGTAACTAGTGATTGTTCCCCGCGCTACGCGACGGGATTACGGGCTCGAACCAAAATATAAGCGATAACACGTCATAAGAAGTTGAACTAAAAAAAGTGGATCAAAAAAATAAAAATAAAAAGTAAGGAAAAAGGCCATCCCCAAGGTTCGAATCCGGGTGGATGGGGAGTAGAAAGTGTGGCCTTGCCGCTGTGCTAGGAGAATTTTTATGTTTAAGACACTCCCTTTAATTATTTATACAAACAAAAAATCGTGGGTAACTAAAAAACAAAAAACCCGCAGAACAAAAATATAACCAAAAAAACAAATTAAAAAAAAGTGGATAAAAAATAACAAAAAAAAAATTAAAACAAAGAAATATGAACCACAAGGCTCGAACACGGGCCGAGGGGAAGATTGATGTGTAACTTTACCACTGGGACAAAAGTCTTCCTATGTTAAATCTCCTGCGTTAATCTTTTTATCCACAAAAAAATATCATGGGAAAAGAAAAAAAAATGTTGGCTATTCAAATATCGCCACGTAGCTCTGCCGAAAAATCCACCAATAAGAGATAAGAACAATTCACGTTAAGTTGAAATGTATGGTTTATAATTGAATTTCTACTGTGCTAAATATTTAAACAAATATTTTTAAGGTTTAGGTGTAACTAGTCACAAACAAATATTTTTTACCACAAAATTATTCATAAAAGATCATCTAAACATAGATAGAGATAATCATTGGTACCAAGTAAAAATCCAAATATAATTGTCTAGTAACCGATTCAAACGGTACTAACACAAGTTAAACAGGAACATATAACAAGTGTTCAAAGTATCCTCTCTGCGGCATTTCATCAAACAGTTGGCGGACAGGAAGAACACTTCAAAGTTCAAAACCCACCACAAATCTCCTTCAGCTTGCTCGCCGCCCCTTGATCGACCGAATACTACAACAGGTTTTCATAAACAGTAACTTAAATAACATGATGAACGTTCGAAAAATCATAGGGAATGAATGATATCGAAAACACACCTTGTTAAGAACCCAAAGAGAGTGATTGTAAGCGCGAAGGAAGAGCTCGTGGAGAGCTGCGGGGTCGTTGGCATCCACTTCTCGGTAATTGACAAAGTTTTCGCGGGCGTATTTGGCGTAGTAAGGCCTGGTGTCGGCCGGAAGACGCCTCACTAACCGGAGGACTTCCCCGTAAATTCTTAACGCTCTATGCATCTTAGATCCGGTTGCAAGCTGTGAAAGTGAAACAAGTTTCGGGTTTTGTATTCGGGTACATGGGCCGGAAATTTTATTTGGGCTGCTAATTAGAAACATGGGCTCAGGTTTTCGTGAGAGTGGGTCATTATAGCTTCTAATTAACTATTCACTATCCATTATACTTAGACCACATTTACACTCATATTAAAATTTCTAATGCTTGATTTTGACGACACGTACACTAATATTAATATTGCGGAAATAATTTACATCAAAATGACAAATATGTAATTTTATAAAACATACGTTGAAACGTAGACCGACTTAGTTTTGAATAAAATTTATACTGAAACGTAGATAAATATAAGTTCTTCGCAACAGTATAGGCGGAGTGTACGAAAAAATTACATTTTAAAACTTATAAAAGAAAAATAAAATATGTTTAAAATTAAGTATAAATATTAAATTATTTAAAATATTAAAAAAAATATGTGAAGTATGTGCAGGTGAGTGAGTGGCAGCGTGTGTGAGTGCCAATGTTCATTTTTCTTGCATAAAGGAAAGTGGGAATTGTTGAAAAAAAGATTGGGTGGAATTGCCCACGGGTGGCTTCGAACCCTCGTACCCAAGCGTGTATTACAACTAAGCTAGAGTAGGAATTGGTGTTTTAATCGATAAATTAAGTTATTTAATCTAAAAAATAATTAATCTATACTCTATAATAAATAAAGGTTTTTCCATGCCACGTGTCGTCTCCATATTCATCCTCATCATTTTTTCCCCGCCTCTCTCTCTCATTAAGTACACCTCTATCTTTTATTTTTTAATAATGATATATCTTTAAAGAAAATACTAATTATACTAATAAAACACATTTATTTTAAATTATCCTTTATTATAAGAAAATTTGAAATCTAATTATGTAACTTTTATTTTCAATCAAATAGTAAATGAAAATCAACTTACATTAAATAGTAATTAACGTATTTTCGAAACCCAATTATATATTAATTTTTACATATTTTGAATTTTGTTTTCTATCCTTAGTATATGTAATACATTTTTACACATGTAAAATACATAAAGATTTAAGAATTTTATTTATTGATATTTTTCACCCCGTGTGTAGACACGGGTTCTAAGCTAGTGTTTAACAATTCAGTATTAAGCCAAAAAAAAGTTTTAATCCACCCAATGTAAAGACTCCAAGTGGATAAACCGTTCAAAAGGTCCAATGAAATGAATTTACTGTTCACGTGCTATTGCTTTATATATAATTATTATATAATAAACTCGTTTATTTTCGCTAAAACTAAACGAATAAACACACATCTTAATATTATTTTCCTTTCTCGCAAGTCGCATCATGTTAATTTTTAAATGCATCTCGAGAGAGTTACATGAACCACTCCTTCTATACCTGTATCTAACACGTGTCAGGTTGTGTACCTTCCAACTCTATTCAAGCCTCAGGATTCCACGTCCCTACATGCATATACTTCACTATCCATCTATTTAATACTTTCGTGACTTCGAAACCACAACTTAAGCTGTGAGAAAATCACGTAATAAGTTATCATTTCTTTTAGAATACAACTATTTCACAGATTTAAAGATTTACATCTTTCTTTATAAAAGTATACATAATCAAAACATCTCATCTTGAAAAACAAAAAATCTTGCGGTTTGAAGACAAAAGTGAGAGAATCTGTCCAGGTCACATAATTTTCATCGAAAAGTCTTAAAAAAAATAAAGAATCTCATTAACACGTGATATCGTTTAATTGGTTTCAATCTAATTAATTTGGACCATATAAATTCGTTTGCTCCGGGAAGTAACCTGCACAGTAGCAATGCGTTAGGGCGTTACAGCGAGGGTATAATTCCTGTATCGTCCCTCCGGCGTGAGAGTAAGTTTCTCAACTGATTTAACGTTAAAATGTAGACGGAGTTAGTCAGTTGGATGAAAATTGCTAGATTTTGAAAATTCAGGGAAGAAAAAGCTTAAAAAAATGTTTTTGGATGAAACTGGCTAAAAAGGCCAAACCATAGGAACGAAAATGACACTTTACTCTATATTTCAAGATAAAAGTGATTTATGTAAACACCTTCTTAGGGTACAAGGGGGCATAACCCTAAGTACCCTAATGTCTCCAACCAATTAATGACAGTCACCTCATTTTTATCCAAATTCAACCCAAAGTACCTTAAGTGATATGTGCAAAACCCTAACTAAAACTTATACCCGCCATTACCCTAAGTATTCCATTCATGGATACTTATACTCGAATCCACTACTCGCAAAAGATACCCGAGACCCTTGCAGCGGTGTAACCGAGGTTCCCGAAGTACCCAAAGCCACTACCGGTGCCTCTTGAACCCTTAGAAAGAGCATTCTCAATGCATAACATATTAACGTTCATGTATGTGATTATTCACTAGTCATATTAATAATTTATTTATCATTTAAAAACATCATTTTTTCAATCAATTCATCATCCTTAACAAGTACTTTTTTAATTTTCATATTTTAGAATTATTTTCTATAACTAAATTATTTATTATAATAACTATTTTTTTATAATATCATATTATTAAATTTAATAAATTACATGATAATCCCCTGAATCTTAGATTTCAGCTCGTTTTTTTATCGAAATGAGTAGAGACGAGTGGTTGTGAGTCAAACAAACAATCATATACACAAACAATAACATAAAGCTACGATTTTCATTGATTTTGGACAATAAATACATAACTTTCATCCACCCTAGGGTGGTGACTCATAGAAAACCAATAATAAATAAATACTAAACAAATGAGGCTAATGTCCTAGTTATAGCCCATGAGCCAGATTCTTCAACCGCGCCGCCTCTCGTGAAGAAACACGTAGATTCGATGTGTTTGGCTAGCGAAACTACTAGTTTCGCCAGACACCAAAACTCCAGTTTCGTCAGGATATAATATCATTCTATTATTTATACCCAACAATCTCCCTCCCCCCCCCCCCCCTCCTAGGATGATACTATCAATATCTTCTGACATGGTGTTGCATCTTCAATAATCCACCGATAACCCGTCTTTTATTGTCATTCTCCCCCGCATGTATAGACCCTCCTAATTTGTAGGCATATGATAAGGCTTGAACTTCCAACGATTAAAATCAAATAACCGGCTTTAACACAAAGGTGTTTAACTCTGTCAATGTGTCTTGATATGATCCAACGATCTTCAAATCCTTATATCCAAATATCAACTCTGTCACACCTCTTCACGAATAACTGATAATCCAATACTTTTCACTATGATTCTCCCCCTAAAGTGTAGACCCTCCTAACTTATAGACATAAGATAAAGGTTTGAACTTCCACTAATCAGTACCAAATTGCCAGCTCTTCAGAAGACGATAAAACTCTTAATCTATTTCATGAAACCCCAAATCTTCAAATACGTGTCACCTTATAAAGAAGCATCCCGAATGTTTGTAGCCTAGATGGAGGATCCAAATACTCTCAGATATGGAATCCATGTCGTACAATTAATGTCTTGGACAGTTGTGAAGATCTTCGAATACTCCAATCAGCCCCGAAATCACTATTGCCAAATAAACAAGATTCCAAAAACGTTGTCTCCAAATTTTTAGTCAATTCTCCCCCTTTTCTTTGAATATCCGTAAAAAATTTCATTCAAAAATTTTTTCTCCAAAATACTTTTTTTTAGAATTTTAGAGAAAACATTCGCCTGAAGATTTGCCGATAGTTTCGCCTGGCGAAACTCCTAGATTAGCCAACAGTTTCACCGAAGATGCCCATGGCAAAAGTGGTTTACTTTTGCCGATGGAATCTTTTGGAATTTTCATTACTAGTTTCGCCACATGAGTTTCGCCAGATCCAAATAGTTTCGTCAAATCCGAAACAGCCTAAAAAAGCGAAAAAAAACTCTAAATGTGTGCTCATTTAACGTCTCCGGCGGTTTTTTGATGAAGTTCCGGACCAAAACAGCCAAAATCAGCAACCAAAGCTCTGATACCAATTAATAGTCCTCTAGATCTTAGAATTCAGCTCATTTTTTATTGAAGTAAGTAGAGACGAGTGGTTGTGAGTCAAACAAGTAATCACATACACAAACAATAACATAAAGCTACATTGATTTTGGCCAAGAACTACATAACTTTCATTCACCCCGGGTGAACTCTCTAGGAGTGGTGACTCACAGAAAACCAACACTAAACAAATGAGGCTTAATATCCTATTTATAGCCCTTGAGCCAGATTCTTCAACTGAGCCGCCTCTCGTGAAGAAACACGACACGTAGATTCGCCGTGTTTGGCTTGCGAAACTACTAGTTTTGCCAAACACCAAAAACTCCAGTTTCGTTAGGATCTTTCAGTTGATAATATCATTCTAATATTTATACCCAACATTATATTTAAATATTACGCAAATAAATAAAAGATATAATAAAATTTATTAAATATTATAAACTGGGGAAGAAATTCTAAAATTTTAAATTCAAACATTACATTATTTGAATGTTACAAAATTTAAATATGCATGATATAAACTATTACAAAACATAAATAAAATTATCATTTAAGGCTCGAACTATGTTTTATAAAATCATGAAGAAGTAGACGATAAACTAAAACATAAATAAAGTTATTGAACTTTTGTAGGTAACTTTCAAATTCTACCGTGGCTCCTTGTCGAAAAGTTAATGGATCATCCTCATTATTATCACCTCATCAATTAGATATGATACGCATAGCCACCTCGCGTATATAGACGTTTAACTTTTAACCGTTTAAAATTTATATAAGTTTATAAATCTAACAAGTTCTTATATTTAATAAAATTAATAGTATTCAAGTTTAGAAAATTTTATATATTTATTATATAAATATTTTTAACGAACGGGTCGTTACTTTTTGTGCATGACGCTAGAACGAATGGGTTGATACATATTAATAGCCTTGATTTGAATTTGATGTTGACAAACCCATATTTACTCGATGTATATGATGTGTTTGGTTTTACTAGTTTGTTGCTAGCTATGACAATATGCATGTCCAGTAGTGAGCAATATGCATGTACATATTTCCTTTCCTTTATGATGTGTTTCGTTTTGGATTTACCCATCATGGTGTTAAAAAGATTCTCGGATACATTCTTCTCGATGTACATGACATCACTACAACAAATTGACCCTGTCCCGACGCCACCTGTACCGACGACATTTGTCGTCGGCATAGGTCACCCTATACCGACGACATGTCGTCGGTATAGGTCAAAACTAAAATTTTGGCAGGGAGACCCTATAGCGACGACATGTCGTCGGTATAGGGTTGAGGCAGGTTGGAGGGAAAACTGGCGCCCAATGAATTTTTGGGGAAAACCTATAGCGACGACATGTCGTCGCTATAGGTTAATTTTGATTTTCTTTTTGTTTTTTTTATTTAATAAATTTTCGTCGGTCAAAATTTTTTTTTTTAAAATTAAAAAAATTTCTGGAAAACCCTATAGCGACGACATGTCGTCGCTATAGGTTAATTTTGATTTTTTTTTTTTATTTAATAAATTTCCGTCGGTCAAAATTTTTTTTTTTAAAATTAAAAAAAATTCTGGAAAACCCTATAGCGACGACATGTCGTCGCTATAGGTTAATTTTGATTTTCTTTTTGTTTTTTTTAGTTAATAATTTTTTTTTTAAATTAAAAAAAATTCTGGAAAACCCTATGGCGACGACATGTCGTCGGGATAGGGTTTTTCCAAAATTTTGAATGGGACACCCTATAGCGACGACATGGGTTGAGCAGGTTGGAGGGAAAACTGGCGCCCAATGAATTTTTGGGGAAAACCTATAGCGACGACATGTCGTCGCTATAGGTTAATTTTGATTTTCTTTTTGTTTTTTTTATTTAATAGATTTTTTTTTAAATTAAAAAAAAATTCTGGAAAACCCTATAGCGACGACATGTCGTCGCTATAGGTTAATTTTGATTTTCTTTTTGTTTTTTTTTTATTTAATAAATTTCCGTCGGTCAATTTTTTTTTTTTTAAATTAAAAAAAATTCTGGAAAAATTCTTTGTGTAATTAACGGGTTCCGGGCTTCCTCATGCCTCGTCGGACACCCATCCCCCCAACCGGCCACCTCTAGGGTTCGGCCGAACCCATGCACACACATGAAGGTTCCCTACGATCACAAACAAGCATTTAAACATGAAGGTTTTCAATATTATACCTCTAGATCGGAGAACCCGTGCCAATCGAATTCCCGAATCACCTCGTCTTCTTTGAAACTCAACTTCTCTTCTAAACCCTAGAATTATGAAACATGTGTAGTATTGATTCAAGGATCCCGACACACTAAGGATGATTAGAGATCGACAAAATATATCAAATCGGACTTGAAACGCGATGAACGGCTCTCTCCCTCTCCTCCTTGTGTAATTAACGGGTTCCGGGCTTCCTCATGCCTCGTCGGACACCCATCGGACACCTTTATTGACTGGTCAACACCCTACGACACCTATGCCGACGACATGTCGTCGCTATAGGCCACCTCGTCGGACACCCATCCCCCATGCCTCGTCGAACACCCATCCCCCCAACCGGCCACCTCTAGGGTTCGGCCGAACCCATGCACACACATGAAGGTTCCCTATGATCACAAACAAGCATTTAAATAGGAAGGTTTTCAAGATTATACCTCTAGATCAGAGAACCCGTGCCAATCGAATTCCCGAATCACCTCGTCTTCATTGAAACTCAACTTCTCTTCTAAACCCTAGAATTATGAAACATGTGTAGTATTGATTCAAGGATCCCGACACACTAAGGATGATTAGAGATCGACAAAATACATCAAATCGGACTTGAAACGCGATGAACGGCTCTCTCCCTCTCCTCCTTGCTCTTCGACGGCTGAATGTGAAAATGGGGTCTCCATATTTGCGTTGCACCCTAAAGGGTGTTCTTCCCTAGGGCCAGGCTTGGCCCACGCACACCCAAGGTCTCCCGGGCTTGGTTTTGTTCACGTTTTTAAATAAAACCCGCCAAAACCCCGTTAATTACCCGTTAACCTTTACAATAATTTACATAATTACAAACCCAGTTATTTTATGAAAAACCGGGATGTTACATCTTGGGTCGTTGAACCCTTATGAGTTAGTGTTGAAGTGTGGGTTATTAACATGTCAATAAACGACAAATCGTTTTATAAAGGATTGTAATGTTCTGAGTTCAATCAAATGGTATTTCTTGTTAATATACACTGTTAGAACTCACTAAGCGTAGATGACTTTGTATGTACGTTAGATTGTTTGCAGGTGAGGTATCTTGGCTAGGGAGCGGTGCTACTCGGATTGGTGTGTAGGCATTTGTAAGCTAAGATTAAGATTGATATTGAGTTTATAAAGGGTTACAACTATTTTAAATTAAGACTTCCACTGATTGTTTGTAATAAAGCGAGTATTTTTAAAGAGAACACCCAGTGATGAGAACCAACTGTAGGGTACCCAGTTTGGGGCCATACAGGCTGGTCTTGGGTGTTTCACAAACGTCCGAGACATCGTGATTTTTTTTTTATTTAATAATTTTTTTTTTTAAATTAAAAAAAATTCTGGAAAACCCTATAGCGACGACATGTCGTCGCTATAGGTTAATTTTGATTTTTTTTTATTTAATAATTTTTTTTTTAAATTAAAAAAAATTCTGGAAAACCCTATAGCGACGACATGTCGTCGCCATAGGTTAATTTTGATATTTTTTTTTATTTAATAATTTTTTTTTTTAAATTAAAAAAAATTCTGGAAAACCCTATAGCGACGACATGTCGTCGCTATAGGTTAATTTTGATTTTCTTTTTGTTTTTTTATTTA
The DNA here is from genome assembly GCA_023525975.1 of Smallanthus sonchifolius. Lineage (NCBI taxonomy): Eukaryota > Viridiplantae > Streptophyta > Magnoliopsida > Asterales > Asteraceae > Smallanthus > Smallanthus sonchifolius. Next base: position 21,751,310 of record CM042026.1, on the reverse strand, counting down.
ATAATTTTTTTTTAAAATTGAAAAAAAATTCTGGAAAACCCTATGGCGACGACATGTCGTCGGGATAGGGTTTTTCCAAAATTTTGAATGGGACACCCTATAGCGACGACATGTCGTCGCTATAGGGTTGAGCAGGTTGGAGGGAAAACTGGCGCTCAATGAATTTTTGGGGAAAACCTATAGCGACGACATGTCGTCGCTATAGGTTAATTTTGATTTTCTTTTTGTTTTTTTTATTTAATATTTTTTTTTTAAAAATTAAAAAAAATTCTAGAAAACCCAATAGCGACGACATGTCGTCGGGATAGGGTTTTTACCTTTATTGACTGGTCAACACCCTACGAAACCTATGCCGACGACATGTCGTCGCTATAGGCCACCTGTACCGACGACAAGTGGACCTATGCCGACGACATGTCGTCGCTATAGGGTGCAGCGCGAACAAATAGGGAAACCAGACGACAGAACTTCATTTTCATCAAAAACTCTCCAAAACTCCCCCAATTCTGTCTCTCCGGCGATTTCATCGTTTTTGGGCTATTTAGGAGCAACTTTTACACTAACTCTCGGGATTTAAGGTGAGCTAACATCCGGGTTCATATTTTAGCTAATTTTTTAAGATTTTGAAGTTTTGTTTGTTTATTTTGGTTAGGTTTTGGAGGAATTTCACTATTTCTTGAATTTCTAGCTTTGTGAAGGTAAATACTCGTTTTAATTACTAATTTGTGTTGAAATTTGGTTTAGATCAAAGATTTTTATGATTTTGTATGTATGTGTTATGTATGTGTGTTTGTATGTATGAGTATGTATATTTGTATGATGGAATTATTAAATTATGATTAGTTTATGTCATTTGGTTTAGATGTGTGTTTATTTTATATAATTTAGTTTATGTAAATTAGTGTTTGTATGTATGTGTATGTATGTGTGTAATTTGTGTTTATGATGATTAGTTTTAATGTTTAGTTTGTATGTATGTATGTAATTTGTGTTTATGATGATTAGTTAATATGAATGTATATATGTGTATGTATGTTTGTATGTATATGTTTGTAATTATGTAATTGGATATTTATTTATGTTTGTATGTATATGTTTGTAATTATGTAATTGGGCTTTTATTTATGTATGTATGTATGTAATTGTGATGTGTAGGTATATAAGATGATATTTATTGGGAGCAACTTTCACAAAAACTCTCGGGATTTAAGGTGAGGTAACATCCGGGTTTCATATTTTAGCTACTTTTTCAAGATTTTGAAGTTTTGTTTGTTTATTTTGGTTAGGTTTTGGAGGAATTTCACCATTTCTTGATTTCTAGCTTTGTGAAGGTAAGTACTCGTTTTAATTACTAATTTGTGATGAAATTTGGTTTAGATCTAAGATTTTTATGATTTTGTATGTATGTGTATGTATGTATGTATATTTGTATGTATGATGGAATTATTAAATTATGATTAGTTTAGGTCATTTGGTTTAGATGTGTGATTATTTTATATAATTTAGTTTATGTAATTTAGTGTTTGTATGTATGTGTATGTATGTGTGTAATTTGTCTTTATGATGATTAGTTTGAATGTTTAGTTTGTATGTATGTGTGTAATTTATGTTTATGATGATTAGTTAATATGAATGTATATATGTGTATGTATGTTTGTATCTATATGTTTGTAATTATGTAATTGGACATTTATTTATGTATGTATGTTTGTGTGTATATATTTGTAATTATGTAATTGGGCTTTTATTTATGTATGTATGTATGTATGTAATTGTGATGTGTAGGTATATAAGAGGGTATTTATTCATATGCTTATGTATGTTTGTATGTATATGTAACTTTATTTAATTTTGTTACAAGTTCGAAACTCGTTGCGGTTGACGAGAGGAAGAACGTCGTACACATAATCAACAAATGCTTGAAATGCAACGACAAATTGATGAAATGCGTCGAATGTGGGATCGCCGAACTAGCAGCGATGATAATTAGCTTGGAGTTGTTGAGCCTTTACCTTTTTTGTTGGTATTTGTCTTGAACAATTTGCATATTTGTGTGTCGAACAAGTTTATGTTTTGAATGTTTGATTTGTCGAACAAATTTGTGTGTCGAACAAGTTTGTGTGTCGAACAATTTGAATGTTTGGTTTATGTTTCGGATATTAGTTTTTATCCGATTTGAATGTTTGAATGGTTTATATTTATGATTTGCAGGTTTTTGTTTTTAGAAATTTAATATTTCTGGATAAAATATTAAAAATTAAAAAATAAAAAATAAAAACAGAAAAGACCTATACCGACGACATGTCGTCGCTATAGGCCTTTTTCAAAAATTATTAAAAAAAACAAAAAAAGCCTATACCGACGACATGTCGTCGGTATAGTGTCAACCTATACCGACGACATGTCGTCGGTACAGGGTAGGACTCTATACCGACGACATGTCGTCGGTATAAGGTTTCTTTTTTAATTTTTTAATTAAACCCTATAGCGACGACAAGTCGTCGGTATAGGCTGACCTATCCCGACGACACTTATCCCGACGACAATCTTGGCTATTGGGACGAAGCAATACCGACGACATCTATACCGACTACATGTCGTCGGTATAGCCTATACCGACGACAAGTCGTCGCTATAGGGTCAAAAAAAATCGTCGGGATAGGGTGATATTGTTGTAGTGCATCGAGGTTGTGACGGATTAACAAGGTCTAGTACGAGAGCTCCCGGAATATGTTTCTCTTTACCCAAATGGGTTATTCGAAATCCCAAAATCATTTTATTTTTCTATCAGTACGAAGTTCCTTCATAAACTGTTGTATAGCCACGAATCTGCTCTCAAACTTGTTCACTAGTTAACACCGATGGTGGACCCTTTCTCATAATAGTTCCATGAAGAAATTTTTTTTCTTGTTAGTGCGGAATTTGGTCTTCTAGATAACTATGTTCGATGGTAATCAAACAACCAACCATCTTTCCCTTCTTTTTGTAGCTGAAATGATACCACTTCACCCATGTAGCATGGCCATGCTAAACTATCGTGTCTGCTCCAACAAGGCAACATTGCAAGGGCAGGGACATTGCTGACGATCCATGATAGTATAGCGTTTGTCATGAAATTATTCTCATTGTAAGCATAATATATAAGAACGCCTTACTCATATAAGACTTTCAACTCGTCTATTAACAACCTAAGAAACACATCCAATTTTTATGGGATGACTATAATGCATCATAAACATATGATTCTTTCAAAACCATTAAAAAGGTAAATTATAGACGGTAATAAAGACCGGCCATAATGAATACGGATTGTATTTGGAACTATTCATATTGAAGGTGTTATTTGTGAGTACATAACCCAAGAAGGACATTTCGGACCTCTTCCACAAAGCTAAGATGTTTCTAGTTGAAATGCTTCCAAGGTTGTCCATCACACATGGTTTCGTCCGATGACCCTAATACCAAGTTATATGTTCGACCATCTTGTTTACATATACAGTCTTTAAAGTGTAGGAGCAATCAACATGTAACTCAAGACCAAATTAAGGACCTTGCCTCTTGTCTTGTAAACACTTGACAATAGAACATCTCGAAATCATCCATATAAAATAACATGTAGTGATTTTTGCAAGTATGAATCCTTTGTATATTTGACAAGGTTTTTAAAACACTTATTCGCCACATAAAAGTTACTTGATAGTTTCTCACTCTACGGTAAGCATATATTTAAATATGGAAAGAACTTGATTATAAGTCGCCTTGGGTATATTACACGAAGCATTCTAATTCAACAATCCAGTCGCAGCTTCTAACTCTGAGTAATTATGACACCCATGCCACATAGGCTCCTCGGCATCTTGTAATATGTCAAAAAAAATCCCTTCACTATCAGATTAGGTTCTTCTTCCTCCCTAGTCTCTGTATATACCGTGTTATCAATCAGTATTTCAGTGCAACCGTCATCATGATCTTCCATCGAATTAGAAGCTTGAGTCGGGCATGAGTTGTAGAGTGCCTTTGTTCACCATCCACCATAACTTACAATTATGCATGAAACGTAATTACACATGTTGAGCTTCACTTCTTCGCACTCCATGTGTTTTAAGTTTCGACGTTTGGAACATGGACATTTAATACAATGCCCCCCCCCACCCCACCAAGTAGTTTCCTTTCTTTTTAACATACCATTCATTGGGATATGCAAAGTCCAAAACCCGTTCACTTCATCGATAAACTCAGTGCTAAAATATCCATATATGTTATTCTTTCTATACATCTATTCTCTATATGTGGATTTAGACATAATGAATTTCTACGACCAAGGTCGTACATAGATTAGCTCTATGAAAAGAAATGTACTAAATCAATGTAACCATATACACATACATACACATACATTTATAAAAGATTAGTATATATACACATGCATACCCATATGTACACATACATAAAAAGGGAGTGACGGCGGAATTGAGCGACGACGGTAGTCTTGGGCAGCGGCGATAGTCTTGACCGACGACAATAGTGTTGAGTCACAGCGACAGTCGGGCGGACCTAAGCGTCGGCGATAACCCTGAAAGGCAACGACAGTTAGTGTAACATCCCGGAAATTCGTTATCTATTGGATCGGGTTAGTGAAGGAACTGAGTCTTTTTTAAACGGCTTGAACATTTAAGGCTGTCATGTAAAGCTTGGTTTATCAAAGTGATAGGACCCGGGTAGCAGTTATTGCAAAAGTTCGAAACAGAAACGCGTCAAGTGTATTAGGAGGGACCCGGATGTAAACCGCAATGGTATAAATACCATCCTTGCGCAAACCCTAGGCCATTCGGCCTAGGCAAGCGTTGAGCGGCAGCAAGAAAACAGGAAGAGGTGAGGGACGATCGGTGGAGGAGAGTTCACGACGAATGCGAGTGGAGACACGTCCGATCAAGGTAATCCTCGTACACTCCTTTTACGTATTTGTTTACATGTTTGATGAATAGCCGATTAGGGTTATCGGGTTCTTGGCCATAAACGACGGAAGGGGTGGGGCAAACGATGATGGTCGGGTGTGGTGGTAGCATAGGAGCGGAGTTAGGGTAACCGGAGGAAGCGCGGTGGCAGTGATGTGACGGCCGGTGATGGCCGTAGGCGATGGAGGTGGAGGCTAAGGATGGTAGCGGGTGATGGGGGCGGCTGGATGTCGGGACGGGGGTACACGGCAGCGTCCGGGTGGCTGTTGTGGAGGTGTCCGGAGTCGGCTACGGCTCTGAAAAAACCCGACAGCAGTGACGGAGTGGCGTTGGCTCCGGTGAGGACGAAGTGGTGGCTACAGTGACACGACAGGACTGCGTTGGTGGTGCACCACTGTGGAAGACGACCAACTACGAGAATGATGATGTTCGGCGGCTAACACGACAGCCTAGGAGGTGTACGACTGCGGCTAGAGGTTGGAGACGGAGAAGGTTGCCCGGTTAGGGTTTCCGACTAGGAGCATGCATGGCATCGTATTTGCATATGCATGGGAACCGGTTTTGAGCTTATGATTTCTAAACGGGTCAAGGGTGATACAATACGAGTTGATGTTTACGAGAAGGGACGGTTAGGAGTTTGCATGGCACAGACGTGCATGCATGGATGCTCAGGGTCGGGGACACAAGCCCTAAGCGGATCAAGATCAATATAATACGTAAACCCGTGAGATTAGGGTTTTTGCATGGATGAGACGAGTATCGGGAATATTTATACTTATACGTAATTGATACATGTCTAAGGCGTACTCTGACTGTGTGATCATACATTAATAGGTTCGGGTTTCGTGCGAGGAGACCGTTGCAGCGCAAGAGCTAGATCTTCGTAACTGGGAGTTTCTAATCCCCTCTTTTAGATGTTTTTAATGTTTTTGGGGCTATCGTACATACTTTCGAGACGTGTTTTATTACATTAAATGTGTATCGAGCTTTGGGGTCTAACCCGATGAGTTTACGAATTTAAGTATTTAAATATGGGGCTAAGGGACTATGCGTTGTCCTTAAAATGTGTAGGTTAAAGGTGGGTATATGGTCGTGGGTCGTGTAGTGACCTAATAGGGGTGAGTCGGGATTGTATTTGCAGGTCGTACGGATACGACTAGGAGGTGTCACAGTGTGTGCATGTACGTGGTATGTGCTTAAATACTGAGACATAGTATTTGAATGTGTGTTGCTATATTATCAGTATATTGTGTTATGAGTTAGTCGGGGTGAGTCGGGATATAAGCTAAACGCTTATGAATACGTGTAGGATATCTTATCCTAGTGCTATGAGTGAAGTGCAGGTGCAGTTAATGAGTCATGTACATAGAGTATAATGTTGTGGGTTTATACATGTATTGTGTGTATTGTGTCGTTGTCCTTGTGACACGACGGGTATTGTGTTTGCATTGTTGTCATTATGACATGGCAAACGGGATTGTGGAGGACTAAGTCCTTCGGGAGGTCACCAAAGGTGACGATGTCCAACAGGACAGGGATGAGCTTGAGGTGTGTCAAACGCCCTGACGAGGGTAACCCTGACGAGGGTGCAGTAATGAGGTATGTGTTAATTTGCATGCAAGTGATGAGTTATAATAATTGTGTATGAGATGATATTGATGTGGTTAGTAGAAGATATTAATATGGTGTGTAGAGTCAGATTGACAGTTGTGTCGGGATGAGGATATTGTGTTACAACTGTTGAGCCAGTTGGTTTGTGAGAGTCTTAGTCAGGGCTGGCTGGGTTAAAATGGTGGGGTGAGTCTGGGGTGGTGAATCCTTTGGGATATTGTAAGATAACGGGGTTATCTATCTAATAATGAATGACAAAACTATATTTATAAAGACCAGAGGGTCTTGAGTGGAGATAAACATTAATTGGGACAAGTTGGCTTTTGTTTATATTAAACTATTAGAACTCACTCAGCGTAGCTGACTTTGTGTGTACGATAGATTGTGTTGCAGGTGAGCTTTGGGGTTGACGTATCTTGGCTTGGGAGCGGTGCTACTTGGATTGGTGTGCAGTCATTCGTGAGGTAAGGTTAATCACATTAATGACTTTAAAGAGAAGTAATTAATTTAGAAAGACTTCCGTTGTACGTTTGTTAAATAAAACAAGTACTTTTAGAAAGTATAACCAGTTAAGAGAACCAACTGTAGGGTGCCTGGTTTGGGGCCTTACAATTAGGCAGACCCTATCAGCAACGACAGTCGGTCGATACACATCGAGGGAGTGTTAGATCTAAGCGGTGATTGGGAGTGAGAAGCGAGGGAGTGAAGGATGAGGGGGTGGATGAGAGAGGGAAATGAATTTGAGCGGGTCTCTTAAATCTTTTGGCCAAACTTTTACCAACAGATTTATCAACGGTCATGTTCATCGCATATTCCTCCGGTAATCTGTTAGTAATTACTGGCGGATTAGCTATGGCTCTTAATGTAAGTCAATGTCAATGGGTCTTGAAATGTGTTAATAAATTGTTTTAGTCTACAACAACAAGTCAGATCATAACAAGTAATCTAAGTGTTAGTGACATATTTTAGATGATAAGGGCCTTAGTGAGTGTAGTCATGTGTTAATGTGTTGTTTTATCGTATAACAAGTCATTTTTAGTGACATATTTTAGATGATAAGTCAACCAATTAGGCATTAACCGGCACTTTCTTGTGTTAATGTCTTGTTTCTCATATAACAAGTTATGTTATGTCATAACAACTCAGTTTGTTGTCAACGGCATATTTTAGATGATAAATCAACCAAATGAACCTTAACAAGCGTTGCCATTTGTTAATGCATTGTTTTAGGTTAAACATTATTTAGGTGTTATGATAAGTTTTTTAATCAAATAGATTTTCATCATCCTTTGATATTTATATCTAAATATTAAATATTGTGTGACCAACCTTTTTTGGTTATATAAGAGGTTGTTGTAAGGGTTTTCATAAACCCATTTGAAATAATAATCAACATCGCAGCCATTAATGCACATGAAACCAAAAACCAAATAAGTGACTGAAATTCACCAATTTCATCTGCGGCCATAACCACCTCCAAGTTATCCATTCTCCAATCACTCATTTACCCTATAAAATCTCATCACCCTTCATACAACACACTTCCACCCTTACCTCTAAATTGCATGAAAATGGACCTATGGTCATGGATATGTGAGCTACCATACTCCGACGAGTGGTCAACCGATTCCACATCCGAACTCACCTTCCAGTTGGCGAGTTCAACCGAGTCACTCCAACTCAACGCAAGAAGAAAATTCTCCTCCAACTCCGATCTTTTGGCAATCACCTTCTACGTTTCCTATGAACAAAAGGCTCTCTGGGTTTCTGACACGTGTCAGGTTAACTCCGACAAACCATTCTTACCTCTCATACTCCAACTCCTCCAAGAAATCATCTCCCGTTCACCTACTGCGCATGATAGCATAACCGGCGCATGCCCTCGTTCCCAGCTCCAGAAGCTGAAACCTGACTCAGTGTCATGGATCCTCGACTCTCACTCACCGGAATCCTTTTCTACCTTTTTTAATCTCATGTTTCTAGCCAGGTTGTTCTGGCTGTGTGCATGCGACGCGCCGTCGGATGTGGGGTCGCTTTATTTCACCTCCATGCTGGCTCCAAACCTAGAAGCATTCTCGTCTTCTAACGCGCCGGTGTTGCGGGCTTTCTTTGTTTCCGCCGGTGTTGACGTGGAGCTCGCTATCATGCGCACGTTTGGGTACATGTTAACAAAATGTTTGCTGTTAAGAGAGGTGGGTGTAGGTTTACAGCTGCTAACGCCGTCTTATAAAAACCTAGGGTTTTCCTACGCGGCGGAGACACATGGGTTATGGGTTTTGAAAGGGTACGCGCCGCTGATGGCGATGCCACGCTGCCGCTCCAACGGTATAAACGACCGGTGTCCGGTGTTTGAAACTAAGGAGTCTGTGCTAAAATACGCACTGGCCCACCAACAAGTGGAGGTTGTCGTACAATTGGAATATTCAATTGAGGTTAAAGAAAGTTTTATTTTGGTTAAGACACGTGTGGACAATATACGGGTCCACATGGCAAAACTAGGGTTTGGTAAGAATGAAGAGAACATTTACATGCATGAGAGGCATTTTCCGAGCCGGGTCCGGGTTTGGGTCGGGCCTGAATCCGGGGCGAGTTATGTGACCAGTTTGTCCTTGGGTCGATCCACGGATAATATTGAGAAAGAGACAGAGACACAAAGGATATTGAAGGGTAGTTTTGGGGAAACGAAAGTTCCAAAGATGAAGGCGATGACTAGGACGACTACAAGGACAAAGGCGAGGACATGGAGATGGGACCAAGACTCGGATGGACATGTGGCGATCTTTGATGCTACATTATGTGACAACATAACGGGGGTCGAGATAGCGATGTGGCAACCATATGTTGGTGATGATGGTGGGGCCAATGGTCGTGTGGACCGTGATCAAGCGGGCCAGGGTAAACGATACAATGGGTCAAATAGGTCATTTACTAAATCCGGAAATTGGGTATTTGCAGAAGGGTTAGAAGGGGTGAAATGGAGATTAAACAAGGAAATGGAAGGGAGTGTGTTGAAATGGAGGATTGGGGGTCAATTTTGGGTAAGTTATTTCCCAAATGAAGTGAAGAGTTCATATTTTGAAACGAGGTGTGTGGAGTGGTGTGATGAGGTTGATTTGCCGTTGATTCTTGGTGCATAATATGCTAAGGTGTATATTGAAATCATGGGTGTTAAATAAATAAAACTAGAGATGCATTATATTATAACATCTATATCTATAGTATCTATACTATATAATAAATAAAGGTTTTGATGGGACACTTGTCACTCTCCTATGCATCCTCATCATTTTTTTCCCGCCTCTCTCCCCTATTAATTATACAAATTTTCCTTACTTGTTTTTTATAATTTTTTGATTACCACCTCTCTTTCCTATTAAATAATAAGAGTTAATTGCAAAAATGGCCCTTGTGGTTTGTTTGAATTACAGATTGAGCCCCTAGGAATGAAAAAGTGCAAGAATGGCCCCTGTGGTTTGTTCGAATTGCAGATTTAGCCCTCAGGAATGAAAAAGTGCAAAATGGCCCCTGTGGTTTGGACCCAGGTTGCAAGAATGGCCCCTGTGGTTTGGACCCGTGAATGGCACGGGAGGGGCCACTCTTGCAACCTGGGTCCAAACCACAGGGGTCATTTTTGCACTTTTTCATTCCTGGGGGCTAAATCTGCAATTCGAACAAACCACAGGGGCCATTTTTGCACTTTTTCATTCCTAGGGGCTAAATCTGCAATTCGAACAAACCACAGGGGCCTTTTTTGCAATTAACTCAAATAATAATGATTTCTATAATTCTTTTTATAAAACGTTTTTTATTTTAAAAAAAACGTAGGTTTATTCATAAAACATTTTTAAAATTGAACATATTTTTCATTTTTTTATAAAATATTTTTAAAAAATAACTATATAACGTTTCTAAAATTTGTATTAAAAAACTATGTAATATGTCCTAAATATGTAATATGTAAATCTTTATTACTAAGTATCTTACATTTATTCAACCCGTGTAATAGACGGGGTTTTTAACCTAGTATATAATAAATAAAAATCATTTATGTCACGTGTCGCGCCCACATCTTTTCTCACAATTTTTTTCCCACCTCTCTCTCTTATTAAATACATCTTTCTTTTTTTAATAATGATTTATATTTAAAGAAAACTATTAATTATACTAATAAAACATATTTATTTTAAATTATCTTTTATTTTAAGAAACTTTAAAATTTAATTAATTAAGTTTTGTTTTTAACTGAATAGTGATGTAAGCCAAATTATATTAAATAGAAATTAATGTATTCAAACCGTGTAATATACAGGTTTTTAAAGATATAAACTTTTTATTACTAAGTATATAACATTACATTTTATCAACCCGTGTAATACACGGGTTTTTTAAAGTACAAATTTTTTATTACTAAGTATATAATATTACATTTTATCAACCCGTGTAATACACGGTATTTTAACCTGGTTGTTAATGTAAACTGAGTAAAGTGTCATTTTCATTCCTATGGTTTGGCCCTTTCAAAAACTTTTTTTTAGCTTCTTCGTCCCCGATGTATCAAAATCTTGTCATTTTCATACACCTGACTAACTCCGTCTACATTTTAACATTAAATCATGGGTCGGTTTGAAATTTATACGTTAAAATGTAACCAAATTGCCCCTGATTTAACGTTAAAATGTAGACGGGGTTACTCATGTGGATGAAAATGACTAGATTTTTAAAAGTCGGGGACGAAAAAGCTGAAAAAAAAGTGTTTGGGTGAAAGTGGCTAAAATGGTCAAACCACATGGACGAAAATGACACTTTACTCATATGTATTTTTCTAGTTTTTTTTAGCATATTATTTTATAGATAACCTGTATCTCTACCTGTTATTATAATAAAACTAGGTTGATTTGTCAAAAACGAGTGAAGCCGCTCGTGTATCGACTCTTTAAAATTTTGAATCAAGTCGAACTTAAACTAAATAATAGATATGTTCTATACAAAACTTATAATTATAATTGTATATAAATAAATTTATTAAATAATAAACGAGATTAAACTTAAAAAACTATTTACGAGCCAAGCTTAAATTTTAGAAATAAAACTTAAAACGAGCTGAGCCAACACGTTAATTTAGGCGGCATGTGGATTTTGATTATAATATGTAAGTTTCGTAATTCGTATAGGTTTTGATATCTCTCTGAATCGTTTTGAGATCGCTTTCAGATTGAAATATTCTGTTGGTACTCATAAATTTGCAATCGGATAATTCAAAGAGAAATAACTAGAACGAGTATGCAAGTTCTGTTATTAAAGCTTACTAGAAATTAGACCAAAGATCGTCCTTATATAGGTGGAGAAATAACACAACGAATTATTGTAACTCTTCGTGAAAGAGTATGATAGTTGGTGGTTATAACCATCGACGGTTGAACAGTTATATCGGTGGAAATCAATGGTAAATAAGTTACTACACATAGCTTGCCCATCATCAGTATTTTAGTTGTTAACACTTGTTGTTGATGACCACATTGCTATTGATGCTCTGTTGCCACTCACCACCATTTTACATGCAACTTTTCACCAATCATTCAAATCTAAAGCAACTTTCAATGATTATCAGCTTGATCCCTGCCAGGGGCATTGCCACTCACCACCATTTTACATGCAATGTTGATGACCACATTGCTACTGATGCTCTGTTGCTACTCACCACCATTTTACATGCAACTTTTCACCAATCTTGCAAATCCGAAGCAACTTTCAATGATTATCAGCTTGATCCCTACCAGGAGCGTTGCCCCTTGGAACCCCTAGTCACTAGGGGACTTCGTTCCTCCAACCTCTGGGTTCGAAGGTGCCAGAAATAAGAATAGTTTTGTACAAGCGTGTACTCCACACTTTCTACCTGATTACAATGTTTATTCTCATTTATCTTTAGTCTTATTAGTTATTAGTCCAACTAAAATAAAATTGCCTTAATAACACTAAAAACATAAGCATAGTCCACTATCCACTTTATATTTTCTTGTCATGATTTGATTTTGTGTATCCTATAGGAAGCATCTCAACATGTCTACTTAAGAAATATATCCGCTAATGTAACACCCGATAAATCTCGATCAATGTAGATAAAAATAAAACCAGAAGGATTAGAACTGCAATTTACCTAAAGTTCAAGGGCCAAAAGTGAAAATTTGTGAAAAGTAGGTGGTAGCGAACCGCTACCGTAGCCCTAACGGTCCGCTACGTATCTCCAAAGCCAACAGCCGTGTGTTGGCACGTGGCTGATGACTTCACCAGGGTTTCTGACATTTGGCAAGGATAGTAGCCCGTTTTCTCGAGTATTGTGACGGGCTCGTTCCAGATTTTGTGGCAAAGCTTAACAATATGATGAGGAAGACGTACGACGTCTCATTTTTTTAAAATTTGACAGGAAAGCCTGTGGATCAACTGTGGAAGGAATACAAGGCTAAGTATGCAGGGAAGCGGCTCTGGAAGGGAGACAAGGCTAGCTAAATATGGGAACAAGACTATAATTTGATTGCATGGTGTATGTGGTGAAATAAATGAATTTGCTAATTGGAATGTGGACATGTTTTTAAATAGTATAATTCGATCTTAAGTTAACAAAGTAGGCAAGTGAAATAAGTGAATTTGCTAGCTAACTACACATGTTTGAATTGTTGACAACTAGGGGTTTCAATTGTTCGGTTTTAATGGTTTTTAGGCTAACGGTCCGTTCTGACCCGTACTAATTTTTGTCAAAAACCCATTCTGACCCGGACCAAACTGACCCATCTTTAGAACAACTCGTTCTCACCCGAACCCATCCTGACCCGCACCCGTTCTGACCAGTTACCCCGCCCGAACCAACCCGTCCATTTTAGCAGGTTGAGCTATGAAGTTGACTTTAGTTACCATAATATTTAGTTGATTTTACGAAATGTTTAGCCGTTGAATATCCAAGATACTAAATCGCAATTATCAAGGTATTTATTATTATAGGTTTATGAATTTTTGGGGGTGTCACAATAAGAAATACTAATGCACTAATTGTTTAAAATAAGATTCATTTGGACCAAAAACTTCGTGTATATATCTCGAAGGCCGAAATACATACATCAACATTAAGGCTATGTGTAGTGGTTAGCTAGTGAGTGTGAGCGAAAAGGTGGTGTCACGTAAACGCCACATAAACAGTATTTGTTAGTGAGTGTGAACAAAAAAATAGTGTGTAATCGCTTTAAATTTTGTATTTTTTAAAAATTAAAAAGAACAGAACTTGACACATGTTTTAGTTCCATTGGTTAAAGAATAAACCATTGCACCTCACGCCCATTGCTCCAGTCACGAGCACCCTCTCACGCCTCTACTCACGAAAACCATTACACATAACCTAACATATCCTAAATTCGTAAAAGGTTGAAAACAATGTCTTGCCATAATTTCACCTAGACATTTAGTGTTAATTTAGATAAATTAAATTTAATCCGTATGTAAAAACATAACAAATATAGAAAACTTATCACCTTATTTAGGAAATTCTAGTTACACATTTAGGCAGTCCTTAAAAAGAATGCAACCAGATTTCCATAAATAAAACAAATATCTATGTCATACATATATATAGTTGATGAACACCTAGCTAGAGCCGGTATATCCATGGCTCCCCATTCCTTTTTCCTGTGTACCCTCCTAACTTTCTCACTATCTTTCCATGGGATCTCCTCCGCCGTGAACTACATAGTGACTAACGAATTCGATCTTAGCGAAAGATTCCCCAAAGATATCGGAATTCCGTACACAAAAGAAGTAATGGGCAAGTCCAACAACTTTTTATGGTCCACCATCTTCAAACAAAACACACCGCAGACAGAAAACCTGTAGATTCTGTACATGTTATCATCAAGCGAGCAACTACACCTACTCCCGAAGTAGTCACTTCTAAAAACCAGATTACTTTTAATAGTTATATTTTAGATTCGGTTATCCCAACTAGAGCGTTCTTGAAATGGACATTCACGTCGTTGTTGTACCATGAAATGGCGCACGTTTTCCAATGGAATGGCGAGGGTAAATGTCTTGAAGCTTTGGTGGAAGGTATCGCAGATTATGCAATGTTGAAAGCAAATTATTCCCCAGAGAACTTTGCAAAGCCCGGGTGGGGGAAAAATGGGACGAGACTCCGGACTATGATATCACAGCCCGTTTTTTCGAGTACTGTGAGGGGTTCGTCCCAGGGTTTGTGGCAAAGCTTAACAATATGATGAGGAAGACATGCAACGTCTCGTTTTTTAAAAATATAACAGGAAAGCCCGTGGATCAACTGTGGAAGGAATACAAGGCTAATCATATTTATTAATATTTTTTGTGTGTGGTTGTAATGTAATTGAATGAATTGTGTGTGGTGAAACAAATAAATTTGCTGATTAAAGTATTTTCCCCACCCGGGCTTTACTAGTAATAAAAACTCTATTTGTTTATTTGTATTTTCTTATATTCATCTAATCATATTTATTAATATTTTTTTTTTTACCTTTTAAAATATAAACTATTTGCTAATTAGCAGGTGTTTTCTTCATTTTTTTATTTTTTTAAATATAAACTATTTGCTAATTTCACTTAAGTTTGAGTGTAGGTCATATGTGTTTTACTATAACGACAAAAGCATACCAAAATCTAATAAGTATTACACTAGTTTTGATTAAAATGGCAATCACAAGCTTCAAGAACTCAAGTAATCCAATGATGAAAGAAAAAATAAGACAAATAGAAGTGCTAACATTAGCTCTTAGATAATCCACAATGCTCCTATGTGTCAAATAAGCCAAGAGTTATTTTTGTTGATGTGGAGGGAGAAAGAAGGATATTACAGGAGCTAAGACTAGGTGTTATTTTCAGGTTTCATCTTTGATCATTTTGAGTCATTTTAACATCACATCACCATCATCCTCCATCTTTTACTCATTTTTTTAACATATGTTATACTCATATTGCATCTTTTATTCCTTTTTTTAACTCTTAATAAAATTAGATTTTTTAATTTTAAATATTAATAGACTAATATAATAATAAAAATATTAAAGTATCAATAATAACATTATAATAATAATAATAATAATAATAATATAATCAATTCTCGATTAATGTACATATCCTAAAATCAACATATAAGTTCAAATATAGGTTGTAATTATTCACCGTTGAAAGCTGTGACATATATTTGAACTTTAACACCTATTTCATATTAATTATAATGTTTGGGTCCCTTCTAATTCAGACCAAAAGCCTGCAAATTTTGGTTTTTTTGTTTAATATTTTCGGCCTCAATTTGATTGTTCAATTTTCGTCACGTCCTCAACATCCCGCAAGGTGAGGTGAGAGGAGTTATAACTCTCGGCCTGAGTGCGTGAATGAGTGAGGGAGGAGAGAAAAGAGAGAACATAGGAGAGAGAATATGAGGTGGGACGGATCCTTAGGAAATAACCATCATATGCATTGCGCAGTGGGCTACCGGAGGGTCCGATATCAGCATGTAGCAACGACTCGGTGCGGATGAAGCGCCTACGGGTCAATTTTAGCAGCGTGATGGAGGAGGCCGGAGGGTGAATGTTATTTGATTGAGATTTGGTAGGACAAATTGATTTTGAGGCTTTTTCATTTTAATTGTTAGGCTTGTCATTTTAAATTTTAAACTTATCATTTTAATTATATAATACTTATTATTTTGATTGATATTGACTCCTTATTTTAAACTTTTGAAACATAGTATCTAACTAGTGGGTCCTCACCCGCGCTTCGCGGCGGGTTCGTAACGTAGATAAAAATAAGCAAATCGCGACGGTACATTATACATGACGTTAAAAAAAACACGTTGCAGCAGTATATTCGATAGTAACGAAAAATTTACCTCGTTGTATACGAAAGTGAAGTTATTCAAAAAAAATTTACACCGAAATGTAGATAAAAATAACCACGCCGACAGCGCATTACGGCGGGTCGGTTTAAACGTAGATAATAAAACGTCGCAATGGTGTATTTTGAGATGGACGCCAGACGGTTTAAAAAAACGTTTAAAACAACCGGTTGGTTTAAAAATAATGTTACGAAAATTCACGTCGATTCGTAAATAAAAATAGGCACGTCGCAATGTCAATTTCGAAAGTTTAGAAAACATCATAGTTTAGAAGTTGTAAGAGTAAATCATTTCATTTTTTTAATTAAAATGGCACATTCCGGAGCGGGTTCGAAATGTAGATACGGATGGGGTTGTAGTACGTGTACGTACGTGAATCACTGGCCAGGGACGCTATTTATTTCTTTTTATGAAAGAAATTTTATTTAACTAAAAATAAAAAGTAGAATAAAAAATAAAGTTAATGTTCATACGGACCACGTTGCGATAGATAACGTAGATAAAATAAAAAAAGGAACCCCGCAACTGTATATTTGAAGATGAGAATTCAAGGTTTAAAAGACCAAACAGTTTAAAGAAACGTTTAAAACAAATGATCGGTTTAAAAATGGCGTTACGAAAATTAACGTCGAAACTTAGATAAAATTAGTCACATCGCAACATCAAATTCGAAATTTTATAAAACATCATATTTTAAAAGTTGTAAGTGGAAAAAAAAACAAGAAAAAATTGAAACCTTAAAGAAGCTTTGATGATTCGTATGCTTAACGTTTGTGATTTGATGACTTGTACATTATTACGCCCAACTCCGTTTCGAATGAAATTTACACCGAAACGTAGATTAAAATAAGCACGTCGCAACGGCATATTCGAAATTTTATAAAACATCATATTTTAAAAGTTATAAAAGAAAAACAAAATAACTTTAAAATTAATTATTATAATAATAAAATAATTAACTATAAAAAAAATAAAAAACGGCGGCGCAAGAGTATGCATTAGTATTTGTAAACTGTGCATGATGGATTTGCATTTTGAGGTTTGTAAGTAACCAGTGATTGTTCCCCGCGCTACGCGACGGGATTACGGGCTCGAACCAAAATATAAGCGATAACACGTCATAAGAAGTTGAACTAAAAAAAGTGGATCAAAAAAATAAAAATAAAAAGTAAGGAAAAAGGCCATCCCCAAGGTTCGAATCCGGGTGGATGGGGAGTAGAAAGTGTGGCCTTGCCGCTGTGCTAGGAGAATTTTTATGTTTAAGACACTCCCTTTAATTATTTATACAAACAAAAAATCGTGGGTAACTAAAAAACAAAAAACCCGCAGAACAAAAATATAACCAAAAAAACAAATTAAAAAAAAGTGGATAAAAAATAACAAAAAAAAAATTAAAACAAAGAAATATGAACCACAAGGCTCGAACACGGGCCGAGGGGAAGATTGATGTGTAACTTTACCACTGGGACAAAAGTCTTCCTATGTTAAATCTCCTGCGTTAATCTTTTTATCCACAAAAAAATATCATGGGAAAAGAAAAAAAAATGTTGGCTATTCAAATATCGCCACGTAGCTCTGCCGAAAAATCCACCAATAAGAGATAAGAACAATTCACGTTAAGTTGAAATGTATGGTTTATAATTGAATTTCTACTGTGCTAAATATTTAAACAAATATTTTTAAGGTTTAGGTGTAACTAGTCACAAACAAATATTTTTTACCACAAAATTATTCATAAAAGATCATCTAAACATAGATAGAGATAATCATTGGTACCAAGTAAAAATCCAAATATAATTGTCTAGTAACCGATTCAAACGGTACTAACACAAGTTAAACAGGAACATATAACAAGTGTTCAAAGTATCCTCTCTGCGGCATTTCATCAAACAGTTGGCGGACAGGAAGAACACTTCAAAGTTCAAAACCCACCACAAATCTCCTTCAGCTTGCTCGCCGCCCCTTGATCGACCGAATACTACAACAGGTTTTCATAAACAGTAACTTAAATAACATGATGAACGTTCGAAAAATCATAGGGAATGAATGATATCGAAAACACACCTTGTTAAGAACCCAAAGAGAGTGATTGTAAGCGCGAAGGAAGAGCTCGTGGAGAGCTGCGGGGTCGTTGGCATCCACTTCTCGGTAATTGACAAAGTTTTCGCGGGCGTATTTGGCGTAGTAAGGCCTGGTGTCGGCCGGAAGACGCCTCACTAACCGGAGGACTTCCCCGTAAATTCTTAACGCTCTATGCATCTTAGATCCGGTTGCAAGCTGTGAAAGTGAAACAAGTTTCGGGTTTTGTATTCGGGTACATGGGCCGGAAATTTTATTTGGGCTGCTAATTAGAAACATGGGCTCAGGTTTTCGTGAGAGTGGGTCATTATAGCTTCTAATTAACTATTCACTATCCATTATACTTAGACCACATTTACACTCATATTAAAATTTCTAATGCTTGATTTTGACGACACGTACACTAATATTAATATTGCGGAAATAATTTACATCAAAATGACAAATATGTAATTTTATAAAACATACGTTGAAACGTAGACCGACTTAGTTTTGAATAAAATTTATACTGAAACGTAGATAAATATAAGTTCTTCGCAACAGTATAGGCGGAGTGTACGAAAAAATTACATTTTAAAACTTATAAAAGAAAAATAAAATATGTTTAAAATTAAGTATAAATATTAAATTATTTAAAATATTAAAAAAAATATGTGAAGTATGTGCAGGTGAGTGAGTGGCAGCGTGTGTGAGTGCCAATGTTCATTTTTCTTGCATAAAGGAAAGTGGGAATTGTTGAAAAAAAGATTGGGTGGAATTGCCCACGGGTGGCTTCGAACCCTCGTACCCAAGCGTGTATTACAACTAAGCTAGAGTAGGAATTGGTGTTTTAATCGATAAATTAAGTTATTTAATCTAAAAAATAATTAATCTATACTCTATAATAAATAAAGGTTTTTCCATGCCACGTGTCGTCTCCATATTCATCCTCATCATTTTTTCCCCGCCTCTCTCTCTCATTAAGTACACCTCTATCTTTTATTTTTTAATAATGATATATCTTTAAAGAAAATACTAATTATACTAATAAAACACATTTATTTTAAATTATCCTTTATTATAAGAAAATTTGAAATCTAATTATGTAACTTTTATTTTCAATCAAATAGTAAATGAAAATCAACTTACATTAAATAGTAATTAACGTATTTTCGAAACCCAATTATATATTAATTTTTACATATTTTGAATTTTGTTTTCTATCCTTAGTATATGTAATACATTTTTACACATGTAAAATACATAAAGATTTAAGAATTTTATTTATTGATATTTTTCACCCCGTGTGTAGACACGGGTTCTAAGCTAGTGTTTAACAATTCAGTATTAAGCCAAAAAAAAGTTTTAATCCACCCAATGTAAAGACTCCAAGTGGATAAACCGTTCAAAAGGTCCAATGAAATGAATTTACTGTTCACGTGCTATTGCTTTATATATAATTATTATATAATAAACTCGTTTATTTTCGCTAAAACTAAACGAATAAACACACATCTTAATATTATTTTCCTTTCTCGCAAGTCGCATCATGTTAATTTTTAAATGCATCTCGAGAGAGTTACATGAACCACTCCTTCTATACCTGTATCTAACACGTGTCAGGTTGTGTACCTTCCAACTCTATTCAAGCCTCAGGATTCCACGTCCCTACATGCATATACTTCACTATCCATCTATTTAATACTTTCGTGACTTCGAAACCACAACTTAAGCTGTGAGAAAATCACGTAATAAGTTATCATTTCTTTTAGAATACAACTATTTCACAGATTTAAAGATTTACATCTTTCTTTATAAAAGTATACATAATCAAAACATCTCATCTTGAAAAACAAAAAATCTTGCGGTTTGAAGACAAAAGTGAGAGAATCTGTCCAGGTCACATAATTTTCATCGAAAAGTCTTAAAAAAAATAAAGAATCTCATTAACACGTGATATCGTTTAATTGGTTTCAATCTAATTAATTTGGACCATATAAATTCGTTTGCTCCGGGAAGTAACCTGCACAGTAGCAATGCGTTAGGGCGTTACAGCGAGGGTATAATTCCTGTATCGTCCCTCCGGCGTGAGAGTAAGTTTCTCAACTGATTTAACGTTAAAATGTAGACGGAGTTAGTCAGTTGGATGAAAATTGCTAGATTTTGAAAATTCAGGGAAGAAAAAGCTTAAAAAAATGTTTTTGGATGAAACTGGCTAAAAAGGCCAAACCATAGGAACGAAAATGACACTTTACTCTATATTTCAAGATAAAAGTGATTTATGTAAACACCTTCTTAGGGTACAAGGGGGCATAACCCTAAGTACCTTAATGTCTCCAACCAATTAATGACAGTCACCTCATTTTTATCCAAATTCAACCCAAAGTACCTTAAGTGATATGTGCAAAACCCTAACTAAAACTTATACCCGCCATTACCCTAAGTATTCCATTCATGGATACTTATACTCGAATCCACTACTCGCAAAAGATACCCGAGACCCTTGCAGCGGTGTAACCGAGGTTCCCGAAGTACCCAAAGCCACTACCGGTGCCTCTTGAACCCTTAGAAAGAGCATTCTCAATGCATAACATATTAACGTTCATGTATGTGATTATTCACTAGTCATATTAATAATTTATTTATCATTTAAAAACATCATTTTTTCAATCAATTCATCATCCTTAACAAGTACTTTTTTAATTTTCTTATCATTATCATTTTTTAGAATTATTTTCTATAACTAAATTATTTATTATAATAACTATTTTTTTATAATATCATATTATTAAATTTAATAAATTACATGATAATCCCCTGAATCTTAGATTTCAGCTCGTTTTTTTATCGAAATGAGTAGAGACGAGTGGTTGTGAGTCAAACAAACAATCATATACACAAACAATAACATAAAGCTACGATTTTCATTGATTTTGGACAATAAATACATAACTTTCATCCACCCTAGGGTGGTGACTCATAGAAAACCAATAATAAATAAATACTAAACAAATGAGGCTAATGTCCTAGTTATAGCCCATGAGCCAGATTCTTCAACCGCGCCGCCTCTCATGAAGAAACACGTAGATTCGATGTGTTTGGCTAGCGAAACTACTAGTTTCGCCAGACACCAAAACTCCAGTTTCGTCAGGATATAATATCATTCTATTATTTATACCCAACAATCTCCCTCCCCCCCCCCCCTCCTAGGATGATACTATCAATATCTTCTGACATGGTGTTACATCTTCAATAATCCACCGATAACCCGTCTTTTATTGTCATTCTCCCCCGCATGTATAGACCCTCCTAATTTGTAGGCATATGATAAGGCTTGAACTTCCAACGATTAAAATCAAATAACCGGCTTTAACACAAAGGTGTTTAACTCTGTCAATGTGTCTTGATATGATCCAACGATCTTCAAATCCTTATATCCAAATATCAACTCTGTCATACCTCTTCACGAATAACTGATAATCCAATACTTTTCACTATGATTCTCCCCCTAAAGTGTAGACCCTCCTAACTTATAGACATAAGATAAAGGTTTGAACTTCCACTAATCAGTACCAAATTGCCAGCTCTTCAGAAGACGATAAAACTCTTAATCTATTTCATGAAACCCCAAATCTTCAAATACGTGTCACCTTATAAAGAAGCATCCCGAATGCTTGTAGCCTAGATGGAGGATCCAAATACTCTCAGATATGGAATCCATGTCGTACAATTAATGTCTTGGACAGTTGTGAAGATCTTCGAATACTCCAATCGGCCCCGAAATCACTATTGCCAAATAAACAAGATTCCAAAAACGTTGTCTCCAAATTTTTAGTCAATTCTCCCCCTTTTCTTTGAATATCCGTAAAAAATTTCATTCAAAATTTTTTTCTCCAAAATACTTTTTTTTAGAATTTTAGAGAAAACATTCACCTGAAGATTTGCCGATAGTTTCGCCTGGCGAAACTCCTAGATTCGCCAACAGTTTCACCGAAGATGCCCATGGCAAAAGTGGTTTACTTTTGCCGATGGAATCTTTTGGAATTTTCATTACTAGTTTCGCCACATGAGTTTCGCCAGATCCAAATAGTTTCGTCAAATCCGAAACAGCCTAAAAAAGCGAAAAAAAACTCTAAATGTGTGCTCATTTAACGTCTCCGGCGGTTTTTTGATGAAGTTCCGGACCAAAACAGCCAAAATCAGCAACCAAAGCTCTGATACCAATTAATAGTCCTCTAGATCTTAGAATTCAGCTCGTTTTTTATTGAAGTAAGTAGAGACGAGTGGTTGTGAGTCAAACAAGCAATCACATACACAAACAATAACATAAAGCTACATTGATTTTGGCCAAGAACTACATAACTTTCATTCACCCCGGGTGAACTCCCTAGGAGTGGTGACTCACAGAAAACCAACACTAAACAAATGAGGCTTAATGTCCTATTTATAGCCCTTGAGCCAGATTCTTCAACTGAGCCGCCTCTCGTGAAGAAACACGACACGTAGATTCGCCGTGTTTGGCTTGCGAAACTACTAGTTTTGCCAAACACCAAAAACTCCAGTTTCGTTAGGATCTTTCAGTTGATAATATCATTCTAATATTTATACCCAACATTATATTTAAATATTACGCAAATAAATAAAAGATATAATAAAATTTATTAAATATTATAAACTGGGGAAGAAATTCTAAAATTTTAAATTCAAACATTACATTATTTGAATGTTACAAAATTTAAATATGCATGATATAAACTATTACAAAACATAAATAAAATTATCATTTAAGGCTCGAACTATGTTTTATAAAATCATGAAGAAGTAGACGATAAACTAAAACATAAATAAAGTTATTGAACTTTTGTAGGTAACTTTCAAATTCTACCGTGGCTCCTTGTCGAAAAGTTAATGGATCATCCTCATTATTATCACCTCATCAATTAGATATGATACGCATAGCCACCTCGCGTATATAGACGTTTAACTTTTAACCGTTTAAAATTTATATAAGTTTATAAATCTAACAAGTTCTTATATTTAATAAAATTAATAGTATTCAAGTTTAGAAAATTTTATATATTTATTATATAAATATTTTTAACGAACGGGTCGTTACTTTTTGTGCATGACGCTAGAACGAATGGGTTGATACATATTAATAGCCTTGATTTGAATTTGATGTTGACAAACCCATATTTACTCAATGTATATGATGTGTTTGGTTTTACTAGTTTGTTGCTAGCTATGACAATATGCATGTCCAGTAGTGAGCAATATGCATGTACATATTTCCTTTCCTTTATGATGTGTTTCGTTTTGGATTTACCCATCATGGTGTTAAAAAGATTCTCGGATACATTCTTCTCGATGTACATGACATCGAGGTTGTGACGGATTAACAAGGTCTAGTACGAGAGCTCCCGGAATATGTTTCTCTTTACCCAAATGGGTTATTCGAAATCCCAAAATCATTTTATTTTTCTATCAGTACGAAGTTCCTTCATAAACTGTTGTATAGCCACGAATCTGCTCTCAAACTTGTTCACTAGTTAACACCGATGGTGGACCCTTTTTCATAATAGTTCCATGAAGAAATTTTTTTTCTTGTTAGTGCGGAATTTGGTCTTCTAGATAACTATGTTCGATGGTAATCAAACAACCAACCATCTTTCCCTTCTTTTTGTAGCTGAAATGATACCACTTCACCCATGTAGCATGGCCATGCTAAACTATCGTGTCTGCTCCAACAAGGCAACATTGCAAGGGCAGGGACATTGCTGACGATCCATGATAGTATAGCGTTTGTCATGAAATTATTCTCATTGTAAGCATAATATATAAGAACGCCTTACTCATATAAGACTTTCAACTCGTCTATTAACAACCTAAGAAACACATCCAATTTTTATGGGATGACTATAATGCATCATAAACATATGATTCTTTCAAAACCATTAAAAAGGTAAATTATAGACGGTAATAAAGATCGGCCATAATGAATACGGATTGTATTTGGAACTATTCATATTGAAGGTGTTATTCGTGAGTACATAACCCAAGAAGGACATTTCGGACCTCTTCCACAAAGCTAAGATGTTTCTAGTTGAAATGCTTCCAAGGTTGTCCATCACACATGGTTTCGTCCGATGACCCTAATACCAAGTTATATGTTCGACCATCTTGTTTACATATACAGTCTTTAAAGTGTAGGAGCAATCAACATGTAACTCAAGACCAAATTAAGGACCTTGCCTCTTGTCTTGTAAACACTTGACAATAGAACATCTCGAAATCATCCATATAAAATAACATGTAGTGATTTTTGCAAGTATGAATCCTTTGTATATTTGACAAGGTTTTTAAAACACTTATTCGCCACATAAAAGTTACTTGATAGTTTCTCACTCTACGGTAAGCATATATTTAAACATGGAAAGAACTTGATTATAAGTCGCCTTGGGTATATTACACGAAGCATTCTAATTCAACAATCCAGTCGCAGCTTCTAACTCTGAGTAATTATGACACCCATGCCACATAGGCTCCTCGGCATCTTGTAATATGTCAAAAAAATCCCTTCACTATCAGATTAGGTTCTTCTTCCTCCCTAGTCTCTGTATATACCGTGTTATCAATCAGTATTTCAGTGCAACCGTCATCATGATCTTCCATCGAATTAGAAGCTTGAGTCGGGCATGAGTTGTAGAGTGCCTTTGTTCACCATCCACCATAACTTACAATTATGCATGAAACGTAATTACACATGTTGAGCTTCACTTCTTCGCACTCCATGTGTTTTAAGTTTCGACGTTTGGAACATGGACATTTAATACAATGCCCCCCCCCCCCACCCCACCAAGTAGTTTCCTTTCTTTTTAACATACCATTCATTGGGATATGCAAAGTCCAAAACCCGTTCACTTCATCGATAAACTCAGTGCTAAAATATCCATATATGTTATTCTTTCTATACATCTATTCTCTATATGTGGATTTAGACATAATGAATTTCTACGACCAAGGTCGTACATAGATTAGCTCTACGAAAAGAAATGTACTAAATCAATGTAACCATATACACATACATACACATACATTTCTAAAAGATTAGTATATATACACATGCATACCCATATGTACACATACATAAAAAGGGAGTGACGGCGGAATTGAGCGACGACGGTAGTCTTGGGCAGCGGCGATAGTCTTGACCGACGACAATAGTGTTGAGTCACAGCGACAGTCGGGCGGACCTAAGCGTCGGCGATAACCCTGAAAGGCAACGACAGTTAGTGTAACATCCCGGAAATTCGTTATCTATTGGATCGGGTTAGTGAAGGAACTGAGTCTTTTTTAAACGGCTTGAACTTTAAGGCTGTCACGTAAAGCTTGGTTTATCAAAGTGATAGGACCCGGGTAGCAGTTATTGCAAAAGTTCGAAACAGAAACGCGTCAAGTGTATTAGGAGGGACCCGGATGTAAACCGCAATGGTATAAATACCATCCTTGCGCAAACCCTAGGCCATTCGGCCTAGGCAAGCGTTGAGCGGCAGCAAGAAAACGGGAAGAGGAGAGGGACTATCGGTGGAGGAGAGTTCACGACGAATGCGAGTGGAGACACGTCCGATCAAGGTAATCCTCGTACACTCCTTTTACGTATTTGTTTACATGTTTGATGAATAGCCGATTAGGGTTATCGGGTTCTTGGCCATAAACGACGGAAGGGGTGGGGAAAACGATGATGGTCGGGTGTGGTGGTAGCATAGGAGCGGAGTTAGGGTAACCGGAGGAAGCGCGGTGGCAGTGATGTGACGGCCGGTGATGGCCGTAGGCGATGGAGGTGGAGGCTAAGGATGGTAGCGGGTGATGGGGGCGGCTGGATGTCGGGACGGGGGTACACGGCAGCGTCCGGGTGGCTGTTGTGGAGGTGTCCGGAGTCGGCTACGGCTCTGAAAAAACCCGACAGCAGTGACGGAGTGGCGTTGGCTCCGGTGAGGACGAAGTTGTGACATCCAGTAAATTTCCGTTAACTCCGTTATCCTAAACTCCGTTATCTTGTAAACTTCAAGGGTCAAACCTGTCAAAAGCCAAACTTCTTAAAGTCTCAAGGGCTGATTCTGTAATATTGAGAAGCCCTAATTGGCACGGTCGCGTCCGAGAGAAAGCACGGTCGCGCCCGCGTGCAAGCACGGTCGTGCCTGTGCTAGGCACGGTCGCGCCGTCTGTTCAGTCGAAACGCATCCGAAACTTAATTCGTTGAATTCATTGCTTCGTAACCGTTTTTGCACGTTCGGATGATTAACGACTATAATCATATCCATTAACATCTATTAACGTCTATTAACTCGCGGATTAAACTCGAATAATTATTGTTGAAGTTGAAACCGTTTATTCTCGATCAAATTCCCAAACTCGTGTGATATTCTCTCATTCGAGCTTCCTGCGATCGTCTCCCAACCTCTCTCGAAGCGTTTGCAAGTCTCAGAAGCGTCGGAAACAGTCCAGAACTCGCCGGAGACCAATCCAAAGTCGTCGGCCTCGGTTTTAGTCGGAATCCTTCAATCCGACATCGAATTTGGTAAATTCTTGTACCCATTCCTTTGTTTTTACTTCTGGAATGAAAGCCCTAACCCAATTGGGGCGTTCATCATCGAATTCTACTCGAATCAGATTCAAGCTTTCGTATTTCTGTTTTTACTCGAAATCTAACCTAGACTTGATATAAATCCAATTAATCTATATGGTTTTACTCGTAATAACCTCTTTATCAAAAGTCCTATGAATCCAGATCGTTTTATTATAAGATTCGAGAGAATTGACTCTGAAAATGACCTGACACGGTCGCGCTCGTCATGGAGCGCGGTCGTGCCTCGACGAGCATAGTCGTGCCTCGTGCCTGGCCCGGTCGTGCCGACCAAATCAGGCAAGGTCATGGCTTGAAAACATCAGACGCGGTCGTGCCGGCCAAGAGCACGGTCGTGCCTGATGATCAGACCCTGGTGGTGTCTTCTGACCCGACCACGGGCACACTCCAGACCAACACGGTCGCGTTGGCCCGCACGAGCGCGGTCGTGCCTCTATGAGCACGGTCGTGCTTGGCTTCTTTCTCTGTCAGAATTCTTGAATTTCATTCTGATGTTCCTATTTAATCTTATGTATTATACTTGTGATGTTTTGAACTCAGAACTATTCTGTTAACATGTATTTGATCCATGTGAACTATTTTGATGATATCCTTAAATCATTTTGAAAACTAATGGTTTTATATTAATTTTCAAACCCGGATTCTTGTACAAAAATGTTATGATATATTACTGATTTGTGTTGTAAAAATATATTTTATTCATTTCCGTCGGCACGTTCGTTTATTTCAAAATCCTTAGAATGCGTTAGGACATTCTAGCATTCCGTGTCGTCATCGCAATTCCCGGAACTTGTCCCTAATTTATGTGTTGTAATTCTTAGGGCATTGTAAGTCGTTTAAGACTTACACTCGTGGTTCCAACTTTCCTCGGTGTGATCCGATCTGCTATCCAAACTCAGGTGAGTTTTCACGGCCCCTTTTTACTTGTTTTCCTATTGGGGGAGAAACATGCACACATACACCATTTTACTTGTTTTCCCGTTGGGGGAGAAACATGCATACAAACATTATTTTACTTGTTTTCCCGTTAGGGAGAAACATGCATACAAACGAACATCATTTTACTTGTTTTCCCGTTGGGGAGAAACATGCATACAAAAAGACATCCGTTACTTGTCTTCCAGTCAGGGAGAGACACACACACGGACATGGATCACATAGTATTTCATTACCACTTGTGTACCTAAGTGCAAACACTATCATTGAAAGTCCTCACACACATCGGACCGTTAATATGGATTTAGCGAGGTAATGTTTGGTAGTACTACTGGGTTTGACAAGCCCCACCCGCGTTAGTCGCGCTAACTCGATTGGAGGTCGAACGGGTGAAATGTTAGCCTAACGACACTTGGTCAGAGTTGATAGACCTGACTGGAGGCAACAAACAAACAAACACATCATCAGCTTCGGTCGCGAACGCTTAGAGTAACTTGTACATTGCCTAGCTAGCAATAGGTGTGACTTACGTATGTGGATCCAGCAACACTCAAACAGTTTATTTGCATACAAACCTGTGAACTCACCAACCTTGTGTTGACACTTTTTCTTACATGTTTCTCAGGTCGCATTGGCACAGGTTGCACACTTAGGACATGCATGGAGTCCTACTGTCATTTCATTCATGTCAAATGTTTTAAACAGTTCAAGCTTCCGCATCAACTCTGAGCTTTTGATGTTATGACATTTTTAGTCCCATATAGTGTCGTTTGATGTAACCGATGTGTGAGATCCTGGTCAGTCACCCTCCAAAACGGTATGACTCCGTTAGTGGGAATTTGGGGGTGTGACAGAAGTGGTGGCTACAGTGACGCGACAGGACTGCGTTGGTGGTGCACCACTGTGGAAGACGACCAACTACGAGAATGATGATGTTCGGCGGCTAACACGACAGCCTAGGAGGTGTACGACTGCGGCTAGAGGTTGGAGACGGAGAAGGTTGCCCGGTTAGGGTTTCCGACTAGGAGCATGCATGGCATCGTATTTGCATATGCATGGGAACCGGTTTTGAGCTTATGATTTCTAAACGGGTCAAGGGTGATACAATACGAGTTGATGTTTACGAGAAGGGACGGTTAGGAGTTTGCATGGCACAGACGTGCATGCATGGATGCTCAGAGTCGGGGACACAAGCCCTAAGCGGATCAAGATCATTATAATACGTAAACCCGTGAGATTAGGGTTTTTGCATGGATGAGACGAGTATCGGGAATATTTATACTTATACGTAATTGATACATGTCTAAGGCGTACTCTGACTGTGTGATAATACATTAATAGGTTCGGGTTTCGTGCGAGGAGACCGTTGCAGCGCAAGAGCTAGATCTTCGTAACTGGGAGTTTCTAATCCCCTCTTTTAGATGTTTTTAATGTTTTTGGGGCTATCGTACATACTTTCGAGACGTGTTTTATTACATTAAATGTGTATCGAGCTTTGGGGTCTAACCCGATGAGTTTACGAATTTAAGTATTTAAATATGGGGCTAAGGGACTATGCGTTGTCCTTAAAATGTGTAGGTTAAAGGTGGGTATATGGTCGTGGGTCGTGTAGTGACCTAATAGGGGTGAGTCGGGATTGTATTTGCAGGTCGTACGGATACGACTAGGAGGTGTCACAGTGTGTGCATGTACGTGGTATGTGCTTAAATACTGAGACATAGTATTTGAATGTGTGTTGCTATATTATCAGTGTATTGTGTTATGAGTTAGTCGGGGTGAGTCGGGATATAAGCTAAACGCTTATGAATACGTGTAGGATATCTTATCCTAGTGCTATGAGTGAAGTGCAGGTGCAGTTAATGAGTCATGTACATAGAGTATAATGTTGTGGGTTTATACATGTATTGTGTGTATTGTGTCGTTGTCCTTATGACACGACGGGTATTGTGTTTGCATTGTTGTCATTATGACATGGCAAACGGGATTGTGGAGGACTAAGTCCTTCGGGAGGTCACCAAAGGTGACGATGTCCAACAGGACAGGGATGAGCTTGAGGTGTGTCAAACGCCCTGACGAGGGTAACCCTGACGAGGGTGCAGTAATGAGGTATGTGTTAATTTGCATGCAAGTGATGAGTTATAATAATTGTGTATGAGATGATATTGATGTGGTTAGTAGATGATATTAATATGGTGTGTAGAGTCAGATTGACCGTTGTGTCGGGATGAGGATATTGTGTTACAACTGTTGTGCCAGTTGGTTTGTGAGAGTCTTAGTCAGGGCTGGCTGGGTTAAAATGGTGGGGTGAGTCTGGGGTGGTGAATCCTTTGGGATATTGTAAGATAACGGGGTTATCTATCTAATAATGAATGACAAAACTATATTTATAAAGACCAGAGGGTCTTGAGTGGAGATAAACATTAATTGGGACAAGTTGGCTTTTGTTTATATTAAACTATTAGAACTCACTCAGCGTAGCTGACTTTGTGTGTACGATAGATTGTGTTGCAGGTGAGCTTTGGGGTTGACGTATCTTGGCTTGGGAGCGGTGCTACTTGGATTGGTGTGCAGGCATTCGTGAGGTAAGGTTAATCACATTAATGACTTTAAAGAGAAGTAATTAATTTAGAAAGACTTCCGTTGTACGTTTGTTAAATAAAACAAGTACTTTTAGAAAGTATAACCAGTTAAGAGAACCAACTGTAGGGTGCCTGATTTGGGGCCTTACAATTAGGCAGACCCTATCAGCAACGACAGTCGGTTGATACACATCGAGGGAGTGTTAGATCTAAGCGGTGATTGGGAGTGAGAAGTGAGGGAGTGAAGGATGAGGGGGTGGATGAGAGAGGGAAATGAATTTGAGCGGGTCTCTTAAATCTTTTGGCCAAACTTTTACCAACAGATTTATCAACGGTCATGTTCATCGCATATTCCTCCGGTAATCTGTTAGTAATTACTGGCGGATTAGCTATGGCTCTTAATGTAAGTCAATGTCAATGGGTCTTGAAATGTGTTAATAAATTGTTTTAGTCTACAACAACAAGTTAGATCATAACAAGTAATCTAAGTGTTAGTGACATATTTTAGATGATAAGGGCCTTAGTGAGTGTAGTCATGTGTTAATGTGTTGTTTTATCGTATAACAAGTCATTTTTAGTGACATATTTTAGATGATAAGTCAACCAATTAGGCATTAACCGGCACTTTCTTGTGTTAATGTCTTGTTTCTCATATAACAAGTTATGTTATGTCATAACAACTCAGTTTGTTGTCAACGGCATATTTTAGATGATAAATCAACCAAATGAACCTTAACAAGCGTTGCCATTTGTTAATGCATTGTTTTAGGTTAAACATTATTTAGGTGTTATGATAAGTTTTTTAATCAAATAGATTTTCATCATCCTTTGATATTTATATCTAAATATTAAATATTGTGTGACCAACCTTTTTTGGTTATATAAGAGGTTGTTGTAAGGGTTTTCATAAACCCATTTGAAATAATAATCAACATCGCAGCCATTAATGCACATGAAACCAAAAACCAAATAAGTGACTGAAATTCACCAATTTCATCTACGGCCATAACCACCTCCAAGTTATCCATTCTCCAATCACTCATTTACCCTATAAAATCTCATCACCCTTCATACAACACACTTCCACCCTTACCTCTAAATTGCATGAAAATGGACCTATGGTCATGGATATGTGAGCTACCATACTCCGACGAGTGGTCAACCGATTCCACATCCGAACTCACCTTCCAGTTGGCGAGTTCAACCGAGTCACTCCAACTCAACGCAAGAAGAAAATTCTCCTCCAACTCCGATCTTTTGGCAATCACCTTCTACGTTTCCTATGAACAAAAGGCTCTCTGGGTTTCTGACACGTGTCAGGTTAACTCCGACAAACCATTCTTACCTCTCATACTCCAACTCCTCCAAGAAATCATCTCCCGTTCACCTACTGCGCATGATAGCATAACCGGCGCATGCCCTCGTTCCCAGCTCCAGAAGCTGAAACCTGACTCAGTGTCATGGATCCTCGACTCTCACTCACCGGAATCCTTTTCTACCTTTTTTAATCTCATGTTTCTAGCCAGGTTGTTCTGGCTGTGTGCATGCGACGCGCCGTCGGATGTGGGGTCGCTTTATTTCACCTCCATGCTGGCTCCAAACCTAGAAGCATTCTCGTCTTCTAACGCGCCGGTGTTGCGGGCTTTCTTTGTTTCCGCCGGTGTTGACGTGGAGCTCGCTATCATGCGCACGTTTGGGTACATGTTAACAAAATGTTTGCTGTTAAGAGAGGTGGGTGTAGGTTTACAGCTGCTAACGCCGTCTTATAAAAACCTAGGGTTTTCCTACGCGGCGGAGACACATGGGTTATGGGTTTTGAAAGGGTACGCGCCGCTGATGGCGATGCCACGCTGCCGCTCCAACGGTATAAACGACCGGTGTCCGGTGTTTGAAACTAAGGAGTCTGTGCTAAAATACGCACTGGCCCACCAACAAGTGGAGGTTGTCGTACAATTGGAATATTCAATTGAGGTTAAAGAAAGTTTTATTTTGGTTAAGACACGTGTGGACAATATACGGGTCCACATGGCAAAACTAGGGTTTGGTAAGAATGAAGAGAACATTTACATGCATGAGAGGCATTTTCCGAGCCGGGTCCGGGTTTGGGTCGGGCCTGAATCCGGGGCGAGTTATGTGACCAGTTTGTCCTTGGGTCGATCCACGGATAATATTGAGAAAGAGACAGAGACACAAAGGATATTGAAGGGTAGTTTTGGGGAAACGAAAGTTCCAAAGATGAAGGCGATGACTAGGACGACTACAAGGACAAAGGCGAGGACATGGAGATGGGACCAAGACTCGGATGGACATGTGGCGATCTTTGATGCTACATTATGTGACAACATAACGGGGGTCGAGATAGCGATGTGGCAACCATATGTTGGTGATGATGGTGGGGCCAATGGTCGTGTGGACCGTGATCAAGCGGGCCAGGGTAAACGATACAATGGGTCAAATAGGTCATTTACTAAATCCGGAAATTGGGTATTTGCAGAAGGGTTAGAAGGGGTGAAATGGAGATTAAACAAGGAAATGGAAGGGAGTGTGTTGAACTGGAGGATTGGGGGTCAATTTTGGGTAAGTTATTTCCCAAATGAAGTGAAGAGTTCATATTTTGAAACGAGGTGTGTGGAGTGGTGTGATGAGGTTGATTTGCCGTTGATTCTTGGTGCATAATATGCTAAGGTGTATATTGAAATCATGGGTGTTAAATAAATAAAACTAGAGATGCATTATATTATAACATCTATATCTATAGTATCTATACTATATAATAAATAAAGGTTTTGATTGGACACTTGTCACTCTCCTATGCATCCTCATCATTTTTTTCCCGCCTCTCTCCCCTATTAATTATACAAATTTTCCTTACTTGTTTTTTATAATTTTTTGATTACCACATCTCTTTCCTATTAAATAATAAGAGTTAATTGCAAAAATGGCCCTTGTGGTTTGTTTGAATTGCAGATTTAGCCCCTCGGAATGAAAAAGTGCAAAAATGGCCCCTGTGGTTTGTTCGAATTGCAGATTTAGCCCTCAGGAATGAAAAAGTGCAAAATGGCCCCTGTGGTTTGGACCCAGGTTGCAAGAATGGCCCCTGTGGTTTGGACCCGTGGATGGCACGGGAGAGGCCACTCTTGCAACCTGGGTCCAAACCACAGGGGCCATTTTTGCACTTTTTCATTCCTGGGGGCTAAATCTGCAATTCGAACAAACCACAGGGGCCATTTTTGCACTTTTTCATTCCTAGGGGCTAAATCTGCAATTCGAACAAACCACAGGGGCCTTTTTTGCAATTAACTCAAATAATAATGATTTCTATAATTCTTTTTATAAAACGTTTTTTATTTTAAAAAAAACGTAGGTTTATTCATAAAACATTTTTAAAATTGAACATATTTTTCATTTTTTTATAAAATATTTTTAAAAAATAACTATATAACGTTTCTAAAATTTGTATTAAAAAACTATGTAATATGTCCTAAATATGTAATATGTAAATCTTTATTACTAAGTATCTTACATTTATTCAACCCGTGTAATACACGGGGTTTTTAACCTAGTATATAATAAATAAAAATCATTTATGTCACGTGTCGCGCCCACATCTTTTCTCACAATTTTTTTCCCACCTCTTTCTCTTATTAAATACATCTTTCTTTTTTTAATAATGATTTATATTTAAAGAAAACTATTAATTATACTAATAAAACATATTTATTTTAAATTATCTTTTATTTTAAGAAACTTTAAAATTTAATTAATTAAGTTTTGTTTTTAACTGAATAGTGATGTAAGCCAAATTATATTAAATAGAAATTAATGTATTCAAACCGTGTAATATACGGGTTTTTAAAGATATAAACTTTTTATTACTAAGTATATAACATTACATTTTATCAACCCGTGTAATACACGGGTTTTTTAAAGTACAAATTTTTTATTACTAAGTATATAATATTACATTTTATCAACCCGTGTAATACACGGTATTTTAACCTGGTTGTTAATATAAACTGAGTAAAGTGTCATTTTCATTCCTATGGTTTGGCCCTTTCAAAAACTTTTTTTTAGCTTCTTCGTCCCCGATGTATCAAAATCTTGTCATTTTCATACACCTGACTAACTCCGTCTACATTTTAACATTAAATCATGGGTCGGTTTGAAATTTATACGTTAAAATGTAACCAAATTGCCCCTGATTTAACGTTAAAATGTAGACGGGGTTACTCATGTGGATGAAAATGACTAGATTTTTAAAAGTCGGGGACGAAAAAGCTGAAAAAAAAGTGTTTGGGTGAAAGTGGCTAAAATGGTCAAACCACATGGACGAAAATGACACTTTACTCATATGTATTTTTCTAGTTTTTTTTAGCATATTATTTTATAGATAACCTGTATCTCTACCTGTTATTATAATAAAACTAGGTTGATTTGTCAAAAACGAGTGAAGCCGCTCGTGTATCGACTCTTTAAAATTTTGAATCAAGTCGAACTTAAACTAAATAATAGATATGTTCTATACAAAACTTATAATTATAATTGTATATAAATAAATTTATTAAATAATAAACGAGATTAAACTTAAAAAACTATTTACGAGCCAAGCTTAAATTTTAGAAATAAAACTTAAAACGAGCTGAGCCAACACGTTAATTTAGGCGGCATGTGGATTTTGATTATAATATGTAAGTTTCGTAATTCGTATAGGTTTTGATATCTCTCTGAATCGTTTTGAGATCGCTTTCAGATTGAAATATTCTGTTGGTACTCATAAATTTGCAATCGGATAATTCAAAGAGAAATAACTAGAACGAGTATGCAAGTTCTGTTATTAAAGCTTACTAGAAATTAGACCAAAGATCGTCCTTATATAGGTGGAGAAATAACACAACGAATTATTGTAACTCTTCGTGAAAGAGTATGATAGTTGGTGGTTATAACCATCGACGGTTGAACAGTTATATCGGTGGAAATCAATGGTAAATAAGTTACTACACATAGCTTGCCCATCATCAGTATTTTAGTTGTTAACACTTGTTGTTGATGACCACATTGCTATTGATGCTCTGTTGCCACTCACCACCATTTTACATGCAACTTTTCACCAATCATTCAAATCTAAAGCAACTTTCAATGATTATCAGCTTGATCCCTGCCAGGGGCATTGCCACTCACCACCATTTTACATGCAATGTTGATGACCACATTGCTACTGATGCTCTGTTGCTACTCACCACCATTTTACATGCAACTTTTCACCAATCTTGCAAATCCGAAGCAACTTTCAATGATTATCAGCTTGATCCCTACCAGGAGCGTTGCCCCTTGGAACCCCTAGTCACTAGGGGACTTCGTTCCTCCAACCTCTGGGTTCGAAGGTGCCAGAAATAAGAATAGTTTTGTACAAGCGTGTACTCCACACTTTCTACCTGATTACAATGTTTATTCTCATTTATCTTTAGTCTTATTAGTTATTAGTCCAACTAAAATAAAATTGCCTTAATAACACTAAAAACATAAGCATAGTCCACCATCCACTTTATATTTTCTTGTCATGATTTGATTTTGTGTATCCTATAGGAAGCATCTCAACATGTCTACTTAAGAAATATATCCGCTAATGTAACACCCGACAAATCTCGATCAATGTAGACAAAAATAAAACCAGAAGGATTAGAACTGCAATTTACCTAAAGTTCAAGGGCCAAAAGTGAAAATTTGTGAAAAGTAGGTGGTAGCGAACCGCTACCGTAGCCCTAACGGTCCGCTACGTATCTCCAAAGCCAACAGCCGTGTGTTGGCACGTGGCTGATGACTTCACCAGGGTTTCTGACATTTGGCAAGGATAGTAGACCGCTAACCCAAGCTTAGCAGTCTGCTATACCCCAAAAAGGGAGGAGCCCGGATAGGCCACCTTAGCTGACACGCTTAAGTCAGGGTTGCATTGGAACGCTACCCCTTGCCTAGCGGTCCACTACGGGTGTTGAAAACAGCCTATAAATAGGAGATTGCGGCTAGTTCAAATCTCACACATCTAGATTCATATCCCACTTTCGTAAACTCGAACCCACCCTCTGTATTAATGTCCTGCACTAGTATTAAGCATTGTTTTGCTTGCAAGTAAAGTGTAGAATCTCCGTCCAAGAAAGCCGAGGTTAGAAACCATTATCCAGCTAAGTGACGGGAATTAAGAATTCACAAGCTTTTCCAAAACCAAGATTTTGAAAAGGTGAATACATTTAAATGCTTTCAAAACCGTGAATTGATTTTATGGTCCGACTAAAATGAAATTCTAAAACCATTTGGTTGCATAAGGTAGTTTATGTGATAGCATTCAGGCCGTAAGTTCACGTATGATTGGATCCAAGTTATACACGTGTTACAGATGAAACACTGTAATGGGCTAGTAACAGACTCGGTTGTAGGCATAAGTAAAATATAATCATCCGAGTATAATACTAGGGTGAAACAATCTCATTGAATATATAAACTACTAAACCAAATATGGTCAAATTATTTTATTATTTCAGTTTAGTCAGTATCAAATAGATTTTGATATATATGTATTCACTAGCTTTCGTTGATATGTTTTAAAAACATTTTCAGGTGGCCAAGGATAATTGTTTTGTTGGATTTATGCCTAAAGGAAAAATTGTTTTCAAAATACTTACACCTAGTTGTTTACGCTACCACTTCACCTCCAATAGTCAACTGGGTGTCCCCTTCGTTGTTTGCCCCACTGAAGTTGCAATAGAGATACTCGGTTTTAGACCGACTGATGCGTAAGCCTTTGCGCTCTAAGGTCGCCCGCCACTTCTCTAGCCTCACATTTAGGTCCCTAACCTCATACCAGGTTCGCCCACATTAAACTGTCGATTCAACCGCCATAAGTTCCATATGATGCTTAGAAACACTTATGTTTAGAAACACCAGAAGACCATATACTCAGGTTATGAAATTGATGTGATGCAGGTACTTGATGAATGATTGGCTTATGAAAGTTTTGCAGAGAGTGTTTGGGGCAAGTGGTTCATCCAATGGAGCACTATGTGTTTTTGAATTGAGATTTAGATGTTTTTGTCCAAGCTTTGGCAACCTAGGTCCTAGGGTGTAGGGACTGATTGGTTACTTGGTTTGAGACATGTTTCATGTGATTATGTTAGTGCTTAGTTCTTATATTTTCCAGCTTTATTTTGTTACATTCTGAATTATAGATTAAAATTAATAATGTCATTTTGAATTTTACAACGTTTGCTTCTTATTTGAAATCTTTAAAGAATTGTGTAACATCGTCGGTGTGCTTTGTTGAAGGATATCCCCTAAAAACTTCATTAATTACATATATACCAAACTTAAAATTTTATTTACGTATATCCCCTTTATTAATTACATATATATCCAACTGGATGATGGAATCGATCACAAACGACGTTGGATGTTGGAATCGATCGTAAGTGGGAATCAGAAGGTTAGGGTTGGGATCGATGGAATAAGAATAATCATATTTCTTGTAAGGTTAAAAGGCTAATTTTATAAAAGATGAGAAAATATGTAATTTAAGTTTTAGGTTGGGTATATATATAATTAGGGTTGAAAATAGGAGGATATATGTAATTCTACCTTGAAAATACAAGTAACAAATCTCTCCGGAAACTACATGCACCACTCTTGTTCACAGAAGAACATTGTAAAAATTGAAAAAAAAAACACAGTATCTGATTCACAAAACTAAACACAAGCGAGCATCGAACTTCATACACGGTCACACAAATTGGCTAAAAGTATTCAAAAATCGAGAGTACATTGAATAAACTCATTAGTCAGCATACATATCTCAGAAAAATGTATATTTGTGACAACAAAAAACAAATTCTTTTTCTTAAGAGAAACTAAAGTTGTGACACGCAGCTAAAACCACTACAATACCACCAAAGTACAACAAAATCCACTCGATTAGATGACGCGGGTGCTTGATTCTTAGAAAGATCATAATTTGAAGTAAAAAAGATCATTCATCTAACTAACCTTTCAAGATCCATCAATGTTGTCCTTTTGGTGAGTCTTGTCATCAAATCCTTCATGAAAGATCAAAACTTAATGTTATCGTTTAGCTTGAACTCGGCTACCATTACAAGTAGCTTGGTTTGATGCATCAGTTTCATGATCTGCATTTGTTTTTCTCTTTCTTGAATTTGGGGTTGTAGAGGTTGCCTCATTTGCTTGTTTTGTTGTTAAATTTTCTGCAGGTTTAGAGGGTGATTTAACTGTTTTCTTACGCCCTTCAGGATGATTAAAGCTCCAACGGGCATTTCCAAACCATTTGCTGACCTGTCAAATAAAAATAATAATAATAATATGCATAAAAACACAATAATAGTGTCTACTGGGTAAAATATTAGTGTGATGTTGACCTGACTGTGAGTGAGATTCAATTCTTTTACCAAATTCTCTCTGGCGGCCCGGTCGGGATAATGGTTTTCCTTGAAAGCTTCTGAGAGCCTCTACAAAAGAAACAAAACCAAAAAAAATGAAAATTTACAAGGGAACGTTTCACCTACTAGTAACCAAGTGCCTTTAGTGTTCCACTACTTCACACGTTTTCTCAAGTTCCAATATTGTGAATTTTTTATAAATGTTAAAATTTCTTAAAATTAAGTGGCCTAAATGGAAGATATATGAAACTTTGTTCCTATTTACTGATTATTATTTTCAAGTTTAACATAAATAAAAGGTAATTGTGAAGGAAAAAAATCACTAAATAATAATCAAGTTTCATAATTGTTTCATTTAAGGCAACTTGAAAAAAAAAAAAACACTAAATAGTAACCAATATTTGTGTATATTCCATTTAGGTCACTTAAATTTTAAAAAAAATTAACATTTACAGGAAAATTTCA